>CM054377.1:60060530-61465530 GCA_028858755.1 Ara ararauna | reverse complement strand
TGCACTATCAGCTTGTTTCCCATCAATCACGACTCCTGCCTTCTGAGGAAGGGCTCAAACCCTCCCTGTATGGCCACAGAAGTGGCTTGCTCTCGAAGGATGTGTTCAGAGTAAGGTACCTTTGGCCTTACAGAAACACACACATCCTGGACGTCAGAGCAATCTACAGGAAAGTAAAAAATTAAAAATGCATATCTGTAAAAGCACTAGTTGCATGTGCCAAACATATCATGGTCACACTGCTGTGTGTCTTGCTATAATTACCATTTGGAAGTGCACTGAATTGGACTGCATGCAGCATGGATCATGGATATTAGCCTGAATCACTATCTCCAATTCGAGTACAAACACGTACTCTCATATCCCTTTTATACCTTGTCTCTTCAGCAAGTATAACTAAATCATTATTATAATCCAATTTAGCATATAAATTGCTAAAACCACATTTTATTAAGTCAGAAAGCTGGTCTGGATGTTCTGTATCAATTGCAATACCAGTCTTGAACAGAAGAGACCTTCCACCGTCTGGACCCGAGTCTCCCATTCACTCGAGACTCCATACCATCTCCATGGCAGACTTCCAGGCCACAGGAGTCTCGCACAAAAAAACATAGGATCCATACCAGTTGTTCAAAGATGCTGGGAGTTTTTTTGAATAAAAGGAAATAATTTCCATTTCAAGTCATTTTCATAAATAGTAAAAATAAAGACTATGTACTGAAGGCCAGGTTCACAATTGTAGTAAAACGATAAATAACTGAACAAAAAATTGACAAGATAGTATAACACATTACTCCATATATTTTTTTTTTCCAGTATTTTCTTATTAATTTCTTTTAAAATGTGTGCAAGCTTGGAAAGCTGTTCCGTAGGTTCACCTCAATTCTCTTTACTAAAGTAAATGTAGACACAAGTGTATGATAGGACCAAACAGCAAAATGCAGATAGAGAAACTCAGATTAGCTGGATGTGGAACAGTCATTTCACACACACATCTCTGATCTAAACAGCTGAACAAAATACATATTTTTGTTTGGACACATCTGTATGTACGATGTGTTTAATTAATTGTTTGTTCAAAAATGCAATTTAATGATGCATTTGATGAGTTAGGTATACAGCAGTTTTAGTTCTCAGAACTGACTAAAAATACTGATTTTAATTTATTCCTGCTGCCTACAATTACCCACAACCATGTATTTTTAAATATTTCCAGCCTATAAAAATTACTAATTTTTGCCACTTGTGTTTATCTGCATTTAGGCTTTGATTTGGATAAATTAAGCTCTCAAGTGTTCCTTGCTTTATGAAACTCTGCATGTTGTACACTTCAACACAAATAAATGACTTCTACCATTAGAGGTTTAAATAATGTAATGTATTTCATGCTCAGCCTGAAGCTGGATTCCAATGAAGTTGCTAATGCACGTAATGATTAAGTGTAACTCAAATACTAACTGTGTTGTTGAAAACATGACAGGCAATAATTTGGTCTATTATATTCTGCCATTTAATTCCCTAGTACAGACATTCTCTGACACGTTATGAAGCAATGATTTACAATTATTCAAGCTGCAAAGGTCAGAAAGTGACATTATAATCATCTACACAGAGATCCCTTTTAATGCACAAAAACTAGGTAATACTACACAAAAATAGTTTTACTAGAGTAGTAACTTTCTATTTAAGATTTCCTAAACTGCACAAGTATAAATAATTAATTTACATTACAGTACCTTAAGACATCCTTGAAAATACAATGTTTTTCCTTCTCTTACCAATACATTTATGAATAAGTCTTTTCTGCATTCTAAAAGCAATCTTAAGAGCAGGCTTCCCCTAAAAGTAGCCTGATATTAACAGTAATCAGTTAAAAAAAATCTGAGAATCTAAAAGATTTTTTAGAACACCACACACAGGAGTACAGCCAATTTTTTTCATGCAGCTGGTCAAAGCACATTCTTATCTGTAAAGTACGAAGATCTGTTAGCCACTATACTTGGTATAGGTGATTATTTTCCTTTAGACATTCTTAAAGCGATCAGTGTTATTAAAATACTGAACTGTACACAGATTAAGATCTCTGAACTATTCTTAGCATTAACAACAGCAGCAAAAGAGAAGTTATTTTCATGTTTGGGACACTATAACACTCCTGAAAGCTTGTTTCTGTGAAGCTTTAAAAGATAAATAAATTTAGCAAAACACTTATTTAGCAGAACATCTTATAACATATCCAGAATTAACTGGGAAAAGGAGTTTCAAAGCTAATTGAGAACTGAGGAGCAGAAAATAAAAAAGATTAATAGCTCCATCCAGCAAAAGACCAAAACAAAAACCAAACCCAAAAAATCCCCAAACAGAAACCTACAAGAAACAACTACTTCAGCAAAATACAGAAAATTACCAACGTTTTCCACCCCCCCTCCAAATTCCTGGGTGTATATGAATACTTTCCTTCCTTAAAACACTTGGCTGCTATATATGGAATAAACATTATAAAGGTATTGCTACAATATCCTTTAAATTTTTAGGAAGGTAGCAAAAAGTGTTTATGTGCATGTCTTAAGTACTGACAGTTTTCCTAAAAATCCAAACCTACCTTACACCCATCTTCCTCAGCAGATTTTTAAGAAGTCATAAAGGAGAGAAGAAAAAAAAGAAAACAAACGAAGCAGCCACTCTTACTTGAAACATGTAACTACATCCCCAAAAATTCTGTTTCTGAAAGCAAAGGGAAGAAAAATGCAAACGAATAGTAGATGCATTTTTAAATCAAACATTGCCTATAAATTCTGTTCAAAATCTCAAGTGCAGAACAATGCATTTTTCATGTTCTACCTGAGGCATAAAATTCAAAAAGTGCATGATAAGCATTTCACCAGGCAAATGAAACAAGATTTTTAAATACTGGGCAACCAAGATTTGCTCATCTAACCCAGGGTATCAGCCAATTTCAGAGGCAGACTTCCAAAAATTAAATTCAAATAGGCAGCAGTTTGCTACCCACAGAAAATAGATACTACCTCTGAAATAATGGGATATATTTTACAGCCATGGGTATGGAAAAGAAAACAATTAACACACATCTGCGATAAGGAAATGAGTAGCAGACGGTTTATTCCAAATGTTAAAACATTAGCGGTGTCCAATTTCTGTGTCATGTAGTTTCTGCTGTGCAGCTGAAGAGAAACAAACCCTAAACTTCAATTAAAAAAAAATAAAACAACACAGCAAAATTACTGCCTTTTTCAACAGCTAAGTGAATTATATACTGCGTACTTTGTATCATGTAAATATGAAGACCATTTGGAAAACTGAGACACAGCAAACTCCTCCTAAAACAACACAAAAGATGCAGCCTTTTGTCTTTTTTTTTAAAGACAAAAAATTCCAGAGAATTTTTGTTGGTAAAAAAAAAAAGTGAACAACAAAAAAAGAGGAGGTATTTTGAGACCACACTACACCACCATGTTGCTCTGACATTTCACCTTTACAATGTGCCCGAGCAGATTCAAAAGCTTTTGGAACAAAATTTATCGTCGCAACTAGCAGAGGGCTTATTACTATGAATCTAAAAGTCAGAGGACAGAGTATTAACTACTGTAGAAAAGAAAACATAGTGCAGGACCTTCTGTTTGTGACAAAATTACAGAGTTAATGTTCCTGAAAGATCACTTCACCTTTTAAAGCATGATTTTTAAAAAGGTAAAATTTATAGCAATTAAAGCTAATGAAGAAATGCAGGATGAGCTGCTTATGTTCAGGAACTAATAGGTCCACTGAGCATTTCTAAGATTATTTAGCCATCAATGATAATGAATTGACATTGTCAGTGGTGTTAATGTACCAATGCTCTATAGTGCCACTAATCCGATAGCCAATCCTAGCAATTTTTTTTTTTTTATGTTGCTACTTTATTTTTTTAACCTACACACTACCCAATCCTTTCAATTAAAACAGCAGAAATACAGCACAGGCTATTACGGGTTTTTTTTCTCTTCTTGCACATTTAAGGATGGCATGTTCATTATTTGGACTATGGTTCAAACTGCTCTGGTCATTTCTCCTTCTTCAAATCCTGCTTAATTCTTCAGGACTGCTAGCTACAGTATAAAAATGTATTTTTCAATTAAATCTGTGTTAATATATAATTAATCCATGTTAATATATAATTCTAAAAAATTTTGGTGCCCATTAAGTGAAATGTCATGATTTTTTAAACAGGTATATAAATCAGATTTTTGTGAGCAGAGGGCACTGTGGCATATGTCTCTTCAGCTGATCATTTTGTCATATCTAAATAACACAGCTTCATATTGTTCATGAAAATTAGCAATATAATGCTACACAAAAATGGAAAGTTAGCACCTGCTTGGCCACCAGGTGTGACATGTCAGCAACATACAGTAAGCAAAGTGACTAATATTCAAGTCCACAGTTTAAACCATTCATACACGTTTTGCTCTCTCTCTTGCACAGCCGTCATGAATTGCAGCCGAGAGTTGTGTAATTTCAGAGGCAGATTCTAAGAACATGTCAATCCTTAAGGAATGAGCTTTAGAAAAAATGGGGTACTGTGCCAAATCCTAATCATTTTAATTCTCTTCTTAGAAAAGATACGGTATTAGCTATTTTAAGGTTTTGGTTTTTACTTCTCCTCTCAGTCAAATAATACGATGATTTTTCACTTTAAGTTAAAAGGGAATTGAATAAAGAACCATTGTCAAGTTTGTTGACAACTTCTAAAGAACAGAGCTTAGCCTTAGCTAAACAGTTTTCTGAATCTGCAGTTGCTAACTATCTTCATGCCAAATTCTTAACAATTCATATAGCAGAGATAGTAAACAAGATTTGTCAAACGATATAAAATAGGCTTCCATCCATAATGTTAAACATTCTGCAAAATAAAATGCAGCACAAGGTATTGTACTACGGATATTCAGTGGTCTTAAGAATTGGGCTCATACATTTTTATTTCTTGTTTCAAGAAGTCAGCAATTAACTTTCTTGAGTAAAAACATCCAAAGTATCTCATAATGCTGCATGCAAAATTATTTGAAAAACAGAGAGATGAATCAGGGAAAATCACTCAGCTGCATCTCCAGCTGAAGATTCACTTGTCCCTTAAAATATGCACGTCACTTTGTCCTGCAGAAGATAGGCATACTAAAGCTAAAAAACCCCTCCTGCTGAATATTATACCCAGCATTACACTACACCATTCATGTGTGCACTGCCTCATCTAATTGAACCTGTGCTATTCTACACATTAGCCATAAGACTGCTATAGCAGGTTACATAGGTTTGAATAAAATGTTTTTATATGATGCATATATTAGCTAATTTCTCCAGCATAATAACATTAAAATATATTTTTAATCAGAACTAGGGTATTAAAATCCAACTTTCAATGTCCTATGATGTACCATATATGCCATGGCATTTTAAAACCTTTTAAACATTTCTGCTAAATTAATTAGTTTTGCATTAAGGAGTCTCAATGCCTCCTATTAAATGCAACACATTTGAAGGACAATTAAACATTATGAACGATCCTTCTGAGAAAATAACGATTAAGTAAAAAAGAAAAACAAGATTTTTTGGGTGACAAACAAGAACACAAGCATACATAAAAGAGTTCAATTTATTTTTAAAGTCTTATGCCTGCAATACTTTAGATCCATTTGTTTGAGAAATCAGTCTTCTGTTTTGTTTTCGTAAAGAATGAAAACCCTAATGGCGTCCAGAAATCTGTTAATGGTACTAAAATTATAACAGTATAGCAAAAGAAAAAACCCCACACAGTAAAGTCTATATTATATATTTTTTATGTCTTTAAATGGAATTTACAGTTCTCCCTGGCAATGTGAATGAACATCCTATAATTTAGTCAATTTACAGATTACAGGTTCAAATTGACCTTGTAGCCCATAAAATTGCTCATCTTCAGTGCAGGATTAGAAGTGGGAAAAGAATGTCATAACTGTATTTAAGGAATTTACCATAACAATGGAAAGGAGGATATGCATGCATAATTTTAGCCACTCTTGCTCACATCACAGTTTTCAATTCTGAAACAATGCATATCCTGCACTCTTCTCCTGGTTAACCATGGTGGAGACTGTTTCAATTTACTCACCCACAGACATGACACTTGTATTCCCTCATCCCAAGGTGCCTCTTGACATGGTTTCTGGCATCTCCAAGCTGAGCTGTTGCAAAGTGGCATATCTTGCACTTGAATGGCTTTGATCCTAAGTAAAATTTAGCATAAGATATGAGTTGAATTAGAATAATATCTCACCCATGGTTAAAGAAATAAAAAATCCTGGGAAAAAAATAACCTTTAAAAAAGCCTGTCCCACATTTAACCTGCTTGAGATTTTTGCCTAACAAAAAAACACATCTTACACATAAATTTATGACTCCCTGGGCACAGATGGTACATACTACACATTACTCATTAAAGTTCCCTTAAGTTCGAGATCACTACTCTCTTAACTCTGAGGAATAATTTACTCTTTTAAAATTATTATTATTTTAAAAATTCACAAAATATTAAAATGAGAAGACAATGGAGTAGGTAGATAACCTTTCAACAAGATGGCAAAAGTTGTTCTACAACTTTCCCCATTTCCAAATGATGAAACTCAGATGATGGTCTTAAAGTGGCTTGATATTGGCATAAGCTGCAAAATGGACTCAGTTTTTAAGCAAATGTATTTAAAGTAATTTTACAAGTCTTCCGACTTTGAATAGATTTCACATTAGCATTGGTATTTCAGATTTGTTCTGTCACACACAGAAAATGATTCATCACCTAGCTATTGTAATGACATGCAATGTATGAATATACAGTGGATAAAATATTATGCCTTTATGACTGTTTTATGGTCAAGAATTTATGATTATTCTGCAAACCAGAAGTATTGACATTTTGGCTATTATTTATTTCATGAACAAACTTTAATATTAAATGCCTACTGCAGACCAAAGAACTCTGAAATTATTTCTCCAAGGAAGAAATACCAGCCTATCTCTTGTATCGCATTAGTTCAGCAAAAAGTCAAATTATTTGTCTATCTTAATTAACAGTGATCCTCTCTCGAGGATGGAAAAATTATTCTTTTTGCTGAAATAGTTAAACTAGGCACGTGTCAGTCCCCATGTTATCATGCAGCAACACCATTTTAAAGCATGCTGTAGCACTTTCCAATTTTCTGACCACTAAATCCATAAATCAATAAATCAAAATCATAGAACTGCAGTTAAAAGTAAGTACAATATGGTCACAGAGTCTCCATATTACATTTAGTACATGTTTGGTGAAGTACTTCTTCCAATACAGTTAAGCATAGTATGAAATATGTGATCTTTAATAAATATACATAAAGAGCTCTGATAAGAAAAATATTGCACTATATCATACTTGATCAATGAACCTTTTTGCTTTGCCCTTGAAAACAGAATATCCTCCAAGAATCCGTGCTGAAATTGAGGATCTTAGTAAAAATTTTTAGAGTCTTAAATTTCAATTTAATTCCCAAAAGCTGACAAAAAATGAAGCATTTAATTTTAATCTCCTAACTGAAATAAAAAAGTCAACAGTACTAAGCACAGGCAGACAAGGTTGAATATTTCACAGTTCAATGACAATGAAGCCAGATCTCTTAATACTTCCATTTCTACTGTTGGAAGTAGATGTAAAATATATTTAGCACCTGAATGGTTATATCTAGTCAGCTTTATAAGTTTAAATGTCAAAAGCAGGTTGAGACTGCAGCTAACAGCAATCACATTCTATCAATCACAGTAAAAAAAAAATGCAGTTTATTTAAATGATCCTGATAAAACTAAATTAATCATTAATTTGGTGACATTTCAAATCAAGACTGCATGCTATAAAGAGACCCATGCAAATAATAATTAAAAGAAAGCCTATCTTTGCATTAAAAGAGTATTAAAAGTTGATGGCTTAACTTACGATCTTAAAGACTAATTGCATAATTAATAACATCAAGGCCACAGTTGGGGAGGATTTTTAAATCCATTGTTGTTTATACTGCTCTTTTTTGCCATAGAATTCAAATACCACGTGGATTCAATCCTATGTTCCCTTAGTTTCTCTCCTACTGATTAAATTGTAAATTTGTTCCTCATTCTGCTACTGCAGGTGTCCCACAGGGCTTCCATACAAGACCTTTGCTGTTTTCCATTTACATGACTCCTTTGTGAAGAACTCAAGTTCAGACCAATTGTAGCTACAGTGTGCTGACAATACAGAAATGTATTATTCTGTTGACTGTTCTCATCCAAAAATCAGTGAGGCCTTGAGGGTTTTTTTATTTATTTCTCAGATCCAGAGCTGAATATCTGTTAACATCTCCATTTAAACTCCATGAAAATTCAAGTGCTGGCAGGCTCCAGACGGGACTTATCACCTAAAACAAAAGCAGTGCACCTCCCTTTTAGATTGCTGGTGCCAAATTTGTTCCAGGATGTTCTTTGCTGGAAAAATCCAAAATTTTATATTGACATGAAGACATTGACAAAGAGTTGAACTAATGGGGCAAAAAAAAAAATCTGTATTTGCTATAAGGCTAATTTCAGACTGAAACAATGTTGAAACAATTAACCATTTGTCAGCCACACTTATCACAAACTTTAATGGTTCTCATATGCTGTGTTAAATGTGACACTATTGAATTCGCTCTTGGCTTTGCTTTTAATTCATAGAAAAATGAGAAAAATATTTTCAATACAGCATCTTTCCAACAAATGAGTTGAAAAAAAAAAAAAGCCACAGAATTACTTTACCCACAAGTTATGGCATGGAAACAAAGTGACATTTTCTGATGGCAGCAGTGGACAATGAGGCTCTTAAAAGAACGGGGGGGGGGGGGGGGGGGGGGGGGCGGGACACAAACCCCCAAAACAACAAAAACTGACCAACTTGAAAATAGACTGAGTTCAGGTCAGACAGACACAAACCATACGACTGTTTTACAAAAAAGACTGAAGTTCACAGTCCTTATTTTACATTAAGACAATAGAGACTCAAAAACTATAAGAAGCATTCGTCACCTCAGCTTTAAACTAGCCAAAGGCAATATCACCTGCACCTGCAGGTATAGCTGTATCCCTAGATCAGGCCCAATGCAAATGAAGCAGAGCCACATGAAATCTCATCATATCATTTTCCCATGTGTTCAGGACACAGGGAGTAGATACCACACTTGCATTGCGCAAACCTTACATTAACTGAGAAATCTGATGAGAAGCAAAAGAAAGATGATGTGGTTGCAGGTGATTTTTCCTCAGATGTTGATTGTTAATTAAGTTTATGGGACCTCCAGCAATTCTGAACTAAAAAGTCTTCCACCTCTACTACTCTTTTTATTTTCCTTTACACTTCCTCATTTTCACTTGTCAACATGTGATGGACTTACTTGTTATGTCCTCTCTAGCAAAGCTTCCCTTTCATTTGCAATGTGAAAATCTCCTACATTATTTAATGGTATTTTGAAACATTATTTTTCTATTAATGGAAATCATTAGTTGTATCTTTCCATAACTTTCCTTTCCCTTCCCCCCTGCCCAAACCATCACCAATTACTCAATAAAAAAGGCAAGGATTTGGATGTGGTTACACATACATACATACATACATATATAAATATACATGCACGTCCAGATGCTGAAGAAAGTTTTTTTTAAAAGCACATAATCAGAACAGGGAAAATGTGCAGCTCTGTTCCTATTATGTATCTGCTGTTATCACGGAACAGGGGAGAAGCTAGAAATATTGTTCTTTGCCGCACCAATGTTATAAGCCAGTTTATACACAGTTGGTGAAGTAGGTCAATTCCCCCTGCCACCACTTCCAATAACCCAAAAAGATTTGTTTCTTATTCAACTCCATCAATTGTGATACAGATTGGAAGTAAAGGTTCTGTAAGTCACAAAAGAAATCACAAATATGAAAACACGGATTGGAAGAGAATGCCTTCTTCCCATTAACTATTAATAAAAGTCTCCACATTACTATTTATGTGAATAATCAAAGCATAAGAAAAGCATTTCATTTAAAGGTACTCTGAGAAAGAGAGCAGATAAAACTCTATTCTGTAACCCTTCTATACCTCCCCTGCACAAACCACTGAAAAATGACTTGCAAAATGAAATGTATTCTTTTACTGCTTTGAGTATTTAGGGCCATCCAAAAGCACAATAAAAATATACTTCACGATAAGACCTACACACAAGATGTTAAAAAGTACACTAACTTTTACTAAATGTTACAATCAATGATGTAACTTATGTAAGTAGGGTTGCTTTGTCATATATTGATAGTTACCTCACTTTCACATCCACATTAACTTGATTTTAAATGCAATTAATACATATAGTCAAGGAAGACTAATGGACTACGTTCTGCACTTAACCTGGTGGACATTTTCAAATGGCACAAGTGACCAGTGCAAACCTATTTTGCATTGTAAACGACTAAATAAATCTTAATGGATTAAGAATGATCAGCTATCAACACACAAGGGAAATTAAGTGCTGAAATGCCTACATTGATTATTTTAAATTATTAGCCTTACTCTGTTCTTGAATTTGTATGCTTTTAGTGAGCTTTAACACATTTACAAGACTTATTGACTATAATTACAAGAGAATTCAAGTAATGGACACATCAATTATAAGCAACATGTCTTGACCAGACAGTTGCATAAAGAATTCTAAAGAGAGCTCCATTAGCATCCTCCCCCTTAGTTTTATTCAGTTTTATCCGCCGTAAGAGGGCATATTAAGGGCTTATACAGCTGTTCTGACCATGTGAACAGGAGCATCCCTCTAAAGACTTAACACTGCATTCAAAGTTGGGATATTAGCTGAAGCAATACAGATAACTACATTATTGACAGGACAGAAGTACTGCTGGAAGTATTAAGTATGTGAGTTACTGGTATACATGAATACTCAAGTTATAGCAAAATACTTTGAAAGGTTTAAAATACAATGTCTGTGTTCCCCAAGATTAATTTTAAACTTTGTTGTCCAGTCACGCCCTTGCCTTTTCATAAAAAAAGCCCTCACAAAACTATTTCAGGATTATGCCAGGAATTACCATTCTTTTATGTTCCTTTTTTCTTACCTTTTTGTTCTCTTCCTTGTAACCATGCACTAAGTTTCAAATACTGCATGAATTTAAACTATAGCTTCCATAATAAGCCATTATTTAAAAGTACAGTAAAATAAACCTTACAGTTTTAATGAAAATATGTTCATTGAAATGTGAATTTATTATTCAAATCCACTCATAAATTCAACCATGGAGACACCACTTGTCTAAGCAGAGCTCAGTGATTTAGAAAAGCTGTCTATTTAAAATAAAGAATGTATGGCAGGTTTATAGAAACATCGCAGTGAATTTTTACATAAATTTAGAACTGCAGCTTATGCATTTTTCTACAAAAATGTTTTTAAATTTTCCACTTAAAATTAAACATAAAAATGAATTGAAAGTGTGATCAGCACAGAAGCTAAATCAGATGCTACATCCCTGTGCACCACATCAGCATTACACACTACCTTCCAAAAAGGCTGACCAATTGAATACCCATAACTTATTTCTTAAAAAAAAAAAACCTCAAAAAAAACCCTCTTGCTGCTTCTTACTGGTATTTATTTAGGAATGATGTAATATCAGATGTCTATCCTGAAGCATTATGTAATGCTGAAAGTGTCACTGAATTGAAATTAAATAAACAATTTGGATACTAAACAACTGCAAGGAAGTTAGAAAGAACAGCTAATTGTTCTCTCAAACCACCACTCCTTCATTATATACATTGAAGAACCAGTTAATGGTTACAATTTAGATTAAAGGAAACAAAATCTCTCTATATGAAACAAAAAGCATAAGGGTGACAGCACTTAACAATATTGTATTTTCTGACCTTTGATCACTGTTTCTCATACCCCTTTAGGTAATTCTGAATTTCACTGGGGGCTCATTAGGTGATATGCATGCCAGTTCATAAGAAACGTTAAAGAGATTAACAAACAGAAAAAGACCAGTGATATAATTCACTCTGCTTGAAAGGGACCACTTACAAAGAGAGCAATTCCATACCTGTATGGGTACGGATGTGAGCTAGGAAGGCCATGGAATTGCTACTTCTACACATCTTCCCACAATACTTGCAGATATTGCCTTGGTTCTCTTCCCTCTCCCTGTTTATTTGCTCAGTGTCTTCCACAATGTACTTATTCACTTCCCGCAACAATTCTTCATGTTGCTCTTTGATGTGCAGAAACAAGCTCTGCTCCGAATCAAAGGGCTCCGTGCACTTCACGCACTTAAAGGTAGCGCCTCCTTCAGGCAGCTCCTCCACGCTTGCCTGCTCATTCCGCATGTGCCCTGCACTGGCCAAGTGCTGGTGAAGGTTGCTCTCTGTGTAAAATGATTTTCCACACAGTAAACAATGAAAATGTTTCTCTTTTGAAGGATGTTTCATGGCTATGTGAACATTTAGTCCGCTCAAACCATCTGCTAGAAAACCACAGTCATCACAGCGAATACGTGTCAATTCCCCAAGGGAAATTCCTTCTGACTTCTTTTTCCCACAACTTGGTAAAGGGTCTGCTTTCACTGTGAGCTCTCTAGCCTTCATTCCACTTGACATCTGTTCTTCAGCAGAATGGTCAGTGACTTCCCCATCTTGATGGCTTTTTAACCTCACTATAGAAGAATCAAACTTGCCAAAATTTTGCATTGCCTTTCTTTTATCATCAGCACTGATAACCGTTCCTAAAGCCTCATTATTACTTTCTTGCATGCCCTCAGCTGCTGAGCCATCTGCCTCCCAAGCATTGTTATTTATAGTTACTTCTGCTTCATGTTGTGCTTCCATAAGGGCTTCTTCCTCCTCCCCAGTAGGATCCTCTTTGAAACTTCTGTCACCCTCTAAACTATGTATATTTTGTACCATTTCTCCAATGTTTCCAGCAAAACTTGATTGCTCTACTGCACTACTTGTTTCTGGAAGAGTTAGCATAAGTGGGCTATTTTTTTTCAGTGGTATTTTTTTGAGAATGTCTGTGTTTCTACATTCTGCTTCAGGGTTTTCTTTATATGCTTCCAAGTTTTCCTCACCTTTTCCTGAATTCAAGTTTGTGCTGCTTGATCTGTTTTGATTTTCTGCAGTGCAATCATCATCTGAGTTGAGCAGCTCCTGACCATGCCTACTTTGCTGCAACTCACTAGTACCTGTTTCTTTGACTGATACTTCCTCGTCAAGTTTAACAACTTTACTTTTCTGAGAAGTTTGCTGGAACCCTTCACAAAAATGGTTTTCTCCTCCATTTTTAGACTTCTCTTCAAGTTCACCTTCTACTGTATCTTTGGAATCACCTCCTTTAGGCATTCCTGAAGATGCATTTTCATCTAAGATGGTACACTTAGTTAAGCTTTTACTCATATGATCACCTTCTGCTGCATCACTGGCACATTTTGTTTCACTTATAACCGTTTTTGATTCTTCTGCACTGTGATGGTGCTCCTGTTGAGACAAAGCAGTGCCTTCTTTATTGATATTTGCTGTGTTTGCTTCTTCCCCAGAAGAATAAACATAAGATTCTCTTCTAATTTTATGTTTCTCTGTTGCTGCATGCCTAATCATCTCTCTACGAGTAACAGCATAGTAGTCACAAGCCATGCAGTAGTATTCAAATTGTTTCGTATGTTTTCGCTTCACATGCAGCTCTAAGGAAGAAGAAGAATGAGCAATGAAGCTGCAGTGGACGCACTTATTGTCACCTGCACCCAATGCTCTTCTCTGGAGGCATGGGTCACCATCTTGTGTAACCCCCGCTGGTTCCAGAAACACATGTTGGCTTATATTTAATGGATTGCTAGTATGCTCCAAATCTGGCAGCCTGCTGGTATTTACAACTTTTATCTCAGCATCTTCTTGCTCAACTTCCTGATTGTCTAAGACAGAATTTTCCAAATCTGATGACTGGTTACCATCCTCAACATGTTCATACAAGGCAGTCATGGGGCTGTTAACCTTCTTGCTCATGGATTCAAAATTACCACCTTCAGGGCTAACAATGATGTCTGAGTTCTGTTTTCCAGGTCCTTCTATTTCAACACGACTTTTGTGTTTCTTGGTTGTACAATGGCGTTCCATGTCTCCTTTGGTTACAGTGTAATAATTGCAAACCTTACACAAATAGCTGTACTGATGGCTATGTTTTCGTCTGATGTGAACAGTCAAATTGGTAACACTGGAGGCCAAAAGACCACAATGGCTACATGTCCTAGAAATAGTGCCTTTAGGTTTCCCTCTTTTGGGTGCATTAGCTAAAACCAATTCATTTTCAGCAATCCTTTGATCAAGTGGAATGATTTCCTTATTTCTTGATACGTTTTCCACAGAAGAGGATGAAACATGTATAATTTCTTTATCTAACTCTGTATTCCCACTCCCAGAAATTGAAGGATCCACTACTGTTTTAATACCACCAATGCCAACACAAACCTTTTCAATACATTCTTCAAAACGTAGTCCAATGTTGTTTTTCCTGGCATTTTCAAGGTGCTTGCTTCTTTTGATATGCTTCTCCATTCCTTCCCTACTCAGTGAGTAGAGATTACATGCTTTGCAAAGGAAGTGATACTCCTGTGCATGTCGAAGTTTTATGTGCCTTGTAAGAACCGTGGAAGATCTTGTCTTATAAAAACACTTTTTGCACTGAAATTGGGTTTTATTCAGAACAGAATGCTTTAGTTCATTTTTATGGTTTATGAAGGAAGAGTCTGGAGCTTTTGCTTTCATTGATACTTCCATTTCCTTTGCAAGATTTTGGCTATTGTTTGATAATGAGTCAGCATAAGTTGGCACTCCCAAGGTCTGATCACTGTTACCCAACGGAGTGGCTTCCTGAAAGACTGAACAATCATGTTTCTCATTTTTTTGATGTTTTATCAGCTCTTCTTCCATTTGAAAAAAAAGAATGCAAGTTGGACAACTATGGGACATATTATGTGCTTCACTCATGTGGCTTTGAAGGCTGATCACGTTCAAGCTGGTAAATGAACAGAGTTGACAATTAAAGCTACAACCACCCATCTGGTGTTTATTGTCCTGAGAGTGTTGTTTCATGTCTTCCCTGACTCCAGAGGAATAACTACACATCTGACAATGAAACTGGATCTTTTTTGTATGTAGCTTTCCAATATGAATTTCCAAACTTTTTCTGTTCTGAAAAACATGACCACAATCAGTGCAAGTATGAGGAACACTATGATCAGCAGTAAGGTTAACATCACAATCTTTAGTATGTGCAGTGCTGGAAGAAGGGGTATTTGGCTTCTCTTCAGGGAGATCTTGAATTTCTGAAGTATTATTACCTTTACCTCTAGCATCTGTTTCTAATTCTGTTTGTGACATAGGTCTTGAATCACCAGATTTAAACTCTGTGCTGGAGACATGCTTCATTTGTAGCCTCTGAGTTTCAGACTTGCCTCTCTTACAATTTCCCAACAAGTTGTACCTTCTTTTAAGCTGCCTTTTGAATTTAAAAGACCTACTCTGTCCAAATGACGACCTCAACAAGACAATGTTTCTTCTACATTCCTGTCTATCAAATCTCCTTGTCAAGTTTAAACTGCTAACTGGCTTTTTGGTAGTTGGAGGCAATTCTGTTTCCTGCAAGATACTTTCTGAGGGTCGTGGTATTTCTATTTTTTTAGTACAGACTTCATGATTTCCTTCTACAGCAGAAGAAAGAAATGTTTCTTCTGTCATAGTATCTGCTTTTTCAGTGGGAACATCTGAAGATGGTATCATTTCAATCAGTTCAGTGCCATCATTTTGTTTAGACAAGCTTACTTTTGAGCCTTCCAGTGCACTGCAAACACTTAATTCTTTTGCATCAGCAGCTCTTGCCCTTAATTTACTGGTCCCAGGTTTTGCTCTGACATTTCTCTCTTTGGTTGCAGTAGATCGTTGTTTTTTGGAGTATTTTTTTGTCAATATCCGTACAAATCCTCCCCGTGCAGCAAGATTTTGGCGCCGAAGGTGAGTCTTGCCAAGGAAATGAGAATTTAGCAGATTTTCCTCAGTACTCTGAAAACCACAAAGTTCACAACAAAACATCTTGGATTTCTCATGATCTTGCTGGACATGCATATGTAATGTTGAACTACATTCAGCTTTGCAACTACAGTGAGGGTATGTTTGCTCTTTGGATAGTTTAGAGGAAATTTCTTGTTTATTGTTTTCCTTATCAGAGCAGGAAGGTAAACACTGATCACTCATTCTGCCTTTGAAATCTTCGTCTATGTTTCCAACTGCATAACCAATACTGACTTCTCCTGAAGAACACAACTTATCATGAACAGCAGCTGCCTCCTCTTGTGAATGTTTATTTTCCTTGTGAATTTTCAATATGGCACCATCAGCACATTTGAAATCACAATGTAGGCACAAGAAACTTGAATTAAGTATTTCATCACCACAACAACTGGTGACTCCTTCCCTCTTTACAGCTCCAGCTGCAATACTACCTGCTTCTCCCGCTACAACTTTGTGCAATTTTCTTTCACTATCTTTCATGTCTTCTGAAGAACTCTGCTTTCTTTTTCTGGAGACATTTTCATGTTTGTCTGCTACAACAGCACCCAGGTTTGGTGATCCTGACAGTGCCCTTTTGTTTGTGCCATTCTCTTTTCTTTTCTTGTCAAGGTCCCTGAACGCTTCATCTGATACAAGCTTTGTTTTCTGCTGAGATGAAGAGTCACATCCAGCATTTTCTCCTGATGTATTTCTCTGGGATTCTTCTGTCAAGTGAGTTTGTAAACTCTCCTCAACAACATCTCTCTTCTTCTTTTCCTCCCCATCCATTCTTAACATTGATATCATAAACTGCAGATCATTTGGCTTAGTACCTGTAAAACAAAAGAGTTGTTGTAAGTATTTTGTGCACAACCAAAAGGTAAAAGACTCAAGTGAAAAAAAAGCAATATAGCAAATGGAAGACAAACATGATGAAAGATACAAGGCTACATTTTGAGCATCGTGTCTATAAACTTACAACATCTAAAAATCAAACCAACTTCTAAGCACTTGTTTACAGAGCTCTGTGTGAGTGAGCACTACCTTCAATAGCTTTTGCGTAATGAAGTTATTTGCTACATGCTTAAATCTGGGCAGACAAGCCTAACCTTTGTTTCTGGAAGCATATTTAGGACATGAAACACTAACAGCTTTCAGGGAACCAGTTATGGTATGTTCAACTCTTCCTGGAATAAAAATCCAGTTTCCCAAATTTAAAAGTCCCAAGGAGGAAACGGCCATGACTACAACAACAAGCAAAACAAAACCAACCTAAATTTTAAACATTGTAAGTATGAAGCTTTCTTTCCTTCCCCTGCTTAGATTACCTGCTAAAGAGTGTAAACACAAATAAAGCCACATTCTAAAGAATATATTGCAAGTTTAGTTCCCATCATTCCTAAAATATCCTCTTTAAAAATTCATTTCCCAGTTGGGAGTGGGAGATAAGGGGGTGGGAGGGAAGTCATGAAACAGCAGTGCAGAGAAGGGCAGCACCTTTGAGCACAACCGCTAACCATCCAAATCCAGTTACCCAAAGCTTTTGCTCAACTGCCCAGTGTGACCTTCCTGCTCCCAAAAAGATGTCACCACTAGAAAACTGATGCTACCACACAGATTATAAGAAGGATGGGGACGGGGATCAAATCCTGATATTTATTACCTTTTCATATTGATATGAAGTGATGGAGAATTGGAAATGCATTTCATTTTAACAGATGATTAAATACTAAATGTTTACCTACATGCTTTACACTGTGATTTAAAATTCAATTTGCTGTAGATCCAAGTATCCAGTTTTTTTGTTCAGTTACCCATTGGATGAGGCCATGACCACAGCTGTACTATCTGACAAGATTAAGTAATTGCAATGTTGACACAGATAATAAAAGGTACAAAAAAAATATCCAAGTACATGCTAAAAAAAAATTTGCTTATTTTTGAGGACAAAGTAATAAAGTATTAAACTGGGAAAATATACTCAAATCAGTTGAACTAATTAACTACTGGAACAAAAAAAAAGGCTTTTCTGCTAAATAATAATTTATGGAAGGCCTATAAGGAATTGAGCGCACAGTTGTTGCATACATAGAACAGGTTTTCAACTGTAGGTCTCTCTAAAGTACAGACCAAACTTATACCAAGCTAGCTATAACAAGAGAATAACCACCTCTAGATCACAAAAGCCCTGTGGAGGATACAGATATTGCCTTTCTACCTCTGTTTTTTTGATTCTTATACACTATTATTTAAATTTGTTCACTAAATCATGATAGAAACTATCACAATTAGTCAGAAGTAAAACAATCAGGTCTATATTCTCAGCTGGTTTAAGTCAGCATATTGTCAGTATATTCAAAAACACTAACAGCAATTAATAGCAGAGGAGGATGAAGCCTTTGAAGTGCAAAGTTGCCCTGAAAAGGTTTACGAGTACTGTTTGGGATACAGAAAAAAAGATCAGATGAAAATTATGCTGTTTAAATGCAGTAAAGTTTTATTTATATAACTTGGAAAGTATCAAGCAATTACTTCAGTGATGGATGCCACAAACCCCATCCTTAACTGTTTGCATGCAGCAGCTGTAAGTCCTTTGCCTTGCTGGACCTCCATGGCAGGTTCCCAGCCCATCACTGAGACCACTCTTCCTTTGCATGGTCAGGTGAAGAACAGCAGTTTTTTCTCTCCTTTTCAAGACAATTTGCAATCTCAAACCAATTCTCTATCTTCTTTAAAGGATACTCTCCTCTCAGATCATGTGATTTATCAGAGCCTGACTGGCAGTGCACCAATACCTCCATTGGAAATTTCCACTATCAAAGGTTCTATTGGGGTAATTAAGGTTTCTCCACCAGCAAAAATTCATACATCCAAGACATATTAATAAATAAAGGAGTGGTGGCTCCCCACCATACTTTCTTCTGACATGCTTCATGCCCATTTAAAGCCATCCTATAATCTGATTGAAACCTTTTAGCACTGTCACATCAAGATCAACGTCTGACAGAAACTGCAAGCCAAACACACAGCAATCACTGGAGGTGCATGCTTCCAGGCTGTCACAGGCAGGTATCAGCAGTCTCAGAACATGCCTTTTCTGCTATACCAGCACAGATTCAGCTCATCTCCACTCGTCACCCATCACCTCAAAAGAGACGGCTGATTATTTGCATACAGCATCTGCAGGCTTAGGCTTACTTCTCCGCATTTGTTCACTAACTCTCCAATAGAAGTTCGTCCTGCTTTGCTCTAGCAAAAATCTCAGATCACAAGCCGAGTTCTGACACCCAACCTTGTCTTTAGCTCAGCTGTATTGGACCATTTAGGATTTTTCCAAGTGCTTAGGGAAAGTAAAAAAAAAATATTTTTTTATCTTGTAAACTCCATATTCACAGCTACAAACTGGCTGTGAAAAACGCAAAACACATCTCACAAGTGCTGCCAATAATTTCAGTATGAAATTAAAATAGTTACATATCTAACACAAATATGCAAAAGGCCTTATGCCCCAGCCTTCTTGCCTAATTCCTCCAGCTCTCCAAACCAACAGTAAATGGAGACACTTATCTCCATCTTCATTTCATGAAAAACTTATAGCACGCAGACCTGGAATGCAGTCTGCTTCATTTACAGGTTGTACTCCTAATGAAGTCAACATGTCTATCCCCACAACTAATAGCAAGTATTATCAAGGCAATAGCTACTTGGCTGCACAGCACGTTAGGTGTACCAACAATTAATGATATGCCTTTACCAGTTTCATCTCTCACATCTGAGTTTTCATGAAAACAATCTCCCCCTCTATGCTTCCCAGAGTTAAATTTGCCTCTGTCCCACCTCCATATAAACTGTCAAAATATCACCACATGGGAGTTTGCACCTGCATGATGCCATAAACCAGAAAGAGTTCTCTATGAAAGAAAACTACTATGAGGCAGTTGCTGTTCTCTCTCTAAAGTTACCCCTGCATTAATTAACCTAAGGTATTATATTGCCTTTAATTTCTTTTTGTTCTCTTTTAAAGTTATCTTTAGGACAAGAGCACATCTCCAGAGGCAGACACTAATGGCTAGAGTCACGACTTTTTGCTGGGACTACAGACAATGATTTGCTGAGCTGTGGCCAGTTCTCCAAATCTCAGACAAGATCTAGACCACAACACTGAACCACGTCTCTGTTTCTCCCCACTGTGATCTTTGTTCAAATAACACAGCTGTGTCTCTAACACAATTTCAGTAACGTATGCCTCAGCTTCCTTGATGGGAGAGTAGTGCCTCACACCAAAAGGGAGCTGTGGGCAGATCTCTTCTCAGCTTCCTGCATAATTTATTGCATAAGTGATTATCACTACCTGAAGAATGCATTCAGCATACCATAAGACTCCTCTAGGCAGAAGGAGCCTATAGTGCTTCCCCTGCTGTAAGCTTTGCTTCTGAAAGCTGCCACAGTACTGGAGGAAAAAGGCAAAGCAATGAACTGGTCACAAATTTGTGTGGTCCTAATCCTCAGCCTACATAAACCAATTCATTTCTGCTCTCATCAAAGCCACTACATTGATTAAGGGCTAGCCTACAGTTGGTACTAATACAAGAACCAAAGAATCAGAGAAGGCATCAGCAGTACACCAAGTGTGTGCAGTACCAGTGACCACAGGATACATAAGGGTAAATGGGTTTCTTTTTGCAAAATTAATCTTAGATCAAATCTCAGTCTGGCATAAGGATCATCACCCGGAGCAAAGAATCAGCATCTGGAATTTGATTAAATCAACTGGTAACTAAAACCACATTATAGATGTAACAAGTAACCCTCTGTAGCCATGGCAGCTTAAGCACATGCTTAAGTCTACCTCCTACTTATTAGTGTGGCTGATTAAGCCTTTTGATATCAATGTAATGCTGTCAAACTCATACAGTAGTAGAAGTGGGGAAGAACAGCTCTTGAACTACCTTATTCATGGACCAACAAGACTAAAACCGATGCAAGATGGAAGTTGTCATGCTCTTCCTTCTGCCTTTACCTTTTAAAGATTCTGATTGTTTTTACAAGAAAAAAAATATCTAAACTGCAATGACACAAAACCACTTAATGTACTGCATAAATAAACCAGAAAGGATTTATATAGGCACCAGTGGTATCACCAGGTACAACACAGCAGAATACCAGAGCACAGCATCAAGCCCAGCTAAGCTGACAGCATCAAATCTTCAGTAGTTCCATAGTTTAAAAACCTGGTTCTGTCAAACAGCAGTCTCCTAACATCATAGTTGATGTTCAGAATGAAGCTGTTCTAACTCAAAAGTGGGTTGACTTTTTGTGACATAAATCTTTTGTTAATGTTCATATAAATCAAGTATAGATGAACAGATTCTTAGAGGATATGACCAAAAATTAATTTGCCACATTAGCTTCAGGTTAACAAATTCTTCTGCTTGGAGACAGTCATACGTTACCTAATGCATTTTAAGGTTCTTTGTAGCACACTGCTGTTCCCAAGTTTTGGAAAGAAGCTTCCTGTGGCTTCAACATTTTTGAACAGAAAATGCTACACTCTGTACTTCTGCTGGAAATAGGAGCTACATGTTTAACATAACACTTTTCTTCAATAGTTTTCCAAGTATCCCAAGGAAGTTAAACATGATTTTAAGACCTTCAAAAGCAAAATGTTTGTTACATGTGTTACATAGAATCATAGAATCATAGAATAGTTAGGGTTGGAAAGGACCTTAAGATCATCTAGTTCCAACCCCCCTGCCAGGGGCAGGGACACCTCCCACTAAACCATCTCCATAGGCCAAATATCTAAATCTTTACAGAATAAATGAGGAGATACACACACTTTTAAATTACAAGTGCATAATACACAATACTTTGGCTGTGTCACAGAAACCACTGTAGCTAACAGATTCCTCTCTGTCATGCATTGGAATTTCAAATCGTGGAGGGTTTTTTTCAATGTTTAATCTAATTTAAAAGACATCCCACAGTCAAAATTCAGCACAATCTCACCATCTATAAAGATGAAAACAAATACAAAAATGAGAAAAATACCACCTCCTGAGCTGCCACCACCATTTTTGACCAAATAACACAGATTTTTCTATTCTCCCTACAAAGCTTTTTTGTATATTGATATAGTATCTGCTACAGTCCTATACAAAAGCAGCAGTCATTTGCAAACAGAAAATGTTTTCTTCTATGGAAATACAGAACATTTCAGTTTGAGTGTTTTCTCTGATTTTTTTCGTCTGGTCCAAAAAATAGTATGCAATTCCTCTATGCCAAAAGGTGGAGACAGCGTAGTTAAGACTTTCAGTATAAGACTTGCATTGCCCTAGACCTTCAGATGAAATTTAGAAAGAAGTAATCTTAAATTAAGATCAAAATGACATGCAATATGGATGATGAACTAAAGTTAAGTTCCTTAATTTGATACTCAATACAATTTTATTGACTTCTCTTTAAGAGAAGGGGTAGGGATATGTACAGAAGAAGCCAAAGGAAATATATTTAAAAGTACTAAATTCCACTTTGTTTTTTATTTTGTATGCTAATCCTGGCATTAGAATTCCCAAAGCTCTTCTCAGTCAGAGTGTTATTGTCTCCTAGTATTCAATAGCCAGTCTTCAGTGTTTATAAAGGATGTGACACATGGGAAACAGAGTTTCTTTCTTTTCCAGTAAAAATTTTCCTTTTTCAGACAATTAATTCTTTCAATGAAATCATGGATACAATGAAGCAAAATCATTTTAATGAGCTCCTTAAATAGCCTGCACAAAACTGAATGTGAACAACTCATCTCAACATACCTTTGTGTCAAACAAACATCTCATTTTCAAGGGCATAACATCCTTCCTAAATCAAATCATAGGTCTGTCTTCTGGCCTTACAAAGTTACCCCACTTCCTTCGGAGAGACTAATCCAAGAAAATAGTCTCCTCAATAATGGAATACAGAAGACAATATGGTTATTGTTCAAATTGAGTAAAGATCACCTTTATTTTGAGGAGTATTCGATGCTATCTGTTAAAAACATGTATTTTCCCTTGCAGCTCAAGAATGGTGGAACTTCAGGGTTTGCATCGTGAGCCTGTTCTTCAGGTAAAGCCACTCATGATCCTAGGGCACCAGAACATCCACAGGAGACTTCCAAACAGGCTACAGTCTTTCAAAGACTAAAGACTTTGAAATTTCCATACTGATGTATCTGCAATAGTTAAAGTAACTAGAGAGAAGCAAAAAGTAAATGCAGGTCAAATCTCTTTTCTGCCACAAGCTGTAGTACTCTCTCACATACCCTACAGTATCCTGGAATTCATCAGAGGAAGTACACAAGCACTGTCACTGACACCTGATTCAAAAATGTTGGAAGTCTTCCTTTTTCCTGCCGGCAAAAGATAAAACGAAGTTGAAATTGCTGTTACTTGCAAATTGGCTTTTGGAAATTTTACCCAAGAAACCTGGTCCTAGTGGACCCTGACTCTGTTATCCTTTAAAATATGGGGAGTATGAGTTTCCTAAACAACATCCTATTGTTTAATACCGGACAATATTTACTAAATCACCACCAACCTTTGCTCCAAATTAAACCAAAAAGATAAAAAAAGATGGCTTTGCTGGCTCCTTGTTTTAAACTACTGTGTCATATGGAAAGCAACAAGAGGCCTCCATCATGACAGCCGAAGATGTGCTTTCTTACTAATGGCTTAAGCAGGCTTGAGGATGTAGCAGCACCAGCACAGGTGAAAAGGCCAACATGAATGGCCAGCACTCTGCCAGCTGAGAACCAAGAGCCCGTTTTCTGAGTAACTTGAACCAATATGCAGAAGGGAAGTACAAATCAGGAAAAAAAGGCAAGTTTTTCTTGCCAGAAAGAAGACAAAAAAGGCTTCCTTCATATATTGAAACATTCTCCTCAGTTTTCATATTACAACAACAGAAAAAAGAATATTTTTCAGATATTTATTAACCAGCTATTCACTGAGGCACAGCTCACTGAATACAGAAAAAGAACCTAACCAATACCATTTTAAATTAAAGGTAGTCAGATAATAGTTTCAATGTATTTTATCCACAATTATGTAAGTATGTTAATAAAACGTACTAAATAAAATAAACATTTCATTAAAAACAAACAAACAACAACAAAGACATTCAGTGTGAAGTCAGGACAGCAAAACTGTAGAAAAAGCATTAAGGAGGGAAGATGGCAGAAAGTAGAAAGCGAAATTCAGCATGTTTTAAACACTACTATTTTCTGACTGATCATTTTAATTGCCTTGCCTTTAACTCTTTAATGACCTTCTACTGAGGTAAATCAGGCCTACGTGGTTTACCTTACTGTATTTATTGCCATCTTTTAAATTACTAAGGCAAAGAATGCATGTAGCAATCTGTATATATGCACATGATTCTATGATTCTCAGTGTTGTGCATCCTGCTTTCCTCTTGTCAGCTGCTATTCAAGTAGCTCAGCTGAATAGTCGCATCAGGTTTTGGCTGAACCGGCAACGTAAAGATTTAGGTTTATTCCTGCTGTAGGTTAACAAAGTTTCCAGAGAAGAATACAAAGTGTACAAATGCTTCTAAAGAAAAGAAGTTAATAAAAATAAAAGCATTCTGATGACACCTGGTGGCCACTTCACACAAGGAAGTAGTTGCATTTCATCCTAGAAAAATAGCAGATCAAACAGAAACGTTACATGTTCTTTTGGTAAGCATATCTGCAGAAATGACAGCTGATACTATTATCAATTAGAGTACATACTCATTGGAATACACATCTTTACATGTTTATATACATCAAATTACTGTATTACTGTTATAGACATATAAATATACTCAAAAATTTAACATTTAAAGACAAAACCTGGTTTTCTGAACAACGAAATAGAAGTGAATACACTGGATGTATTTCAGCTTAATCCTACAAGATGTATGAAACTTCCTTTCTTTTCAGTTTTGGTTTTCCAGCTCGGTTGCTTAAATAAGGCAGAGAGCAATAGGGGAGAAGCATGGTGGAAGCGGGAGGCTGCCTCACACCAGGTTACACTCAGAAGGGCTCCATGCAATACATGCTGCCCAAAATCATTGCCACATGTTAATCTTCCAGCACAATTCAACCTTCACATCTTTGTATCACTGTATCTCTAACAAAAAGAAATTAATATCCATCATTAGAAATTTGTATTGAAAAAGTGACTGCTGTACAGAGATCTCAGCTACAGAGGGGGTAAACCCCTAGCATGCAGGGGAAAAACTACATGTCAAGTCAAACATTTTCTCCTTAATCCATGCAAGCAATCACAATAGGGCTGCTATGTCCTGCACAACACATAGGAAGATTTTTTTCCCCAACAGATGATTATCGCTAAGACTTAAGCCATGCGTAGTTGCGCAAAGCTTGGCTTTCTCCATAACAACTGACATTTGCTTTGAGGTGAACAAACCCATGGCTCAGCTGAAGTCACTGAACAGCTTTTAAAGTTACGTACCTCTGAGCTCCAAACAGTTCAGAGGGTTAACACTGAATTTTATTCTAATTTGTATCACTGTCCATATCAACAGATGGAAACCAATACAGGACAGCAATGGGAAGAGTACAGGTGTGACAGTGACATTGTGAGTCCAAGCACTGGCAATATATGATGGTACCAAAACTATCCATGACTTCTGTGGGGTCTGTTGATATCAGTCAAGAGCTACTCTTCAGGCACAACATGGTGCCTCTTCACCTCCTCAAGCTATGGATGGGAACCTAAGCCATGTAGCCACAATCGGTGCCTTCACTCCAGCAGAGGACAGAAGAGAGGCAGAAGGCCAAGCATGCTCCTGCTTGTACCCAGCAAAACACACTCCCGGTCATCAAATAGAGAGTAGAGATGACTGAGGGAGGAGGCAGTGCTGTGGCAAAGGGCTCTATACACACGGGAAAGAAGAAATAGGGGATGCCACAGCAGCATCCATCTTGGACCACTGCCTGCAGAGTGAAACTACATCTCCCCAGGACAGGTCCTAGCCAGCTAGAATTAAAGTGGGGATGAAAGTGGGGAGAAAGGACAACCCCTTTTTGACACCACCTTCATCTACAAAATCCCCATCTCCCTCTTGTCTAAAGCATTCACAACACTGACACTTTGGGAACAAATACTATTAAGGTTTCAAACGCCACTGCCTATCAATAGCATTCATTTCTCCCCATGTCTATTTGTTTCAATGCAACAGATTTGCTGCCTATCTAAATGACTCCCTGAAATTCATCTATCTTCCAGAACTAGCAATTTGCCTAAGCATGTGCACGGTGTCAGCATGATTCCTCCTAGGCTTGATGTGAGGCAAACATGTTCAAGTGCATTCCCAACCAAGGACTCACCCGACAACTAAAATTTCCATTTCTCCTGCAGTAATGGCGTATGTAAGTGCAACATCAGGAACAGTTGCACTGGGAACCACTTTCCTAGTACCTACAAAAATTACGCAGCTTCATTCTGTTATATCGCAGAGCTGCACCTTGCTTACTAGCTTTCTGTTACTGAGGTTATGCAGTGTGCAAAATCCTCTCATTTTGAAGCACACCGTGTAATGGCTACACAAGACTACAGTGAATGTCCTTCAGTTGTGGGTTTATCACAAACCTGACTCTCTGGTCAGCACCCACACTATCAAACAGCTCCCTGGGAATATGAGCAATGGAGATCAAGGTGAAGGGAGCCCCCTCTTTCTTCCGAAGCCAGGAGGCAACTCAGAGCAACTGCTAAGCTGGCCATTGCCTACAACCCTTCTCCTCTGCAGGCTGGGAAGACACCCGCTGGTCAGCTTGGTGGCCCCAGGTGTTGCATCCTGCTCCCCATATCCCTCGTGGGCAGGGAGTGCTGCATGCCATCAGACCCTTCCCAGTCACAGCTCCTGCCATTGCAGCAGGTCACAGCAGGACCACGTGGCACTTCCCTGGTGAGGCGACCTTGGGAGCTGAGTTGGAGCTGCAACTTGTGTGTGTGATCTCCATATTTCCTCAATACATGGCACTGTCTTGGGAACACATTAGGAGAGTGCTATTGCCGAAAATACTGCTAATTCCCTGAAAACCACCCAGTTAAAATCAATCCCACAAACTTTCCTGAGATCAATAGGTTTTAATGAACACAGAAAACACACTCTGTGGCAATCACAGGCAGGCACACGGAGACCAAACTAGAGTAAGAAATTACACCTGCTCCAGTATTTTCATGGGGAAAAAAAAATTGACGTATTACTAAGTGGGCTATCACCTAGCTCAAACACCCCCGAATCTGAGGGCCACAAGCCCACCCTTATGGGTGACTCGCATGATGGTTTATAACTACAGAAGGCAGCCAGGACGCAAACTCAGATTTTTCCAACGCACAGGCAGGGTTTCAGTGCTGCGCTCTCAGCCCAAATGGCAGACCCAGCTCATTCCTCTGATGGAGCTACACGGGCAGGAAAGCAGACTGCAAGTCAAACAGGGCGCTTCCTGAAGCAAAGGGTGCCGGAGTAGTCTGGTTTTCTCTCAAGTGGTAAAAAGAATATTCAGTCCTGTGTTTCAGTCATCAGTAGTCATTTTTCTGGTAGTCATCCTGCAAAACCACTTCTAACAAATGCTACAGGATTTCTCTTCCTAGCTGTAATCACTGATGGAAAAGAAACAACAGTCTACAATTAAAGCTTACAGTTAACAGGAGCAAAAATGTTTTGCCCTTTACAGCAAAGCCCAATATTAAGTGTGCTGTTCCATCCTGTATTTTCCAGAAGACTCAAGCATTACATCCTATTTTCCTGAGGCACCATAATACAGATTTCCACTTTCCAGTAAATTCCATAAATATTTGATAATCAAATGCGACTCCTGTTTTGTCAGCTCTGCAGCCTTCCTCATTTTAAAGCATCAAATTATTTTGCTTTTTAAGCGAAACAGGAAAGGAATACACTTCTAACAGTGGCCCTGTAATTCCATTTTACATTTTAAAGTATCATTTTGTAGCACATGCATCATTTTTCCAGCATCTATTGTCTGGTGTTATTTCTGTAACGGAAGATTTTACTGGTTAAACCCCCGTAACTGCACAAATCACAGCAATATAAATATGCAAAGGTTCTTAGTACAACCATTACACTTTTCTCATCAAACTCATTCTCTATTACTGTGCTGAGATCTAAGTACACTTAGATGCATGTACAATGGATAAAAAGAAATAAATACATCTTTAATGCCTATGAATTCCTCATAAAATCCTCCTTGTGCCCCCAGTCATAGAATCATTTAGGTTGGAAAACATGTTCAAGATCATCAAGCCCAACTGCTAACCTAGCACTGCCAAGTCCACCACTAAACTATGTCCCTAGCACCACATCTTTTAAATACCTCCAGGGACGGTGACTCAACCACTTCCCTGGGCAGCCTGTTCCAATTCTCTGATCACACTTTCAGTGAAGAGATTTTTCCTAATACTCAATCTAAACTTCCCCTGGTACAACTTGAGGATATTTCCTCTTGTTACCTGGGAGAAGAGACCAACACTCACCTCTCTCCATCCAACTTTTAGGTAGTTGCAGAGAGTGATAAGGTCCCCCCCAAGCCTCCTTTTCTCCAGACTGAACAACCCCAGCTCCCTCAGCCACACCTCATCACACTTGTGCTCCAGACCCTTCACCAGCTTTGCTGCCCATCTCTGGACCACAATGTCTGTCTTGCAGCGCTGGGGCCCAGAACTGAACACAGGATTCAAGATGCAGCCTCACCAGTGCTGAGCACAGGGACACAATCCCTTTCCCAGTCCTGCTGGCCACACTATTTCTGATACAACCCAAGATGCCTTTGGCCTCCATGGCTGCCCGGGCACAAGCTGGCTCATGTTCAGCAGCTGTCAATCAGCAGCCTCAGGTCCTTTTCCTCCAAGCAGCTTTCCAGCCACTCTTCCCCAAGCTTGTAGCATTGCATGGGGCTGTTGCGACCTAAGTGCAGGACCCACAAGAAAGCGCCACTGAGCCTTGTTGAACCTCATATCATTTGCCACAACTCATCAACCCAGCCTGTCCAGATCCCTCTGCAGAGCCTACCTATCAGCAAGCACAACACTCCCACCCAACCTGGTGTCATCTGCAATCTCCTCATCCACATTACTGATGAAGACATTAAACAGAAGTAGACCCATTACTGAGCCCCAGGGAACACTGTCTGCCAACTGGATTTAACTGCATTCACCACCACTCTTTGGGCCCAGCCATCCAGCCAGATTTTTACCCAGGTATCCTAATACCACTACCTGTGTTTTAAATTACTTAAATGCCTACAAACTGAAGTCACTGGGAACAGGGCATTTGAAAGTCAAGATATTTCTCAAAGTGCTTAAAAAGGACTCAGAAAGTAAAATCAGATATCTAGATTTCACTATTTTATTCTCAGAACTTGTTCAGAACTGAACAAAATGATATAAAAAACATTTATGTAATTAAAATTAGGGTTTTTTTTAATTCCAAAATCTCAACAATTATGAAAGCTTAGCTGCATTAACAATCTCTTCTCCAGAACGCTTCAAAAGAAAAATTAAGATATATTAGACTATTTTTAATAACTTGTAGAAAAGTGCCCAATTATAAATGAAAAAGCACTACAGAACAAAGGTAGCAAATGCACAAATTCAATGCTATTAAAAGGCAGACACATGAGATCTCATGTATCTTGTGCCATTTGTAAAAAGGTTGTTTTATTATCAGTGTAACTAATCACAATGAAGCCATCTCTTACAATCAAAGACATCATAATGAATTTTCTTTACAGCTACAGAGAAATGGGATTTGCTGTTCCATATCAAACTACAGCAGGCTGTATAAATTCTTCTTCATATTTATTGTTAAATGTAATTTTTATCTATAAAATCAGCCATGAAATATTAAAAACTGAACAACAGAATTTATATCCTTTACTTAATTTAGTTTAAACGGTCTAGTCACTAAAAAGAGGGAAAAAAGGTTATATACGTATTATAGCATACCCTCCCCTCTCCCCCTCTAAGCATTTCCATTACAAACCCCATAGTTTTTGGAATTTATAACTCAGGTGTAAAAATTCACTTCATTCTAAAAGCTGGTATACTTTTCCTTTTACAAATTTAAATACATATATATATATATATAAAGCTCCAGGAGAAAAGCAAGAAAGGATGCAAGAGAAGACAAAAGCAATCAGTAAATAAGGACCATCAACTGTAATTCAGACCCATCTACCACCCCGAGGAAATGATAGGAGATGGTCAGCTGGCTCCACCGCAGCCCTTTGGCAGACAGGTACCAGGTACTGGCCTCCAGCTACTGCTGAACTACGTCAGGTTCAGGCTGGCACATGGGAGGAAAACCTCCCTATCCTAATGCTGTCTCCTGGAGACATCTGTACAAGTGGGAATTGGATGAACTGAAAGAGCGTGAGAAAGAGCAAGAAGCATTAAAATAAAATAAAATCATCTGTGTCAAAGAAAACAAGCACATCTTAAAAACAATCAATAGACAAAACATCATGCAAAAAGGGGCTTCTCCCAGTTAAAAGACCTAAGACTTGAGAATTCAGAAACTGGAGACTGGATAACATATAGTGCAATGAAAACTGCAACAGAAAGATAAAGGTAGACAAAAACCATCAGAAGTTCATGGAAGCTAAAAGCATTAAAGGGTATAAAAAGGGATTTTTTTTTTTTAATACAGCATGGAAAACAATTTGTATGTAAGAATATAAATTCCAAAATGAAGCATGAAATAAGGCAACAACAGACAAGCAACCTAGGACCTTAAGGTGTAGCCTAGAAGATAGGCTATTTCCTACTATCAGTATCTTATTTTCAGCTTTCCCCTAAAGCATAACAAAAAGCACAAAAGCAAAATACACATTCATTTTCAGAGTTCTCATATTATGGTCTGAAAGGAGCAGAAAGAAGTAAGGGAGCAAACCCTGCTCTGGTTCTCACAATGCAACTGGTGAGTTGGTCAAGCTGGCAGAAGCAACAACCAACCTACAGTGGGTGACTGCCTGATGTTACCGTTTCAAGGGTACAAGAGAAGCTGGCAAAGACCTGAATTCCAGAGATGCTCATGGCTGCTCTCCTCATTTAGAGCAATGCAGCAAAGCCTCCTCCTCCAAACCTAGTGGAACCGCTTGATAAGGTGATGCCCCCTACTTCTAAAAACAGAGTTTCAAGCGTGCATGTCTCATGCAGGGATTAGTAAATTTTCATGATGATTTAGTAAAACCCACATTCAAAGAGTATTTTTATTTTTTTTATGTGAAGAAGTGCGTAGGCAGAAAGATTATTTATATTTGAATTCATTATATTTATTAGAATTTATGGTTAAAATGTATTCATTACGGAAGTATGTGTTACACAATCATGAGCAAACATTTACTACTTGTTTTACCTGCCAGCTGTGGTTTAGTGGAAGGACATTGAAAGAGCATCAGAAGCCTTTTTAGAACTATTTAAATAAACAAATATTTAAAAGCAAAACCTTAATAAAATGGCATTTAATAATAAAACATACTTTAAAGTACTGGAATGTGGAGGAGTACTACTCTTGAAAATGAGCCTTTAAATTACCCTATTTGGAATGACTGGCATAACTGTATTATCTATACGTTTTTACATTGCTTTATAGAGTCAGTTCACTAAATCATTAAAAATATACACAACTGAGCTTCAGTTTGACCTGCAGTGACTCCTATATGTATTCTCAAAATTAACACGAGCACTGAATGCTACTAATCTTCAACTTGTAATAACTGATCAAAGAATACTGCCCTGTAATTCACTACAAGCTAAAATCATAGTGCTGAACTGTGCATTTTCAAACAAGTGGTTTATAGTGCTAGATTTAAAATGCAAAGTTTTCATTATATTTAATAATTAAAATGCATGCTGTGTTATGGTTACATTTGGTGACTGGATTAGTAGTACCCCAACTGAGTTAAACAATGCCTTTTTCCTATTAGAGTTCATATTACCATATTATCTATTTGTTTAAGAAAAGGAAGAAAAAAGCACAGCAAGGAAGAAGGAATAAAAAAGAAATATGAATATCAAACATACTGAAAGACAGCACGGACCAAGACAGCAAGAAGACCTGGCATCAGCAAAATCTATACTAGCTGAAAGCAGAAAGCTGAAATACGTGTGCATCTAAAATAAGAAAACTTTCTTAAGAAAAAGAATATTCTCCCTTTGTCAATAAGAGTTCTTAAACTAAAGTATTTAAAGCTCAGTTTGTTTTCCTAAATGCAGTCTCTACAAATTTAGGAAATACAGACATCACTGTCAAAGAGCAGACTCTCTAAGGCTGTCAACTTCTTAATCAGGGTCTGACTTCACTGGAAACTGTGAAATTATGTAATTATTTATGCTTGGCAATTATGATGGCTTAGACAATTCCAGCACTATGAACATCTTCTTTTATAAAGCAAAATTCCTACTGCCGTTTTAGTTTAGGAAATATGCAATTCTTTTTTTCTGCACTCTCTAGGTGGTTTATAAAAACAGAATTATAATGTGGAATATTTCTCCTCTCCCAAAATGGACACCACTGAGCTTAGAAACATAACTTACAAGGATGAAAAATAATTAAAAACTAAAAACAAATTGAAAGCATGGACACAATGACATCAACTGAGGTTTTCTTGGCACTGACAGTTAGATTATGTGTCACCCACAACACTGTAGTCACAGGTCTTATGACCTTTGAGTACTTATAACAAATGTATAAATAAAATATTATTTGACCCCAGAAAAAGACACACTTCTACACTCTTGAAACATTTAGGTATAAAATTCAGAGACTAATTTTGTTTTCATTTCAAGTATATTTTAGTTATCTTGGTATCAGCAGCAGAAGACAGGCTTGTGTGCCTGAAAGCCTGCCTCCTTCTCCACCTATATTAGTTGGTGTAATGTATTACCTATGCTTGCACACTGCCTTCTCAGAAATCTATCCCCTGAGGGGGTATATACCCTTTGCATTCAAAATACAGAAGTGCCCATTCTCTATCAAAAAAAGTTTATTCAACACTGTACCTCAAAATACACTTTACTGACAGCAGCAACACCTAAAATGATGATGATGATGATGTGAATGAAAAAAGAGAAGGTATTCCTGCAAGTCAATCTCCACCTGCAAAGCTCAGCATGTTCTTTACCTAAAAAAAAAAAAAAAAAAAAAAAGAGCTAGCAAAATGCATTGCTGGGTTTCAACCTGCCCTCTTTGAATAATCATCTACCATACGTAACAACCTTATGCCCAAGAAGGATTTTGGGAGAAGGAGCTCCTTCTGTTTCATCAGAAGTCTGCAGAAGGGACACCTCCAATGACAGACCTACATCAACTTTCTCTTCAGTCTCTCCCTCTCCCTCCTTCCTCAGGTTGCCATCCCTATCGCAAACTCTTTGGGTGACACAAAGAAAACCAGGCAGGGAACAAAGCCGACATATAGCCCTCTGCAGATATCATCAGAGGCACACACAAAGAGTCAAAGAAATACTTGTCAAGAATTTTTGAGCTACCTAGATTTGGAACGGCTCTCAAATTCACAACTCTGTAGCTTTGACAAATAAAAAAAAAAAAAATATGTTTTTTCATGCAACATATCTGCAAAGTTCCTGGTACTATCAAGAAACAATACTGTACTACAAAACCTCACTCAAAACCCAGCCTCTGGGGTTTGGGTTAAGGTTTACCCAAAACAAACAAACGAACAAACAAACAAACAAAAAAGGCAAAACAAACAACAAAAAAGCCCACACAAGAAGCTAACAACTATTTGATTTCTTTGGGTTTGTGTGCACAAATTACTACAAGATGGAGAGCTTGTGTCAGGTTGTGATCCTGATAATTTTGACACAAATTGAAAAAATTCTGTTAAACTAAATGGAGATACTCAGTTTTATAGTCAGGTAAATGACATCAAATTCTCGTCCCACGTTTTCTTTCCTTCCTGATTAAATTACATTAATGTACACTCAAAATAAAGCAACTACTGCTAGTCCTAGTAATTCTTTTCAGCACAATAACTTAAAGAAACATCACATGCACATATACATGAAGTCATCAGGGTTCTTTCATATGTCTGCCATCTATGTGAGGCCTTGAAACAAACAAGACTTTCACTGTAGTATGTGGGCACCAACATATCTTCCTAAATGCAGGGCAGAAGTGGACTTGCTTCCTGTAAGGACCTATAGGCCACTGCTTTTTTACTAAAATACTTTTTATTAACCTGATAGGTATAGAAGATATTAAAACCCACACTATTCTTATGTGGAACGCACCAGGAAAAGGCCCAAAAACTATTGCATCTTTGCATTGTTAAAAGGTTTGACATAGTATTTATTGCCATATTACCCCTAATTAGTAGTTTAATCTTGATAAGAAGTACAGCTCATTTAAGTTAAACAGGAATTATCTTTCCATTGTATAGGTAAAACTTGCAAATAGGACAGCTCACAAATTCTAAGATGAGAGTAACTAGGAAACTATTCATTAAGGCTTGGGATATAAATTCAAAACATGAAGCCTAACATGCTTAAAGAAGAAGGTTTTATTTTTAAAAGCATTCATTAGGCTCTCATCTCCAAGCCTCAGATTTGTAAATAATTTAAAATGAAAATGCAAACAACAGGGAGAAGAAAAAACAAATGCAATTCAAATCAGTCCATTGTTGTACCAATAAAACTCAAAACAATAGAAGCTGGCAGATTTCGAAGACAACATCCAGAAAACATTTTTATGTACTGTGTCTTTGAACTCAGATATTATTCTAACACTGGATCCAATCCAAAAAAAAATTAGCTCTGACTTACAACAATGAGGCTGTGCCCAGTAAAGGATGCACATGCTAAACTAGTAATTTTTAGTATTTGTTGCACTTTATTCTGGACCTGCCAAAACAAACAAACAAGCTGCAGCTTATTGATGCTTTTAGATTCTTTATTCTTCCATTTTGACTTTTCCTATTATATAGTATATCCTATTACCAATTTAGATGACATAAGGCAAGAACCCCCTTCCCTTTAAACAGTAAGGCAAATCTAGGTTTGCCTCATGTAGGGAGCATGAAAAGGAGCAGCATTTATTTCACTAGCACTGAAAATGGGAAGTGAAAAAAACATTAACAAATCAAAAAGAAAAAAACCCACAAGGATCACTGCTGCTCTTGCTGCACATCCAGTGCCCCAAATCCAGTGCCAATGCGCCCCTGCAGAAGGTACATTACACAGGAAGGAACTAGGAGGGCACACCATTTTGTCATTACTGAATTGCTGGAGTTTGATATCCTTTGTATTTGAAACAATCCAACTTCGTGATTTCACTTACACAACCAAAGGGAAGACAAGCATACAACATGCATTTTTTTTTCCTTGTTAACAAATCGCATGGGATTGCCAAACGCAAAAGTGCTGTATTTCTATGCCATGGTTCTTGGAGAGAAAGATGGGCACATATGCTGTGTATCACATAAAAGTCAATATATTTGGAGCAGGTCCAGTGAAGCTGCTGAAGAGTCTGGAGCACAAGCCTGACGAGGAACGGCTGAGGGAACTGGGATTGTTTAGTGTGGAGAAAAGAAGGCTTGGGGGAACCCTATCACTCTCTACAACTACCTGAAAGGAGGATGGAGCAAGGAGGTGGTTGATTTAGTCTCACAGGTAACGAGTGATAGGACAACAAGATGTATCAGCCTCAAGCTGCACCAGGGGAGGTTTAGACTGGATATTAGGAAAAAAGGTGATCAGGCATTAGAAGAGGATTCCCAGGGCAGCGGTAGAATCACCATCCATGGAAGTGTTCAAAAAACGTGCATGAGGCCTCTAGTGACAGAATTTAGTGGTGGACTTGGCAGTGCTGGGGTAAAGGCTGGACTTGATGATCTCAAAGGTCTTTTCCAACCTAGTTGATTCCATTATTCTATATGCTCTTCAGAAGCCTTAAGCTTACCTCCTCCATCCCACACACCAGGAAACCTGACACTTTTCAGCCACGTGGGACTTCCTGAGCAGAAAAGGTGAACCATTCCTCACCTTGCAGATGGTGATCAGGAAACCCAGCACTTCCAGTGAGCTCTCTGCACACAGCAGGTGTTTGACTCTTCCGCAGCACACACACAGTTAGAGCCAGCGCAGTGCTTCCCAGATTCAACAGAACCCTCAGGCAGTACAGAAGTGAGCCTGATCCTTCCTCACACGAACCAAGGCCGCTAAGTGACCCCTGTTCATGCTTTTCCCTCAGGCACAGAAGTGGATGATGCCAATATGCAATACCACCAGTACAGGTAAAGTAAGCAAGCCTTCTCCTGCTAAGGTATGTCTTAAAATCAGCTTAGGCGGACTACCTCATATAACTATAGCAAACATGTTCTACTAACTTAACAAATGCAAAAAAACCCAACCACTAATGCATCAAATGGAAATGGGTGGAGGCCACGGACTCTTCCAGAGCAAGCCCAAGCTTAAAAATCTGCCCTAAGAGAGAACTCCCATGCACAGAAGTATAAAGCCACAGCAGAGCTCTTCCAGCCATCCAAATGGCACCAGAACAGTCGGTTTCTCACACGGCTTAAATTAGAATCCTTGTGCACCCATTTCAAACATCTTGCTGGAATGTTTCTTACAGAAATATTTGTATACCACATAACTATATGGATTCCATGATAAAAGTATCATAAAAAACAATGATTTCTATATAAAATGGCTTAGTATTACTGTTTGGTTGAGTTTTGTTATACCTCATAATTGCAGTGAATTTAGCATTTATTTTTTAAATCTTCCTACCTCTATCTTGAGAAAGACTTGAAATACCAAGGATAGTGCCAAGGACAGCAAGAAACTTTCTTTCTAACAAAGAAATACCACATAGGAAAGCATCTATACATATCTATAGATTTTGTTTTTACAAAACAGTAACCTATACAGATGTGTTCACCCAGGTCTAGACACCAAAATACTGCACACCCTAACTACTCTGCATGCCTCCTCCTTAGCTGCTACATATGTCACACACTTATAACAGCTTGTATTTTTAGACTCAGAAGGGCAGAGGCAATTAAAATTTATGCTCGTGCCACTAAGGACCAAAGGAAACCAAGAATATTCACAGCCTCCCAGCCAAGTTAAATATAACCCATACTGTTACAGACAGTAGTTCAGTAGTAGGCCAGACTACTCAGAAAAAAGGTCAGCCTGCTGTAGAACAAGAAAACAAAACAGAACAAAGCAAAGAATCAGCAATCAACAACTCTGCTAATGCAGGACTGGAAAGCAGTCAAGAGCCACACAAATAAACATTTTACTTTTAGAACATCATTACTGACTGTTTCTAAATGGCACTTGGGTTATTTCTCTGTAAAGAAATGTATGAATTGGCTAGCACTTACTGTAATTTTCCTTTTCGTATTGAGGCAAGAAAGTAGCTAGACTTCTTCCTGCTCTAAAGATTGCTGCAGTGTTTTATGTTTGGGCCAGAACCTTCTTTCATCTTCACATGTTGAAGAACTGAAATTAAGCAATGTTAGAAAACTTCCACCTGTATTTAACATAAACACCTAGAATGGGCTATAGATTCTTCTGCAACTACAGACTCTTTGCTGGCAGATGGCAGAAACAGGAGCACAAGAATTCATAGTTGCAGAGCAAGAAGGCAGGTATAGCTCCCCTGTTTTAAACATACAACTTCCTTCTGTGAAGCAAGACACCTTTGGAATTTCTGCAGGTGAGAAATTAGAGATGACAAGAACGTCTCTACATTTTTTGCTTCTTCATCGGTTTTAGACACACACTTCACTGGTTTATATACACACTGGGTTTATACCTTCTCAAATTAACCCTTTGAACTTATGTCTTAGCACGGGCTGAAATCACAAAAGTGAAAAAAAACCTCATAAAATCACAAAAAGAGAATCACAAAAGTGAAAAAAATCACAAAAGTGGAAAAAAGCTATCAGCTTAGAAAAAAAGTAGGTATATTTCATTTAAACTTTCATACAATTTCATGCAATGCCATAAGAATGTCCACTGCAGAGGAAGACAGACCAAAGACTAAACTACTCTGATGTCACCAGACTGATCTCACGTGACCTTTAGACACCCTGGGCCAAGCAACATTTAAGCAGTTGACAGTGCTACCTCCTGTCCAGCCCTACTCCTACTTCATTCTCTCCTCAACATCCATGGATTATTCTATGCCTCACATTAGGACTAAGCATCACCAGTGAGGCATACTGCTCGTTCCTACATGCATTTGTGTTCACCAAAAACCGCCACTGTTCATTCTGCTCATTCCACTCAAGTTGCTTCCTGGAGGGAGCACCACTTTCACGCCTGTGCAGCCACCAGCCTGGCACTATAGGCAGCCGCACCTTAGGCAGCAGTGTTCACAGCCAGCAAGGCTAACACAGACTAATACCTTTGTGGGATAGAGTAAGTGGCCAGCTGCTGACTATTAAAAAATTACTACAAAATAGCTTGCCGACTATCACAAACTTAAGCAGGGGAGATCTAGGTTACATATAAGTAAGAAGTTCTTTACTGAGAGGGTGATGAGGCACTGGAGCAGGCTGCCCAAGGAAGTTGTGGATGCTCCATCCCTGGCAGTTTTCAAGGCCAGGCTGGACAGGGCCTTGAGCAACCTGGCTTAGTGGAAGGCATCCCCATCCATGGCAGGAGGGCTGGAAGTAGATGATATTTAAGGTCCCTTCCAACCTGAACCATTCTATGATTCTATTAAAAGAATAACGTGTATTCCAGGATGTGCAACCTAAAAAGTGAGCATAGTCATTCTAACATGCATTATAATACCATGGCATTATTTCAAATGAATCACTAGACCAGGCATACCTTAAACCAGTATTTTTATTTGAGTGATGGGGTCGTCCCTCTAGTGCAGCCTTTTTGCTTCTCCAAGAAAGAGAATATTTAATTTCCTAACCCTCTTAGGAAATTCAAATGTAGGAGCCACCCAACAATTGCAGTTCAACCACACTTCATATGCCAATCCATCTGTACATTTTAGCTCATGCACAAAACCACAAGTCTGTATACATTCAAAGATTAAAAACAAGCCAATGCACTTAGGCAAAGCAAAGCTATGTTCCTCTTAATGTTGCGCACACTAACACAAAAATGCTGTTCTTCATTATGAAAGGTTGGTTTTAACAGAGTATTGAAACTGACAACCGCTTCACACACATGCTTTCTCCAAGTAATCTTTTTCCACAGAAGGAGACAACACAGCCTATGTTTTAAAAAAGTTTCCAACAAAGAAAATTTTCAAGCAAATAAATCAGAAATCTTCCATGCAGTTACTATACAATAGTTCCTAAAGAAGAATGATAATAAAGGATTTAACTCAGGTCGTTTGAATTACATTTCCCAAAATGCTAATGAAACTGACATGTTTGAACATACTGAAAAAGTCACAGTCCATCATCACGCTGTCACATCAGCGCATTTGACTTTTTTAAAGAATGTATGGATTATACAATCACTGCCAGGCTCCATATTTTATACATAAAAGCTACAATCTGATTATATGTCCATGCTGAAATAATTTATGAAATAAGGGTGGAATGACTGCAATGTTACTTCTGAGATGAATGTAACTTGCTGTGAACAGTCTAGAAGATTGCAAGAGAGACCAAGCTGAAGCCTGTAATTGTCTTCATCTTTCACAAAGAGATGTGACCTGGGAAAAATATAGATCCCAACATCCAAAGCTCCAGGCTCATGCAAACATCTTGATTACTCATGTTCTGATATACGAATGGAAAAGGAGAATTTATAGTCTCCACAGGCCACACCTTTAGATTATTAAAGTAAGAATCACAGCAAATTACATCCAATGATTAAATTATATGTTAGTCTATTACTGTTTTGCATCATCAGCAAATCACTCCTGCCACCATAACCCTTGTATTTTCAGATTTACCTTATTTACTACTCCCCTAGGTGTTGCCATCATGCTTAGTATGATATAGATGAATGTGAATACATGGCAAACCCAAGGTCTTGTGAGACTGCATTAGGACAACTACACAAAGGAGAAAAGAGGGTACAGGAAAACAAAAATTGAAACTATAGCTATGTGAATTTTGAGATTGCCAATAGCTACAGCATACAGATCACAAACTAAATGTTTTTCCCTTTTCTTTCTCCTTAACCAACACTACATTTGAGAACAACATTGTGGTTCATAGGTCACCCGAAATATTTGAAAGAGTAACAGGAAACCTGTTGTAACAAAGTCAAATTAAACAAGATGATAACCTATCACTCAAAAGGGCTACAAACTTTTTCCATTCAAAATGCACACCTCTTTAGAAATGTGTTAGAAAATTGCTATGATAGTTATGGGAATTCATTTTCCTGACTGCAGTCTCAGGCTGCCTAGGGAGGTAGCGAAGTCTCCCCCTCTGGAGACATTCCAAACCCACCTGCGCATGTTCCTACATAACCTGCTCTAGGTGGCCCTGCCTTCGGGGGGCAGGGGTTGGACTAGATGGTCTCCAGAGGTCCCTTCCAAACCAAATGACTCTGTGAATCTGAGAGGTCTCTGAAAGCCCACTGAGCTCCTATAGCAAACAAAAACTTTGCTGAAAAACATAAGACCGTGGAATTGTAGAAAGTGACTGTGACTCAGAGAATACTGTTTGATGATTAGAACACCAAAGGGAAAACAGTTGCGACTGGTTTTCCATCTCTTGCAAGAACTGCTTGCAAAAGCCCCCGCAGTCACACACCGCACAACTCAAGCCAACGACCTTCGTGAAAGCAGGAGCAAGTAAGAAAACGCGGGGCTTGAGCAGCAAAACCATTCAACGTAGAGCCGGACCATGCCGGAAGCCACGTCCTCCGGGCTGCGCAGGGCCGTACCAAGCCCCAGCGCCGCCGCCGTACGGCCCCACAAACCAGCCGCACCGTACTGCACAGCTCAGCCCGGGCCCCCGCCCCGCTGCTCCTGCGCAGCCGCCGCGGTGAGGGCTGTCACGCAGACGCCCAACCGCCGCGGCGCAGAGACGAAGCGGCGCTGTGCCGTGGAGCACCAGCGGGCACGGCAATGGTCCCCGCCGTGCCCTGCTATTCCCCTCTCTCCCAGTGCGGGACAGGAGGTAGGGAGGGCAGCGGCCCCGCTCCCACCCTCGCCCCGCCGCCCGCCCCAGGCACAGCGGAAGAGAAAGACCGCGGCCAGGGCCCGCGGAAGCAGCCAATGGGAGTGCGGGGCGCTGTTCCCGCCCTTGGCGCCCCGTCCAATCGTCGTGCAGCGGAGGAGGAACAAGGGCCGGGATTGGCTCGGCGGAGCGCCGCTGGCCTCCCGCCCACCACCGCCAAAAGGAACGACGGTAGCGGAGAGGCCCAAAAAGCCCTAAGGGGGACGCCGGCCCTGCCGGCGGTCAGCCGCGGCCCCGCGGCACCCTCAGCCTCCCCCGCGGCGGTCCGGAGCAGCAGCCGGCCCGGTCCTGCGGAGCGGAGGGGCGAGGCGCCCGCGTCCCGCCCTGCAACGCTTACCGCGCGGGGGGAGCCGTCCGCCTCCGCTTGTGATGAGCTTGGTCACCAGTGGCGCGCCGTAGATTTCGCCGGTTTGCGTCACGCCCGGGGCGGGAGGCGTGGCGCGCCGTGACGTACCGCGGCGGCGGGGCGGGCCCCCGTGAGGCGTGGGGGGAGCGCGCGGCCTCGCGTGCGCGGCGGGCGCGAGGGGCTGCGCACAGCGGCCGCCGCGCCGGGGGGGCGGGGGCGCGGGGCGGCCGCCTCCGTACCCTGCCCGGGCGGGAAGGGGGGAGCCCCGCGGGTGCTGCCCGGGGTCGGCGCGGACCCCCGGGGCTGAGGGTGGGCGTGGCAGTGGGGCCGTGGCTCCGGCTCCCGTGCGGACGAAGGTTGGCTCCAAGTGCCCAAAACCGCGCCTTCGGTTGCGGCTGGCAAAGCCTTGTGTGCTTCCGGTCTCTGCAGCGGCGCGTCCTGCTGCCGCTCTGCGCAGTCATGAGCTTGGGCCTTACAGGGGCGTCCATGAAACAAGCTTGTGTTTTACAGTCTCGCTCCACGTAGGCAGCGCCGTGGGATGGGTACTTTGAAAAAGGGGAAAGAATAGATGAGATGGTGCACGGGAGTCATTCACCGAGGTACAAACTCTCCAAGCTGTGCTTGGTATACTTAGCAGCATGAAGCTCAAAACAGAAACAGTCGAATAAGGTGGGGGGAGGTTAATTTGTAAACCGTGTTGTGTTTTATAAGCCCATGAAGAAACTGTAATGAAACATTTCATGGTCTTTCTCCCTTTCTCAAGCTAACTCACATGACGAGTATTGAAAAGAAGTCCCGTGTAAAGAGTCTTTTGACATCTATGGTGGGATGCAGTTGTTTTTTTCACAGTTTCTTATGATTTTTAAGATGCAGGTCTACCATTTATCACAGGTTTACCCCAGCTGGTGACTAAATACCACACAGCCACTTGCTCACTTCCACCCCATGGTGTGACAGGGAGGAGAACTGGTGAAAAAATTGAAAACCGTGGGTTGAAATATGAACCACTTAATAATTAAAGTACAATACAATAATGAAAAGGAGAACTAACAATGAGAGAGATATAAAACTAAATGGGGAAAGGGAAAAAAACAATAAACACAGGTGATGCACAATACAGTTGTTCACCAGCTGCTGAGCAGTACCCAGCACAACCCAAGCAGCGATCTGGGCCTTCCAGTTAACTCCCTCCAGTTTATACACTGGGCATGACGTGCTGTGGTATGGAATACCCCTTTGGTTAGTTTGGGTCAGGGGTCCTGTCTCTCTCCCAACTTCTTGTGCTCCTCCTCACTGGCAGAGCGTAAGACTGAAAAGTCCTTGATCAGGGTAAACATTACGCAGCAACAACTAAAAACATTGATGTGTTATCAGCGTTGTTCTCAGACTAAATCCACTGTCATACAGTATATACAGCGCTGCACCAGGCTTGCTAATTATGCCTAGCAACTTGCAGTTTCATGTAGCCAGGTAATCATTGGCTACTGTTAGCCTTATAATACAGCACTGCCAATCATGGAGCAGGTTGTCAAGGCTGTGAGTATGGTTTGAGGATGAAGCAGTCGCTGCAGCTTAAGCTGTTCATCGAATGAAAATGGAGAACCCAAATGAAAGACCAGAGTCTGGTAAAAGTTGAAATAAATAAACAGTTTTAAACACATGAGCATCAGTACATAAAGTATCACACAGAACATAGGTAAGAGGATAACTCTTTGTCTCTCCAGTACCTAAGGCTTATTTTACATATTTTAATTGTCCTCTCTGTAATAACAATTCTACAGGGAGGAAGTCCCCTAAATTTGTAGGATACCTTTAGTTATATATATGTTTACCTTTATAAGGACATTTGAGAACTTTAGTAGCTTATCAAGAGGCTATGGAAAACAATGGCAGTTTTAAGAATGACCGGTTAAGAAGAATCTAATTGTTCTTCATATTTTTTCAGCATGGGAAAATTTGTAAAACAACCTTTTAATGCCCCTCAGGCTCAGTTTCTCCATGGTTTACAAACTACTTTCAGATGCCTAAGAATTTTTGTAGGTCTGGACCTTGGGGTAACACCTGTATTTAAATGTTTGTAGTATCCAGGTCAGCACACCTGGTCCATCAGTTATTTCATCACCTGATTACTGAGAGGAGACATACTGAGGGAGAAGGTGTGATCACAGAGCCAGAGTTTTGTAAATGTTCTTTTGAAGTGTTTTTTACAGAAAATGAAAAGAGGCAACGTTTTTTAGGAATAGCCTGAAGAGGGAGCCATTGGTATAGTAAAAGAAACAAGGAAGATTCCCTATTAATAGAAGAAAAAATATATATAAAAGATTTTTTATTTTTAAGCTTTATATAATGTCAGATTTACCTATATTTAATGTTCTGGTTTAGGTGTGTACATAGGTTTAAAGTAATGATAAAAATGTAAATGCTCGGCTTTTGTTCTGAAATATTTATACTAATTAAAATATATTAAAATGCAAACTGAATAAGTCAATTATTAGTAAAGCATTAATTAGTTAATGAAGTAGTTTATAAATTGATTGTAAACATAGAATGTATTTATTTTCTAACAGAATGACATTAGGGATGATTCTGCAGGTGCTGCGTTTCTTCCACACTAAAATACTGTTTTGATTAGAAATGTTTCTCATTTAAAGAGCAGTACCAGCTGTTTGCTTGCCTGTGTAACATCAGGCTCTGTCTTCTGCTTGATATCACAGTAGTCAGTATCACTAGAATAACTAGTAACTAATAGTCGTATGAAGCACTTGTTTGGGTTTTTTTCTCTTCAAAAGACTCAACATAAAAAAAGGAAAAGACAGGATGACTGGTGGATGCCCTGTCTTGATCTAAAAGGGAAAGAGTAACTCTGAATACCCGTGTGGGTAGGAGTGGATTCCCCTGTGCTGTCTTTTATGGCCAGGAGAACCTGAAATTGAAGTCTTCTTCTCTTTCTCTCTTCTGGGGCTGAAGGAGGCATGAAAATGGTCTGCGTAATTCACTGGTCCTGCTCTTTCACACATATGGCTTTAACTTGATAGCAAGAGGCTGTTTCAGAGCAGACCCTTATTTCAGTGCACTGTCCTGATAGTACCTGTGCTTATAAAATTATGCTGTCTTATTGGCTGTATTTTACTTGGCATTCCCAAAAGCAACATACAGCGTAAGCCCACATTCAGTTGCACTTCGTAGTGTTGTGGAGCCCATAGAAAGCATGGATTATAGTGACTTTCAGAGCAGTTTTATTCCTAAAAACACAGCCTCCATACCTTTCAGGGGGAAATACACCATCTGAAAAGTGCTGAAAGCTACCTCCACTACCTCACTGAGCTTTCTACTCTTCTCTTTTGCCAGAAGTGTCATGAGTAGCTGTTTCTTGATGGTTGAAGTGACTTTGTAAAGCCACAGTGGAATAGGAGATTGCAATGAAGTTTTACGTCAATTGCACGTTTTCAAATACTTCAGCAAAATTCAGTCATTTACCCTTATGGAGCAGTGGCTTCTAAGCATGGGCTGATCTTCCCTGAGTCATGCGCAGGTGCTGGAGTGCTCGCCCCTGCAGCATTCCTTAACATACAGGTTCCTGTATGGTTTCGATGCGTGAAGGGAGCTGAGAGACTGCAGAGGGCTTGTTCTGCAAGTTGATGTGCAAAACAGTGTCTTCTGATTGTGGAGGCTTGGTCCTTGTCTTGGACTGCTGGCTCTTGACACAAGCACCAAAAGTTGCACTGCGGTTATGTAGTCTGCAGAGCCTACACAGGTAAGAGTGATTGAGCTGAATATTTGTTTTCCCTGTGAATACCATCAGCAGTCAGGAGCCTTACTCGGCTCTTACAGTTGAAGTATGAGCCTCACAGCCCCAGGTGAGTCTGAGAATGGGCATTTATTGAAAACCTGTTTTGAAACCTAAGTATCCCAGATTACTGCTGTTCCCGGATCTCTTAAGAGGCCAGCTACTTTTATGTTGCAGCTCCTAGGAACTTTTGGGCAACTACTAAAAATCAGAAACTTGCATATTTATGGGTTGTTTTTTTTTTTTTTAAGAGCTATTCATAGGGATGATCTATGGTACAATATTTCCATCTGTAGACTCATCATCCACATCTCATGCCTTTAATCATCTTTGCTCTTTCAGGGTTTTGCAGGGAGGTAGCAGGAAAGAAAGGAAATGTGCCAACTACTTTCTGTAATTTCATTAATGTCATTTGTTTTAAGAGTAGGGATAGCACTGTTAAGTTTTTGTTTAAATCTGGTTCAGTTGGTTTTGTTGTGTGTGAACTTACTACATGTTAGAGTAAAAATCATATTTTAAAATAAAATAAATACAGATTTTAATTATGTGATTGGTGCTACATGTTTTGCCTGAACAGCAAATCAAGCTCACAACTATTGTTTTAATTTCAAAATATCTGATTTGCCTTCGATTTCATTCTCAGTCTAAACTGATGCTTTAAAAGTAATTCACAATAATTAGTTGCTAATTGAGTAGAAAGATGTCCTTTTGATGACAGATTGGCCAGAAGAGATGTTTACAAAAACTTCATTCTATTGTACAAAAGGTCACATAAAAGAAACATATTAGCAGTGATTCTTAAAACTGTGCTTACAGCACAATTACAGGAGTTCTGGATTAAACTGGGGGAAAGGCAGAATCCAGAACTATAAAGGTTTATTTACTATTGCAGTTCTGTTGATCTCAGTGATTATTCCCATAAATAGATGTTCATAGACAAGTCTTTACATCAAATTCACAAGCTAATTGTATTACATTTCCTATTTGCAGCATCCTGTGAAGGGCAGGAAAGAGATTAACTTGGTAGTGGATCTTTCTTCCAACAATTACATAATGAAATTTTGTTTATGTTAGGAGAAAATGACAGTGCCGCATTGCTCAAATGCAGAAGATGGAATACATGTGAGGCAGCATGAGCATGGTGATACTACAAAACAGAAATAAAGCAATTTTAATAAAATACATGTAAAAAAAAATCCTTTTGCCTCAAATTTTAAAACTAAAACATAACATATTCCACTTAGCAAGAATAAATTATCCATAACCCTATTTTATAGCATTAGGGATAAGATAAATGCATGCTATTTAGTAGCATGCCAAGTAATAACATGAAAATTATTTTTTTCACCAATTCAGACCCACTGAATAGGCAATTTTTATGTTTTTCCAGATCAGGAAGTTAGAAATCTTAAGAATGAAGAAGTGCTTCTCTGATTTTCTTGTGATGGTCTATCAGTTGTTAGTCTCTGTATTGGAATTTTCTTGTAACTGCCGATGGAGCTTGTGTATCTCCAGGAAAAAGGCAGCAGACATTTTGGCTCCTTCAATGTAGTTGTATCTGTGAAGAAGGAAAGAAAAACAATGAAGACCTGTCAAGCTGTTTTGCTCTTGAAATTAGTATAGTTTTCAGAGTCTTCAGAGGAATTTGCAAGACTGGTAACCCAAAAAAGGGACTGAGTGCACAGAAATTCTGGACATCCTTCAACTGGCATTGAAGGAGAACTGAAAGGGTTTACTGAGAAAACTTTTGCCAATGTTGCATCCCCTAATTACTATTGTCTGTGGCCAAAAGGGTTGAGGCTATAGTAAGGGGAAACAAGAAACACTTTGAGAATTATTGTAGAATTCTCCAGTTTCTCAAGCTCAACATGATATGACTCAGAAGCTACAGCAGTGTTCAGACAACACGCTGAGCAGTATCTTAACCGTAATGCCTTGTCCTGGGTTCAGCAGCAGCAGTCATTTTTTTCTCCTTAGCACCTGGTGCAGTGCTGTGTTTTTGACTTTCAGCCTGGGAACAGCGCTCATAACACCGATGTTTTTAGTTGCTGCTCAGTAATGTTTGCTCTGACCAAGGACTTTCTGAGTCTCATGCTCTGCCAGGGAGGAGGGGAAGCCAGGAGGAAGCAGAGACAGGACACCTGACCCAAACTAGCCAAAGAGGTATTTCATGCTACAGCACATCATGCCCAGGATGTAAAAACTGGGGGCAGGAACCTGGAAGAGTTAGTTCACGGCTCGATCATTGGGTGGTGAGCAGTTGTATTCTCTTCCCTTGTTGTTTCCCTTGTCATTATTATTGGTGGTAGCAGCAGTGGTTTGTGTTATACCTTAGTTACTGGACTGTTCTTATCTCAACCCATGGGAGTTACATTCTTTCGATTCTCCTCCCCATCCCTCTGGGGGGGCGGGGGGGGGGGAGGGGGAGGGGGAGGGGGAGGAAGGGGAGAGAAGACTCCAGAGACTGTGGGGTCTTTCTGAGTTACAGCTGGGCTTAAACCATGACATGCCTGAAAGAATGAACACAAGTGGCAAGTTTAAGTTAATTTTGGTATAATTACATGAGTTTTGGTCCCTGTAATATAATATGACTTTATGTATACTGAAAGCCATAAAAATCTTCACTTAACCATAGCCTGCATTCATCCAACTGGCATACTTCAAAATGGATGCTGTGACAGAAGAGTGCCTGTATACATCATAATTTTTCAGACCAGAGGCAAATTCCATTGGCAATTTTAATTTCACTGCCAATGTATTTAGAATGGGTAAACACTCCGTGAAAAATGTATATCTCTACACAATACATTGGGAATTTTACTTTGTATTTGGCACAGCAACAAGTTTGCTGGAGACAGTAGTTCGGGATGTCCAGTGCATGGCAAAAGTTTCCATCTGGCTGCGTTTGGTCATGGGTGTGCCAGGGGGGACTTCAGTTCTCCCCCCTTCTCTTATATAGCAAATCAACAAATAAAAGAAACTTGCTTATTTTCTCATTCTGGGAGAGCTCTCCATCATCAGCTGCTCTGATCAAAAGCATTATCACACTTTTCTGCATTATAGTCTGAAACATTCTGGCAACAGGAACTGTTGAACCATCCCAGATAAAATCTGGGTCTTCTCCAAAAACTGAAATACATGGGAAGAATTAATTCATTATTAAGTGAAATAAGGTGCTTGCTTTTCCTACCATATATTTGAGAACACAGCTGATACTGAGGGCTTCTGAGTAGAAGCTGTTTTGATCCTGTAGCAAACTGATTTCATGATTCAGCTGCACTCTACAAACCTCTGGCTTTGTATCAGTACACAAAGAAACCTAATGAGGTCTTTTGGCTACTCCTGTTAAATATGCCTCAATTCAGCAAGATGAGCACAATTCCCCAGCACACTTGCAGACACGTTGAGAATAGAAAAAAAAAAGAAGTACCTGTTTTTATTGCCCTTCTTGTTGCTTTATATAGTAGATCATTAACATCAGCGAGCCAGGGTTTCACACCTAAAGGCATAGACGCTTTCTGTTTGGACTGTTCCTCTTGGAAAAGACACTCTCCAAGTGCTCCACCACCTGCAGCAAAAACACTGCAGTCAGAAGCAATTCAGGCTTTCACCCACATACTTACTTCCGCTCTCAGAAACAAATAAATGCTAGAAATGCTCAGTTTACTACTTTGGGTATAAACTCATGAGGTGCTGAAAAGTGCCTAGTTTACACAGTAGAGGCCAAAAAAGAAGGCTTGCCTTTTACCTGTTGTTTCACAACTGAAAGATCCATATGGGGTAGCTGACAGATTGAGAATTTGCCAATGACTTTTGCTGGAATGACTGTTTTAATTCCTGGTTCTTTAGAAGCTCCTTCAATCCCATTAATAGAGAGAGAAGGTAATGCCACAGGTGCAGAAGTATTTCTTCCTTCAAAAAAAAAAGAAAAACTAACATTGAAAAGGTAAGGGATATCACTGGAGCCATTCACAATTTATATAAATTGATGTGAAGAAACAAACTTTTTCTATCCTCAAATTTGTATGTGGAGATCTCTGTATTTTAAAGATGTTTGTAATGTAAACTCAAGCACATATCTTTTCATTAAAAAAAAAATAATTACTTCTTTCAGTCAACATTCATTTACCTTTTTAAATATTTGGATGAGAATAGCTTTCCATGCACAACAAGAAAAGCAGAGCATTGTTTTAAAATCTCATGGAAGTAAATTTCTCTAGCACAACGTAAAATCAGAACAACTTCTGATCTGACCATTTGTTGATCTTGGAGCTTCTCTCAGGAGAAACCTGTTACCAGTTTAACCAGATGATACCAGAGAATAAATTCTACTAATGAGCATTAAATAACACAATAGGTAAGATGATGTTCGGTAACAAAGTTGATCTCTTTTTCTGGAGAAGTTAAGAAAGGTTTAAAAAAAAGAGAAAAATAAAAGACAATGCTTATTCTAAGGAAGAAAGGAAAATATATAAATTATAAATTAGTCTTCATGCAGAACCCAAGGGCGCTGCTCCTTTCCTTCTACTCCAATTTTATGAGACTGGAGCTTTACGTACACATAAAATTTGCACCACTTCATCCTCATATCTGTAAAGCATCAAAACTTATATAGTGTAGTTACATTATACTTCTGTATTACTCATTATTACAGTCTAGCTTAGGCTAATTTGGAAGCTTTTTCATGGAAATAAAAGCATCCGTGTTAGAACTTATACCAGTATAATTATGCTAGTGATAAAAGAAATGAATCCCTCCTTCCTACCAGCTGCCACTCTTGTGCAGAAAGATCCTTCTGAGCCAGCCCTTACCTGCTGCTTTTTATTTAGGATATAATTTTTAAGTGCTGGCAAAGAGAGGCTTATAGCTTTGGGTGCTTTTTTTGGCATGCTCAGCAGACATTAAAATCTGAATTAAACAAATAAAAACCACCCAGAACGCATCTGCCTAAAGCTGCTTCCCATTTTTCACAGATGAATACAATTTCTTTTCTGGAATGCAACCCATATGCAGGGGTTTTAATGCTTATTTTATTTGAATAGTTAGGCATGGGGGTAGTTGCAAGGAATGGGGAGCAATACTGTTAGTTTTGCATTATTCCTTTTTATTGATTATTCATCTTTTGAATCACTTTCCCCAGATGTGGTAGCTTATGTTTTCAGCAGATTCATTTTATTTACCTTTTAATGCTCCGTGCTCCTTTATTATATTTTAAGTTTGCTATTGATCTTTCAGTTTGGCTCTACATATAAATGCTACGAATGGGCAATTTAAATTCTTTCTGCTGACCGTTTATACAGGTTTTATGTTACCTTGGTGCCATAGAAGGATTTTTTCGCGCCACTATTACTTTTATGTTCCTCCAGATTAAATTGAATAGATTCATATAATTTCCTCTCCTCCTCTGTCAGGGAAGCAACACTATCATAGATTCCAGGGATCTGAATATGACTTGTATGACCCACAAGGCTGTCTACAAAATAAGATAGAGATATCAGTGCAAGTGGGATTTATTTCTTCCACTTGGCAATCACAGCACCTTTTCCCTTCTGCCGAACTCTTTACTGACTGAGTAAGCCTACCAACTAACTACTAACAGCTGCTTGCATCCATCAAGTTGTGGTACCTAACTTGATGTATTTTCATATTTATAAAGAAAACTATTGAGCTGCTGTTTATAGTGTGTGGTGTGTCAGCCCAACTGCTGACATGAAAACATCATCCTACTGAGATACAAATCAGCATTAAATCGTCAGGTGTCACTACCTGTGTATGTATTCAAGTTGTCAGCAGTTCTTAAATGTTCTTGATTGATGTGTGACTAGCGTCAGCTTAACAGGCACATGTCTGAGGTCCTGGCCTTACTGGGGACATTCCTTCCTCAGCTGCTGCCACAATATCTATGCTGAGATTTGGAAACCTGGGCATCTTCAATTAAACTTGCCTTACTTGGGTCAAATAAACATGGCACTAATCTTTGTTAAGCTGATTGCTAGCTGTTGTTCCCTGGTTACTCCTGGGCAACGATGCATGTTATTACACGGCAGAGCTATCAGGTCCATCAGCGGCTCATGAATGATGCCTCCAAAAGTTCCATTGTGAAGGTCCTTGCTGCCATATTCAACCTGTACCAAAACCACTGGTTATATAAACCACTCCCTACCTTATTCTTCTAGGAGTGGTTGCTTTCTATCACAACTGGTGGCTTCAGTTTTTTAAACAAGGTCACAAAAGAACAGAAAACAATTATGTTTTTCTGTTTATAAAATGGAAACATCATCTTTGGTAAAGAGAAGATAGGGCTCTGTTAACTACTAGAAAGAGAAATTTATCTGTCTGTAGGACTTAACAGGCATTTGAGATCAAGGGTCCCTCTCCATTCCCACTTTTGCTTCAGTAAAATTAAATACTTCCTAAGTGAAACACTTGCATATAACTGTTTCTAACATTGCAGAATAAATTCAAGTTCTCTATCCCTTCTATTTAATGCAAAATCTTCATAATAAAGGCAAGAAAGAACCTTATTTGATTTGCATTAAGAAAATATATGTCCAACCTTAATTTCAGATTGCAGCAAATAAGAATTTAGAAGTCTCTTGAATCATATAGCTTTAAAATAGAAAGAGACATTTGGTTTATTAAATGGGTTCTTTTTCCAGACACATTTTCATACTCAGGTTTATCATAAACTATTTTCCTGCAACGAACTTCTTTATTTTTCTCAGAACCTCATTACAGCCAACTGTCTGGTAGCAGGCAGAGATCATTTTTGATGTTTTAATAGCATAATTTTTCTTAACCAACACTTAAAAGAATTGAATCAAGGCTGCCGAGGCCCTTTTGGTTAAAAACAAATTTCATTCTTTTTCAGATATAAAAGTTAATGCAGATTTTTCTTTACTTACAAAGTGCTTTAATGTTCTCTCTGACTTCCTTTTATGCTTCATCAGGAAGTTTCCAGATGAGAAACTTCTGCTCTTCATTTCACGGTAGCTCGTGTTGGCTGCTAAATATACTACAGTCCACTGTTACTTGTTTCTGGCAATGGTTACAAAAATTTTGTGTGGCTTTTAAACCCAGGGATCCAACTAAAATGAGTCCCTTTAGGCAAACACGTTGCACTAAGCAGTGTCTTCTGCAAAGGGGCAGAGCAGCAGAAGAAATGGTTTTGGAGTGAGAGAGTGAGGGGGCATAAGGATGAAACTGCAAGAGAACCGAGTTGAGGTACAGAGGGGGTGATGAGAAAAGTCTGGGAGAGTGGCAGGAGAGTAATGGGATAGGAAAGGGATTGAGGAGAAAGAGGCAGTTGGAGAAATTATGACTGAAGAGAAATTAAAAAAAAGCTAGTGGAACTGAGATGAGGAGGGAAATCTGCACAAAGCCAAAAGCAGTGCAGAAAAAAGCTCTGCGTTTTTAAATATTAAGCTCACTCTCAGTCGTTCTCTGCATGCAGATGCAGATGTGATTGCAAGTACATCACTGCTTTCTGCTCAGGGGCTCTGTTCAAATGAATCTGTGTGCTTTACCTCAACAAAGAAGCAGGCATTTCCCCCACTCCCATATGTAAGGGCAGGCTTCTTGTTGCTGAGCCAGAGGCTGCCCGAAATCACAACACAGTCAACATCAGAGAAAAAGCACTGGTTTTCTTCTTGAAGTGACTTTTCTAGCCCCAAGGACCTTGTTTCTTCCATGCCTTCAACTACAAACTTGAAGTTCACTGGTGTAGCCTAAATGAACATTAGAGAAATCGAGGTATGGAACAAGCACTTCCAAAAATAAAAAACTTTAAAATCAGAAGCAGACTGGCTTGTAGTACACACTGTGTTAGGAAAAGAAGGACATAGGATATATAATTTGCTTCAGTAGCAAGGGCAGTAATAGATAGATACATGGTTTCCCTGAAAAAAAAAAAAAATGGTTTTCTTCATGTTTTTATCTGCTTTTCATTTTTGAAGGAGAAGAGGTAATATTTTTTTTCCTTCTTTGTGTTTTCAGGAGACTTGCTGGACTGTCTCATTAAATTGGCTTTCTCTCAGTGCTGTTAAACATTCTAATTGCTTGGGAAATTCTAACTGAGTAATAGCAGTTGCATTGCCACAGAAAATTTCCTGCCTCTTTATTTCCAGTGTTAGTGCCCATGCAGGAAGCACTGGCAGAGGTCCACTGCTGTGGTTACCCCAAAGTGTTATCTATGGCCAGAGTTTCTCACATGGTGGAAAAAAGGCTGCTGGTGGTTCTACTGTAATTGTCTTTTTAGTACTCATGAATTCATTTGCCTACTAGTTCATGAGACTGCATTTCCAAGGGTAATTAGAGAACTGTTATTGAATAGCATGAGTTAGAAATGCTGACACTTCCCATAGGAGATGATACAAATGTGAACTCAGTTTCCTGTTCCAATTCATTTTCTCATTACAGGCTTTAAGATGTGTTCTCTTCTGATTCAATACTCAGCTTAAATGCAGGAACAAATGTGTAGAATTAAATGAACCTGTGTTATGGATGGGTGCACCAATGGTTCATCGAACACCCACAAAAAATTTGGAACAAACTGCTCATGAATATTGTTTGATGGGCTGTGCTGTTTTCTAGAGAAACACTTCATATGACAAAGATTTCTTTTATTTGCTTGCTTGCTAAAATGCCAGAATAGCTGTTAGTGATTTGAAAAACTAGAAAGATGCACAGACAGCCCCATAACCATATCCACTTCCAACAGCTCATCTGTGGGCAAATAACATGTGTTTGCTAGTGCTTTAGAAACACTGAGTTCAATTTCAGTACTGTTGATGCAAGAAAAACATTAGTTTTCCAGAAAGCTGCAGAAGGACTTTAGAGGCCAAGACTTAATGCTCAGTTTGTGCCATAATGTCATAAAAGAGTCACAAAGCTGTTTCTCAGCAATCTAACAAAATGTGTCATGCAAATTCACCTTATAAGATGCTTGTGAACCATGTTAAAATTTTCAGCTTTTTGTTGGTTTAGCTTTGCACTGGGGATACAACTAGCCCAAAATTATTAAATACGCAGACTGATTTAAAGATAACTATGTTGGTCATTGTAGTAATTCAGGCAAAATTTTAACTCATAGAGATATGTCAGTCTCTAAGCAAGTATTTTTGTACTTGGTTAATGCACTCATTCAAAGCATTTGCTTTGATAAATCTAACACATTGTTAAAAGAACAGCCTATTATGTACGAACATGTTTAGACACTTACTCTTTTCAAACATACACATAAATTGAAGGTAACTTGTAGGCAGACAAAACCAAAGATCAGCAGACTGTAACAGCAGAAATGAGTCTTCATGACCTATCTGTGATGCATGTTTTACCATTTTAAAAGCTCTCAAGAGAATAAGGTATCAAAGCTGTTTAATGTATGTAATACATATTGAATGCTTCCCTCAGTGTGTTTTCCTCTGCAGGGCAATGACAGCAATACCATATTTACATTGCATACAGACTGTTCAAAACAGAAATGCTTACAAGCAGACTCCTACTGGAGTGGGATCAGTGCCCTGGATATAGCATTACAAGTAATGCTAATATTTCCAAAATGTTTGTAGTCTGTTGAGACAGAGATGTATCATCTAACTCACAAGAATGTAAAGGTGTCCCTCCAGAGATGTTGTAAGAATAATAATAGTAATAATAGTAATAGTAGTAATAATAATATTAATTCTCTTGATACCTACTAATTTCAAGGCTATAAATGTTTCCACCGCATTTATCCAAGCTAGGACAGGTCCTTTATTATCTATTGCTCCACACCCATAGAGGTTTCCTTAAAAAGGAAAGAGGAAAGTTTTAAAACAATCTTTGAAACTTCTCTTGTCACTTCAATGTAATCAGCAAATTCCTGTTGGCACAGAAGCTGCAGTGGTATGTCAAGTAAAGTGTCAGGAGAGTCAGGATTTCATCAACTTGTTTTAAATAAGGTGATGGGTGTTTCCTAGTGGACTGGTACACTTCCCTTTTTTTCCTTTCTTTCCTTTTATATTGTGGTTTAAAACACTGAAGTGTTATCAGCACTGTTCTCAGACTGAAGCTGAAACACAGCACTGCACCAGCTACTAGGAAGTAAACCACAGCAGCTGAAACCAGGACATATGTACATCATGCTGTAGTTTCAGCTACATGCCAGTTTCTAAGCTTCACTTTTGTTCTTAAGAGCTCTTTATTCACACCAGACATAGTGTGAACACACCTGAAGTGTTTGCACAGTATGCAGCTTCTGTATACATCAGCCAGCCCAGGTAACAAGCAGCAAAAGCCCCTCAGATAAATGCCACAACAGTAGCTTGAAGCTACAAGTCTAGGTATGTAACTTTAAGTGTTTGACTGTACAGTATTTACAGGGACAGATTTCAGTTTCAGGTACAATGGTAAATTTCTGTGGCAGTCTTCACCAAAAGCATAAGAGTTACCCCACTAAGGCTGTTTGGAACCAGTACCAGCCAATAGTAAAAGACAATTTAATGGTTGTAGCACAGGTCTGGGAATCAGGATTTCAGGGTTCTTGGGGTCTTACTCATCTGCTGACCGTCTACCCATAATTTTTATTCCTTCAGTAAATGGAGCTTTTCATGCTCAGCTAACTGAAGTGGAAGGACGATTACATTAAGAGGGGCTTCACGTTCTTCCACCATAAATGCTCCTTAGCTCCAGTGTGGCAAGTGGAGATACTAAAGGATCATGAAGCAAGAACAGGAAGTGCAAGAGAGGATAATGGTTGATACAACTTAATAATTTGAAGCAGAAATGGATTCTCTATTAAACACTCTATAAAACGGCATTAACAGCTCATGTGGCTCTTCCACACCAATCAGGCAATCACTGATGAGTCTCACTAGTCACATCATCAAAACTCAAGGCTGCTGGATTTGTCTCAAAGATTTCCAGGGGGGAAGTCCTCATGCTGTGGTTAAATATACAGGGAGCCTCCTTCTACTCAATCTCAGTTATGTATTCAAACAATGATACAAAATTTGTGACACACCATTGATTTCAGTCAGTGTGTAAGGGTCAGTTTTCTAGCCATCTTCCTTCTTGGCAGGCTGCACATCCACATGACCATATATCCTGGGTTCAGCAGTAGCTGTTATTTTTCTCCTTCTTAGCCGGTGCAGTGCTGTGGTTTTGACTTTCAGCCTGGGAACAGCGCTCATAACACCGATGTTTTTAGTTGCTGCTCAGTAATGTTTGCTCTGACCAAGGACTTTCTGAGCCTCATGCTCTGCCAGGGAGGAGGGGAAGAAGGGAGGAAGCAGAGACAGGACACCTGACCCAAACTGACCAAAGAGGTCTTCCATACCACAGCACGTCATGCCCAGGATGTAAAAACTGGGGGCAGACACCCAGAAGGGTTAGATCACTGCTCAGGTGGGGCTGGGTATCGGTCAGCAAGTGGTGAGCAGTTGTATTCTCTTCCCTTGTTATTTCCCTTATCATCATTATTACTGGTGGTAGCAGCAGTGGTTTGTGTTATACCTCAGTTACTGGACTGTTCTTATCTCAACCCACTGGAGTTACATCCTTTCAATTCTCCTCCCAATCCCTCTGGGAGCTGGGGGGGGGAGAAAGGGGGGAAAGTGAGAGAGCAACTGCATGAGTTATGGCTGGGCTTAAACCAGGACACCATAGAAACACACAGTGGGTTTTGTGGCTCCTCCACTAGTTCCCCAAGAATCACAGGAGGCAGCTGCGGAGAAACGTTAAAAAAAGAAACTAAGGAAAAACAAACCTTTGAACACTTTCAAGCGTCATTAAAACACTCTGTAATTCTCAGGAGTGAAAACATTTCTACATACTCAATTAGCTGTCTTTTGTTCAGGTGCACAAATCAGACTTCGAAACCAACTCTAACCTACCAAGAGAAGTTAACCTTTTTCTCCACCTGTTTAGATTCTGCAGGGATTTTATGAAGCTCTTCTAATATTTTTTCTGTCACAAATGCCCTTGTTACCAAACTCTTACTCTGTAGCACTGGGGAAGACAAAACTGGCTGTTTGCTGTAGTGAAAAAGCATATGTTGTGACACTGAAGTAGTGAAAACCACACAGATTAATTTGGGGTTTGATTTCACCACAGACGGAGGGCAGGAGGCCTGTAACCTCAAATACAGAGACAAAATCAAATTTTGCTGGCAGGAGGCAGCTATTTCAGACTGGTTTGAAACAGGTTAAGACTCTAAGATAATCCTGTAGCATACTGTGCAGAACAGATCTCCACATTGGCCAAGAGAGGCTGGATGTCTCACAAAAGAAATAAGTGAAGGAATGTGTGTGCTCCCCCATATTCACCGGTAATGTCAGTCTGCATTGGCCTGTTGCAACCAAAAGATGTAGCTGCTGCTTGCTAAGCAATCAAAGGAAAAACCTATTTTGTGAAATAACATTTTTTTGCCCTGGGCAGAGAAAAGTATCTCTAGTCTCTGCTCCAACAACAGGTAAACCATTCCCATTGCTGCTGACACAGACTTCTGCTATATATTTTGGCAATCATAACTGCATGCCAAGTGCATGCAGTTTTCAACTGAAATGCATTCATTACAACTTTTCATTAAAACGTTTCATTAAACTGAAATGCATTCATCACAACTATTAAATGACATAACCTGAAATATTAAAGCATCGCTGTGATGCAAGGTCCTTGTGCTAACACTCACAATCTTTCCCATAAGCCTCAGAGAATGGAAAAGGGGATCACTATTAGTGAACTTCTGAATTCCTGTTAGAACAGAAATCTGACAGCCTCCAGCTACAGTAAGGTAAGTAGATTAAAGGCAAAGATTTCTCAGAGATTAACTCATGTGCTGCTTTCCAACAATCATTAAGAAAATGGCTTGAAGTATTTGTTAGAAGCTCCCAAACCCAAAGGTGATGCTCAAGATATCTAGCCCTCTCTGTCAGGCAACATTTTCCTTGTAAAAGCTACCTCCCTCATATAGGCACTCTGGTGAAGAATGATGCATTTGCTATCATGCTTCATTACTCAGAAGAATGCAAAAATGAGCCCTGGTGAAAAACTCCAGCCTTTTACTTTTGCAAACTGCTTCCCTCCAGTTAAAAACATCAAACTGTCCATGCTATGCAGAGAACGTCCATTTCCATTTGGATTGTCTATGTAGTCTCCCAAGTCTGTTTGCAGACAGTCTGAGGAGGGACTGATTCCAGTAGCTATCACATAGCTATGGGACTACTGATAAATCATTATTTAGCTACCAAAAATATAAGTATGTCATAACATGCCTGTGCATATACATAGCACTGAAAGCAATAGGCAGACCATATGTGCAAATATGATGTTTTAAATGCAAGAATCAGACAAGCACCTGATGTGACCCCAAGTTTGTTAAATTAACAATGGCTCCAAGTGCCACAAGTCTGTCAGCTGCCAGTGCCATCATTCGTATTACTTCTTTCCTCAGATCTGGTTGAACAGAATCGCTTTCCACAGCCACCCATTCCTTAAGATGCTGCACAAGGAGGAAAGAAGTGGAGTTTAGTCACCCAGGATGCTGCAGTGTTTGGCCCTTTAACATGAGAAGTGTCACTTTGGAAGATGGTTTAATTTCTATCTCATCACAGCAATGCCATGGATGCTATAAGGCTTCCGAATTGAGAGGAACTGCTTAAGATGGGTCCCCAGGGTTGAGAGTCCTGATATTCTAAAAATGGAGAGTACCCACACTTAAGCATTTGCAGTGTCAACCATGGATCTAAAATCCCGTGGAAGAGGAGGTAGATGAGATGCTGACCATTTTGCATTGCAGAAATTCCATTATGTATGAATTACCTCAGTGATCCTCATGAGGATTCAGAAGTGCTCATCACTTTAAAGCATAACTGATACTGACTGGCGTAATTATGTTTTTGCCTCTTCACAGGAACAATGAAAAAAGGAAAGCACAAATAAGCATGGGAGCAAGACTCCTCTCCTTGTCAAGAGCAAACAAACAGTAATCAATGCTGAGGTAAAGCAAGTGAGAGAGCATCCTATCTGCTTGCTTCTCCCACGCACATGCATTTTCTCTCTAGTGGAGCCTCTGTCTGCACACACTCAAAGGATGCCTGCAGCCATCTGGTTTCTGGAAGTCCATGCAAATCGCATTTCCACCTGAAGGGTCCCCAGCACAGACTGTCCCCTTGCAGCCTTGCTTTGTGAAGCACATGGGGCGCACCTGATGCCACACCTGGAAACCTCCTCATTACCTATGTGGCAAACACTCATTTGGCACATAAAACACAGGCCTCTGGGGCAACAGTTCTGTGCTCATCATTTCACTGCAGTATAGTTCCTACCTCAATATAATCACTTTGGTGTTCGTCAATGTACTGGAAAATCTCTGTCTCTAATTCTGGAGTGGATGGTGAAGGCATTACTGCCTTAGAAAGTTGCCTTAGAGAATTTCCCAGAGCTGAGATCACAGAATGGTTTGGGTTGGAAGGGACCATCTAGTTCCAACCCCACTGCCAGAGGCAGGGACACATTCCACTAAACCAGATAGATGCTATCTGAAAGTTAAGGATAAAATTCCACATGTTAGTGACATCCTGCAATATGCACTTCATTTCAGTTCTAGAAAGCATAGACAATTGTAAAGTGCTGAGCTTACTCAAGCCTCATTCAAGTTCACAATGCACAAACTTCAAATTGTATGTTCTGGGAAGACAAGCCCAGGGAAGACTTGCAAACATCAACACACACCAGTAGCCCAGGGAATTCATCTTTCTTTTTCTTCATTTCCAGAAGAATGGGAGAAAAATGGATTCACTGATACATGTTGCATATTTTACATGAATAAAGGAGAGCTATCCTGATACAGAAGAGTATCAGACAACAAATAGCTTTTGCGGTTGAGTAAGAACAGTGTCAATACTGAAGCACTTAATAAGTGCAGAAGTCATTTAGTGCTTGCAAACCTCTCTGCCACTTTGTTTTTGACAAGACAAATGAATATTTAAAATCCATAAGATTCTGAAAAGTGTTTCCCTTCCTTCCTGCAGTTTTCCCTTCCTGTCTTGTTGAAGTTCCTGCTGCAGGTTCTTGAATTGGTGTTAGCAGACTAACACTTGGCTATTTAAATCCTTGGCTGGCTAAATTCAGAATAGCTGCTGTATTGTGGTGTGCAATGGGATATACTCCAAGGTCAAAACCCAACACTTTGAATCTAAAAGTATTCTATACTGGTAATAAAATGTGCAGTTGCAGGTCCATCCACAATTCCGTAACTTTGATGCATTGCTAAGGTGATAGGCTATGATAATACTAATAATTTCAATTGCGTTTCTCTGATGAGAAGACAGATATAAAACCCGAGCATGGTGAACAAAAGGAGGGAAGCATCCTTCGTTTTCCACAAAGCCTGCAAATGCCTTAGTTTCACATGTATTTTATTCATTCTTTCTACTTTGCCATTTCCAAACATCAGTTTGGAAAATATTTTCAACAGAGACACTATATGTGCTTTCTTTTAACCTACCATAGAAAATCAGACACTTGCTTACAAAAAAGTACCTTTTGGCTATGCCATACTTGAACAAGGAGGATCATAGCACAGGTTACACACAACATGGCTGCTAGAGTAACAAAGCTCATGCAATGCACAAGCTTCAGCATCTCTATCATATATGATTTTCTGTTCAAATATTCAATTTTGCTAAATTCTATGCATTTTCACTATAAAAAGAATGAGTATACATATACGTGATACCTTATGATGACTTGAAGAAGCTTTTCTCTTTAATATTACATGAAGGCCAGAATCACAAAAGGGCTGCTTCTACAGGAAACATGCACTGTGGTGATGGTATCTTCCTCTTAACCCACATTATATGCAGATGACCTGGAAAGATGCAGACGAGAAACTTGTCTTCAAGTCATGTTTCATTAGCTTTTAACTGTTTCAGAAAATGAAACAAGGAAATTCCAGTGCACTGAAGGAAAGAAACAAAACAAACATTCAAATGAGGAAAACCCCCTAAGAATATTTTAAATAATTCAGCGATATTTTGAGAGAGACTTCAAGAAAAGCTTACAGAATATCCCAGAAATAGTTGCTTTCAGAAACAAAAGCAAGCATGAGCGGTGCCTAAGTTCAGAAAATGAATGTGAGGAGATACTTACACAGTCCTGCAGATGAGCAGAGTGCACCAAACACTAGTAATTCAAATCAGAAATCAGGTAGCAGCTACGTTGTGCTGTACTTGAGAGAGGGGAGTAGCAGATGGAACTTCATGTTATTTGCTGCTAATAGACAATATTGCTTGAAAGCATTTGTATTGCAACTGGGAAAGCTTGTGTAGAAAAGGGAGTCAGTTTAATAAAGCAGTAGAAAGGTTTCAGGCAAGGCTAAAATAGCTCAGTGTTACAAGGAAGGGAAAAATGGTATGAAAGGATGACAAAGCCTGGGGGTGGAAATACCAAACAAAGACTTCAGTGTTCCATTTCAAGTGTATTTTATTTGATCTCATTTTAAAGAGCAGTTGCTGCTTTATAGAAAAATGTAGTATGACTGTTTTTAGAAATGATGCATGACAGTCATGCTGTTTCTCTTCCTTCGTTCCTTGGTAGTAAGGACATTTTGTGTCTCCCTCCTGTCTCATGAAGTACTGTTAAAAGAAAACTTAGCCTTCTTAGGTGATGATTTAACAAGAAATCCAAGTTGATTCTTTAACTAGGATGACTCTTTGATAAAATACCAACTAACAAACATTTGAGAAGGAATGCCCTCCTTGACATTGCTGAAGTGCATGCCTCACATGCCTTCCTCCCTGCAATGCAGCATTTGAAGTGTGTGCATGGGGAGTGTGCCAATGAAAATGGAACATTTTGCAACAACCCAGAATAAAACAAAGTCAGAAGTCACCTAGTTTGCAAGTAATGTAAAGAACATTTGACATGAAAGGAGACAAAGATGTGTATGGCAGGAGAAGCTAATTTACCAAACCAGTGGTGGGATGCGTTGAAAGGAACATTCCCTCTAAGCCACCACCACCGAGGAAGATAACTGAGATAACATGGTTTTTAACTTTCTTTAACAACATTAACTGGTAAGTGGCCTACCTTTGGTGGAAGAAGGCAATCAGGCCTCTGTCATCTCTCCAGCTGAGTAGGTAATACCCTTGTGGAGGAGGAGGAGGATGACTCTTTGGGTGGCAGCTCTTGAACACAACCCTAACCATGTGCAGCCACTGTCATCGTAACGACCAGGAGCTGCAGAGATCCAGACACATGGAGAGGGATGGACACCAGCCCATAGGGCTGTCTGAAGGGCATTTCAGAGAATGCCAGTGACTAGCCCTGCCCTTTGCTCAAGCTGACTCCTTGGAGAAAAAAGTGAGGCCCTGTTTATCAGATCTGCTTTGCCGTAATACAGATTACAGTGAAAAAAGAAACTCCTTACCTCTTTGTGCTCTTGTTTTGCAGCTGCTTTTATGGCTACTGATGACAGCGTGAATTGGCAAGGTCTCCTCTTCCACCTACAGAACAGGGACATTTCATCTCAGTTCACTGATAAGTTCAGCAGTTATGAAGCATTACTTTTAAAGTAAAGATTAACTTTTGATTTAGATGCTTAAAGTCTAGTTCTCTATCCTATAATAATCCAAGCAGGACATTGAAATCACTACCACATCTACCAATGAGAAATTTTCCCATAACCCTTTCCTCCTCCCTTTCTCCATGGAAGACCTAAATCCTAGCAGGAATTACAGTGTCAGAAAGCACTTCAGCGTTGCTGCTTTATGATAGTATTTTGAAGGACTTGGAGAAGATAAGTGTTTTTCGTTTGTTACTTTGATTGGAAAATGGGAAAAGAACACATATCTGTTAAGAATTTCTCCCAGGAAGTAGTATTTCACTCTGTCCCCACTGATGAGAAGTAATTTACTACTTACCTGAGAAAATATTCTGAGCTTGTCTGCTCATTGGTTTGCAATCAGATAAACATTGGTATAAAGACATCCTTCTTGGAAAGATAACTGCACTGTCTTATGCTCTTTTCACAGCAAAAAGGTTAACAGGAAAGAACTATAGGAAGTACAGCTGGGTACCAAACTATATGCACTGGTATATAAGGCTGAGCTACTAATCCAGTTCAGAATGCTTTTAAAATACAGTGAGCATCAAAATGAAAAAGTATACATGAAGAACATTTACTATATTCTGACTCTCTGGGATGGCTTTTGACATCTACATCTAAGCATATTATGTTCACTTACATGTGGATAGCCTCACCACCTTTTTACTGACTTTTTCCGTACCACAGCGCCTCTGAACTTGTATCAAATTTTAGGTGCTTTTGCTTGCATACAAGGTTCTATCCTTATGGTCCTCTGTCCATTTTGAAAGAACTGCTATTCACCTGGTCAGATTCAGTAACAAGCATCAGTTTTCAAAGGGAGGTCAAGGCCCTCTCTCAGAGTCTTATAAAGAACTTTTCTTCCTTTCAGTATTTCTCTTTAATATATGTAAACTCATATGCAAATGAATGCAGAAGTTTTGGAGAAATTAAATATTTATTTGCATTTATTTATAAGAATTCTGTTTTTACATGTATCCCACCTTGATGTTTCACACTGATATTACTCCTGAATTATGATAGCACAAGTGAGATAGGAAAAAGGTCAACTGAATTCAGTCATTCAGCTATTTGCTCATTTACCACTGTATACTAATGAGAAGCTATCTTATTGGGGGGGAAAGGGGAAGCAATGATTACTTTGTAGCTTGTTATTTCATTGCTAATTGCTCCTTATTTTATAACCTATAACTTGGAACAAGGTTTATAGTCAGTATAGGAGATTTTTTTTTAGTCATTATTCCATGTATGGATTATCATAAGCACATAAACATGACCAACATTGTTTAGAAGCATTTTTGAATTCACTCAGCTTTATCTCCTTAATAAAAACACTCTCTGGTGATAACTTATAAACTACAAGAAATTAAAGAACCAACTTGAATAGTTTGGGTGAGTGCTGGCATGGACAACTCCTGTTTGGAGTACAATAAGTGTTTAAGCAGGACATCGGTTAATTACAGAAAAATAAGAGCAGAACTAAAACAATAGGATAAGGAAAATGGAAGCTCTTCAGGGTAGAGATGGTCTCCTACTTTGTGTTTCTATTACTACATCTGGGCAGCAGCCTCAGTTGGTGATAAAGTGATGGTGCAAACAAGGTTAACTTGATTTCACTGGCACTTCAGCAGAATTAGCATGCCTTAACTGTTATCTTAATTAAAAAGTTGTCTTAAGAAATTACAATACTAAGTTTACATGAGCAAACACGTAAGAAATATGCTGTTAGGAGCCCCTTTCATTGACAGAAATTTTATGAGGGTTTTCAGTGCTGTCACTCTCTAAGTAGCTACCTCTAGCTCAAATCAGCTATTTTCCATTTCTTTAAAGTGTATTACAGGAAAATCGGAATGATACTATAATGCCATAATCAGTAGTACATGGTTATTATTGCATCTTACTGTCATTTCTCAATATACTGCCTTCATATAATTTGTTTTCATTGTCTCCTGGAAGTGTAAGTCCCCAAAATATATCTCCCCTACATGGATTTCTGTATCTGCTCCCTGTGCAGCAGGAGGAAGCTATTCCACCCTCCTCACTCCTTCCCACTTCATGCTGCAGTCTGAAAAATATTTCCCAGCCATCATCTTTCAAAACAATCATAAGCAATACTGCCTGCTTCAAGAGCTTGTCAACAGTGGAGTGAGATTGCACTGCTAGAGAGGTGAAGACACCCAAACCCCTAAATTAGTAGTTACCTGAATATCAATAATTGCAGTGGGGTATGTCAGTGAACACAGATTAACTTAGAAAAGACCCCCTTACCCAGGCAAGAGATCACACAGTGCTTCACAAGCATTGATGACTACAGACTGTCCTTGACATGGAGCAGTGACGCACAACACCTTTCAGGAGCAGGGCAGCAAGGACTAGAAATACTCTGTAAAGGAAGAGCAGTAACACAAAGCCTTCTCACTGCCTAGCAGGTAAATCAGCAAGCTCTCTGCACGCAGATCTCCAAGCATACAGGCTTTAAGTGATACACTCTGGGGAGGAATGAACAAGTTGTTTTTGTCCAGCACCTTTTCCAGTAGACTGCACTAAATGCTGAGACAGGAGGCTACTCTATTTTTCCAAGCACAAGATTGTAAATTCATTTTGTTTAACAATTAAGCAAAGGTATTTTCAGATATTAATCACACTGAAACAAAGGCAAGAGGTTATTCCCATCTTGATGTCCTTCAGACAGCTTTACTCAGGCAAATAACAGCATCATTCCCTTACGGGTGATTAATGCTCTCTGTGCAGGTGAGGTTTTTATCCAGCTGAAAATTCAGTCATTTCCAAACAGACATCACAGACCGGCATTAGGAATTCACAGGGTGAAGCAGACACTAACCATGCAGTACTTTATTTATGCAGCTCTTCATGTTGCCTCCTCCCAGCTTTCCACATGGTCCAGGAATTGGCAGGGCACGAGTCACTGAGGTGGTGGTGTGCATGGTGTCCCTCAAGGCACGTGCCTGAAGCACCACAAAGTTAACTCAGTTTGACACTTCGCTGACTTCTGCATCTTGCCTGGGTGTCCCAGGAGCAGCAGCCTCCGAAGAAAGGCTTGTGAGTACTTTTCCACTGCAGCCCTTGTGTTGTTGAAGCGTATTTGGGAGAAGGCCAAAACAGAGAGGTTCTTATCTTGGCAAATACAAGTTGCTCTTAAATAGCTTAGAAAGGAACCCACTATATATACAAATATATAAATACAATACCATTGCATCTCAAGGAAACAGATGTTACCATAGCAAGGTGATTGTGACCTCCTTAAGGAGGAGCATGAGATATTTCATAGCATGTTGCTCCTATCAGAGTTCTACTGACTATATCAAGCGTAAAGCACATGCTTCAAGTGCTCAGAGCAGACGCTCATTAAACTGAGGCTCTGCACCCTTCACATGCTAAGCAAGTCATGCCCTCAGCAGCTGTTTTGATGCAATAGTATCTCAACAACCACAAAACAGTAGAAAAATGCAAGACAGGTGCCTAGGTTTAGACTTAAAATGCTTTCCCTACAGACATATTTTTTGGTTTCTTTGCTAAAGTCTTCTCTAGCAGAGAAGTTTTTCACATGTTCAAAGGCCTTTCGACAGAAGTGTAGCATGTGTCTTGACATGGCTTAAAAGGCAACGATGGCTTTGCGTTTTTCATGCTGTGGGAATCAGAACATTTAGAACTACTGCTATAGCTCTTAACTTTAAAGCAAGTGACAGTTGTGCAAATCAATAGGTTGGATATAAGCCATTAATCCCATACTCTGAGTGCCTAAATCCTTATAGAAGAAGTTATGAAATTTTGGCTGAAATATTTAAGATAATTCATGAAGATGCATAAATTTTGTATGCCCTCACTCACTGCATTTCAGAGGGAGTTAAATTTTAGGGTGAGATAAAAAAAAAAGACAAATCCCATGATAATAATAATGATGATAATATTTAAAAGTTAATTTAAGCTATGAAAGATCAAATGCACAAACAGCTGTTTAAGGAACGGTTCCACCATGTGCTCCTCTTTTCTTGCCTGGAAGCCAATCTTTAAGAAGAACACAGCTTGACCAGGAAGAAAAGTATTTTCTCCCCATTTGCAATGAACTATGCACCCTTTCCTGGAGGATGGAAAATGGGAAGGCTGGGGACAGAAATCACATCACAGATACACATTGCCTGGACACATGCTTGAGCCACAAGATGTTTGCACTCCAGGTGAGCAATGCTATCACCAGCTCTGGTTTTCATCCGTTTTAAAAGAGGGTGTTCTGCTCAGGCCCCTGAATGCCCCACTTCTCACCTACCTTTGAGAAGGTGCTGGGCTTTCCCTGCCACACTGAGCTAAGTTTTAGGGCAGCCCTCAGCTTGCTCCCTTAGCAAGGACACCTGATAGCATAGAGCTGTCTCCAATACACTGCTACATGCACTGCTCCCGGCTCCTGTCCAAGGCTCGCTCCAAACTGATCATCACCCAGACCCCTCCCTAGTAGCAGAGTGCTACTGGGCAGCATAACCGAACTACTCCAGTTTTCAAAGCTTGACTCTGAGCCACAAACCACAACAGCCTGACACACCTACAGCTTTTGTTTCACATTTATTTGCACAACCACAGTGTTCTTTGGTTCCCCGTACGTTGAGACAGACAGGCTATTGTACAGCTGGATATCCTTTATCCATTGAATTATTTATGTTGGAAAAGACCTTTAAGATCATTGAGTCCAATCATAAATCTGAATGATATGCAATTACATAGAAACTACTCAAAGAAATGCTGAAAAATTAGAGGCAGCATTTTTTTCACTTCCATATGTGGAAGGCACACAGTATCTGTTCCTTTTGCTATGCCTCTGTATCAGAACACAAACTTTTTGTGTAGCAGGTTTCTTCTATTTCTTATGCCAGATGTCATTATCATAGACTACAGCAAAGCACACAGTAACCAAAAAACCCTATATTCTGATATCCTCTTTACTTTCCCATGGTGCCTTCCCTCATTAAGGCTGTGGAGATAAGAATAGTTTGTTTTCATGTTGGTACCTATGGGGAAAATGGCTGGAAAGGTAGACTCATGAAACAAAAAGCTACCTGAGGAGCACACACAACAACATATATACAGGTAATTTAGCATAAGAAAATGGGGACTAACTTAATGGAATAATGAAATAGCCCCATATTTTCTATCTCATTTAAAGAAGTACAGATACATTTATAACATCAGTCTTGGCTTCTCCACTTGCAGTAAGTTTCCTTTCACCTACTTGATCATTCACTGCTGGCATAAAGGAAAAGTTATTATTGAAAGTATTGCTAGAGGCAGCACATACCTCCTTTTCCACAGTAGCAATTACATAAAAAAACTCATAAAGAGGAACCTAACTCAGGAAAATGAACTTAATGACTCCAACCCGTCCATTTAGTACTTTGTGAGAAATCTTAGCTGAATACAAAGGTGTCAGAGATGTCAGATCCTTCACTGGTGTGCACCCTTCCCAGGTACAAGTAAACATGCCTTTTATCTATCTAGACTTGCTCTTTCTTAGCTGGGAGGAGAGAAAATGATCTGTGGAGATATTAAAAAGATAACAACTCTCACAGTTGAGGCTTTAGGTGAATACTGCAAGCTAAGGGAGAAAGAAGGCTTTTTTCTTCTTCTCATAAACAGCTTTCAAAGAGCCACATTTCAAGGGGGTGGGAGGTGGGGAGGGAAGGAGAAGTGTCAGCCTGAAGTAGTGTGACTGATTCCTTTTGAATCATCTCAGCATGGTGTCATCTTATCTGGAGATTTAATTTGTTCCTGCGACTAGTAATTGGGCTTTAAACTGGCTAACGGATTTAGCAGGATCAAGCTCACAAATTCAGAGCACTGTGAAAACACAGAAAGAACTTTTGATCTTTAAACTGAAAGACAAATGGAGGTTACCCAGGTGACATATGCCACTAAGTACAGAAATAAGGGGTTCAGAGAGTGGGCTTTTTGGTATTTGCTGTGCTCCTTTGCTAATAGGAGGATACAAGTCACCCTTTGCCCATCTTGAAAACTCTGTGAATATTGATAAATGTATGCAAAAATGAATGATAGACCAAGCTTCTAAGCTTAGGCATCATTTATCAATGTACTTGTCTTACCTGAAATAACCAATTCCTCCCAGTCACAGACTACAAGAAAGAGGCTTTTATACCATTTTGCTGTTTGCTAGTTTTGAGTTATAGAATAACTTCATAGGTTTAAATGACTCAGGATGACACAGTGATTTCTATCAACACAGATAAAATTGTATTTGGAACAGATTAATTACAATCTGTATTTCTGCATTATAATTTTATGCAAAGTGTGTGAAATGAAAACTTACCATCCTGCTCTGTATCAAAGCAAACAAGTTTCTGAACGTTTCACAGTTCAAAATCACCATATCCTCTATTTTGGATTTACATCCAGACTTAAAGGAGGTTCTTAGATTCATAAACCACTGACATTTACTGAATGTAAGAATTTGGGGTGATAAATTGAAGACGACTAAATAGTGTGCCAGAATGTTGATTATTTTTGATAGCTGCAGGCTCTGTGATTCAAATTCAAAAGCAAACAGGTGCATATATCCAAGCTTATGAACAGATTACCATACATTTCTGGATATATTTGCCTTCTGTATTGATGTATAAGAATTTAAGTGGAAAAAACCCCAATCCTCCCCCCCCCCCAAAAAAAAAAAAAACAACAAAAAAAAACAAACAAGCCACAGAAAAACACAAAACCCCCAAAAAACAAACCTATTGTATTGCAGGCTGTGTACTATTGAAAAAATAACATTTTCCTATTCCAGCCCCATTTTAACTTTAGTGCTAAGTCTAATTATTTTTAGGATCTTTCTTCTACATCCTTAAGGACTGCTGGTCTGTCAGTGGCAGGGATTGTGTCATTAAAGCTTTCTTCCACATCCACCAAATTATTGGAAGGAGCCGGAGGAGCATTTATTATCGAGGTGCTCTCAGCTCCCTCTAATGAGGTCAGAGAAGCTGTACTTGTTTTACGTTTGGAACAGATAATGCTAATCAGCTGCTACTGTGCACAGCTTCAAGGTGACTGCTGTGTCCCAGTAAATCTGTGTCATATTTGCACATATACAGATGGAGAACTACAATACATTAAGAAAATTGAATGTATAATCTTAAATTATTAATATTTTATGTTGATGACTCAATTACCTGTCATATCCTATAGGAAGACTTTCAGAGTGGACAATGTAATACAGCAGTAAATCTGGTGCTCCAGTTCTCCATGGGGAGGAAAAAAAAAATCAAATGAGTTTGATAACATTTTTTAGTGTATTTCTATTTTAAACCAATCAATGCATGAACTTATCTGCAATTAAAGACAAGACCTTTTCTCCCATTTCTCAAATCCCTTCATCAAAATTCCTATTAACTTTAAAATAGGGGCTTCTCAACTGGTCTCAAGGTAATTAAACTCCATCTCCAAGTGTCAGACAACTCCAAGTAAAGCTTCCAAAAATTAGATACAGCTCTACAAACTTAAAGTTCATAACCAGACAAATTCCATTAAACATCATTTCCATCAGTGCAAAGGAATATTAGCAGTTTAAAGCCTGGAAGCTAATAAACTCTGGCTGTCTACGCTCTAGGAACACATATTTATACATTCATTTAGCACCCTTTCTCATGAAGCCTTTAAATCAGTTTCTGAAGCCTGCTCTCTACTTGTCTTTCTCCCCAGCTTCTTCACATTCCAGGAAACTTTATTCATGTCTTTTTACATTGAAATTCTGTTGCCAGACAGCACAATTGGTAACCAATATGTGCCTGAGCTCCTGCTGCTGTCTTCCTCCTTCTTGCTTTGTGCTTCTGAATCCATACAATCAGAATTAGAACTGCCTTAAAATAATCACAAGCAGCACTGTGCCACCTTGTACAAAAGTTTAGGATACGGCTGACAAAGCGTTACAGGATATTTCTGAAATACAAATAGGACTCAAAGCTGTGCGGAAATAAATCTTTTGCTTTCTTTTTATTAATTCTGCTTGACAACCAACTCCTGAAAATTCCATGCAGCCTATACTGTATTCTGAATTTATATTGTATTCCTACAGCTTTGAACTCGAGTTCTCCAGCTAAGTGTTCAATGCACACAATAAAAAAACCTCAAGAGATCCTCCTGGAACTATTTCTAAGTGTCTTTGGTCTGATGCCTTAAACTTCTGGCATTTACACAAATTAAAAAGTATGTTCCGGTGGATTTGCAAAAATTGTTGCTTTTCTGCCAGGGTTTTTACATGTTGCTGTTCACTCAAATAGTAAAGAAGTTAATGGAGAAGAACCTGGAAACAAAAAGTTACCTTCTCCCACTCCATTTAGTGCTATTACACTGTTGTGCCAACTTCCAGAAACTGCAAACTATTGCAGTGGCAATGACAGAATAAAGTTGAAATTCAAGGTTGCTGCTGGCTAGCATTTTGCACAATAGCATGATAAGAACCACAGTCTTAACATAAAAAGATGACACTCAATCCGCTCAATGTATAATTATCACATTATAAAGTGAAAGCCTGGTCGTATTGCTGGGAAATGCCGTGGGCCCCACTTGCAAGATTAGCTCCACTAATGTGAATGATTGGAAAAATTAGCAGGAGAGTGGGATCAGGAAGAACAGCAGTAAGAGAGAACACAGGAGGCAAAGGCCAGGTCTTCTGTACTCCGCGTGCACTATTGAAAAGTCCAAAAGGAATAGATTTTTTGCATTTAAAGGTTTCTAATGATGCACCAGAAACACAGTTGATAATAGATGTCAACCCATTACTGTTACAGCAAGATAGCCTAAAACATCACCTTAAAGGCATATTTATAAATAAATACTATACAACATTCTAGCTTGCAAAAGACTCTTGCAGATGCTCTACCACTTTAACATTTTAGTTATATTGATGCTTTCCAAGTTGCTGGAAGTCTAAGGAAGAGTTTAATAAGGCTTTCTTAAAATTAAGCAGCAGCATCTCAACTCTCCCTCCTAGAATTTAAAACTGCTCAAAAGAAAACAGCATTTATTATTAAGTCTCTAACCTTGACTCCACTATTCACTACATGCACATTAAATCCATTAAGCAGTTCAGAAACAGGAAATTTAATTACATCATATATCTTAGCAGCTACCTTGAAGTTCAGGAATTTTATACAATTCTGCATATATTAACAGCCCAGATTTGCAATTCCATTTACTTTATCCAAAAGAAAAAGAAAACACTCCTTCACATTGTCCTGGGTTCAGCAGTAGCAGTCATTTTTCTCCTCCTTAGTAGCTGGTGCAGTGCTGTGTTTTTGACTTTCAGCCTGAGAACAGCGCTGATAACACCGATGGTTTTAGTTGTTGCTCAGTGATGTTTACTCTGACCAAGGACTTTCTGAGTCTCATGCTCTGCCAGGGAGGAGGGGAAGCCGGGAGGAAGCAGAGACAGGACACCTGACCCAAACTGACCAAAGAGGTATTCTATACCACAGTACATCATGCCCACTATATAAACTGGGGGCAGTTACCCGGAAGGTTGAGATCACTGCTCGGGTCAGGCTGGGTATCAGTCGGCAGGTGGTGAGCAGTTGTATTCTCTTCCCTTGTTATTTCCCTTATCATTATTATTATTGGTGGTAGCAGCAGTGATTTGCATTATACCTCAGTTACTGGACTGTTCTTATCTCAGCCTGTGGAAGTTACAATCTTTTGATTCTCATCCTCATTCCTCCCGGAGCAGGGGGCAGGGAGTGAGAGAGCAGCTGCGTGGTTCTGAGTTACAGCTGGGCTTAAACCACAACACACATTCACAAACAACAGCTAACAGAAGAAATGTCTCTATGCAAAGACTTCCTTGAATATAACTGAACATATTCCACTTTCAAATAACACTTGGCACTTTGTGCTGTGTGTCAGATTTGTCACTATAGATTATAACCAAATATTTAATATTTGGGGTTTTATTTTTTGTGAAGAGACCACACATCCTCCAAGGCTGCAACAGGTCTCACAATTCAAATGATCAACTGTGTACAGGACAGCTGCTTTTCCAAAGGACATCAGAGCACAATAACACTGGCAAAAAAAAGCTGCTCAACTGTATTTATCATCTCATTTTTCAGTCTAAAGGGCAGAAATATAAGAGGTCCTTAGGATGTCTTAATGATTGAGAAGAACATAAGCCTGCCCAGACAAGAAGAGTAAACTGCATACCCATGTGTCAGCATCAGCTGGCACATTTCATTGGCATGTGCTTTAAGTAGGCCTCAAGAAATCTCAGAATTGTTAAGGATATGAAAATAATAGAAAGATGAATATTTAAAAGTACTAGAAAAACATGTTTTAGCATTCAGAGTTTGTAATAACCTAACATCACGATGCAGAATGGTATGCTCAAGCTAGCTAGGGACTACAATCAAAATTATCCACTATTAAGATTTCCTGTATAGTCTAAGCAGATTCTCTGAGGAATAATCTCAATCCCCTGCAGAACTTAATTATTGAGAAGGTGATTTATTCAGATTGACTCCTAAATGTAAAAAGCACATTTAAACACATTAATTTATCCTAGCTTGAGTTCAGATAACACTAAAAAAATGTAATGTTTTTAAACTAGTACTTTGACAGAATGGACAAACTGGCATCTTACTTTACCTAAATTAGCTCTGCTATCTCCACTCTTCATACTGCTTCAAGGTCAAGATTACAAAGCTAAAGTTCCTTAAGTTAAGACAGCCTACCACATAACCTTTGGAAAAATAAGTTGGATTTAGTTAGTACATCCAAACTCATTAACACTGAACCAAAGCCTGTTTTTCAAGTTAAAAAACATAGCAGCCACCCAGGCTAACCAAACCCACCTGAAACACCTGCAGTCTTGCCTTCATAATGGTGACACTCCCCTCTTCATCAGATTGGTCCTAGCCATGCTTCACAACTCTGCTATGCTGTACTTATTCAGTAAGTGTAAGATCTGATGCTCTGTACAGTGCAAAACTTGAGCGAATTTACCAATTCTCAAGAAATCAGGTACAAATGAAATAAGACAACTACAGACATGCCCACTTGCTGAACACAGTCCATGACAAAATCAGCTTTTTTTCTTGCCCAAATAAGCTGTTCCTTTACACCGTTAGAAACTAGTATTACCTCAGTCCAGGAACTAGATTTAAGTTTTCATCCTTTTCAAATCAATAGGTAGAAAGTAAGCAATTAAAACTCACCAACAGCCAGCAAATTGTCTTTTCATGAGTAGGCTGGGGTGTCAACTTGGTAACTGAGAAAGCTACTTTAAACACATTTAGTGCTAGGACTAGTTACCATGTATAGCTAATTGATCTCAGCATACAGATGACCTCTAATTACCCAGGCATGCCAGTCTTGTCTTATGTATGGACCACATATCATAGCAGAGTAGCCCCACTGTCACTGAAAGGTGAGAAGCTAGCAGCCCAGTGTGTGTAGAGATGCTTGGTGCTAGCAAGTCCTATCACAGGCATATGACATGGGGTCTCAGACTGTACCCAAGCTGCAAGTGCAAAGTTTAATGATACCAGATTATTTCCAGCCATAAACTTCCATGACAAACCAAATGGAACAAAAACAGAAGAGAAGCTTTAGAAGCTTCACTGTGAGAACAGAAGACAACTCCTTGACCCAACAGTCTTCCACTGTTAAGACTTCAGATCAAGTAACAGTGAAAACCAGACAGACAAGACATTCCTGCCTTCTGCCCTTTGGGAGAGGAAGCATCACATGCTGCTTGCTTATTTGTCAGGATACAGGACTGCACTATGCTCTCAGACAGTTCTCAGAGCAAGACATCATCACTTCAAATACATACCTAGCTTAGCCTACAAGTGCTGTTCAGGTAATTCAGAGTCAGTGAGCCAATCCAGTTCAGATTAGCATGCATTTAAGAGGGTTTGTTTTTTGACATAATACCAAGAGCGTTGGACTTTAGTGTTCCCAAAAGACAGATTCAAGTTGGGTGTCAGTCAGTAGTTGCAGTGAGCAATACTCTCCTCTCCCCATTTATGCCTCCAAATTGCCCCCACACCCCTACAGTATCATCAGCTGTGCTAATGTGGCTTCAAGCCAAAATAGAACATTTTCTGAGCTTGCTTTCTCTCAGAAGAGCAGGATTTAGCAACATCTGCTTCAAGTCTACAAGTTGTTAAAGCACCAGACCCTAAGGAATGAAAACTTGGATTCCATGAAAGTACAGTACGTGTAGTCACGTTGCTCATCTGCCTCTGTGGCCACGGAAGAGTTTCTCTCAACTTACCCGAAGTTGCTTTTCCTCCCAGGTCATTATTTAATCCTTAGAGACCAAGAGCCAAACTCTCAAGCATGATTATTTATTGTCCTTTTTAAGGAGTACAAAGACAGCTTTACAAAAAGTTAGCCAGTAGTTATTACCACAGTGAATTTTGTTAAAACCTGATTCACTGTAAATTGAAACCTGCAATCAGGTATAAGCTGTAAGAGACAAACTGCTCTTCCAAATCATTCAGCAAGATAGATGCCTCACTACATCTTGAACACATTCCAGTATAGCCCTATAATCTGTCACTTAGACTACTTACTTCCACAACATACCCAGAAATAGGAATCTTAAACTTGACTAGCAGTTCCGCAACCGATGTGGCTGCTTTAACAGTTGAGAGAAATCCTTCCCCTCTTCTTTACAGGAAAAGTAAATACAGCAAACCACAACTTGAAAGTGATGCAGAGGGGACAAAGATGCAGTTCAGTACTGCTGGCCAGATAAAGAATAGTCTGTCATTTGACACAAGCATTTAAAGAAATATTTTTGGTTCAAGTGGAACTGTATGTTTCCCTCTCCCCCACCAAGGCAAAGGATTGTTGGTGGAAAAGGGGAGCCATGTGAGACTTGGTAATTGATTACACTTCATAAGAGAACTCAGACTTCTGATCCATAAACCAAAAGGTAATTGTCTAACTTAGTCCTTCAGCTGGGAAACTTCATAAAGGTATGCACCAAGCATCTTCACCCCCTGGATGTAGTTGTGCCTGGAAAGAAGATAGCTTCCATTAGTACTACCTTAGTTTGAGCTGCATTTGTAGTGCTTTCTGCAATCAGTCCTATCCACGCAACAGACTACAGACATTTCTGTTGCAGGCAACAAGATACTCCCAGCCTTCCCATATCTCCCCTGGTAAGACAGAAAAGCCACACATGGGATAGGGGGTAGCCAAGCTTGAAGACCAAGGTATAAAAACTGCTTCTGATTATAAACGTATTGAATCAGAAGCAATGAGAACAAGATTCAGCTACAGACTAGTTACCCAACCAGTCATTCCCTGCTAGGGAGAAATGTCACTTTGGCTTCCAGAAAATTAAAGAAACAAAACCTCAACTCTTCTTGGTCCTTTTCATAATGCATGCCAAAAACCATGGTAAACTCATCCTGGCACAGGAATAAATATTCTCTTACCTATTTAGCTTCTCATTTTGAGAGTGAGCACCATCATCTGCAGCTCCAACAGGAAGCAGCATGACATTCTTGCCCGTTGCTTCTTGAAAAGTAAGTGTAACAGGAATGCTTCCTCCCTCCCTTGTCAGGTCTGGTTCAACTCCAAAAACTAGAAAAGTGATACTCTAGTCAGTTTGGAGTTGTAGTTTTTAACAAAGCCTTACTTAAGCCATCAAGTACCAACCACATCTGTACCAGGTGGTGGTCAGTTCCTGTTTTAATCAGCCAGACTGCACAGGCCACAGAACTGTGGAGCTTCTATCCCACAGATGTACTGCTGGAGTAATTTTCAAAGTTCAGTCCAAACAGTTCCACAAATAACACTTCATTCAAATGCCTGTTTGTACTCTAACACAAGTTGGATTTGCTCTAGTTGCCCTATGCAATCTATCAGTTATGCTGGTGCAGCTAAAGAGGAATGCTAGGATGACTGAACTCTGAGGGCTTTTGCTAAGCAAGTGACCTGAACTGGCAGTCCCATCAATACATAAAAGCAACACTGTACCAATGGACTTGTTCCAGCACAGCAGGAATGAGCTTGATATCATTTCTGCCCTTCTTGCACATCAGACTCAAGGATTGCACATGACATGCTTCATTACTTAAGTGAGCCAAACTTCAGTGCAGAACACTAAGTATTACACAAACATAACCTCCTCAGTATTTCTTGAGGTGCTGGAACAAGAGCTTTAGTTCTCCCAACAGCAAGCAGAAAACACACTGACCTGTCTTCATGGCCTTCCTACCAGCCAAGTAGTGGGGATGGTTGAAGTCTGACACCCAGGGTTTTCCACCATGGCCTAAGTACACTCTGAATTTGTTGGGACTATGCAGCTCTGCAAATTTTTTGCTCAAATATTCTTCAACCTATGAGAAAGATTGAACAATCTTATCTACTGTTAGCATTTCTATGAACTCTGGTAAAGACTGTATACTAAAAGCATCTTAGGAACTTGCAGGTCACTACTACTGTGCAGCAATACTTTTCACTTTACTATTATTTCATATTATTCCTATGTATCTCTGTCCTGAAATCAGAATATCTCCTTTAGGCAAGTTAACAGTATACTGTAGGACACAGCCAGTATATCAAACTTATGTTTCTGAATATGCACTTCTGACGATCCAAGTGCCCTACAATTAAATTAGCCTTTACTCCTGAGCCCTTTGAGTTCATTGAGAGAAACTGAATATTCAGGCCACAATGGTCATACAATTGCTGTATGTGGGCCATACAGCAATTCCCTCAACTATCCAAGTTGAGGCGTAGAACAGGGAAAATGGAAGCAAACAAATATTTCAGAAAACAGAAATACTTTTCCCCCCAGCATGGAGAAGAACTAAAATTAAGACACTAGTTGATTTGACACCACCAAATCATCTCAACATACATGCTTAGTGACTTCTTCAGGAGTCATGTTTGGCACAAGTCTGATTGAGAACTTGCCAATCACTTTCCTAGGAATCACAGTCTTGGCCCCAGAGGCTGAAAAGGCTCCTTCAATTCCATGGAGAGACAAGGAAGGGTATCTCCACCTATGCATAAGGATATCTCTCTGCAGAAGCAAAGGGAAATATGAAAGGTTAAATCAAGTTTGACAGCGTTCCTCAAAGTAATAATTTCTTCAGTCTAATAGACTTTGCAAGAAGCAGTGCTTTCCCCCATACAGAAATGCAGCTCATTCAAGACTCCTCAGTTATAAAGAGAAGCTGTTACTCCCATTAGGCACACATTTGATACAACAGCTGGGTTGTTCTAGTTCTCCTAGTTCTATGGAGCTTGTAGAACATGAATGGCCTGTTTCTGTCAAGGATACAAATACCATATATCAATATGTATATACATATGTAAGATATACATATATCTATGCATACCTTATCTATACTCCATATATATAGGTTCTCAAGCACAGTGTGCAGGGAGTGTATTGGAAGGTCTAGTTCCCATAGCCTCAAGTCAGGCAGGTGACTTCACTGAGTCACATGCTTATGAAGATGACAGGTTTGCTGAAAGCCTCACCACATGCAGACTGAGGCACACATCATGCTCCTTCCTGATTTATATCATCAGTTGCATTAAACTGCCTGCACTCCAGTTTGATTAAAATTAGTACTACTGCCGTTTTCAGCTACACTCCTGCAGCTCCTCCTTGCTGCCTTGGACACAGCTGTTCAGTACACTGGACACTGAAACACATCTGTGTCCCATATAGACAGCTACAGTATATCAAGCATGAACTTCAGGTTTGAGACTTAGAAATTTTGTGGCCTTTATGTTCACAGTTTGCTTTGTTCCAGGTACAACCTGCCTCTGATCTTTCCAAGCAAACCCAACTGCCACAGTTCAAATCTCTCAAGCACTGTTTCTCTGATATTACAGCCTTCTCTCCCATCTCTCTCCTTAGGGCTAAGACTCTTCTTGCATGTATGCAACTTAGAACTCCCTTGGTAAGTTAAGCTAGGATTTCAGTCTAGCTAAGACCTGAACTGCTTTTGTTCGCTATCAAAGAGTATCTTGCCAGCTCCTCCTTATACAAAAGCTATATTTCATCCATTACTTTATAGGACAAGCCTATACAAGGAAGTCTGTGTGCTCCCAGTTGATATAAAGATGAACATGTAAAGACAAGGCTGAGGATATAAAATTGTTACTCATACCCATTTGAGTTGAGTCTCCTCCTGACAGTACTAGGACAAAAAACAGTCCTGCATATGTAAACTTGTCTTTTACAACACTAGTTTCTGCTTTTTATGGTAAGAGATGTATTTACATCTGAGGTTTAATGCTTTAAAATCAGTATGCAAGACCTATACCTTGCAGGATTCAATGCTGTTAAAAGCATTCATTTGGAAAGCTCCCAGGATAAAGATTTGGGAAGTTCAGACATAAGTTTATTGAACTTGAGCTGTTCAAAGATTTTGGCAGCTGCCCAGTTCATGGCTACAAAAGTCCTTGCTTGCCAGGTCTAAGATGATGTTCAGTATGTCAGCCTTAAGTTCATCACAGCTAGATCAAGCTGTTTTCTCATCTAATGAGAAGGCAACTTTCTGATAACCCACTGAACTTCCTATAGATGAAGGAAGTCAGATGCTTTGCATAGGTGTGGTATCTGACCTCTGAACAAGTGCAAGCAGTTCTTATCTAGCATTAAGAGAACAGCACTAGATAAAGAAAGTTCTGTACAAGTCTGAAATGTTATTTATATATAGACTAAGGAGCAAATTTAAAGTTGTCTAGACCTCTTCCCTTAAACATTGAATAACTGAGATTTAAGTTTTCAAGCACCTAACATCTTGCAGAGGAACTGCTGGTATTAAGAGTGCAGTCAACTGTATACCAGGTGAAATTATCTTCAAGGCAATCTCACAATTTTAATTAATTAGATTAATTCTCTGCCTACTAAATTACTTTGTAACTATACAAGTATCCACAAAAGCTTGTTTCTGCCTTCTACTAATATAGGTAGCTCGATCTAATACAGCCAGCCAGGGTAGATGGGGAGTGATGCAGTATACCTTCGTATCATGCAATAGTTTTGTTGCTCCTACATCTTTTGCATATTCTCCCAGGTCAAAATCAATCTTCTCATATAGTGCCAGCTCTTCATCAGTAACAGGTGCCACTGCTTCATTAATGCCTGGGATTAAGATTTTCCCTTTCTTGTCTATAAGAGAAGCTGTAAACGAGAAGCACCTAATATCAGGATTCAACTAGAACAAACAAGATGTCATTGCTGAGAACACTTTCCATGGGAAATAATAGTATTCGCCTTCTGAAAATTCCATAAAGATGCCATGAAATTCTGACCTCTCCCTTCCAGAGCTTGTACCACTAAGCACAGAAAGCACTGATGGAATCTGCAGCTATCCAAAATTTTCACTTCCTTGCAATTATAATTCTATTGCTACATGTTTAGCTGGCTGTTTGAAGGCAGGATTCCCAAGGAGTTCAGTGTTGCACCTGTAGAAGAGTGTGCAGAAGACAGCCAATTTAATTAACATACAAGTTTGCAGCAAGTTTTAGGGGGAGTTAACATAGACAACTTTTTGGCAAGACCATTACATTTCTGCATCTAAGGCATCAGCCTTGCATACCTGGCAAGCACCATTTCACTAGTCATTGCTTTGCTAGTGTAAGCAGCCCTTTGAAACTCACTCTCTGCAAGCTCTCTATGCCTTAATGGCTCTTACTCCTATTTCAGGTACATTCAGTGAAACCTCCCTTTTCTTACCCATTAGAGTAATGAGATCTGTCATGGCCTCATGTACTGAACCACCATAAACTCCAGAGTGAAGGTCTTTGTCACTACATTCCACCTGGTTTGAAGTGAATAAAGATTTGGGGTTATTTTATCATGAAGACATTGTCAAACATACAGAACAGACTTTTGCCTTAGCTTTTTGCTGTGCATATTGAGAATGTGTCCGGTTTTGGAACCAGACTACCCAGTTGTAGTAAATTAAAGCAGACAAGCTTTTTATTGCTCTGTGAAGTACAAGCCCTTAGTACTGATTGTCCCAACCTTGGGGACTTCAGTGACATTTCTTCTTGTATTCAAGTAAATATCTGAAGATTATCTATGCCACGAAGGAACCAGGATATCTTGCTTCATACATCTGAAAGTTCTCTCCCTCCTAAGTATCATTTAGAATAGTAAAAGGAAGATATTTAGACACTTAGTAGAAACTGTTCCACTTTAGCCAGTCACACCTTTTCTTAAAGGCTATTGGCACGAAAATGTTAGAGCTACCACTCTTTAGTAGAAAATCCATGGTAACAGTACCAGTTTTGCAGTGTATTTTAGCACTTACCTCTATGAAGTAATAGCAGATACCCCTCAAGCCATAAGTGATACAAGGCTTCTTCTTGCCCAGCCAGTAGTTGTCAGAAATGCAAACATAATCTACATCTTTGAAGAAAATATCTTGTTGAGCAAAAATGAGTTCATCAAGGCCTTCAGATCCTGATTCTTCCATACCTTCTAGGCAGAACTTAATATTTACTGGAAACTCCTTTGAAAGTTAAAACCAAGAAAAATTAAGTATGTGAAAACACTGCACTCCTTCAACAAACAGTAATTTCCATGTCATGCACAAAGCAGAAAAATGGACACAGGTAAATTAGTTCCATGATGGTGGAATTTAATATTTTGTGCATAATTAACAAGTCTAGACTGCACATATCTGCAAAAAGAGTTAACAATGGCAACTACTTCTCAATCCTCTCAACTGTGGGAACGCAGCAGATATCTGTTGCCAAGGTTAAGTCACAGGGCTAAGAAAATTGATACTAACCACAGAAATTGCATGCCACAGTAGGAGTCAGAGCTACTCTGTCTATCCAGTCTACCATATTCTATGCCTAGACAGCACCTGAGAACTAGCTATTCTTTTTGCAAGTAATAGCAACTTGTCTTGCAAGGTAATGCAAACAACCTGAGCTATTTCTGATTACACTTTTTCTTGAACAGAAACGCCAGAGCTCCCAGTTCAGTGTTACTAAGTTAATCTCTTCTTAGACATCAGTGGCAGTGAGACATAAAGCATTGCTAAGGGCCAAGCTAATCTGATATCCTTACATGAAAGTGATCACATTTGACTATTCCTCCTGCACCAGATGACTGCATATATATTTTCCTTCCTACACATTTTGTTAAAGCAAAAAATATTTCGAGTGCAATTCAAGCATCTACAAGAGCAACTTGTAGTCAGCAAGTCAACTCAGCCCTACTGGGACATCAGCAAATTTACAAGACTATTGCATCATTTCTCTGATCAGCTGAATAAGCAGGCTTGTCTCAAGGGTGCGTGGCTTCGATAACATTTATTGGTAGACTCAGCTGTATGTAAAAAAAGCATGATACATTTTGGGCACATACCTGGTTAGTTTGTTGATAAGCCTCCAAGGCATTCAGCCAGGCAAGCACAGGACCTTTGTCATCTGTTGATCCTCGCCCATACAACTTTCCTGTAGAAATAAGATACAGATTAACTAGTGTGGAGATAAATTGGGATGAAGTTTCAGTCATCTCTTGCCTGCAGCAGAAAACATCTTTTTGGATAAGCTTTTTAGCCCGGCTTCTATTAACTTCCATTTCTACTTCAGAAGAACCAGTGGTTTTACATCCAGCTTTACATACACATGCAAGTGGGATAGACACAGGACTGCAATAGTTCCCCGCTTACAAAGTTACCCCCCCTCTTCCCCTAGCTGCTCCCTGAATAGGAGATGAACATTAGCCTGGAAAAGATGTAACTGCCTCGCACCATGTTGTTCCCATGTCCTTCACAATAGTATCATTTTCTATGGACACAGCAATAAGGACAGAAACAAGTTACCTCCTTTTACAGAAACTATCCAGTATTAGCTTCCACTAGATAATTCTTTGCTTGAAGAGTTCAGTAGCTAGTGATGGATCCCTTCTCTTTATTCTCCAGGTAAAAGCCAATCTCCCCAAAAAGGGCTTTAGTCAAAAAACAGTTTCACAGGCTACAGGGAAGTCCCAGGAAATGTAGCACACGGGATCACAGTAAAGGCAGATATTGTATCAACTCAGCTGTGGCTACAGCCCCTAAGCACTAGCTGTAACCACCCTGAGAGAACAGGCCGAACAACTTGCAGAGTAAGGAAGAAGCCTTAGATAAATGCCTCTTACACTGCCAGGCTGCATGGAGATAAACCACAGCCTGAAGCAAGTCTGGCTCTTACTCATCTGAGAATTTGACTTAGTAACTTGGACTCTACTGCCTGTGCCCAAGTAGAAATACTAGTTATCACAGATACTGCTTCTCTTGGCAATGATTAACACTTATGCAACAAGAATGGTTAATGTCCTTCTATTCATATAACCTTTGACAACACTGAGTAAATGAAACAAGCAAAAGGCTGGGTAGCACCAGCTTTAAATAGAAAAGGAATCTTTAGTCTCCTCTTGTCTACCGGCAATGTGCTGTTTCAACAGGAGTTACTGTAAAATTTCTTCATCCCTGTTTATGAGAGGGGGACACTTGTCTGGGCATTAGCTCTGTAAAATACAGATTCAGCAGTATGGGATGCAAACACAAGGCAACCATACCACTTCTTTCTCCAGGCATAATGCAGTTGTGTTGAGTCTTTGTCCACTGTAGTGGTCCAAAGTCCCCACAGGCTGCAAGCTGTGAACAGCACAAGAAACTAGTTCTAGAAAGCTTTCTGGCAACAAATTGTTACAATGGAAGACAGCAGCTAAAACTTTGCTGTAGCTGCAAGGAAGATTACATGCAAGTACAGCCTATTCGAGATGGAAAACTTAGCAACTTTACCGTTTCCCATCCTGCATATTTTCTCAATAGGATAAAATAAGCATCCATGTCTGCTGCTACTCTCCTTCCCCCTTTCAATCAAGGGCACAACTTTAGAACAGTTGAGAAATACCATACTTGTTAGAGAATTGCTCATCAGTTGAAGCCCACTGCTCTTACCTTCTCTTTCTACCAATGTGAAGGGCTCACTATCCCAGCCATCCTCTAGTAATGCTGGCTGAACATCCAGGTGACCATATACACACACAGTCTTTTTATTTGGATCTGAGCCCAGTGTTCCCAAAACAACTGGTGGAAGAGGGATCTCTGATCCATCTGGCAGCTAGGAATAGGATGCAAGAAGTTTTATTCAAATGTGGAACACCAGAATGGCACATTTTTATCAAATGAATCAATTACTTTAACATTGAGGTTATGAGATAAGGGGCATAGACAGCTAAACAAAACTAAGCTAAAGTGATTGCCAGAAGCAGTGTAAGTTCCCTGACAAGTTCCAATAACAGTCAAAATGTTCCAAGCCACTCGGATCTGTTAGCTTTAAACTAACAATCCTATATCAGATTTTAGCAGAGCAAGCTGTCTGCATGCCATACTGCCACATCTAATGCTGACCCAAGCATAAGTGATAAACTCCATTCAATATTGCATTCTGTATTGCATATCCCTGCACTTTTATCCTGCTCACAGGGCAGCTCTAGACAAAAGTTTCCAGACTGTGGTATCACTGAGTATAACACATGCCTCCACCCAAATAAGGTCAGCACAACAGAAGTATTTCTCTATACAATCCTATGCTGTTAAACTAAGGGCAGGGTAGTGCTGATGAACTTTGTTCAAGAGCTGGACTTGGCTTAGTCCTTTGGAATACCCCATAAGCAATTATGACATGCTACTCAGTCAGCATGTATTTCTCTCTCAGTGAACACACTCCTCAGCACTGTGCAGTAGATCAAGATCAGCTTTGACTATCTGCTCACAAGGGCTCCAATCTCCAATTTATTTTTTTTTGAATCAACAGGTTACATAGTCCTTGGACAGCTGCAGCTCTGATTAAAGCATTACTGAAAGAATTTACACTTAATCAGTAGACAGTACAAACTGTTGCGTAGCAGCAAACCAAGGTTAGACTAGTTCATCAATTGCTTCACATTGTCCTTCACTGATATAGCAGCAATGTACATAATACACCGATTAATTTTGTCCACACTTAATATAAAACTAAATACTGAAGTTAACTTGAATCCAGCTGCAAGAATTCCTAATAGAAATGCTGTTTGTAATAAACTAAAAATCAATTCTTACTCCCCAGAAATTACAGTGATTAGAAGAAAAAGCCTTTGTCTGAATTAATTGAAATACTTTTGAAGGGCTTTTCAGCTGTAGGTAGTAGCAGAACTAGAATTATCCTACAGATTCCCTCCCAAGAGGGAACATGAAGCCAGCTACTTCCTTGCTGGAATCTGTAGTGCTACCAGCAAGGGCATTCCAGCTACCAGAAGCTGGAACTGCTCAGAGGGCCCTGATACACACAGATGTCACCCAGCAGTCACCAGCACCGATTACAATCTTACAAATAGCAAAACCCAGCATTTTCAATGCCACTCTCTAAATGCTAATGTAACAATTTTGGTATGGGCCTTATCCTGTGACATGGAGTAACCAGGCACTTCAAAGGAGACACATATAAAATGGATTGTTCCCTAGTATAAGATTATGATATTTCTCATAAACTGAATAAAAGCAATTCAGATCACCAAAAATAAGGACAGGACTCAGCCTATTAATTCTTTTGTTTCTGGTAAGGGCACAGTGCAACCTTGTGACAAATGTAACAGTTCTGAAGAGCCTAAAAGTCTTTGGAAGACTTCCTGAGATTTCAGTCAGTATCTTTACACTACAAGTCTAAGGTCCAACACTAGCCTGCTGTTAAAAGTGTCTAACGTTTGTTGGCAGGTGCTGTCTCCATGTTCAGTTAGACAGATATTTAAAACACATTTACATTTAATACATAGTTCAAAATGTAGCACAACATCCTTAACTGATTTGGATCCCAAGGTTTACTATAAAAAGAAAAAAAGAAAGGAAGCTCAGACTGTGTGTCAGGAAAGACATTAACCTATACCCCAACAGCTACTGCTTTTCTACGCCACTACCCACAAGACCCTTCTGTGGTGATCCTGAGCAGAAGACCAGACACGGAATTTGTGATCCACATAATTAGCCAGAGAACATCCAAGCCTGTGCTGTGCTAAGCTGCACACACAGCTTTGCCTCCCTGCCTGCTTTGCACTCTGCATATGCTTGAGCTGCAGGATAAACTTAGCCAGTTGACAGTAGCTTGCAGGCAGTTCCCACTTGGCACTGGGAATTACACAACCTGCATGCCCTTGTGTTTAGATAAAAGTGCAGCAAATATTTCTCATGTGAATACGCCTTTTGTTTGGAAGTGGAATTAAACAACCCTAATAAACAAAATGGGATAACATTTCCATGAATGGGATCTGCACAGAATAATGCTGTACACTTACTGGATGTCCACTAGATGCTATATAGCTTAGGGTTACCCATATCTGAAGGGACATAAGATTGTTAGAGGTACCACTAGAAAGAGGTTAGCATAAACAGCATTTTAAATGATACTTTATGGAGTCTAGATGCCTTTCTTGGAGAGATTACAGGAAGCCAGCACTCCCTAGTGCAAAACACGCTGTTTTCTAAAGAGAAAACTTCTACTAAGCCGACATTCAGATGCTCATGTACCTTTTGCTTCCCAATATCCATAAGTTGGGTTGTGCCTCCCAGACGCTCAATGTCCTTTGCAGCAACCTCCATCATACGCTTGATTTCACCCCTCTTCTCTGGCCACGCTGACACACTCTGGATTGCCACCCATTGAGCCAGCCTCTACAAAAAGAGAGAAAAACTGAAGCTAATTACACATGAATTATGGCATGGGAAGCTCTATACAAACACAATACCTTGCAATCCAACTAAAACCAACTAAGAGTGGAGCTTAAACTTGAGACAAATCAGCTTTGTCCACTGATGAAATGAGTACTCTGTTAATACTCCACTCAAAAGCTCTCCACGACATCATGTTCCTACAGCTGCCCCTGCAGTGCTGCATAAAGTCTACAGATACACAAGGTAAGCTTAAGATTATGACAGCTTCTGCATATCATGCCTTGCTGGTTGCCATTAAGTATCCAGAATCAGCTAATGTCTTTCAGGCTTCTCAGAAAGGTCACCTTAGGCTCATTCTCCCCATGCAAGGTCAGCGAGAACAACTGGCAGAAGAACTTGACATAGCTCCTGCCTGGGGGTTTACTGTGCTATACCACTGGTTCTATCACACATAATAGGGATTGCAACACAAAGTGCACTTAAATAGCAGGTTAAACAGCAAAATACAGAAAGTAACCTCCCCCCTTAAACCCCAATATGAACCGTTTCATAGGAGAAAACTTTAATCCAGCCTTGTTGCTATCTTTCCTGTCCCATCTCAAAACAGGACAGTATAAACCTAGTTTGACATTGAGGAACAGCATCAAACTTCTTGTACCTCTATACAAGTCACTGCCTGTACTATACAGTAATAGAGCATTTTCTAATCAACCTGACAGAGATTTAGGTCTTTGAACAGAACTATGCTTAAACTTAACAAAACAAAGTTTTCTGGCTTGACTCAAATCAGTCACACCTGCTGCCTGCTCCCCCTCTCAGTTAATTGGCATTACCCTATTATCAGGCATATTATATAGGTGTTACAAGAAGCATAAAGCTGACCAGCTAACATTTAATATCCTGTAACTGTCTGGTGCTGCAGGGCAAATTCAAATAAAACTTACTTGAATATAGAGGTCCTGGTGTTCATCAATGTATTGAAAGAGGGTTTCAAGAGCAGACATTCTGACTAGAACAGTGTTGATGAAGATTCTGTAATAGAAAAATAGTTTAGTCTTCACAGGTTTAAGAAGCAAGCATCAATAATCAAACACCCACAGAAGACTTTCATCTTTCAACTGCTAAGGCCATAAACCAAGCTGTGCTAATAAAAACTTGAGGCCACTCCCTCACACACAGTGAAGTGGCTAAACAAGAGCATATTTGACCCCAAAACCCACTGTTTTCTGCCTCTCCCCTTCCCCCCAGAAAAAGCCCTTTGGAGTTAAAACTGAGGAAGCTGCTCTATAAAGATACTTCAATCAAGTAATATACTTACAAGAGAATTACAGGCCAAATGTTACTCGAGTAAAATGAAACTCCAAAGAACAGATTTAATTTTAAGAGTTCAACTAATAGTGTGCCACAGGCTTGAATGCTAGTAGCTGGGCCCAAGGAAGCACCACACTTTGTGCTCCACAAAGGAATTTAAAAGCAGGCAGCTTAAGAACTGTGTCTTCTCCAGCTTTACAGTCCCAACTTGCCACTCAGCCTTTCCAAAGGAGGTCAGAGTGAAGCCAGAGGAACAGAAACCAGTCCCAGCAGCCCAGTGGTCAGTGACTAGTTCAGTGCTACCACTTCCTAGTTTTGTTTTAGTTTCAACTGAAATTCATGTTAGAAAAATTAGGAGGGGAGAGGTCTTGGATTTTCTATCTTCCTTACCAGTTGAAAGTCCATATTGAAAAGACATACTGTTCACTCAACCAACAAAACGAATGAGCCTAAATTTAGTTCTCAAGGTAGAACTACAGACACAGCACCTCCACTAAGCCAGGAAAATAATGAGCATTGCAAATACGCCCTCTGAAATCCAAGTGCCTAGACTATGAGAAAAACTCCAGTGTCTGTGTAACACACTGAACATGTTTGTTCAGCAGCACTAGCTGCTGTGATTCAGTATTCTGTCCAGTCAGCTTTATGCCAGACCCCTTAAGCCTTTCTTCCGCTTCTACATGTAAGCCACAAGACAAGTATGATAGTTAAAACATTTGACTGCCTTCAGATTTCTTGAACAGCTGACTACTCCATGTAACTGAAACGAATACTTTCAATCTGCAGGTTGTCCCACACAATATACTGCAATATAAGCACATCCTACCACCCTGAATCTACATGAGACTCACAGAACACATTTTCTTTCAAGCAGGGTTATACTTACACAGGTCACAAATGTCCAACATCCAAAAATCCCTTCACTCCTAGAGAATGCTTCTATTTAATTTACAGCATCCATCAGGTTTAAATGTGCATAATGAGTTTTAAACAGCAATTAAAACAACCCCAAAGTACCAGACATCTTAAGCATTCCCTTGAACAGCCATGAACAGCAAATTATAATAGACACAGCCAAGTTAAAGGAATGCTTCTCACTGAAGCCTGGTTTCCCCAGGAAAGCTACCATGCTCCCATGCAGTTAAGAGCTCAGGCATGATTCATCTGGAGCTTTTCAGAGAAACCAGCACACATGCAGTCCCTACAGCAACATGAGGCTCTAGTTTCACAGCACAGCCACAAAATACAACACATTACATGGAGGCTAACATTCTGTCCTACACAAACAGATCTGAGTTACTTGCTAAGTCAGCGGCTACTTTAAGTATTGTCTTAAACATAGTTAAATATTCTTAAAAGTTAGAGGGGCATTGAATTGCCCAAGTCTCACAGCAAAGCTGCAAAAAGTCTGCCCAGAAAGCTTCAAACTCGGAAAAGCACATACCACTTACTGCACTGCACAAGGCTGGGTATTGCTTCACCTCCCCTCTTCAAAATCAGGACTAGAAGTTCCTGTAGGTCCCTTGGACAGGAAAATTGAAGCCTTCCTATCCACATATGGAGGAGACTCCACAGCTCTACCTTTTTCACAGCACTGCAACAGTTACATTATGAAATATGATAACACAAGGGACCATCAGTGAGCTATACGGCCATAACCAAGTTAGAGAAATGCTTCTCACTGAAGCCTGGTTTCCCTGAAACTACTTTTCCACCTGCATCCTCAGGCCAAATTAGTACCTCAGTTGAAGGCATTTAATCGAGTCAGGAAAGGTCTGTAGCCACCACACAGCACTCACCACCCTCCACTAAAAGCAGCAGCATACATACACCCCTACGTCCACACTACAGGCCCTGCTCTTTGACCTGATGCTGGCTTAAAAAGTCAGATTTAGGACTTCACACGGTTTTGTAGGAAAAGGTAAAGCTCCGCAGCCCCGAGCCATGTGACCGCAGAGAAACGAGCCCGAAGAACGAAGGAGGCTCACGGGGGCCGAGAACGAGCGTGGGGAAGGTGACTGGGGGGTGGGCAGCGGCTCTGAGGAGCAGCTACGGCGCAGGGCCGCCTCACGAGGCTGGGCAGGCACCGCCTACCCGGGCCACCGGACAAGGCCCGGCCCGCTGGGGATGCTGCGCACCCGGCACCCTCCCGCGCCTCCCTGCAAGGCCGCGGCTTGCGGGCAGCCGCCAGCGGGGCCGCACGGAAACGGCACAACGCGAAAGGGGCGCGGCGAGGCCCCGCCCGCCCCGCCGACCCCGCACTCACAATCCCACACACCGTCCCGGCGCCCTGAGGTAGGCACCCGCTGCCGCCGCGGCGCTTTAAATACCCCCGCGCTGGCCCCGCCCCGCGCCGCACGCCGCGGTGGCCAATCCGAAGTGTCTGCTGCAAGACGGGGCGGGGCCTCGGGGGTCTTCCTGTTGGGGGGGCGGTGGCTCTGCTTTGCAGCGCCCCCAGCGGCCGCACCGAGCCACAGAGCCCAGGGGCCAAGGGCTGTCACCACGGCGAGTGGCGCACCCTGCTGCGCGGAGCATCACCTCCAGGTACTCGAGTGGTAATGAGCTTCCCACTCTCCACTGATGAGCAAGAACGTGAATAATACGGGAGAGATATGAGACATCACATGGGAGATAATAAGAGGGGATACAATGCCGGTGAATATAAAATGGGAGAAATCAGGTGGATCTTGGCCAGAGTCTGCCTGGGTAACTGAATTATTCCAACCAGTGATGGAAGTATCATCGTGGCCTTCCTACATTTGTGGTTCAGATAGATGACGTAGATTTAAATAGATTTAGGTGTGGTTTAGATAGGTTAGATAAGGAAAGCGTAACATGAACAGTAAGATGCAACAGCAAAGTTAGATCCCCCAGTGAAGAGTTACCTTAGATCTCAACCATGGCAGAAAGGCATAAAGTCATTCCATGTGCAGAAAGACAAAGATTCAGGTAAGGCTTGCTATTACCCTGTGCCTAACCTAAATGAGGGAGGTCCTTGTAAGATGGAAGCTGCTGAAGCTGTTTCTGGTCACAAGCAATTGAATAGCTCTGATACATATAGCTGTGAACCACGTATGGGTGTAATGATTTGGGAACTCATATAGTTTTACAGGTATTCTTAAAACAACTGTAAAAGTGGGGGTTGGGCCTAGGCTGTGCTAAAATTATTTGTTACCTGGGTTACTGAGGAAGGTTCGCCACTCAGTCCAACCTATTGGCCACAGAAATGTGCTGACAAAATTTGTTGAGATCATGAAGCTGGAAAATGGAGTGATGACAGAGAGGGAAAATGGAACAGCTTGGCGATCCTGATGATGGCAGAAATAAAACCAGAACAAAGAAAGGTAACTGAGAGCTCATGAGCTGGAAAGGAGTGTGACATACTAGCTGGTCATGGAAGATCCATGAGCAGGGAGAGAACTATGTTATTTGTCTGATGGAAGGTTCCCTGACCGTGGCCAGAGGGTTGGAACTAGATGATCTTTAAGGTCCCTTCCAACCCATTCTATGATTCTATGATTTGGGAACTTGGCAGGTGATGCCTGGGGGAGTGAAGCTAGTGCTATGACCTTGGGCAAGGCTGTGGTGAGCATAGTCCCAGAAGGAATGCGAGGTGAGGCTCCAGTCACCCATGGACAATGAGCTGAAACTACAACAACAGTTCTCTGGAGTGCCACCTAGACGGTCAGAGAAGCAAATTGTCTCAGAGCATAGGAATTTGGCTTAAGTAGCCTACAGAAAAGACTGCCAAAAGACATGGTTGCAAGCATGCTTTATGCTGGGGTTAAGGCACAAAGGGTAGGAAAGTAGTTATCAGTAATGGTTGTAAGGACCGGAGGACATCCCCTCTCCTGGCTGCCATGCCTTGCCCTGACGGACACCCATGCGGACCCCCATTGCTTCTGGCACCCCAGACCTGGGGAGCCCCTGTCACCAACACCCAGCACTGCTCCCTGTTGTTGGTGGGAGAGAAATAGGAAAGAAGAAGATTTTAAATAAGGAAAAGAAATTGCTTCTAAAAAGCAGTCTGCTGCGTGTATAAAAGGTATGTGACATGACATGGAAAGATTCCTTGTGACCTATTTCCATTCCCGTGTTCCTACACAGGAGTCAATTTCTGTAGCTTGTTCTTTCATTCAAAACAAATCCCAGAAACAAAAAATATGAATCAAGGATGCAAGCTTGAAAAAAAAAACAGAAAAGGAGAAAAAATAAAAAGCATTAGGGAAGCATACAGTGCAAATATTTTGAACTGTCTTATCAGTGCTTTCTGCAAACCTGTATTGATCTAAAATCCACAAAGGATTTGTGAAGAACAAACACAGAAACCACACAGTAGCTTACCCCAGTGAAAACATCAACAACTCTCTTGAAAGATAACAGGCCCAATTATCAGCTTTGAGGGCCTTGTAAATTGTCTTTAATGAAATACAGTTTTGTTTTACAAGGCTGGTAATTTGGAGGTGAAAAGAATTCATGCATACATTAAAATCCTTTGGGAACCGAGGAGAAAGGAAGGTAGGAAAAGGCACATTTATCAGAAATGGTTTAATGACAAAGTGTGACAAAGCAAGATGCTTTATAAAGAAAATATAGGCATGCTCAGCCTTCTCTGGTCCAGATGAAACTATCTAAACATCTAAGCTGCTCTATTTCTTCTTTTAATATATTCTTTTATTTTGTTCTAAAAAGATCATTTTTAGATACTTGTGCCATTGATTTTGAATCATGGAGGTATGAGGCAGCTGAAGCAATAGCAGCTGAGTAGGTGAGAGGCCAGAAGCCTAAGCACTGGTCTGAGGAGAGGACAACTGTATTAACCATGTTTGCAGGAAAGCTGCAGGCTGTGGGTGCTATTATCTTAATAGCTCTGACCATCCTCACTGAAAAATTCCACACGAAATGATGAAATGGGACCTGATGAAAAGCTCCTGCAGATGCTACAGTACAAAATCCCACCCTCATTTCTTTTGAAATGAATTTCAAGCAGCAGTTGTGTCCCTGTATGCAGGTATATGGCTTCTGAAAATCTCACATTGCTCAATTTCTCTGTTCTTTCTCCTGAGAGTGGTAAACGCACATCAGCTACTTTACTGCACTTCTGAAGGGAAAAATAACAAAACACCATAAAAGCTGTAAGGGCACTGTTCTGCAAATTCATAGACATAATCTTTCAGTTTAGCTGTCCATCCAATGTAGTGTGAGCTCCTGATGTTTCAAAAGTTGGGCTTGTGGCCTACCTTAGTAGAACCATGCAAAATAAAGAGGTAGGAAGAATGTGGCCTGGGAGCCCAAACTGATTTAGAGGAATAGCACTACACTAAACCAAACCAAATCAAAGTATTCTTTACCCTCCCTCTTTTCAAGTCAATACTATGGCTCTAGAAGTAACCTTGCTCTGGTCTCCAAAAAAACAGAGCTGCTTACATGGCTTATATAATTGTAGAGTACTGAATATTTAGGTATGTTCATGACCTTCCTCATCTATATATTTGAATGTATGCCATATGGCCACTCATGAGTTTGATCCTCACAAGCTTCTTCCAACAAAATACTGTTTTCTTTTTTTAATGGGTAATTAATCCAAAATAAAAGGTCAGCTTTCGCTCAACCTATGTAGATAAAGTTGATGTTTATGTGAAAGAGCACAGCATGGGGTGCCTATGTGCCTGAGTCCCTTGTCACAATACTGTTGGAGTGAATTGTGTCTTGCATTGGACTATGCACCCAGCTTTTGCTGCTGTGGACAAAGATGTGGAACCACAGGAATGCTGAAACTGAGACAAGAACTGAATCTAAGTCTAGAATCCTGGTCCTGTTATTCTGCTTCTCATCCTTGTAAAATAGGGCACTAATACAAAACATGGCGTGTATGGCTCAGCTTCCCACGGAATAATAAATACTAAAGAACACTTCTCCCTCTCTTTGCTCCTTTCCTTCCTCACCCCCACCATTTATTGGCTGCTCCTTTTATCATCTCCAGTGTCCTCTCACTATACTGAGCCTAGCAAGTGCAGGATTTATATCCCCATGGCACATATCCCCTGTGGCTCCAACCAATCCATCTCAGAACAGAGGCATCTGCATTGGTCCCCCATGAGACCCCACAGGGTCAGGCAACTGTGTAGCAGGCAGAGGAGCCTGCCTGAGAGCAGCACTACAACAGGATGGCTTTATGCTGCTGTGCTATGTTGACTTCCTGGCTTGGCTGGCACAAGCTTGAGGAGCTCCCCACTGTGCCCAGCAACGGTGGATAGCTCAAGATGCCCAGGATGCTCTGGATTCTTCTCCTTCCTCACTGATTCCTACAAATGTCTTCCTGTCCCCAGCCTCCTAGCTCAGTGATTGATGCGTCAAACTCTCTGCAACTCTGGTAACCCCTTTATCAATAAGGTTTTAATTTTCCTGTTGAAAAGCACACTCAAAGCTTGCTGCAACTTCAGATCCTCCAGTGTCTCCAAAAAGTAGCAAAACTTAATTGCTCTAAGCCTTTAGTAGTCACTAGTTGCTTAACTAAGCCAATTCAGGACACCATAAATCTTACTTTAGGAGCAAGACTTATCTGCAAACCATGAGAGCATAGAGTAGAATACAAGGGGTTTGCTGTGCACTGCTGGATAATTCTTCACTCTTTTTTTTCCTGGCTTCATAAAAGGTAGTTTTTCCCTGTAACAGCTATTTGCCAAGTCTGTACACTTGACTGCAATCTGTGTTTTCCACATCCTCTTGTCAGGATGCAGCAGTAACATATTGGAAATGTCTCTCAGGAGATAAACCTGAAGACTGGATAACCTGTCTAGAGGGCTGGAGAGACTCTCAAATTAGAGAGTGGCAGAAGACACACATACACTCAAAAAACCTCTTCTAAATTTAATGTACAGATTGCTCAAATATCAATGTGCTTTTGGCAGTACATTCCCCATTGCCCTCCCCTAATGTTGCCCAGGAACAAGAAGTCTTTCTATTTTAGAGATCTTAGGCTCAGAGGGAACAGTTCCTGTTTCCTCTTCTGATTTTGAGGCACAGGGGAAAGAACAGTGAGAGAGGCTGTCAGTAAATTGTGTTTTCCCAGCACCTTGGAGGACTGGCTCACAAACTGCACAGCCAAAATATCTTGGAAAGTCACTGAATGGGCATGCCAAATGCTTTCAACTGCTACTCCAGCTGAGCCAGTGCTCTAAAAGGATTAGAAAAGGCATCCGTTTCCCTTTGTTCAATGTCTTCCTTTGCCTGAGAGTCCCCAAAGACCTCTGCTTCTGCCTGCTTATCCTGATACTCTGCATTAATATAACAAGGAAGTGGCTCATATGGGAATGGTGGGATGTGTGTCATGTCACAAGCAAGTGTATTAGACAGGCAAGCAAAGGGTCAACAGCCTGGCTAGATGCAGTCTGACTGCAAATAAGAACCACAGCCCTTGGAGACTGCTTCAGTCCAGCACTTTTCTTTGGAATGACCACAGAGCTGAAATGTCAAAACCCTTACCCTTTTGCAACTTAATCTCAACTACCCTGTATCTCATCCAATGTTTTGTCCCAACACCATGCCCTCTTTATCCACACTGAAAGTGCATAGAACGTGCCATGTGCATGAGTAGATGTCATTTTCAATTTCTCCTTGAATATATTTTGGAGTGTCGGGGGACTTTATTTCAGTCTTTTATAAGTTGTTGATTTGCCAAGGTGAAAGAGAAATATTGAAGAGACTTGGCCAGTCTCACATGTTCTCCTCAATGAAATTGAGCTTAAGTGCTTCCCCAGCTGGAATTTTCCTCCAGGATTGCAACTCTGCAGGACTGCTCTTCAGTGTCTGTTGTGGTTTCACCATGATTCCTTTCCCTCACCCTTTGGTGGATCTCCCCTCTTCCTAAACTGAGGATCACATCCAGAATAATTCAGTTGCTGTTTTTCATTATAGGAGACTTGCTATGAGTTCCTTGGGTAAGAACAGGTGTGTGTGCATCTGCACAGCATGGGCTGAAAGCACAATTTAGTTATATGCAGGAAACAGGGAGCTGCAAAACCAAGAAATATTAAATACTGTTTAATAATGTCATCTGTGCGTATTCCTCCTTTTATGTACCTTAGTGTAAATAAAAATTAATTCCACCAATACAGGGTCAAAACTAAGGTGTCAGATTTTGTCTTCAGAACCTTCATGCTAAGGATGTGGAAGAGGCACTCTACAACACACAAAGTCTTCTGAGGACAGAGACGACTGACAGATGCTGTCGGAGGTAGATAATTGAGGGCTAATAAGGATAGAAAGGGTAAATCATTGAAGAATAAGGAGAAATGAAAAAATGTAAGTAGGGAAGAAAATGGGATTTTACTGAATAAAAATGACAGAAAAAAGAAGACAGGAGAAGGATGACAACACATCACTTCAGGGAAAAAATCAAAAAAGTAGGGCCAATTTAATTATAAGATGTTCTGGAGCCAAAGCTTCCTTACACAAAGGCATTTTTGAAGCTTATAGGAAGTTCTGCTTTTAACAAAAAAGACAATGTTGATTACCCATTGCATAAGTGTAGATAGGGACAACAGGGCAACTAACTGAAGTGGGGGGGTTTGTAATCACACACCCTTAAAGCTCAAAGATACTTATAGTGCTGAAGCCAACTGAAAACCATGGGATGACTCCCACTAACTGCAGTGACCATTGGCTCCAGCCCCTAATGAAATTGTTCAAAAGAAACGTTATTGCCTTAAAAAGCATTTGCCAGTCAATTTAGTTGCTCACCAAAAGACAGCTCATAAAAACTAATGTAGCCCAGCAGGATGAGCTGACTCAATGCCAGATTTTAAAATAGCTTAGGAAGAGATAGAGAAGAATGCTACATCAGCTACAAAGATGGCGTCTGCAGAAGCAGCTGTGGAAACCCACATCTGAGGCTTCTCAGAAACAGACAACTCTGCTTGAAGCAGGAGGCAGTGCCATGGCATTCCTTGTTTGTTATACTGGATATTGATGCCTGTGTAGCAGTGGTCCCTCTCAAATAGGCCCGGCCACAAGAACCACTCAGATTCCTGGAGGATGCTTCTATGTAACAGGAGGAGCATCATACATCAGGGGCACTGCCACTGTTCAGGCATCTGGACAGGATGTCACATGCAGATTTCTTGCTCAGGCGTAACATAGGGGAGTCACTCATCCTAATGGATAATAACCATGGTATAATTATGAGATATTTGTTGTAAGGAATGCAGCACCTGAGTTGTTTACTCTTCCCTAAACAAGTGTCATACAACATTGGATGCGTGCAAACTAACAATACATTACCTAAACAAAAGCTAATTACTTGCAAAGACTGGTAGAAAATTGAATTACACTAATGGATCGTTTTGCAGCTTGTTCCATGTCCAGCCATTCATCATTTGCAAAGAAACTGCAAAGAACAGCTTCAAGGCAATAACTGAAAGTAATTAGGTTTTACAGAGCTGATACTGAAAGTCATCCATGATCTTGCTAAATCCTCTTTCTTTTTTTTTTTTTTTTTTTCTATTTCAGATTTGCATTTTTAGAAGAGATCTCAGGAAATGGACGTACCCACTCGTAACTTAGCTGCGAGCTATCACATGTGATAGCTGCATTTCACTGGACTTTTAAACATGGAGTGCTATCGTACACAGCCCTTGAGCCAAACGAACAGAGCAAAACAATAAAGAAAATTCAGATTTGCTTATGTGAATAGAGAAAATCAGCACAGATTCTCTTTCAAGGTCTATTTACAGTTTACAAAACCTTGCATGTGCAATATCGAAAGTATCCACTTGGTGGTCACTTGTGCCTACAATGGCGATGCTTTTTTCCATGTCCAAAAATCAGTTATTTGCTTTCCATTCCTCTTTAGTAAGAGAGAGCACACAGACCTCTGGGAACAGCTGAGCTGCACTTTAAAATGTATGGCATAATAAGATGCAGCAGTGTAGGCCATGGCTATCTTCAATCACTCTTGCCCGTGAAACAAATTTAAAACCAACCTGGTGCAAATTCCTAACATAAAGTTAGTTTAGAGAGTCTGCAGCCATAAAGCTGGACTGATTCTAATCTCTATGACAACATAGTAACTTCTCAGACAGCATAAGCCGTAAAAACATCATCTTAATACACTGAAATATATAATCCAGCTATTGGACTAGAAAAGATGACACAATTTCTTTCTCTTTTGAGCTACCATGTATCTAAATGATCACAGCCTTGTGAATTCCATATGTATATTGTAAAATAATATGCCTGCTTGAATGACCTTAGATCACTCACATAAATAACAGCACAATGCAAGAGGCCAGAGGGAATTAGCTTATTAGATGCTGTGGGGCTTTTTTTCCTTTTACATAACCTTAGTAGAACTTCAAAATATTCTGGAATTGCTTCAGACACTCATAAAGGGAGGCTGCAAAGAGCCAGAGTCAGTACTGGCATAATGAGATCACTTGGCCTGAACTTGGTGCAGAACATGGAGATTGCATCTAGAAAGACTGGAAAAGAATCACAGCATTTTCCCTTCTTTGTCCTCCCTTTCACATGCTGTGGACAGACACACAACGTGCCACACAGCAGCAGGTTCTGTTGGAAAGCATCCTCTAGGCTAGAAAAATTGTTCTCAACTCACTAACTCCAATCCCAGGCAAGGACAATTCCACTTATAATTCCACTTGCAAACTGATTAGGTTTCATTTTACAGCTAACAAAGCTACTTTTTCCTGTTGGTGACTGGCAGCATGAGCAGATAAAGAATGGAGCAGAGAAACAATAGGTGGTGCTGTGATTGGCATCATTTCTGATATGTGGACAGAAATTTCAGGATGTTTTTACGTCTTGATTGCTCCATCCAATTTGAAGAATTACAAGTACAGCACAATCTGCCACAGTCATTGCCAAGGTATCTCACTGGCTTCTTCAGGCAATACTGTTTCCAAAGGACAGGGAGAAGCCAGCATGAGGTTAATAAAGAGATTAATTGGAAGGGGATATATGAGAAGAACAGGACAATTTAAATTTGCGGTGTGAAATCCAGAAAGTGGTAAAAGGGAAGGAGGAAATGATAACCTTTGGCTTTCATGGGCAACTATGCCTAAGAAATATGTGCTGAGAATAAACAGCAAACAGAACAAAACATATTACAAATTTTTTATTCTATATATATGTAGAAAAGCTTTTTCTGTCTAAGTGCTTTCCCTTGTTTAAATCAATGAATTACTCTAGGCTTTTCCCTTGTCCACAAAGCTATCCTCTGTATGCTATATTGTGCCATTTTACTGTTTCTGGTTTGCAGTGTGACCCAATAAACTCGCTGCACAATGATGCAATAAAACTTCTGTGAGTAGTTTCCAACATATTCTTTTCGATTAATGGCATAAATGAGAAAATACTTTTGGATTCCTCTGGTAGACTCAGTACTCTGCAGGGGAATTTTACTGCTTATAGAGCGTGTTCAAACCTACATCAAACCTTGTGATGTTTTTCAGTAACTCAGTCTTGCCACAGGAAATCAGAAATACATATTCATATGTTAAAGTATATTTTCAAGGAGATTTGAACAGCACTTGAAAGTTTCCTGAGCTTCTAGCAGGAAAATAAGCAAGTCGTGTGTGCCCTGGGAAAGATGAACAGAAACATACCCGATTTCTGTAGACAACCTTGTGCTAATGACAGAAGGTGATGAACTCAAACAGAACAATAACTCCTAATGAACCAGTCTTATATTTCATTAACTTGAGTGCCAAGGTTCTTAATGACAGATTTATTTTCCTTCTCTTAAACTCTCATAAAGAATTAAGTCATCAGGGAAATAAGGACTAACAGCCTGACACAACTTGAGTCTTTGCAACACAGTTTCTGTCTGAAGGCAGTGAGAAATGCGTAGGCTCAGCAGCTCCTCAGGCTGGACTCTTCATGGTCCTGGCCTTAGGAGCTACTGAGCCCACACGTAGGTGGACAGTACATCATTCCAGGCTCCTCTGCCTGGCCTTGCCAAGGCATCTCACTCCTGCCCACTGAAGTCTGTGGTTATTCCAGCTCTGAACTGTCACTGGTGATGAGCGATTTTGTGACGTGCCCAACAGAGCCATGAAGAGGAGACCAGCTTGATATTGTCATCATGCTCGAAGCAGTAATTCAAATGCTTCAGCAATTTAATTGGGTAGGAACTAATTCAGGATTATTTTTACTGCCCTTGATGTCACCTGCTTTAATTCAACTTCTACTAATTAATTTTCATCAAGCTTAATTCTCAGCTAAAATGGGAGCAAGAACATAGCTTCCTTTAGGAATACAAGAATGCAACGTGAAACTGTCACATTTTAATATATATAGGAAGCAAGGTTTCTATGATGCAGATCTTTTTCAAAGGAAAATTGCTATGGGACAGAGAGGCACTTAGATACATGTTTCACAGAGGATGGACTAGAACTAACCCTGCTAGTCTGAAGAATCTTGGAGTTTAGGGAAATCTAAAACTAGCTTTGAACTTTTCAGCTGGCAACAGATTGTTACTAAAGGTTAAGCCCCCTGATCCTAAAGCACCTTTTATCTTTCCCTGAACGCAAGCTTCCTGGGTCAATTCTTGATCCATTCTGAAGATGACTATATATATATAGAGAGAGAGAGAGAGAGAGAGAGAGGTACATCCATAAGTGTAGGTGTACACACGCATATGCTTACCAGCCTTGTCCAACTTTTCACTCCCACTAAAGTCAATGGGACATTAGAAAGGTCAGAGATTTAACAACTAGGTACAAAATCTCTCTGCTGGCTGAATGCTGTATCAAAATCTTTTGGGAAGAGAGGGCTCTATTCCCTGCAAATGCCTCTAGTAGTATTTACCATAAAATGAAACCAGTAACCAGTCTAGTGTGAGTGTCATGCAACTTGCATTTGCTTCATGTACTTTTATTTTTTATTAATTAAAGCTGTTAAAAACTTTATTAAAACTAGAGATCCTTAGCTTGTTTCTTTTCATTCCATAATTTTAAAGCAGCAGACTTGTACCCTAAGGGCAGAATTGCACTTGGTATGTGCAGCAGCTGTTCCCAAATCAAAGAGAAGTATGTCAGAACCTTACACACCCCCAAATCCAGTGAATGGTACCTGAAGAAATGAAAAGTGCGCTTGAAAACCTATGGTTGTGGCCTGCTGGGCTAACTACCCTGATACAGCTCCCAGGGAAGCAGCGGAAGTGTACGGCTGGGGTGACAGGACTATTCCTTTCAGCAAGTATTTCCATTTAGATCACCTTATCTGCAAGACCGCATTACATTCTTTAGGTGCAGACATCCAGGACAGCTGAGCCAGCGGGACAGTTCTGCCTCCAGCATCCCCAGGCTCCTGGCCCTGCAGCAGCCCTACTCGTGTGCCTGGAGGCATCCCTGGGGCTTTCTAACCTGTCTGAAAATCATCTCAGCAAAGAACAGCTTTACAGGTCTCTGGCCTGACAGTGAGTGGAGAGGACTCACTGGGCAGCAAGACATCTCTTTCACTGGGAGAAGGGACTGGACGAGGCAGGTGAGACCAAGGGGAAAGCAGGGGAGTAATTGTGGAGGAGGAGGGAACATGCTTGCTCCTTTCAGTAGCAGTCAGAGCAGCTCAGCCAAGACAGCTAACGAGATCTGAAGTCTCCATCTTTTCTTTCTAGCTCAAAGAAAGGAGTAATTAATATTTGTTTTCAGAACCATCATTAAAACAAATGATACATACACAGGATTTGACAGACATGAAACAATCAGACATAATATCCTTTGGGGAATGCTGACATACAGAGAAGTCAAGATTCGCATTTGAAAAAAACTAAGTATAAAATAGATACAGTTTTCGTTGTGTCTAAACTAGTACCCAGACAGCTTAGGTCCAAGCTGTAGGAAGATATTCTGATGCTTGATTTTCCCCCACCAGCTTTGTCCCTTTTCCATGAGGGACACACCTGCACCCATCTCAGGATGGTGCCTGACATAGGCATGGCAGAGCTGCAGTTTTACCTCCTAGGCAGCAGCCAGGGTGCAAACACTGCGACTGTGTTCAAACCTAGCTAGTACTCCTTACAGATGAAAAGCTAAGCAACTGTCCCTCTTGCCCTTTCCCACTCCATGCCCTAGGAATTTCCAAATGAACATCCAAAACAGATCAGACACAGCTTCTGACAGTATTCTGCATCAGGCTGAGAAATAGGACTAAAAATTTTCAGTTCTTGGTTGCCAGTCGGTCTTTCTGGCTTGCTACATTCCTAAAAACCAGCCTGTATCATCAGTGCCTCAGAGGAAGCTCCTCTCTGTAAAAGAACCAGGAAATGTATTAAAAATATAAATATTAAATATTAAAAGAATGGCCAAAGACAGTCCCTGAGATGAAGAAATGAGACTGCAGTGAGAGAGAGAGCAGAACACGCTAGTGATAGAAGATGTGGCTAGTGATAACGATTCTGCTTCTGAGACTCTTGGGAGATGAAAGTGGTTTTGCTCTTCTCACATCTCTTCCTTGCTGCCAGGCTCTAGAAAGATGTAGGATTTTCAGGAGTACTTTTCATCTTTCCATTTTCTTTTCTGCCGTAGTCTGCCATCTACTTGGAAGCTGTATTTCAAGCCCTGCTCTGCCATGTAGAGGGGGACTGTGCAGACCATGCAGAAAGTGTGCACAGCAGCAAGTTTGCTGAACCTGTGCTCTTCCCCTCGCTGTTCTGAGAGGCAAAGTCGATCATGTCACTAGACACATGTTTATTTTTGACAGCATGTACAGGGAGATATTTTTCATTAAGCTGGACATGACGGTACAGAACACACATCCCTGAACCCAGATCTTCAACAGCGAGCATTCCCTTTTGAATACTAAATTAATTTACTAAAATAATGTGCACCAGAACAATTTGCATGCTGTAAGAAGTCGACTGAATTATTCTGCAGTTCTCCGACTGTGCACTAGATTCTGCTATTCTTACTCATCTGGGCAAATAATTTACCTTCCAAGTGGCTTCATTAACTGCAATTTATCTTCCTGCTATGAGGTTGCAAGTAGCTTGAGGTAACCGTCAGTACACAGGAAAGAAGATTGATCTGGTCCTTTTTCATTGCATATGACCATAAACCTGAATCAGACAGCCTTATTGCATGGGGCTGTACTTTAAAATATGAATTTTCCTATTGAAAAAAAATGTGATGGTGAGATGCCCAGAGGCAGCCAAGGGAAAACAAAGTGAGCATGGTGGTCTAAACAGAGGCGGTGAACATCCACACATGGACTGAGGAAAGGATGCCAGGATCCTAGCTGCCACACAGGAGCAAACATTTGGGTTTTGACTCTGTAGAAACATTAACAAAGTCGAATGTATTAGAGACTGCTGTGTGCAGCTCACCCCTCTTCCGAGAGGGACATACATAGCCATGGATACTCTCTCTTCCAGACAGCCAGGAGGCAGTTTATCTCCCCAGTCACCCTGGGACCCTGCATACCCAGCCCTGCTTTGGGAACGTGTTGGAAGGGAGCTGCTCCGCTGGCTTCCGCAACCGTCGTCCCCCCCCCCCTCCTCCCGGGCTGCCGAGGGAACCAGGTCTTGGAGTGCCGGGCAGGAGCCAGCCTGCATCCCCCAGACCAAGGTGGCGGGGGAGGCTGTGATTGCTGCTGGAGGGCCAAGGAGTTGCCCCTCCTTAGGGGTGCGTTAGTGAACGAACACCTGAAGCACTCCTCTGTCTTCCTCCTTCGGCAGCGGGCGGGTAAAACTGGAGAAGTTGCTCCAGAATAAACAGCTTGTTTTTCTCCCTCCCCCTATTTGACGGGAGGCGAAGCTTTCACCAGAAGGAACCGTCCGTCTCCAGGCTGCCTGTTTCCAAGGGTCGGGTAGCCGCCTGGATGGGGGGGGCAGGGTTCCCACAGCGCCTCCGTCACCCTTCAACCCTCCCTTTATTCTCGGGTGAGAAACTCGGAGGGGAAGGGGGGGGGGGGGAAGAGGGCAGGAGCCGACGGGAGGCTGCAGGGGCCGCTTGGCACGGGGAGAGCAGGCAAAAGCCGGCGGAACTACGTGGCTAAAATTCAAAAGGGGCTCTCGGGGCTCCGTCAGGGCAGCACCGACCCGGGGAGTGGCGCAGGAGCGGGGCCGGAGCGGGCGGCGGGAGATGGGCCCCGGCGAGGAGCGGGACACGCGTGCGAGGAGGGGAGCGCAGCCCCCCCGGGGCAGCAGCGGCTGAAGCGGCCGCGCAAGCCCAGCACGGGCGCGACGATGAGGGGCATCCCGGGCTTGAAGCGGCTGCGGCTCAAAATCTGGCGGCGATGCACCCTGGTGCTCCTCCTCTTCTGGGCTGCCTGCTGGGTGGTGGTGAGCGCCCTGCTCTTCCTCCTCCACAGGAGCGTCTTCTCCGAGCGCTGCACGGACGAGAAGAGCCACCGGATCCTGGCGAGGCTGGTACGTGCCCCGGCGGGACGCGGAGCATCTCCGGCTGCTGCCCGGCCCGACAGGCTGAGGCAAGGGGAGCCCGTCGGGGCTGCGGTCAACGGGGCGCTCCTGCCCGGCTCCGGCTGCCCGGGGAAACCACAGCACCCGGCGGGAGGAGCGGATGTGCGGCTGCCTCCTTGCCAGCCTTTCCGGGGCCAGGGCAGGTGCGGGCCGCCGGGCGGTATTCGCGTGCTGTGCGGGAGCGCTTCCCAAGAGCTTTGGAAAGGGCTGCTCGGCATCCCGCACGCTCCTAAGCGGGAAGAAAGCTTCCTCCGGGTTGTTTTTGTATTGGGTTTTTTGTGTTTATTTATCCGCAAAGGTGTTTGTACGAAAGTCACCTCTCAAAAATGCCATGCAGCAGGTGACGCCTCCTTTGCGTCTGGCAGGGGCTGGCATTTAAGATGTAGGTATTAAATATTTAAAAAAGATTTATAAGTATTCATTAAAATCTCGAAAAAAAATAGAAAAAAAGAAAGGAAAAAAGACCAGATTTAGAATTGTGCAGGAAACATTTTGAAAAGAAGAGCAGCGTGGGTTTGACTTCTGAGTTTAATTTTGATTCTTAAATAAGATATTTGTAGTGCCAGTGGTTAGGTGGGAAAGGAGGAATGCTGGTGAAAATTAAATCGTGGAATCGGAGAATGGTTTGGGTTGGAAAGGACCTTAAGGTCATCTAGTTCCAATCCGCCTGCCATCGGCAGGGACCCTGCCAGTGATGGAGCATCCACAGCTTCTCAGGACAACCTGTGCCAGTGCCTCACCACCCTCACATTGAAGAATTCCTTCCTTAAATCTAAACCTAATCTATATAATCTATTACTAACACAAGCAAAAACTGATTGTACGCTTCCCTATAATTCTGTGTAATGAAGTGAAGCTATAGACAGTGGTCCTGGCAGCGTGTTTTTAGTGGCAGAGAGATGCAGTTTCTTTACTCCATCTTGAAGAACAGCTGAGCTCGGGACTGCAGGTGAAGGAGTGAATCTTGCCTGCTCCTTTCATGGTTGGGAAGGGCACAGAGGTATGGAGGTGCATGGAGCCACCAAGCTCAGGGCGGTTCAGGCCCTTGCCATCGCACTCTCCAGCAAACAGACACACAGAGACTTGTTGCTGGTTTTCAGTTTGGAGAGCGTTAGGCAGGACTTCAAAACCACTGGGAGGGATCAGGTTTAGGCCCAAGCTTGGAAAGTTGTCTCTATCACTGTGTGACAGCTCAATTTCAGGACCTCCTTCCAGAGGAAGAGTAGCTGAGATTGCTGTGCTCATCTCTTTGCATAGGTGAGTTTTCAACAGCATGGTTAAGGTTTGAAAGCAACAGTTTTCCCAGATGATGTTTGAAAGGGATTGTCCTTTTAGTGGAATGATCAGAACATGAGTTCATCTTCAACAGCCCCAAAAGAAGTACTTTTACATCTTCTGAGCACAGCATGAGTTTTGCAGTTGTAGAAAGTGCAACTGATCTGTGAAATAAATTAACTGATGGCTTGAGTCTCATGCCTTTTATTAAGCAAAATTTGACTTCCAAGGGAAGCTATTTTACTTGTCATCAGGCATATTTTCAGTAGGAGATAAGATGACCTACTTTAAGCAAGTGAGTGAAAACTGCATGGTTGCATACACCTGCAAGTGGTATTTTGGAAGGTTTGTTTCCTTCTGAGCAAAATGTACGTATGCACAGCTGTGCAGTACACTTGGAAGACTAAAGTAGCACTGGGCATTTTGTAGAGATAAACTTTAACTCCAAAAAAATTACTTACTCATTCTTAACACCTGTCTCATCTTCATTCACACTGAGCACACTAAATCGCCACAATCAATTTCTGTTTTCTCTGGAGAAATAAATTAATTCTGATGCCTTCCAAAGCCTTTCTCAGTATTGCATTTACATAAGAGAAGTACTTAATGACAAGGCAGGACTCAATTTCAGGCCTGTCTGATGGTGGGTACAGTAAGTTATTTAAATTTATATGAATCCTTAGCTGGGTTCACATTAACTTAAACTTTTTTGCTAATTTAAACCCAGTTTTTTTAACTTATCTTGGTAAGTGCACTAAGGATATTCAAAATAATCTAGCCAAGTTTAAACAGAAAGACATTATTAAGTCTAAAGCATGTTTGTGTTTGCATTTCTGTGCAGTATAGCTACTTTTCCATAAAGCTTTTGGCTTACTATCACTTTCATGTTTTAGTTTTAAAAATCTGGCACTTAGTGACATTCAAAGGGTGCTCATTAGGTAGATTTAAAACTGTCTCATCAACAGAACTCAGAATGCAGTCATTAAGACAGGGATAACAGTGTGGAGGACCATTTCTGGAAGAGCTCTTTGGGGAACTGATTCTTTTTATCAGCAGTGATCATGATGATATGAAACCTTGTATGGTGAAGCAAAACTTCACCAAACTTGTATGGTTAGTTCAAGGGTTGGTAAATAATAAACAGACCATCTTTTAATGACAAGTGTCATGGTTTAAGCTCCAGCTGGTTGAACCCAGGACAACAAGGTAATCTGAATCACCTGGGTAAACTTTGTCAGTCCACCAAAATGTGTATTAATACAGTGAAATGCAAGCTAGTACACTGGGGAGCTGTCCTGGGTTCAGCAGTAGCAGTCATTTTTCTCCTTCTTAGTAGCTGGTGCAGCGCTGTGTTTTTGATTTTGGTCCTGGGAGCAGTGCTGATAACACCAGTGTTTCAGTTACTGCTTGGTAATGTTTTGGTCTGACCAAGGACTTTCTGAGTCTCATGCTCTGCCAGGGAGGAGGGGAAGCTGGAGGAAGCAGAGACAGGACACCTGGCCCAAACTGACCAAAGAGGTATTCCATGCCACAACACATCATGCCCAGGATGTGAAAATGGAGAGCAGAGACCCAGAAGGGTGGGGGGGGGGGGGGGGGGTGCACTGCATGGTCGGGCTGGGTATAGGTGGTGGGCGATTGTACTCTTTCCTTGTATTTGCCTTGTCATTATTATTATTGGTGGTAGCAGTAGTGATTTGTGTTATACTTTAGTTACTAAACTGTTCTTCTCTCAACCTGTGGGAGTTGCATTCTTTCAATTCTCCTTCCCATCCCTCCAGAAGCAGGGAGAAGAAAGAGGAGGGAGTGAGTGAGAGAGCAACTGTGTAAGTTATAGAGGCTTAAACCACAACAGGAGCAAAGAAGTACAAGCTATGCCAATAGGATGGAAGACTGTCTTGTGAAATTCTATGACTTTAGAAAGGACATAGGGGTCAAATAATTACTTCAGCATGAACTACTGGTGCAAGCTGTGCCTAAAAGGCTGATATAATCTCAGAATGTCTCCAAAAAGGAGAAGTAGGAAAGAGATGTTGGCTGTCTTTGGAGCACTGGCCAACAGCATTCAGTTCTGATGTCTGTCCTAAGGCTGGAGGAGGAAGAGAAGAAACAGGGAGGGAATAAAACCACAGAAATCATTCAGGGGCTGCAGGAATAAGGATTGTCATGGGAGGGAGCTAAACTTACTCAGTGTGTTATGCTTATGGCAAACATAAAACTCTTGAAGTTGGAATAATGGGGGAGATAATGAGGACATGAAGGTGCAGTCGGTCTTTTCTAGGTTACAATGAACAGAAGGCTGAGGAGATTTTTAAAGCCACTGAGTGACTCACAACTCACTACATTTTGTGAGTGCAGAGAGACACCTTGAAAATTGTACAAACTTCTTGCCTACTTATTTGAGGAAGCCTTTTTGAAGCTCTTGCTTGTATTGGTGACCAGCAGAGAGCGTTACCTCTGGAAGGCTGACCTGTGTTTCACCACTATGGGACCAGGAAATCTTTGGTCAAGTTTCCTTTCACAGATCCCAGTTTGCAAAACACCGTGCACAGTCAGTGTAAGAACAATCCAATTCAGAGACTTGTTTGTTAGGTACTAGGCTAATAACCAAAGATTTATGGGCTTGAGTGGAACAGCAGACAAGTCCTAAACTGCAACCAGGCTCAAAAATGACTCATCTCTTATGTCTGGGAAATGTGAGACTGTTTTCCACAACTATTTTCTTTTTTAATGTCATTCAGATTGATGTGATGGCAACATGAGAAAATAAGCTGTGTGTTCACATGTTTGACTACAGGTCTTCTGGGCATGAGTTCTTCTAGATGCCACGGGTCCATGCACGTGGGCCATCTAAGAGTGAACTTGATAGACCACAGTAAAATTGTGCACAGGGGCAAGTGTTCACCCATATGGATTCAATTACAGGACTAAGACCTATATTCTCTTACTGTAGCAAAAGAAGTGTTAGGTTCTGATCTCAATAGGAAAGCACTGATTTAAAACATGGTTGTACTTACGCTCCTAAGAAAACCCCCAAAATTTCTTCAGTTTATAATTTTCTGAAAGCATTTAGGGTTCCAGATAGCAATAACTGCTATCAGGAAAACTACATTTCCTCCTTAAAAGGGGAGCATGAATTTGTGTTATATTCATAGAAATAGATTTTCAAAGCAAGACAATTCATATGCATACTCTGAAGTCTGTGGACAGCCCAGTAAGCCTGCTGGGCCACCCTGATGTAGATGTGCATGTAGATGCATGTGTTTCACACATATATATCACCCTGGACTCAGGAGCAGGGCATTCATGGTAAAGACTTCTTACCTGGCTCTCCTTGCTGGAATTGAATTTCTCATTTGGCCCATGAGATCATCAGAGTATAAATAAATTTTATATCTGTCTGAACTACCCTCAGTAAGCACTTTGAGTGAATTTATCACCGTTCCTGGATTTTGGACTTAATCCTCCACCCATTCCCCAGTGTCCTGTTTAAGGTTTGACTCTGAATGCTGCCTGGCATCAGTACATATTCCTCTAGTGCACATCTTAGACACTGCCCTAAGTAAATGCATCACTTGTGTTTTGTCATCATGTTTCTTGTATATATAACAGCAAGTCGCACAAATAGGGTGGGACTCAGGCATCCGTTGCAAGTGCTCCACATGCAAAGGGAGCTGGCAGCTGGTTTAAATGGAGGTACAAATGCTAGAAAGCAATGGGGAAGGCTGATACTGTCAGGCTGCCTCCCAGATGTTTGGCTTTCTACACCACCACAGTCTATTCCACTTCCATCAGGGACCTCTGTTCGTCCCCTCTACTGGTTTGCCTAAAGCAGTCCCTGCAGCTGCACTTCTGAATGCCCATAGGAATATATTGACTGCTAACATGTTTGGAAATGATGATATGGAAAAAATTACCGGTCAAGGGAAGGACTGGTGAGGGATTCCTTGCAGTTCTTGTGTGAATTTGCAGTGATCATTTAACTATCACGCAGCAGTTCCTATGTTTCCATCAACTGATTCTTTTTCCCAGTTAAAATAAAAACAAATATTAAAACAATATTAAAACGTCACTTTTGATAATTACTTATAAGAACTGAAAATTAATTTTTTTTCTACAGCATTTACATACTTAAAAATTCTGAAAGCTCTTGGTTCAAGAGGACTGAGCACAACCTCTGTGCTTCATGGTAGTGCAGAGGAAGGTTCTTACAGCTTCATTCAGGGCATCTTCAGTGCAAGGCTAAAATACACAGGGCTGTGCGAGATCCCAGAAATCCAGTTGCCCATGGATTTTTCTGTAGTTTAAGTGGGGATGTCTAAGTTATCTTGCCCTGAACCTCTCAGAAAAGTCCTGTGTTACACTGGAAATTATCTCCTGTACCTTAAAGTGTTACAGCCCAGAATCTCACATAGCACAGCCACGTGTGTTTAAAGGTTGTCTCACTGAATTCATATGTGTCAAGAACTGTCCTTTACCGTCCCAAGAGTCCCTGTTTTGAAGCAAAACCCCTGCGAGTAAAAGGTCTCCATAGACTTCTGAAAAAAACACTGAACCACTGGTGAACACATCAGTGGCTGTAGTTGTGTTCTTGCAGTACAGCTGCAAGCCTCTCAAGCTTAGAACTGTTTCTGACCATTTGCCTTTCTTCTGTGTGGTCCATGGGCATATGGTCCTTCTATGAATATTCTGCTCTTTCTCTCCAGTGTCTTGACTACAGCAGTGGAGCCCTGACTGGTGACCTCTGTGAGGACCTGTGCGTGGCACAGAATCTGGTGTATAAAGACTGCCTTTACTATGACAGAGGTAAGAAGGTCATCCAGGCTGACTGGAGAGGCCAGCCCATTATCCTGAAATCCAAGAAGGAAATCTTCTCCAGCTACCAGCATCTCAGCATGCTAGAAGAAGTGGAAACAGAGAATATTCCTGAAACAGAGCTTCTGCTGATGGTAGCCTTGGAGGTCAAAAATGTCCTGGGGCTAGAACTGTCTAACAATACCATGGGGCCCCTGTGGACAAGGAAGAAGGGACCACACTGGAAAGCACAGGTGGCCAGTATGTGGTCCCTGCTCCAACAGGAAGAATATATCTACTTCAGTTTGCTGCAGGACTTCAGCAAACACGTGCTACGAATTATTGGCTCCTGTGGACACTTCTATGCTGTGGAGTATCTCACAGCTGGACATGCCTGGCACAAAACTCTTTTTCCCTTGGAAAATGTGGTCAGTCCCACCTTTGCTGGCCACAGAAGCAGGGTGAGAGCCATCATTGACATTGCACTCAGCTTTCTGGACATGGTGCGGCATTTTGATAATGATTTCTCTCACCCACTTCACCTGTGCGACATCAAACCAGAAAACTTCGCTATCAGGCATGATTTAACAGTAAGTTGGGTCTCCGGGGTGGTGCTGCAGAAGTTTGAGGTCAAATTCCAGTGTAAATGACACTAGAAGTGTGAAAATGACACTTCTTGTACAGCTTTTGGCCAAGTTTTTGCAAAGCCAATGCATTTACCAGCGATGAGGGAGACTCTCTGCTTCTTCTCCTCTGTGTAATCTGTGCAGCCACATTTCCAAGCACTAAATCCTGCTGCTTGTTTTGACAACATCTTGCTTAGTTCTGGTTTGTTTCACCTCCTCAAAGGCACTGGTACTGATAGGGTCCCTTGGATGTGGTGAGGGATGCCTCCTGAAGGCAAGGAGATCTCAAAAGCTGACAAGATGTAATTTGAATCATAGCAACTATTTCTGGTAGCGAGTGGTGCTGAAAGGAGAAACTGAATTTGAAAGCTAAGGCTGAATTCTCTGTCCTGACACAAGGGGAACTCCCCCATCCAAACCCACCCATTTGTGCTTAGTGTTCAACTTACCTGGTATGGAAATGATCCAGGGACAGTGACATGAAACTCCCTGGCACTGTTACTCTTTGACTTCTCAGCTGTAACTCAGACCTAAAAAGCAATGCATGTTTTCCAAGCAGCGATGTAGCTCAGCACCAGATTGCTGCAGGTATCTTGCACTCACATTGTAGACAGAAATTCCACTGGTTTTGATGGAAATTGTGTGTAGGTATTGGGGACACTGTGCAGTAAGTGTTAGAACTAGCCTCACAATTTGCAGTAACATCAGTGGAGTTTCTGCACTCTGAGTGAATGGTATTTTCAGTACTCACTGAGTGTTAATATAACATCATCTTCAGAGTGCTAGACAAACATTGCCTAAACATACTGCCATTAAGAGCAATTAGAGTGCTCTTCTTTCACCTTTCTCTTCCCACCCATTGTTTATTCAGGTGCAGTACAGCAGCTGAACGGGTAATGTGAGGAGCCACAGCAAGAAACTGTAAGCATGCCAGTACTTAGGCAGAGTGGGGTACAGCAGTGATTTCTCAAGACAGGCTCTGCCCATCTTTTTCTGTTAAGCAGGACTGTGACTGTGTGTGGCTGAGCACACACCAGAGCATATGTTTTACAGCCTACTTACAGGAAAAGAGACTTCATTTAGGAAAAGAGAAAGAATATTGGAAGACTCTTTCGTTATGGTATATTATGGACCCTTTCCTTATGGTATCTTATGGATTTTTTCTTTTTGGTAAGGCTTGCTTCTCCAGGATCTTCCTGTGAGTTCTGGGTCCAAAGAGATGGCAGTCACATTCTGGTATAGGAAAATGGTCTAATTCAGTACTTTAGGAGAGCTAATTAAAGAAAAATGTGAGTTGCTGCTCACACATGGCTCTCCCAGTTGTACATTACTTACAGCTTGTTGGTGTCACCCATTATCACCCCACTGGCTGGGAGACAGGAGATACGCAGACAGGATGGGACAGAGAGATGTTCTGATTGATGAAGAAGGAAGGAGAGTGAGAAGCAGAAACTCTAGATGATTTTACCAACCAGTTCCAGAATGGGGACACAGTGAAGCAGTCTCTTTTTTGTCACTTATGTTTGTTTCGAGCAATTTTTTCACTTTCTTGTGCCTTATGTAGGATAATAACAAACACCCATAATAGTACCACTATTCCTCATCCCAGTAATGAGACTGCTAATGCTCAAAGAAATGTGCCTGGAGTGCAAGAGTTTTACTTTGAGGATTATTCTCAAATGGAGAGGATAAGCCTCCAGCCCTCACTCCAGCCTTTACATGTTGTTATTGTAGCATGAAGGGGAGAGATCACTGCCTGGTAGACCATCCAGGAGGGTTTTAAGCTGCTATGGAGCTACAGAGTTAGGAAGAGGTAAGGGTGTATACAGTGCTCTATTAGAAAGATTACAGTGCCTTAAACATAACTTAAAATCAGTTGTGTCCTTACTGAATTTCCTCAGGTACTTTCACCATCAATTACAATCACAACAAACCCCACCAAAACATAGCTGTTTATAGGTAGAATGTCATCCAAATCTGTCTTCGCAGGGTCTGGCTGCATGCCCACACGTTTTTGTAACAGATGAACTTCAGTGAAAACACTGAACCCTTTGGCAGCAGCACTTTTGGGAACCAGGGCTGGTTTTCCTAGAGGAGCAATCAATCAGGTTGTCAAAAGTGCTCGGTGCTGGCAGAAACCCCACCTGGGAGATGATGCAGCAACCCTAGGACTGGAGAAACCTTCCAAAGCAGTTAACAGCAAAACTGCAGGGAGCTTAAGGAAGTAAAGAAGGAAAGAAAAGAAGAACTTGCCTGTCCAAACATGTAAAATTCCTTAGGCTATGTCATTATCAAGCACTCCAAGAAGCTTAAAAATACTTTTCAAAGCTATGTCTCATCTCTTTTTCCACAGGGAGAAAAGAGTAGAATAAAATGAAGATTAAACTGCATTCTTTCTTTTGCCTGTGGAAGGTTTATTTGGCCTTCTACCAGTCCAGACGTCTTTTGTTCCTGTGGTTGATCCAGATGCTTCAGCCACACAGTTCAGCTTCCCCTGTTACATGGGAGGTTGAATCCTAAAAAATGAGACTACCCTCTTGGCCCAAGTAACTGCTTTGCCCCAGTCTCAGAGGTTTCCCCCCATGAAGATGTGTGTCTGCCGCTGCAAAGGAGCATCTCTACCACTGGCTGTCAAGTGTTAAGTGAAGCTCTGAACCTACACTGGTTGCTGCATCCATCCATCACACTGAAGGCAGGCTGTGTTCACTGTGGTCACCCACAGCTTGTCTCACATCAAGCAGCTGCCAACCCATTACTGGCTTCCTTTCTTTCCCTCTTTCTTGCTGTGATTTTTTTAAGGGAGGTAGTCATGGGTGGAGTGGCACTTGGCAGGAGCTGAGGCTACATCCCTTTGCTCCCCATGGGCAGCAGCCCTGCAGACCTCTCTGTGCTGTGTATTCACTGTTTAGCAAGCCTTGTGTCGGGGTGAGAAAAGTGGTTGACCCCTTCAGTCCTTGTTTTTTCTGCTGAGACCAACAGCTGGCTAGGCTCTACTTCTGGACAACCAGAACAAGAACCATGCGCAATAAATGAGTCAAACCATAGAAATAGGACAGGGTAAAGCCAGCCCCAACTTTCAACAGCCTCAGGGATCTCTTTCTCCATCTGAACAGGCTCAAACCCACTAAAGGCAAAGGCAGGTTTGCAGGAGCGGTACCAAACAGATAATTCTGTGCATCCCACTGCTATTCTCCGCAGTGGTAAAGTCAAGAGTTTAGTTGGAATGGTGGATTGTGAAATGATATCATCTGGCCTGTGCATAATTTTGCACCATCATACAATTAAAATGTTGAGGTGCCATCTGCATACACTGCAACAAGAAGTAAATTAATCTTCAAATTGGAAGTCCCAACACAGTTGACCTCAGGGATGTGTATTGGCCACAAATCATTTTCCCTTTCCTGGTGTCATAAGCATTGGCTGGTTTTGCTTAAAAAGTAGTATTTATGAGACTAGCACAGCCCAGTTAAGCATAAAGCCCATTCATTGTGATTCTAGCTCCCCACTTGTAGATGCTCTCGGCACAGCTTATCCAAAAGCAAGCAGCAAGGAATGCTTGCTCAGCCTTGTCCCACAAGCTCTGCTGTGCTGGATCTGATGGGTTATTCTGATCCACAGGTGGTGGCCATTGATGTGGATATGGCCTTTTTTGAACCCAAAATGAGGGACATCCTCGAACAGAACTGCACGGGAGATGAAGACTGTAATTTTTTTGATTGCTTTTCAAAGTGCAATCTGAGAATCAGAAAATGTGGAGCACAGAGAGCCAATAACAACTTGCAAGTGAGTAGACACAGCTGCTTTATGCATCCATTTCTTTTAAAGTCACATTGACTATAAAATGTATGGTACGTACTAGGAGAATGTGAGATGAATATAGTCATGTTTTGAAACATGGCCACTTAAGTGCCAGTCCTGCTCAGAAATCCCATCCTGGGGCACAGAACAGATCTTTATACTCACTAGTGTTTATTTACAGTGGGTTTGTGTAGCTGGTGGCCCAATGCATCAGGTAGATAAGAGAGTGAAGGAAATAGGGGAAGGGGATTAGCATTACTGTCTCCAGTAATGGTAAAGTCAGAGCTGCCCAGATGTAAGCTGTGGCTGTGATTCTCCACATTACAGATGTAGTACGTGGATGTAGTGGAAAAGGGAATCCATGGGGTCCTTGGCCTAGGGTGAGGTGTGTAATAGCTCACCAAGGTTGTGCTGGTGGAAGGCTATCGCACAGTAGAGGGGCTGGGGGGCCACAGGTTGGTGGCCTTTTGTCTGCTTCTTCTACACCCTCACCACTGGTCATGCAGAAATGCGAGAGCAGTCTCAGAAGAGCAATTCCTCATCCTTTGTGGATGCTCCTTTTCTATACCTTCCTGTCTGAATGGCTGGAGGCATTCTGGATCCAGCCGACATTTTCTACAGTACATTAGCTGCAGCTCCTGAAAGACAACAATCTGCTGTTTTTCCTTCCCTCAGGTAATTTGTGACAAAATATTCCGTCGCTGGTTTTCCCCAAGTCTCCAAGGGCCATTGGTTTCCCTCCCCCTGCAGCTGCAGCTGCAGAAAGCTGTGCAGGAGTGTGCTGAGCCGGGGTACGTGGATGCTGCTGGGCACCAGAGGACTCTGAAATCTCTCTCCAAGCTATACCACCTGCTTCATGTCTCTCAGCAAGAACTACAAAGAGCAGAGTAGACACAGAAGGCAGAACTGCAAAGGCCACATCCCAGCCGCTGCTAAGGGACACTGCGTACAAGGCAGTCTGTGTTTTCTTTCTCCTTTCTTCCATCCCTCCTACCCATTGTATTACATTTAGAGCACAGACTGTTTTTCTCCTATGCAAATGAAATTCATGGCTGCAGGTGCAGTACGTCTCGTTAATATCTTTTCAAGTGTGAAATTGTTTTATATTACCTGGATTCTGTTCTTGCTTATTTTCCTGAGCTAACCTTAGCCCTCTCCATCAGCATTCATCACATTGCTTGCTTACCAAGAGCTGTAGTCACTGCTCAGATAACATCTGTCTGAGGGTGGTGCTCAAAGTAAGGACGCATTTACAGAAGAAAAGTAGAAGTGCAGTAAGACTAATATCAATAATTAAAATAGTAGGTGGATGGGTGTAGATAAGTACATGCATTGTGTTGGTTTTAATTTCTCAGTAGAATGAGTGGGGTTTTTTTAAGCAGGGACAGAGTGCTCAGAATAAGAAACTATCTCAAACAGAGAAATGTATTGTCACACGAGTCAAGAGTTGCTTTTGTACAAAGCAGTCTTTTCTGATGTCCCCAGGTACATTTTTTCTGGTGTGTTGTATTACCTGTGCCATAGCTGTCTTTCTGGGGAGAAATGACATAACAGTACTTAGGCCTTTTCAAGAGCAAAATACCCTTGCTGAATTCCCATGAGGGTACTCATATTCTGCAGTGGAGAGGTATGAATAATGCCACTGAATTTCCCCATGTGAACAAGCCCTCAGGCACTTGTACCTCAGAGCACTTGATAAGAAGCACTACTTTGCCAGAGAGCAGAATTACCCAGGAAAGCCAACAATCTGTCCTTTGCACTGAACAGAACAATATCCAGACCAGGAGTTTTCTTACACAGTATTTTTTTAACGCTCTAAAGGAAAAATTATGTAAGAATTCATTATCTTGCAATAAGTTACATAAATAAAGATCCCTTCATTAATTTAAAGGTATTAAATTTGCCTTTCAAGTGTGAGTAGCTGTGGCTGGAGAATCTTAACACATGGGTTCAGAAGCCATTGCATGTGTTTGGGCCCAGTGCTGTGCAATATATTTGCGAGCTGGTTATGGCATGAAGACATTGAAAACCCCACATATAGAAAATCCAACAGGTTCTAACAGCCCTCAGCTCAGAAGGACAATACTGATTTGTGGATGTGAGACACATAACAACACCTGATCTTTTCTGTCTTTGTATCCCTCAGCCTTATGACAGCCTTGAAGCCTGTGAGCACTAATTATACACAAACTTGTGACCAGAGAAACACAATCTGCTTAGCAGACCTTGACACTCACCCAAAAGGAGCTCAAATTTTCACACTGAAGCTGTTTGGGTTTTTTCTATTTCTTGCAATAAACTATCATAATTTTAAAAATCATGCAAGCCTTCAGGAAACTCTTGGCAAGGGCAAGGGTGGCTGCCTTGCCTGGAGCTGTGGTGAAGATGAGCTGCTGCTTGCTTCAGTAATACATTATTCAGATTTAGATTTAGACTTGGATTAGATATAAGAAAGGTCTTTAAAGAAGTTCTTTATTGTGAGGGTGGTGACGCACTGGCACAGGTTGCCCAGAGAAGCTGCGGGTGTTCCATCCCTGGCAGTTTTGGGGCTTTGAGCAACCTAGTCTAGTGGAAGGCGTCCCTGTCTGTTGCAGGGGGGTTGGAACTAAATGATCTTTAAGGTCCCTTCCAATCCAAACTATTCTGTGACTCTGAGACAGATGAAGTATCAGGTAAAGATGAGGAATCAGAGATGAAGGAGAAATAAGAAGACATAGGTAAAAAAGTATGGCCTGCTTTGTGAAAACATGATTTATAAGATTGAATAAGCTGGCATTTAGTGCGAGGAAGGAGAGACTTAAGAGAAGCATGTTAACACTCTTCAGAAACAGAAAGACTGACAAAAAGAGAACAGGAAATAACTGCCTTATCCATATTCTTGGTGGGTATGATGAGCAATGAGCTTAAATTGTAGCAAGGAGAAATTCAGGCTAGACATTTGTTACAGGCTTTTTAATAGTAGCAGTGTAGATGTGGCACAGATCATTTGGGAAAACTTCAGCCTTCATAATCTGTGATTTTTCAACTACAGGCAAGAGTGAGTGCCTCTCAGGAACGATGTACATGCAGTTTCATCTATGATCCTACCTTGAGGTAACCTTTCATCTCCAAGTCCTGTGATCCTGCTATTACCAGCTTATGTCTGTGCTCTTGTGACTCCCTCACAACTAAATCTATCCTTCTGAGACAGGGGAAAGGTAACTCTCCTTACCTTATATGAGCAAATCCATGGGGTCCCCTGAGAAGGGAAGGCACAGAGATCAGCTGTGGAAATGATGCTACAGAGCCTGGTGGTGTAATCAGGGTTTGTGTGTTCCTCACAAGACAGCCCTACTGAAGGCATTGATCCTTGCTAGTTCAAGAGTGACGCGGTATATACACCAAACACTGCTGGGAACCTGAAGATCTTACATATTATCATTGCCCTGTTTCCCTGGTGCCATTAATTCTTTCCTCCTTCACAAGCCCAGAGGGTACAGTGCAGCATACACTCCACCATGGCAGGGCTCTCCTTCCCATTCTCAGGTTTGCATTTCAAACAGGCTGAGTTTTTGTCAGATGTGATGTTTCAGTTTTAAACCAGGTTGAAAAAGCCACAGCAAAGTGAAACCTGGTAGCAGCCAAACTCTGGTGGATTGTCACCCTGTTCAGAAGGCACTTCCCCTTGGCAGGATTTAGGAAGGGAACCTGCCTTGACAGATGTCTCCAAGCCTCGCAGGACATGGCTGCAGCCACCTCCACCTGGCAGAGACGTCCTTTCCCCACACCACACATGTTCTCAGGTCATTAGGTTTTGCTTCTTCTTTCCAGGATACAAAGAATAATCCTCAGGAACCTCTGAAGAGGAGCACAAATGGGTCATTTGTACTTGGCTGCAATGAGAGATTGTGTACCACTGATGCAGCCAGCTCCGACAGGCTTCGGTACACCTTCACCAGCAGGTGGAAAGACAAGGAGAATCTGACAGGCTGTGTGAACACACGGCTTGATTCTTCACTGCCCATCATGTGCCTTGTAAAGTCACTCAAACCTGAGAAAAAAGAGAGAAGACTATTACCAGTGAAGGAAATTAAATATTTCAATTTATTTGGCAGGGTACCAATGACCAAACCAGGAATAAAACAGTAGCTATGCCTTTGGGATAGAAAGAAAAGAAGATGGAGATGTGTTTAGTTGCCATTGACTTTAAGGAGACAAGTGCAAACTGCAATCATTTGAGCCTGTATTATTTAACAACCCTGGTTTTGGTGTAAATACCTCCACAGGTGTTTTTTGAAGTGGCCTGGTGCTCCTTTCCAACAGAGACCTTTTTATACTGCCTTGGCAGCACTGCCCACCAAAATTAGCCCTGGCACAGGGATATATGCCACTGGCATGCAATTCAGAGGACACGGCCAGGTCAGATGGGTACTGAATGAGAGTCCTGTGTGCTGTTGAACCTGGGCCGTTGGCACCATTTGTTGCAATGCAGCAGCCAGCAGTGATATCTGGCAAATTTTCCAGTGAAGCATTCCTGGTCTATGCTCAGAAAATGAAGAGTTGTCAAAAATGGATCATGCAATACAAGAGTATTGGTTTGCTGTTTATTGTTTGGGTTTTTTTAACACCCAAACACTCAATTTAAAATTCCTCTACATCAGTCTGAAAATGGCGAACATAGTTCTGACAGTTTCTCTACGGAAAAATTGCAAATTATTTTCTCAATTTTAGTTACTTCATGCTGAAAAGGTTTTTAAAACAAAAAGACAAAGATTGAAATGAATCACAATTCAAAACCCAGTGTTTTGTCTGATCTCCCCGTGAAGCTTTGTAGTACCTTCAGCATTTTCTGATGCTGACTTTTCATTCTGATTCAGACGAGAACCTTTACAAAAACTCAAAATCTTTTAAAGAGACTTTTTCTCCTAACCCCATTGGACGGATCCAGGAAAGGGAAGGCACACATATAGCCTTTGAAGTCACCTTTGTTTCTGTCCTGGGTTCAGCAGTAGCAGTCATTTTTCTCCTTCTTAGTAGCTGGTGCAGTGCTGTGTTTTTGACTTTCAGCTTGGGAACAACACTGATAGCACCCATGTTTTTAGTTGCTGCTCAGTAATGTTTAGTCTGACCAAGGACTTTCTGAGTCTCATGCCCTGCCAGGGAGGAGGGAAAGCCGGGAGGAAGCAGAGGCAGGACACCTGACCCAAACCGACCATTGAGGTGTTCCATACCACAGCACATCATGCCCACTATATAACCTGGGGGCAGTTACCTGGAAGGGTGAGATCACTGCTCGGTTCGGGCTGGGTATCGGTCGGCAGGTGATGAGAGGTTGTATTCTCTTCCCTTGTTATTTCCCTTATCATTATTATTATTGGTGGTAGCAGCAGTGATTTGTGTTATACCTCAGTTACCGGACTGTTCTTATTTCAGCCCATGGGAGTTACATACTTTCGATTCTCTTCCCCATCCCTCTGGCAGTGGGGGGAGGAAGTGGGAGGAGTCAGCGAGCAACTGCGTGGCTGAATTGCCAGCTGGGTTTAAACCATGGCAGTTCTTTTTGTGTTTTTTTTACTGGGAACACAAGCCATATCACTTTCATGATCAATGATTCTATTGTATTACAAGTCGTTACCATAAGTACAATGAAGCAAGAACCTTAGCCCAAGGCCCCCAGCCAATAAACACTAACACAGCAAATACCAGCTGCAAGTAAGGTACCACATGCTGAAACTGTGAGATCAAGAGTAACAATTCGAGAGCCAATAAATCAGCATTGTAATGGGTGACTATTAATCTGAAACAATGAATGCTTATCACAAATATGATTTGAGACACTCCGGTCAGATCTGTCGTTATCTCAACCCTTCGTGCCCCATGTTGTGCACCAAAAAGAACTGTCATGGTTTAAACCCAGCTGGCAATTCAGCCACGCAGTTGCTCACTCCCTCCCCTCCTCCCCCCCACTCCCAGAGGGATGGGGAGGAGATTCGAAAGAATGTAACTTCCATGGGTTGAGATAAGAACAGTCCAGTAACTGAGGTATAACACAAACCACTGCTGCTACCACCAATAATAGTAATGATCAGGGAAGCAACAAAGGAAGAGAATACAACTGCTCACCAGCCTCTGAACGATACCCAGCCCGAACCGAGCAGCGATCTCACCCTTCCGGGTAGCTGCCCCCAGTTTATATAGTGGGCATGACGTGCTGTGGTATAGAATACCTCTTTGGCTAGTTTGGGTCAGGTGTCCTGTCTCTGCTTCCTCCTGGCTTCCCCTCCTCCCTGGCAGGGCATGAGACTCAGAAAGTCCTTGGTCAGACTAAACATTTGAGCAGCAACTGAAAACATCAGTGTTATCAGTGTTGTTCCCAAGCTGAAAATCAAAACCACAGCACTGCACCAGCTACTAAGGAGGAGAAAAATGACTGCTACTGCTGAACCCAGGACATTTTCCCAATTTCCCACTTCATTTCTGCATACTGGTTGTGCTGTGAATTTGAGCTGAAGGGTTTCTGCTTGCTGGGTTTCACTTACTTGCAGGTATCTCCAAAGCATCTGCCTCCTGGCATCCTTGTTTCATATCTAGCTCAGTGTATCTTTGTGAAATCACAGACCATTAATATTCACAGCAGCCTTCCAGTATCTGAAGGGGCCTACGAAGATGCTGAGGAAAGGCTCTTCATCAGGGACTGTAGTGATAGGACAAGGGGCAATGGGTTAAAACTTAAACAGGGGAAGTTTAGGTTAGATATAAGGAGGAAGTTCTTTACAGTAAGGGTGGTGAGGCATTGGAATGGGTTGCCCAAGGAAGTTGTGACTGCTCTATGCCTGGCAATGTTCAAGGCCAGGTTAGGCAGAGCCTTGAGTGACATGGTTTAGTGTGAGATGTCCCTGCCCATGTCAGGGGATTGGAACTAGATGATCTTAAGGTCCTTTCCAACCCAAATCATTTTATGATTCTATGATTCTTCATCCTGTTCACCCCCTCCATATGAAAGATGACTCTTCTTATATAGGCTCATTAATAGCATTTGGCTGGGAATGGCCGCTTAGTCCAAGAAGTGTGTTCCCGTTCAATTGATCTAGGCCGCATCTCTTCGCTTGGTCAGTCTGCTCCTGAATCCTTTTTACCCTATAAAAGTGGCACTATCTCTTGATTAATTTCTACTACTTGCTGCATTAGTGCTTTTCTCAGCAACTTTCTTCCCATATTTATAGCTCTCTTTGAAATAGGAATAGCATTAACTCATTGTTTAGTCCTTATTTGCATCTCAGTTAGCAGCATGTGCTTCAACTCTGCAATAATCTAAATACACTGTCTTTTCCCACATTTTACAAGAGGTGAATCCAGCTGGAGGTTTACTTCTTACTCTTTAGGAATGATAAATTCAACCCTTTGCTCAAAATTTTCACAGAACAACTACTTCTCAAATGCAGATTCTTTTCCAACTGGCATTGTATGCTCTGCAGAAACATCTGCAAACTATAGTCCTGCACTAGGGTGATGTGAAAAAGAGCAAAACTACTTTCTCCAAAGGGTTTACATGGCCTCCTTGTGTTCCGAGGTTGAGTTAATGGTGACTAACCCAGAGCAGCAGATCATTGCTATAGCCATAGTAGAGGTTACTAATCCCTAGTGTGAATTCACAGACCCCAACCTCCACTGATTGCATTCAGATACACTGCTGGTTGCTGCAACCAGCAGCAACTGGCAACCATATATTTGGGACTGGGGAAGAAGAGAGGGATGGGTTTGTTTTCTTGTGATTAGAAATACTGAGTAAAATAAAGACTATCTACAGGTTGGAACTGGATGATCTTAAGGTCCTTTCCAACCCTAACTTTTTTATGGTTCTATGATTGTACGAAAAATGGGATCACGAATTGGAAGGAGTTAGGGGCTCCTCACTGATAACTTTATTTCCTTTGTTAAAAAGTGTAAACTGAAGCTGCCTTTTTTTTTTTTTTCAGTAGTTTAAAAAAAAAAAAGAAAATTAAATAAGCCACATACCGTGACGCTTGTCTTTCAGCAGCTCATATTGTTGTATGTAATGGGCAGGAAGATGATAAACAGCAGCGTTTAATGAGTATCAGACAGTAACATTGGAGCCCTGTAAAAAAACCCCATAACCAGTATCAGTGGAAGCATACAATCAGATTAGCCATCTCAGCACATGCTCTTGGAAGCCTCGTACAGATGAATGATGAAATCTCTCTGTCAGGGCTGACCTGAAGCAAGTCCAAGCAATAAGAAAAATCACTCTGCAGGAGCCTCCATCTCTGCCACTTTCCTGGATCCTCAGTGAAATCAGGAGAAAGGTTACTAGGCTTTCAGCAGCAGAAAGTCAGCAACATGTAGAGGGGGAAAGAATAAGTTGCTTGGAAGAATGAAAACCCAGGACAACTGAACCTGGAAAAAAAGCAACTAAGAGACTCAATAGCGAAAAATCAGTGAATGCCAATAAATTGACTGGAGGAAAAAGGATCCCAAACACTTCTATTATAGTTCTTTAAAATGAAAAAAAACAGCAGCACAGGGGATATAGTGCAGGCATCTCCAAAGCCATTTGTTATATGTGTCTAAGGATCTGTCAAGCAAACTGTGGAGCTGTATAATGACATCTTCAGCCTAAAGGGTAGACAGAATAAAATAATTCAGCAAAAGCTTTTGGAACTACTGTTTACATAACTGCAGAAAATTGCCCTGATTAGTAACAGCAAAAAAAAAAAAAAAAAAAAAAAGAGGGAGAAAAGAGTGCTCTCTTTTCTCAATAGAAGTGTTGTGATGTCTATAAGTTAACAGAAGGCAAAACGTTGAATTCCCTGAAGGGCTGCAATCCATAATCCTGTAGTTTGTTTAAAGTTTTGATCCTGCGGGCTTGGGCCCCAAAGCAGCAGAGTGATTGCTGATCTTCTTTAAACTCTATGGTTATCAGTGCCTTCTGCAATATACTTTTAGCTCTTCCCTCTGTAAACTGGAGGGGCTTCTTCTTACACTGCAGATGCTCCTAAGTGGTGACGGCAGCCAGAAGGATGTGCATATGATCCAGTGCATAATCGCTGCCACGAGCATCTGCTGCTAGTGCTTTCAAGATACATGTAATCCAAGCTGGAGACTGTTGTGAATACCTCTCATTTTCCCTCGCTAGTTCCTTGGCCGTTGCTTGTAGCTAGTTAGAAACAGAATCCCCCATCCTTCTTAAATTGGTTATAATCTCTCCAAGATTCATCTGCGGCAGGAAAAGACAAAACTGCATCAAGTTCAGGATGGGTTCATTCTCTTAAAGGTACGACATGCAAAGCTGCAGGAAAGAACAGAGGTGAATATTTATTTCTAAAGAGGTTATCTGGCTAAATGTAAGTTGCAGAGAAAATACATGTTTCAACCAATATCCCATATACATTTGTGAATTAACATTTGCATCATTTAAAGCCCCCTGCTTCTTTCCCATTCAAAAGAAAATGAAACAAGAAAAACACGTTTAGTACTCCACATTTCACAGGTATGCCAATTCTCTTCCATTACTATGTCAGACGTTTCAGGTTGTATCTTTATCCTTAGGAAATTGATTTTTTTCCATTATCCTATGAAAATGAATATCTGGGAAAATATGCTTTTAAATTTTTCTCTTGTTCAAGGGTTATTAAGCACTATTCTAATCTAATGACAGTATTCAGTGGCTAAATATTTATTATGTAAAGCAGGGCTTTGTGTAACAAATATGGACTCATTGTCTAACAATGACTAAATAAATATCCATGTAATAACTCCAGACCTCATAATTTTATTTCTAATGTAAAGATACCAGAATTTGCCAGTCTGAGTCTAGATTACATATGTACAAGTAAATGCTCTGCCCAGCCTGCATTCAGTTACGCTTTCACATGGATTGAAACAACTGACTTTTGGTAAAACTGTGTATCTCAACTGGAGCATAGAGGAACAAAAAATAACCTTTACAAACTTATACCCATTGTCTTTCTCTTAGTCATCATATTCAATTGTTTGTGGAGTAAAGGCAATCTGTGCACACAGAGATTCTCATGAATCTGTTCGTTGAACTGTAACTTCATGCTACAAATGCTCAGTGAATAGTCCACAAATGCTTGGTATTTTTATTTTTACTATTATACTCCGTAAAAATTGGGAAAATGCAAGAGTAATTGGCAACATGAATGAACATAACACAGTGTACAGAAACAATGAACAATTAACAGAAGGTTTAATCAAGTTCTGCATTTTTACCACTGATTTCACTGAGCTTTCTTCAGTGATTAAAGAGTTAAGCTTGTTGGATCAGATTCTAGTCTCCAACTTTTAGAAAATACTGGATGAACAGTATCATATTAACCAAAGCAATATCTCTGAAGAGGCAGTAGATAATGCAAGTATACTGCATGAATTTCCACTGCCATTTCAGTACATATTTCTCAAAGCAGAAAAATGGAGCCAAAAGTCAGACAGAACAGTGATAAGCACTACTGAAATGCCGGCAAACAGGCTCTGCAGGGACAGATCTTCATCCCCACCTCATTCACTTTGCATTCATTTTCCCTTGCATATGTACTTACATGAATTCACACACGATACTAGCATGTTTTAAGCTTTGAGTTGGATTTGTACCAGCATAACTCACTGTCATTTTGGTGTGTGCCCCTGTTTAAGTTAAAACTTAAACAGGGGAAGTTTAGATTGGATATAAGGAAGAAGTTCTTTACTGTAAGGGTGGTGAGGCACTGGAATGCATTGCCCAAGGAAGTTGTGAATGCTCCATCTCTGGCGGTGCACAAGGCCAGGTTGGACAGTGCCTTGGGTGACATGGTTTAGTATGAGGTGTCCCTGCCCATGGCAGGGGGGCTGGAACTAGATGATCTTAAGGTCCTTTCCAACCCTAACTACTCTCTGGTTCTGTGATTCTGCGATTCACTTCAGCAGGAGAGGAGGAGCTCCGTGTGTTTTAAATGGGCAGACGTAGGAGTAATATGAGCAATAAGCTCATTTAATAAATGTGACAGTACAGAACTGTAGCCCAAAGCTTTTTTCTTTCCCTAGCTGAAATCTCTGTGGAAAGGACAACATATGGCTGTGCCACCTCAGAAACAATCCAGGGATGCTCCTCAAGGACCATGACACAGTCCACCACTACCACTCCACACTGCTGGTCCAGTGATGGCACCTAGCATGAAAGCAATGAGGCTGCAGCTCTGCTTCCACCTCAGGCACCTCCTCTCAGCTGGAGGACAGGGCAGAGGGCTCAGGGGCATGCATGGGTTCTTCTGATGAAGTTTAACTATGCCAAGTGCAAGGTTCCACACCTGGGTTGGAGCAATCCCAGGCACAGCTACAGGTTGGGCAGGGAAGAGATTCAGAGCAGTCCTGCAGAGAAGGACTTGGGGGTTTTGGTCTGTGAGAAAATGAACATGAGCCGGCAGCGTGTGCTCGCAGCCCAGAAAGCCAAACATATCCTGGGCTGCATCAAAAGGAGCGTGACCAGCAGGTCGAGGGAGATGATCCTGCCCCTCTACTCTGCTCTTGTGAGACCTCACTCGGAGTATTGTGTGCAGTTCTGGTGTCCCCAACAGAAAAAGGACATGGAACTGTTGGAACAAGTGCAGAGGAGGGCCACGAGGATGATCAGGGGACTGGAGTGCATCCCGTATGAAGATAGGCTGAGAAAGTTGGGGCTATTGAGGCTGGAGAAGAGAAGGCTGCATGGAGACCTCATAGAAGACTTCCAGTATCTGAAGGGGGCCTATAGGGATGCTGGGGAGGGACTCTTCATGAGGAACTGTAGTGATAGGACAAGGGGTAACGGGTTCAAACTTAAACAGGGGAAGTTTAGATTGGATATGAGGAAGAAATTCTTTACTGTAAGGGTGGTGAGGCACTGGAATGGGTTGCCCAGGGAAGTTGTGAATGCTCCATCTCTGGCGGCGTTCCAGGCTGGATTGGCCAGAGCCTTGGGTGGCATGGTTTAGTGGGAGGTGTCCCTGCCCCTGGCAGGGGTGTTGGAACTAGATGATCTTAAGGTCCTTTCCAACCCTAGCTATTCTATGATTCTATGATTCTTCTGTTCTCCACCTGGGTGATGAGCAGACAGATCAGTAGCGATGATCATTAAGCAATGAGTTACAAGCATTCACTCCCTCAGTCCTTCAGTGCAAGCTCCTTGGGAAATAAAAGCTGTTTCTCTGATGCATCTTCATAGAGTGCTGGAGGGTGAGTCTCTAGCACTGTTCCCAGTGCTGAGGTGTCTCCTCCAGGAGAGTCTAATAACTGGGAGGCTTCCCAGTCCCAGTGCAATAGTGGGCTCTGTGTGGGGAGCTCACCCCACCCCAGTTCTTGCCCTCCTGCCCTTCTGTAATGGGCTGCAATAACCTTTCCCACACTGAGACTGGTGCCTCAGAGGAGCACCAGATTCTGTCAAAGGCGCAATTAAAGAACAGAAACGTGGCACCATGGAAGTTTCTCATCTATTTAGTACATTTTGTTCCCACAGCTCCAGGATTTTGACAGCCTCACACAATTTTTGCTGAGAAAGACCTATTGTCATAATGTAGTGTGCTGCAAAAAATTATAGGGGTGAATTTAATATTATCTGCTCTTCCATGTGGGAAACAGATAAGAATTGTCTGAATAACCACTACAAAATAAGGCATTTTTTTTCTGGAAAGCACAAGGGAATATAAAGAATTTGTTGGCCTTCATCCTTCCATATTATAGACAGCAAAGAACAGCAAAGCTGTGTGTAATCTGTAGTCCAGGAGTTCACAAAGCTGTCAGCCAGGTCACATGGAATCTCTGGAAGCAGCAGAGATTTCAGTGCAGGCACACATACCTGCTAGGGCATTAGATGAAAGTGTGGTAGCTGAAGTGCGCACCTACACAGCTTTAAATATTTAAACTAGCTGCTCTGAGTGCATATTCTCAAGCTGCAAATGACACCGGAGCGTAGAACAGAGATGGAGCAATGCAAATCAGTAGGTATGGGCTTTTGAAGGGTGTTTGAAAGGTTGTGGACACTTCTGGTACTCTGACACGCTATTAAAAGCAGAAGATGATGTCTTTTCATTACAAAAAGAATGGCGTATCAGAAAAAATACAGCTTCTCTCTTGCACAGGGATCAGGAAGATTATTATGACAAGAGGCTGAGAGAACTGGGCTCATTTAGCCTTCAGAAGTGACTGTTGCGTACAGCTAATAGGAGCATGCAAAGAAGATGGAGCCAAACTCTTCTTGAAAGTGTACAGTGGTGGGATGAGAGGCAACAGGCACAAACTGGAACATGGGAAATTCCCACTTAGTACTACGAAAACGCTTTATATTGTGAAGAGGGTCAAGCACAGGAACAGGGTCCCAGACAGGTTGTGGGATCTCTGTACTTGTAGACAGTTGAGCTTGACAGGATGAGACACTGAGAAATCTGGTCTAATTGGGATCGCTTTAAGCAGGAGGTTGGACTAGGGGGCCTCCATGTCTCACTGCTAGCATGCAGCCCTTCAAAAATGCCAGCCACAGTTAAAAAATCAGAGAAACATAATGGTCTTTTCTAACTATTTATACCCAAATGTTTCTTGTAACTGTGGCTATTCTTCATGGGAAGGAGCCAAAAGCACATATTTAGTCTCTATCAAACAAGTTCTCCATGCAGTTGTTTGTAGGCATCTTCTACTCTAAGCTGAAGCACAGATTTCACACTCTGGCCTAGCCAAAGCCAACTCAGGCTCTGGGGAAGCTGAAGAATGGGGAGAACAAGAGTTTCATGAATGCCAAGGAACTGCATTGCTAACAGGATGAATCCTCTGTAAAATTCTAGAATCCCAAACCTTAGTCACCATCTGAACTTCTAGGACAAATTGGTCATGGTTTAAATGTTTTGTTGCTTCTATTACGCTGAGTGGATAAGGCCTTCACTGTGCCAGGCGCTGGACAGGACCAGTAACAGATAGCGCCTGAGTTTACATTTACATTTGGACCCCTCTGTAAAAGACCTTCAGGGGCAAAAGAATAATCTGTGTCCGCTGCAAGACCTCAACATAAGAAAAAATCAGAATCAAGGCAAATAGTTTTGTGTCTTTTACTGTGACTTAGATTATTCCTCCCAGACAGAACCTCAGTGCTAAGAAAACCTGCTCCTCTTTTATCTTAGGCACAACTGAAAGATTAAGGACAAAAAGAGACCAGCCAAGCACTGGAGGCACAAAGACTTCAAAAGGTAGCTGTCATGTAACTAGCAGAGAATTATAAACTAAATTCCACAGAAATACAAAAATAAGTGCCTTTTAGTTGCTCAGATGAATAAGACATAGCAAGATTCTAAATAATGTATAGCTTCTGTTAGAAGCTTGAATATTACTGCTTTTTCACCGTCAAGAAGTAGAATATGTGGCAGATAGAAAAGGGTTGCTGTTTTGTGTTTAGTTTTTGGCTTTTTTAAAGCATTATGCTAAGTTGCTGTTTTCAAACACATGTTGATGCTGGGAAATAATGGGCATGCATCCATCTTGCCTTCAGGCCAAACCATTTAACCAGAACTGGGAATGCTGACAAACTTTCTCAACCTCTCTCTCTGGATAAAGCAGCCCTTTGCAGATCTCTCTATGAAAATGAACAGTAAAAATACTATGCTGTGTGCTTCTGTTTAACAAGTGGAAAATTATTTTTAATACACTCCTGAAGAAAGGTAGCAGGTAAGTAGCAAACATTCTCACGGTCATTATGAAGGGGTATGTGTCAGTCTATAAATCAATAGCTGGCTCCATGCCACTCGCTTCTGAATGGAAACTGACTGTTTTTGCAGAGTTCTGCTCACAGCAGCTGAGCATCAATGCTAAGTAATGTGTAACTATTAGGGAAAAACTGAGCATGACAACACAAATCATGGAACCTCTGATGAACATCTCTGCACATGGCTGCTTCTTCTAATCACCAGCAGAATTTAATGAGACACCTGCAGTTTACAGACACTCTTGTTCCAACATAAATTGCCATGAGAGCACAAAGTCTTCTTTTAAAAAATATTCTTCAGCAAACCATAAACCACAAAGAGTTTATTGTCACTAATAACATACTCTTCATTAATTTAGAATTGTGTGAAACCATATTCCCCCATACGTGACCTACAACAGATCTGGAGATTAGGGCAAAGGCTGTTAAGGTCTCTTAATTTGCAGTTTTCAACCATTTTCATTTTCATTAATAAAACAGTGCTGGAGACCTTGAAACTGACCCATTGCCATGCTGCAAAAATAGTAATTCTTCATAAATCTGACCCATGTCTGGTAAAGGAGATGACCGAATGCATCCCATGGGTTTCTAAGGAGGAACAAGCTCAAGCAGGGATTTATCCTCTGCTTGAAGCTGACTGCAGCCACAGATGCTCTTGCCTCACCTTCCACTTCCATTGCAGTGAGGGGGCAACTTGGACTGCAAAAAAACATATAGGCAGTTCATTAGAAGGCCAGAAAGGACAAAGGTAATGTGTACCTTGTCATACCTTATCACGTTTGCAGACAGGAGGCAATAAAAACCTTTATTTTCTAATCAGCAATGTGCTCTTTGCTGCATGGCAAAAGAAACAGAGAAAGTCATCTGATAAAAAGAAAGCAAACATTCAGTTCCCCTGAATCACTGAGCTTAGAGAAAGAGCTGGTTGCTGAGAATTAGGGTTATCGTCATCCACCAAGTGAGCAGCTGGACATGCCTGGCATGAATTGCTTGCTGCCTCTATGGTATGCCCCGGGGCTTTATTGTCTTGGACGAGAACATGATGTGGCCACAGCAAAGAAGCCTATCAAACACTCTTTGGTAGGTGCTCAGGCTTCCCAGGAATTTTGCTATGAGCTGTTTTGTTATCCTTGACAAGAAAATTTTGACATTTTAACATCTGGGATGACTACCTGTGGATCTTAGGTCTAATTTTGTTGCAACCTGCAAATGTAAGAGAGTTTATATAAACCTTAAGACTTTCCTTAGAAGGATCCTCAGGAATGGTTGGCACACTGTAAATTGTGATCTGTGCTAACACAAGACTGCTGCTTGTAGGAGGAAAAGATTTGTGGCATTAGTTAGTGGAAAGCATTTTGTAGCAGCACTAAAAAAAGTAATAGAGATTTCATTCTACTCCTCTTTTGTTGTCAAATATAATCTCTTTGTCAGTGGCTGCATCTCTGACATTTCATATCCTCTCCGCTCCATGGGCAATAGCTGCATTTCACACTATGCCAGCTGGTGTAAATAGACACATCTCCAGTGAAGTTAATGGAGCTGCAGCTTTTTACACAAGCTGAGGATCTAGCGCTGAACATTTTAAGACGGCGGTGTAATCTCATCAGGTATCAAATGGGATATGTCAGAGAGCCACTCTGAGATGGAAAAAATAGTTGTCTACAGCCCTGCTATCAAGGAAACCACAAATGTTCTCACAAAAGTGGTTCTGGTGGAGCGGGTACCTTTTACAATGTGTTCCTTACAGAAAAAAAAGGCAGCACATTTTTATTCCTCTCACATTATTCAGAGATTTTTTTCATCCTCAGAACAAGAAGACATCAGAATATGTTCATTTGAAAGATGATTTTATAATAAAGTCAATGGAACCTTCTCAGCTAACGGTAGTGAAAGAGAATAATGTTAATGGAATTTTCATTAAAGAGAATTTCTTTTCAAAATAGTACAGGCCATTGGGAGAGGAAAATTAGCAGTCATATCCTCACTGGCTGCAATCTGGCATCATTCTGGTGGCAGACTAATATCTCGTCTGCATCTCAAGTGAAATTGCACAGTGAAGTTGTGCTCTGACATATGCATTTGTTATGCACTACCTTGGATTTGTTACTTGTTACTGCAGGGAAGATAAGTGAATTTATTTTTAATAGTGAGAAAGGTGTCATCTAACAGCAAACTTCCTGAGGGTTTGGCCTTCCTTAAAAACCAAAACCAAAAAGGCCTACAAAAGATACATGTTTCAAGCTTCAATCAAGCCTCAGTGGCTCAAAACCTCATTCCTATGGCCTAGGGGTGTTTTTACATGCTCAATCCTTACTAAGCACAGAGTCATTTCTGTATCAGCTGCTCCCCAGGGGCCAACACAGCAGATCCCCTTTACCACCACAGCTGAGTCTATAGTTCTACGAAAGCTTAATTGTGCCATGGTCCTGGCTCTCTTGATAAATTAATTCACAGTCAACCTCTAAAAGTGAAAACAAATGCCCTTCCCCCAAGTACATGAAAGTAACCTATTGATTTGGATTTTTTCCACATTTTAGTATTTTTCCATGCTTGAATTGCCTCTGACACTGTTACAGCCCCCAGGACACAAGCTGAGAACCTCACAAACTTTTATGCATTTATCCTTGAGTGATACCTCTACAAAGTAGAGCTCGACTAGTAATTTTTCCAGGTATTTCAAACAGCTATCATTTATAATGATTTCTTGAGATAAAAAGGAGTAGTTAGTAACACTGTGACTTAGATTATTAATAGTCATGGGGAGCTAGGTACATTGCAGGTAAATACTCCAGATATGTACTTAGGTGGATCTCCTGGCACAGGTATCTTTAAACCTGTACTGACATGCTGAAGGACACAGGATGCTTTGAGGAAAGGTAACAGTGAATCCCTGACCTTTGGGCTAGCATTTCTAGCCTGAAGCCTCCAGCCCCTGTGCCTGCCTTGCTTTACCATGCTGTGCTGACAAAGCACCTTGAAGCTGGAACTCATGCTGGGATTCATGGCTCTAAAGCACCAACCAACTCCATGGCCTGCAGCACTGGAAGAACATCAAGCAGTGGGATCCCCGTGGAGATCTCTGTGCCTTTCTCCTTCAGTCCTTTCCAAGGTGAGAAGAAGAGCTGTGGCAACGCTTCCACTACAGTGGCAGAGAGTGGAGGTGAGGTAGACGGTTAACTCAGAAGTCAGCTTCCCTGGGATCAGAAGCAAGTTTGGTGCAAGTTCCTTTACATTCCTATAAAAGTGAAGTGGCACTTGGCAGAGTTTCAGAGGAAAGCAGGTGATGAAACACATATGCAGCAGGCATGAACTGAAAATCAGGTGAATAAACATCAAATACGGAGTTGAGGGAACAGAAACCCTTTTTCCTATCAGTCACATCACAGCCAGGGGCCCCAGATTAATTCCGTTAGGTAACCCAGAATGCCTGAGACACACAGGAAAAATCTGGAATTTATCAGGAAATCTCTTCATGGTGAAGCCGCTGGTGAGGCTGGTGAGAGAAATTACTCAAAGGCATGGAGCAGAGCCAGGGAAAAGAGACAGCAATCAGCCAGACATTACAGAAGATTCTGGGGATAAATTGGTCTAAAGAAGTGCAGTGCTTAAAACTGGATTCAAGGGTACCAAGTGTTATTTCTTGTATAAAGCCTCCACAAGCCAGCTGCTTGGGAATTTCTTTAGCAACTTTTTAAAGACTGAGAAATACAAGTTAATCAAAGCAAATATATATATATATTTAATACATCTGCTGTGGGAAATACCCACAGGAAGACAAAAATGGCACTGAACTAGTGGCTGGATTTTTTTCACCAAGTTTCCTACTAGGCTTAGTAGGATCCTACTAGGATCTGTTGTTCCATGGCTGCTCAGCAAAAGAAGTGTTCCTGAAAATGCCAAAATTTCCATACCTAGGAGTAGTCCTAACGTGTGGGCTGCCTCACAGTGTATGACCTCATGAGTTCTAGAACCCTTTTGCAAAACCAGCGTTGTAGACTCCCCAGCTCAAATGATGGTTTTCAGAGAACAGATTCAACATTCGGGATCTGGAGACTTTGAGCAAAATAGGACTTTGAGATACAGAACTCGCCACAACATTTGGGATTCCTCTGTTGCTGTGAATGATGCTCACTATGCTGCATAAAAGAAACTCCCAATTTTAGTGTCACTCTAAAGCATATACAAATATGGACATGCCCTCCTATAACAGAGAGCTTAATAGCTTTGAAGTATTTTTTAATAAACAAAATCTTCACATTTTTCAGTACTGAGATAAAAGCATAAGCAATTCTTAAAAACATTTTATTTGAACCAGCATTAGAAATCAATTTGGCATTTGTTGTATCATTTGCCCCATTCTTATGTAAAAGCCTCCTATTCTGTTTTGTATATAATTTTATTTCAATTACTGTAATTTTGGTTGCAACTAATCACACACATTAAAAATCTGCTAGCCTTGAATAGATCTTCATAAAAAGCTCTACACTCTGTGCTGCTCATTCTTGATAATTGACGCATGAATGCACACCTGATTTAAAATGCACAGTACAAATAGAAAGTGCAAATTACAGCAAACCAAACTGCAATCAAGGTTTTCATGGCTCTGCAGTGTCTGGCATGGTATTCACCAGCTCTAGCCCCAGGGCCAGTAGGCTACATATAAGCCGTTATTCCTTAATCTATTCCCAGCGACCGGCTTCCTTGGGTGTGGGGCAGAAGTCTTACTAGGTTCACTGGGAGCAAATGGCACTGCAAGGCTCAAATTTGAGCCTTGAATATAAACTCAAACAGACACAATACTTAAGATGTAGCTTCTCACCAACCTGATTCCCAAACAACTCCTCAAGACAAGCACATCCTCCCTTCCAAAAACTCATCAGGCCATTTTATTGTTAAATGATGTTAATTTTTCTAAAATTGAGGCAGTAAGATTTTTTTATTGCAGGTACAACTAGAGATGGGCCATATTTGCAGACTCGGAGCCTTTCCATTTCTCTGAGATCCTAGATCTGCAGTGTGCTATGGAAGTGCTTCTGCGAGCTTTAAATCAACCCTGTGGTTCCCCACTGCAGCTGGCCCCGCTCTGTAAGACTGCTTTCAGAAGCAATTGCTAGATCAGATCCTTAATTTGTACTTGACAGTGTTCAGCTCATACACACAGTAGGTGGGCGGGTAAATTTGATGGCTTTCAGATTGTGTGGGGGAAATGGAAAAATAGACTTTGTTCTGGCTTTGGCATGAAAATGATTAATCTCTCTTACATTCTTTTAGGTTACAACATGGAGGAAGAGAGAATTAGATTTTAATCTTTTCACTGAAGTAAAATAATTAAAAGGGTTTCACAAACTCATTTATTTCCACATGAAACATTCTATTTCAGGCACATTTGATAAAGTGTTTCAGAAGTTAGTGATTTAAAGCAGGCAGCGGCATACTGATAACAGGGGAAATATCTCACTGTGGTTTTAGATCACAGGAATCCATGCAGCAAAGGAACCAATTTTTCTTTCTAATTTTGAAAAAAAACCCCAAACCACTGGTTAGAGTGCCAGCCTGAAATTAAAACAAGGATCTGCTTATTTTGCAAGGAAAACATTACAAAAATGCATTGAAAGAACTGCCGCTCTTTCAATATCTCACACACTATAATTTACTGCAATGAAAAAAGCTACTGAATTCTTCTTCCTCTTATTACTATTCGTTCATTAGATATGGATAGAAAATGTGCCACTGTTCATATGGGTATTTTGAATACGGACTGGCTAGGAACCCATCATTGCTATGGAGAACTTATAGCTTGCTATGCTAAAGTTATTGTCACGGAGGGTAATTGCAGTGGGTTTACAGCACTCACAGTCCTGAGTGGTGGTTGTCTGCTGGTCTTAAGACTGGAGACTATCACCACAAACATCTAAAGCATCAAGTGCTTGTAATGGTTTGCTTCCCATAATAGCTTGTTCTCACATTTTGGGGGAAGTGGTGATGACTTACAAGTTGGTTTGCTCAATCTGTTTTTCTGTCCTTGGATTTTCCAAGCATGAAGACAATCAAATCCTGGCAGCATTTACATTTGATATCCATCTAGAATAACTTACTGGGTCAAAGAATTATTGGTCTGATTCTTGGGGTCACAAAAAGGTCTGTGAGTCAAAGATAGCCAGTGAAGTGCGGACTGTCTTTCAGTGCGACTCCTTGATAGCCCATTAGGATAAAACCAGCTTCTCTTTGCTGTGAGAGGTTTTCACCAACAGATGTCCACTGTAACATGTGAGCCCATGATTTTCTTGGCAACTTTTCAAAACTGGTCTTTTTCAAAATAATTTCCATACTCACTCAATAGCTGTACGTTCAGTGTTTGTCAGACATGGAGAAAAAGATCTGCAAGAGAATTAGGGGTTCAGAAAGTCACACTCATGTTATCAGTATTTTAATTTGACCTGAACTCAGACTTCAGCCCAGAAGGAATCATTACATATTGTAATCGTCTATAGATCACAGGCTTTCATGCAGTTACCCTTTGCTGAGGCCCCCAAAATGTTTGTTTGATTACTCATTTCTTCCATGTGAGATTTGATTGTTGATTTGAAGACATCCAGGCGTGGAAAGCCTTCCACTTTTCTTCGTGGTTTGTTCCAGTGGCTAATCACTGGCGCTTGTTTCTCAATTAAATCTGCCTGATGCTGGCTTGCAGCCATCTATCCTTACAATATCTTTTTCATGAAGTAAGACAGCTTTGGGTAAGTCAGGGTCAGGCACTGGCAAGTTACATCCGCTCAAGCAAAATGCTCTGCAAGAATGGTTGTTAGCATTTTTAATTATAAACTCTTCATATATTTATTTAAATGAATTAAAAAAAAAACCAACCAAAACCCGATGAATTAGTGTTTTATATAGCATTCGAATAGCACTATATGTACATATGGTTTTATTTAAATATTTCTCTAGGCAGGTATTATTGAGAATTGGCAAAATAAAAACACCTACGCATTTGTTCTGCTTTGTATAATGAACATCTGCATTCTCAAGTGTCTGTTTACGAAGTTAGAGAAATTCACTGTCTAAGAGTAGTCCAGAACAGCACTGGAAACTCAAAAGAAATACCAGCTGATGGTCTGGCTGACTAAAGAGGATGAATAAAACTCAATGCTTCACCTGCCTCTAAAAAAACTCATAGGGAAAAAACCTTAAAGACCCAGCTGTGGCATGCCATAGCTGTATTTTCAGTAGAAAGCAGTTTCTTCTCTGCCAACTCTACACTGAAATCATGATGGACAGAGAAACTGAGGTCTCAAATGCCCAGAAGAAAGAGGAATTACTCAAAAATGCCAAAAATACAGCACACAGAAGAAGAAGAAAATCTGGGCCTGAATCCACTGAAACCTATGGAAGTTTTGCTCTCATTGTTAATAACTGCTTTACTGCTTTGCCTGAAATATTCCTCTACACAGTCTCTTCACATTCAGTCACTCTTTATGTCAGTGTCACTGCACTGGGCTGGGTCTGTCTGCCCTCTGCTAATAGGCTGGTGCTGGAAGGATGGCACCATAAAGGCTTACTGAAAACCTGAGACAAGCACAAGAATGCTTTGTAAATCCACCAACCTCAAAGTCCACAGAGATGTAAAATCTGTCAGAGAGCCCAGGGACAAGGACAGGAAGAATAAAAATATTTAAAAACCTCCCCAGCCAAAACCAAAGCCGAACAACCTGAAAAGTTCTGCTCTAGAAAGTTACTGTCTTCCTCTTAATGTAAGTTTCAAAGACCCTTTTTCAAAGACAAACTAACCAAGACTTATTTTAATAATTGCGACTTTATTATATATGTTTTAACTTCTTGTTGTTCTCCCCCATGGAAGAACAACACTGCACTTAACTAATCATTGTGAATGAATCGATGACACAATTACCGTTACTGCAGATATCCAATTATGCCCTTTCACACAGCTAAAGGAAATCTAAGAGAGTCCATGTACATTGATGTGCTGCACCTTTTCTGCTGGATATGCTGGCATCACATTTAGTGTTATTTCTAGAGACTGCCAGCAGCAGATTTAAATTCTGCTTGGGTTGAATATAGGAAAGATACTGTTACTTCAATCTTTGAGTCTTCTGGGTTTTGTTTTAGTCGTGTTTCAGGAATATTCACATGTTTCCCATTCATATTGTAAGAGTGTTTTTGTAACACAAAGTTCTCCTTTCTGGGGTCATTTATTTTAGTTTCAAGGCAGCTATGCTGATAAATGGGGCATGAAGGGGCATGAGAACTTACTTCCCCATTTAATCATAAACTTAAAGCAATGAAATGTACTCAAGTCCTAAGAACAGTTTTGGGCCAAATCCTACATATGGAAAACTCCCATGACTTTAAATCAGCAATGTCAAGAACTACAGGATTCCTCTCTGAGGCTACCTCTACAACCCGTTACTAGGTTAATTCTGAAGGTAGGTGAGGCTGAAGCATCCTGCGTCATCACTACAGCCCTTTAGGGCACCCCAGCTTACCTGAAGTATAGGGTCTACCCCCAAGCCCTTGCAGCTGTATCCCATCTTCTTTAAATTAGGCACATCCAGGGCCATAACTACCCATTACCCCATCTTGGATCACTTTCCAAATATCCTTATACACAACTGGAAGAACATACTTGGCAGTAATCACTGGTCATTGGGAATAAAAGGATGTAGGAGCAAGAAGAAAGATGGTAGTGCAGTCACGGGAAGAGCATGTTCTCTCACACTCTGGAAAAGCCACTGCTCTAATGGACAAATATCAAGGTCCCTCTCCCAAAGTTCCCTTCAATGCAAATCTTGGAAGAGAAGACAACTTGCAAGCTTCTTGGTCTTCCCTGGATCTTTGCTCAGGCTGATACAAATGTGGAAGCCAAGGAAGGGGTAAGAAAACAGTGATTAGTGATGGAGATTTCTGTTGGGAAACTAAAAAAACATTGGACTGGGTTAAGACTGTGGGAAAGGGAAATCCATGTGGGGGAGGCTGGTGTTGCCTGTCTTTCTGGGCCACCAGGCTGCTCAGAAATAGATTTCTGACATGTAATCACAGACAGAATTAGTGCCTGACCCAGGAGGGAACCAGCTCCATACGACTCACATAGGAGCATTAACCAATCTGGATAAACACTGCAAACCTGGGATGGGGAAATGGAGGGGTGAGTGTCAGGACATCAGAGGAGGCAGCCAGCTGACCAGGGCCTGCTTATTGAGCCGAACCAGCTCTTTAGAACAAATAGTTTGCACTCAAACAAAGACTATTCCTGTTAAGATCTTTTCTCACATTGAATAAAATGACTATGGGAAGTACCGACTTGCTCCAAAATGGCATAGAGGCTGAGTCTGAGGACAGGACCATGGCAGACACCTTCTGCAGTGGCAGGTCTGGGAGCAGTGAGCCCACATGAGACACACTGCCCTGGTACCCACTTCTCCTCCTGCTGCTGACAGCAGAGATGTAGGTTAAGTGGCCATCTGACCATCAGTGCAGGAGCAGAGAACCATGTTCAAGTGTGAGCCTGGAGATGTTGTCTTCCCTGGGAGCCCTACCACCACAGGGATGCCTGTCCACAGGTAAAGCTGGTCCTGGCACTGCTCGGTTGTGCTGGCACTCCTGGCCAGGGAGATGGTGCAGAGAGACACTCTAAGGGTCTGCAGTTGTGGGTGATCCACTTGGGAACAGAACAGGAGGAAAAGCAGTAAATGGCAAAGAGAAGCAAAATACACATTGTAAGCACAACCATGAAGCAATAGAAGCAGATGCAGAAAGGACAAGGATGAAAAAGACATGAGCAAATATATGAGCAGAATACCTGTGCTTGCGGTTTTATTTTAAGTCAAAGATTTTTTTCCCCCAAGAATAGAAGTTAGAAAGAAAAGGTAAAAGAAATCTAATGTGTATGGCTATGAATGATGGACCTCACTCTCAAAAAACCAAAGTGAGAAAATTACAGCTTATTTCAATTCTTGTTATATTCCCTTTTCAAAAGACCCGGCTCTGACATTCTGAATGTGCTTACCACATCTGTCCTCTTAAGCAAGAACAAACAACCTAAATTGTATGAAAATCATTGCTGGCCCAAACATGACTCACGAGGAATGAAAGCCAGCCCCATTCATTACTTTCTGTAGAGCATTCCCAAAAGTGTATTATTTATACTGAAGTTCTAAGTTCTAAGCATGCTGGGATGCAGGCAGAGAATCACGCCTTTGGACAGAGCATGCATGAAATTGTGCGAGATGGGTGACAAAAATTACACAGAATTTGATATAATTGATTAATTAGCTTTAACAGAAGTGCCACCATAATCACGAAGGGAGACATGACTAAATAATTCAAAGAACTTGATGGGAATCAGGTGACCTAGAATCAGTTATAAATGTTGATATTTACCAGCTCTCTGTTCCTATCCATAGCCTGTGCCTCCAGCTATGTGTCTCTCATGTCTATTCTAGGATAAGCTCATCAGAACAGCAAGTGTCATATGCAGTGATCCAAACTTTCACAGACCTTCTGAGCTTCTGTGACTTTTATATCTGAAAGTGATAATAACACATTATACCTTAATGAAATAGTGAGTTACAGCACAAATATTTTTTCATATGTTCACAAAAATATTAACCCACACACACACACTTGGTGCATTCCATGCTAAACTTTTTATTCTTTCTTTGTAATGAACAAGTTAAAAACCTGCTATTTTATTATTCTGAGATATTCTGAAAATACTTGCCCTCATTATGCAGTGGTAGGCATGTGTAGCTGAAGTAAAGGAGCTAAACTTTGCATCAAATTTCCCCTGGGTACTGTGTGAAACTACACAATAAATGAGTGTTGCTCTAACTTAAACAGATACTGACTCTATAGAGACATGAAAATAAAAATGTTGTGGTGTTAAAATGTAGCCCTGACAGGTCTATTATACTTTTTACAAAGTCTGATTGTTTTCTTCTAGTGGTAGCTCTCTTAAAAATTAATGATACCTACTTTCAATGTTATCTCATTACTGATGCACAACTAAGTGGGTTCAGATGAAATCCTAGCCAGAGGGGGTATGCCCTCAGTATACAGGTGAATGGGCTTAGCTCACCAAAAAGCTTTCTTTTGTGTACCTTTATTTTTCTACGTAATCTACAGAGATTCTCTGAGAACTGCTCTGTGTTCTCCTTTCCAGTTGCCAAGAAGACTGCTTTAGATCTCCATCTTGTGTTAAAAATTACGTAGGATAACATAAAAATATGGGGGTTTTAACTGAAGCTTGGAAAAAAAATCAATATTTTAAACTGTGAAACAGAAAAAAAAAAAACCCTTATTCTATAGCACCTGTTAAACTTTCTAGTAATATTTGAAAAGATCCAAGCAGATGAGAACGGTCCTCCATAAACTTGCAAAGGTACACAGCATTCAGGGTATTGAAACTCGCAGTGTAATTGTTATGATAAATTCCCACTGTCTTATTATCATTCACTAACAATGCAGAAAGTAAATGGCTTTTAGCCTTTGAATTTGGACTCATTTAAAATTAATTGACCTCCATAACTGTATGTCAAACATTCAAACCAGCTTTCTGAACAAATGTCTCTGTGATTTTACACAACTTCTTGCCCACTCCCACCCAGTGAGCTCCCTTCAGCCCCAAAAGCCTGGGAAAGTAGGTAAAATCAGCATTCTGACCCCAAGGCCAGCAGATTTGGCTCTGCCAGGGGAGTGCAAGACATGAGGGAGTACAGGTCAGCATCCTTCACCCAGCTGAGGCCTCAGATTTAAGCAGATGCATGCAGGCCAATAGCCAGTGGATATACACACATCCAGTATTCCCAGCAGGAGCAAAATCCCCAAATGGACATGTTTTTTAACTTTCCATCTGACGGGTGGTTCACATTACTTGAGCTTACAGTGCTCAAATCAATTGATTTGTCTCTAAATGAGAATTAATGAAGATGTATGCTTACTACCAAGCTGGACTGGCCAGGTGCCCAGGTATTGGGAGCTACATGTTTTCCATTACTGGAATCCATTTACTCTCAATGATGTGCAGAATTTGGATTTTATTGTTATTCTTTCTAAATTAAAAAAACTGCAGAGGCAGAATATCCAATTAGTACCAGAAGACTGAAAAACAATAACCCAAGTTTGGTAAATAGGACAAAGTGCTCCCATTGTCTGGGTGGCATTTCAGTGAGGGCATTCCCAAAGGGGCTGTGAGATCTGATAGAAACCAAACTGCTTTGGTCAGCCTTCAAAGCATCTGATCTCCCAGAAAATAAAACCTTGCAGAACTGAGTCTCACTTAAATCTCTCTTTCAATAGAAAGAGCACTACAGAAATTTCCTGGTTAACAAATGTTTGAGTTTACACAAATTATAGTTCTTTACCATGCTGGTCACATATATTAAAAGATGCACAGTAAGCTGCAAAATGCTATCCACTTTAGAGAGGCCCTTTTTCTTCTTTCCATTTTATTTTTCATTATATGAATGGCAAAAAAAAAAGTTAATTTTCTGATAAGTTTTTCTTTTGAAGACCGAAACTCAAGCATTAGTATTTTGAATTATGACTTAACACCCTTTTTTCCCCTTTTCAGCAGAGGTTTAATTCTGTTTCGTTTACCTCATCTGCTTTGAAATACCCCAGAGCCATGCAGCTTCAGTTGCAATAATAATAATTCTCCTACATAATAAAACACTTAACATAAAAATGTATCTGCACCTTTTTGGGGTGTGTAGGCACAGGTACCTCCTGCTAGCACCTCCCACTGGAGTAACTCCTCTTATTTTTATTCTGGAAAGCACTTCGGCACTCGTCAGCCTCAGCCTATTTCCCTGGTATTGTTCCCTGCCTGAGATGAGACCAGTGGCTAGCTGCTTTGTAAGAGGAATGTTTATTCTTGCTAAAATCTGTGCTGTGATATTCTGCATAATTAAGGGAAATGCATTTTACTGGACTGTGTTAGCTGGAAAGCACATAACCACATGATCAACTTGGTGGAAGGTGTCCCTGCCTATGGCAGTGGGCTTGGAACTAGATGATCTTTAAGGTCCCTCCCAATCCAAACCATTCCCTCCCAACCCAAACCATTCTGTGATTCTGTGATTTACATGAAGGCTCAACTTTGGGCTGCTGCATCTATCAGCACATTTGGCTAATCGCTGATTATTTTAAATAGTAGTTGATGGTTTAATAGTCTTTAAGCTCATCTACTGATGGAGGCAGCACAGTTGCAATCAGCTGAGCTTTGGCAGCCTGTTCTCATCAATGTAAATGGAGTTTTGTGGCATGGGCAAGTGATTATTTCACATGCATCATCCCCTTGTACACAGCAATGGGGAAGTACCAAATGCTGCTGCCCAAATTGAATTGACAGTACTAGAACAACATTTTTCACATTATGTTGCTTATTTTTAAAACATCTGCAATGAGATACAGCTATATGTATGGATGTGTGCACACACACATGCTTTAACACATATACATACATATGTGTATATTTTGTTTTATTTTTACACACATATTGGGCTGCTCTCACACTGGAACAAAACTGTATCTGTTCCTAAAAGTGATCCCAGAGAACAAGCTTTGTCCTGCAAGCCAATCAGACATATTAGCTTTCAATACTTTTGAACTCCTCTCACTGGAGCAAGCTTAAATCCTTTTACATTCTGGGTTTAGAAAGAAATTTGTTGTCACTCTTTTAAACAACAACAAAAAAAATCATTGCAAGAAGCTATGTGTGCTCCTGGTACAATTGCAAACTCTTTGTGAACAATTTTCACATATATTCCAACAAAGTTAGCTTGCTTTGTCCTGGATTCTAATGCTGCCCTAGGAGGATTAAGCTGTTCAGAGCTTGCATCAAATTTTGCATAGATTCCAGGGAAAATGTACTTGCTCATCCTGGCTGCAAGTTTTTAGGTGAGAGGTTGAGCCGCTGCTCTGTGCTGTGTCCATGGGCCAGGAAAACTACACAGTTTTGCAGAGAGACAGAACAATGTATGGTTTTCAGGGTTGGGACAAATCTTCTTCCTGAACTATGAAAGAGATACCACAGTTGTTCAAGCCATGGCTTTCTGGGAAGCTAGGAGATGAGCATGTTGAAGAGAATAAGCATCCAGCCCGAAGTCCTTAAATTGCTGTTTACTAAATTACCTTGTGATACAGTGACATAGTACTTTCAGAGGTCTTAATTTTACTATTTTTAAACTAACTATTAACCATAAGCTAGTATAAAACCAGCACCAAAGAAACTAAACAGCAAGCTTCCCTGAAGTTATAAGCACCTATAGAGTAATTTGCAAACTTCTAAATTCAGATTTGACAGAGTTCTTGAGCATGTGCCAATTTAAACTATGTAGAAAGTCCCTCTGGCTTACATCTGTGAAGATGGGGGAGGAAAAGAACACTGTCAACTTATGAAAATATGTGAGAAAGGATCACTCTGGAAGTGCATATTTACTAAATAATGTGAATTCACTATGAGTACTTCAACTCAACAAATACTTTCTGACTAATACAGGGGTTGAAAAAAAGCTATGTACATTTTCACAAATGTAAACTTGATTCAATTTTGACACAGAATCAGATTATTTGAAAACTGATGAAAAAGCTGAACACTGTAAGCTAAAACACTGTAAGACCTGCAGGCATCAAAGGGCAGGTGATATCTTCTGCCACTCGACCTCTTACCAGTTTATCACACCTGGTGATTGTTTTTACGTTTTACATTTCCACTTGTTCTGGATGTACATTTATATATTTTGGGGCAGATACAGGGGTCTGTTCCTTTAATCCTGAGAAATCAGGACTGCAGGCATCACTCATGGAGGCCCCAGGTGATCTTAGATGTTGATGGCTCATGTGCCAGAAGCCAGGGTATTCTGCCCAGTTAAATAAGAACTGGATAAAAGGAGAAACTGGGATGGGTTCTTGCAACCACTGTAAATAAACAGTGAAGGGTAGGCAGCAGCAAAGGTCCTTCCAGCATTGTCAGTTCCTCCAAAGACAGTGCAGCACCAATCCTTCTTTCCCATCAGTGGCATTTCCACCACCACTCCTACACCCAGCATGTTTCCACTCACTATCAACACCTTGTTTTACATCTACAAGGAGTGTGTATAGTGAGTAGAATAGCGGGGACTTTCCCTACAGCACAGACTAGGAAGCATTTAGCAATTTAGCACAAATAAATAATTCAATAGTTTATTTTAAATGGAAGAAAATGGACCTGCAATAATTAAATTTTCTCTATTTTAAGTATTATAATACGTATCACAAAATTAGATAAACGTTTGAAAATGCAAGAATAATGCAAAATTAATTCAGTTATAATACAAGGCAAATATTGGCAACCAGCAGCATTTAAAAAGCAACAATAAGTAACAGATCAGATGAAGCACTAATTTATCTAGCACAGCAGAAATGCAACTGTTCTACAGGCTTTTTCATACTGTAAACCAAGAAAAAGATCAATTACATATAGGCAAATCTATGAAAGAATCCACAGCATTTGAAAGGTACCTTTGCATACCAGCTTCCAGACAAAATGTAAATATTGATTCCTTACTGAGCATATTGCTCTAATTTTTGTAATATTTGTGTGGTTTTGTATTCTTTGTGTTAAGTATGAGAAAAATACATGTTGTTGGACTGCCCACTCCTTTTTAAACACTGGCACCATTAAATCAGAGTTATGTTAACAGTCACCATCTAAGAAATAACAAAACAAAACGAAAGCTGTCATTGTAATATGGCAAAATTCTGGGCATTTTTTAATTCATTAAAATAAATAGTAAGAATTAAAGAAGCTTGAATCAAATCCAGCCTCCAGATTATTCCCCTAAGAAAAATGGACCATTTATTTTCTAATGATTGGACTTGACAAGAGAAAGTTACTTAGGAATGTTTTACTGATGAAACAGAGAGGCCTAGACATTGTAGCAAGGAATTAAATATAATTATATCATAAAAAGACAGACTTGAAACTCAAAAATAGCTTGGAAGAATGATTAAGGGCCAGTACTAGAACAGATATAATGTGATTCAAAACCTAAGCAATTAGCTACATTTTCAAATTTTTTAGAGACACTTGCTTATTAACCTGAACTTGAAAAGTTCTAGATACATGGTTTCACTTGACTGTATGTACTTAACACTTAGTTTGTCACTCAGAAACAGGTACAAAAGATGTGAAATAAACAGCAAAGTTCACAAAGCTCGGAGATCCTCAAGTATGTTAATGCCCTCTTGGGAACCTGAATGGTAGAAAACAGAGAAAGTTTAGATCACAAAAGAAACTAAAGGACAGCTCAGTATGGTTAATATGCAAAGTTTACAAAGTTTGAATTTAGGGCATTCAAGTTAAATGTTTGTATTTTTATACAGACCAAGAAAGAATCCTCTCACTATGCTACTATGCACAGGTTTATCCTTCCTCTTAGGTCTGGGGGTTTTAAATTTAAAGGCCTCAAAATATTACAGTCAGTTGTGGCGCTGGAAAAAAGAACTTCAATTGCAGAAGTCTATTCACACCTCCTGCACCAGCTGAGATCAGGTAGCCAAACCACATTCTTAACTCTACAAGAATGTAAGAGACAGACAGAATCTCGAGGAAGTATTCTTTAGGATATTTAAGTGGACAGCCATGCATTAAATTAGATTGCCCCTAACCTGAAACAATCTTGCAGGAATTAAAAATACATAGGCTAATAGCAATAAAGTTATGATAACATCTGTTTTTTGGAGTATGTCTCATGTATTTAAGTACCAACAATCTACCAATGTACACAGCCCAAGAGTTATTTCTGCCACTAGATTTGATTAGGAAACGAATTTGCCCCACCATAAAAGAAATTGCTTTTTCATTGAAAGAGATAACATTTTCATAATCTTTTTTTGATGAAATCCCAATATTTTCACCACATACAATTTCCATGCAAATATTTTCAAATGTAAGTTAAAACTGCTTCTTAAAAAAAGCAGCTCAACCTATTATATTTCTATATCTTAAAATGTATTATTTTAGCCTAATATTTCCAGAAAGCATTTGAAAGATGGCTTTGTGGAAATCTCTATATCATAGCCTTCTAATTAGAAGAGCAATTCCTAAATATTGGCTTGGGACAATCCGCTTTTTAGAAGAAATTGTCCAATAGTCTCTGTCCCTTTACACAAAACTGCAAAGAATTTTTTCTAAATTCCAGTCGTGTGGATCCCTGGTCTCTATCTTGTGTTCATACAATATCCTTACAGTAACGGCAGAAATTACTTTCATGTAAAATAATACTATTATTACTTTATGTAATGAATTTCTAGATTCTCATTTGCTAAATGAAATTTGGTGTCTAAACCAAAAGATTGTTATCATATGACAACACAGGAGCAGAGTAACATGAAGAGTTTTGCAGAGCAGTGGAAAAGGCTTGGTAACTTCAGTGCTGTTCTTTTTAACATGTCTGTTCTAGCACCACTATTTGTAATGATGCAAATCCTTCCTTTAAAATGTCATTCAGTACTAGTGTACACTCTCCTTAGGAAGCTCTGCTCTTCTGATTGGTCTTAGAAGCCAAACTTTCTTTTTGACCTTGAAAATGATAAGATGACTTTTGTTAATGAAGTACCAAACATGGAGACTTTTCATTCCAATTTGATAGCAAATATAAAATAACTTAAAAGGGATCTATAAACTACTTCTGAAAACTCTTTAATCATGCAGGTCTTTTTAAACTGAATAACTGTTCAAGTCTGACTCTTGCAATGGTTTTGAGCTCCAGATTTAGACCACCTACATTTAGCTGTCTACATCAGTTTTAGATGTCAAAACTCCTATGAAATTCCATGGAAATCTAGTAGACATACCCAACAGACTCTACAGAGCTCACTATAGCAGGTATCCTGCCCCCACTTCATGGGTTGGGCGCCTCAGCAGCCTTGGAGGTTCCACTGGCCCAACCTGCACAGACTTGAAAAAGAACAATGTACCCAGTGTAGTCTAGACCACTAAATATGTGGGCAGAAGGCGAGTATCTCAAATTCATACTTAATATCTAGCTACTCTTTTTATGCCAAAGAAAAGCCCAAGTCCTTCCTCTGAGAATGGGGGATTGTCTGCATATGGGTAACACCAGAATGAATGAGAATGACTTAGTGTTAGAATCAAATTTTCAATTTCTTAAAATGTTAAATACTTCTCTCACATTGCTTTATTAACATACCCCCTATTTTCATCAGCAAAAGAAAAAGTAAATCAGAATTATGCTGTGATTTCCTGGACAAGTTAAGAGGCTGTGTAGCTTTGCACTTTAGCCATAAAAACTGACACTTTTTACAAGATAATTGTAAAAAAAATGCTTTTATTGTCATGAATTATAGACCCAAATCCCTCCTGTTGACTATATAATTGAATTACATTGTGAGACCTTCTTACCAATTTGTCTTGGTACACAGTAAAATTGAAAACTTTTAAGTAATCCTCAAGTGTTCAAATGAAAACATGCACTCTGAATGCACGTGTAGTAATATATAACAAAAAAATTTAGAGCAAAGCTGTTCAGAATCAGAACTGTAAGCACCTATGCAATAGCAGAAGTTATTTTAGCTCCAGTCTTCTTTTTAAGTCATTAACACCAATGAAGAACCCACATTTTAAACACTTTATGGAAGATGGTGTTTCTTCCCCAGGGTTTAAGCATCACCTACCACAATCAACTTGATCCTGTGGTATTTAACTTATACATAAGAAAAAAAAAAGATTTTATTTAAGTAAAAAAATAAAGTTCTGACCATTCTCAGAGACACCATTTCTGTTTATCAGTCCTCAGTGAAAGTCAGAGACTTCAGACCTATCTATGCTGAACTGCTACAACAGATCATCTCTGAAAAAGAACCATGCTTGAACTGCCTGGCTTGAAGCAGGGAAGATGAAATGCCAGACCCAGGAACAAGATAGGCTTAATAATGAAGTACGAAGGCCTTATAAGGAAAGGTTCCATCCATACAACAGACTTTCTTTAGGGAAAGCAAACAACTGATCTCTTGTTTACTGGAAGAAATTTATTGACACAAAGAAAGGAAGATCATAAAGTGCATCTCTGAGACAAAATGCATATTTGGCTACTTATTATCAGTTATATTGAAGACAAAAGCCAGATTAGAAGATGCAGAGTTCATATTTTGCTTCTTTATTTCTATGTTTTTCTATTGGTTTTGTATAATATACATTTTTGTGCTGCTGTGCCTGTGCGATCATCTTGTTTACATCAATATTTTCTTTGGAATAAATATACTTCTATTTATATCTGAAACAGTTCACTGTATAGGTTACTCTTTCCTGCATGTTTTACTAATGCTAACTTGTGATAGGCATTAGGTCAATAAAACTGGTGGGTTTCATATGCTGGATGTATCCTTAATATTCAAAGGAACATTCAAAGGAAAAGCTCATTCTATCCTGCAGGACTATTGTCAACAACAACCCATGATGTGGGTTGAAATATCTGGTTACAAAACTAAATTTATTAATATCATATAACAGGTGATTTTGTCCTTGCCCCATTTCATGTAATGATACTAAATAATATACATAGCTTCACTTTAATGGTTTATGGTTTTAACTTCAGCTCAGATTCAAATGAAACTCAGCAGCACAAAACCCAGTATTATTTTAGTCTGAAAGAAAATAAGCCAATCAAAATACAAATTTAAGCCAAATTCTAAGCTCTACTAAGTACAAGATGCCTTTGTATTCAAGGAATAAAAAAAAATAAAAAAAGAAAAGAAAAGAGAAAAGAAAAGAAGAGAAAATAAAAGAAAAGAAAAGAGAAAAGAAAACAAGAAAAGAAAAGAGAAAAGAAAAGAAAAGAGAAAAGAAAACAAGAAAAGAGAAAAGAAAACAAGAAAAGAAAAGAGAAAAGAAAAGAAAAGAAAAGAGAAAAGAAAACAAGAAAAGAGAAAAGAAAACAAGAAAAGAGAAAAGAAAACAAGAAAAGAAAAGAGAAAAGAAAAGAAAAGAAAAGATAAAAGAAAAGAAGAAAAGAAAAGAAAAGAAAAGAAAAGAAAAGAAAAGAAAAGAGAAAAGCTTTATTTGCTAGTGTCCAATAAACAATGAATCTTAACTTCTGGAAACCATTTGTTCAGTAAAGTAATTCCTTTGGAGACTGCTGATATCATTATTATGATCCAGAAGAGTAGGAACTATTACAGACATGTGATACTATTTTAATAAAGAGCAATAATTAAAATTTGTAATGAGCATACCCAAGGTTTTCTTTCGGTACTCCAGAACATCCTAAATAGAAGGCTTACTTCTCTTGGCTTTCTTTAACTTTGAACTTTCTTCTTTCTGTTAACAAAAAAAAAACCAACAAAACAAACAACCCAAAACAAACAAAAGGCAAAAACCCAGTAAAGCAAATAAAGCAGTAATACTAAGCTAACAGCTCAACTAAAAAGCTGTTTCGGAGTGAAATGCTTAGTTGAATGATATGAGGAGTAATTAATAAAAGTTGTTATTTTCCAATGGAAATATAATTTCCATGACAAATATGTTTGTAGGTAGAGTGGGTAAATAATTATAACCAGAGCATGTTTGAAGGACCAGTAACATAACTAATGGTTAAGGTTAATTTTATCCTGGTTAAGGTTAATTTTATACAGAGAGGACTTCCCCATTTTAACTTGAACGTGCTGAAATGAAAAAGAAACCCAAACAAACAACCCACAACAAATTTCCTTTTTCTCTCTTAATTCAGGCCCCTGTCTACTGGACTAGGGGGTATATGTGTATGGGGGTTTTCACCTGTCTTCTTCTGGCACAACTTTTCCTTACAAATTCTTCCACATTGCTCTCCTTGACTGAGGAAGTCAGTTTTGAGGTCAGTGTCTCACATGTCAGATACTTGTTCCCTGAAATCATCTTAAAGTATAGAAATTCATACCTTTATTAGAAAATAATCCAAAACCACCAGTATTTTTCTAGTTGTTAAAATGGCTTACTTTTTCAAAAGATGCCCTCATAACACAAAGATTAAATAACCTACCAAATTACATTTTATAGGTGAAAACAGAAGCACAACACATTTCACCCATGTGCCCAATCTGTGGGATTATTTTACTCACAAAAATTGTGCTGAAATAAGATCAGCTATTTATTGTACTAAAAAGCAGACAGCATCATAAGAAATTTAGGTTGTGAAATACCTCTAGCATTTAACCTCCCATAAATCTTGATTCCCTGATAAAGTGTCTTAAAGAAAGGAAAACTAATCCCATCTTAAAAGTCCCAAATAGAAAAACAAAAAGTGTCTATCTCAGACAACACAGTAAGACATTTTCCCTTTCAGAAAAAAAAAAACCAAACCAAACATCAGTGGCTGAAAACATTAACTTGTATGGTAGAAATTTTTGAAAACTATATTGAGAATGACTGGAAAAAGGGAAATATAACCCCCATTTTCAAGAAGGGGAAAATGGATGAGCCGGGGAACTACAGACCAGTCAGTCTCACCTCTGCGCCTGGCAAAATCTTGGAGCGGATTCTCCTGGAAGGCGTGCTGAGGCACATGAAAAACAACAAGGTGGTTGGTGACAGCCAGCATGGCTTCACTAAGGGGAAATCCTGCCTGACAAATTTGGTGGCCTTCCATGATGAGGCTACAGAACTGATGGACAGGGGTAGAGCAGAGAAGAGAAGGCTGCGTAGAGACCTCATAGCAGCCTTCCAGTATCTGAAGGGGGCCTATAGGGATGCTGGGGAGGGACTCTTCATGAGGAACTGTAGTGATAGGGGTAAGGGGTTCAAACTTAAACAGGGGAAGTTTAGATTGGATATGAGGAAGAAATTCTTTACTGTGAGGGTGGTGAGGCACTGGAATGGGTTACCCAGGGAAGCTGTGAATCCTCCATCACTGGCAGTGTTCAAGGCTGGATTGGACATAGCCTTGGGTGGCATGGTTTAGTGGGAGGTGTTCCTACCCCTGGCAGGGGGGGTGGAACTAGATGATCTTAAGGTTCTTTCCAACCCTAACTATTCTATGATTCTGTGATTCTATGATGGTAGAACATGATGAAAGTCATGCTCTTTATTGCTTAATGTTGTTTCAGAATATACTGAATTTGTGGGAACCAGTAAGAATGAGGCTGTTGTTCACCATACCTGTTCAAAGTTAGATTTGAATTGACGACTGGTTGTCTCAGCAATATAGCTCATATAGTGGCATGCTGCTTTACTTTCTTCATTTTTGGTGATGCATGCTGTATCATTTAAGACAGATTCATTAATATTTAACCCTGCTCTTTCATTTGATCTTTTTCTTTGTTGCTGTGATAAAATGGAATTTGGCATTTCATTGTCTAATTTACAAATCTGCAAATCTACTTTCTTTGACTGGTTTTGTTTCTGAAGGTCTTGCATGGTATCTTGACTTGCAAACTTTTTTCCCCTTCTTGCACTGGAAACAGGAGATTCATATGTATTCAGACTTAGACTGATGTTTGATTTCTGAAGCACTGACCCAACATTCTTAAGAAAGGAAGGAAAATTAGCTATTCTGTGATTGGCTTCCCTTGAATTCTCACTTGAAGCTGAGTTATCAGGTAAATCAGAACTAATCATTTGTCCAGCAGACTCGTTTTTCCATCGAAATATAGGTGCACCATGTTTTATGTATGTTTTTGTGTTCGCTTCCTGAAGTACACTGCTATGAGCAGGATTTTTAACTGACATATTTTGAACAGGTTTGTAAACCTGAATCATGCTGGGCTTGCACCCAGACAGCATAGAAGGTGAAACACCCATAATTTTTATTGGTGAATGTCTTTCAGCGCTTTCTCTTCTCTTCCCATCCATATGATATGTGGTCCTTCCGTTCATTTGCATCAACTTTCCCTTGAAAATTGGTATAATTTTGCTGACTTTCTGCGAGGGGAGTTCAAAGGCTGAATTTACAGGCATTCCTAGTGATTTCGCAACTGATAACTCTGGTACTCCTGGTATTTGCCTATTATTCATCGATTTCGCTGTTGCTTTAGCGCTAACTTTTCCTATATTCTTACTGCTACTCGAAAAACCGTGTGTTTCCGGCTCTTTGATCAAACGCTCCATCCAGTGGCTATTTTCCATACTGCATGGTGAAGAAATTCCAGGCAAAGTCTGTTTCTTTGGAGGAGCCTGTGTTAGAGATGCTACGCAAACCATCTCACCAGCCAAGTTCAGATGCTTAGATTTTATTTCCTGCAATACAACAAGAGTTGATAAATAGAACGAACTGGATTTAAAAATCTGATAGTGTCACATAATTCATCACTATACCTTATCAACCTAATACCACAATATATAACTATACATTTTGCTTTTTTGAATTAGAATTAACTATATTTTCAATTAATATTTTGTTGTCACTATAAATGAAAATTTGTTTTCCCCTCCCCCCTGTTCTTTATTTATAAACTATGGTGGAATATTGTATTTCTCAGAAGGAAATACTTAAATTGCAGCCATTATCCAGGTTTAGTGCTTTCCAGCTGGGTAATGCCTACCCCTTTGAGGGGATCTGCAAAGAGTTTGACTGACAGGGTTCCTCGTCTCTTAAGACTTCTAAGGGCATCTATATTCTGACTCAAAGAGAGTTTGGATGTCTATAAAAACTGCAGATGACAGAGAGGAGCCATTCTAGCTTTGATCACTGAGGAGACATAAACAGCAATTGCTTTCTGAAAGAGGATTATAATATTTTAGAATCTCTGCAAGTTCTGTCACTGCTCTTTGTTCAGAATTAATTACTTCATTTCTTCTTTCACACACTGCTACCAAAGAAATTTGAGTCTCAGCGTTTGCCACAACCTCAAATTAAATGAGTTTTGATTGCTTGCCTCCTTTCCATTGCCAGCAATGGAGTAAACCTTACAGATTGAGTGTTTTTAAATGCCTAAGTTCACAGAACTTTATATTGCTCTTGGGTTGTTTTTTTCTTGTTTCAGTTTTAATAAATTTTACTAATAATCTATAATAATAACAACAACATCTTGGTTTTATTATTGTTGATATTGTTGTTACTATTATTCTCACGGAAGAAGTGTGAGGAAGTTTTGGATATCCAACTGTAAAAAAAGGTCTACAGAACTGCAAGTATTGCTAGAAACTATTTAACACTAAGTCTAGTTTTCAAATGTATTCGTGATGTGAACAACAACCTAAAAATCGCAAATAGCATAATATTTAATTACATATAATTGAAAGTTATGTGATTGATAGTTCTTTGTTGTGAAAAGCAGATTTATGCTCTTACTGTGTTCTGAATATGATAAAGACCACTCCATACCTTGAAAAAAGTACATGCCCTTAATACGTCTATAAAAAAAACACACGCACCGGGGCCCTGGAGAGTTCCTGTATAGCGTAAAGTGCTTTACTTGTCATCCTTACTGGAATTCCACATAGATGTGAAAGATTACATTTCAGGTCAGACAGAAATGAGCTCAACACATTTTCTGAATTTGTTCTGGGGAAATACTGCACTGGCTGACTTCGAATGCAGCTCAGAGGGTATCTGAATAAGTGCTCAGGGATACATAACAAGTTTCTTTCCATTTCTAGAATTATGAATCATAATTGTTGAGAAGAAATGAACTTAGCTAAAACTTTTTCAAAGAGGTGAACAAAAGCACATACTTTCTTAAGGGACTGAATTTAAGTTACAGGACTTCAACATGATTATACCATACTAACCAAGCATAGTAAAGATTACTCAGTATAAGTAAGCCTTAGTCTAGCCTTCCACAACAGGAAAATTCTCTTTAAAACAAATCTTTGTTGGCCATATTTTTATAAGAATTTAACTCTTCCTTATACATCACCATTTAGAATGGCATTTATCATGTTTATAGAAGCTGTAAAGCAAACTGTTCTATTTGACTTGGTATTATTCAATATATATATATACAATATATGAGACAGAGACTTCACTAAATATATTGTTCTGATTTGTCTAGTGAAACAACTCTTCACTGACTTCTATGAAATTATGGAAGAAGAAAATGTGGCACATTCAAAGATGAAAATTCAGATCTTTGCTAAAAGCAGAGGAAATGTAACAAACATATTCTGAAAGGATACGTAAAGAACCTTTCCCCTATTGGTTTGAAGTAAACGCTGAAGTATATTTTTGTCTCTTTAAGATCCTCTGGAAGAATATATCCATACTTTAAAAAGAAAAAACAATATACAAACATGTACTACAAATACAAACTCAATAGGTACAAAAAAAAGAGAGAAAAACAAAATCAGTATATATTGTTTCTTACCAGATTCTTCCAGTGCATCTGAAGTTCTTTATATGAACGGAAAGGAGATTCTGGAGGAATTATGTGGCTGATGTTTATGATCTGACCCATTTTCAAGCTGTGATAGGTAAGGGGGGATTGCTTAGAAAGGGTGTCATAGAAGTCAGCTGAAAAAATACTGGACTTAAGGTGAAAAAAAGTAAATTTTTTTTTTGGCATTGAAAGTATTTATGGATTATTTTTATGTTTTGAGGACTAATACCATTAATTTATAAGTTTACGACAGAACAATAGCAATATTTCCTGATGTATGGAAAAGAACTTGGCACCTACAAGTCTAATTTCTCATCTGCAATACACACTACCAGTGAATGTAGAACAAAAGTGAATGTACCATTACTTCTCATTTCTTTATGATGAAAGTAGAGATAGTGGTGAAGGTGGAACTAATTTTTTTCTTTAAGTTGTCACTTTCTCCTAAAATTATATTTGAGAAGAATTAATACTCTTGCATACCACAGAAGTAGCGGAGAGATTACTAAACTCAAAGTCATATTTAAATGTGTAATTTATGATTCACTGATTTATTTTTCTCATTTTCTGTAACACTGATACCATTAAAATAAAAAAGAAAGATTCCTGAATGTAAAACAGACTGTAAAACAGAGGTGTTCTTGTCACTAGTATCAAATTCACAATTTGCAGGGCAACAATTCCAGGAAATGTTTATTTCTGATGAAACATGAGCAGACTCTTACCTTGGCAAAACATAGCACCAGTTACTTAATATGTAATGTTGGTGAATAACTGTATTTTCATTGTTATGAAACAGCTTTAAGGTGTTTGCTGAAATATCAAAATCTGACAGCTTAAAATAAAAAAAAAAAGTTATTTGCAAATATTTCTACAGCAGTACACAATTAAAATTTTCAAAAAAAATTGTGCATCACAATGCAGTGAAGCTTGTACATTATTATTCTTTTATCAGCTCTCACAAACTGATTATTTCAGAAGATCATGAAATTGCACACTGTCTTATGTTAGAGCCTACAATTCCAAATGTTATGCAAGTACAAGGTTTATAGGTTATTTAAATCAGCGAGATTTAAACTTTTGTAGAATCACAGAATGGTTTGGGTTGGAAGGGATCTTAAAGATCACCTAGCTGCAACCCCTCTGCCATGGGCAGGGTTGAAGTGTTTTAATAAGTAAGAGTACAGAACAACTTTCTCAAGCTAAGAACTGTCTCACTTCCATGAACATTTTTGAAGTTCAAATCAGAAACCCATGTTGGACAGTTTAGTAACTGTTTATGCCAGCTTGCCTAATCAAGTGCAAAGATCCATGCAACAGAATTAATGGAATGTATAGTTTCACCCTGTGAGAAGTCAAAAACCACCACATTTTTACAATGCAGAAATATTTGACTGTAGGGGACAATCAAACACTGATATTTGAGAAACATTTTCTCGCTTTGTGGTCTACTATGGTTTGCACTTATCCACTGGCAAGAAAATTTGGCCATTTCTGTTTTAAAAAAGTATTAAAATGATCCAACTGATAATGAAGCCACATCATGATCACTTTCATCACTGCTTTGTGTCATTTTGGAACTGGATTCCTATAGGTAGCTTTAATGTTTATGCTGTCCAACTAGGTCACAGAAGAAATCTCGTTCTTCTACACTAAGTGTTTGGATCAGAAATACTTATTTTGGAAGAAACCAGCAAGCCTGACAGATACGCACCTGTATGTATGGACATAGTCAACAAAGGTGACATAGCTGTCACAAAGGAGGGTATTTTTTCAACCTAATCCATGAATTACTAAACAGTTTACTAATTATGGTTACAAGCAGCATAGTCCAGGCTGCTCCAGTATTTTGGAAGCTGCATAGAAAATCAAGCAGATTCCAGAATAATTATATACAGAGACTTGAAATACAGTGCTGACAACTTACCTCTAGCTTCACTTTTAAGATGTTACTTAAAACTGTCTATGTATTACAGTGAGACAGTGAATGCCTTCTAAAAAACACTGCTAGAATGAAATCTAGAATCATAAAGGCACTTTACTATATTCTGTTAGCATTTTCTGAAAGGCCTCTTAAGTAGTCAAAAATCTCAGTTTTACAATGCTTGCTATAATGTATCAATAATAGATATAATATGGGTGTCAATTTTGGTATAATACAGATGTTGTGCCTTTATAACAGCTGCAGATAGTCAGTGAATATGATTATGATCTTAATGCAATCAGAAGTAAGCACTTCTATCCGCATCACGCTAATTGCAAGTCACCTAACAGAAAAGAATATAAAAATTAGTAAGTCAAACAGTTACAGAAAATATAACTGTATTATACCTCAGGGGGTGGCAACCGAATTGAGCAAGCCTCCACACTGATGCAAAGCTGACTCTCTGATACACTGAGGTCTATGACTAAGATAAAACCAAAGCACAAAGCCTAGTTTTGAACCATACTGCATCTGTTAGGCAGAAAGCTAAATTAAATATTTATTTAAAGTAATTGCTAATGAAAATACTGCATTTGAAAATCAAAAGGCTAGACTTCCTTAGCATGGAAATTAAAATAAAGTGCATTTTAACTGTGAAAAATTAAAAAAATTATGAATCACCATCTATAGAGTACACCTCCCTAGGAACTCATGGCTGTCCCTGCATCTGGGTGCTTGATACTCACATCCTTGAATTATAAGCACCTGTTTTCAAAGCAGATATAGTTCTTATAATCATTGGCTGTACTGAGTCGTCTAGTCCAGTATTACACATCCTGAAGTGGTCAAAAGGTAAGGCTGCATGAGCAATGCGAGCATTTACTGACACATCTCTGGAACATTCACCCAGCTCTCAACAAACTGTAGTACACAGACTGAATGTATCATGTTCTTCAACATATGTCGCTGTTATAAATTTAGGCACCAGTATCCCTAGATATTATCTTTAACTGGAATTAATACTAGAATTAAAATACGACTTTGAAATTTTTGAACAACTAAGCAGCATGCTTAGCTATTAGCTGATTTAACTTTTGTGAACAGCAAATTTCATACAATACAGGACAGTCGCTTTAGCTTATTCTCCTATCTCATATTATGGAACTTTCACATCACTCGCAAGACTCATCATTTGATGCAAGTACATTTAATTGTAATAATCATAACTTATAAATGGTAAATTTCAATCTTGGCTATAGATTAATAGCAGAAAACTTACCTTTTTTCACAGTGTATTTTGACAGAGGTTATTTCAGAATGAAAAACAGAAAGATGCTGTGTTGGTAATACTGTCAACAGAATATTGTACTTACCAACAGCATTTTGTCTTCCTGAATGAGACAAAAAATCTTTTCCTTAATAAACAAAACAGATAGACATTATTTTCTAAACCATATGTCTAATGTCTTTATGCAAAAAAAAAAGGAGAAATTACAGAGTTTTGTTTGTGTGTGTCCTGAACGATGAAAGGTTTGTTCCTTTTAAGGACAGAAAGATCTCTGTCAATTAACTTTTCACTGATTCATTCACATATCAAAAAAAGATACATGAAAGTATAGCAGTGGGAAGCAACTTTATCATCATTTTCTCCACCCAGTAAAGAAATTTTACATAGAACTATCTTTAATTGACCAACAGCTAATGAATTTCTCAGGTTCAAAAGCAAATCTGTAGAGTGTTACTACATATTCTACCATATATCATCATTTTCACCCAGCTTTATCAACATAAAATATTAGACAAGCTGCATGTACCAGGATCACATTGCTGTTAGTCAATGTTTTTCATTTATATCAGCTACTATCTAGCCCTCTACTTCTACCTGCTATTCCCAAATCAAATGATTTCTTTCAGAGCACTATATATTTTGAAGATACTGAAAAAAAGATACTGTTACTATTGTGTCTGGAAATAAGACAATATCTTATATACTTTTCTCAATGCATATTTGTTATGATCTATATAATTGCTCTACTTAATGAGAGCACACCACAGTATCTGAAACACATTTGGTTTCCATACTTTGGTGATTCAGATTTGTCCTACACATAGTAGACATGTCAGGCAAAGGAATTACCATCTAAAAAGACAGATAGAATGAGATAGAAGGATAGAAGGAGATGTTCTGACAGAAAACCACTTCTGTATTAGGAAAGTATGCAAACCACATGCAGAAATGGCACTGATGAAAGCATGGATCTGAAAAACAGGCCCAATTTTTAGAGCACTTTAAGTGTCCAACAGCATTTGGTTTGGAAATTATTAATCTGGTATGTAGGATTTAGTTGAAATAATTATTTGATCTATTACAAAGATGAGGAGGAAGATGAAAAAGTGAACTTTTAACTTGAATCACTGAACTTGGATAAAGGAGCAATAAAAATGCAATCAAAGAAAAAATCATAGGATATAAATGAATGAAATAATATAATAAATGAAATAATGATGGAAATTTAATTATGGAAAGCAAATGCAACAATAAAGAACTCAAAACTTAATGCTCAATCCAGGTGAGTCAAATACCTTGCACCAAGAAATTACCAGCTTTGTTCCATCTGGGTGCAAGTCTGGCTGTCAGTGTGTAGGAGAGACAAGCTTGGAGAATGGCTGGACTAACTCTTTGTGGTGCTTGCAGCTAATAATGACAGTGAGCAAAGAAAAATACATTCTTAATAATTTAACACATTTTTTTACAGGCTTCAGTCATAATTTAATCAAAGACACTAGTACTGCATCTTGGAGCCAAATCCTAGTATATGTTACATATCTTTATTTTTCACCTACTTGGCTATAAGAGGAAGTTAGCACAGTATTTTGTGCAAGCATTTTGTTTTCATGTGTCATAGTAAGGTGCATTACAGTTCACTTAATGCTTTTACAGGGCTGATAATAGACCTGGGGAAAAGATTAATTGAGCTAAATGGAGTACTTTACTAGATATGCATCTCTTTCCAGACAATAGCCACAACATCCAAAATTTACATATATTAACCTTGCTGTCAAACTCAAGACCAGAAACAGTTCTTGCAATTGCAAGAACAACAGATAAACAGATTAATTAAATAAATAAAAGATAAATAGTAGCTTCATTCACCCAGCAGTACTACTTGCCTGACTGCTTGCCTGTAGGCATATAGCATTAGTCAAGAAAAATCAATTAATTACAATGAGTTAAAAAGAGCCAACTAATAAACCTCCAGGAGAATGTTTCTAATGAGATCTGGCAAGGATCTGCTTGCGGCTCATGGCTATTAAATATACTTTGTACCACTAATCTGCTGGTTTTGGAAAATCCAACAATGACAGGTCAGTTACACAGATCAACGTGAAGCAGTAATGCAAGGTAAGCATATTTGAGCAGTATATGCCTTACTAGTCCAGATATGCATTTGTACTTCTTGGAACAAAGAGAAATATGCCCAACTGGCTGTGTAAATGAAACATGAGAGCTCCTGGCTTTGATTACAAGCAGTCTTTTGACTCAGCAACTTTAGTGTGTCCATACATATACTCATAAACCCCACAAGCATGGCATACTAGAAGATAGTAAATCACATGCATAATGGTCTAAAAACGTATCAGATATTAAGCTCACGGGTTCTATTTCTTCTCTCTGTTTGTGTTTTTTTTTTTTCTGAGGCTGCACTACACAGGCTGGGAAAACCCAAACTGAATGGGGAGACAGTTCAGCTGTCTGAACACCCGCACCTGTGGAACCTACAGGGCACACACAGAGGTGGCTGACGCCCTCAGAAGAGCTGCAGGTCTTTGGCCCAAGGGACAGGTCTGTCATTGCCTCAACGCTTCTGAGCAGGATCAGTATTACAGCTGCAGCAATCTAATGAAATTGCTCAGGAACTTCTTAAAACTTCTGGCTGACAAAGTATAATTACTAAAACAAGATTCATAAAGGACAGCTTGGCATACTTTTTTTACCCTGAAACTTGGCTTCTGTAGTGCAAACTGCATGCCCTACAAAAAATACGCATCTCTGGAAACAGCAATTGAAGGCAAGTGTAACAGTCTGAAGAGCTGCAACATGTTTCAGTACTTACAGTAGCTCCTTGTTTCTCTATGTAGGCCTGACATATTCCTGATTTGTAAAATGGTATCTAAAAATAATAATAACAAAAAGTAAATTAAGGGGTATTTTAGCAAATCATAAATTAAATTATGGTTCATCACTGACTTTGCACAAGAAAAACATGCTAAGGAATAGTTACAGCAAATGCCATATCCTGTACATTAAAGGAGCACAATAACTAAAATGAGTTCAGGCATTTGTCAGTGTAATCTCATCACCAGCTAAAGATACATTATGAAGCAAGCAAAAGACTGTCCAAAACAAAAATGCAGAACTCTGTCCCTGATGATGTCACTGTGAATTCAGTGGCATCTTACCAATTGAGTCCACTTTGATCCACAAAAGGTTCACTATCTGAAAAGGCCATTTCATCAAAAAAGTAGAAGACATAAGCTGCTGTCTACATTACTAACCCACAAAAATAAAATTTTGCTTTAAATAACATTATTTTACTTGTCCTTGATTCTCAAACAAGACACTTCTTAGAGAAACATGCAGGGATGTGTGACGGATACATTTGACTCCTAGCCGTACTTTGGTTCAGGCTGACAAAGAAGCAACAGGCTTCAAGTCCTTCCAACTTGAGAGCTGGAAAGCCCCTGGCTAATGTAAAAGGGAGTGAAGTGTCTTGAAAAATATTTGAAAGGTGGTTTTGAAACCCAAAAGTACAAGATAACCATAGTACTGAACAAGATATCAGAGCTGAACTGAAGACATCTGCCTTGCCTATATATTGACTAGCAGCAAACTACTTCACCCTATAAATATTGAAATCAGGATAGGCCAAACTTGAGCTATTCCGGAGCAGCTGGCCTGTGGGCCAGATGACACTCCTCTTGAGCAGGGACCCTCTAAAGGTTAGAGATTCTTTAGCTAAGACTATGAAATCCTTCCTTAGCCAAGGTGGAGAGATCTCCTACGTGTGGCAGATCCTTGGTAAATTACTGATAGCATGCTGAATTAATACTATGAAGCATTACTAACCCATGTAGCTACTCAGATATTATAAGCATCGTATAGATAATTCCCTCAGATGTGAATCACTGACCAAGTCTGAAACTAAGATTGGACACCTAGGCTCCAAAAAGAGTTTAGAAAACAAGGGGATACACTCTGAACCTCATGACTCAACAGGAGGGTTCTCTTTACTTTTCCTGCCTCCATCCTCTGTATGAGCCATTCTAAGTCAATTTTCCTCTCTATGTTTCTTCCATGCAGTAATTAATAAGGTAAACTGTGCTAAAACTTTGTTAAATTCCATCAAACTTACTGAACTGTGTCAAATTATTATTTTACCTCCATAAAACATATTCCTGCTTCTCTCTTTTGAATGAGGTACATTCCACTTATCTACTAAGGTATGTAACTACATATACTCATTTACACAGTGATACTGACCGACATTACAACTGAAATTTGATTTAGTGTTCCAATAAGAGGTGCAGAAAGGATATCTTGATGCAGGAATAATAACTGCCTATAAAAATGAATAAATAAAATGTTAGAAAATTATTTCCCATACTTGATTTTCTCACCTTAAATTTATTTTCCTCACCATCTCCAAACATAATATATTCCACTTTTAACTGGTTTTCAGTGGCTCAGTATAGTATGTTGGGCTAGTCCAAGTTACTTGTTCTTAACCCACCCACGGTGGTCTAAGGCAAAGACTACAGGCCTTTGGCACATGAACAGAACTCTACAAAAGTGTTCCTTTTGGCAGTTTCTTGTTTCTCCTCTTTCCTATTGAAGGTAATGACATGGAGAACATTAAGGAGTGTACATATGCTTTTCAAATATTCTTTTTAGTCATTCTCCACCTACATAAAGCATCCCAGCTTTGCAAATGAGCAGAGGTCAACTTCAATTATTTTTTAATTTGGCCTTGTTAGTTTTCGCTGATGATATTTAAAACATAATAGCAAATTTTTTTTCCCCAATAGCATAAGTCCCCCACCAAAAAAAACCCTCCAAAAAGCAAACCCTATTTTGAACAGTTTTATCCTGTTTGCTGCTGATAAGAATTTTGCTGATTTTATTACACTTAATTTTAGTATTGCTAATAAAATCTTTCATTAATAATCACCATCAGTTTCTAAAATAACAGCCCTTGAAATTTTTTACCTGCAAGTCTTTATTTGTGTACTCCTTGTCTCACTTTCTGGTATCTGAGAACTCAGTGTTACTGTAGCAGCACAGAGTTTTTGTAGCTCTGGCAGACTGACAAAGAACAGAGGCTGGTGCCTGGCACCATTCATGTTATATGTTGATTGCCTCAAAGCGGCCCCTGGGTCTTGAAAGGAAAAAAGTATTTCATTTTTATAAGGCAGGTATTTGTTTACTGAACTTTTAAGTGTATGGTATCAGGTAAATGAATAATCATTTATCTTCTGATTAATTTTAGGTAGACAATATAACAATTGAGTCAACTAAAATGGACAGCTCAATACACTGTTGCTATAAATACTGCACTACATTTGAAAAAAAAAACCCTAAGTATTTAAAAGAATAAAAATTTTCAGAGTAAAGACAAGGACGAAAGCATCCTTTCCATCTTCTCAGTCTCCATTGGGGCTGGAATCTATCTGGGATCCAAGAGCTGAGGAATCCCTTTGTGACACTGGTCCCCTCCTATGTGGCAAGAAAGTTTAATTCCCAGGAGCTCAACAGAGATGTCCTCAGTCATATAAAGACTATGGCTGTACTGTGGCAGAGAATGAAAACCACAGAACATAGAAGCACACAGGCAGCTGTGTTGTTTCAGCCTGTTGGACGCCTGTTGCAGCACAGGCAAGGCTTATAGTAAAGGAACTATAATATTAATGAAAAAAAAGAGTAACTAATATTTCATTATTTAAAGAAAATACACCTTTTAACTATAGCACCTTTCTCAATCACAGTGTTTCGAAGAAAAACAAGCAGGTAGAAAGTTTACTGTTATGAAAAGCCAGGAATTAACACTGCACACCAGAAAAAGCTGTTTTAATAGTTCTCCCCCCTCCAAACCCTAAAAACCTTTTGGGAAATGATCTCACCTGCACAGTGAAGATAGCAATTAATATTTTGTTTCCAAATTTTAGGAAGCCACCAGGTATTCACCTGAAAAGCAATTTTGCAAATCATGATCAAAAAATTATGAACTGGAAACTTTTTTTGAGGAACAACATCAAAGACAACTTTGTTGTTCTGATTTTGCTTTGCTTTGCTTAACAGTGTTACACATTAAAAAGATCAACCTCAGTCATACCCTATAAAAAGCACATGGTCAGTGTTTTATAACTGTAATTTAAAATAACATGTTTCTTTGTTTCTTACCCTTAAAGGAACACACATTTCAAGTTTTTTCTGGCAATCAGGGAAAACAGATTTTTTTTTAAATGCCAGAGAAGTCTATCACTTCATCAGAAAATTCCAAAAGCCACAGCTAAAGGGACAGGACCATTTTAAACAAATGAGAAAACAACCTCCTGCATTTGCAAACATGGAAAAGAAAGGCTGAGTCCTCAGCTTTCATAATGTTTAAAAGAATCCTAAATGGCCAACTGGGAATTTTATGGCAAAGATATTATAAAACACATGCTGCAACACTCCAGTAATCCGCCTGCTGTTTGAGGCCAACTCCTCTGTTGTATCCACTCATTGTATTCAGCTTAAGTTAAATCTTCCAGTCATCTTAAAGACTAATGGGAAAGAGTGCTTCTAAATGGCTTCTCCCTTCAGGGGAGAGGATAAAGACAGAAGTACCAGTTAACACAAAACTACCAGTCAAGAGAGAGCTACCAGGTATAAATCATAGGAAATAAACCCATCTGCTTTCTGTGCAAGAAATTTAACATGTGTGGGAGAAATTACATATTTTGATGCTGATAATCACAACATGTAAGCTGCAAGCTGAACAGGACATCAGTTGGAGAATGGCTACCACTGGTTTCCTGTCAACACACAGAGGTAAATCACAGTTTCGTGGCAATATTTGTTATTTTCAGTAGCAATCTGGAAAATGGAATGAAGAACCTCCTTGTTAAAGCTGAGAATGCCGCCAAGCCCTGAGGGATGGTAACTATCTTTCCATTAGGCTGACCATAATGAACTAGAGATGGGATCTGAAGATCATCGCAGCATTCAGTAAGTGCGAGGCTTGTCCTACACACAGACAGCATACACACACAGGGCACAAAGCAACCACCTAAACACCAGTTTTGAGGAAAGGCATCTCAAGAGGTCACACTGGGTAAATTTTATGCCACTGAAGCGATGCTGTAAACAAATGCCACAAAAATCCATGGCCTGCAATGATGCTGGAGCATGTGCTTGGGGCTGTTGCTGTTGAGGCACCGAAGGCACTCACAGCTGTGCCTCAGCACCGGTACCCCAGTGACAGAGAAGGAGGGATCCACTGTGGCCCAACAGCTGAACAAGACTGTCAAAGGCCAGACGGAATGAACCGAGTTTTAGCTTCTATAAAATGGAAGGACACCGGGATGTCTGTAAGGAGGCACCTCTAGCCCGGTCTCTCCTCACGCTGCAGCTGGGCTCCCTCACGGGGTGCGCAGCGTGCTGAGGCAGCCTACACGATTCCCGCCTTCTGCGCGAGCAGGAGCCGCCGCCGCGCGCGCTGGAAGGGGGAGGGGAGAGGGGAGGGACGACGACTCCGCTGAGGGCACAGCCGCCCGCCCAAGGGGGCACGGCGGCCGCCGGCGGTACGGGCACCTCTCCGCGACTTGCCGACCTGTGTTCAGGGTTCCTGAGGGAGAAAACAGGCGGGGACGGAAGGGAGGTGCGCTGCGCCCCAGATGCTGCATGGTGACCCCCCGTGAGTATGGGAGAACCAGGCAGGCGTAACACCCTGCAAGCGGCGGGACAGGGGTCTTCTTCAGGACGAACCGGACGGCGCTAGCGCCGGCCAGCGCCCATAGGCAGCCGCGTTCTGTTCCGGCTGTAACATCTGCCTGCTCTTAACGCTGAAATGCGCCGGCAGCAAAGGCGCAACAGCTGGTCAACAAACAGCACTTGGCTGAGGAGACAGCCAGCGTGCACTCGCGCTGTAACCAGCGCTGCACAGAAGCGCCCGTCCCGCCAAGTGGTGGGGGGAGGAATGGCTACGGGCTCTGAGCCCCGGCCACAGCCGAACAGACACCGGGGAGAGCCGCACATAACCGGCGGCTGATCACATGGAGAGAGCCGCGCACGCTCGTAGCGGCGGGAGGGACGGGTGAGGAAAGACTGGAGCCACGAGGCCGCCGGCCCACCCCTCCCAGGTCCCGCCCGCCGCGCTCACCAGCTCGATGCCTTCTTTGAACGGCGGCTGCCTCCGCCAATGAGAAGCCGGCAAGCGAGGGGGCGGGCGGTGATAGGCTTGCGGTGGGGCTCTGGTGAGTGTGTGTCGGGGAGCGGGGTTGTATTCTGTTGGTGAGTCGGTATTGTGTGGTGGGGCAATGGTGGGCTCCAGCGAGGCCGGCAGCGAGGCGTGGCGGGGCCGATACTACCGGCTGGAGGAGGTGCAGAAGCACAACAACAGCCAGAGTACCTGGATCATCCTGCACCACCGCATCTACGATGTCACTAAGTTTCTGGATGAGGTGGGTGTCCGGAGAGGGAGAGGGGGACCCTGGTGGGGTGATGCCTGCTCGGCGGCTAGCTCCGCGCTCCGTGGCCGGGGTTGCTCTCCGCTGCGGGCCTCCGGCGGCCTCCCCCGAGGGGCGGGTGCGAGGCGGTCGCGGCGCAGCGGGGTGCTGCCGCCGGCTTGCTGCAGTCGTGCTGTTGTGGAGATTGTGTGGCGGCCGCGGGCCCTGGGCTGGAGGGCGGCGCGCGATGGCGGCCCTAACGGCGGGTTGTGCTGCGTGCGTCCCGCTCCGGGGCAGACAAAACCCGAGTGTGCCGAGCACGCTGACCCCCACTGTTTGTAACCTGTTGCTAGGAACTGCTCTCTCCCTTCACCTGCCTTTAAACTATCTGCCGTGGTAAACCGCTGTGCCCCGGAGGCTTTGTGCCCTTGCTGGTGTCCCAAAGCACTCGGCGTGGGCATGCGATCGAGCTAGTACGGCGGTCAGGTGGAATGCCTTTGGTTGGTTGGTTTGTTCCCCTCCTCTGGTTAACGACTGTTGTTTTTTTATCCCTTGCAGACGATGAACAACTGATGTAAACACTGATAGTCATGGTTAACAAAGAGGCATTTTAGTTCTTCGTCTGAAACATTCTTCAGTGGAGATTCAGAAATGCAGCTACTGAGCAAGCAGTGATAACTTCAAGTTTTCTCTCACTCCCATTATACCCTCTCTGCAAAGGTCTAGCATCCGGTTGAGAAGTGTTACTTTAGATTTACAGTGATTTCCTTGAGGGTAAGGTTTAGATTTGCAGAGATATGACAGAATTAAACCTAAGTAGCTCTGCACCCCCATCTTGATTTTTGTGGTTGCAAACTTAAAATTCAAAACCTAAATTGAGAATTTTAGAAATTAGAGGTGGGCAAGCCATTTTTAAAAGGCAGTGTTGACGCAGATGGTATTTCACTCTTTAGCTGTGTGTCAGCACAATTTGGCTTTTCAGTGAGGCAGGACTGTGAAATTGAACTATTGACTCTTCCTCGATTATTTTTCATCTAGCTGTGTCCCAGGTCTGGTTTGTCGTTTAGTTAGGGAAATGTTTGTTTGGTTATGCAGGAAAGGCCAATTTAATTACAGGCAGCCTGGAGGAGAATACAGGTTTTTATATGGCCTGAAAATTGAAGTAGTTGTTTTTGAAAACTTGATCAGTTTTGGTTGATACATAACTATGTAAGTGCTTCCAGATTAGTTGGGGGAGGGGATGGTCACACATGTGCACACACACAAAACTCCAAGCTGAACACAACAAAAGGAAAAAAGACAAAACCCATGCTTGACAAAATCCCGAAGAACATTATGAGCTTTTGGATGTAGGTACCTGCACAAGGAAGCTGACAGCCTCTTCTTTCAGTACATGTGATGAAATTGGTTATTATTAAGAGACCCCACCTACCAGATTTCTCAAAAAAAGTCTTCTTTTCAGCCTTCAGGATGATGTTGCTAATTCAACATACCCAAAGAATTCAGTTTGCCGATAAGCAGTTGAATAGTTGTGGTTTTGACAACTGTGGGATGTCTGATGCACTTGGGTCAACCTTTTTTTCTTGCTCTAAAGAGCTTTCAATAGAACATGGCTGTATTTGGAGCTGAAATTCCTGAGTCATGTTCTGAGACAATAAATGAGGTTAGATGACAATTTTCAACAAAAAAATGAAGCTACGTTTTTAAGGAAAGCTGTTTGATCCTGTCATGTTTCTTGTGTTGCTGACTTTTGGTATTGAACACTTAGAATAAAATATTACATAGGCCACTTTTTTACTACCTTTTTTTATGCTTTTGATACCTGGTTAATTTTTCAAGTGATGTGCTAATTCTTTTGACACCCTGAAGACGCCCTGAGGCACTTGCCTGTGATAGATGAGGAGAAATTGGAGCTAGCCTCTTGCTGGTTTGTTCTAGACTACTGTAAATATTTCTCAGTGAAGTAGGAATTGCATTAGCTGTTTCAATAGCATTATTGGTTAAACTTGGTTTTGCTTCTTGCAGCTCCTTGTAGGAGTAGAAAAGCTTAAAGTATTTCAAGAATTAAATGTAAGCTACTAAGACAAGTCTAGTAGTAGTAAAGAGGATGCTCTGCTGAAGCATCACCTCAGTCCTCGTAAGTAAGTAAAAGTACCAGTTGACTAAGGAGTCAAGAACTGGGGGCAGCAGCTGACTTCTCTGGTCCAGTTTCTGAATTCAACAGTCTCTCCAGCCATATTTATTATGGAAATAATTTATTGGTTATGAATTTGAAAAATTTACAGTGCTTCACTGTTAGAGACACTCTGGATGCTCTCATGTCTAGTAAGTGAAAGTATACTGCCGGTTTTCACTCCATTACAGTGCTGTAACGGAGCTGTTGTCTGTTTAGAAAGCTTATAGATGTTTAGGGAAGTTTGGTTCTTGGGAACCATCAGCCTCTGAGCATTTCTTTGAAGTTGGGTGGTAAGTGGACTAGGGGAGGTGATGTGTATGTTTTGGGAATAGTGGGGCTGAAGAGGAGAAGAGGCATCACATAATGTGACCCTGTTGGCTTGGTTTCTTGAGGACAAGGCTTTTAAAGTCTTTCAAAATACATATGAAGTGCTGGAGAAGGAAAGGGTTATGTATTTTGATGCCTTATCTTAGGGGTTACTGAAGATGAAGATTCCAGCAACTGCTTTTTTTATATGTGTATTTTTTTTAAACAGCAGATCTTGGCAAAGTTTATAACTTGAATATATCTGAATTTTCTTTGGTTGTCAAAGTATGCTCTCTAGGAGAGGAAATCAAGAGACTTTGGCTTTTGCAGTTTAGTATCTGAAAGCTCTTGGTATGAAAGACTATTCCTGAAAACAGAAACTTGTATATCAGCTTTTTCATTCAAAGGCTGTCGGACTTGTATTACAGAAAAGTTGTGAAACTTTTCCATAGTTTCAGGTTCTGTGTCATTTAAAGGAAAATTCATGTTTAATCACAGCAGGATCTCTATGGCTACAGCTGTATTGCTGATAAATAGATACATGATTAATACTACTGAGCATTACCAACATACTTTAACTATTAAATGTCAATTAATGGATTCATGAAGTAATCCTACTAGTCAAACTTTGACATCTAATGAGCTATATAAGAGTAGCTGGGCCTATAAAAATCAGAATCTGGATCTGCTTCCCATTGTAGTGAGAGTCTTCCCTATGGCTTTTGTGGGAGTTTGGTTGGATTCCTTAAATAAGGCAAAGAAGCTAACAAGAATAGAAACATCTCTCTATCTGAGAGAAATTCCTTTTTCTAGAAACTATGGTACGGATCTTAAATTGATCTAATGCAGACTTTTGTTATTTCAGTTGTTGTTGGTCTCAAAATCTAGCAACAACATTAATGGCTAATGAAAATGGCTTTTCATAAAGTATGAACCTGAGCTTTCACAGCACTGTTTCTAAACAGAATGGGCGGCTCCCACAAAATGTGTTTAGTAATGCTGCTCAAACTGCAGAAAAGCAAATATTGCTTTACTATCAGAATGAAAAATGTTCCGTCCACTGTGTGCCAATAACTTGCATCATTCAGTACAATGATATTGTGCAGAAGTAATGTCATTAGTTTAAACGTGGAAGGTACTAAAAGCGTGCATTGAAGGGTGCTGGTACTAGCACATTTTGAGGTCTGTCAATGTACCTTGTGAGTTTTTATTGCAGGACCTTGCAGTATAAGAATTAAGACTAGTGTTGTCACTTCCCGAAGTTCTGATTAAGCTTGTGGGAGATTTTGCAAATGCTGTGGAAAAATAGCACTTCTTAGCACTCTTTTACACTAGGCACTGTAAGCTGTAATTGGAATTGGGGAAATGGACACCCAGTAATGGAGCATTTCTTCTGTACTTTGTCTAAAGCCCTAATTTTGATTTTCAAAAATACGCTTGTAAAAAGATCCAGGCTTCTAAAATTTTACATGAGTGCAGAATTTCTATCCTATAACTGAATTACAAGATGGAAATAATTTTGGGGACTTTCTTAAGGTCACTTTCATGTAGTCTGGAAACAACTGGGGTTATTCTGTCTTTCTTGCACAATAATGCTGAGGTTATCCTGGTGTTCCTGGCTCTGTTGCTGCCCCTTTCTGCTTCTCATTCCCTGCAATGCAGAAAGCAAAATTTGAATTTACAAGACTGCTACTGATGAAGACCATTGCTAATCTCACTAAAAGTTAAAGTGGACCCTAGTATGGGAAGGGGGAGGGGCCAGGAATTGTGCATTAGAGCAATTATGAGTTAGGGTAGTTATACTTTAACAGAGTTGTGAACTATGATACTGAAAAAGTTACAAGACTGTAGTGAGAGGGGGAAGAGGTGATAGGTGTTCAGGGTGAAGTAATTATGGACTTGTGACCCAGATGAAGGCAGCAAGTTTAACTGCTCATATGCCTTATCTAAGATTTTCTAGTGTGTTGCTGTTAAGAATTAGTCTATGCTATGTACTAGTGCTGGCTCTGTATAGATATGTTATGCCTGTAACTTAAATATCTATGTTACTTTATTAGGAGTATCCTAGGAATGAGCTGGACTAGCTTAATTTATCAGCAAAAGCTTTGTTTCCTTTGACCCACTATTTTGCCTGCCAAACACTTCAGTTATTTATATCAGCATGATTTCAGTTTAGAAGTCGCTATCTGTATAGTTTGACAGGCTCTTCAGTTCCAGGGGCTGTCCAGAGGCTCCTCATTAGAGTAGAAAGTCTGGTAGCAATCTTTGTTCACCAGGCAGAAGTGTGAACAAACACCCTGTATAAACAAACCTTGAGAAACTTGGTGACCCATGGAAAATTCTCCGCTTTTGATAGAAAAGTCACTTCTTGCCCTTTGGGAGACATTACAGTTGCTCCCTTTCATTGAGGGAGGTGAAGTCTCTTCATTAGTTGCTTGCATTGCATGCTATGGTTTGCAGGGGGTTTGTAAGTTTGCATCTTTATGCAGAGGTACCATCTAATACAAGGGCTTAGCTTTAAAGTACTTATTCAGAGTACTTTTATGTGTGTCTAGTAGGTTACTAGTGTCATCTGCAAGATTGCTTAAGAATTCTGTGTCTGATTATCTCTAACTTAGTCGTGGTAATGTGAGCGGAAAAATACTACCTGTTTTCCAGCTGTGGTGGCAGAGGTCAGGCAGCTTGTCTCCTTCAGCTGCTCTGTGCTGGCTGCTGAGAGGGTTGGTCACAGTCACTGTGATGACACTAATAGTCTGGTTTCATAGACAGAGGGATCAGTTACTAGTTAGACCAAAAACTAATTCTACAAAGAAAAGCTAAGTGCCTCAGTGAAGTTGCTCATATAGCTACATGATTGCTTTGTAGTGGCTCAACAGAAAAATTTGTGAACAAATTAGTATATGATCATTCTGTAGTCAGCAACCTGCAAGGAGCTTGTTAAAGTACTCTGTGGAATAGTTTTAATGTAGATGCTGTTATACTAGTAGGTATCAAATTAGTTGACTGGTGAATTGTTGGGGGTAACTAGTGTAAGCCATGTAGTATTGACAACTTGCTGGAGTAACTAGTGTTTTATCTACTTGTGCAAGTAGGGTTTAGTTTCACTGGAGTCGTATGTATGTGAGTCTGCATGCTACTTATGCAGCTAGTGCTTTATGGCTAGTTTAACTTTGGTGCCTTCTGCTTGTTGATGTCTTGTTTAAGTATGTTTTTAAAGGAATTTTGCCCTTTCTGCTGAAGATACTATATATATATTGTGTTTTGGGGAATGGAATTCTTTAGCATGATATTAAAAAAAAAAAAATCACAAAAAAACCCCAATCCCCAAACCTCATATTACTGTAGGTATTTAGAGTCCTAATTGTGGCAATATCTGTGACAACCTGTTAAAATGGAGTTCAGTTTCTTAAATGTGTTACATGCTTCAAGGCACTGAACTTGAGTGATCCCTAGACTTTTGTCTAGTCCTTTCCCTGAGTACTTATCAGAATGGATTCAAGGGCAGGATTTTGGTGAGTGTGCCACGTTTACATATCTGCTTGTGTAATCTTTACTGGGTGTGCACTCTTCTAACCTTTGTTTGGCTCAGCTGCTGTGCCTAGTCTCTTTATCAGTTGCTTAATCTTGCTTTTGCTTAGTCATGGTAGGGATCCCTTACCATTCTGGCTGTGGTAGCTTGGCTTTTTCAAGTGTTGCATAGGGTTGTGTTGTTTGGATTTGTTTTTTTTTTTTTTTTTTTTTTGTGTGTGTGGTAGGGTTTTTCTTCCTTTTTTTGTTTTGTTTGTGTGGCCTTTTTTGTTGTTTTTATTTTTTAAGGCAACTTCAACTATTAAAATAAATGTCTGCCTTTAATGCAAAGCTTTGAGTTTCAGAGTTCTGGTACTACTGGAAACAGGTAGTAATAGTGTCTTCCTGATTTGTATAAACAAATCTTGGGGTTTTCTTGGAAGAGGTTTGATAGGAGATTAATGTGAACGTGAAGTAAATTGTAGCTTGAATTGCCTAGACTAGCAGGAATGTTTATGCCATTTCTTTCATCTCTGTTCAGCAATGCTCCAGGCAAGATGACCCTAAATAGTAGAAATTTTGCCTATTTTAGTCATTTCAGACACTGTAGTCTGAAGTATCAAAACCAGAATTGATGGTCCAAAGCCTTATTTCCTGTGTCACTGGTCAAGTGTTAGAACTTGTTTCATGGTTGCTTTAATCCAAGGCAGTAGTGCTAAAGTGTATTCAACTTGCTTACCTTATCATTCCTGGTGTTAATATATCAGTTTCCTACTTAAAAGTTGAGTAGTGATTTTTTTTTTTTTTTATGACATGTTACATATATGTTAGATGAATGAGTAACTTGATGCTGAGAAAATGCACTGAACGAAAAGATATTATAGATTTTGCAGTAGGTACAGAGTTGTTTGTTGGCTGGAAATATGGAACTGACAGCAATATCAAAGTGCATGCTGGGGAAGAATAAAAGTCAATGGAGAACAGGTTAAGGGAATGATGATAGGTTTGAGATATTAGGAGATGATTTTCCTACATCTTGAGGGTTTTATCAGCAAAGGAATTTTGAGACACCATAGTCTGCTAAAACCAAACTGCTATTCTAGTGTGTTGTATGAGCTTTCAGTTGTGCTTAAACAGTTCCAGAGTAGCTGACTTACTAGATAATCATACAATTTCCTTTGGAAAGGACTCTGTGGGGTTATCTAGTCTATACCCCGGCTCAAACTAGGATTAACTTGAAGGTCGGGATCCTTAGTACCTTGTGTAGGCAATCCCAAAGGGTGGAGGATGTGTTCTCCCTTGCCAACTTGTTTCAGTGCTTGATTGCTCTTATGAGTAACTTTGTTTAATGTCAAGTTGGAATGTTCTTGCTGCAACTTATACCTTTTGCCTTTTTTCCTTTTGCTGTATGTGTGGCATTTTTTGGATAAAAAATACACATTTCCTGCAGAAGTGAGAGAAAAGAATGTAACTTTAGATTAATAGTTGAGCTATGAAAAGACTGAATCCAATAATGTTCTAAATGCTTTAGTCGCTATGGGTAATGCCTTTTACTATTTTATGGAGTAGAAGCTTTCCTTCCTTGGATTTGGCTTCAGAGTGTACATAAGCCTCTTTGAGTTACTGGAGAGCTTTATGTTTACACTAAGAAGTATAGCAGCTGATTTTGCAAGGACATTTTACTACTTTTTAGAAATTAAGAAATTCCATTTAAAAAATGTGGAATGATTTTCAATAACAAACTCAAATGCATTAAAAATTGCAGCACCCAGGTGGTGAAGAGGTCCTCAGGGAGCAAGCTGGGGGAGACGCTACCGAGAACTTTGAAGATGTTGGCCATTCCACAGATGCAAGGGCAATGTCAGAAACCTTTATTATTGGGGAGCTTCACCCGGTGAGTATGTGAGAGTACTGATAATTGCTGTTTACTGTAGTGGTTTTGTGTCTAGTTATTTCTCTGGCAATTTACTTCAGAATAAAGGAAAGCTGCTAGCTGTGGACAGACCTGGGCTGGAGATAGGTTCCCCGAGTATGAAGGTATTTGATTAGTGTAGCATAAGGATGGTCACATCTGAAAGTTTGCTGTTTTGAAATACTTTACAGCACAATTCTTGAATAAACTAAATATGGAATCATGCCATTTCTGGTGTACCCTGTAAGCTATATAATGAGACTCTCTAACCCCTGAAGGTGATATGTCAGAATGTCTAGACTTTTCCTTACGTCAGTACTCAGAGTGATTGATAACAGCTACTTTTGTCATGGTAAATATATATGCCAGGCCTCCATCTGGATCTAAAAGTACATATGAAGAGCTAGGATTGTATGTTTAGAAAATGGCTACTGTAAGTATTGTACTTTTAGTTTGATGCTCTGTCTTCTCTTTCTGGTTCCCCCATTTTGACCTCTCAGTGTTCACTATTCATAGTTGTCAGGGTTGTTTATGATTAGTTCCCACTGGATCATCTGTCACTTCCTCTTTTCTATAATGTCCTTACCATTTCCTGTATTTCTAGCAAGCATCTTCCTCCTGCCTCAAGTTTTTAAGGATTTACATTTAGCTTACAGAGCTGCTGCCTTGGCTTCTTCAGATAGGCCTTATTTAATCTTTCCTGCATCTTAGTAGTTGAAAACCACGTGTGCCCATCTGTTCTGCCTTATTGCCCATCCCTGCCTCTTCTCTTTCCCTCTTCTGTTTGTTTTGTGTATGTTCTGTCTTGTGTCCTTGTAAATATCACTGTCTTGAGTAGCATATTTCACAGTAATATTCCTGATCATGTGTCTCTTAGGTCATCTCTTGATGGATATTAATAATGCATTTTCCCTTAATATGAAATAACTCTGCCTCTGCTCTGCACATTTGCAACCTTACTGGCTTGTTACTTAGTTCAGATAGCAGTGGATGCCAGTAAAGTTGTTCTTAACCTGGCTGCCAGTTGATTTCTTCCTTGTTTAGCAGGTGCCTATTTTTATTTAATGTCAAACTAAAAGGTAGTTTAATGCATAATTGCAGCACTGTTAAGATTATATACTGTTGAGCTTTTTGTAATGAATGTGACTTTTAAGTAGAACTTCATGAGTTTATGAAAGATCCATAGAATTTGGGACCATTGCACAGGATGTTGGACAAAACTAGTTAAATGACTTTGCCCAATAATACGAGTTAGACTAGGCAGAAGTAAGCTAATACAATTGAAATCAGCTCATAAGCTGAGGTTATGTGTACTGTTTAGAGACAAAAAAAATATGCAAAGCCACGGGCAGAAGAAATAATATGTTGGAGATGTGGGTTTCACTTCCTTATTGCATACTGGGAAGTATTTAATCAAGTGCTCTTGTTTGTGGTAGCTCAGAATCATACACTGACATCTGCTCTTTTGTAAGTCTGTTTCATATGTACAAATAGGTGTACATTAACAGAATAAATTGCAAACTGGATTTAGTGACTTTTTTTAAATGCTTTGGGGTTTTGTCTGAATGTTTGTTGCTTGTTTTCCTGCAGGATGATAGAGAGAAGCTTCAGAAACGACCAGTAAGTGTGTTTCTTGAAATGCCACGCTTTTTCTTTTAGGCATTGAGTATAGTGTCTGTAAATGGTATACCTCTGGAGGCAAAAATAATTCAGCTCAATTTAAATGTAATGTTTAAAGTCAATAATATCTTAAACCTGTTGATATGGCTTCAAATTATTCTTCCTGTTAGCTGTTCTTTTCTTATTTGTGTGGTTTTGAACCAAGAGGTTGCTAAGTGTGAAGGCAGTACACTGTAGCAAAAAGGTGAGTCTAAAATCAGCAGTTTTCTAGTACTCAGTTTAAGAAAAAAACCAACTTGTTTATAGAATGGATTAAACTAAGTGGGGTTTTTTTAGGGGAATGTGATGCTTAACAATATAGTGGTAACACTAGTAGAGAGAGATATTATAGAGGCATTTGGTTGCTGAATAATGGATCAGTTAATTTGCAATTATGAACTCTTTTCAAGGTGAAAATACTGCTTGCTTCCTGACTGTCAGTAGATTTTACTAAGTGTTCTGTCAATGCAGTATTGCACTTGTTTTTCTAATTTTTTTTTCTATCTTTGATAGAATAAAGTTGTGTTGGCACTCAACTACAAAACTAATAAAATACAGGTGTCTTTTAAGGGAGAAAGTGCTTCAGGGATTAATTTGTACAGTTCCTGCTGCTGTGTGGATAGAGGATGTTTGCTCAGGGCTGGCAGAACAGCAGCAGTGCAATTAGGAAATAGTTGAATATTATTTTTAGGTGAAGGGCAGTAGGAATAGCATCTTACCATTGTTAAATATTATTGGAAGATCTTAAAAGTGACTGCTTTTTTAAAAAGTAATAAGCTAAAGAGATGGAAACAAAAAATACACTGAAATGTTTGCTATAACAGTTATTACTTTTATTAAGGACTGCAACTAGTATACAAATAAAAATAAGAAATGGAGCGGTAACTGAAATTTGGATCTTTTTCCCACTGAGAATAATGTCTGCTATTTGGATCCCTTTGGAAATTCAGGGTAGCTTACACTTAAGATGTAAGAATAGCAATGATAAACAGCTGAAAAATGGACTGCCCAGTGCAATTTGTAGTGTACAATCCCTTGATTAACTTACTTTAGGAACTTACTAAACTGAATATTAGTTTGGCCAGAGCATGGTGGCCATTAGGGAGTTAAGATCCAAGTGACCTCTTACCACACTCCTATTTGATTTATTCACTTGTTTTAATGCTGGTCATAGTTATCGACACTGCATGTATGTTTTCCATCATTCCAGAAGGAAGCTGGAGCACTTTCCTTCAGCAGGATGTATGGGTGTAGTTGATAAGATAGTTTCACTTTGCACTGTTCTCTGGGGGGGCAATGTGACAGGTTCAGCTCTGTGCCTTGGCTCTCTAGGAGCAGTCAGGAGGCCTTGTGCTTTCAAATGTCCTTGTCCTTGCACTGTATTTAAAGTACCCTCAGCGTACATGTCCAATGTGGTAGTGCTTAAAAACAAGTTTTGATGAGTTGTGCTGTATTTTTCTTACTGTCTTGGTGAGGGGGGAGCCATCCCCTGGGCCCTGGATGTGACAGGTTGTTGTAGGAGGTGTTAGCCTTGATAGTGTGGATACAAGCTGTTCCATGCTGTTTGGCTTTGTGGTTAGTTTTTCATGGAGATATTCACAAAACCAATATAGATGTAATCATTGGGTCCTACTCTTAAACATGGTTACATCTAAACCTATGATGATTTGGGTACTTCCAAAAGTAGCCTGTTTGAGCCCATGAGAGGATGTTGGTAATCTTGCTCTTTCAGAATATTTGCAATTCATTTATGCTGGAGCAACTAATTTTTCAGTGATGGAAATTGAAGTACAGTTTGAATACTTGGATCTTATAAATGCACTAGGGCTATGTGCAGTTAGTAATATTCAAAGTAGTAAGTCTTCATATAAATTGTACACATGTACCTAACTGGATTTGATCTTGTAGCACTTTTCCTATGGAAACTGAACAAGGAGTCCAAATCAGTATCAGAAACAGCTATAATTTGACTTATGCTTAAGCTATCTGAAACACCACACTGAAAAACTGAGTTTAATAAACCTTGTGCATGTAAATTAGTAGCTTTCTTCATGTAGATTTAATAAAGGAAATGTTTGTGTATTAGTTCAGAGTATTTTCAATTAGTTTTCAGACAAGTAAGGGAACCTTTAGGCAATTTGAACTTTTCATTTGTAACCTTAGGTTGAAGCTGGCTTAATGCAAACTCAGAACAAAATTCTTTGTGGTGATTCTATTTTATTTTAATAATACTTGATGCAATGTTGACTACAGAAACTGCTGCTAGCTGGTTTCTAAGACAACAATCTGTTATGGGAGTTCTGAGAAAATGCTTTCCAAACGCAATGCATGGAGCTGTTTTTAAATTAATCGCACTTGATGAGTGTCCTGTTTTCAGCATGTACTTAGTTGCAGGCTATGCTTAAACCATGACGATGAGTCTTGAACAATTGAGGGGGTAGTAATGATGGAGTGGGATGTCTGCCTGATGTATCTTTTTATGCTTTGCTTTCCAGGAACCTCTTATTACCACTGTTCAGTCCAATTCCAGGTACAGTATGACACCTGATGTCAAACTTCAAAGTTCCTCATTATGTTTCTGAAGCTTAGAAAGCTGAATAGCTGCTCTCTGCTGGAAGCTTAGATGTCAGAGGGTGGTGCATGAACATTTCTGTTCTACATGAAGTCTAAGTTGGCATCTGTGTACCACTTTACAAGCATGTTGGCTTACTAGCTAGGTTTTTTTTTTTTTTTCCTCACATTGATAAGTATCAGCATCCACCAAATAGTTTATGTCTCACAAGCTTTCATTTCTGGGAGCTAGCAGGTGAATAGAAGACATTTGGTGCCATGCCTGACTTTTTACTGACATGGACACCTTACTTGCAATACTTGTAGCAAATCTTACATCTAGGGGAAATAAGAGGATTATGCCTCTAAGAAGGAAAGTCTGTCAGAATTGGGGTGGGGGACGAACACTTTGAAACACCACTGAATCTGACTTTATAAAGTTACATCCTGCTGCCAGTTGCTTTTGCTGAAATGTCAGAGGACTGTTCCATGCCTCTGAGTGGGGAGCTTGGGTGCTTGGAAGTGTCATGTGATGTGCTGCTTGAATGGCTTTTGAATTAATGATATTCTGGGCAGTGTGCCATGATTTAAGTGTTGCTTACTTACTAGAGTTTTACTCTAGTAAGCAAACTTCTTGTAAGCTCTAGTACAAGGCCTTAACAGTACAAGATTTTTTTTTTTACTTGGCTAGAGTGTTAGGGGCCAGACAGGTGTTTTGCTGCCCTAGCTTTGAAGCATTTGTTGGTGTAGGGAGGAAGGACTTCTTTAAGCAATGATATCTTTTTGTTAGAAGTGTGTGTTTGTTTGTTTTAGCTTGCTGGTTGTCACTTCTTAAACTGCTGTTTCAAAAACTTCCTTTTAGTTCATGGTCCAACTGGGTGATCCCGGCAATAGCAGCAATCATTGCGGCCCTGATGTATCGTTCCTACATGTCAGAGTAAGCGCCTTACTGAGAACTAATGCAAGAAGAGATTGAGTTGGGAGAGAATTTAAGCAATCCTAATCCAGGATGTTTCCAGATAAAAGCCTGATGTCTGAAGAAAAAAATCCACTTTTTTTGAAAACTGAACCATTCTTTTCTGCTGTGCACTTTTCCTAATGTTGCCTTCTTATTTGCTGTTCTGAAGTGATAAAAAGGCAGCATTTCTCTTTTTGTATAACAGTTGTACTCCCTAATGAATTACTTGATAACTATATTATTTTCTGTATTAGAATATTGTTCTGTATGTAACACTGATCATGGTTATTTCTCTTTAGTCTGTAATGGGGTCCATAGGACTCTCCTTTACATATAAATTTTACAGCTTTAAATAACTACCAAAACTGTGTACAGGTATTTGTCCATGTACACGACTTAACTTAAAAAAACATATTGTTGTCTTAAATGTAGTATGTTTGAATTAAATGCTAATTAAACATAACGGAAAAAGCTGAGTGGAATAGTGGGTCTTGGTAGGGCCCAACTGCTTACAGTCACCTCTCAGGCTATGATGAACTGATTTTTTTCTTTCTTTCCTCTTGACATCTGCTCTTACAGTTGTAGATACTCTACTAGCAAACTGTTCTGTTTGACTCCTATTTAAAAAAATCCCAGTGAAATATGAGCCCCGATGTTTGGCATAATTGGATCTGTCTTGGTTTTGTGAAAAGTAGCTCTCTTGCAAAAAAAAGTCAGAAAAATGTAACTGCTACTAAATAATACTATTCCTGCCAAGCACTCAGGTGACTCTGGAATCTGTTCTGGAACTTCTAGGTTTTTTATAAAATCTTCAGCTTTGTCATGTGCGTTGTGATGGGGGGAAAACCTGATAATGTGGAATCTGTTTCTGACTGTTCTGTGATGTACTCCTTGGTGCTTTACTATGAAGAGATTACTTTTTTCACTGCTAAATACAAGATAACTGAAAGTATGCATTTTGTGGTGAATGTTTTTAGTCATATGTAAATGATTATGAATAAAAGTTTAATTGCTTACTTTTGGTGTCTCAAATGCATTCACTGAAAATGTTTCTGAAGGCCTTGGCAGGATGCTTTTGCGTACTGAGACACTTCTTGGAATACCTGTTTGATGGTGCATGCTAAGAGTCAAGATATGTCCCTTATGCAGGGGAGTTGCATGTAAGAAGTGGGAAAGAGTATTATGGAGCAGGTAGCCTAGATAAACACTTTCATTACTGTGACCTCAACACCAGCTAGTGACTTAGCAGTGGTTTGGCCCTGCAAGTTCTTGCCTCCCTGACATTCATCAGGAATTTGAAACACTATTCCATGGGCTGCCTCTTGGCAACATCAGGGAAGATGCAGCATGGAGGTTAGGTCCTGTATCAAGTCAAATCAAATTGAAAGATAGTACATTATAAGCATGAGCTTAAAAAAAAAATAGAAAAATGAGGGAGGGGAAGTGCTGTGACTTTAGGAGATTGTCTTGTGCTTATGTAGGAATGTATCAATACAGGAATCCTTTAAGGATTCCTTTTGTGGTAATTTCTTTACTGTTATAGCAAGTAAGGGTATCTTATACCTTCAACTGTGAAAGCATTTAATATCTCTTAGTCTTGTGTTCATGTGTTGTCAGACATGGTTTATACTTACAGTAGAGCCCATCAACTTTACCTTGAAAATTTTAACTTGCAATAAAAATGGGAGTGTTTGAGAGTGTCTAGCATCAACTTATTTTGTCCTGGTGTTGCCTTAGCTTTCCATCTGAATGGGTTGAAGGAGAATTTAAAAATTCAGGCTTTTTATGGACAGCCTTTAAAAGCACAGATTAACTCTGACTTGGTATTTAGACCCATAAATCAAGTTTAAAGTCTTAAATGTTGTTGTAAAAGCTGGCAGAAAATTCAGATTCACCTGTTGGGGGGGGGGGGGGGGGGAAGGGAAGGGGGACTCAAGCCAGCAACTTTATAAAGCTTAACCTTTCATACCTATCTTTCTTTTCTGCAAGAATTTCAGACTGGGATAATTATGTTCACATCAGCAGACAGGGTAGTGCAATCAAAGTGGATCTGTAAGGTCACCCTTGCTGCAAAAGGCTTTTTACCTATGCTGTGTATGTTTTGGGAGATTTAGCATGGTATAGCTCTGTTTGGATCCTGTATACTGGATGTTTTTTTACACAGTCCCACAGCTGAGTAGGTGTACACAGAGAAGTTCCATAATGTGAACCGAAAGTGCAATGGGTGGAGATGGGAAGGCAATGCTTCAAAACCTGATACAAGTTAAAATGCTAATGCAGGAACACAGCTCATTCCCTATGCTTGGTCTGTTCGTATTCCCTTCCGCCAGTGCTGATGGAAGTTGTTCTTCAGAGGCGGATGTGACTTTCAGGTTTTTGAATTGATTTTGTAAATTGATAAAACCGCAAACTAAAAAAAAAAAGATCAGGTTTATAATTTTCCTTTTCAATACCCTAAGCTTAGAGCTGCTTTCCATAGGGGTGATATAGGAGTTCTTATGTGATTAGTTTTTGAGTATGAGAGGAAGAGAAAAGGTACATGGGTGTGGTGAGGACTGAATGATTATGCTATTGAAAGGCTAGTCTATGGAATTAAGGGTTGTCAATGTTCTTACAGTCTGAAAGCAAAAAGAAAAGGGACAGTGTGCTTTCTTCTCAGAACAAAATCCTTTGTCACTAAATGTATAGGTATTTGCTCTAATTGGTGATTAATAGTAATTTTTGCTTGGAGAAGCTGGTTTTGGTGGTTGAAGTTTTACACCAGATGTCTTATGTTGTCTACTTGTCCAACCTCACAATATTTATAATTGCCTTAAATTGCTTGAGCGCTGCATTATTGGCCTTCACTTGCCTATGCTCTGCTGTTCATAAGAAATGCATAGTGGCAGAGAGCTCCCTTAAATGGAGGCAGCCTTGGCTTCCTCTTGGTGGCTGTGGAGTAAAGCCAGCACAACTTGTTCACTTGCTCCCTCTGCTATGACAAGGAGATAATAGTATGCTGTCCCTTTCTCTGGCTCACTTGCTGAAGCACGCTGGCCTTTCTCTAGTTCCGGATGCTGTGCTTCAAGTCAGGATTTTGCAGGATGCTAGAGAAACTGGCAAGGGGCTACAAGCTAGGCAAATGGAAGCTGATCACAATTTTCCTTGAGGTAAAAGAAAGGGGAGGTACTATTTTTATTTTCTGAATGTTTTACTACTGGTAAATGAACTGTATAAATTCTTGTCCAGTTTGAGCAGAACTGTTACTGTATTTTCTGATTTTCTTCAAGGCTGGCAATAAAGATTATTAGCTAAAACTCAGTGAGAATGAGCTGTATCAAAGCATCATACTAAAACATGTAGAGCAATAATAGTGCTACAGCATTTTCTCCTGAATATAGAAAACTATTTCAGGAACAGCATGGGAGGAAACTCATGCTCCTGTATTATTAGCTGTGATGCCTGACCAGATCTGAGTTGAAGCTAGTAACTAATGGATCATATATTTGAATTTTACTTTCCTCTCATACTACATTACGTTCCTTCTCATGGTTAATTCATTGTGTGTTGAAATATTTTGAGTTTCGAATGACCCTGCTTAGAAGTAGATGGGCAGACGAGCCCAGGAATTAATGAGAAATGTTGGAACATTGAATCTCGGTAGATGATTAGTGCTGGATTTTCTGCTCTTTCTGAAAACTAGTCAGACTTGTTCTTAATCTTCTTACATGTAAGAGTATGCATAAAACAATCTTTGACATTTTCTTTGCCAGCTTTCTGAAATTGGGGACATACAATGCGCCTACTCGTCTGTATTGATAGCTGCTGAAACAAAGCTCAGAATGGACTCAATTGCATTGCCGAGTGTCATGTATAAGGAATAGATTTTAACTTTTATCCTGTGTAGTGTAATTTGTTCATGGGTCTTAACATTTACTGCACTTACTTAGGCAGAGAACATACTGACAAGAGCTGCCAGTTCTGTTCACTAAGGGGAGAATAGTGCTGTCAGGCAAGAAGAGTTATCTGAAAACCTTAAGGAAGGTTGTTTTGGTATCTCTGGGCAGAACTCATGCAGACCCCCAGTGTCCAGGAACTGTACCCAGTAGCACAGTTCCCACAGAAATCTTGCCTTTTTCCATAGACCATGGTCTATGGATAAAGCTGATTGATTGGTCCTATTGCAGGGTGAGAGCACTTCACAGTATCCCTGGAGTTCCACCTACTTACATCCAGGATAAATGCAGCTGCGTATTGTTTGAAATTGCAAGGTTTTTACCTGTCAGCTGTGGGAAAATGTCTCTTTAAATAGAATGTGTTCTGGAAAATGTTTCAATGTCTACTAAGGGGGTGGTTAAAGAGAAAAAGGTAAGCCAAGCAATGGGAGTGCTTGCCTAAATGACTTGAAAATAAGGAAAGATCATTCTCTTGTCATATTTGTCATAGATTTCTGAAGCCAGCTGATGCTTTTAGTGTCACTCATCTGGTGTTAATGTGGCTTGCAGGGATATCCATAAGAGCCTGATAGGTATGTTTGGTGCATGGGTATTGAGGGTGGATGTGAATGAAAAGCTCAGCCTGCTGATTTAGAAGCCTGCCCTGTGGTGGGCTAGTAACTGGAAACATGCAAATATGTCCTTTCATTTTTAAACTGGATTCCCAACTTTATTTGGATCCATTTTCAGGGCACTGTTGTAGTGGGTAATGTTCTTTGCATCAGTCTGAGCAATTTGTGAATAATAAAGGGAAGTTGGCATTTGAGCAGCTTCTGAGATTAGAATGAGAAAACCTTGTTTTATTTTTAGGTGATTCTGTAGAACTACCTTTTCACCCTACTGAAGTAAGAAAGACATTTGAGTACTACAGGCTGTTATATAGTTTGTTGTCATGGCAAGGAGATCTTCAGATCTGAAGGATATGGGTTAACAAGCTAGGGTGTGTTGATTTAAAGCTAACTAGCTGCTCCCAGGCAGCTCCTGGTGGCGGGCTGCTCTTAGTCTCAGTTGCATGCAAGATAATCTATTGCATGTTTCCTGAAGGATACATGATCACATGCTTGAGAAGCTCAATATCTAGAAGATGTGTAAGTCTAACCAAGTAAGACCTTCCTGCCTCAAGTCTCATGAGAGTCTTGATCCAGGATGGTATCTCAGGTAATATATAACACTTCAACAGGATTGGACTTCACAACAAATTGTGCTTTTTCACACAGTAAGTTGGTGTCTGCAAATAGACAGTTACTGGATGTCGTGGTTTAAGCCGTAAATCACGCAGTCGCTCTCTCACTCACTCACTCCCCTCTCTTTCTTCCCCCTCCTCCCGGGTGGATGGGGAGGAGAATCAAAAGAATGCAACTCCCACAGGTTGAGATAAGAACAGTTTAGTAACTAAAGTATAACACAAAACCACTACTGCTACCACCAATAATAATAATGACAAGGCAAATACAAGGAAAGAATACAATAGCTCACCCCTTCTAATACAAAGCCCGACCACTCACTTCCCCCTCCTTCTTCCCCCCCACTCCAAGGGGGGGGAATTGGGAGAAGAATCAAAAGAATGCAACTCCCGCTGGTTGAGATCAGAACAGTCCAGTAACTAAGGTATAACACAAACCACCACTGCCACCACCAACAACAACAATGACAGGGAAATACAAGGAAAGAGGATACAATTGCTCACCACTCGATGACCGAGCTGTGAACTGAACTCTTCCGGGTTCCTGCCCCCAGTTTTACATCCTGGGCATGACGTGCTGTGGCATGGAATAGCTCTTTGGTCAGTTTGGGTCAGGTGTCCTGTCTCTGCCTCCTCCCGGCTTCCCCTCCTCCCTGGCGGAGCATGAGACTCAGAAAGTCCTTGGTCAGGCCAGAACTTTCTAAGCCATAACTATAAACATCGGTGTTATCAGCGCTGTTCCCAGACCAAAAATTGAAAACACAGCACTGCACCAGCTAGTACGAAGGAGAAAAATGACTGCTGCTGCTGAACCCATGACACTGGAGAAAAGAGAACCTACGAAGGAAAGACTATCATCTCGGATTTAATTTGAGCTCTGTGCCCTAACTGCTAAGCTGCACAGAGTTTTGCTCTCCTCTCTGCTATGAATCCAGCACTGTTTTTTCTGCTGAAACAGATGAACTGCTTGAGCATTTACCCTTATTCTTAGACAAAGATTTATAGCCTGGGTGAACTCTGGCCTAGTTTAGAGTGAGCTCGGATGTGTCTGCATCATTCCTGTAGGTGTAACCTTACTGGTTTCTGCTGGGTCTTGCTTCTGGTTTGCATAAGGCATGAGAGTACAGCCCCAGACTTGTCTCACACTTGCATGTCAGAACCTTTCAGTTTAAGTTGTCACAAGCTCATTATGATTCCCACAAAAATGGATGACCTTGCTCTCAACTGCTAGAATGAATTGAAAAGAAAAAAAAGCATAGGGTTAACATTAGTAGTAAATCACCAAACTACATTTTTTTGGTACTTTAAAAATCTACGTATTTTAAACCCATTGCTGCAGGGACTTCACTAGTGTAAAATACCTAGTGTAAACAGATTCTGATCTTGTTTGGAGTGCTCAGTAGTTCTAATAACACTGCTGAAAAGAGTATCAGTGACAGAGCTTGCAGGCAAGTGGATGAGTCTAAATTCCCTTATAAATACATATTCGTACTTGTCAGTGTTAGGGCTTTTTCTTTACTACGTAAATTACTAGAACAATTAAAAATCTGAAGACTAGAATGAACTAAGACTACAAACTTTGTCTTGAAATTGAGCACAAAATGAGACACGACGTGTGAACGTTGTGGTGCACTGCGGCTGTGTGTCATGCTCTGGAATGTTCTTCAAAAGTGAGCAAGAGGAGTACATATTCCACTCAGCATGCTACACTCTAGTTGTTTTGTCTTCTGGGTAAACCTTCCCTTAATAATCTCATTTTGAATCCACTCATGCCATGCTATTAGAAAGCAGCTAAATTTACTTTATACTTGGTTTATTACACAATAAAAAAGGATTTCTAGGTTTCATATAAGTGCTATGAGTTATAGGATTCATTGATTGTATCTTGGCTTTGATGTTACCTTCAGAGATCAGTGACTAGAAATATGAAGGAAACAGGGCTTCCACAGAGATTGGGTTGCTGTATTATAAAAATGTGGTTTTTTAAATTTAAAACTTCAAATAAATTTCATAAACTGGGGCAACAGTGCTCATTTTTGAAGGATCAATCCAGTCTATGCAACAAAGGACTGGCGAAATGCTCTAGAATAAGGGTAGCCTTCTTACGGAAACCTGTTTGCTAAGAGGCTAAGACAGTAACAAAAGATCTACTTTATACCCTGGTCATCATCCTCCTGATTTCTCAATTTCATGATATAGTTTGAGTCTTTTTATTACAATTTAATGTGTCCAAGCAAGAGTGCAGGCATTTCATATCTCTGCCCTAGGAATAACAATTTTATAGGGTACATTCAGTGACTTCACAAGGTCAGAACTTGATCTGATTTCCACCCTAAATTAAAAGTTTGCCAACATATTACATAAAAATAAAAAAGGTAGTATTCCAAATACTGAAGTTTTCATGCAGAAGTTCCTCCATTTTCTAATGCTAGTGTGAGTTATCATGTCACCAAGCAGTTCAGAGACGAGAAGTATCATGGTAAAATAGGAAGTGTATGGAACTCGCAGTAGAAAAGAAAAGGAAGATTGCAGTAGAAAATCGCAGTAAAATCTTTAAATTGCAGTAGAGAAGAAAAGGAAGAAGGAAGGAAAGTGCAATTTAACAAGTTTTAATTGGTAAAATAAAAATAAGGTTTCGAAGACAAGGCACATGGATTTGAAAACTCTGAGAAACTCTTCTCAAATAAGTAAGAACTGTTTTTCTTACGCCACCTTCTGAGTGTCCTGCAACATTCACTGGTGCTGATTTTCAAAAGCAGAGAATTTCTAGAGTTATCTTTGGACAGTGATAGTCTTCCTGCCCTGCTTCTTGTATACTGCAGCTCCTGTCCTCTTCTAAGCCACCACTGTCTGGCTGCTGAAGCGTCCTCATGTGTCAGAGGGTGTCTTCACTCCAGAGCATTCCAGTGGTGCTTTGTTGCACTGACTAGGCTGATCTCTTTAAAATGAGCACCATTGCCTCAGTTTAACGATGCTTTGTACCAGTGAAGCTGCATTCTCAAGAGGCCTTGTGCTGGTAAAACAAGGCCACTTCACTTGTTCCATCTATACTCTGAGCCTCTTGCAATCTAGCGCTGAGGTAGCGGTGCTTCTAAGAGGTACAGCATGAAGGAGACACAGTATTAGAAACACTTGAGCAAAGTAAACAGACTTACAGAGCTAAGATAAATCTTGAGGTTGCTTAATGCCAAAACCCAGTTGGGTTATTGTTCCGACTTTCTGAAAAGACCTAGATATCTTCCTATTTGTTTGTCTACCTGAATATATGCAGATATATGTTATTAAAAACTGAAAAAGTGCTCTCAGGAAAAAAAATCAGTCCTCAGGCCTATCCACTCCTCTGTGAGAACTGAGCACTGAAAAACCTTTTTTTGAAAGCTTCGCTTCAAGTTTTTACTTCAGAATGGATAGCTCTCTTCCACCTTCCCTCTCGAGCCTTCAATGGCTTCTTCCAAGGGACAAAAGCTGTGTCTGGATTTTGTAGCTGTGCCAGAATACAGCTGAGACACAGGTCTCAGCAAAATACGAAGCAGCTTTGTTGCTGGACAGCACAACCGGTGAGGACCAAAAAGGTTCCTAAGAGGTTGAGGCAATGTGTTATTTTCTGTCCTTTTTGAGACAAAAGTACAGAAATATGTACCATATGGGGTTCCTGGGCTTTTGTAAACCCTGCTGCTGTGTTTTCTTCCTTCAAAGCTCTTCCCTTCCCAGCATGGGTGATGCAGAGCATGCTACAGGCAGGGGTAGCAGGGGGATGAGTATAAGTACCCCACTCAGCCCCGCTCACACAGTTTTACTGTGCTTTTAATGGAAAGTTAGGCAGAGGAAAGTTAGGCCTTCAATGGAAAGTTAGGAAGAAAACTCTGTGCCTTTAAAAAATGACATTGAGCCAAATGCTGCTTGACTATAAGTTCAGGCTAACTCCCACTGACCTTGCTGAAATAACAGAGCTCTGAGTATTGGAGGGGCTTGATCTGTGCCCAGGGGATTTTTTTGACAATTCCCTCATTCTTAGTGGGATTTACTTTTGGTTTTTAGTTCAACTCAAGTTTTGGAGGAAGAAAACTGCTGCACACCCACCATGAAGAGATTTTGTATTCATGTGTGTTTTCTCAGCGCCTGCCAGTGCTGGCTTGCTGGCTGAAGGCACTTTGTCCACTCCCTCTGTGGCCGAGAGTTTTATTAGCTGCATCTGAGGGTTTTTAAACAAGTGTCCGGCTGTAGAAGGTTTGGTCATAAGTGATGCTTTAGGGTTGCCTATTGTGTTTCCATAGTTCATTCCTCTCTTAGTGTGGCTTTATTTGCAGGACTCCTTTCACGGGCGCCTCTGAAGGCTCCTAAGGTCTCAGAGCAAACGTTTCTCTGGGGTTTCTGAGAGGCTGATGAGGAGTTTCTTTTGAAGGTGTGCCAGGAACAGCTGTGTCATGCAAGTGCATGCTAATGAAAAGAAATTCAGTGGCCTTAGAAGCGAGGCCTCATAAAGTTGCGCTAAGGGAACAGCTTATGCTGGCATACTTGCAGGAATACTGTTGATTAACTGCCGAAAAGGTTTTCTGTGGTGATGAGAAGTATAGTATCGTTATGTCAGGCTTGTGGGCTTAACTGGAGTATAATGATAGGTCAAAATATATTTTAGTCTTAGTAAAATAGTTGAAATTCAAAGTAAACAGAAAAGAAGATATTGTAATTTTTTTAAGTAAGCAAGGTCTTTACATTTGGTTTTGATTCCTTTAAAAAAAGAGGAGAAAGGGTAAAAAGCTTTCCCTTCCTACCTAGTCAGTAAATTTTTTAACCAGTGTCTATGTGTAGAATAACTTTCATATAAATATAAGTGGGAAAGGCTTTGTCCTTGATGTTTTTTCCTATCTTTTGTCACTGCAAAACTTGGATAAAGCTCTTGTCCTCTGTCTCGCACTGCCCTGCACTACTAACAACAATCAATCTTTTTATGGTTATCCTGGCACTTTAATTGATCTGTCATCTTTTTCCCAGTTGCCCAAGCACACCAATAATCTCTTGTTTACTTGAACTTTGACTGTGTCCTTCTGCACTGTGTGGAGGTAACAATCGTGAGACAGAGTCCAAGGCAAAGGAGTTAAATTGATCCTGTTGCGTGACAATTTCATTCAGAGGTTTGCTGCTTTATTAACTATTTCTGTTGCCTAAGAGCCATTGTCACTGTCTAGTATCCAAACTGGAAGGAAAAATGTTCAGAGTAACGTATTTCCCAAGACTTAAGCCACGTCCAGAGACACCAGAGAGCAGGGAGCCCAAGACTGTCTTGGAGACAGTGAACTGATTTGGACTCTCTATTGGCAGCCTCTCTCTTTTTCCCTGCCTGTTGGCACAGCATGACCCCTTGTCCAAGCTTCAACCCTCAGATTTGGTGCAGTGGCAGGAGATGAGGTGGGAAGCTGCTGGAATGCTGGTGGTACCAGCTAGACTCGCCTCCAGTCTACTCCATATTTACGTATGTAGTCAAGCCCTAGCCATCATAGCTGGCGTTTGGGATACACCAGGGAAACTGATAGGATAAAAAGGTGATGGCAGGTTAAGCTGTCATCTGATATCTGATGTCTTTATAGGTCACTGAGCTCTGCTCCTTCACAGGGTCACTGAACAAGATTAGAACTTGGACTGTTAGAGTTCAGGATGCCTGCAAAAATGTAGCTGCAGATGTGAAGGGACCACAGTCAATGACACTGGTTTAGTTTAGCTACATCTGACAGACCTTTTGGAGCCAAAGCTCTAAGGTTTCTGGAAAAGCCCTTTGAACCTGAGCTATGAACCCATCTGACTCCAACCTTAGCCAGAGATTAGCAACCCTTGCTGCCCTTCACCTAAATACATCTGTGTTTGTACAAGCCTGCCTGAGACATTCAAAACCTTCAAAACTACTCATGTCTTTACTTCTCTCGGGGACCATTTGTGTGTGCGTTATAGCTGTGCAGCCCTTAGCATTAACCCATGCCCTGTCTCCATCGTCCTGTGCCTGTACCCCTCTACACCACCCCCTGTGAGCCCATCTTAAAGGCATCCGCTTTCATACCAGGCCTGCATTACATTATTTTGCTGAGGTCATAAATATTTCATGCTATACAAAACAGCTGCATGTTACTACCATCTTTATAAAGGCTATGATTATATTGTAAGAAGACATGCAAAGCAAATTAGGCCTTAAAAAACCTGGTCATTAGAAAAATGGCTGTCACAGCAGCAAATCCAACCAAATAAGAGGAAGGCTTTGAGCAGGTCTAGACAGATTTGGACAAAACAAGACTGATAAACCTTCATCCTAAGGCTCTGCAAAGTCGAAGCCAAGGCTGTGTCCTGTTACCTGCAACAGCTGTGCTGTCTTTATGAGGCTGCAACTCGCAGTGTGCCCTGGACAACCCATTTTTTAAACCTGGGTGCTCCGTGCTGTCCTAAAAGTTATCCAAAGCCCAGTCCTGGTCTAGGCATCCCATGTAAAACGTCATGATGCTGAACACTGAGAATAGCTCAGCCCAGTGAGCCCTTGCCAGCTGAGCCCTATGTTGGGCTTCACAGGGTCTGAAACCCACCAACTCATGGTGGCCTCAAAGACAGGCAGAGGAGGCTGGAAGTGTTTGGGAAAATTACTGGTCTCCATCAAAGGCAGCAGGGTGAATTTTGATTTGGCAGTACCAAAGGAGGCTCTTCTCTCTCTGTTTTGGCCTAAGTTGGGTCATGCGCTGGGGTCTCTTTGCCATGTTAACTTTGCAAAGAAGTATGGGATCCTTTATGGGTTTGGTGGCAAGTTTCTGCAGATGGTAATTTTTAGTACTGTTGGGGAGGATGAGAGGATTCATTGGGGTGTTTTCTTATTGCCTACTGGTGATGTACTGCTGCTGATGGTGTCATAAGCCAGATGAAAGCATCAATGTCCAGAACTAAAGGCCCTGAAAATCATGCCTGAGTATTTCTTAATCCTGGAGTCTCTTAGTAGCCACAAAAAAATATTTGTCTGACTTAAGTTTCCCCAATGACTGCAGTAGCTCCTGTATGTGTATCCAAAGAGGTCCCAGTGTTCAATGGGCTCAGCAAATTGATACCTTGATCATGCTAACCATGAAATAGATGCCCTTCTGCTTAAAGTCCCCAAGGGCTTGGTCTGGGAGGAATGGTTTTGGTAACCTCTGAGAATAAGGCCAGGCTGAGATTCAGCATGCTACTCAGGTGGAGATAAACTTTTCTTCTAAGAGATGAGGGGCAGGTATAGGGAGAAGGAATATAGAGTCTCTCATTTGAGGACAAATGCTCTAATGCTCTGTGCTGCTGAGCCTAATAGCTTTGAAAGACATCTACTGATGGATTTAGCCCCATTCTGCCAGAGGTGTCATCTCTGTGCCAGTGGCAACTGGTATATAACCCAGTTTACAAATCAGCATATTAGTACAAGTCCTTCTTCATAGGTGGGAGGTTTGCAGGGGCCATGACGATGAAGGATGAAGAATGGAGATAGGGATGGGCTCAGAAACCTTCAGTAGTAAAGAGAGACCTTCACCAGGGTCAAGAACATCTGACGTGACTCTGACTTAAGATACAGTAGCCTTAGTTTGCTATTCTGGTCCTGTATTTTACCTGGGTCATACCTAGCTGAAAAATTTCATGTAGCATAGTCAGTATTTTGTGCACTGTCTGTGCTAGTTTTTTTCAAAACTATTCATAGTTTGAAGTAATCATATATTACAATACAAGATATTAACATTTTGCGTAGTCTTTCAAAATAAATGTGGCACACATCAAATGCTGCAACATTTGGAAACTTATCTTGAAACAAATCTATATTTTCACAAACTGACTTTATTGTTTTGCTACCTGATGACTCTGAGCTGGTGAAAAAGATCTTTTATTTTCTCTGGGTGATCTATGAAAAAGTCTAACTTATTACTTTTGCAGGTCTTTTGAAAGGCTTATCAGCAAGAAAGTGCAAAAGAGTTCAATCTCGCCAGGAAAACTTTGGACTGTTTAATTGCCAGAAGTCTATTAATCAGTAAAGGAAGTTTTACAGAGTCTGTGGGTAAGAGAGGAAACCTGAAAGGAAACATCTTGACGTAATTTTTATTATAACCCTTAAATTGCATACCTATGTATAATGTAAGCATTTTTTTCCCTTGTGGGAAAAACTCCATGATTTTTGTGATATTAAGGTGAGAGTAAAACACTGGAATTGGAAAGGCTACAGAACAGTAGATTATAATCCAAGCGCAGATTTGAGTCTAGTGAATGATATGGAGTGTTTTTGCTTTCACATGATCCCTTCTGTTAGTGTTCTTAATTTATTTTGCAAACTTAAAAAAATGAAGTCCTTGAGCTGTCTGTGCTCTGTATCTAAGCCAGTTGTTTATTGTGGAAAGAGCATTTATCTCCATCCTTGGAATTAAATCAGAACTTGACTAGATGTGACCCTGAGCAGTCTGATCTAATTTTAATGTTGAATCTAACTTCAAGGTTGGCCCTGCTTTGAGCAGGAATCAGAGAAGATGAGACCAGGATGATCCTTCTGACTTGAGTTTTTTCTATGATTTTTTCTGTATGGGTATACAGTGTAAGCCTCCTAGGACACATGATGTGTTACTGTGTCTTGGTCTTACAATATGCAAACACAGAGCTGCTCCAGTTTTTGGAACAGAATAAGAAACTTTGAAAGTTAAATGGATTTTGACAGCTGTTCAAAACTAGAATTATAGTAAGAGTGCAATATATTTGTCTTCACAGCACCCCATCTTTCTGCTTGCCATGCTTTCCACTTATGACCGCTAGTTTCAAATTGGCTTTTTGGTCCCAGGCCTTTAAAGTTGGACAGAACAAGATGTCTTCTATATCTTTTTTTGATTATCAGCGGCAACATGAGCTCTGGCATAAGATGGATACTAGATAGCGAAAGAGCAGCCTGAAGTGGTTTTTACAAGCATCTCAAATTGCTGCCATTTCTTCCAAATGTCTGTAGTTCGAGGGCTGGTGGCGCAAATAGGCTTGACTGCCTCCTTTCCTGTGCTGTCATCAGGGTGATAGCTTTCTGGCCTGGTTTTGGCTTGGTGACACTGCTGCAGGACACTTGGACTCCTAAGGCTGTCCCAGTTTGTGGTTTTCTTTTTTCTGGGAACACTTGTACTCCAGTCTCTTCCTTCTTGTTTTCTGGTGTGATGTGATGAGACTGGAGACAATTCCTCTGGGCACCCTTCTGTGAAAGGGAAAACCAGTTGTCTCTGAGTCATTCTTTGTTGATACAACTCTTGCATTCAAACTGAAGCCTGTTGCACATTTCGCAGCTCTGGATGGTATCCTGCCTACCAGCATGACCGAGAAGAACACTGTAACGGATTTCCCTCTAGTGATGAAACTTGTCAACTGCAGGTTATTCTATGTATCTGAAGTGCTGGTGCAGCATTTGTAGTTGTTTCTCCCTTCCTTTCAAGCAGCCACTGTGAGAGGGGAAGAAAAGATAATCAGAAGTTTATTGGATCTGGAATGCTATGAAGTCAACGTGTAAATAACAAGCCTTTATACCATAAAAACAAAACAAACAAAAAAAAGCTCAGCTGTTTCAAATTAGAAACAAAGTTGTGCACTAAATGCACCTTCACACCAGGTTTGTTATTCTGGATAAAACCCCCACTACCTCTTAAGCAAGATGAGTATCATAATATATTTTCTGGTGGAATAGGTAACTCTTTCATCAGTTCTTTAAGTGTTTAGAAAATATCTTCTCCAGGCCAGAGACTGTTACTGTGTTAAGAGTTGTCATCCTATACCAGGATTTTAAAATTATAGCAGAATTAGGTGCTTGAGGGCCGAAAATGTTATGTTCAAGTGTGGAGTCATCTAATTTTGCACAGTCAATGAAGAAATTATTTACTTAACATTAGCCAAAAAACCCCCTCATTAGCCCATCTTTTGCTCTTATTATTTTCTAAAGAACTGTCACTTTTGGAATGAAAAGTGTGTATTATTTTCCCTGAATAACTTTGAAATGATTGACTATTGTCAAATAAATTTGGCAGGAGGAAAAAACTTTTTGGAGATATGAAATTTGACACTACTTGTAAAAATAGCTGGTCAGCTACAAAGGAAAAGCCATTAATGCATGCCCTGAAGCACAGCAGTGTAGGAGCAGAGTCTGTGTGGACACAGAGTGCACCTGTGGAGGCTGATGTGGAGATGACCCAGCTACACCTTCACTAGTGGCTCATGCCAGATTAGAGAACCGTGTCTCTTGTGTGAATTTTCTTGGATACCAGAAGGTGTGAACACAGGGGAACAAGGTAAGAATTCAAACATCTTGAGAAACCAGAGATAGGGATCTCATTTATCCTGGTGATAAAAAAAAAAGGTGGTACAGTTGGGCAGGAGTCATTGAGCACTGTCACTGCACAGGAGAGGAGCAGAGGACACCTGGGATTGCAAGTCCAGCAGTGCTACAACAACATACCAAGGCTAGGAAGCAATGGAAGAGGCTGCATGGGTGATTGTGGAGCTGCCACAGCCAAATGTCTTTAGGTTAGGCAGTTCATTTTTAGGCGTGATTTTCCCTGGTCTTGAATCAGGATCTAGACTAGCTGCCCTCTTGTGGTCTTGTAGTGCCATATGGCTACAAGAATGATGTTTCCTGCGGTTAAATCAAAACGTCTGAAGCCTGAGAAAGAGATTGGTTTCTGCATTGTGGTCTCAGAGTGATGCATATAAAGAGTCAATCAAAAACGATATGTAAGTAAATAGGGTCTCTCTATTACTGGTTAATTTGATGAGTGCAAAGAACTGAGTGATTAAATGACTAGGTACCAAAATTTTTAATGTGTCAAGAACTACTCATAAGTTACTGAATGTGGAAACATTGGTTATGCAGCCTGATTTGTATAAACGGCTTGTATCCTGATTAAAACTACTTTATTTTATGTTGTCCTTTAGTTTTCAGACAGCTACCTGGGACACACTGAACACAGTTTTGGTAGGTTGCATTGACGAAACATGCAGCTTTAGTAAGGGAGGTTCATGCTCGATGTTTCACAGAATCACAGAATGGTTTGGGTTGGAAGGCGTCCTAAAGATCACCTGGTTTCAACCCCCCTGCACAGGCAGGGACAGCTTCCACTATACCAGGTTGCTCAAAGCCCCATCAACTTGGCCTTGAACACTGCCATGTTGGCAGCCACAGCTTCTCTGGGCAACCTGCTACTTGGTATGGAAAGTGCCCCATTGCCTCCAGCCTCCAGGCCATGGGAGCAGGGCAGCGCAGGCGAGTCAACCAATGTGGTTTAAACATCCTGGTTTTGGCAGTCCTTGTAGGCTTTCAAGACCCAGATGGACAAAGCCCTCAGCAACCAGTTCTTACCACAGAGCTGGGAGCAGGTGGTTGGGGGTAGACCTCCCAAACTCTCTGCCAGCCCAAGTGATCCTGAGAGCCTGTGACCTAGTGCTGGGCCGCTCTGCAAGTACCTCCAGACTGCCTGATCACATCATCTGTATACCCTATCTTCCTTTGCCCTATTCTTCCCTTTTTCCTTTCTTGATCATCTTTTTAGCTGCCATTTTACATCCCTTTCTCCACCTCCCCCTATTTCTACCCAAGACCTGCCCTAATCCCTTTTTCCTCATTGCTCCTAGTTTTGCTGCATCCCACCTCAATTTCACTATTTGTGATACCCTCAGCCTTGAAGGGCATTACGGAAGTGGATCCCCTGGCCTTGTTGGCCTTGTGAGGTACAATGCACCCAAATTGCCCCGCACAACTTTCAGCTGTCATGTCGCGCCCTTGCTCACACACCTTCCCTTAGTGCCCTGTGAAATGCAGCTGTGCCTTCCCGCACTCCCCCTATAGGTTTTGTCAGTTTCTCACACTGTTATCTGTCACCTCCAGCAATTTCTCCACATCCTGCTGAGATATATTTGCGTATATTACCATCCTGCTGAGATAGACAACATCAGTCTACCTGCAGCCATGATACATCACCTCATTTCTTCCTTCTGCTTGCTCACTCAGAGATCTGTCTCACCCCCAGCCCTCATCTTCCCTCCCCACACATTATACTCTTATTATTTAATGTGGTTTTATCCACATAATACTCAGCATGTGCAAAAAGATAAGGTTAACAAGTATTTAAAGAGCTTCCACTGATTTTTTAATGTATTTTGAAAGGCAGTGTTTTCTGAAAACCCAGCAAGGGAAGGTGGGAGAAGGAGGGACATTACAGGAGGGACATATATAGAAGTAGTCAGATACTATGCACATCCTATACACTGTGGTCATTACAGTAAGAAAAAAACCTAGCACCTCAGCCTCAGTGGTCATAAGATATGCAAACATGTAGCACCCACAGCAAATATATCTTCCAAAGATGGAAGGGTGCAGAATCTGAAAAATACTCAGCATCACTTCAGCAAGACCCAAAAATCACTAGATATATAACCTGGTCTGAGGATTTTAGTTATATTCAAAGAGCAATTCATTTTCTGCACTTGACAACAAGAATGGTGACTTCTGTGACTAAATTTTGCATCCAGGCTGATGTGAAGTCAATTATGCATATTTTAGAAATTAAAATAAATTATTTCTGTCTTTTAGGGCTGTTAGCATCACAATACTGATGCAAAAAGACCCATCTGTAATTAGATCTTTTTCATTCCCTCTGATTAGATCACATCTTCAAATGTTAATTTCATAGAATCATAGAATAGTTAGGGTTGGAAAGGACCTTAAGATCATCTAGTTCCAACACCCCTGCCAGGGGCAGGGACACCTCCCACTAAACTGTGTCACCCAAGGCTCTGTCCAACCTGGCCTTGAACACCGTCAGCGATGGAGCATTCACAACTTCCCTCAGCAACCCATTCCAGTGCCTCGTATCCAGTCTAAACTTCTCCTGTTTAAGTTTGAACCCTTTACCCCTTGTCCTATCACTACAGTCCCTAATGATGAGTCCCTCCCCAGCATCCCTATAGGCCCCCTTCAGATACTGGAAATCTGCTATGAGGTCTCCACGCAGCCTTCTCTTCTCCAGCCTCAACAGCCCCAACTTTCTCAGCCTATCTTCATATGGGAGGTGCACCAGTCCCCTGACCATCCTCGTGGCCCTCCTTTGGACTTGTTCCAACAGTTCCATGTCCTTTTAATGTTGAGGACACCAGAACTGCACACAATACTCCAAGTGAGGTCTCACAAGAGCATAGTAGACGGGCAGGATCACCTCCTTGGATTTTGGATGTATTACCATACAATATACTTCAGGGGACCTCACATCTTTATTTTCAGCAGCATATTAAGTGTGTATCTTCTCGGTTTTACTTGCTATAATGGGATTTTTGTGTAAAAAAATACATAATGTAGGCAAGAGCCATAATCCAAGATCTCACAACAAATTATTTTCTCCTTCAAGTGCACTCGGGGCCAGAGTTGATGTTATTTGCAATCAGGAAACCAGTCAAAAACTCTCAAGCCACTTCACAGTTTTCAGCGCAGTTTAAGTAGCTTAATTAAGATTAGGATATAATTGCTGCTGCTGAAACATGGAAAGCTTCTGTCTTGTGAACCTTAATTAAAAAATTAAAGATGAAAAAAGAAAAGAGAAGCCCTCCTAACCTGACAGCAATCTGGCAGGCTTTGCAGGGCTGACTATGCATGAACTGTTTGACCTTGTAAATCTAGCAGATTTAAAATGCATCTGAAAGGCAGTGTGGGTAATCAGCCTCATTCCCACACTTGCTTCAGATTTGTCTGTTCAAACCAAACCTTCATCTTCAAGTATATACACATAAAGATTAATTTACAAAAATGTTTTTACAGGTTTTATTCGACAAGATTTTGATAAAATTATTTATTTTTAACTGAATTTTCTCCAAAATACCTATTTTGTGTCAGTACCTTTCTTTAACTATGTCTACACGATACTGTATGATTTCAGTTTCTTCAAGGCAAGAATTGTTCTCCTATAGCCATTTTGACTTAAGACATGCAGTAACATTCCTTAAAGCAGAAAAATCAGACCAACTTCTAAGTACTTTACAGCTTTACATTAACAGCAAGGTGGCAAAGCAGTTTTGCTTGGCATGCTGATAACTCCCACATCAGTGAACACAGTGAACAACAAGAACAGACCACTAAAGCTTTAGATAAATACAAGGTGAAGAAAGCTGTTAAATGCATTTCAGTGGATGTTTACATGTTTCAGAGTACTATCAGGCAAAGCATAAAAAACTGTAAAAATAAGCAGCGCCCAGAACTGAGTGGCATGACACTGCATGTGTTTTGGAGAAGGGTGAAATGTCCCAAAAGAATTAATCATGATTTATTCAACTGGAGGATAGCATCAAAAATGCTCTTTGTCCAAACTCATTCCTTATAAATAAGCTGAGAAACGGGGCAGACTCGACTAGGTGGGCAGCTACCACTGCTACCCTTGTGGCAAAAGAAGGGGGCTATTAATTTTCTGCTAGCAACATACAAATGAATAATATGTTTCTATGCCCTGAACTATCAAGTCAATCACATAAAAAACCAGACCAATAATTCTTTCTCTTGGGAACATACTGTATTCCATTATTTGCAGATAGCAGGCTGCCATCCCGGGCCTTGGCGGAGCTAGGAGTGAACCAGGGTAACCCATCAACTCCAAGGGACATATCCAAGAAAAATGCTATCAAACTTTCTTTGCAGTATGGCTGTAGTCATGGCAGTTCAGTCTCACAAGTGGCCCATCTATAAGCTGCTGATCAATATGAGTTAATGGTGATTTTGAGAGAGTGTTTTCTTCAAACCCTGGGGGAATAAAGCCTGTACTTGCAGCTGAAATATATTTGAGGTAACAGCAATGCAAAAACATGGATTTTGGAGCCATAATGAGTTACCCTGAATACTGTGACTTAATTTTCAAAAATAATAAGTATGTCTGTAGACATTTTTACCACATCAGAAGTAAATATCCTCCATTAAACCAAGGCAAACAGAGTGAGCTTGCTGACATTTGCACAAGACAGGTTCTGAGATGTCTGTTCCACGCTGTGTATGTCCCAGAGTAAGTACAGAACAGCACAGTTTTTTATAGTTCCCTTCAAGTTTCTGTGGGAGATCTCTCTTGTGGCCTACAAAAGTACTTATTTTCCAACATTGCTAGAGGCCTTTCCTATAGCAGTTGATGACCTACTGATTAATTTAAAATAAGTAGCATTTTTATGCTAAAAGTTCTCCTTTTCCTGTTCAACATGGCATTTAATATTTTCCAGGAGGATCAAATTTTGTATAAGATCATACAGTTTTGGTAGTATCAGTTTTTATTCTTTCCTAGAACTTTATCTTTTGGGAAAAAATATAATTATTTGATGTGTTCCTCCCATGCAAGCTTCTCTCCCAGAAGGTCATACAAGAACTTGTGTTTTGCCAGACTTGTGTTATTTTCTATAAGACAACGGTTTGGATTCTTTCAATTCGGTCATATTTGAATATGTCCTTTCTGTCATATTTGAAACCGAAAAGCTCAGACACCACTTACCACTGGTCTATGGGCCCATTACTGTACATTTTTTAGTTAAACAAAAGAAGGAATGGGACAATCCAGGAAAGGAAAGGAGGAAATTCTGGTATTGTAGCTCCTGAGTGGTATAAAATCAAGGTTAGTATGACCAGGTAAGACAGGGGCTGAGCACTCAGTCAATACTGGGGCACCAAGTGAAGCCCTCTTGGGGCTGTGTGTGAAGGGTATGAATGAGGGCAGCTTTCGATGCACAAGCACATGGAGCGCTGCTGCAGACAAGATCCAGGTCTAGGTAGTTCCTTGGTGAACTACCTAGAAGAGAAGCTTCTTCTCATGTTTTTCCCTTTCCCTTACTTTGAAGGGGAAAAAATCTATTGTGGTAAGCAGCAGATGAAATGCACAAAGCCCTGAGCAACCTGGTCTGAGCTCATAGCTGGCCCTGCTGCAAGCAGCAGGTTCGAGTGAGGTGCTGTGAGCTCCCACCCAGCCAGAGTTACCCTGTGATCCCAAATGGCATCTTCTTTTTTCATGTAAAATTACTCTTCAGCCATTTATTCAAAGTTGTGGTATGTGATGCAGGGTTTTGAAAGCGTAACTTTGGGTGAAAGATAATTCACCGGTATCCCACGGTTGTTTAAAAGCTTTCACACTGTTCATGAGAATTCATTTTTCTTTAAATTCTGATTATATAACTTCTGGTGACCTTCCACTGTATCTCAGGTATAAGATTTCCCTAACATCTATGTGCCTTTGTTTATTAGTTCCTTCAGGGAAAAGGTGATCGTGGTTTATATTTCTGGAAAGTCCCTAGCTGTTGTGCTTAAACACGCTGCAGATATTTTAGTTGCAACATATTTTCAACTTAGTTTCCGTTTCATTTATTCCCGCTTACTATTTGTTTGGATCTTGGCAGTGCTGGGTGTGGGATCTGTTAGCTTCAGATTACTTTCAAAAGAGTAGTCTGTCTCTTCCATGACTTCCCAGGTTCAAAAACACAGCTTGCAGTTTTGAGATACAGTTGAAGCTGAAATAGTGGGTGTGCGCACACTGGCCTTCTGCAAAAAGCACCCCATTGTTCAAGCACAGCAAAAGGTCTGTGGAGTTTAAATTGCTGGTAACCTGTGAAGTTAAATACTGATAGGCTAAATACAGCTGCTGAGAAGAGACTGGGTGACTGCCATGGCTGGTGCCTGCAAAGCAGAGGGGAAGCATGAGTGAAGGGCACGGCAAGGGCATCACTACTACCTTCCTGAGACATCAAGCTAGGAATGATAAACTAACATGCGCCTGGGTAGGACCCATGTATTTCCAGATTTTGCTGTGGGGCTAACCATCCTGGTGAGTGCGAAGATGTGTTGGGTAGTCTTGCTTATGTTATTCTGACACAGTTTGGTAGCACTGGCATTCTGGTGACCTGTGGTCACTCTACCTGTAATGATGCAAATGGGTGCCACTAACGTCAAAGGCAGCATGAACAGCAGACTCCAGCAAAATTCATCAATGAAACAGAGATAGATTGTCACCATGATGCAGGTCACGTGGCCTATGAATTCAGAAAACATCGCTGGGTGTCCTCCCTGTCCCATGCAAAAGTGGCAGACTCCACATATGGTCTGCATGGGCTTTTGGGCGAAGCTGGAGGAAAGCTGTTGAGCACAGCTCATGTGGATGCTTCTTGAACTGAAGTACATTTTGATTTTAGCTGAGCTTCTGTCTATACAGAACAAAGTGTTTGTGGGCTGAGAGGGCATAATAGCTGGCCTGAGCCACAGTATAAATCAAGATATGCATGACATGATGTTAACATGCAGCTTCAGTCTCAGCTATTGCAGATATCTCCCCAGTACTGCGTTCTACAGTGAAGACATGTCTTTTTTTTTATATGCTGCCACAATACTCCTGGAGATATATGTCTTCAACATATATGTGACTTGTGTTCTTTTAAACCCCATTTGGGTGTACAGATGTGGGGCTGGATGGTTTCAGTACTTGGTTTTTGCAACTTTCTGCACAAATGCGTTTCAGTGGAACGCCAATTTAGATTTGCCAAACACTCCACTCCCATTGCTATTAGCAAAGCAAAGCAATTTTTGCAAGCATTTAATCATAAAGGGGTAGGGCATTCCCAGGTACTGCTGTGGAAAATAGGCCTAACACATCAGCCACAATTGCAAATAAAACTTTGAACCTTATAATTTAAAAGTAATCAGAGACCTGTTCTGTGATAGGTAGTGTAGAGCTTTCATTTATTATGACTTCCAGGCAGGAGATGAGGTGAAAATCTTCATATCAGTGAGCCCCTTTAACGAGCCCTCACTAAAATATTTTTTTCTATAAGGCTGCCATAACACATAACCTTCAATATGTATTTACACAATGCCCATCTAAAGGCTCAAAGGACAAGAGGATTTTGAATTTGTTCTTTTCCCTTTGCTCTTCTTTGTGAAAGGAGAAGGAGCATGGAGCTGTACCCCCAGGTCAGTGGCCAGCAAAGGTCTTCATGCCTGGGGCAGTGTGGACAGCAGCAGGAGACCAAGAATGCTGCAGCCCTTTTCCCTGACCTGTGCAGACATACAAAGCATCACAGATAAGGGCAAGTGACTACTGCCAGTGTGGCTTCATTATGGGAAACAATAATAGTAGAAGTTGTGGGTGAAAACCAGAATTGTGTTGCTGAAAATACTTTCGCTTTAATAAGGTATTTACTAGTTGAAAAAATGGATGTCTACATTTCAGGAAATACATTACAGAGGATTCTACAAGTGTGAACAGTTACTGTGATTTCATTTAATGGTCTTAACGTTTTCTCCTTACTGACTAAGAATCACATTAAGAAATATTGCATAGGTTGTATATTCAGTATATGATCACATGAACAAGCGTGCACTTTCTCTTGAATTTTGCAGTGATATGCTAAAATGTTTTGCATCTATACTAGAAAAATGTGCATGTTTTGAACTAATAGGCTGCTTCTGCTTTAATGGTGGCACAATGGGGAAGAATTAAAAGTTGTTCACTCTCAGCTTCATGGGTATGTTCCTGACAGTTATTGTGCAATGCAACATATTTTAATCACTATGTTTGCAGTAGGTAACATGTACTGCATAGACACTGTAGCTATTTCAAATTCATTTTCCTGCATTATTCAAGATCAGTGCCTGCAGGCTGATCTGCCAGGATGAATTCCAGGCAAGTCTGTAGTTACATACCTAGGAAGATCCACCCAGTTAGAGGTAGTCCAGCTAAGTCAGTAGGAGTTCTGCCACTGACTTACTGATTCTAAGGTACTGCCCATGGGCTCTGAAAGACGTTTCTTCAGTTCTCATGAACTGTTAGGCATATCCAGCTCAACAGCTCATGCCTTTGTCTGCTGTGGCCCCCTTATCACTATATTAATCTCAGTTATAACAGAAGATCTGTGCTGAATCTGTTTCCTGTTCACACACAAAACCTTTGAATTATTTGACTGTAGCCAGAGTTAATGTTATCTTCTTGGGAGCTATGTGAATTTAGGATGAGTCACAGTTTGTTGACATACAACATGGAAAGAAAAATACTTGAATCCAGCCAAGCCTTCTGGTTATCAGGAAGTTTGTAAACTTGGCAGACTTGATTGGAAGCTGTTTTCCCATTTTTTAGTATGTAACCGTAGCTATGTAAAAAGTGACACGTGCTGCAGACAAAAGCACCATGAAATCCTATACCTGCTTTTTGTAAAGAGTACTGAACAAGTTAGGTTATGAATAGAGGAAAAATATTGGTCTTGTTCAGAAGAAAAACTCAAAGAAAAACCTGAAGAAACTGCATTTCCAGTGAACTTCCATCTGTTTTTTTATTCAGTATAAAATGCCTGTCATTGCAACACTGCGATGTAGTGTGGAACATCAGATAACCACAAAACAGTTTCAAAGCAGACATAATTCACAGGTCTGATTTTTATGTAGTGATGAATCCCCCCAAAAATGGAGCATCAGCAGATCTGAGGCAGTAGACATCGCTGTGTAGAGTCAGCTGATGTGAACCCTCCTGCTGTCAATGTACTTCAAGCCTTCTGCAAGTCATAAATTCTAAAGAAACCACCAAAAGGAAGAGATTTTTCAATTTCTAGAGTAGAAACAAATATTTTCTGTACCTCTAGAAGAAAGAAGAAGCCTAGCTCTACTGCTTTAGGAACTGCCATACAATTTTTATTGCTCTGTGCAGCCTCAAAGACACCATCTTCCATGGCTAACATATGTGATTATGTACTCTTAATAGAACCAAAGCAATGAAGATTAAACAATTAAATTATACTTTCAGTTATAAATAAACCTCTTCTTGTTTACCAAGAGTTCTTTTATATGTATAAAAAAATGGCTTAAGGTAGCTAATCTACTTTTTCTACTTCATTTTCTTGTCTAATCCTGGAATTTGATTAAAATTGGAAAAATTAGCTTTCCTTTGATTTATATACTTTTACATGCAGTGCTATTAGACTTGCAGTGCTACTCTTTATTTATTTATTTATTTTAAGACATGCATAAATCTTCTTTTTCTGGAGTCATAGAACCATGGAATTGTTTGGGTTGGAAGGGGTCTTAAAGATCTTGTTCCAACCCCCATGCCATGGGCAGGGATGTCCAGGCCTTGAACACTTCCAGGGATGGGGCAGTCACAACTTTTCTGGGCAACTTGTTCCAGTGTCTCACCACCCTCACAGTGAAGAATTTCTTCTTAATATCTAGTCAAAATATGCCCTTTTTCAGGTTGATAAAACTCCATTTCTTAAAAGTGTAATAGTTTTTCAAAGTCTTAAATTCTGGGCTGGCAAAATCTAGAAATATCCTTTGAAACATAACATTTATTCCTCATGGAGAATCTTCTTTTTCAGGGTTTTCAGTGAAATAGCTGACGATAAGAAGAGTTCTTATGCAGATCACGAGGAACTTGAAGAGACATCAAGGCCCCAAGTAAGACAGAAAAACCTACAGAGACACATGAATTTTTGAAATAGATGAGGCTGGATCTAAGAATTCTACTGACACTTTCAAAGTCTGAGGATAGCAGATAATAAGAGATCCTGAAAGTGTTATGGTTTACAGCTCTTCACTAAGCTCTGCAGTGCTAGAGATAACAATTGTAAAAATAATAATAATGTAATGATTAAGAACGTTAACTATTAAGAATATTATTTACAGAAGCCTGCAAATGGGTTGTCATAGGCCACAGTAGTTCAGGTAGGAGCAGAGATGGAAAGTTTAATCACTGACATGGTTAATTAACACACACGTGAGTACATCAGGTGCTGAATGTGCCATTGGCTACGCAGGAAGGGAATCCTGGCTCCTTCCAGTTCTGCATAGAAATGGTAACAGGGCAAGTCAGAGCAGAAGGCAAAGAAGAGTGGGAAACAGAATTTCTCAGGATGTATGATAGGGTATTTTGAATTTACAGCAAAAAATGTTCACTGTTTTCAGCACTGGTGCATGAAGAAATTGGTAATACCTGCAGCATACAGCCTCTACTGCTCATGGGGGATAAATGCAGGATATGGCTGGACCCGTTTCCAGTAAAGCAATTAACTGTATTTTTTGTTCATTGCTCGATTACAGACTGGCATCAGGAGGACCAAAAAGACAGATCCTGACAGAATATGATGTGTGGGATAAAAAGTGTCATTCTTTACCCTTAAGTAACTTTCTCTACTATCTGTACTTGTGCATCTCACTGCTATTGACTCCTGTCTGACGGATGTTACTTTCTGTTGCTTGCTTTATAGCTGTTCAGCACTTTTATTGCCCTGCCATCTGTTCTAAACAGTTAAAGACACTTTTATTCTCAATTTTTCTTCAGGGATGTAGAAGAGGCATCTGTCTCCAAACACTTAAAATCTCTCAATATACATTGTGCAAATTATTCATGCACAATAACTCAGACACTTTTTCAGAAGGATTTATGGATGTCTGATGAAAGTGTAATTTGCTTACAGCTTTAAATAAAACATTGTTGAAATTTGGCATACATTCCAGCATGGAAAACTGCTCATTTTGTGTAAGAAATTAGTAAAGTTAGGCTTGAATCTAGTGGAGTTCTCAACCCAAATCATTTTCTTTAAACATGCTTGGAAGTATCCTACTGAATGAGGACCCCTGAGTAAGTTCATACTGAGTTTTTTGAGTCTGTAGTCCCAAAAGTGCTACATCTAGAGAACACATTTTACCAAGACTTTCCATCACAAAGCTCTGTGTAAACACCGATTAATCCGGTTACCATCCTGGGAGCTCTGAAGTGGAAAAAGAGACTTGTTAAAGGCATCAGTGTGGATTTAATGAGTCTAAGCTGGGCTTAAAACGAAGGAGTTTCAGTCCTCAAGCCATGGAAATAAATCCTGTCCTGACCCAAGTGTATGAAGGGGAGAGATGATGGATCCCAGCGGGTCCTCAAGGCTGTTTGCTGGCAGTCTCCTCCCTGACATACCCACGCTGCACACTTTGTACATGTTTATGCAGGTGACCTAGGGCAATTTGTTCATTTTTTGAAATTTTTCAATTGTTAGCAGTGCATGGTTGTTTGCAAATATTCAATAAGACCTGTTGCTAAAAGGCTTTGGGAAAAACATCCTTTTCCATTGCTATAGACCTTCACTCCAGCCTTTCCTTTCACGTTTCCTGTGGCAGTAGGAAAAACCTAAGGACTTAAGGACATGACGGGGTGCAACTGAGACATGGTGGCTGAAGGAGTCACTCATTCCCAGGGTGAGGTGGGATGTGCTGATTAAACTGGATCTGCCAGTCCCTGCCCCTGCCAGGGACTCTTCTGCAGCTGCTGGAATTACAGAGAATAAGTGGCTGGTAATCTCAACACAGATCAAATTCACATCTAAATAAGGTTTGTTTTGTTTTGTTTTTCCTTTTAGTTATTGATATTCTTCTCTATAGAAGAATCTCACAGCTCTGCTTCATCAAAGTCATGCCTTGGGTGCCCAATCAGAGGTCCCTGGCTCCCTGCAGCAGCTGTGTTGGGTCTGCTGTATGGATTTTGCAGCGCTCAACTCCAATTCAGCAGCAAGCTGCTCAGCTGGCTTCAACCATCCTGAGTGTAAAAGATGCAAGGATCTGTCAGCACACAGTAGAGTTCCAGATGTTACCATTTAAAAATATGATGAAGTTTCCCAAGTAAGCTATTCCTAGTTACTTGCCATAAATCCCATAGGAAAGGGTGGGATGCTGGGAAAAGGCTGTTTGTGAGGCTCTAGGGGATTTCCTGCTGGCCGGTGGAATATCTCTATGGATATGATGCAGCAGCCATGGCAGGGTTGGGGTATGGTCCCCCTGGGTGCCCGGACTTGGGTCCCCCAAGGCATGTGTTTGTGCCATGACCTAGGAAGGGCTGCCCTGTCCCAGTTACTGGGGGAAAACTGCAGGCAGGGGCATTAGCCTTGGTCTGTGGGAAGCAGAGAAGGGTAATTGTAACTTTTTTGTGTATTGGCAAAGTTTCTGTGGATTTCCATAGGAATAAACCCCACATTTCTGCCACAGAAGCTGTCTGCAGGCAAATCCAAAATACTTACTTCAATTCAGAGGCTGCTGGAGCTGCCAGAATAGGATCTTGGTATATTTCATCAGGCAGGGGAGAAATGGAGACATGTTTTTTTGTTCAGCCTTGGCCCCAGAAAACAGGCAAGCTATTTTGGCTGAAGCTTTTGTTGCATGAGTGTGGGGGAAAACTGACAGATAACAGATGCTCATTGAGTAAAATTTAATTCCAAGTTATTACAGAACTGTAAGCAGGACTTCTCTAGCTTTTATAGTTGATGCTATCACTTTGTATTCATCAAACAATAACTGCTAATACTGCGTGCCTTCTGTTCTCTCTGTATGCCCTTCATTCTGTTCAGATTTCTAACAACACAGCAATGCCATCAAATTTGAAGTGCAGCAGCTGGAGGCAAAGGCAGCACCCTTAATGGCATTACTTTCATGCAAACACCATGCTCAGAGAACTAATTGCAAAGTTCACTTACCTGAAAGATGGAAAACTGCTTGGCAAGGAAATGTCTTCACCAGGTCAATATACTTGAGGTAGAAATATCTTACTGACCACAATACTTTGACTTGCTTACAGTTGCTCATGAGGGAAGGTGGATGACAGTGAAGAAAAGCTTTAAATCAAAGTGACCGAGCCCATAACTCCTGCTCACAGGCAGCCCGCAGACCCTTCTCCAGGCCCCTTTTTCACAAGGCCCAGAAGCCCCTGGGTGCTGCTTTCCCCTTTGTGGGGACAACCAAGATGGAGAGGAAGGTGGAAAACTATGGTCAGCCCAGGACAGCTGCCCTTCCAGGATCATGGTTTTTGATGCTTCAAGCCTCCTAAACTCACTTTACCTGGGATATAAACATTATGACTGGAAAATGACATGACGCTTGAGACTTCCCCATGGCTTTCCCAACTGAGCTACCTCTCCCACACTGTGGCTGATCTGATACTGAGGAATCTTAGAGGGGTTTTAGAGATAACGGTGTCCGAGAAGGACTGGAGAACCAATGGAAGTACAGACATTCAAAAGTAATTTCCCTGCTAAATTAATCTGTTTACACTGGGCATTTCTGTATGAATACCAGTCATTTCTGCAAGGGTAAATGTCATATTCCGTTGAAAGAAGTCTCTGATATATTTGCTATGCAAACTCTAGGTGACATTAAAGCCAAATTCAAACTTTAACAGAAGCATCAAAAATATGCGCCATGTAAGCACGTGGATCTGTTTATGCAGTTGCCTCTAATGAGTAGCAATGTCTATGGAATTGTTTATATTCTCCATTAAGTGGGAAAAGAAAATAATATAAATCTGTTAAGCTTTGCACACTATCGTGACATTCTTCAAACAGTGATGCACTTGGTGTTTGCTTCTCAGGGTCTCACTGAAAATGCAGTCCAAACTAAAGATGTGAATTGAAAAGTCAATAATTAAACTGCATTACGTAGTAATACGTGGACACTCTTAGCCAGAATTAGTGTTCTTAATTCAATCTGCTTTAGTTCTCCTTGGAAATTAAATGAATAAAATAAAGGCCACTTTAGGCTTTTTAATTCTTAATGAGAATATCCACACAGAAGTGCAAAGAAATTAAACTAATCCACATTAAAAGACTCACTCACATGCATTTTCTTGAGGCTGCCTCCAGAAACCATACCTGATTCACATGTGGAATTCAGGGAAGATTTTAAAGGCTGACACTAACAGCTCCTCTCTTCTCATTTATCGTCTTCTTTTCTCTCTGTGTTGTTGCCCAGTCAGCAGATGTAAATGTGTATCTATTCCTTTAGCTCACTGCCATAACTAAACCCACTAGGTTGCCACTAGGGTTCTGTTTATGAGAAATTAAATACGTGATAGAAGTGTGGAGTTCTAGCAGGGAACGTGTGATGGTTGCTTAATATGCAATAGCTTTTTTTTTCTTCCCTAAAGAGAAAAAAAAAATTAGAGGTTGCTTTATATTCACAATCAGATTACGTTTAAGTAATCGCATAGGCAAAGAAACTAAGAGACAAGAGGTTTCCTCCATATTAAAGACATTTTCTAAACGGAGAATAATTTTACAACCAGGGAGGTTGCTACACCCCCATGTCAGCAAAGACTTAAGAGGGAATGCAGCTTCAGCATGCAACATGGCAGTGAGCGGCTTAGCTGCTGGGCTATCCTGAGGAACATAGGCAAGATGAACACAATGTGTCACCCAGAATTCTGTGACCGCATCTCATGGAATACCTCCTGCAAGTCTCTGATACAGTAGTGATGGGAAGCACCAAGCCAAGCAAAAGCACACAGACTTCTTGGGTATTTTTAAGTATCAATATGTGAGGCTTTTGTAAAACAGGTCATGGCATGGGGGGTGCATGCAGCTTCTGGGTCACAAGATAAGGAGCTCAGCCTAGAAGGAGGTTTTGCAGAGGGTCACTGTAAGGTAATTTTGTGATTAAGATTATTCTTGGTTAGCTGACCCTGGACATGCCTCATGCAAGTGAGGGCATGCTGGGGAACACGCAGCAGAGGGAAACTGAAGACTGCGTTAAAAAACCCTGTATGCTTTGCTTGAATTTTCTTTGAGGTATGGGCTTGTCTTTGAAGCTAATGCAGGTTAGTTACCCGTACGTCTGTCACCTTTACTGTTTTTCTTATTATCTACGTGGATTGTGGAAGAAAGTATCTGTATTGTGAACTATGAGGCTGCCAACTACAATTCTATTTGTTCCGCCAATACTGTTTTTCAATAAATCATTGAAACTCTTTTCTTAACAGTTATTTATGATGAAGTATAGAAAATAGGTTGAAATTTTTGCTTACAGTGTTAAGTAAATATTTCATGTTCAGATCAGACACTCACAAGCTCCTTTTTATTACTAAAATATGCTATATTCAGCATAAACTACAGTTACAGTTCAGTTTTCATGACTTGGAAACAAATGATGGGCCCTGAAACTGTGACAATAGAGTCACAACTACAGAGCCATACCTGAGGGAGCACCAGTCTGTGGGACAGTTTCTAAAAACTAGTGAGCTCCAAAAACCGCTGAGGACCAAGAACTCAATCTTATCATTAAAAATGTCTAGTAATTGAAGCAGATTGGGGAAAAAACACACATCTTTGTACTTCCCTTATTGTATGAAGGTTTCAAGCTACAAGATCTGGTAGTGCAAAGCTGTAATTCTTTGGTATCTAGGAAGGTGGTGCTAAACTACAAATTATAGCCAAAGCCGAAAGAGCTTGCTTTTAAAGGACTTACTGACGCTAGTTAGCGTTTCTTGAAGCCGATAAAGACTGTAGGAGGAATGCGAAGAGAGTAAAAAAGGAAGGTAAAAGGGCTTAAAATAAAATTATTTAACATTCCCTAATAAAGTTCCTAGTTCAGTGTTATCATAGAATCATAGAACGGTTTGGGTTGGAAAGGACCTTAAGATCATCTAGTTCCACCCCCCCGCCACAGTCAGGGACACCTCTGGCTAAACCCTGTCACCCAAGGCTCTGTCCAACCCGGCCTTGAACACTGCCAGGGATGGAGCATTCACAGCTTCCCTGGGCAACTCATTCCTGTGCCTCACCACCCTCACAGGAAAGAACTTCTTCCTTATATCTAACCTGAACTTCCCCTGTTTAAGTGTTAGGAAAGCTCAATCTGTTCTGCAGTTTCTGTTAGTTTTGCTGCGTGAGAAGAATCAAGAACTGCTCTCAACTTCATGACTTTTATTCAGGCAGCCCATTACATGATGAAGCAATGTGTGCGCTCCCACTCATGGCATGTGGTGCTACAGCTCCTGTTTGTATCAGAAGAAAGCTGCATCCAGCTCAGAGAAATGTATTTTATTCTTTATATGCATAAAGATGTTCATACTGCCCTTGAGCGACCAGTTTCATTCTGTTATGTATAAAGCTCTATGGTTTGTTTTGTTTTTTTTAATCTGAGCTTAAAAGTGAGCTTCTGTTTCTTGTCACATTCTTTTTCAAGTCCAAAAATCTTTTCACTAAAACCAGAGATTAATTGCAGCGCATGGATGTGGGATGCCCAGGAATACCAGGCTTGGGCTAGTGGACACTTTAGCCCTTCATTATCAGTTCTAGTATTACCAGTTTGCTATGAAACTTCCTGTATGATAATGGATTTCTTGAGGTACGGCTTGACTTTATTTAAATGTCATGACCTATTATGTAATTATTTCTTTACTCATCACTCTCATAGACAAAAGTGATGAGATCTTCTTCCTGGAAGAATGCTTTTGAGTGCCTGACTTGAAATGTGTTTAAGAAATGTGCTCCAGAGTTTCTGAAAACTTGTCCCTCTGGGTTTCTCAAAGTTATTGTTTTATTCTGAGGGCTTCTGCCTAGCTGCCCTGGCTTTCTGCCGCTTCCCTTCGTTACCTGATTCTCATAACACTCATTTGTGACAGGTGATTATTACAGCAGCAAGAAAGACAGAAATGCTTGCTCCAGGCTCACAGAAGGGATGGATGACAGAATTTAGTTCAGAATCAGTATTTCCTGAGTCCCAGCCCTGTGCTCATAATTGGTTTAAGTGGTGCAGAAAGTAATTGTATCATTACTGACAAGCCCTTACTACTACTAAGTAAATTATTTCAGTGTGAAAGTGCTTGTCATGTAACCCTGTACATTGTGATAAAAGCAGTGATATATAGGCAGTTCCAAAAATATCCACACTATTTTTTGTCTTTAAAACCCCAGTGAGATCTGCAGGGTCAGTGCAGAAAGCATGGCCCAAGGAACGTGTGCGGTACGCAGACGTCTGGAAGACCAGCCAGCAGCTGGCCTCCAGCAAACCACCTCTTATTCCCAGGGAAGAGATCAATGACCCTTGAATTAGAGACAGAAACCTTCCCTGGGGCTCCAATACTGAACAGAATGTAATTTTCTGAAAGCCACCAAATGTCTGCCTTTGAAAGGTGGAGACTCCCATGAGTATGAGACCAGAGGCACAGCAAGCAAAACCCTTTATGTCATCTCAGTGACCTCAACATGGATATGTACGGGCTGGTTGCTCTCGAACTCTATCACAAGGTACAGCAATGGAGCCACATCAGATGGGGCATATAGCAGAAGTATTTAATGCTCTCACACAGCAAGACTGCTCACTGACTATGGCGTTGCCTAACAATGTTCACAGAAGCACGTTAAATCTAAAAACATAGACTTCACTCTGTGGGATACATAGACATTTTCTTCACATTGCAATGGTTTCCTTTTTTTAGAGCATTAATTTTTCTTTGATCTTTTATGTTTTAGTATTTATGTTGTGGTGGATAATTATTTTGTAGACATCATGTAGGAGCACTTTGCTTGGGCAGCACAGGGACAGTCCTCTGTGGAAAGGAAGTCATTATGTCACATCCCTCATGTGGGTGGTACAACACGATGACTAGCCTGTGCCTAAACAGGCTGATTGTGACATTGGCAGTCTGTTTACATACATTTTATATATGTAATATATAAAAATAAAAAATAAACAAAAAATAAATTTATATATATTTTACATCTATTCCATGAGTCTATGATTTTCATTTTGGTATTCCATCCCAAAGGCTGACAACTACCAGCGAACGTGGCACTATTTTTCTGGCCTTTACCATTACGATGCAGGATGGAGTGAGAGATTATCAAGGAGAAACTGCCATTATGATTCATTCAGTGCAAGAGAGATTAGAGATGACAGGCTCTAATCAATAGCACAAATTACATCCTTGTCCTATCGGATATCTTCTTTTAAATTCCCCTTGAAGCATTTGTCATTGAGAGATGTCTGGAGCTTTTGTAGATGTTAATCTTTGAAGGTTTGGATGGAGTGCTGGACATGAGTTAAAAAATGAAAGCACTGATCTGAGCCACCATCCAGAATTCACCACTTGTGAGTTCCATGTGGCTTATGAGGACAAAAGTGATCTCAGATCACAGTAGCAATGTCCCTGGAGACCTGACTTGGTCTGTAATGGTAGGTGTCTATTTCTGAATGGCCTCATAAACTGGTTTACTTTGATGTTCCATGAAAAGCTTACCAAGGTGTCATGGGTTCAGCAGCAGCAGGCATTTTTCTCCTTCTTGGTAGCTGGTGCAGTGCTGATAACACCAGTGTTTCAGTTACTGCTTAGTGATGTTTTGGTCTGGCCAAGGACTTTCTGAGTTTCATGCTCTGCCAGGGAGGAGGGGAGCCAGGAGGAAGCAGAGACAGGACACCTGACCCAAACTGACCAAAGAGGTTATTCCATACCACAGCACATCATGCCCAGGATGTAAAAGCAGAGAGCAGAGACCCGGAAGGGTGGGGGTGCACTGCGTGGTCGGCCTGGGTTTTAGGTGGTGAGCAATTGTATTCTTTTCCCTTGTATTTCTCTTGTCGTTATTATTATTGGTGGTGGTAGTAGTAGTGGTCTTGTGATATACTTTAGTTACTAAACTGTTCTTATCTCAACCTGTGGGAGTTGCATTCTTTTCGATTCTCCTTCCCATCCCTCCGGGAGTGGGGGGAAGAAAGAGGGGGAAGTGAGTGAGAGAACGGGCTGCGTGAGTTAGAGAGGCTTAAACCATGACACAAGGTGAGGTCAAGAATGTATATACATACGTACATATGTGTATATATATATATGTAGGCATTTCTATTACATATATAAAATATACATGTGTCATGGGTTCAGCAGCAGCAGTCATTTTTTCTGCTTCTTGGTAGCTGGTGCAGCACTGTGTTTTTGATTTTGGGCCTGGGAACAGCGCTGATAACACCAGTGTTTCGGTTACTGCTTAGTGATGTTTTGGTCTGGCCAAGGACTTTCTGAGTTTCATGCTCTGCCAGGGAGGAGGGGAGCCGGGAGGAAGCAGAGACAGGACACCTGACCCAAACTGACCAAAGAGGTTATTCCATACCACAGCACGTCATGCCCAGGATGGACGACGGAGAGGAGAGACCCAGAAGGGTGGGGGGTGCACAGCTTGGTCGGGCTTGGTATTAGGTGGTGAGAATTGTATTCTTTCCTTGTATTTGCCTTGTCATTATTATTATTGGTGGTAGCAGTAGTGATTTGTGTTATACTTTAGTTACTAAACTGTTCTTATCTCAACATGTGGGAGTTGCATTCTTTTCGGTTCTCCTTCCCATCCCTCCGGGAGCGGGGGGGAAGAAAGAGGGGGGAGTGAGAGAGCGAAAACTGTGTGGCTGACTGGACTTAAACCACGACAATCTCAACCTGTGGGAGTTGCATTCTTTTCGATTCTCCTTCCCATCCCTCTGGGAGTGGGGGGAAGAAAGAGGGGGAAGTGAGTGAGAGAACGGGCTGCGTGATTTAGAGAGGCTTAAACCATGACACAAGGTGAGGTCAAGAATGTATATACATACGTACATATGTGTATATATATATGTAGGCATTTCTATTACATATATAAAATATACATGATACAACATACAGGCTTTACATTTGATATTGATATATTTTTATGCATATGCATATATACATATTTACACAGAAACATATGACAAGTTAATATGCTAATAACTGCAGAATGTGGCAGAGGACTGGTTTGGATGACATTGTTCTTTGGAATTAATTCCCCTCAATCAGGTTTTGATGGGTAAGGGAGGGGAAATCCTGCCAGACAAAACTGGTGGCCTTCTATGGTGGGGCTATGGAACAGATGGACAGGGGTAGAGCAGTTGATGTCATCTAACTGGACTTGTGCAAAGCGTTCGACATGTCTCACATGGCATCCTTGTCTCTAAGTTGGAGAGACATCAATTTGATAGGTGGACCACTTGGTGGATAAAGAACTGGCTGGATGGCAGCACACAAAGAGTTGTGCTCAATGGCTCCATGTCCAGCTGGAGACCAGTAATGAGTGGTGTCCCTCAGGGATCGGTGTTGGGACCAGTCTTGTTCAACATTTTTGTCAATGCCATGGACAGTGGGATTGAGTGTGCCCTCAGCAAGTTTGCCGATGACACCAAACTGTGTGGTTCTGTTGATAGGTTGGAGGGAAGGAATGCCATCCAGAGGGACCTTGACACGCTTGTGAGGTGGGCTGATGCCAACCTGATGAAGTTTAACCATGCCAAGTGCAAGGTCCTCCACCTGTGTGGGAGCAATCCCAGACACAGCTACAGGTTGGGCAGAGAAGAGATTCAGAGCAGCCCTGTGGAGAAGGACTTGGGGGTGTTGGTCGATGAGAAAATGAACATGAGGGGGCAGTGTGTGCTCACAGCCCAGAAAGCCAACCATATCCTGAGCTGCATCAAGAGGAGCGTGAGCAGCAGGTCGAGGGAGGTGATCCTGCCCCTCTACTCTGCTCTTGTGAGACCTCACTTGGAGTAGTGTGTGCAGTTCTGGTGTCCTCAACATAAAAAGGACATGGAACTGTTGGAACAAGTGCAGAGGAGGGCCACGAGCATGATGAGGGGACTGGAGCACCTCCCGTATGAAGATAGGCTGAGAAAGTTGGGGCTGTTCAGCCTGGAGAAGAGAAGGCTGCATGAAGACCTCATAGCAGCCTTCCAATATCTCAAGGGGGCCTATAGGGATGCTGGGGAGGGACTCTTCATGGGGGACTGTAGTGAGAGGAGAAAGGGTAACGGGTTAAAACTTAAACAAGGGAAGTTTAGATTGGATATGAGGAAGAAATTCTTTACTGTGAGGGTGGTGAGGCACTGGAATGGGTTGCCCAGGGAAGTTGTGAATGCTCCATCGCTGGCAGTGCTCAAGGCCGGGTTGGACATAGCCTTGGGTGGCATGGTTTAGTGTGAGGTGTTCCTGCCCCTGGCAGGGGGGTTGGAACTAGATGTTCTTAAGGTCCTTTCCAATCCTAACTATTCTATGATTCTATAAACCATTGTATATCATATGATATATTGAAATAATCATATCTCCAGATTTTCATGGGGAATACACTGAATGTTATACTGCTGCTTTTTCATCTAGAAATCAGACACTCAGTAAAATTGAAACGACTTCCCTGAAATCCTTTTGCTTTTTTTTAGCTGTAAGAGTTCCTGTCATCCAGATGATGCTGAATTACAGGCTGTAGCCACTGACTTCGTACTAGCTTTTAAGTGAGTCAAGCATGATGGAAAAAGTTGTAAAAAGCCACAGGAGAAAGGCCGCCAGCTCTAGAAACCTTGGAAACTGAATGTGTAATATTTCTTCATCAGCTTTCATTCTGCCGGATTAAATATAAAGAAGAGAAATGCAGACATGGAAGTTAGGCATAATATTTTGAAGGAAAACAGAAATAGATTTAGAGGCTGGTGGGACTCCCCAAAAAAAGGTGCTAAAAAGGAAATTCAGGGAAAAGAAGTGGGAAGAATACAAAAACAGTTAAGTGGGACATCTTTCATGTATGCTTTCAGGGAAAAATAGTTGTGGCTTATTATGAGGCTTTTACGCTCAAGGCAGTTGATAAAAAAGTTGCTTTTCTGTCTTAAATCTTGAGATGTCTCAGCTATTTTTCTCCATCACTTCTATCCTTACCAGAGTCACACACTTGAAAATGGTGGTTTTGCAGTCCCAGCAGGAGGAGAAGGTGCTTGGATCTCACCAGGCATCATGCCGAATAGCAGCTGGTGGCATTCTGCAAATCTGCACTCTGCCTTCAGGATGTGGCTTCATGTTATTAAACACAGTGTAATGCATGCCCTCACACAGCATACAAAACAGCAGTTCACTTCCAGCCCCTCTATGGATGTTGTAGCACTAATGAAACAAATCAGGTGTCAGGGAATATAGCCATGCTACGTGAGTAACTGTAATAAGGCACTGCTATGGCTGAGATCATTGTTTCTAGGGGGAATAAGAAAAAAATAAACAAAGAATTGGGATCCAAATTGCAAAGGAACCCTGTTCCTATAAGAAAACATGCTTGGATAAATGAAGGTTAATAGAGTTAATTGTGGGGAGTAATACAAGAAGGCAACTCATGCTAGAGAACATAATTGTGATTCAGATAAAGGGGAATTGTGATTAAATAGAGATTGGATAAACATGATTATCCTGGAAACGTTTCTCAGCATAGGACCGGGAGGTTTTAAGATGCAGAGGCAGGCACACGTACATGATCTGGAAATAAAGATCATGTACACTGCCATCAGCTCCCCTGGGTATTCCACCACTGCGGATGGTTGCCCATGCTGCTGCGCTGCGTCAGGCCATAAATTGAGTTAACTTTGAAGTCTATTTTGTCTGCAATTGTAATTGGCAAATGATCCCCATCTTCATCCCAAACCCCAAGACTTCTCACGTAGCAAAGTTTCCTATAGAAAGGTAAATATTCATACTTGCCATATATGACAACTAAACCTGACACTTTCTATTAGTTTAAAATCTGTGACACTTTTTAGATGTACTGTGTCATATCCTTTATGTCAATAATTATAAGCTTACATACTATGTTTTTTTCCACAACTTTTATTACTTTTTATGTGGCTGTTTAAAATGAAATGCATTTTGATACTGAACACTGAGAGGCAAACGAGGCTTTCCAAACTCAGCTCCTTTACTGAAACATATACTTTTGCTTCTTTTATTTATTAAGAAATATTCCTTGATGACCTATCAGATGAAGGGAATCATACGCATTCCTCCTATGACAACCACAGACTTCCAAACAGACTTTTAATTATTTTTTTTCCTTTACTTACCTTTTACTTGCAAAATAGTTTTGGCACATCTTCAACTTTTAACTATGTATCATTCTTAAGGAAATCTAAATATAAATTTGAATACAGGACTGTACTAATTCACATTGTAATTCCTATAAATTATTTTACATAACACATGCAGAATAAAAAATCCCTGAGAATTTAATAAGAACAACTATCAAATACTTCTGCTGTTCAATTATTTACAGTACAGGTTGGAATGATTGTTTTACGATTCTTGGTATATTATATCATAGTGACTTCCCAGCTGCCTAAGGAGAATTGGCACTGGAGTTCTACTATTATCTATTCTGAGCAAATTAACATCTCTCTAGGGAATAAGCCTTTCCACCTGTCGTGGTTTAAGCCTCTATAACTCACGCAGTTTTGCTCACTCACTCCCCCCTCTTTCTTCCCCCCACTCCCAGAGGGATGGGAAGGAGAATCGAGAGAATGCAACTCCCACAGTTTGAGATAAGAACAGTTTTGTAACTAAGGTATAACACAAATCACTGCTGCTGCCACCAATAATAATAATGACAAGAGAAATACAAGGGAAAAGAATACAATCACTCACCACCTATACCCAGGCCGACCACGCAGTGCACCCTCACCCTTCCGGGTCTCTGCTCTCCATTTTCACATCCTGGGCATGATGTACTGTGGTATGGAATAACCTCTTTGGTTAGTTTAGGTCAGGTGTCCTGTCTTTGCTTCCTCCTGGCTTCCCCTCTTCTCTGGCAGAGCATGAAGCTCAGAAAGTCCTTGGTCAGACCAAAACATTACCAAGCAGTAACTGAAAACACTGGTGTTATCAGCGCAGTTCCCAGGCCCAAAATCAAAAACACAGTGCTGCACCAGCTACCAAGAAGGAGAAAAATGTCTGCTACTGCTGAACCCATGACACCGCCCCACCAAATGAGAGGTTGGGGGAGATCTTTTTGCTTTCAAATTTCTCTATTTTTCCAGTACCAACTGTATCCCAAATCTTCAAGCAGACTTCACAGCCCCATATACAGAGGCCAGTTATGAGCCCTTACTGTCATCTTTAAGTTTTCTCCTTGAAACTAGGTGACTGATCATTTACACATTGTAATAACCCCATAAGTTTTAGGATAGCATCCCTTGTGATACTGAGATGAGGCTGAGAACAAAGTAAATTGAAATTATTTGTGGAAACCCCCGGCACATCTTGTGTGTCTTTCTATTTCTGCAGCGGCCATGTGACACAATAATTGTCTTACATTCCTATCTCCTCTCCTTGTTAAGTGAGTTTGTTGAAGTTTGCTGTATCAGACATGCATTTATGTGCAACCATTCCCAAGATCATGACTCCATTACCTAAATTGATAGCTGAAACTTGATTTCTGTGCTGGAATTATTTATGTATCAGGGTAATTTTTAAACTCAGTCAGTCATGCACAACAACATTTTTCATTTCCAGTCTAAAATTCCATTTCCTTATCAAGATCTTCTGTTTACTGAAGCTTAGTAAGAGTAGTCATTTTTTATATTTTAAAGTTTTCACAAAATTAATTTCTTGAAGGTCTATTTCTGTCTGTCACAGTACAGCAAGTATACACAGGGCCTAGACTCAGAGGTCATGTAGATGACAGAGTAACATTATCATTCCCACAAACCAGCTCAAAGGATGTTGGCTGCCTATACTATATACACAAGTTTTGGCATGCACAAAAATGAAGGCAGAGACACCAAAGTTAAGACAAAGTTACACACCACCTCAAGTACATTTTGAGCAGTTTGCAACACAGTGTTTCCAGAAAAATAGCATTTCACTGCTGAGTGAAATATTTTCATTTCCTAAGGGAGAAGTGGGTTTTGAGCATATGTATTTTTATTAAATCTGCAACAATCAGAACTCAACTCTAGAAAATGTCTTTAATTTCCGTTAAAAGGTTATTGTTTGAGCTCTGACTTCCGGGCTGTGATTTTTTTCCCCCCAGTTTTAGTAACAGTAACATGACAGTTTCACATCAGAAAGTAACCCACACATGCGGCAAGTTGGTCCTTTTCAGAGAAAAAGAGGAAAGAGCTTTAAAAAGAAAACACTGAAATACTTACTGTGTTACTGAAAAGCAAAGCTGAACCTCCCAGTTACTCACCCTTCCATAACCTAGCCTGTTGGTGACATGTTGTTTACAGTGGCTTTCAGGCAGCTTGACATGGTAGAAACTCATGAAGGCAAGGCGAATATAGTATTGCATTTTCTAGTTTAAACTATGTGAAAGTTTTACTGGCAAAAGGTGAAGAACGATTACATTTTTATCAAGGTATAGTATGGGCTTAAGACTAGTGATCTTAGATTCTAAACTTAAATAGCTGGCAGTATTTCTGATGTGCCCCGACAATCATGCTCCATCTTGCATTCATGACAAAACTCTTCCAGAGATGGTTCTCAGTAACCACAACAGTATGATAGATGCTTATAGCAACTGGACATAAGCGGTGGCAGGTAAATATGGTGTGTAATGTTATTAGTCAGTACTGCAACAGGTTGCAGTAAAACAATGAGGGCCTTAATTATTTTCTTCTTCTTTTATTTGGTTGCAAATCAATTAGGTTAGTTTGAAAATTTCTTCTGAATCAAAAGTTTTGGCAAATGAAATGCTAAGAATTGGGAAGAGTCATAAGTCAAAAGGTGTTATTAACTCCACTGCTTTCAAGAAAATAACATGAAGAACAATGGGAATCAATTGCTTTCATTATTTAAAGACACAGTAAAAGTCAGTTACATTGTGTACAGTGTGGAAACCCCAAAATGCCTTACAGTGTAACACAGATTGACATTGGTGGCTGCTCTGCTATAATGGTTACTCTACCCACATGACTGGGATGAATGCATGACTTATCTTCACTGAATACTTTCAAACATTATGAGGATCTGACTGAAGCCAAGGGTGCAGTGATTAAGGCAGCTATCTGGGTGCAACAAAGTATTATCTTCAGTTGTTATGATTATGCAAGTGGGATTACTGGGGGACAGATCAACAGGATGGCTTAAGTCCAGAGTAGTATTACTAAAGGTCTACACATAGTATTCATGGCATTGCATGAGAGAATATTGTATGAACTTTAGAACAGTCCAATACACCATTAAATAAACTCATAGTAAAGACTGATAACTGAACATCAGTGCATGCCTAATGCAGGGATAATTCACTAGTGAACTAAAAAGCTGGTAACACAATAGGTAACTACAGAAAAAAATGCAGCAGTTGGTATTATAATAAAGTGGTTAAATGTAAGAAGCTAAAGTTTGAATGTTTTTGGTTGGTGCTGCTTGGCAGATCAGCACAACTGAGTCTGATTATTAATACACAAGGTTATGCTTGCCATCTGCCATGCTGCACTAAGGAAGAAACTCAGGTGAAAAATTTGGTCACGAGTCGAACTTTTGACTTTGGGTAAACCTACACGCATCTGACTTCCAGAAAATTTACAGTAGTTGATGGAAATACTGTGAACAGCGCTGAGTGGCTACAACTCTGTGGAGAAACACGGCAAATGCTACAATGAGCAGACAGTGCTGTTGTTCTGTTATTTAGAAGACACTGATAATTAAGTCTTTATCTTCAGTCATTTGTCATGGGTGTGTTTCTACACAGTTCCTATCCTTACGCTCCTTTGGGCTAGATCTCCTATGTATCATTTTACTTTCTATAAAGTCATCCAGAATGAAAACAGTGAGTTTGTCTACACTTTATTGCAGTGCTAGTGGAAAATGCAAGCAAAGTAAGGAAAAAAAACCCACATCCAAATATAACATCTTGGTATACTCAGTTTTTGGGTGTACAGAAGTATTATCCAGCATTAAACTGTTTATTATGAGCCATTATTTTCCTATGTTGAAAGTATTTGCTATAAATGATGGCTCTACTATTATTTCATTGGCTTCACTTCAAATCCTGTATCTGTTGTTACGAGAGACCTCAACAGAGGCCCTGAGAGGCTGCTTCCTGTAACAGAACCCCAAAGTTGCAAGATGAAATCGAGAATACCAAGCAACTCGCGCAGTCTGGTGACTCAAGTATCATCCAGTACTCAGTCAGGTGAGACAGTATCTTTGATCATTGGCTATCTGTTGTCTTCTATGATAATGGTTCTTCTAGGATAGGTGTCAACGTCCACAAATATGTAGCGGACCTCAAATCCTCCTCTCTCAGGATTCTGTAAGGAAAATGATTTCAGGCTGTGTTTTGGTTTTTGTTTTTCTGTTTTTTTTTTTTTTTTTTCTCTTTGGCAATTTTAAACTGAAGATTAAGCTTGTCAGCTATATCAAACAATTGTACATACCTCTTTGACTTCCACATGGACTGTTCCCCGCTTCCCTGATTCAGAGCCCTCAATATAGAACTTCAAACGCATATGTTTCAGTCCATCCTTTACGTATTCAATGTGACTAAAACAACAAAACAAAAATCCAAGCCACCCAGTAAGGATACATGTTATATGCTAGTTAAGCTTAAAATTTAAACAACTTCTTTAGAGGAGCTGCTTAACTATTTTGTGAGGAAGTGTATTCCAATGCAATCCTTATGCCACCATGGGCTCATTCTCTACTCCTCTTCTGAAGCTCTGCTGTGAGCATAAGGACTAGTGGAGTTAGAATAAGCAGTTGAGGATTAACAGACTAAGTGCTTATATGTCCTCACCCCAGCCCTCCCCTCAAAACTCAACAGCAATCCAGTGGCTGAAAATTCTGGAATTGCCTTGCAATTATTCTGAAGAACCCCCAGATTCAGAGCCTGACATGCAGAAAGGAAAATCCGCATCACCAAGACTGCCAGGGTTTTGGGTTTTTTAGGTGCTTAAAATGAAGTTACCAAGCCAAAGCACACATATAATGTTTTGTTAACTTAATTATCAATTTTCAGGTTGGTTAAATCACATCAAAACAAACACTTTACTATATGCTTGACGTATTTTGGCAATAATGTTGTTCTGCTGAAGTTGTGTAACTTTAGCAACGATACCAGATCTCCAGTCTAAATGCTGATATTTAGACCAGAATTAGGTTATGCTCAATATCAGATAAAGGTCATGCTACTTTCAAGGTGACCACTTTCAGAAACTAATGGTCAAACTGGAGTTCTGGTGTCAGTTTATATTTCCTACTGAAATTACTAACTGCTGCATACTACCATGGTCTTTTTTTCATCAGCCATGCTCAGATACACACTGTGAATTAAACTTCCAATAAGTTTAAGGTGATATTATGGGTTACAGAGAACAAAGATTAATGAAGAGCCTTATTGCAGTAAATTCATATTCAAGGTATTCATATGCACACACAGAAACCTGCCCTTTTTGAGACATTTAAGGTCATCCTTATACTGCAGACACAAACTCTATAATCTTACAAAGTCCTCAGCTCAAAAATTTATTCAAAATACTAAACTTTCAAACTGACGGAAATTAAATACTAGGAAAGCTTACAGTGCATTTACTGATTTACACAGTTTCTTTTAGTCAGGTGCTTAGAACATCTAGCGCATATCCTTTTCATTTAGCAGCTCTACTTCAAACACTTTTTCACTGTCTGGTGAAAAGATAAAACTTCCACCAGTAAATATCACTTTCCTCTGGGGAAAAAAAAAAAAAAAAAAAGATTCTCAATTTCATGGTTCAAGTTATGTATCTGGGCTTATGTGTCCCATCCTGTATGAAACCTCCTCAGGTAAATTCAAGTCAAAGGACCCAATAAAGACAGAGCCTCTACTGGGTTATAGGGCAGGGAGGATTCACATTTTCTAAGAATTACTTCTGTTATTTCTCTCAAAAGGAGAATAATAAATACAGTGATTAAAGGTTTAGGTGAGAGATGTTCTGCTAAATACACAGTATAGATGTGGCCTCAAGTACCAAAAATCAATTTAAGAAATGGGCAGCCAATACTGCATATCAGCTTGGGACAATATAATCACTGCAGTGATTACAACCTGTACAGTCAGACCCAGCCCAGCTTTAAAGAGAGCAAGCTGGGCTCTTGAAAGTCTGAAATTTAGTACCTCCTGTTCTTTCTAGCCTGATAAAAACTATTGCTTTAAAAGGACAAAAAATCTTCAGGAACAACTTTTCAAAGAACAATTTCACTCTACTTGAGGGTTTCAGACTGTAAACTTCAGTGAGATTCCTGCTCTGCAGATGCATGTGTAGACCTCAGTACTGCTCCATTCAGACTCATCCTATTTTTGGGAGAGTCCGGCTCTATGTTTACTGTTCTGACCATTGCTTGTTTTGAGGCACTCAGAATTGGCATTTTGTATTGTATGTATGCTGTGTTTAGCACTATGTGCTCCACAAGATATACTGCAAAATACTGCTTTCGTTTTCACTCAAAAGTAACAGTGTATGTCACATGCAGTTCATTAGTCTAGATCTAATTTTCTATTATGCGACCCAAAATGTCGCCGCTGTGCAAAAACTGTGTCTGTATGGGGCAAACACCAAAGGGCACCTGACAAGCTGTCGTCTTCCTCTTCTTGTTGCCTCCCCATAACCTTTAATGGATTCACCGAAAACACCGATTATCTACAAGAGAAAGGAGGTTTGAGTTGTCAGAAGGTATCACATTGAAACAGATATCCCAGAAATGCTATGAATGCTTTTCACTTTCAACAAAATGCCCCTTCTGAGTCTGATGTGTCAAGGGTAGAAAAGTTTATGAAAGAGAACAGTGTAAGGAAAATTCCTCTGCATTTCAGTGCTTTTCTTTACAATCACGTATTAGATGTCTAAAATAAATCCCACTATCTTCCACTTGTACTGTTCTCTGCAATTATGACATTTAAATCTGTCTTCTTTCTGGGTATTTTATACTTTACTGACATTTTGTGTAAAAAGAAAAAAAAAAGCACAAAATATTTGCTCATGTCTCATCCAAGACAGTATGTTTCAAAGATGAAAATGTAAATGCATTCCCCTTCACATTATCTAAAAACCCTTAAGAAAATCAATTTTTTTGCCCAGATCTGTAAAGCCAGACCAAATTAACCTAGCTTTAACCTAGCTGGTTAAAAAGAGAGGGTGATTTTTACTGTGTAAACACTGCAGAGAAGTTTTAATTCTACAAACTTGTTTCAAACCAATCTCCATTTTCATTCTAGTGACAACCTGCTACTTCATTTCTAGGCTATCCTCAGTGGCACCTGTGGCAATCTTGTTTGAAAGCTATTCCCTGCATTTCTTGGTTTGCCTGAGGCAGTGGCTTTTAGAATCCAGTTTTAGAGTGACTTTTGTTTACATCTAGCTACCTTATGTGACTGTGTGATAACATGACTGTTCTCTCTTTTTCTGTTAGCCACAGGAATGCTATCTGTGTTTCTCATGAAGAGTTTAAATTCCTGGATACTTATGCAGCGATTCACAGTATGACTGAACCTTAGTGAAGTGTCACAACAGACACTTGTGAGATTCCTTGTGCAAACTTTTGACTCAAAGTGAGACAGTAAACTACTGAGAAACATAAACTTGTGACTAAGGTTCAAAAACAAACCTCAGGGTGAGATCTGCATTTCTCCAAGGCATCTCCATAGATCTTACTTGGACTAGAAGAAGAGAATAGCTCTTTAAAAATCACATAAAACAAACCACCTGTAACAGAAACAACAGCAAATGGAATGAAAACTAATCAAACCAGATGGAATTAATGAAAAGTGTCTTCTGATAAAGAATAAAATTTTTAGAAATAACCTGTAACACCAATTCCAACAAGCACCACAATAAAATAGGTAAAGTCTCTTCCAGCATCTTTCACTGAAATAGACAAAAAACAAGCAGGAGTTACAATCTTGTACAGTAAGATTTGCATAGTTTTCTTCTATAAATGCTCTTCTATTTGTCTGCAGCTCAAATAACATTTTGGCACAAGAAAGAAATCCACTAACAGCTTCATAATTCCTCATCACTAAAAGAAAGAGACCACGGAACATCTCTTATATTGTACACAGCATGCTTATACTTCTGTACTAAGCCTTATTATTTTCTGTTTTCCTACTAGACGTTTTCAAGACCCAGAATATCTACTGCTACTTTTTGTGTACGTGACAGCTAGTTTTTTGAATGAGATATTTAGCACTGCAGTATTCAGGCTACTACGTAAACCCACAATCATTGCAATCCTCATGCAATGAAATGGAAAAGCAAAAAATGAAAAAGCATAAGCTTAAAAATTGCACACACCAACAAAAAATAACTGATTTTATGAATTCTTCATCAAGTGAACAATGAAAATGAGGGATATTAGACCAAAATACATATTTTATTTGAGATCATTAACTGCAGTTTATCTGATTAATTTTATCTATTAGTTTTGATCTAAAGTGTCAGCCTACACACAAAAAATCCCCGTAAAAACAGTCATATGAGATTCTCTGTTACAAAATATTTTCGAGAACCTGGAAAGAAACTACTGATTTGCTTAGGTGATAAAGTTGTGCCTTTCAGTGAAGTACAAGCTACTGAGGAAACTTTAATAATAATTTCTCCTGTAATCTTCTAACCAGTTAAGGGTGTTTTTCCCAAACCTTTTCAAAGCACTTAGAATTTTTAAGGTTAATTATGCAGAAACCACTTTTCACTGAAGTGAGTGAGAGCAACCAAAGTGACAGCCATCCCATAAACTACTATAACATGTAGAGATTTAACTATTTTATAGAAATAAACTTGTTTCAACAGCTTCAAGACAGGTTGTGCGCACTAGGTTTGCCTTTTGAAAAGGAAAATGAGAGGTGACTACATAGAATCACAGCGTAGTTTGGGGTGGAAGGGACCTTCAAAGCTCATCTAGTCCAACTCCCTGCAATGACCAAGGACATCTTCTGTAGCCCAGAGCCACATCTAGTCTGGCCTTGAATGCCTTCATGTATGGTACATCCACCACCTCTCTGGGCAACCTGTTCCAGTGTTTTACCACCCTCACTGTAAAGAATTTTTTCCTCATATTCAGCCTGAATCTCCCCTTTCAGTTTAAAACCATTACCCCCTGTCTTATTGCAACAGGCCCTGCTAAAAAGTCTTTCCCCATTTCTCTTATAGGCCCCTTTTAAGTACTGAAAAGACACAACAAGGTCTACCTGGAGCCTTCCCTTCTCCAGCTTGAACAACCCCAACTCTCTCAGCCTTTCCACATTGGAAATCTTATCCCTGATGTGACTTAACCACTAAATCAGCAAGCTGTTTGGAAGAAGCCACTAATTTCTGTTCTGCTTGTGCAACACATACACTGAAACAGATCAACTGCTGCAAACAAAAGGACGTGGAAAGAAAGGGCTTGGCGTTTTCAACTCCTGAGTTTTGGGGCTGTAAGATCTCAGCTGCAGCAGTACGTTCCTCCGTGCCAGCACAGTGCTCCCACTCACAAGTGCCTACAGCCCGTCTTACCTCTCTGAGCAGCCGACAGCAAAGTTTCTCCTTTCTCAGCCCTTTGCACCGACACATGTTTGCTAGTATCGCCGCCAGGTTTCTCAGCTCCCAGCCCCCCGGCTTGCGTCCCGATACTCCTCCTGGCGGCCCGGAGCAGCAGGGCGGGCTCCCTGCAGTGGATTTGGTGCCGCCACCTCAAGCATAGGCGGAGGCAGGGCCCAGGCCCAGCCTGCAGCAGGGCCCAGCCGTGGGGAGCGAGCAGCCGCCTTCCCAGGGCGGCCCGCACCCACTCGCCGCGCTGTCCGGCCCGCGCAAGGGAAGCGGGCAGCATGCCGGGGCTCCGCTCCCAGTCGCCCTCAAGAAAGCACGGCCAGGCTAAGAGGGAAAGTTCCGCCACAAGTCACCGTCCCCCCGGGGGATCCCTCGCGGAAGAGTCAGAGCAGCTCCCCACCCCGAGCGTGGCTCCGCAGCCGGCGCTCCCGCTCAGAAGTCCCCATGAGCTTTTACCGGGCGGCAACCGCCGCCCACCGTTGCCCCAGCGGAAATCTTCCCAGGGGCGGCGGGGAGGACGGCAGCGGCGTGAGGACGGCAGTGGCAGGCCTTAGGAGCGGTAGTTTAAACGGGCTCCCTCTTGCGCCCGCCACCAGGAGCGGCTGCCACCAACATCACTACAGCGACCGCCATGCCGAGCGCAGCCGCCATCACGGGGCGGGCACCGCCGGCGGCTAAAGGGGGGGCCGCCCCCCGCGTCGTAGGACAGCGGCCCAGGTCATCCTTTTTAAACTATTTAATATATGCAAATTATATACATATATATTTGCTTTTTGATCTTGCACACATAGGTGCCTAACAGCAATGCAGGTGACGTTTCCACCAGAGAAGGGCTCCGGCTTTCCGGAGCCGGCGCAGCGGCTCACTGGGGTGAAGGGAGCGAAGGACGCCTTGACAGGGGATTATGGTGGGAGCCACTGCGGTTCCCGGGTGTGTTAGCGCTTTCCGTGTGCCCCACACCGGCCTGCTCGGGTGCTCAAGGACCGCCGCGGCAGGCACGGCAAGGTGCGGCGGCCAGTCAAGCCCGACAGCTGTCTTGCCGTGAGCCTGCCCCGAAGGCGCATCCGGAGCCCGCTCCGGCCCCTGCTGGGAGCTCTCGGAAGCGGCGGCGTCCCTCCTCTCCCGCTGCAAATAAACTTATTGGGGTAGAGCTCCCGCACGCTGCAGGCACCAATAGCGCCGCTTCACTCCAGCGGCTCCCCTGCGGCGGCGCTCCCGGGCCTGCCCAATGGCGTCACGTAGGAGGTGGCAGCGCCAGTCCCTCCCTCCCGCCTGGTGTGAGGCTGCTGGCCGTAGGCGGAGCCGGCCATGGCGACGGAGTGTGGTGGGCACCTGCGGGAGTGCGGCGCGGAGCCGGCGGTCGGCGTGGCGGCTTTTCCCGGTGCCTCAGAGGTCGGGCTGCCATCGCCGCCTTTTACCCCCGCTGGTCCCTCGGCCGTCAGGCCCAGGTAATGGCCTCCCTGCCCCGCCTGGAGAAAGGCTGCCAGGCGGCGTCGATTGGGGTTACGGCGCTCTGCTGCCCCAGGGCTTCTGGCTCTGTTTGGGCACGTTGCCCGTAGGGTGTGGTTTGATGTTTTAACTCCTGTTGCTGGTAGGGAACCCCCTTCCACCCGTCTCACGGCTGTGGTTTGAAGCCCTGAACTCACCACAACTCAGGTCTGCTCTTTTATGGCCATAGTGCTCTCCTCTCCCAGGCCCTGTGGAGGGGGTGTCTTTGTGGAGGTAACAACTTGTGGTAGGAAGCACGGACATTCCATGTGTACATAAGGTTTATTACACTGTTTTCTGTCCAGGTAGTGGGGCTTAAACTTGGCATTGTGCTTGAGCTTACAGGTAGTAGTGTGTGGCCTTTCAGTTCTTAGAAGGGGCCTATAAGAAAGATGGGGAGAGGCTTTTAGCAGGGACGGTTGTGACAGGACAAGGGGTAATGGCTTTAAACTAAGAGGGAAGACACGGGCTGGATGTGAGGAAGAAATTCTTTACGATGAGGGTGATAAAATACTGGAACATCCTGCCCAGAGACGTGATGGATGCACCAACCCTGGAGACATTGAAGGTTAGGCTGGATATGGTTCTGGGCAGCCTGATCTAGTTGAAGATGTGCCTGCTTATTGCAGGGGATTGGACTAGATGACCTTTGACGGTGATAAGCAGGAGCCCTTCTACAAAGTACTAGCTAGCTTTGTGGCTAATGTATGTATGTTGAGGGTAGTATGCCTTTGTAGTACATGGGAGGATTTCATTGTGGAAGGTGTGATTAGCTTAATTCTTACAGTAAAGGTTCAGCTTCCAAAAGTTTGAATCGTAGAGGCAAAGTTGAAAAAGCAGGTTTTTATGCTAATTCATTCGTACCACCTTGGGTTTTGTAGCAGTTTCATTCCCCCTATTTGTTTCACCTGTGAATGGCATGCCTAATACCTGCCTTTCTAAAAGACTTTGGAATTGTTAGTAGAGAAAAAGAAACAAGATGTCAGAACACTGCTGTCATTTCTGTTTATCGCTAGGTATGCATTTAACCTCTAGAGGAGTCAGGGTTTGTCACTACTTAAAGCTTTGTGTACTTTCTTTGAAATAGTTTTGTTCCCTGGCCAGCAAAAACCCCAATAGTAATTTGCAAGTACTACAGGGTGTGAAAGTGTAAATGTTCGTACAAAACTGAGTCCCACAAATTGAAAGCTAATGAAATGGCAGTTGAGATTGTTTGGCCTCTAAGCAGGAGCATCTTGTTTGTTACTAGAAGTCTCTAAAAGAGGGGAAGTAACATTGGTTTTCAACTTGGGCAGGCAAGCTTTGTCAATACAGCGTGGAAGTGTTCTGTTAATACTAATTTCAAGTCTTAGCAGGCACAAGTCTTAAAAAATAGTTTAGGATTTGCTGTTGTATTTGCATACCTTAATATTTTTGGTTTGGAACATGCAAAAATTCAGTACTTTCTTTGAATTGAAGCTTACAAAAGTGGTAGATACTACTATATCAAAGTTTTCAAGGCATGTGTAGGCAGCATTTCTCTTCAGAAATTCCTTCATGGGGTGAAGAAGAGGGGGATGCAAGGAGTAGTTGAAAAGAGAGCAAGAAGGACTGAATAGAGACAATGCAAGCTGTGCTTGTACCAGGTAAAGTGTGTTGTAAAAACCTGGATACAGCACCTGATCTAAATTACTTTTGTACCTGGCATCTGTGTAGGTATGTCACTCTAGAATTTGCTCAAACCAAGTATCTTTGTGCTTTCAGCATAGATATGGGAATAGGCTGGGATGTGCTGCCCAGAAAGATCCAGAAGTGGTAGTTCTGCTGCTGTTGAACATGACTTATATCCCTGAATCCTTTCAGTGGGCTTCTGAAAAATACAGTTTGTTATAGCCTTATCGATTAAGTGTACTTCTTGATAATAATACATGAGTAAAACATTTGCTTGACCTTCAGGGTATGTTTGACATACAGTAGTTGTTAATTCTGTCAGCCTATCAGTGAAGTTAGTCTATTTTCAGCCAGGCTGAAATGTGTGTAATTTTGGGTCATGCTTATAACAATTTCCAGTAGAACTTCAAGGATTTTTTTTTATTTAGTTATCTGTTTATTTTCCCTAGCACAGTTGAAAATGTAAGGTGAAGTTGTTCTTTTCTTTCTGATTTTTATTTTTCTTTGAGCACAAACCAATCTCAGTTCAAGAACAGTGTGCATTAAATGTACATGGTACCCATGTACTTCAAAATTAGATTGTAATTTCAGTCCCAAAAAATAATTGGTTGCTTGGAAACCTAGAGCTGGACTGACCAGGTGCTGGAAAGTCAGTTGACAATACAAACCATTGCTAACAAAGTGTATGGGGAGCTCTGTCTGCTTGGTGACATCAGTGGGTATGAAGTGTTGAGGATTTGATTAAGTTTGAAACTCCCATATGAATATTCTTTTGTATTTGAGTGATAGTGTTTGCAGGTACAGCTTCCAAAATTCTTACTATCAGAAAACTTGGAAAAAATGTGTGGCCAGGTGGATTTTAAGAATTTATTTGTGCTAAAATTACGTAGTTACTTTCTTTAGTAAGAGAAACAAATTTTTGTCAAAACTGTTGCTTGTTAGTGAGCAATAAGAGCATTGATACTCATTTTGCCTGTTAAACTAGCACTTACTTTGCAGATTTGTGGGTACCTTAGCAGGGGGAAGTCTGAAATAAGACTATAATTTTGTTGCAAATATGGTTCTGTAGTCTGTACACAAGTATGGTTGTGTAGTCCAAGGAATTCTGTTTGAGCCTTGTCAGTTTTTGAGAAAGTTTCAAGGTACTGTTTTGTTTGATATCTTTGAATAGCTTAACAAGTTTGGGTGGCTCAAAAGCATCTCTGGAGTACTTTTGGAACGTGATTGTGATGGCCACAGTGGTGCAGCTGTCTAATGTTAATGGATTTCTACTGAATTTAAATTGATTTGGTGGTGCAACACTGTTCCCTTCTGACTACTGTAAGAGATTAATCACAGGAGAGATGCCTATGAGTTTAAACCTGGCATCTTCCTGATGTCAGGTATTTTAACTTTGTGATAATTGCTCAAATTTCTGAACTGATAATCATGAGTTCACAAATGTTCAGAGAATTCATATAGTGTATTCCCTGAATCCTGTCTCATTTGAGATGTGGAGTCTAGGTGTGCAGAATATGCGTATTTCTTCTTATTGTGATGTGATTCCTAAAAGCTTTTTCTTCTCAGAAATAGGTCAAAGAGCTCCGCTGCCAGGCCTCAGGGAGATTCTAGAGCTGTCCATGCTGGAATTAAAAGTCTGTATTTGACACCTTCTATAAAACCAGAGTCTAATTTGGGTATTGAGAGGTGAGTATATCTTCAGTTTAAGAGTAAGAGTGGAACACCCCTTGCAGACTATATGTTACCTTTTGACTGCTTATAGTTACTATATGGAGAGTTCCATATCAGATGTTTCGAGTTGAAAAGGAAAGATTTGCTTTCCTGGCCTTCTTTGTTGATCCTGTGTTGACCTTCTGATGTTATCTGGCATGGTTCTTCCTCACCTCTTTTTCTAGGTTCATATGAAGTATGTTGGTAAGACTTCAGCAGCTCCTTTGCAAATCATGGCCTGTGTTGTTCCTCGAGAATAAAAATTGTTATTGTATTACTTCTATAAAAGTCAGTTTGGAATTAAACTTTAATGTTTCTCTTGATTATTGCTGTGTATAGAGAGGCTTAGGCTGGTGGATTGGGATGAGCAGGGAAGAATAGAGTGGCTGCTCCATATTTGCTGCAAGGTAGATGTTTCCCTTCCTGTTTGACAGTGAAAGGGCACTTTCACGTAGTCGTGTGTTGTTTCCTTTTTTAAAATGAGTTAGGTTTCTACAGAAGACATCTGAGAATATGTTACAGGAAAGATTGATTAATTTTTTAATATACATTTTGTAACTTCCTGTGTAGCCATGTCTCTGGTTTCCATTGGATGGGCAGTTCAATCCCTTACACTGTTAATTTGGTGTGAAAGAAAAGAAAAAAAATATATTTTCTCAGCTTCTTTCAAACAAAAAATAATATTATTGTAAAAACCACTGTTGAGAATTCTGGATCAATCATACTATTTTAGCTAATCTGCAGATTTTTAAGGCATCATTTCTAAATTCTCTCTGGAATAAATGCACTAACTGCTTTGGGCTTACAGTGTTTGAGTTATTTCACATAATAACTGTGCAAGTTTTGGCACAATCATCTCTATGTTAGTGCAGTTAGGATTCTGAGTTTTGATACATACCTCGGTGTATTGGCATTTATTCCATACTTGAAAGCTGTGTGCTTCTGGATGAGTATTATAAATTGGCAAGTGTTGTCAATGACAGTGGTAAAGGGACAAGAGGCACAGCTGAAGTGTTGACTTTCATAGCACCTTGTATTTTCAGTGGTGATTTTGATATTACCATACTGCCATGCTCCAAAACTTAAGAGTATAAAATGCATGTTTTTAAAAACTCTGTGCAGTTACCTGATACTACTCTAAGGGTATGAGGTTTCTATCTGTTAATAGAAAAATCACGGTGGCTCAGCTCCAGATTATGTTGTGCTTGTACTTAGGCTGGCACCTGTATTTCAGGCAGCCTTACAGAGGCACAAAGAAACATTAATGTTCGGGAAATGCCTCTCAGCTCTTATTTCGTGTTTCAAATTTTTCTGTTCACATAACTGAAAACTGTATGAGACTCTTGAGCACATGCGGTTTGAAGGTTTTTGTGAGGTCGAGCATGATCTCACTGTTTGACTGGGACGTTTATGTCCTGGTACATTCTAAGCTCAGATGCCGCAATGAGGAGGAGACTGAATATAGGCAGTTCTGGCAAACGCTAGTGGTTGTGGACTGTGTGTTAAAATCACGTTACAAGCAGTGAGAAACTGAAGTTGAATGAGGTAGTTTCATGTCAAAATGGGTTAAAATTAACAAAGTTTAATGAAAATGCGAACATATAACTTTTCATGTAATTATGCTGTGCCATTTGAATAGGTTGTGGTAAATGGTTTTAAAAAAATCTCTTGTACTAGAGATACAAATCAGAACCCAGACTCTTCAAATTAACATTTCTGGTGAGTTTTGATTTGTTATTTACCAGCTGATAGTTTCCATCTCTTGTTTTGCTCTGGTTTAGGATTAAAATTCTTTGCCATTGTAATTTCTGGGGTTTGTAGGCAAGTCTTATGATATTTCTCTTTCTCTTGTTTTCTAGCATGCCATCAGAAATGCTGATAAAGGTATTTTCCTATTTGGATGCTGCGTCCCTGTTGGCTGTTGGTTGTGTGAATAGGCACTTTTATCATCTGGCCAATGACAAGTAAGGAAGAGGGAAGCATAAGTGCTACTCTTAATCGTGCAGCAGTTGAGTTTTCCTGAGTTATGAGTCTTTTCTAATTTAGTTTCACTCATGCCAGAGCACTCATGCATGTGCCTACTGGCAATTACTCTGCTGAAAATACACTGCGCAGCTCACAGTACAATGTATTGTATGGAGTTCTAGCTGTACAAGCTCTGTTGAGTTTAATGGGAGTTATGAGGCGAAAACTAAATACAGTGTTTTCAAATGTAGCTATTATCAATTTTTTGTTATTATTTGCATATATTTGCTTGTATTTGCATGCATCTGCACAGGCTTTTTAGTTCAGGCAGTCCTTACTGGTGTGTAGCTGTCTAGAATTGTCACAGCTTTCATAATTTTGAACTCCTCCTTATTTAGCTCTTTTAGTCAGGTTTTTGCAGAGGGTTTGGTTTAGTCAGGGGATACACTAGTGGGTTTTATCTGTTGCTCTTTCTGTCAAATTTTGGTGATTTCGAACTGAAACGGGTGAAGGTAAATAGTGCCACGTTTTGTAGGCAATTGCTTATACAGAGTTCACAGATTGATTGTACCAGTATCATGATAATTTTGTGAAAGTATCAACAGGAGATAGGTTGGTATGTGATAACTAAGACACCTGGGTATTTTTTTTTTTTTTTTTTTTTTTTTTTAGGATTCTGCTGAATTAGTGCTGTTTAAATCAGAAAATGTCTTCCTATATAGGAAGCTGCTGCATCTTGGTGGTCATCCATTTCTCACTTATTTGCCAAAACTTGTACAATGAATCAGTTAACGTTGGCATTGAAACCTTTCAAACCGATGAATTTGAACGGAAGGCCGTTATCCAGATTAATTTTTTTGAGGCTGTCAGCAGGTGCATGTAGATAACAGTTGTGTAGTGGACACAGATTTTGTATCTCTTTATGCATTTTCTGCTTCAGGACAGTAAGGTAGGATAAAATCATTGAGGCTGTTCATGGGAAGCCAATTCATATGTCTCAATCTCAGCAATGTCTGTTTCCATTTTGCTAATCTCAACAGAGATTACTGTATGCGCACAAATGGGATTTAAGGAAGAGATACTTTCCCTTATCTAGGAGACTGACTTGTCAGTGGGACTAGGTCACTTCTTCCTGCTGGATTTCTGTGGACCTTCTTGAGTCCCTGAATCTTGTGGTTTAATTAAAGTTCCTGCATATCTCTGTGACAAATCTGATCTTGGTTTTTAGAAAGAGTATGTTTTGATGATATTGCAGGATACTGTCCTTGATGCAATAGGACCATCAGTCTTTCATCGTGATATATCTGTGCTGCCGAATGCAGTGCTTTGTCTTTTGGCTCTTCAAATAATGTCTCTGCTTTAACAGTTCCTTGGCACTGATGTCTTCAATGTAAATGTTGAAGGCAGGGAATTGTTTTTGAGCCCTCTTTCTGCACCCCACTTACCTCAGCATGTGGTATTATTCCAGCCTTCCTGTCGTGCAGTGTAGGGAGCTCACATAGATGGTCTTTCTGAAAGCCTGAGGATTATGATCACCAGCAGAAAGTGCTTGTGTAAGAGGAAGTGAGAAGTCAGAGAGCAGGCGATGAACTTTTTGCCATTGTGGTCATCAAGTGATGACTGACTGCATGTTCACTTCTGGCGTTTGAGTTAGCAGTAAGAGGTTTGGTTGGGTTGTTCATAGTGTCCAATAAGAAGCATTAGTATTATACTTAACACTTTGAAGCAAAAGTGGTGTGTATTCTGCTGTAAAGGGGCAAATTCGTGCTTCCCTACTGGATGTGTTTTTGATTTGTCTGCCCTGAATTCTTCAGAAGTTGAGGATGGAGGGGCAGTGATACCTCCCTAAACACTTGTAATTCCAGGTCCCCCTTTTTTTTCTCCTTGCTTCCCTGCCCTGATTGAATTTTTGAACTTCTTGAACTGATTTCTCCCCTGCTTGCAGAATACTGTTTTGGGAAATGAAGAAGCAATATGTAACTGAGAGTGAGGAGAAGGGTGGTAGGTATTGGTGGTAAGTCTGTCTTCCTTCAGCTTACAGTGCCCGAGGCTGTACCTTCAAAATGCAGGAAGTGCTTACTAGTAAACCCTGGCTTTTCAGCAGCCAGCTGTTGAGTATCTCTTCCTATGTCTGTGTTGGGAAGGGGTTTCTAGTTCATAGGAGAGGGTTATGGGAGAGCATCTTAGTGAACTTTTTGGCTGAGTAGGACCACTTGGATAATACACTGCTGTTTTCCCTGATGGTGTTGTATCAAGGACATCACTCCTCTGTTTTCATCATCTCGCAATTCTTGGCTGCTTTGGAGTTAAATAGCAATTTCCTTCCTCCACCAGAAATGTTTTATACTATCTAATAACTGGGTTATCTTTTCCTTTATGGGCTCAAAATTGAAGTATCTTAAGCCTTTGTTTTACTTATGGGGTTGTTCTTCATATATACTACCCCTCTCAAACTTTGGAAAGGAAACTTGAAAGCTCATAGTGACTGTGAACCCCCCTTTATCTGTCATAGAAACTTATGGGTCTGTGTGTTTTAAACAGCTTTGACTAAAAAAGTGGCAGGATGAAATTGTACATATATCTGCAGAGCAGCAGCCTGGAAGGTTTTTGCATAATTCCTGAGTATTTTTGCATCAATAACAAAGAGCATAGCTCTTGGCTTGTGGTCTCAGCAGCTGATGAAGTGAGCGTGGTTTTCACGGGTAAGAGGTAGTGTGGGATGGATTCAGCCCTTGAATGCTTTAATTCTTTAAGGAGAGAAAAAATGCATTACAAAGCACATTAGTGTAAGTTTGCCTGGGGATAAGTGAGGGCTGGTAAAGCTAATCTTGCTGATGAATGGTAGAGAATTTCTCTTGCGAATTTGTTTCTGTTGCTATTGATTTTTCTCTAGTGCAGTCAGGTAGACTGTGTAGCGCTTTAAAATTGGAAAACTTACTGGAAACCTTTATTCACAGGTTGTTGTTTGAATTCTTGTAAGTTCGTTTACTTAATATTCCATGAATTGCCCTAGAGATATTGGAGTTTGGGGGGGCGGAAATGTGACCTCGTATTTTTCTTAACTGGAAAGAGGTGAACCCATCATTCTTGTTACATATTTCTTTGATCTCTTCAAAAAGATGTCTCTTCTCTGAGCTTTTCAAAAGAGAGTGCAGAATGGATTGACATGACAGTGGTACCACCACCAAATATAGGTGATTCTAGTTGTCTTTGTCTACCCCACTTTCAGCTAGATCTGTGCGAGAAGCTCGAGGGGTCCATATTGTCTTTGTTGAATAAGAGGTATTAAACCACTTTTTCTGCTAGCAGATATTGTGTGAGGAAGATGAATCATTTCGGGGTGGAATTTTCAGAAGTAACTGCTTAACTTTAATCAATTTTCTTTTAAGTCCCTGAGTATGGCTATGCTGCCTCTGAGCTTCATCCTGGATCCTCTATTTTCAGGAAGGCAGACAAGACTTACCTTTCCTTTTGTTTCCTCATGCTAGCTTTCACTCAGATATATATTGTTTTGCTTTGTTGGGTGTTTTTTTGTTGTTTTTTTAATCTGCTTCAGTTGGTGTGGAGTGGCAACGTAAGGTGAAGGAAGGCCTTTTAAAAACCACCACACTCTAGTGTGCTATTGTGAGGCATAAAATTTCCCCATATCTGATTATTCTACATTCTAAAACAGTAGTCAAATAACTTCTGTAGTTGAGATTTTTATCAACGTTATTGGCATATTGTAAGAACTGCATATATTTTAGGTTTGTTTTTTTTTTTTTATCCCTGTGGTAGAGCAGAAGGTTATAAGTGGATTTTATTTGGTATGCATAATCCAGACAAGAAACATGTTCAGAGATTACATATTCTTTGAGGTAACCCAGTGAGCGCGTGAGAAATGCTGACATCTAGCATCTTCTGGTTCCTAAGACTTTATGTTTGCACCAGGGAAAATGACCTCATATGAGCTGCTGGAAGGTCAAAATGGGGAAAAGTGGAGAAGTATACAACTGTACCTTTGCATTTCCTTGGCTAATACTGCTAATCTGGAGCTTTATATGTTTCTGCCAACATTATGCTCAGTGGTAGCTGAGACAAGCATGTAAGAATAATTAAATAACTATTTTTTGAAATTTATGTGGTTTTCCTCTTTATTCTATTTTTATTTTCAGTGGAATCTGGCTGAAAATCTATTCCAGTTGTTTTCAACCAAAAAAGACAATTTGGAAAATGAAGTCTGAACAAACAGAAACTGTTTCCTTGGGCTGTGCTGCTCTACATGAGAGAGAGCCTGGGTACTGGAAGAAAGAATATATCTTCAAACAAATAGCTGTTGTCAAATCTAGAGTAATGCAACTTGTTAAACCTGTAGATCCTTATACAGGTCTTCCATGTAAAAACAAAGAAGCTATGAAGTAAGCAATGCCTTATCACAGGAGGTATTTACTCAAGGGCAATGTACGGAATATTGATGGCTTTAGAAATGATGGGGGGATATGGAAATAGAGTTATAAAGTGTATTCCAGAATGGGAAGAAATGTGATAGCCTATAAGTGACCTAGCCTGAAAAGTGTAAGTAGCGGTTAGTAGAAATGTAAAAATTCTGGGGAAGCACAGTTTAAGTTTTACCACTTTGAGAATGTTGATGATTTTGTATGGTTGCTTGTTTGTTTTTTTTTTGTTTGTTTGTTTTTCCCAAAACACTCTTCTTCCCTCTCAATTTCTGAATACAGAGCCTCTGGCTTGAGTTGGATAATTGTTCTAAAGGACAAAATTGGAAAGGAACACGTAATGGAGGAAGCAAACCTATCATTTAAGGATACATCTGTTACTATACTTTGGCATAGTACAGACTGGCCATGCTTAGACATCCTGTCAACCCTAAAACTATTTGGAGTTATACCATTGCTTCCTGACCAAAGCAGAGCTGGCAGCAAGAATGGGTGAGTTTTAACACAGGAGTTTTTTGGGGGAAGGTTGGTGTAGCTGGTTCATAATATGTCTGTAGGAGCTACCTGAACTTGGTTTAACAAGTTAATGCTTTCTGAGAAAGCCTCTCTGTATTATTTCTTCCAAAGCCTGTGTCCGTCTCTTCATTGCTAGAGCTTTTTAGCAAGAAATAGATATAATCCAGCAAGCTATGACATTCATTCGAAGGTTAATATAGCTACTGGCATGCAAGGTACAGACTGCTAGGTCCTGCCTTGGAAAGCTGAATCTAAGGCATAGATACAAATAAGCATGGAACAAACATGTAGATCTAGGAAGAATTAATGTAAGAAGCTTAGATAGGGACAGTCCTTCAATGGTTATGTGGCTACAATAAGGTAATCTGTTTCTATCTGATAGGTTTGTATGTGAATTTAGGGAGCTCTGTGTTTGGCTACATGTACAATATAGAACATGCGCGTAAAGTAGCCCACAGCACAATGTGGGATAGCTGTTGTTTTGTAATTTAAGTGCGTACAATATTTTTCTGGCATGATATTCTGAGAAAAGATGTTTAAATTAAAAGTGTGTATTTGAGATACGTATGTATTTGGTTGCTGTCAAGGAGTTTACCATGTCTGTGTCTTACCTGTCATTTTAGTATACTCAGTATCAACTACATGCTTCTTACACAAAACCCATAGCCAGTATAGCACTGAAAAGAACAAACTGCTCACATACAAACCCCAGGGTTCCTCAGGAATGAGCAATGTATTTGCCTAAATAAAAAAAAATACCAAGAAGCCTTTTGTGTAGTCAGCTACACTAGTCTTGCAGTCAGATTATGTGGAAAACGTAGTTGCTTTATCAAGATGATGATTCATGTGTAGAAAATAGTAAAATAAAGCTTGCAAGCAACTAGTGTATTTATTTCACAGAATTGTAAGTTTTTAGCACTTGTGAATATACACAAAGGTAATGATTTCACAAATACCAGAATGCTACTGAGAATGTTAAAGACTATAAGGAGCTAGTGCAGGGACTTTGGTAAATTCCCTGTATTTATACCAGATTGCTTGACTTAAAACCAGAGAAGGTTGATGTCCCATCTCTTCTCCAAATCTTACAGTTCGAGGTAAAGCGATAAAGTTCCTTTTGGTTGCTGTTTTCTTAGCAGTGTGTAGTGGCAGGTGATACTATTTGAAACTGTTGAGAAAGCTAGGAACCTGTTGGGAAAGCTAGGAACAGTTTTGAATATCGTAAGAGCGTAAATCTGCAGAAGCTTTTAGAAAATGGTTATTTCTCCATTCTGAATAGGTAACACAGACTCTGCTTTCTGCTCTCATTATTTGTCATTAGCCAATAAGAATGCCAGTGAGGTATGACCTTTAGTTAAAGGATATTATGGAGCTAATTTGCTTTAATTACCGTCAAAATCTAGAAAAAATTTCTAAAAAAAGAAAGCTGCCTCTAAGAGAAGCTTTTAATTTATTATATGTACAGTTTGATCCTTTCCTTGGAATTTCACTTCTGTGGAGGAAGAACTTACCTTCTTAGTAGCTAGCTCCATACTGACAGATGTCCAGTGATTCCATCTAGTACCAATATAGTATTAAAAACAAATTATAAAGTAATTCTGTAGCCATTTTGAAATATTGGGCAAATAGATAAGTTTTTCTTTTTTTTTTTTTTTTTTTTTTCTTTTAAGTAGTGTATTGGCAGTCCTGAGGTAATGGTTGGACTTGATGATCTTAAATGTCTTTTCCAACCTAGTTGATTCTATATTTCTATAATTCTGTATTAGGCCATCCTGTGGTGGCTTTTGTTTCTTGTTAGGTGTTCAGGTCCTGATAGAAAGCTGTAGTTGTTCAGAAGTAAAATTTATGGCTGAATGCTTTCAAAATCGTTTTCATCATGTGTGGTCGGTCAGTCTGCAGAGTTAGAAAATGAGATTAGGCTGAACTTCTCATAAATGAGGAGACATAGTCTTGTTGCTACATTCTGTATGTTCTTTTCAAAGACCTCGTCATCGTTCCTTAATTGCTGAATATCGTCTTGCTAACCTGACTGAAAAAAGTGTAGAAGTTGGTGCCGATAAGCTTGTCCGACTCGTCTATCTGAATTCAGGACTTGTAGTAGGACTTTGGAAGGTAAGATAAACATTTTGTTTTGATACTGTATTATGACTTGAAGAAGCAGTTTATTTTGCCTGGTAGTTTGGGGTTTGGAGGGAGGAGGTTGGGGTGTAGTTCTGGGTTTTTTCCCCACCTTTCTTTTTTCTTTTGTATTGTGAAAGATCTTGTCTAAACGAATAACAAGAAAATGCAGGTAGGGACAGCTAGTTCGTGATTTATTGTAATCTAAAGAGCTGTTGCAGGACTGTCTGTACTTTCCAAAAAAATTCACCTTTAAGAAAAATAAACTATGAAACATAACTGTTATCAGATACTGTACTAATCTTATTTCTGTGTTCTGTTATATTTATTTTGCACTCTTCACATGCCAAAGTTTGATATCCTAAAGACATTTTAAAGAGAATGGTTTCAGGAGGGTTGTGCTCTTCCCCTAACTCATGCCTTGCCCTGTCCCCATCACTCAAAGCAATGAAATCCCGCAAGCCAACTTTGCTAATTGTTTCCTTTAATCTATGTTGCCAGGTAGTCAGCAGTTAGGAACGCTGTACATTTTGCCCTTTTGGGGATATTCAGTTCTTGCTGTCAAGTGTCTAAGTTAAGTAGTTAGTCTGTGTAGGATGTATGTAGGGATGAATGTCTTTAGAGTGCAGTGCAGAACATCTGAAGTAAATTCCTGCTCTTAAGGAACCTGTGTCTTAGCATTGAATACACTGGCATGTTGTTGTCTGCCTGAAATTGCATACACTTAGGTGCTATGGAAGCCTATCTAAGGTGTTCAGCTCTTGGACTGAATTCAGAGGTGGCAGCCCTTTATTCCTCTTCCAGCCATGCTAATGACATAGACGTATTATTCAGCACTGGCAAGGAACTTCCCTGAGGGAGTTTATGAATAGTTGCTCTAAGCCATGTCTCATTTCCAGCTGAAAACTCTTGCTGCTTCAAATCTGCACAATCACCAGAGGAAGTGTTTAAAACCACAGGAGTATTTGTTTCGCCCTTGCTTAAAGGTGTCCATTTCCTAGAAAACCAGACTGGCTGACCTGCATGAACCTGTTACGAGTTGTCTCAATCTGTGAGAAGCTCTGATAAGTGAACAGCCATTTCTTTTGTATCCTCAGAAGTTTAGTAGATTTGTGTCCATATATTGTTGTCCCTATGGTCCTGCTAATGTGTCACCCTTTCCCATTCTTGGAAAGAGAACTCTTTCAGCACCTGGAAATGGTTTAGTCATAACTGAGTTCTACAAAGTTGTTAAGCATTGAGTGCCTTGCTCTGGTATACTTTTCCTGCTTACTTTTCTGAACAGCTGTTCTTATCATTTATGTAGGAGAGTAACATTAGGCAGATAAGTGTAGGTGGGTGCGATAATCATAAATGCCGCACATCTTGGTTTTTTACACATAGCTGCGTAACAAAAATTGTTAATGCTAGTAATTTTGACAACCAAGGACAGATCATGTGGGCCTTTTGGTGTTTGTATAGAGAAAGACTGGGAGACTCTATGTGGTTGATAAACCTCTCTCAGTGCATCCTTTATAGTTGTAATTTTGCATTACAAAAAGTGCAGAGAAGTAGCTAAAGAAGTAGCTTAAAAAAAAAAGAGTAGAGGATGTAATTTTCTGTTTGGTAACCCAGAGAGATGAAAACAACAATTGCCTACTTTTCAGAACAGACTGCTGGCAGTGAATAATTTATTTTGCTGTTGACTTATGTGTTTGCAAATGTAGGAATTAAAAATGCGTTTTTATTTTTTTCTTTTAAAGCTGAAATCCTAGCATTCTGTGTTCTTGAAGTCAATAGGTACCTTTGGCTCTGTTTAGTTCTCATGTTGAGCTCTGAAGTTTTCTTTGAGGTATATAGGCCTATAGAAGGTATATTTTACCATTTTCCCAGGAGCATGTAATCTGGTGAGACGTTTGGGGTTTTACTTTGATATTCAATATTTCTATTGAGTAGTTTTGTATTCCTCACTGATGTTAGCCTCTTTGCAGATAATTTGTTACATAAAATAAGCTTAATGCTTAGGTATTTAGGAGCTGGGAATAAGGCCTATTTGACTCTTTTTAGGTATCTGGTTTAAAGCAGTAAGTAGAAGTTAGAAAAGTGCAATTCATGGATTGCTGCTGGTAACTTTTGCCCCAGCGTAGCTAGTTTCTATCCTTTTCCTCATAATATAGAATTGCTGTGACCTTTTACATATATTCTTTATTCTTGTAGCAGTAGATAGTAGGAATAATAGGAGTCCTAGTGTTAAAGCAAGCTGTTATTAACATTATTAGAGTAACCGGCAGAGTAATAAGCAGCAGCATTTATCTATGAATTTTAATGCTCAGGAAGACCTTATGAAGAAAAAGTCTTGCCAGATGAAAATACATCTACTTTAACTAACTTTTCAGGTGAAAAATGAAATTGCTTTTGTTATGACGAGTCTTCATTATCATCAGCTTTTTGAGAGAAGCACTTTGGGTTCTGCTACTGTGTAAGTTTTGGGTTCTCCTTTGTGGGTAATAACTATAACCTTTTGAATAAAGCTTTGAGTTTTACAGTTAAAATTGGCTGCTGGTGAGAGGTTTATATTTAGGGAGTAATTAACTGTGCTTTTTTAATATAAACAACAACAGTAACTACATACAAAGCCAGAGAAGTATTTTCATACTCAAATGTAGTCATTGTTATACTGTTAAGGAGATAATTTAGTCATACAAGTGTACCAGTACTTGCTATATTGAAAAAGTTAGAAATACACTGCACATACTTTCTCCCTTTTCTCAAGCAGTCTTTTTGTTCCCTCTTCCTATCTGAAAGACCTAGAAAAGAGAGAGACATTTTAAGAAGTAGGATAATTATCTTTAGTTGTGAAAGAGGGAAGAAAAAAATTCTGATAAACTGGCAAGGTGCCTGTATTTACTTTTCAGCCCTATTGAAAAAGTAGCTGGATTTCCTATGCAGTATTTGTGCATATGTGTATTTTCCAGTGTACAATGTAATACCTGTTGATACGCTGTAAACTGTTTAAAAAGATGGTGTTTTTTACCTTTAGAGGATGATTGTGTGGTTCATTTTTTCCCCCCATCCCACTCCCTTAGCTTTCTGCTCAGATACTGTAGGACCTACTTGTAGTCTTAATTGCTGGCTATAACGTAGTGCAACTCTTTTCACACAGAAGGTAACACTTAACACTATCTCCCTTACTACCAAATAGGATCCTATGTAGGAGCTGCTCAATTGCCTCTGGGATTTGGGCTCTTCTGGTCATTCATGTGCAGTAGTTTCTCTCTTAGGTTAGACACAGACAAAATTTTCAATAACTGCTATTCTAGGGAAATCTGTAGCTTTTAGATTTATAGTTAAGATGATGTGTTTTTTGTTAGTTTTTTTTTTTTTTTTTTTTGTGTGTGTGTGTGTTTTGTGGTTTTTTTGTTTGTTTTTTTTTTCATAAACAACTCTTTATTTTGGAGTTTTGCAGATGTACCTTTTAAAGTTGAGTGCCATATTTTCTGCATTTGGCTAGGCTGGACAGCTGATGAGAAGTATTAGACACTGTATTAGCTTAAAAGAAGTACGATGAACTAGAGATGTTTGATTTTTTTTCTAATTTTTTCCCCTCTTAGAATCTCTCGTAAGGTAGGGCTCTTTATTCTTTCTGTTAAGTCTTTCCCCCTTGCTTAATTCTAGTGTTGTGTTGTCATTGATGATTATTATTGTTATTATTTTAAAGTAAATATGCCCTTCCACCTCATAAACCTCTATTGGATGATGTTGACCCAGAATATGGACTACATGACTACAGTCTGCATCTTGATATGCACGGTAGAAGCTGCACCTACCTGTGTGGAACATTTAAGAGCCTCTTCTGCAGAAAAGGTAGAGTTGGCAGAACAGCAAGGTCTGATTTTAAAATGATCCCTGCTGTTATGTTTTCCTTTTATATCCAATATATCTGTTTTAAGGAGAGCAACTTAAATTGATTTGTAAGTGTAAGCTGTATTTTTCTTCATTGTGTAATTTTAATTTATTTATTTTTATATCTACATGGTACATTGTGTGGTGCTCTAAGCTTGCTCTATATGAAATCTGCTTATTAAACTGACATAATGTCAGGCCTGAGATGCAAGTTCTGCAGGTTGTCAGGATATTTTTGTTTGCTTCAGTGCTGAATTAATAATGCAGTGGCACAGCTTTTGGTGTAGATTGATGTTCCTTCCACTTGTATACTATAAGGGAAAGTAAGTTTGTCCTCATACATTTTGGAGACCTATTTCTATAGAATTCTTCTCAAGTATACTTTAGGTGCCTTGACAGATTAAATATTTAAATACATTTGTAGAAGATACCGAGAACTTCAGGATTTATAACTTTTTTTTAGGTCAACTTAAGGTAGTCTGTTCTGATGTCCTTTCATTGTGTGATAAGCAATTTCAGTGATTGTTTTTAACTGTGCTGCTTTTATTCATTTCTTAGCATTGCTTTTAATGAGACATGATTGGCTATCCTTGTTCAGGTACAGCCCAACTTAAAAGTTGTACTAGAGTTTTGCAAAATATATAGATGATCTCTCTTTTGACTTAACTTCAGCACAACCTTGCCTACAGCTACACAGCTGCCTTTCTGTCAGGAGAGACAATAGTAAGCTTGAACAATTAAAATCAAACACTGTAAATCAGTTACTTCTCCCCCTTATTTTTCTGCTAGCAGTACTAATGAGCCTTCTGTTGGTTTCAGAAAATGCTGGTTTTGATGATGACAGTAGAGGGCACTGTTACCAGGCTTCAGTGATTCTACAGTGTTAGAGCCGATTTCCCCGTGTGGCACTTTTTAATTTGTTTCTGATGACTCCAAGAACTGTCATTTAGACTGTAGCATTGTGCACAGTGTGGAGTGTTGTAGTCTTTTGAATTTGAAACGTGTTTGTTTTTAGATTCCAGAAAAACTGCAAGCTTGAAATAAAGGAATACTTATAAGGGTAAAACTTCAGTGAAAGTCTATCCATGTAGCAATAGAAATCTCTCCTGAGGTGTTATTCAGTACAGGACTCCTCTTTATACCCTAAAAAAAAAAGTAATTTCACCTGTAAATTGGCCAGAGAGTTGGGTTTTGGGGCTTGGTGGCTGTTGTTGGTTTTGTTGTGGTTTTTGTTTGTTTGTTTGTTTTTTTAAGGTGAATGTCATATTTGGTTTTCTAAACTGAAAATTTTATGCTCCTAGCAATACAGCTGTACAAAAGAAAGCAGCATGTGGCACACTGTTTTTTTGGTATCACTTTTTTGCAGCTTAAAAGCTACTTCTGTTAAAGGTTAAGTTGATGTTTATGCCAATTGTAGCAAATGTCCATGATACGGTTGTGGTGCCATCTCACTTTGCCAGTTAGGCAGTCTGTTTTATGATCGCCAGTGTTTTCTGAACTGTTTTATTTTTGTGTCCTTTAGCTGTGTGACAGCCATTACATTCTCCTCTCAGAGGACATCAGCCAGCTGAAGCCATGGTTCTGTAGGCAATAAGCTCATTTGTCATCTAGACCTTTCCATGTACTTGCACAATAATTCATTTTGGAAAATGTTTGATTTCCTTCATAATTTGTGTTCAGAAATGATGTAGTGAGGCAGCTTATGGCTGGCTGCTCTCACGTATCTTCATGGTAATTTGTTGTCCACTTAGCTCCTTACGGTAAACATGGTGCTTCTGAATGTGTCCATCAGAGCAGGTTTGTCCCATCTGGTGGTATTAGATGAGTTGTATTTTGTTTTTAGGCTCCATTGTAGTGATACTCTTTGTCCTGTTCTCTGGGTGGGCTCTGAAACATGGAGATCTCTGGCATAGTGAGAAAGAAGTCTTACTGTTTCTTAAAATGCTCTACTCAATCCAGATTTATTTCAAATTATGGATGCGACATGCCAATGGCAGTTTTCATAACCTAAGACATAGAGCAGTTGTCAGCTGATTGTCAAATACTTATTTGCTTCCATCAGGAAGCTGTAGATACTTCTGTGTTACCAGGGAATATCAATTTGTTATTCTGCAGAATAACTGATTTACCTGTTCACATCTAGTTTTCTTTTTGTCTGTCTTCATTAATGTTGTGCTTAATTTTGTTGCTCTATTTTCAATTCTTTCTTCAAAATTCTTAACATTAAATTAAAAAAGTTATATTGTAGTTCGTTGAACCAAATGGATGGTGTATGTCTTTCTTAAGATTTTTTGTTTGTTTTATTAATACTTGCACTGCAATAGCTGGCTGACTTGCCACTCTTTTACTACTTTGGCTGTTTTTTAGCATTTTATTTTATGCTTCCTTCCATTTAAACAGAATTGGTAATATGGTCTTGTTGATGGATACTATAGGGTGAATATGCTAAATACTTTAAAATAGAATTGGAAGCATTAGAAAACTTCTTGTGTGAGGAACCTGTTATAGGACTTTCATATGACTGAGAAGCCATGATACTGCATCTAGCTTTTTCATAAACATTCTTGAAATGTATTTACCTAGGTTTCTACCTTTTAAGCATAGCTTTGTGGCCGTATGTTAGCCTAAGGTTTGGCTTTTCAGTGTTATTCCTTGTTGATGTAAGTTAATATGTTGTGCTTGCAAAATGTAATGGGGTGATTTTTATATCATAGAATCATAGAATAGTTAGGGTTAGAAAGGACCCTAAAATCATCTAGTTCCAACCCCCTTGCCAGGGGGCAGGGACACCTCCCAATAAACCATGCCACCCGAGGCTGTGTCCAATCCAGCCTTGAACACTGCCAGCGATGGAGCATTCACAACTTCTCATAGAATCATAGAATAGTTAGGGTTGGAAAGGACCTTAAGATCATCTAGTTCCAACCCCCCTGCTTTGTTTATAAAATATCACATCATGTATTTGAATTGTTTTTGCTTGACCTTGAAGATTGATTTGCAAGTTTAAATGACCATTTCAGCATGGTAAGGCCAGTTGTCACCACCAGAGCTAGTGTTAATCACAGCCTTCCCTGTGAAAATAATCAGATTACAAATTGCAATAAAGGCTTGGTTAGCAAAACAAACTTGCTTGCCTTTTAGCTAAAATAAATGCCTTTGAACTATTGGGCTATTTATTTCTTTCCCTCAGGTTTGTCTGTGTGATGTGTGTTCTCTATATTGGTATTCTCTTTATCTTGTTCCCTGTAACCTATGTTAACCTGATTAAAGGGATGCTTTGCTGCTGTATGTGTCTTGCATAAACTCTGGACTGCAGATATTAAAAAGGGACAATGAAACAAATTCTAGATAAGACTGAAGAAAGCCTTGTCCAATTTCCTTCCTCTGTTTGCCTTGATTTTTTTAACATGGCTTGCTCTGTCCTTTAATTTCCTTTTCTCATCTGACTGGGAAGAGGAAGGGGAGTTTTCAGGACTTAGCGCTTCAGCTTCTTGCTAATTTCTGGGCATACTTTTTCTTTCTTCTGGATATGAGGTTTACAGTGGAGCTTTTATATAAAAAAAAAATGAATTAAGGACTGGATTAACTAATCAATGAATAATTGACCTTTAGATTCCTGATCTGTGTTACCTATCTCCAGTTCTGGCTTAAAGTTAAGAAGTATCTGCAATATATGTTATACCTTCCTCAGGTGACCCAGCTAGCAATGCAACAGTTCATGTTATTAATGCCATGCAAAAGTAGTCATGTCCTGGGGTTCATTAATTTATTACCAGTATACTTTTTTCAATCTGTTTTTAGTCCATTGTGTTTTTCATTTGTTTTGGATGGGTGGCAGGAACAGATGCTTGCATTCAAACCTGAATTGCAGATAACAGAACGGTGCTTTGGAAAAAGTGCTTGTTGACTGATGGTGTTTAAAGTCTCTTGTATAGAAGCTCAACTCTAAGTGTAGGATTTCAATGTTCATTCAGTAAAGCTTGACTATTTATCTGAAGTATTTTTATCTGGAATGAAATCTTGTCATTGGATTTGATTTACTGAGTTTTAGAACTGAATCATTTGGGCAGGTATCAGCTTAATATCCTTTCTGCACTTTGAGCTGGGTCCTGACAGTGGATTCTGCTTGCATTTTCCTCACTTGAGTTCTCGAGGACTTCACGGCAAGGACAACAATTATCACTGGAGTGATGCGTTTTTCTTCAACTGTACAAAATACTTCTGGGCATAGTCATGTTGGTTTCACTGTATTCAAACTCTTATTCCAGACAGGGTCTGTACTGAGAAACTTGCTGCTTCTGTCTTCTCTCAGGTGTTGGCCTGCTTCCTCCACACAGTACGTATTCTTTGGACTCCCCTCTTGTGAGTGATGTCTTTCCAGCATTGGTTTGTGGCCAAGAATCTCTTGGGAGTTGGCCCCACAGTACCAATTCAGAGAAGTTTCTGGCTTCTGTGGTTAACTGTGGGCTCTTTTTTTCAACCATTTTTCCTCCAGCTGTCTGCCTTCAGCAGCCACCAGGCAAAGGTTTTTGCTGCTCCTTCACAGAGGCTTTAGCCTTTTAACTTAAAGGCATCCTTTTGATGTTGCTTCTTCTGTCTTCAGCCTCATACTGCTACTTGTGCTTGTTTGAAGGAGAATCACAGGCAAAACACTTCTTTCTGTTTTTCACCTTTGCCACTTGCATCCTAAACCCATACAAGCTCCTTCAGTTACCATCTGACCGTTCAGGGCCTGCTACTGGATCCTGAAGAGCAGTACTTTCTTGGGAATTTCTTCTCCCTTCCTGTCTTCTGCAAGTCCTAGATACTTAATTCCTTTCCTTTTTTTTTTTAATTTTTTTTTTGGGGGGGGGGGGTCTGTAGTGCTTTTGTTTGCTCTTTTAAGAGATCTTCTCTTGTTGAAGGAAATTTGTTTCAGCCATGTCCTACTATGAAATCTGGTGTTGTCACACTGTGATACTTTCTCCCCACACCTTCCTTTGTGTTCAGGGATCTTGTTTGTTATGATTTACCCCAAGTTATAGTTAGAGCGTTAGCTTCCCTTCTGAGATAGCAAGGGAAAAGTGAGCAAGGCTGATCTATTCTAGGGGAAGAGGAAGACATACCAAATAAATATGTTTATGTGTAGTGACAAAATAATAACTAAAAAAAAACCACAAAGTAATTAAGCCAAAAAATGAGCCTTTGGAAAGCTGTTTTAAAAATGAACAGACACATAATTTAAACACTTGATTCAAATCAAGGCATACTGCTGTAAGTTTAAATGATGCAATATCCTTTCCAGGAAGAACCAGTAGTTACCCATATACCCTGTTGGATAGGTTGAGTTACCAGACAGAGCAGAGAGATTTAAAAAAAGAGGTGTTGTGTGTATCTCATAATTTATTTTATGTGTTATGTGTTGAGCTTGGCTCTTGGAGAGTGGGCAGTGATGGAGGCACTGGTGGCATGAAATTGAAATACTGAACATGGAATTTACTCCTTGCATTCTTGCATAAGTCCTTTAGGTGGTATTCAGATTTTTATACTCAAATATACCCAATTGGTTTTTTTGTCTGCTGCTTCTACTGTAGATCTCAGACTCAAAGCCCTGAACCGTGACTTAAATTCTCTATAATGTGCTTGATATCTAGCTGTTGGTGTGTGTTCTGTATTGGGGTTCTGTATTGGTGAGCAGGAGGAAACCAAAGACATGAAGACAAGCAGAGAGAAAGTTTACAGTATACTTGGGCTTAGTTTGATTTGTAATACTATAATGTTATATATTGTTAATATTTTCAGATGACATTGCAGATGAATATTTGAAGCTCACAGCTGTAAGCTTAAAGGATAATACGAAGCACTTACCTCTTATTGGGACACCCGGCTTATCCTGGGAAACCGATGTGTTTAAAGGCAATGTAAAGGTCAGTCAGAAATAATTTTCATTTCTGGAAGTGCTTACCTCAAAACAGAATTATGTTTATGCATCCTAAATATTAATTAAAAATTATTTTATTTGTGAAAAATGTCTGTAATTAGGAAAAAAACTCGATTCAAATATTGAAAAAAATTATGTGAATTTTGAGGATAAGAAGTTTTACCCTTCCTGTCTTAGAGTCTGTGTTGCATGATAGACATATTATACATGTGTGGCGACTCCAGTGCTCTCTACTTGGCAAAGATGCTGCGACTGACCAGCACTGTTTGTTTGGAAATGCTGGACAGAAACCATGCTGCCCATGTGCTTTTTTTTTTTTTTGGCAGGGGATGGTGTTGGTTTTAGGGGTTTTGTTGGTGGGTTTTTTTGTTTGGTTTTTTTGTTGTTGTTGTTTGGGGGTTGTTTTTTGGTTTTTTGTTTGTTTGTTTTTTTTTTTTCTCTTTGGTTTGGCTTGGGTTTCTTTGTAGTCTCAAAACCCAGAAGTACTCTGAGGTTCTGTTGTAGCATGTTTGCGCAGTGAAGGTTGGAAACTGTTGGAGAATGTTCAAATGCTGATGGACACAGGCTGAAATACAGTCCACGTTCATGAAGCCAGCACCTTTCCCTGAAGTCATGCATATGGGTCAGCTGGATTAACCGTTCGTATTTGAGAGGAATTCTCACTTGTTCTCTTGCATAGAATTCCTAGAAGAATCGTTTTAAAGGAAGTTAGACAGTAGTTCTGTAGATTTTGCAGTAGTGGTGAAGGCACATATTTTTAAATGTATTTCATCTACCTGAATATTTCAGAAGTACTAAAAATTCTGACAGACGTAACTTAAGCATCACTGAAAAATGATCTGGTTCAGAACTTGATTTAAATTTTGGCACTCTCTTTGACAAAAGTAAAAATTAATAAAACTCATTTCTGCTGATGCTGCATAAGTATGGAATGGAATACTGTTTGATAACAGAATATTTTGCTCATAGCCATTCAAATACTTGTTTTATAGCTTACAGTGTCAGCTAGCTTTCCTATGCAATGTAGGATATTAAATTTTTCTTAAAATTTAGTAATCTACTAGTATCTGTTGGGAACATCAACTACAGTTGAGTCTGGATTACAGTTTCCATTGAGTGCTTCCTCTAATTGCTTGTGGTGATGTTTTTTCTTCTTGTTTGCATAGTGACAAATCTGTTCACTTGCATTTTTTTTCTCAGTGTACACTGAACTTTTTTGAGTTGGTTGGTTGGTTTCAGAAGAACAACTCTTTCCCTATGTGTTTTATTAAAAATATTGTATGTTGGTAAGTAGAAGGAATTCAAGTTAACAAGAAAACACTTTTAAGGGAATTGTTTGTCATCTATCTTTGATTGCCATGAGTGTTCATTGAGAACCATAATGCAGAACAGGTGCTTATTCAGGCTTCTGAAAAATTTCAGACTTGAATTAGTTTAATTTTACTTTATTGTGTGTCCCATTAATTTCGTTATTTCCATGCTTAAAGTTAGTGAGATCTTAACACTTAATTACAGAATATGCTTAATTCGCTTGAAAAGCGTACAATAGGAGCTAGGATATTTTGGTGCCATTGGACAGATACCAGAAAATTAAGGCTCCCGAGAGACTTTATTGGGGCTTTTCAATATATAAACGGGGCTTATGAGAAGGTACGAGGGAGACTTTTTACCGAGGGCTGTAGTGATAGGACAAGGAACAACGGTTTTAAACTGAAGGAAGGTAGATTCAAATTGAACATTAGGAAGAAATTATTTGTTTATTTATTTATTTTATGGTGGTGGTGAGGCACTGGCACAGGTTGCCCAGAGAAGCTGTGGCTGCCCCATCCCTGGCAGTGTTCAAGGCCAGATTGGATGGGGATTTGAGCAACCTGGTCTAGTAGAAGGTGTCCCTGCTCATAGCAGGAGGGTTGGAACTACATGATCTTTAAGGTCCTTCCAACTCAAAACATTCTCTGGTTCTGAATGATTTACAGCTGCTTGGCAGGGTTTTTGCTTACATGAAAAATAATCATGAGTAGTGCATAAAAATCTGGCAAATTAACTGTCAGAAGAAACAGAGAGCTATGCCTGTAGTCTTCAGTTTAGCCGTGTCCTGTGTGCTTACACCAAAAGGTTTACTGAGTATTTGTTTCTAGGAAAAAAATAAACAATACTAATATTTTATTTTTTTTAACCATTTATGGTGAGAGCTTGCACATGTCAACACATAGCTGAGGGTAGAATTCAATTTGGCATTTAACATGAATCTGTAAAACTTTTGAAACTTGTGAAGGCCAAATAATATCGGTCGCAGCAGAACATGCCACTGCTTTGGATTTATTTGAGTTTTGCCCAATACTCTAAGGAATTTTTATTTCTTTAAAGAAGAGGTTATTTTTTGGCATTTCTGAGTATTTTTTATAAAAAAAATTATTGCTGAAGTATAGGTTGTTAGAAATTCATGGAAAGAAAAAAACCAAAACCCAATACTTAAGGTCACCCTGGTTTACTTTTCATAATTGACCTTTCATATGCAAGATGTCAGACCATAAAATAGTAATTCTTCCTTGTTTCAAGTAGATTTATAACTTATATAAGTTATTAAATGATCATCAGATTTGGTTTGGATTTTTTATTTTCAGCCCTGTCTACGGTACCAAACTTAAGAAAACTGTATGTATCACATTACTACTTATGGTTGTGCCATCTGCTCTGTATTGTTTGAAGTATGGTAATAGTGAAAGAATGTTAAAGCAGTGAAAGCACAGCTATGTTGTACGGTGAAATAAAGCATTCCAAATTTTAGCATGGAATATGTGATGTTGGTTTGTTTATGCTTTTGGAGCATGTGATACTCCTGCATGCAATGCATATATACAGCATAATAAAGATAACCTGATTCATTTAGTGATTCAGAACTCATGAGATTAGGTAACAGCTGATATTAACCGTGACACACAGTCCACATGCACATCATGTGAAACCATCCATTTGCAAGTGACCAAGAACTGGCATCCTGACTTTTGCATTAGAAATTGGTGTAATTGTTTAGTATTATAAAGAAATATTTTCAAGGCTTTTTAAAAGGAAAAATTATTTGGAGGGTAGAAAGATACCCTAAGATTATATCTTTTGGGGAACTGTAGCTTGGAGCCATTCAAAAAGTGCTGTGTAGCTTTCATTTATAGTTGACATATAAGGGTAATTGTGTGTGTACACTGCCTTAGGGATGGTCTCTGAGTATCTTTGCAAACATTGCTGCATTCACACAAGTTTAGCACCTGAGTTTAAACTTAGGTTTCTTTCTCATATTGAAAGGACTGTTCATATCGAATGGCAAGATAACTAATAATTGAGAAACACAGATGCTAAAGTGTTTAAGAAATAATATCGGAAGTAGGTTGGCATTTCTATCTTCTGTAGGACAGTTTTTGATGTCTGTAGGTTGCAATTTTGCTTTCTATAGGAAACCTCGAAATAAGTGTTTGTTGCTTTGCAGTGGAGCACTGTCAATTATATTTTGAGGTTTTAGCCTTTGTACTAAAAATTGCTCTCTGAATCCTTGATATGTCTCCTATAATCTGGGACAGATCTACTTACTGTGCCATGGCACACGGAAATAACTTCTTCTGCTTGTGTTTATAGGACTGCTATGTGATGGATGTTACTCTCTTGGATGAAATTGGAAAGCCCTTCTGGTGTTTCAGTGCCCCAGTCTGCATGGATCTGTCTTCCAAGGCATCTGGTCTTTATGATTACATGGGTCATATCTATACCACAGACTATGCAGATTCAGAGGGTAAAGTCTATGTTGAGCTGGTGTGGTTGGAAGAAACCAAGGAGTATTTTATAGTCAATTTGGTGCTTTATTTAAGCACCAAAAAGGTAAATGACTGGTTTGGAACAAATTACTGACTTAAATGGGTCAGTAATTTCCTGTAAGCAAGACTGTTCCTGCAAGTTTTTCAGTAGAAAGTGCAATTGTATTTTTGGGTGTTTTAATTGACACTGGATGGATTGAAGAGAGATGTTGATATAAGTAAGTGTTTTCTGTCTCTGTTGAACATCACATGGTTAGTCTGTTTCTGGTACTGAGTATAGTTAGATTATTTTTAGGAATATCTTCTTTATAGATACTTGTTACCTTGGTTAATATTTCTTGTGAGTGCCGTACTTACTTAATGTGAAGGTGCCTTATTACATAAGCCACAGTTTTTTTTTGAGAACACTAACTTTTATGTCTAGCAGTAAAACAGCATGTGTGCTGTTCCCTTCAGATTCCTTAGAATGTTCTTGGTAAATAGCAGGTTTTGAAAGGTTTTGTTAAATGGAGAAATACTTATTTTCTTTTATCCAGAAAATATTTCATTGTATTCTAGTAGAGGATTTAAAAGGCAGACAGAAAGTCACAGATCTAAATAATATGGCATTTAAGGCATGTGTTAAGAAAATAGAATATCTACTATGCAATTTCTTTAAATTCCTTTTTTTTCTGTTTTCTGTTGTTCTAACCTGCTGTCTGATTTGAACCTTGATACTTGCCTCATATACTGGCCTATGAATAAGTGCCCCAGTTATCAGCGCAGCTGAGCTGATACCTGCTCTTACTGAATATGCGTAATATTCAGTTGTTTTGGAAACAATGCATATCTGGTACCATTTATCTAACTGTAAGTATTCATATAAAAATGGAATGTATATGCCTGATCTTTCAGGTTCCTTGAAGTAACTTTAGGAGCAAATCTTCTACTCCTTGTGCAGAAAAAATCCCAGAACGACATGATAATGGGACTCCAGTCTTATTTCATAGCATGTTACAAATCACAGCAACTTTGTGTAGTTTCACAGTAGCCTGTTAAGAAAAAAAAAGCACGACAATGTTGTTGACTTTTATGACTTTATTATGGTAGTGATTACCTTAAAACTAATTTCTCTCCTTTATTTCAGTACATTAGTTGGTTCATGCAAGCAGTGTTCATGTGTAAGCACTTGTGCTTTGTACTAGAGACAGTAGCAGATCTGTACTATAGTGTTTTTTCATGTAACTTTTAAAGATAATAAAGTTAAGGCTGATTCAGTTCTAGTTTGACTTGCATAATGTTGCCTAATGAAGAAACTGAAACATTTCTGTGTTTGGTGGTTATCCAGTGTAACAAGCATTATCAACTGCATTTTGTCTCCTTTTTTATTCACTGCTTATGATGAGTGGGATCCCTCGAAGCAGTATAAATGTTTTAACAAGTGGACTGGGAGTGATGAATGCCAGAACGACAGACACTGAAGTTCATGCTGCACAGACAAGTGGCCAGTCAAGATTTTATTTCGCTTGGTGCACCTTTGAGGCACCAGCTTTAGCAAGGAAATGGTAGTTCAGTCCCACAGTCCTTTCAGTTGCTGGCCTCACTGCTAAGCTTGTAAATGAAGATGTAGAATTATTCTGGTTGCTTTGATCCTTTGAGATGTGCAAGTATGTTCTGTGGCCTGCTGTGAAGCTGCCAAAGTCAGTGGGTGCTCAGCAGCCATAAAACAGTAAAAGTGCTGTCACTGCTCATTCTAGCTAAAGTTTTGTTACATTTCCAATGTGGGCTGGTTTTGGTGTTTGTGGGTTTTTTTTTTGTTTTGGATTTTTTTAAATACTTTTCTTTAAAAATTATTTTCAATTTCCAAAGTATATGACAGTTTTATACATTTTAATATTTTATAGAAAATTTTCGTGTCACTATTGTAAATGAAACATGAGAGTATGCTGTCCCTACCCCTTATGACAATGTAGTAGCTTGCAAGTTTGCTAACTGAATTAATGAGGTAAGTCTAGCAGCACTGTCACCCTAGAAAGTGATACAAGGTTAGCAGAGTTTCCTCAGGCTATTGCTACCTTACAATTGCTGTTCATAAACAAGAATGTATATGCGCAGCAGACAAGGCGAATGGTGGTTCAGAGGTCCTCAAAACCAGACCGAACAGTTACAGAGTTTTTCACTGAAGTATTAGGATCATAATACTGTCTTTTCTGAAGATACGAAGACTAGGACTCCATTTTTTCTTCTTCAGATAGGCCTGAGATGGACCTAAACCTGCTGTAGTATTACATATTGTTATGTGTACACTGGTTTCATTTCAGCTGACAGTTGCTTTTAACTTGTACAGCAGAAGCAAATTCAGTATTTACCACCTGTATGATCAAACCTAGAAAGTTACATGTGGCTTCACTCAAATTTCCATTTCTTCAACTCCCATCTTCCTTTGTATACACAAAACCTCCACAAAGAAAAAGGGTGGCATTAGGTAACCGCACTGGCCCTTTTCATGAAAGAAAATATCACTGGTTCCAAAAAACTGCATGGTTTGATACAATCTTCAGCTAATTTTTTGCTAAGCCCCTTTTTATATACGTGTTGCAAAAAGCAATAGGTTGAGCTGCGTGTTCCACTCTGTAATAAAAGATTCTTGCTGTACAAGACTATTGTTAGAACAAAAAAAAAAAAAAGGAGGCACAAGATGAAATCTGATCATCAAAATATACAACTGGGCATGACACTAAGTCTTACATCACATTTTTCTCTTAATGTCTCGGGTTTTCTTGCAGCTGCTTTTAATGATTTTGTTAGTGTTCCATATGGAAGACAGGACAATACCTTTGTTGTAATTGCATAATTTGTCTAAGTTGTAGGACAATTTCTGTGAGAGAAAGTATAATCAGTTGTAAGGGGAAAAAAATTCAAAGTTAAAGATTTTACTTGTATTTGTGTGTTTCAGGAACCAACTCATCCAAGCAAAAAGCGAGTAACCACCAACAACTTTTAAATGTGTATGTTTAAGTACTCTGCAACAGATAGAGCTGTAATATTTTTAAATGGGTGATTTACCTGGTAGGCAAGCATAAAAACTGCACTTATGTTTATTTTATTGCAATTATACTAGTGCTCATTTAACATAATGAGTTTAAATTGCATTGAAGAGGACTGAGTTAGTGTGAGAGAGTGATTTAACGGAAGGGCTTTTATGAGTTTATTCCAACAGTGGAAGAGTTGTCTTTTTAATAGAACTACATCTAAATGTTAATTCTACCATTTGTCATTGTTTTGCCAGATGTCTGCTGTGTACCTAAATGGTTTTCATAGTCTGTGTTCTTGATTTCTCCTTCTTCTTGAAGGAGGTGCCTGTAAATGGAAAATGTCTTCAATGAACAATTCATTAATATTCTTGGGCGCTTAGTGTGATCTTTCATTGATACAAGCTGGAACTGTGTTGGTTTATATCATCTGAACAATTGTCTTTAACACTGGCACTCTGGAATCATTGCTTTTTACTGTGGTTGGCTTACTTTAGTGAGGAACTAATAGCAGCTATATATTTCTGAAGTTTTTGTAGTGTAGGCTAGTAATCACAGTATTTTTCTTCAAACTGGCCTTTCAGTAGTTTTGGAGTTTCTTCCTATCTTTTTCCAATTGCCATTAGAGAACCAGCTCTGCTTTCATAATGCATTTCTGTTCCAGTGCACTTTTGGAACATGTGATTGAATACAGAAAGCAGTTGTTACAGAAAGCAGTTGTATGGTGAATAGCCTCACTGCAGATAACTTTTTTTTTCTTTCTTGCCTGGCCTCTCTCTCCCTATTTAGCAGGCATGTTTTGATTTTTCATTCACCCATTAGATATTTAGATATGGTATTGATTTCATTGGAATTGTTCTCATTGTCATATGCTTGCTTTTTGAGACAAGAGCCATCTTTGGGTTTTGTGGTTTTTTTATTTGTACACAGCTACATGGCTATCTGATGCTAATAACTGAGTACTCAGCAAAAATATATGTGCAGTATAATAAGGATACCATGAGCTGAAATGGGTTAATTCTGTTTCAGATTAAGAATCTAAACAAGTGATCAAGTTGTATGCCTTGAAGTATTTATCTTAATGAGTTACTGTCTAGAAACAGTTGTGTAGTAGCCTACCTTGTATTTACCAGGTGTTCTGACACATTCAAACAATTAGGAGGAGATGTAGGTAAAAACATTGATCTTCTGGTTGTCTGGCTTATTACTGCAGATCAGCTGATACGCAGTGAATCACTAAGTTATGGTAACTGAATCTGAGTTTCTAATTGCATTACAAACTGCACAGACAAAACAGTGTTTCGAAAATTTCCCAGAAAGCCAACTGTATCCTGGGTTGCATCAAAAGGAGTGTGACGAGCAGGTTGAAGGAGGTCATCCTGCCCCTCTACTCTACTCTCATGAGACTCCACTTGGAGCACTATGTGCAGTTCTGGTATCCTCAGCATAAGAAGGACATGGAGCTGTTGAAGCAAGTCCAGAGGAGGGCCACGAGGATGTTCAGGGGACTGGAGCACCTCCGGTATGAAGACAGGCTGAGAAAGTTGGGGCTGTTCAGCCTGGAGAAGAGAAGGCTGCGTGGAGACCTCATAGCAGACTTCCAGTATCTGAAGGGGCCTATAGGGATGCTGGGGAGGGCCTCTTCATCAGGAACTATAGCGATAAAATAAGGGGTAATGCATTCAAACTTAAACAGGGGAAGTTCAGGTTAGATATAAAGAGGAATTTTGTTACCGTAAGGGTGGTGAGGCACTGGAATGGGTTGCTCCAAGGAAGTTGTGAATGCTCCATCCCTTGCAGTGTTCAGAGCCAGGTTGGACAGAGCCTTGGGTGACTTCGTCTAGTGTGAAGAGTCCCTGCCCATGGCAGGGGGGTTAGAACTAGATGATCTTAAGGTCCTTTCCAACCCTAGCCATTCTATGATTCTATGATTAAATTAAAATAAGAACAAGCAATGGGTTTTAATCTCTGTTTTTGTGTAGTAGGTTGGATGGGCATTAGTATGCAAAGTTAAGTCCTGTCAGTGTTTCCTGTCTCTTGCTTTCACCATAAATCAGAATGGGAAATGGTAGCAACAAGGCTAACTGGTGAGTTGTGTGTAGTGAGGATTTATTGTACTGAATGTCAAAGCATGGCTTCTTCTGTTCATATTACAAGTTTTAAAACATTTAGGAAACTCTCTCATGCTGTTCCTTTTTTGAAATGTCTGTGAAAAAGGAGTAATACTATTTTATATTAATGCTACTTCAGTTGTAGGAGTGTTTATAATAAAGTTAAAAACTGTAAAGCTTTTAAACACACTAAAGAAAATTAAAATGGGAGTTATTCTTTCTAGGTTTAAATTGTTTATTTCCTTTTGAAGAGAGATGAACCTTTTGAAGGGAAATGCACCTATGAGTCAGTTATTGATCATATATTAGTAGGTAGAATTATTTTTGTTTCACATACAGACCACTTGGAATGAATGTTAGTATTTCTTTCCTCTCGTGAATCAGTCATGCACAAACTTAAATTCAACTGTCTTGATGAAATCTTATCCAAAAAAATGCAAGGTAGGGAAGAATGTGTAATAGCTGGGTAATGTTCTGTTTATTCATTGAAATGCCAAAAACCAGTTTAGTCTGTGGGGATTGGAAAGTATTTAACTACTAAACAAAAAATGCCAGCAAGCATTATGGTAAATGTTTAGCTTGTCAGAGTTTAATGTCATCAATACTTCTGTACCAAAGATAAAAAATAAATTTGCATAAATATGCTGAAAAAACCCTCTTGATGTTCAGAAAAATTTGGAAATAATGTATTCTCATTTGTAATTATCAGTAATTCTTTCTTAATTCTTATCTCATTTGGTTTATAGCACCTTGATTTACAACTTTCCTTTTTTATTTCTGCTAGAAATGTGCAAAGGGAAGTGTTTGTGTGTACCTAGTGAAAACATTTACCAAAAACCTTAAAAGAGAGGTAAGGTACTCTGAAATGAAATCATTCTATTCCAAGTTTGCTACTTGTATGATATGGTAAGTAAAAGAATGTTTTTAAGGGAAAAAAAAAAAAAAGAACCCATCATAGTAATTATGCATGTCCCCTATGTTTTGTTCCAATTTTTCCACACATATATAGGGATCTTAAAATTTTAGTTTTATTTCCATTTTAGAGTAGACTTGTAAAAGTTGAATGTTTTTGCGTGAGGAGAGACTGAACTTTGTAATGTTAACATTATGCTATCTTGAAAAGATGTTTAATGAATAAGTAATGGAATAATACAATTAGTAATTTTATTTTAGTTCAAGGTTTGCATCTGTTTTCACATATTGTAGGACATATGGTGAAGACCCAATTGGAAGTACCCTGTGTTTAGGAAATAGCAGAAGTAATCAACATCCTGCTCCTTTTTTTCAATTTCAGCATTTCACTTTTACAGCTTATATAAATTCTTAAAAACAAAACAACAACCAAAAACCAACAAACCAAAAAAAACCCCAAAACAGTGGTACAAATTTGCTTGCATTGACAAGCCATTAAGTTACTGAATGTGATCTATGTTTTGCTGTGGGACCAGCAGATATATGTCTGAATCTTACCTGCTTAAGTTGTGTGTTAAGCGGGTGATACTCTATTGTAACAGTCCATTTTCTGCTTCACTTCTCCCTCCATGGTATTCTGAAGAAATAATTATATACATCTTTTCAAAGTCTCAAGCCCAATTAAAGATTTGCAACACTGTGCAGAGTAAAGTTTCATCTGATATGAAATGATTGGTTCAGCTAATTGGAAATGTGACCAGTCTGAGACTGCTGAAAGTGAAGCTTGAGGTTAGGATAGTATAACAAATCTAGCAAGATGTGGGATTGAAGGGTGGGAGAGGGGAGTGACACAGTAGTAATTAGTTTCCCACAGATATGGCTATATAAACAGACTTTGATATGTACAAAGCATGAGTAGAAGATGGTTATTTTAGCCTTTGATTTTCACTGGGTTTTGTTTTATCTATGTAGGAATTTCCGGAGCACAAGGATTCTTCTCTGATTTACTTAGTATTCCTAAAGGATCAAAGCTCAAGTATTGGACTCTAGTTTTATGCAGCTGAAGACCTCTACATGTGGGTTGGTTTAGAATGCTCTTTGGAATTGAAGTGCTAGTTAACCTCTCTGTTATTGAACTGCATATGAAAAAGTTTCATTGTTTTATGCAGCAATATTCCATTAAAATGCCAGTTTGCAACAGTGGGTTCTTTCTCAGAAACATGAATTCAGAAATTTATCCTTTACTGATGGCGACATTCATACGTTACGTCATCCTCGTTAGGCAGCAGACTAAACCGGAAAAAAACTCAGTGCCCTAATGTTTATTGCTTTTGAGAAACAGACGCTTTTTTTCCTGGCATTCCCTCACAGTGACTGTTTGCATGTACAGTGTAATCTCTGATGTACTAAGGGCCTTCCATTTAAGTTACTAAATACACTTATATTGGGAATTTGGTTTACTGTCATAGAGCGCACTCTGAGATTCTTCTGCTGTGCCTTGGTCCCTCATTTTGCGCCTGCAGTAATTTGGGGCAGATTGTATACAGTAATGTTTCACTGCAGAGAGGAAGATGTAAGCAAATTTTGAAGTCCAAAGAGAGGCCCATCTTCAAGTCAGACTGCACATCCATATTTGTGTTACATGGGACATGTATTCCAGGGTTTATTAAAATTGGAGTTTCAGTCAGTGCTTTAGCTTAGCTTGCTCTGTTTATTCCTACTAATTCAGCAGTAGGGATTTCCAGTGTAGATGTCTCCTATAATCTCATATCTCTGTGAGCTGAAATATCTAGCAGTGAAACTGGGCAGAATTACATTCAGTAAGAGGAAGAAGATTTAAGGGTTTTTTTGTGTTTATAGTTTTGCCATGACTATTAAAAAAATCTGATTTAAGCAGGTGACCTGCTTCCAACTAATACTTTGGTATTAGCATAAAGCCACTCTTGTTTCTGATTTTAATTTTTTTTTTCCCCAGAACTTATTTAGCAACTAATTCTCAGACATTAGCAGACTGCACCAGATTTATGTCTGCTTGATCCAATGAAAAATAATGCACACTGTTTGTTGTAGCAGCTACTTCTTCCTCTGTGATTCTTCTTTGAAAAAGTGATCTCTTCTGGAGACAAGAATAGCAGAAGTTGATTTCCCCTGAATTAGTAATTACATCTGTGTAATAATTTTGGCCAAGGTTTCATTATATTTATTTTCTCACAGCATAGACATACTTAACTAGTTAGAGAATACATGTGTGTCATGTGTGAGGTAATCGTAACACTTTTTCTAGGTGTGAATAATCTGGTGTCTCCTTTAAATCTGCAATTTGAATCTTGGTCCTTGGAAAAAGTCGTTTTTCAAGACCCAGAGATTATTTTAAGACACAGGATGTCTCTCCTCTCCATTGCCCCCTTACTTCCGCCCTCCCCCTTTTTTTTTAACTTTATTTTTTTCCCGTCCAGAGGCTGTGTCGCATCATTGCAGCCTAAATTTCAGGGCACTCTCTCATTTTACCCTTTTTACTGGTGGGTTTTTTTTTTTTTCCTAGCTCTGTGGAAGCACCTTCCAGCTTTTACTTGTGCATTTGGCATTCCAGGTAGCTGCTGTGCAGAGCTATATTATTCTTTTAATTTCCTGATCTCATTTCAATGTGATATATGAAATAACACACACTGACTTGTGCAAAGTCTTGTTCATGGAGAATGGCTGATGACAGTTTACTCTGGTTTTCATGTGGGCAGCAGCTGGCATCTGTGAAAGGTCACCCGCAGTTAAGCATTAATTTTTTCTACTGTTAGCGTGCTTCTCAAAACGCCAAAATAGTTGGTAGTCTGGCTGTCCTTGTCATCTGTTTTCATTGAATGATTCTGTCTTGCATATGGTCACCTGCTTTCTCCTTTTCTCACCTGGTATATGTGTTTCTAATAAAGGTGGTTTTAGGACGTAAAAAAGTTCTTTAGTATTAAGGGTGTATAGGGTAGGTAACAACTGATAACTTTTAGGATCTAGTAGCTCCCAGTGTTTCCCATGTAGCAGGCAAAAGCTTGAACTGGAGAGCAGCACAAAGTTCTGCTTAGAGGAAAATGAATGCTTCCCCACCTTGGCTTCTCTCATTTACCTCTTTCTTTCCTGTGAAGGTAGCAAAAGCCTGTAGTAACAGGATTCCTACCCTAGATAACTCACTGAGCTGCACAGAAGCAGGTTAGATAAAGCTAAGGCCTTTGAGTCCATGGTGAACTTTCTTGCACCAGGGTAGAACAAAGAGCTTGACAAAGAGCTTGTTAAAGAGCTTGTCATAAAGTGAGTCCCAGAAGAGAGGTGGAGTTCGGATGGAAGAAAAAGGTCAGTGTGGATGGCCCAAGGAACCCATTAGTTTCTTGTAATCCTTATGGAGATGTGAATTTCTTCTATTTCCTGGATGTTTCTCAAAATGCAAAGTTTACCTGTGAGCAGCAATTACTGAACGGTAATTTGTTGGACTTTTGGACTAGCCCCGCTGTGATTTAACTGTGCTGCTGATACCAGTCTCCTCTGCTATGGATGACTGTTGAGCATTCAGGAAATGCAATGTAAGGCTGATACAGCAAATGTAGCCAGTAGACTGTAATCTTTGAAACTCCTCCTTGGAAACCGCAGCAGGAGGCTTGCAAGGAAAAGGTCACTGTATGTGACAGTACTTAAGAGGGTTGCAGCTGAGGGTAGAAGAAGGTCCTGTACTTAAGTCTTCAAACTCTACCTCTTTTTTTTCTGAGGGAGCCAAGGGGAAGCCCCTTTGTTCATTTATCTGCTGAATATTTGGCAGGTTCGCTGCTGGGAGCTGTCATGGTTTTTTTAGCCTTATCAGTGTCAGGCAAATGGTCTGCCCCCATAGTGACTATAATAAATCGGATTTGATCCCTTCCCACAACTATGGAACTGAGTATCTTATAAAGGTGTGGAGCAGTTCCTGATGTCCTTGGTAAAAACAACAGTAGCTGGCCAGTGGATTAAAACAACTGAGAGGCAGAAGATTCCAGTGTAATATAAGCTTGTAAACCAGCAAAGTTTATACAGATTATATCACACTGGTAGCATCTGCTTACTACTGGCAGAATTGGACAGGTTATAGAACAAGTTTCAGTGACTTGTGAGGAAAATGTGAACTGAAGCATAAATTTAATATATATAGTAGCTGCAATGTGGCAACAGGGACTTAGTGAACTTTCTAGCTATTTATTCTGTAAAGGACGTAAGTCATACACCAGGACTTTCCTCTGCTACTTTCACTAATGCTTATTTTCACATTACACTCTCATAACTTTGTGACAGACAGTGAGAGAAATCATAGGTATGTGAGATTCTACTTTTCTGTTCGAATATCCTGGGTGTTAAATAGGGAATGGGGAAAGAGGGGTTTTAAGTGAATTTAAGGCTGTGGAAAGTGCTTCCTTGAGGCAGGGGTATTCTAAGTAGATCAAGAATGGTGCAGTTTGGGTGGCACCTGAGGTTCATCAGCAACTTCACCCTATCATCTCTGGGCATATGGAAGTAGCTCAGCAGTCATATCCTTTCAGCTTTGCTGCCTTTAGAGATACTAAAGGTGATGCAACAAGTTAACAGCAGCATCCAGAAATTCCATCCTGCAGTAGCATAAACTTGCAGTTGCATTGCAATCTTCAGATAACTGCAGGGAGAAATAGGTTTTGACACACAAGCAGTTTGTATCTGTGTTACCTGCTTTTCAATTCCATGGCTGTTCTTATCCTGCTGCCTTGAAGTAACTGTAAGGTAGCATGTCTATCTGATAATAAAAGAAGATTGTGTTGAATTTCTTTGACTGGATTTTAACCAGTGAGTTAAAAAGTACTTTCTCCTACAAAAGCTCACTTTGAGTATCTATGCATGTATCTAGTTTAGCTTTTGGGGAATAAAATCACCTGGTTTTCCCATAATCCTGGATTTTTTTTAGTGAGAAATTGACAGAATCGTATCTGTGAGAGAGGGTTTGATCCCAGTGGGGGTCAAGTGGTAAGCATAGTTAAATATGTGAGTGTACGTTTGGAAAGTTTAAAGTTCTGTCAATACATAATTTGCTTTTCATATTCATATTTCCCTCAATGCCTTTATGAGAAGGTGTAGTCCTGTGCTCACTGGGAATTTTCTTACTCTGTCTTTCCAGTATTACATAGGAAGAACTGTGGTTGTGTTGAAGCACCTGCAGTCATGTAGTGTAATGGTTCCTAATCAGAATACTGTAAGAAAGATAATTTTGTAAGGTTTATCTGGAAAAAAAAGCCTAAGCATTCTTTTTTTCTGAGAAGTGAAAGTTGATGATTAGAAATGGATGCTGAAAAGAATTCTAAAAGTAGCTGAACTGCTGGGCCAGTTTTGCTGGGTTAACTAAGCAAAACAAAGTTCATGTTCTTTCCGTCTGCCCCCTTCCAGCCCATGTAGCTAGAAACTGCGGCAGTAAGTCTAGGGGTAGTCACGCAAATATCCTTTCCAAATAACTGCCCTCTCTGTGTGGTTACACTGATTAGCCATCTTTAGTTGGTAGGTCAGGATCCGTTTGATTGTATGCGCTTGTTTATCACTGCCCTAGAGTCATGCACTGAAGATGTAGTTACTGAGTGTGCAATTCTAGTTCGTACTTATCGTTGACCTTTGGGTTTCTGCACATTTTGTCTTGAATAATGTTTTTTCAGTAGCAGTTGAGCTACCATCTAGCAGTTCCTGTCTCCTCAGTGAATTCTGTTCCAGGCTCTTTGTTTTCATTATGACTGGGTCAGTCCCAGTGTTTCTATATCCTGCTGTGCTAATTTCTATAGTATATATGAAGTCACTTTTCTTGACAGAGTTAGGATGGTTCCACTGTAAAATGTGCAAGTGGGGTCAGAGTTGGACTTTGCTGCTAAGGTTTGCATAGAAAATGGGTTATTATTTCACTTCCTTTTAGTTAGTGTATGTGGTTGAAACATAATTGTTCATCTAAGCTGAAGCAAGACATTGCTTTGAAATGTTTCTTATGCCAGCAGATCTTTGATCAGTGACCCAAGAGTCAACAGCTTGTATAGATTTTAAAATTCTTCAATACCCATGCTCTGAAAACCACTTTTGTATGAATTTGATATCATAAAAATGTTTTTGTGTAGTGCTCCCTTCGAACTGCTTAGACTTCTGCACAGTACGAAGTTGTATAGATTCAGACCATGTTCTACTTTACTAAAAACCACAACAAGCAAAGTTTTTATTGAATAATCCTGAGTATTATTTTTGTAATAGGGTTTGGAAGATATGTTACTTTATATTATGCCTTTGGCAGTGCAGCCTTTGGCAATGTGGTTCATTAGTGTTGATCTGTAGATCTCTGTGCAGGTTCAAAGAATGCTATGGCAACACAAGGTTAATGTGTTCATATAGGACTGTGTTGATACAGTTATGGAACTGGAAGCATAGTGTTAGCCTGGGAATTCTTCTTAATTCGTCCGCACAGCATGCAACAAAATGTTAAATGATTTGATGATTTTAGAAGAGCAGCCCCAAGGCTGAAGAACTGTGGGCTGAGTTACTAGAAAGTCTTACTCCTGATTTAAAAAAATAAATAAAATATTAAATCTGTGGGCTGTGTTGCTTCTGGAACTGATGTGCAGCATCTGAAGGTAGCCGACAGCCAGTCTGTTATGTACGTGAGGAGGCTAAATGAGACAGACGCAACTGTAATGTGACACAACTGCACAATATTTCTTATATCTGATGGGCAAGGATAGCTCAGGTTATGTTGAAGCCAAACAGTATGGAAAGTAGATGTTGTTTGCAGTAAGTAGATTCACCTTAAGTAATATGCAATGCCACAGTGACAGTTGAAAGATGATTCTAGCAGGTAGCAAGAAATGAACGCTTTTCTGAGGCAAGAAGCAAGAGTGCATTTTAACAACAAACTTGTAATAAGATGGAAACTGAGGACAGTTCATTATAGTGCTATGGAAAATGCTGTGGTTGCTGAATAGCTTATGACATTTATTATTGTTATTAGAAAATTATGGTAAACTTTTTGCTTCTGTATTTCCCCCAGAATGACACATTCAATGGTGTAGCGTTAGGGACTCATTGCATGCTGTATACTACTCAGTGGAGATGGTTTTAATTGAGCATTTGCTTAGCACAATTTGTTTAAAATGTTCTCTGTCGTGCATGTAAGACTAATTTATTTTAGCAGCTGGAAAATACACTTGAGTCTGTGTTATATATTGATATGTAATTTTCTGTTTTCTTAAATGCTGATGGCATTTAAAGGCTCTGAATTGTTCACAGTGGTAGATGCTCCTTCTAGGGGAGGTAGAGCAATATTTTCGTTTTAGACTCAGTTGGATCTCGTTAGTGCACCCTACTGATTTTGGAATGTATTTGAATAAATGGATTGATATGGGCAATACAGACTCATGTAAACTCATAATTATCTGCACTACATGAGACGTTGTAAACAGTATTGTTTCAGAACCCCATTGTCAGGCGTTGTAGCACATGGGAATAAAGATAAAACTGCAGCACAAAGCAGACTACCTTTGATCAACAGGGAAAAGGTGTATTTGCAGAGAGCAAAAAATTGCATCAGAGACAGGAGGATCACTCAATGGAAATACAATAATCTGAAAATCGAAATGAATGCTATAAAGGGGTGAATCTAATAACTTATGAAGTCTTTGTATTTCTTTCATATATGAATGCATGGAGTATCTTCCTTAGTGTCCTTTGCAGTCTTTTCTCCACCTGGCAAAAACTAGACAGGGGAACTGCCTTCTTAGTTTAGACTAATATCCCATTTCCACTGTTTGTAAGGTTGTATTTCTGTAAGTAGCTGTGTTTAAGAATGTTTACCTCTAAAAGAATAGTATATGTGCTGTTATCTCACACACTGAATACAAGTTATACTTCATTTTGCCCCTCGCCTGTAATCCGTCTCTGTTCTGGACCTATGGGAGGAAAGAACGCATTTGAGAGGAATGATGAAACTGGAGATGACTGGAAATTATTTTGTAAAAGCTGATCTGAAGTAAACTCCTAAAGAAGGTAGTAATACATGGTCGTGGAAGGCAACTGGTTCAGGGCTTTGCTAACTGCAGTGCTTGGATCTGATCACTGTGTCAAATGGCCTGGCTGTGTTGTAGGCTGACTCTTCCTATGTTACAGTGTTTGATACTGATACTTTCAAGATGTTCTGGTGTCCTCACATAAAGCACTGAATTACTGTAAATCTTCCAGCTGGGTAGCTTTCTGAAGAGTAGTTGGTGGTGGTTGCCACTTTTTCTTTTTTAGATTTACCATTTTCTGAAATGTCAAGAGAGAAGTTTATATTACACAGTTTCAGTTAACATTTTTCAACCCCACCTTTTTATTTTTGCAAGATGCTTTACAGTAAAATGACTAAAATGATTGCTCCCTCATCCATCCGAGAAAAAGAAAGTCATTGTCAAGCAGGTGCTTTGTGACACTTTGAGAATCTGTAGTGTATAGAGCCATAAAATGTGGGTGGCCAGAATAGAAAAATACTTTAAGTGGATCAACTTAATTAAGGCTTTCAAATGGTTCAGCTGTTAAGAACTGCCCTGGTAAGATGAATTTGTTCTAAGTCTGAGTTGGAGGAGAAAGAAAAAGAATCTATGACATCATCTATGTCTAGTACAATGTACATGACATCAATGCAACTAATCTTTTCTTACTGGTTGTATTTGCATGGGCAATATTTCTTTGCAATTAAAATGAGTGTTTTAGGAGAAGCAGGGAATGAAGTCTTTGTATTGAGAGAGATTCTCTTAGTGATGAATATGCTTTGTGTTTCAGTCCATTTGTGTGTGTGTGTGTGTGTGTGTGTGTGTGTGTGTGAATCCTTTTGGAATGTAAAGCTATTAGAAGTAGCTGCAGGGATCAGAGATTGTTGTGCAAATCCTTTTTTTCTTTATGGCAATTACTCACTTTTTTCAGAATGACTTCATTACTTTCACCTCAGCATTAATACTTTAACTGAGGGATGTTTTACACTACATTTCCCAGAACACTTATGTAGCTGACATCTGAATATTCTCAAAATAAGTCAGTCTGTCATTTTTATGCCAGATTGATGACTTATGACTTTCTCATGTAGGAGGATTGATCATGACTCTACAAAGTACCTTATTGTACAAAATTGCATAATAAGGTAAAAAATGGTATTATTTATTATTTCAATCATAAGACATTATTTCATTAACTCTCTGACCTTTTCTGTCAGATGTTATTTCATCAGAATCTTCCTGCAGAACTAGAAGTTTTGTTCTCAATACTGAAATATGTCCCTGCACTATTATATGCAAATTGTGTTTCCTTCAGTATTTTTAGTAGGATTGGGGTTTTTTTGCAGTTCTTACAATTTATGATAATATTACTCTGCTCACTTATACCACTGAAATCTGAAGAAGCTTTGATATTTAACAAACAAAACTTGGTATCAGCAAGAAGTGAAAGTCTACTTGAAGTCACCTCTTCAACCAGGCATACAGAATAAATTTTTGTAGTTTAGGACTCAAATTCTTACAATGCAAAGCAGAGTATTAGTCTCCAAAATTTCTGTTCCAATTCTACAAGTTAGGATTTCTGAGCAGGTTCATTATTTATGTAAAATGGATTTTCTTACCAATAATTCTTATGCTGATTATGAGAATATAATAATTTGAATATAAAACTGTAAGGTGGTGCCGATATAGAATCATAAAATGGTTAGGGATGGAAAAGACCTTAAGGTCATCTAGTTCTAACCCCCCTGCCATGGGCAGGGACACCCACCCTAGACCATGTCACACAAGGCTCTGTCCAACCTGGCCTTGAACACTGCCAGGAATGGAGCATTTACCACTTCCTTGGGCAACCTGTTCCAGTGTCTCACCACCACTCTTAACAGTAAAGAACTTCTTCCTTATAGCTAGCCTGAAATTCCCCTTTTAAGTTTGATCCTGTTACCCCTTGCCCTATCTCTACGGTCCCTAATGAAGAGTCCCTCCCCAGCATCCCTATAGCCCCCTTCAGATACTGGAAGGCTGCTATGAGGGCTCCATGCAGCCTTCACTTCTCCAGGCTGAACAGCACCAACTTTATCAAGGAAATTTCTCAAAGAATTTTGTCAGAGACCTGGAATGTTTTGCCATTTCCTAGTGCTTAAAAATGTGGATCTTTCTAGTTACTGTTTCTTATGCTTATAAAGTATGAAAGATTACAAGCAAAATAGTAAGTGCTTAATGGCAAGTACAGTACATTGCTTTAATGAGAACATTGTATAATCACCTTTATAAACTATATAAAGCAGGAAGTCTATAAGAAAACCTATGTTTGATATTTTTCCCATTTAAAAATCAAAGTTCTTTCAGTTTTTCACAGAGCAAAGCTTAATGTTTTCCTGAAGGCACATGGCGTTTGTTTCCTGTCCCAACATTGTTAGCTAACATTATCAAGTAAGTCTGAAGGAAACAACTGTGTATATATATATGTATAAATGTATATATTTATATAGTATCAGGTGTGACTGGACCCTGTTGTCTACAGAGCCTAATGTAGTAGGAAAGTTTCAAGTACCATGGGCTAGCAAAGCCTGTGTTCAGTACAGCTTTTTTAAAATCCCAGCTAATTGTTACTTGTGAGATTTCACATCAGCTCTTCTGTGAACTACAAAATCATCCTTCAGCTGAGATCAAATATGTTGTATTATCAACCAAGTATAAAAGATAGCACTTGGACAAATAGCTCTTCACAAAGGAGACACTTTGAAATGTGCTATAACCATAAATTAGAAATAATGAACATCAAATTAGGAAAGGCAGCAATCTTCTATTCCAGCATTTTAATTAGGGAGGAAGGAGGGGATATTAGGAAAAAGGAATGGTTTTAACATTCAAAGTTTTAAATGAGTCTGTATTAGAGAAATACCAGAGGTGGGCATTGTCCAGAAACAGGCTCACACCTAAGAAGTTTACCTGAAGTTTCAGGAGGTTTTGTTGTGTTGCTTCAGTGGATCACTGAGCCAATACCATGGATAAATCAGATTTTAAAAGAGCACAAATGTTCTATTTGTTCATGAGAATGGGAGGTTTTCTTCTGTTGGGCAAGCAAGGGAATACAAGCAGTAAAGCCCTTGTTTTCAGTCACCACTTTGCTATCCAACAACATAAATTACATGAGAGGTAGTACTTACAGCTTCTAGTCCTCAAACTCTCAATCCTTGTCCAAACTTCACTGGCACAATAATTCTGGGGCCTATAGGGATGCTGGGGAGGGACTCTTCATGAGGAACTGTAGTGAGAGGACAAGGGGTAATGGGTTCAAACTTAAACAGGGGAAGTTTAGATTGGATATGAGGAAGAAATTCTTTACTGTGAGGGTGGTGAGGCACTGGAATGGGTTGCCCAAGGAAGCTGTGAATGCTCCATCCCTGGCGGTGTTCAAGGCTGAGTTGGACAGAGCTTTGGGTGGCATGGTTTAGTGGGAGGTGTCCCTGCCCCTGGCAGGGGGGTTGGAACTAGATGATCTTCAGGTCCTTTCCAACCCTAACTATTCTATGATTCTGTGAAATGTCTGTATCCTGTTATTTTCTGTATTAGGTGAAGGGGCTGGTGTTAAGAGTTAATTTGAAACTTCTAAAACTAAGCAATATTTTACATGGCCAGCAATATGCTGGCTACACAGACATGCATATTTTTTACTTCTGTGAACTTGACCAGTTATCTTTCCATTGACTTTGCTTTTTTCAGAGTAAAATTAATTAAAAGTGAAGGCATTCTGAGTGATGGTTAATTTGGGCTTGCCAGGATGCTGGAGATGTCAAGGTGACTATAGAATCACAGAAATGTAAGGGTTGGAAGAGACCTCTGGAGATCATTCTGTGGAAATGCACTATTTATATCCTTTGTTAATTCTAAAGTCTAAACATGCAAATTTGTCATAAGCTCTCATGAGATGTCAGTCATGGAATTTCTTGTAGAGAACCTCTCAAAATTATCAAAGCTGGATGTAAAAAAATGAAAGCCAAAATAATAGCCTTCAGGATGTGTTGTGTTAGTTTGTTGTTGGTTTTTTGTTTTGTTTTGGTTTGGGTTTTTTTTTGTTATGAAAACTGTCTAAATTGATCTACTAAGGTTTCTATCATAGGAATGTAGTATTACACTCTTTGTAAGTTAAGTGAACTTAGAAAAATCCTGCCCTGCTGCAATGAGCCCTTACTGAACTGCAAGAAGGCTGGACTTAGACTTCTAAGCAAGGTGAAGCTTTTTCATAGCACAAAATATGTATCTTTTGAATCTGTTTTATTATTGGGAAACAGGAGGGCAGGCAGTAAGCTGAAAGGCACCTACAGGGAAACTGTAATGAAGATTTTAAAACAAGAATGGAAAGGATATATATGGGATGGTTTGTATGCTGTAAGTGTATTAGATTCTTGTCAAAGCCTCACAGTTGGAAGCAGTTTTTGAAAGAAGAAGCAATTTTCTGCAGGATATGTTTTTCTTTTGAAAGTTTGTTGGTTTTTTTTTTCCTAAAAAAGCTGTTTTGAAAGTATAAGAGCATTCAGTTAGGAATGTGTTTGCTTGGAAAGTAACTGCCATGGCTCAGCATGTAGCTATGATAGCCTTTGGAGCTAAATGTAAAATAATCAATTAATGGCCTCATCCTGAATCATTATCTCCTGCAGTGCTTGTAAAGTACTTGCTGTGATGGCAGCATTTCTGGAGGGTTTAGAGTCCTCAAGCACTGCTCAAATGCAGGAGGACCATCACAGCGGAAGGGGTATATAAGTAGACTGTCAGACAGCTCTGTTGTTTGTCTTACAGTGTGGTGAGTCTTCCTTCAGAGGTGGAAGAGGACTGCAGTAATACCATTTTTAAAGTCACAGGTGAGAGATTTATCACCTGCTCTCACCAACAAAACCTGCCTTTGGCAGTGCAGACATTTGCTGCAAAACCTCACTTTGGGCTGAATTTCATTCTGAGTCTGACCTGATCTTAGACTTAGTTTAGAGTCTGTAATAATTAGAGCTTGTAAATACTTATTTTCTGCTGATTTCTGTCAGACCTGCCTAAACTGCATTGCTGCTTCTTGATTTGTTTCCTTTCCTGTTCAATTTGGGGTTTTGTTCCATCAGAAACTTGAACTAAACACTCTAGGGTGGGGTTTGTATTTTTTAAAGCCAAAATCCTTTATCTAATATTTAGAATTTTTAATCTTATTATTAGTGTCTTGTTCACACATCAATGTTGTATTACTCAGCTCCTCTGCACCCTGTGCTAGAGTAACTTGCTTAATCAGTGTTTACTATAATACCTGTTAAATTGCAGCAGCAAACTCTAAATTAACATTTTCTCTTCAATAAACTTGTGCCACGATATCTAAGGCACAAGTCTAACATCTTAGAAGCTGGTAGCAAATGGCAGGATTTGTATTGCTGCACAGCATTTATTACAGAAAAGAAGTCAATGTCTGGCGGTAAGAAAATGGAAATAATTACAAGTGAAGTTAAAGACATTAGGGTGGTGGTCATGGGGTGCATTGTTTGATTACAATCCAAGCCTTTTTCAGTAGGCTGTCTTTGAGAAGACTTTTCTCCCCTTTTTTGTTCCCCCTCCTCCTCCCTCAGCAGTGACTAGAACAACAAGACAGCAGAAGGCTAGAGCTGAACCTGTAATGGTTATTTGATAGACTATTCTCCCACTCACTAACCATTTTCTCTGTAGGACTTCTAAGGCTGAATTTGGTTTCTATTAATTAATAGATCATCTTGTTGTTAGGGAAATGTCTATGGAGGATCTACTGTCATTGTGCCTTCTGTTGCAGATTTCTTAGAGTCTCTTGCTGCAATGCAAACTGGGAGTAGTTGCTCAAGCAGTACTTCCCACCACCTTGGATTTCAGGGCATCTCTGAGGAAAGCAACACTGACTGCCTCCGATATTTAAAGCTTCTTTTGTAAGTCTTCTGATATCAGTACATACACCAATGAATGGAAAAAAAGAAAGATAACAATAAAACTACTGAAAAGCATCTTTCCAGTGAATGAACAGTGAAACAATAATTATGCAGCGTGTGCAGCACAGTAGAATATCCTGCTTATTTTCTTTACTGTAGTAGATAATTGTGTGCATGTGCAAGTAGAGGAAGGTTGAAATACTAGGTGTACTTTATGTGTATTTTCATAGAATCACAGAATCATAGAAAGGTCTGAGTTGGAAGGGACCTTATAAATCATCTAGTTCCAACTCCCCTGCCATGAGCATGGGGGGAATATGAACCCTATGTTGAGTTAACGAACTCAATTCAGTTTCTGAAGGAAAAACAATGACAAAAATGCTTTAATGTGGGAAGATGAACAGGCACATGAATTTCTTTGGTACTGAAGTCTACCACTTTTTCTAAGTAATAAGTGCCATCAATATGTTCAATACTGCAGTGTGAAGGTGGTGGTGTTTTTTTATTCCTTTGCCCTGTGGGAATGGTTATAAACTTTTAAATTATAATAGTATATTAGTGATCTGATTTTACAACATATGCGTGCCCATTTATAAGCATACAAGCTATCTGTTAAGGTTAATGGCATTACTCATTTTCTGAAGTTACATGCATGCTCTTTGCTGGGTGGTTAGATGGTCTGCTCAGTGGAATCAGGAAAGTCTTGTGGGGTGAGAAAGACAGCCTCAATCTAGCATCTGTCTACCAGCAGATGCAGGCCCTATGTGTCATTAGGGTTAAACAATGAAATGGAAATCATCCTTGCAAAAAGTTTAAAATAGAGAACTGTAAAAGTACTTAGCATCTTTTGGAAGCATTTGTAGCTAACCTCAGAAGTTAGCAATAATTGACAAGTTTCCTGTCTTCCCTGAGCATAGAATATTCTGAGCCTTAGAAAACAAGCTGTGAGAGATGAAGTGTAAGAAAAATAGCTACATTGTTTTAAAGACAGTGTCATATTGTTAAGCTTAATTAAACTCGGAATTTCGTGTGGCTGTTCTGCTAGAAACAATGTAAGAACAACTACCACATGTTTCAGTTTAATGTGATTTCCTTCAAAAACCATTTTGTGTGAGCTCAAAGCAGCTGTGAATTTGCTAGTGAAGAAATAAATGAAGCGTCTTTCACTTGGGTTCATTATTCTGCAGATAACTGCAATTGGGAGGGAAGATCCAAAGCACCAATGCACTTTCTAACTGACAAAAATGCCTCTGAATCAATTAATTTTTTAGACTAGGCTAGGTTGATTTTTTATATTATCAATGGCATGCTAGGGTGCTGTGTTTATTTCTTCAAATTAACATGCAAATTTAAAGTATTTTGAGTTCAAACAGTTCGAAGAACAGCATTCATTGTTGTCGTGGTTTAAGCTGTAAATCACGCAGTTTATTCACTTGTTCCCCCCTCTTTCACACCACCCCCACCCCCCCACCCCTACCCCCCACCCCCCCACCCCCCCACCCCCCCCCGCTCCTGGAGGGATGGGAAGGAGAATCGAAAGAATGCAGCTCCCACAGGTTGAGATAAGAACAGTCCAGTAACCAAGGTATAACACAAATCACTACTGCTACCACCAATAATAATAATGACAAGGAAAATACAAGGAAAGAGAATACAATTGCTCACCACCTGATACCAAACCTGACCCAGCAGAGCACCCCCCTCTTCCAGGTCTCTGCCCTCTGTTTTTACATCCTGGGCATGACGTGCTGTGTTATGGAATACCTCTTTGGTCAGTTTGGGTCAGGTGTCCTGTCTCTGCTTCCTCCTGCCTTCCTTTCCTCCCTGGCAGAGCATGAGGCTCAGAAAGTCCTTGGTCAAACCAAACATTCTGAGCCGAAACTATAAAGACTGGTGTTATCAGCGCTGTTCCCAGACTGAAAGTTGAAAACACAGCACTGTACCAGTTACTATGAAGGAGAAAAATGACTGCTGCTGCTGAACCCATGACAGTATCTGCCCCTTATTCCATACCATTCACGTCATGCTCAGATCCCACATTTTCAATATACCATCACATGTATATATATACATCCACACACACACAGAGGGAGAGAGATCATCCCTTAGTGCATGGACCTATCCCTACAAAGCTGCTGAGTCCATTCAGTCCGTGACGTCAAGCTCCATCTCCTGTAACAGTCCTTCAGAGCAGGAGAGGCCGTGTGCAGTGTTGGATCGTTGCCTGCTGATGCTGATTGTTCCTTTACTGCAGAATTCGTCCGGTTTCATTAAAGTTCATTCTTTGTTGGGATGACGGTCAGAGGGCCAGTCACTGGTGACTTGAAGGCATCTAGTTGGTGGGCTATAAAAGTATTACATAGCAGACAACAGCATACAATTGAGTTCATTGGCTGTTTTCCCCTAAAATCAAATCCCCTTGAGGTACACATCAGACTTCCCCATCTTCCCGCATTACCCACCAAGTATATCCGGGTCCCTGAGCAAAAGCAATCCCACGAGTGGGTTTGCCTTTACCTGAAGCAGGAATAACCCAGACTGTCTTCCCCAGCAAATTCTTTATATGCACCACAGGAACTTTGTCCCCCTCCACAGTATGCAGAAGTTCTGACTGGGCTGGACCAGCCCTGTTGGCAGATCCTCTGGTGTTGACCAGCCAAGTGGCCTTTGGTAAATGTGTATCCCGATGTTTGAAAGTCCCACCACCCATTGCTCTCAGTGTAGTTTTTAACAGCCCATTGTACATTTTGATTTTCCCAGAGGCTGGTGCATTGTAGGGGATGTGATATACCTATTCAATGCCATGCTCTCTGGCCCAAGCATCTATCAGGCTGTTCCGGAAATGAGTCCCATTGTCTGACTCAACTCTCTCTGGGGTGCCATGTCGCCACAAAATCTGTTTCTCAAGGCCCAGGACAGTGTTCCAGGCAGTGGCATGGGGCACAGCATCTGTTTCCAGCCCTCCGGGGGTTACTTCCACCATGGTAAGCACATGGCGCTTGCCCTGGCAGGTTGGTGGGAGTTTGATATAATCAGCCAGGCCTCCCCATATTTGTACTTAAGCCATCGTCCTCCATACCAAAGAGGCCTTAACTGTTTAGCTTGCTTAATTGCAGCACATGTTTCACAGTCATGAATAACCTGGGCAATAGTGCCCATTGTTAAGTCCACCCCTTGATCATGAGTCCATCTGTATGTTGCATCTCTGCCCTGATGGCCTGAGGTGTCACGGGCCCACCAGGCTCAAAGTAATTCACCCTCCCCTTCAGCAGTTTTTGCAGCTTGTCCTTGGGGACTCCATACAGCTGCCTTCCGTCTGTGATGCTTCCAAAGCACTGGAGGGGCCCAATGGTCTAGATATTTGCCCATACTGTCCCACACACCCTGCCACTCATGACTGTCCAGCCTCAGGGAAAATCTCTTGGTCATCCTACATCTAACCCCAGACAAGGCCCACACCCCACTCTGCTTAACTCTCAGGACTAGATGAAATGGTCATGGGTAAAACACACTCTGTATGCATGCCACCATGCTGACCCCCATCACAATCAGCAGGCAGGTCTCAAGGGTACCCAAAGGCCATTCAAACCCTTCAGAACTCTCAAATGAGGCTGCTGTACTTGTCACTGGGGCTGGTGTAGCTGCTGTGCTTGCCGGCTCTCTCACCACCAGCTGCTCTTTGTCTGAGTCCAGATCTTCCTCCTCTGACTTGCTGGGAAGTACTGCGTGGTCTCCTGCATCCTCCTGGGGCTCGGGCTCACAGGATTCTGTGGGTAGCTGCTGGGGATGCTCTCGGCTGCTGCGGGGCTGGGCTTGGCCACGGGGCTCTGCTTCTCCACTGCCCCTCCTGCTGCTCGGTAGCTGGCTCCTCCTGCTGCTTGGCCGCCGCTGGGCTGGGCTCGGCAGTGGGGCTCAGCTCCTCTGCCACCTTCTGGGGCTCCTGGTCCCCGGGGCAGCTCTCCTGGGCCAGTTTGGCCACCGGTGGCTCCCGGACTGCTCCCCCTCGCCTCCTCACAGCCTCACGAAGACAAAGGCGAGGACGAGGGCCAAGATGGTGAAGAGCAGCTGGGCGGCCAGGTACAAGTCCACGTCCACATCCATCTCGCCCTGCTGCTAGAGCCCACCTGCATTACAGGTCATTCCAATAAAGTACAATGAAACAAGAACCTTAGCCCCCCCATATCTGATAAACACTAAGACAGCAAATAATGGCGGTAAATAAGGTACAACAGGCTGAAACCATGGACTCAAGAGAGTCAAGAGCAACAACTTTGAGAGCCAATAAATCAGCATTGTGATGAGTGGCTATTAATCCTGTCGTTATCTCAACCCTTCAAGCCCCACGTTGAGCGCCAAAAAGAACTGTCATGGTTTAAGCCATAACTCACAGTTTGCTCACTCACTCCCACCTCTTTCTTCCCCCCCCCCCCCCCCCCCCCCCCCGAGGGATGGGAAGGAGACTCGAAAGAATGCAACTCTCACAGGTTGAGATAAGAACAGTTCAGTAACTAAGGTATAACACAAATTACTACTGCTACCACCAATAATAATAATGACAAGGGAAATAACAAGGGAAGAGAATACAACTGCTCACCACCTGATACCAAGCCCGACCCAGCAGCGAACCCCCCTCTTTCGGGTCTCTGCCCTCCGTTTTTACATCCTGGGCATGATGTGCTGTGGTATGGAATACCTCTTTGGCTAGTCTGGGTCAGGTGTCCTGTCTCTGCTTCCTCCTGGCTTCCCCTCCTCCCTGGCAGAGCATGAGGCTCAGAAAGTCCTTGGTCAAACCAAACATTCTAAGCCGTAACTGAAAACATTGGTGTTATCAGTGTTCCCAGGCCGAAAGTCAAAAAGACAGCGCTGCACCCGCTACTAAGAAGGAGAAAAATGACTGCTGCTGCTGAACCCAGGACAATTGTGGTGAATTCTGGCCAGTCTTTGTTTAGGCCCATCTATAAGGAAATTAGTGCAGATCCCTGTGTTCTGAAACCTCTTATTTGAGAGGAATTAATAGTTTCTGGATCTTTTTTGTTTAAAGTAAATTAAAACCCTACCCAAAGGCTACACAGCTGCTTACTTGCTTACTGATTTGCTTACAGATTTTTTTTCTACCTGGATATGCTCTTCAGAACTTGAGTTACTGACTTGCACCCACTATTTTTGTTGCCTTCTAAAGAGAAAGTATTTGGCAGCCCTAAAAACTAATTAGTCCTAGATGCTAATTAACATAGCACAGACATTGGTGGCAGTGGCTGTCAGATATTTCTCCACAGTGGCCCACTTCTGCCTTTGGCCTTATCACTATTTGAAGGAGAATGTAGTTGTCTCTTTGGGTTTCCCATTTGTGGCTTTTTTAGCAAGTTTGCCAGCTGATTTGCAAATTATTTCCAAGTTTGATGATGATTTTTGTGATTTTTTACTTTTACATGGGGATTTAATTGTAGTAAGTTCAGCAATATTGTTTCAAATAGCTTTTCAAGCTCTCCTGCTATCTCATACAGATGTTTGGGAGCATATGACATGGGCTCAATTTAAACTTTCCGTTTATATATCCCCCAAGGTTTGAAAGAAAACAACAAGGCTATCTCTCCAAGGAATCAGACACAGAACCAGCATACTGTGTGTGATTGCATTACTGTTTCTTCAAACGTGTTGCAAACAGCCTTTTCCACTGAGCACAGTGTTGGCTGAAACACCGGTTAGGGAACTGAACAGGCCATTCGCAGTCAATGGAAGAAAGTAGGGTACTAAGCTTCAGTGAGCACTCAGATGATTATGGATCAATTGTGCAGAGAATTTGAGGAAAATTAAACCAGCTTTTAGTACATTGCCTGTTTACACAGAGGTTAATGCAGCGGATAAGCTGTTGACAACTCTTGCAGACTGCATTAGGTCTTGTATCCATCCAGCTCTTCTCTGCATTACTGCAAAGATCAAGACACAAAGGTGTTTGTGTCTTCTGTAGCACAAATCTTAAAAGTTTTGGTGTGTGTAATGAAGGGAGTGGGTCTGCTGCTGCCCTTGGACAGGATGGGGCAAGCCTTAACTGGTAACACAAGTCTGTTGCAACTGGATGTAGCTACAGCAGCACTGTATTTATCCATTGAACTACCCAGTAGATGGTGGTTCTTCATGAGATGGAGAAGGAATCTAAGTGCTGCTACTATTGTAATTGGTTCTAGGGTTTTTTTTATCAGCCTATATACAAAATATATGAGAAAACATAACCACTTCCTGAAACCTTGTGGAGGATTCATTTCCTAAATTGCATAATCCCACTGATCGTTTTCAATGAAGAACCTCTACTACCAATAGCAGTATCATAGAATCATAGAATCATAGAATAGTTAGGGTTGGAAAGGACCTTAACATCATCTAGTTCCACCCCCCCTGCCATGGGCAGGGACACTGCCCACTAAACTATGCCACCCAAGGCTCTGTCCAACCCAGCCTTGAACACCACCAGGGATGGAGCATTCATAACTTCCTTGGGCAACCCATTCCAGTGCCTCACCACGCTCACAGTAAAGAATTTCTTCCTCATATCCAATCTAAACTTCTCCTGTTTAAGTTTGAACCCATTATCCCTCTTCCTATGGCTACCGTCCTTATGGAAGAGTCCCTCCCCAGCATCCCTATAGGCCTCCTTCAGATACTGGAAGGCTGCTATGAGGTCTCCACGCAGCCTTCTCTTCTCCAGGCTGAACAGCCCCAACTCTCTCAGCCTATCTTCATCTGAGAGGTGCTCCAGTCCCCTGATCATCCTCATGGCCCTCCTGTGGACTTGTTCCAACAGTTCCATGTCCTTTTTATGTTGAGGACACCAGAACTGCACACAATACTCCAAGTGAGGTCTCACAAGAGCAGAGGTTTCTTGTGAGAATACGCATCCTGTTGCAGACTGGAAAGGTTTTGGGTTGGCTGGTTTTTAGGCAGATGTGTTATTGTTGGTTGCTCTTCTCAGTGGTCTTGTGCTATGATGGCTTTGGATATGTGATACCTGTGTGTTGCTTCTTTTGGTCAAATCGTTAACGTGCAGAATATATCCATACTTGTGTTCGCAGGGCTTTTGGCTTATCATAGAATCAGTTCGGTTGGAAAAGACCTTTAAGATCAAGTCCAACCTTTATCCCCGGAGGGCGAGCGGCGGCGGCGCTGCGCAGGGTCACGCCGGCTCCGGGGATGCGCGCGGGGATCGTACAGCCGCTCCCCCCGGCTGGACTGTCGTATCGGCGGGTGTCCGCTCTGCCGCCGCCGCAGCCTCCCCTGTGAAAGGTGCGGCGGGAGGCGCCGCTAGGCTAGGCTGGAGCTCGGGCGGCGGCAGGGGCAGCGGCGGCCCTGGGCCATGTTCGGTTGGAAGCGGCAGCGGACGAAAAGGAGGTGACGGCAGCCCGGCCCCCAGCCCTCCGCGGCTGCCCGGCGAGCGCAGGATGCTGAGAGCGACGCCTTGCCCTGGTCGTGCCGCCGGGAAAGCCCCCTCCGCCGCCGCGGGGCTGAACGCGGGCCCTCCCTGCTGTGGTTTTTTGTTTGTTGGTTTTGGTTTTTTTTTGGTTTTTTTTTTTTCTCTTGATTATGGACTGTAGCGCTAGGACAAGGGGGAATGGGTTCATACTTAAACATGGGAAGTTTAGATTGGGTATAAGGAGGAAGCTCTTCACTGTGAGGGTGATGAGGCACTGGAATGGGTTGCCCAAGGAAGCTGTGAATGCTCCATCGCTGGCAGTGTTCAAGGCCAGGTTGGAGCTTTCACTGGCATGGTTTAGTGTGTGGTCACAATGCCTGATCACCCTCTCTGTGAAGAAATTTTTTCAAATACCAACCTAAACCTCCCCTGGCACAGCTTGAAGCCATTATCTCTTGTCCTGTCACTTGTCACTTGGGAGAAGAGACCAGCCACCTCCAATAATGGGGACCAGTCAAAGTCAGGCATTTCCTGGGTTGCCCAGACCCTCTGCCGAAGGTTTCAACTTTGACTGAAAATCGGTCCTCCTTTGTTCAGCACTCTGTTATCCCTCAAACAAAGCTCTCTGAACCAATTCTCACAGAGGATCCTGCTTGCTGCGCCAATTTCAATGTCCTGGCCTGCTTGGCGGGTGTGTGGGGGGAGCTGACCTTTTACCACACTGCGCAGTTCGCAGGAAAAAACACAGGCCCTCCAGACGCTGAAAATTAACCATTAATTTTATTATAAACTTCCCTAAAGCTGTGTCAGGAGAAACGGAAGTCTTGATAAGCTGTTATTCTTGTAGAAGATATGAAGTAGAGGGAGAAAAGGAGAAAGGAAGGTGAGAAGGAAAGAAAACAAAGAAATAGGTTCACTGATCTGTGGATCCAGCAACATCTCCTTGGTCAGTGAGTTAAAACCCTTTTAGTGGTAGTCCTTTCAGCTGCAGTCCTTGTAGTCAGTGATCCCGCGGGGGGCCAGGGAGGAGGAGCATGCAGCTACTTTTTATAAAGTCAGGTTCTCTTGGAACTCTTCCACAGATCGGGTTCATTGGCAGGGGATCTGGCCCAGGCTGGGTTCACATTGTGCCTTGATGGGCGCCACAGTGCTTGTGTTGATGTCTCCAGCTTGTTGCAGCCTTCAGGCAGTTGATAGAGGCCTCAAGGCAGACAGCACAGTCCCTGCTCTGCCCCTCCAGAGTTATCTGAAGTGACAACACGCTGCTCACTGCAAACGGGTGCTCAGCCTCTCAGATCCTTCTGAGTGTTTTGAGATGGTGTTCCTTGACCATCACAGCGCCTTTCTCATACAAAACAACAAAACATTTTTCATTGCCTTTTTAATATGCATAGACAGTCTGGAATTTGGCAGAGTGTCTCTATAGCCCAGCCAGTTGTCTTCCATTAAAAAACTTTCTGCCTGCATGCCTGACTTCTGTTACCATTATATTGTAAAACAACATGGGTGAGCATTGAGAATAGTGAAATACAGTAATTGTGGGAAACCCTTCTTCAGTACCCCAGGATTTTTTTTCCCCCTGTCAAATTCTGATTGTCTTCTTACTGACACTGAAGAGTGCTTCTCACTGTTCATTTGAGATTCTTAAGTTTCCAAATGTGTTACAGTCCTTTTTGTAATATTATTAATAAGAGTGAGCATCTGAAGAACCATTTTTGCCTAGATTCCAATAGCTAGGTATTTGCACAAGATATATTTGTGCATATCTACAGATACACACATACGTATATAAGTAGTTGATGCTTTTCAGTGAGCATCTAATAATCTTATGTGACTGGATTATATTGTGATTTATTTTTTTTTTAGTTCAGGAAAGTAATGAATAGGAGTGTTCTTCATGTGAGCAAATATCCCATGGGATTCACTCTATGTTAAGATACAGTAGTTGCTTCTTCACTGCCTTGTACCATGCATTGTTTTATGCTTGCATAGGATGGGTATCAAAAGGTATCAGTGCAAAACAGTATAGGTAATGGCAGAAGAATTGACAAAAGCATACTCAAGACAAGCATGGCCCTAATTGTTTCTTGCAATAGTATCACGCTCATAAATAAATCTAATAAATCTATGTCTTCTGCTAAAAGAAACATAGGGATTAATTTATTTCTTGGGATGTAGACATGATGGATCGCATCTTGAGGCTTCTGATGCTGCAACAAGCTAATGATTTATAGTTTGTCATCTATAATTGAGAGTTCCAAATAGATGTGTTACTCTTGCATAGCACCATGGCAGTAAAGCAACAGCTATATGTAGTGGCTGCACAAGTATATGACTGCGATTCTCAGTTATCACAAATGAGCTGAAAATCTAGCTCAAAACTCTGACCTTTGTATTGAGCTTGTTTTCTTTTGCTGTAGCATTCAAAGATCAAATTAGTGTCCTTATCTTATGTGGTCCTAAAACTTACTGACACAAACCACAATTTTTCCTTGATTTCCTCCCCCCCCCCCCCCCCCCCCCCCCCCCCCCGCATATTGAATGTGTTGGAAAAAACTTTCTTTTCTACTAAATTGGGAAAATGCCTTAGGAATTCTTGTTTCTGTAAGATCAAGTTTTCCTAACTCTGTTACCTGTGGTCTGTACCTTCAGATATGTGCGTGATTTTCTTGTTTTGACTGCCTGTCCACAAGTACCTAGGTGAAATAGGTAAAGCTGATTTGTATTGGTACACTAGTCTCTGCAGCTACAAACTGAAACTTGAGCGTATGAATTTTAAAACCAGAATAATCTATTGTTTTACTTTGTTTGGCATCTTTTAAAAAATACATTAATTCTTGCAGTCTTTCTTTCACCAAGTATCAGCCTTCTTGAATACAATGTGACTAATCATAAGAATGATCATAACAGTTTGTAGGTTTGAAAGTTATTACTGATTTTCTTTGTTCTTGGTCTTGTATTCTTTTGTTTCTTAAGCTCAGCAAACCCCAGTTTTACTTAAAATGGGAAAACGGGAATTGGGAAGGAAAAAGGTACAAGGAAAATGCTATTTAATGGAAGTATTTTAAATGAGTGATGGTGTTTGATGGGAGTGAAATGTATTACCAGAGTAGTAGGATAGCATACTGTTAATTATGTATTCATAGCTTGCTACTGTTCTTTATTCAGAGTAAATATTTTAAATCCCACTGTTTTAAAATGTTTGCTTGCCCTTGCTTCCAGCACGAAATTAAATGCTTTTCATGCCTAATAAAAAGGATCTATATTTTCATTTGAATATTTAAGTGTATTTACACCAAATTCTGCTGAATTGGATGTAAATATAAATTTATGACTAAGGGAAAAAAATAATATGATTTCTGTAAATAAAAAAATTCCCTTTCTTGTAAGAACAAATTATTAATCTCTTACTTATTGAGTGATAAATGGAATTACTTGGACTGTATGTGACATTTACCTGTGATTATCCAGGTTGTACCCACAAATTCCAGACTGCTATCTTGTTTTCTGCACTTGGAGAGCAGCCAGAACTGAGGCTTTAAGTACAGAATTAAATAAGACTTTTAATTTAAGAGAGACTTCCTACGTTCTAACTGCCTTTTTGCACTTTTCAAGGTGTCATTGTCATGACAATTAACTGAGACTTCACCCTGAGACTTTGTAAAAGTTTTCTGTGGCTGTCAGTAACTAATACTTGACAGGCTGAGAAAGTCGGTGCTGTTCAGCCTGGAGAAGAGAAGGCTGCATGAGACCTCATAGCAGCCTTCCAGTATCTCACGGGGGCCTACGAGGATGCTAGGAAGGGATTCTTCATCAGGGACTGTAATGATAGGACAAGGAATAATACGTTTAAACTCAAACAGGAGAAGTTCAGGTTAGATATAAGGACGAATTTCTTTAGTGAGCATGGTGAGGCACTGGAATGGGTTGCCCAAGGAAGTTGTAAATGCTCCATCCCTGGAAGTGTTCAGAGCCAGGTTGGACAGAGCCTTGGGTGGCACGGTTTAGTGTGAGGTGTCCCTGCCCATGGCAGGGGGGCTGGAACTAGATGATCTTAAGGTCCTTTCCAACCCTAACTATTCTATGATTCTATATTACTGTGCAGCACAGTAATATTAGTTATCTTTATGTACTAATTGTAACTGTTAAGCACAGTTATGACATCTTGAAGAGTTAAAGACCAACTTTTTTTTTTTCCTTTTTTAAAGGAGGGAGGTACGGTAGGAATATGGAGCTCATGCAGACCATGAGATAGAAAAGCTTAGTATTACTTCTGTTGTTTTAAGTAAGGCAATGGTGTAAACAGAATAGCAAAATCATCTCATAGACACTGCCCCTGGTCTTCCTTTGTATATAGTGTGAAGTGGGTAGCTTTAGTTTAGCGTGGGTTTTTGTTTTGTTTTGTTTTCCTGTGTGTGTCTTTCCACCCCCATCCCTACCCCCTGGCCTACTGGGTTAGGTTTTGAAAATATAACATCATGTCAGTACAGAATCACAGAGGGTAGAGGTTAGAAAACAGCTCTGGAGGTGATCTGGTCCAACCTGCCTCTGCTTAAGCAAGGTCAGCTAGAGTCAGTTGCCCAGGACCATTTCCAGATGGCTTTTGAGTTATCTCCAACAAAGGAGACTCCACAGCTTCTCTAGGCACTGTGTGCCAGTGCTCAGTTACCCGCACAGCAAAGCACTGTTTCCTTATCTTCAGATGGAGCCACCTGTGTTTCAGTTTATGCCCATTGCCTCTTGTCCTATCACTGTGCACCAATGAAAAGAATCTGGCTCCATCCTCTTCGCACTCTATGTCCAGGTATTTGTGCACACCCCTATACTTTCTCTTCTCCAGGCTGAACAGTCCCAGCTCTCAGTCTTCCCTCATAAGAGGGATGCTCCCATCCCTTCATCGTATATGTGACCCTTTTCTGGGCTGTCTCTGTTATTTCTATTTGTCTCTTGTACTGAAGAGTCCAGAACTGGAACCAGCACTTCAGGTGTGGCCTCAACAGTGCTAGGTAGAGGAAAAGAATCACCTTCCTCAACCTGCTGGCAGGACTCTTCAAAGGCCTTTTAATATTCTGCTCTCTTACTGCAGAAGGCCGCTGTCTCTCATCTTAAGCCATGTAAAGCAAAGTACTCTGATTCGCAAGTAATTTTGATTAATTCAGTTCTGGTTTTGAGGACTTCCAGGGTCTGATTTCGTATCAAAGCCATAGAAACTCAGTTTTACCGTGGCATTCTTAACCAGGAAAACTCAAGGCGAAATTCAACCATGCAAGTCCCTTTGATCATACTTACTGGCATCTAGCCTGCCTTTCCAGAGAATACAGAGGGCACCTCAGAGCAAGCTTCTACTTTGCATCATGGAAAGACTCTCCAACAAAGCTTATCAACTGAAGGATTTACCTAGAAAATAAGCTTCCTTGGAGCAAGGCCACAGTCTGGTTCTGGTTTTGTTTGTGTCCTGGGTTCACCAGTAGCAGTCATTTTTATCCTTCTTAGTAAATGGTGCAGTGCTGTGTTTTTTGACTTTCAGTCTGGGAACAGCACTGATAACACTGATGTTTTTAATTGCTGCTCAGTAATGATTGCTCTGACGAAGGACTTTCTGAGTCTCATGCTCTGCCAGGGAGGAGGGGAAGCCGGGAGGAAGCAGAGGCAGGACACCTGACCCAAACTAACCAAAGAGGTATTGCATACCACAGTACGTCATGCCTACTATATAAACTGGGGGCAGTTACCCGGAAGGGTTAGATCACTGCTTGGGTCAGGCTGGGTATCAGTCGGTGGGTGGTGAGCGATTGTATTCTCTTCCCTTGTTATTTCCCTTATCATTATTATTATTGGTGGTAGCAGCAGTGGTTTGTGTTATACCTCAGTTACTGAACTGTTCTTATCTCAACCCATGGGAGTTACATTCTTTTGATTCTCCTCCACATCCCTCTGGGAGTGGGGGGTGAGGAAAGGGGGAGGAATGAGCGAGCGACTGCATGGCTGAGTTGCCGACTTGGCTTAAACCATGATAGTTTGCATTGACAGCTCCAAAATGCAAACAGTTTTTATGTTATGAGTTCTGCCCTAATGCTGATAATATTTTGCATGGTTAGGGCTTGTGAAAGGTGCAGGAGTGAATAACCAAAATGTCTACAAGGGAGCTGAGCAAAGTCAGGGAGCAGTGAACATCAGCTTTCTCAGGTAAAGAGAGAAATTGATTTCAGAGTTGCTTTTAAAGTCCCAGTAGAGCACTTTTCTGCAGAGAAGTGCTTATGCAAGTTCAATTTGAAGTATTTTGCAGGAAGCTTTCTCTGAAAAACTTTTTGATAGCTAACAGTCATTATGTTAGCATTGATATATAATAAGAGTTTGTGTCTAAAATATGTATATGAGAGAGTGACTATTAGATTCAGTATGTGAAAAAGGCCTTTCAATTGGTTAGGGACAGAACCAAGTGTCAGCATTTTGCAGTGATTAAAAGTGCATGTATATATTTGCAGTCTCTTGGGAGCTATTGCAGCTCAACACACTGATAGTCACCACTGGGAGTGAGAAATTTCACTTTATAAGAAGTCTATTTTTTGCTTGATGCCCTTGAATAATTTTATGTACTAATTACTGTCAGTGGCTATGACAAGTGCAACTGTTGTAATCCTATGCCCTGTTCATAGCTCAGTGCCCATGGTGCTGTTCTGAGCCCCCTGCAAGTTGTTTGGGCTTCTCTTTTGTTAGTTATTATTAGACTGAAAAGCTGTAAAATGTAGAATAGGAGCTGGATAGTGACAATGTCTTGAATAGGCAACTGTATAAAGGGACAGGACCTTCCTAATTTATTTAGTAGCCTTCCTTTAACCAAAATGACACCTGTGGGGGATTGCTGTGTTGGATCAGGATGGGACCCGTCTATTCCAGGGGCTGTTTCTATGAGGAAACAGGCATTGGTCACTTTTGGAGGAACAATCTGTTAAGGAAGTTGTGTAAATCTTTAAGCAATTTGAGATTGGCGAAATTCTGCTAAAGATGGTGGATGTCTGCTCAGTGTCAGCCATCAAGCAGCAGGGCTCTGCAGGGCACAGACTCTGCAGCAGCTCCCCCGGTACAGCATGGGCCTTCAGCAGAGCCCTGGAGGTTGGGCTAGCGCTGGGGCAGGGGAGGGAGGACAGCCCAGCAGTGGTGCAGGCTGCCCTTGCTTTGATATGTTTTAGTCAACAAAAATTGGAGTTGCAGCAATCTGTCACATTTCTACATTGGCAACCTAAGGAGAGCCAGGAATGACTGAAGCATACCTAGCTTATCCTGACTTCATGTGTGTGTTAAACATGGAGTGTCATCTCATGGGCTTTGAGGGATAATGTCACAAATGCTTTATGACTGCCGCTAGTTTCTTATTAATATATGAAATTGCCAGGGAATGTAATGCTGGTCTTTCTGAAGCCATGTCATTTCCATTCACAAATCCAGGAGATGCTCTGGCATCCGTTAATACCTTAGAATTAGTACAGTTTCCTGTTTTAGAAGGAGGACTATAGGTGTCCATATGCTTGTAGAAGTCCGTGGAAGGTGGTTCAGTGTATTGTTCCCTGCAATTATAATTTTGTTACTAAATCTGGTCTTTACTGTGTATTAACTTTAGGATGTAGGAATTCATTTGGCTGAAGTTATAGCTGAATCTGCATATGCAGAGATTTTTGCCTTTCAAAAAAAAAGATATTTTGATTTCTCCATAAGTGACACCTATATTCCTGTTCTCGAAACAGTGCCTTGATCATGCACTTCACACACGTAGCATGTTGTAAATTATTTAAACAATTTCATTTTAACGTTAGAGATGTGACAGTTCAAACTAAACCAAAACTTCAGTACAGATAGGCTCTGTCAGTCTGGCTTTAGGCCTGTGCCTAAAGCTCTAATTTAAGAGCTTGTGATGCTTCAGCTCAATCCATTTGTAGAAGCTACATAGGTCATTCAATATATGAGATTATAGGATGGATATCACAGACTGTTCCAACCATATCCAGTCCTTGCACAGTTCTTGCTCTTCTCAAGTATATATTCAAGTTTACTTTCTCCTTTCAGAGGAGCAGAGGCTTCAGAAACAGCTTCTACCTGGATTATAAATAACAAATAAAATTTGCTGCTGCTTCTCTGCGCATACTGATGAATCCACCTGGGATGTTTTGGGTTACATCAGCCAGTGAGCCAGGGCATGCAATCGAGGTTCATCTGTTTCCCTGTAGTAAAGTTAGTGTAACTGAATGCTGATTCAATTAATCTCCAAAACTTGGTGTATAATTTTGCTGGTGAACATTTTTCTTTATATTCTAATGTATTTCTCTACAGTACATGATCAGTTGTTGAAAAAATCTGGAGCAGACTTATGGAATATTTCAGCACTCTTTTTTGTACAGCTTGCACATATCTATGTTTTTCCTGATTTGTCAGAAGAATTCATGCTATATTTTTCCATTCCTTGTGTCTGCCTTTAAGTCGTGTGTTATATGTGGTAACTGTTGCTGTACTCTCTCTAGAATTACTTATAGGTGACTATTGCTGTTAAAGGGATTCATACAGTGGTTCACACATCATTTCTTTTATGAATGTATTTGGGCTTTAGACTTGGTTTTTATTTTAATTTTGGGTACGAAAGCTGCCTATCCTTGCATAGGCAGTTTACATATAAACAGTACTTAGTTTAGGAAAAAGGGCCCTAGGATTATGATACTCAGCTAAAGATACTTCACCTTTTCCTTGATGCAGCATAAGGAATGTCACAAGCAGTAAGGTTTTACCAGTGAGATGGTCTCTTCATTAAGCTACAACATGTGGCTAAGGAATTAAAAACGAAGCATAGAGGTGGCTGAAAAGCTGGAGCTACAGTGAACGCTGTGGGCAAAGGGCTGAAGAGCTGTTTTGGGCCTCTCTCTTCCACCCTGCACAGACACCCCTGGAGATGAAAGAATTCTGTCAGATCTTCAGTAATTTTGGCTTCAACATTTCAGGCTTGTATCTGGTAAACGTAATATAAACACTTTGGAGGACAGGAAGAGCTGATGATGTAATGAGAATGTCAGAAGACTCAGTGAAAAGTTAACTGAACCTTTGTGTAATCAAAGTGCATTAAAATCTTTGTTCACTAAAAGAATTTGGAATTCTATAAGTGTATTTTGGCTTCATGAGTTTAAACATCTATACTATTCTTACTGGAATGTGCAATCACTTAACTGTTATCCATAATAGATGATTTTTTTTCCCTAGCTGAAGCTTAATGCAAACTTAGTTTAAATATATGAATCAGTATCTAAAATCAGTATTTTGCTGGATTTTGCCATCTCATTTTGTTTGTTCAGCCATCTTGATGTTTTAATTAGTGGGCTGAAAATGTTTTCAGCGTGAACATAAACATGGATATGTGCCTTGCTGAATTGGATTGGCATATGAATGTCTTAGTTTTGTTAGGACTGCTGACAGGTTAAGCATGTTCTTGAATAACTTCTGCAATTGCTGCAAAATGTGAACCAGCTTTTGGTCCTTGATCAATTTCTTTTTTTACCTGCACAGTTGGGCAGAGCAAAATGATCTTCAGTTTCTAAGATGACAGCAGTTTGCCTGATAAAGAAAGTAAGGAACATTAAATCTGCCATACTGTGGCATATAAAGACCTTTAGATAAGCAGCTTTGGATGGTAAAATGCAGTATTTCTTATGTGGGAGTAGCCTGATAGCTTTGGCATGGGCCACCTAACACTTTGCTTTCCAGATTTGCAGATGGAACTCTGAGAGTGTGACTGTGCAGACTTCACCTGCTCACATACTCTGCCCCAACAAGGTAAATCTAGTGCTGTATCTTAAATCATCTGGAATGTTTATGTATAAGTAAGAAAACTGAGTTAGTCGTATTGATTTGTGACTGAGCCATTTAGCTATTGATTTAATATGTTATTGGCAAGTAACACACCTTGCGTTGCAGAATTATATGCCTGTGTATTGGGTTTATGTGGTAAGCAGGGAGGCTACAGGGGTGGCTTCTGTGAGAAGCTGCCAGAAGCTCTGCCTGTGTCTGATGGAGCCAAAACCAGCCGGCTCCAAGATGGACCCACTCGCCAAGGCCAAGCCCATCAGCAATGGTTATAGCACTTCTGGGGTAACAGATTTAAGAAAGGGAAAAAGTTATTGGGCAGGAAGAAATGCATCTGAAAAGCAGTGTGAAAATATGTAAGGAGCAGCCCTGCAGACACCAGGGTCAGTGCAGAAGGAGGGCAGGAGGTGCTCCAGGTGCCAGAGCAGAGATACCCCTGCACCCTGTGGTGTAAACCATGGTGAGGCCGCTGTGCCCCTACAGCACGTGGAGGTCCATGGGGGAGCTGATATCCACCTGCCATCCATGGAGGACCCCACACCGGAGCAGGGGGATGCACAAAGGAGGCTGTGACCCCGTGAAGAACTAGAGCTGACTCCTGGCAGTACCTGTGGCCCCGTGGAAAGAGGAGCCCATGCTGGAGCAGTTTGTGAAGAACTGCAGCCTGTGGCAAGGACTGCCATCGAAGAAGTTCATGGAGGAATGTCTGTCATGGAAGGACCCCACACTGGAGCAGGGGAAGAATGTGAGGTGTCCCACTCCTCGAGAAGGAGGAACAGCAGAGACGTGTGATGAACTGACCACAACCCCCGTTCCCTGTCCTCCTGTGCTGCTGGAGGTTGGAGGTAGACAAAATCAGGAGTGATGTTAAGCCCAGGAAAAAGAGAGGGGAAGGTGTTTTTAAAATTTGGTTTTATTCCTCATTATTGTACTCTGATTTTATTGGTAATAAACTCATTCCCCCAAGTCAAGTCTGTTTTGCCTATGGCAGTAATTGGTGAGTGGTCTCTACCTATCCTTTTCTCAATCCATGAGCCTTTTGTTATATTTTCTTTCCCCTGTACACCTAAGGAGAGTAATAGAGCAGCTTTGGTGGGCGCTTGGTGACCAGTCATCTACCGCAGCCTGTTAACCAGCATTTTGTCTCTACTGACTGTTTTGGTTGTTACTTTCTAATGGAGAACAAATCCCTGGTGAGCAATGGCTGAAGTTATTTTTGTTCCTACCTCTAACTCTCTGTTAACTCTGGTCCCTGCCCATGGCAGGGAGGTTGGAACTAGATGATCTTAAGGTCCTTTCCAACCCTTACTATTCTATGATTATATGACTCCATGATTCTATATACCACCTGCTGTCAGCCTAGATCTTGCCGTGTAGCCAGGAAGCAGTGCAGTTGGTGTCACAAGTTTCAACAGATGGCAAAGTTTAGAATAGTTTAGAAACTATCTCCCTCAGAATTTCCTTCTGAGGGAAAGGTCGCACTTCTGACCAGCTGTGTTCTGCACAAATCCTCCAAACACCCGGCCCTCATCTGGCAAAACGTGATGCTTTTGGATCTGCAAGGAGCTGGAGTGTGTGCCTTAGGGCTGCCTGCAGGTTGTCTGTCTCTGGGTAGATGCTTCAGGGACACTTCCTTTACAGCTGGGCTAGAGTGTGTGGCAGCTTTTTTGTGACCTGAATGGTTGGATAATAAAATTCATGCAAAAGACAGGGAGAATGTGCTATCCTGAGCTAGCATTGTGCTACATTTGTCCCGCTGCTCCTATAGGAGTTCTCTTGTTCTTTGTTTTTAAGCAGGAAGCTAAAGGGGCAGACCCCTTAAAAGGGACCAGAAACTTAAGATAAATGAACTTTTTTCTTGTTGTTGAATCTGGCACTTTTTGCATGTTTTGCAGTAGTTTGGCTTTCATAAAATAGTTCCGTGTTCTGTACTGTCGTGTGCAAAAGCTGACTTGGAGAAACTGTGAAGGTACCATGTTTCTGGCTCATGTATTTTTCTGAATGCTGGAAGTTCTCTGAATGCTGGTTTCATTGGAGGGAAGGACTTGCCTTCAGTCAGTGTATTTGGCTTTTCCAAAGGCTACTAAGCTGCTAATGCCACATTGAAAGATCGGGGGACAAATCATGGTACATTACCACAGGCATGTAGCTCTTTTGAATATAGGAAGGCTGCTGCATCACAGAAGTGCTGAAGTCTTTTAAATAGTGTATTAGTGCTGCAATACTTAGCCTGTCCTTGTTTGAGTCTTGATGATCCTGTATTCAGTTACAATTTTAGCTTGCTCCTGCATGTTTCAAATTACCACAAAATGGGCATGTAATAAGGAATTTTAAAAGATTGTTAACCAGTTACATATTTTTAAGGAAGAAAGATGCCTTTTCGACAGCTATAGTGTTTGGGACTAGAGGCATTTTTGTTCAATGCAGGCTTTGTAAAGCACAGGCATATTTGTTTAAAGGCAAGGTTGGCTTCTTCTCTTTGTTAGAAACTTAAGATAGGTATTTGATTTAAATAGCTGCACTTTTAGAAATGAAGCAAAAAGGATTTTTCTTATGATAAAATTTTTAAAGTGCAAGGTTGTCATATTTTGAGAATACATGTAAGTACAGAATGGCTGAAAGCTTGAAGTTTAGTTCAAGGTAGATGTTCTAGCTAAAGTGTGGTTGAATTAGTACGTGGTGGGTATGCAATAGCAGTCTAAAGCAGGTTTTGATTGTTTCATGTAAATATTTAATTCTGAATTTGTTCTCCTGCGGCTGTGATGATGTGAGAAGCTGAACAGCAATTACTATAGTTGACATAAGATTAATCATTAATGTAGGACAGGCAAAGTGAAAATGGCACTTTCAGCACTTTCTCTGTGGACTTAAAGATACCCTTCAATTTCTGCTACCGTAAGTTACTTAAATACATTTCCCTTTGCAGTGTTGTATGTCCTGTGCCTTGAAACAAGCACAAGCTATAAAGCCCCTGCTCACTGGTGAGGGATGCAGAGCTTGCAAAGAATTCAGAGTGGCTTTTAGAGCAGGACTGCGAAGTTAACCTTATTTTTTGCCTCTGGCAGAGAGGCGAAAAGAACAAGTGTGGTTTTCTGCTTCTGAAAGAAAAATATATATGGATAGCTATTCTTTGTAATAACTGTCCAGGGCAGTTGGGTTTGACCTTTTTGATTTATAGAACGAGGAAGAATGAAATTCTCCAGTGAGAGCATTTCAAAAATTTCATTTATGTTGGTGGCTAAGTGCTAACAGGTAACTTGCCTCTGGGGGAACCCTTGCTGCCTGTGTATATGTTGGGAAGTACTGGAGCTCATTTTCAGCTGATCTTGAAGGCAAACATTTGGTGCAGAGAGTCCAGTACCTGTGCTGCATGTGTAGTATGTTCATCTGAGACTATTCAAGTCTGATCCTGTGGACTGAGCACCCATAAGCAGTTGTTGCACCTCTGGTTAAAATTCACCTGGAATTAAACCAGCTCATGTGCTCTACGACCACTTTAGGAATTAAATCAAGGCATAAAAAGCAGGGATCGCTGGGATATCCTGTTGAAAAGTGAGCTCATATGAGCTCAGTGGTGACATTGACTCTGTGTAGTGCAGTGTTGTCTAGGGGTATGCAGACTGCTTTTTGAAAACTTGATCTGGAGAGAGAGATGGAGAGCAAGCAGGTATTTCTCTGGACTCTTCATCTTCACAGAGGCTTTCCTGTGACACTGTATGAGTTTAACCTTCTCACCCTCTTTGTTTTCATACTTTTATTTGAGCATATCTTAAGAATTAAGTTAGTGCTTATGGAATGGTCAAGGGTTTCCAGAGTTTATTCAGGCTTCCTTGTGGTTGTTAGAATAGCACTGAAGCCCCTGAAGTTGAGTGGTCTGGAAAGATGTGCTCTTGTGAGAAATTAATTTTTTTTTTAAGTTTGAATCTCATCACAATTTGAAACCATTTGTTTTGTAAATTTATGTTTTTGCATTGTGACATTTTTAGGATGAATCATTGTTTTAAATTGAAGCCAAGTGCTGAGTTCAAAGTTAAAAATTTATGTTAGAGTTGACTTGGTGAGAGGAATGACTGAAAAACTCAAATCTCTGCAGGAAAATGAGAACTCTGTTGAACGACTGATTGGTTGTTTCAGTGACAGGTTTTTTTTGAAAGAAAGTGGCTGGGAATGGGAAGTAATCGGGGGGAAGTTCCTGCTAATCCTGCTTTTTGAAAGTCCCCAACCTCTTCTGCAAAAGGAAGAAAGCTGGTTGTTGCTCTGTGGGATATTCCAGGGTCTGCCTGACAGGTGGCAAGAAGTCATTTGATGATGAGCAAGTTGCTTTTGAAGTGCAAGAATCTGGCTGATGAATAGCTGGGACCATTTTCAGTGTTGTGTAACTTCACTAAGGTGTAGCAGGGATAAATATTTCATAACTGGGTGATGTCTCAGATTTGTGTTTCTTGGGTTTAAGACTGCTATCCCATCTACCAAGCCGTCATTTTAATTCATGTTATTTAAGCTTCTTGCTGGCAAATCTTTGTGAAAGTGTTTGCCTTTAATCTGTTCTACCTGAAGCAGCCTGCTGGAACTCAGTAGTTGCTAATGCAGTGGCTGTGCTCTTTTCCTTCTTGCTTCATAGTGGGAAGAGAGCTGGCTTAGATGTGGTCTTTTCTAAATGAAGCAGCTTATAAAATTAATGAGAGGGGAAAATACGGGGCAATGGTAACTGTGAAACTAGAATTTAAGCTGCTACTGTTATTTATTTTACCTAATCTTAAACCAATAAGCTGTTGTGTACTATATTTCATACTTTGATAATGATGTTGTAGAAGGTTAGTGATCATCTCTCACACTACAAAAGGAATGGACAAATTAACTGCAAGTCTTGGCTCTTTCACAGCTAACTGTCTCCACATCTGACGGATGAAAGCCTGTGTCCAATTAGATAATATTCTGTTTTTTGTTTGTTGGGATTTTTTGATTTTTTTTCCTTTTCTTTTACAATATGCTGCTTATCACATTGCATGACAGAATTACCTACTTTGGATGTCTGGAAGAGACAGATGCAACCATGCAGTTAATCAAGACTATTTTTCCTGTCCTCAGTTATGCCTTCAGGAGCATTTAGGAGTTGATAATGTCTACTGATTATTCAGAATAGTATTGAGAAAGAGAAATGATAAAAGCTGCATCTTTCTGATTGGTGATTACAATCTATTTAAGATAGAACAGAACTGGGAAAATAGCCTTTTTTTTTTTTTTTCCAGTCCTGCACTTTAGGAAAGGTGCAATAGTGGATGAAATGATCATCACCATCCCAGGTAATGCAGTTCTTGATTGCAAGCTTCCTGTGTAATTCTGATTGTCTTTGAATTAGGAGCCTCTAAGAGGATAACTCAATACTATGATGACCTAGAAATTTAGTTGTTGACCGGACCACTTGTATGAAATGAAAACAAATTTTTAAGTGTCAGAATTTTAGATGTTTCTGTATGGGTTTAGAGATAGCCTTGCACTGCACACCAGTGCTTTCAGAGGTTTTTAAGAATGTTTCTTAATTTTCTTGTTGTACAGGATATTGGAGGTGTTATTGATACCTGGTGGGGGTGGAAGCATGGTATGGATTATATGGGTCTATTTGGACTGGTGTTTATACAGGTAGAAATGGAGCAGCCATAGCAAATAGCAGGAAAACTGTTTTTCTTTCTGCTTTATCACCTGGCCTGCATTGGTTGACTAGACAGGTCCTTGCTTCATGTTGGTGTTTGGGCAGAAATTTCTGAGAAATGGGAGAGATAAGGGTGAAACAGAGTAGAGCAAATAGAATCTGAAACCATTTTATATATGTATGCCTAAGAATAAACAACTTTGCTTTTTTTGTTTTTGAAAGGTGGAGGATATGTACTGGAGAAGCCTCCATATCTCTTTGTTTTTCTTGGCCAGGTAGTGAAATTTAAGTCCCCAAAACGAACTACTTCTTGGCACAGGAGTTGCGACACTGAATGCATCTTGGTAAACAAAATTACCGCTTCCATTAACTTGTAAGAACCAAATAGAAGTATTTTGTCAGTTTTCTGACTGCTTAAGTTATAGCCTTTCACAAGGCTTCAAATCCAAAATTAATGCTTTTAATCTGATTGGCAGATTAGTTGTTTTCATTGCTGTTCATGATATTGATACATTTAATGCTCTCCACACCCTCAGTGTGTCATTTGGAAATGAAATAAGAAAATCTTCAGGTCATTTTTTCTCTTCCTCTGGCTCTCAGCTGCTCAGCCTGAAGAAGCTGCTCTGCATCAGTGAACTTGGAGGGGGGTGTATGTATATGGGTAAAATAGTTCCAGAATTCTAACAAACTAATTTAGCAGTGATTAAAAACAATTTACAGACTTGTGAGTCCTCCCTTGGCAACACACAATGGTTGCGCCTAGGTTGGGTTGTGCCTTCTTCGTGTGGGAGAACTTGCTGCCTGTGTCTCATCTGAACTTTCAGTTTTGCTTATTGAAAGTCTAAGAAAAGACTTAATTCATTGTTTCATTAAAATGACCCTTTATCAACCATTTTTTATAGCAATTTCTTCCTTATTGAAACTGTATTTTCTTTTTGTTGTCCAGCAAGTTCTTTAGTTTCTGATCGATTTCTGAACTGATTAGCTTTGGTGGAATTTGTAATATCAGTAAATCCTTGCATTGCAAATGATTTTGCAAAATCTTTAGACATGCTTCTAGATTCCGTATCTCACTCCCTAGGTTTTGGGAAGTGTGGAAATCAATTCTGCCTCTTCCTTCTGGAAGCTGGGTTGTATGATTTTCTTAACTGTAAGCTGAATGAGAGTTTTGGGCTATCTCTTTGACCAGTCTTTCTTTAGGATTTTTGACATGTTGTCATTTATGAGATCAAGCTCTGTGTTATTCTTCTCAATTTGTAATACGAAGGGGTAGAGGGAGAAGGAAGCCTTTGAAGTAATTAATGATTTTAAAGTTTCCACAAGAATTTATAGATTGCTTGAATTCAGTGGCTCAAGTGTTTTCATGTTTAGTCCATCTGTCCTGCATCTTTCTACATGCAGAGGACAAAGGTGAAAAGGAAACAAAATACGTTCCTTGAAATCATAGTGTTCTTAGCAGAAGGAAGAAAGAAAGAAAGTAAGGAAGAAAGGAAAGAAAAAAGGAAAGAAAGAATGAAGCAAGCGTGTGTGTTTTTTTAGTTCTTTTGAGCCTCTGTCCTATTTTCATTCTAAGCTATGAGGTACTAAACAATTAAATATGCAAAGTTCTGTTTCTTTTCTTCAGCTCAGCTGCATGTTGGTCTGCAGACAGCTCTGCTGATTTAAATTGAGTTGTTTCTGAATAACGTTTGAAGAGTTAGAGCATATTTAGAAGGTCATGTTTGATTCTGATGAGGATACAGCTGTGGGAAAGTGTTCAAAACATGTATGAGTTGCAGAACACGGCTGTATTACGAATGGGCAATTATGCAAATGAGAATGTGGTCTTCCATTTCTGAAGCTATTTTCCTTCAGCAGTGAAACTGTACATTTTAGTGTTATACCAACTTAGATCAAGGTGGTGTGCAGAGCATTTCACTTATTGTCTGCTTGAGCAATGGACTGTTCTTACATTTATTTCAAAATTCTATCCTCTGGGTTTGTACATAAAATTCCAGTAGAAATAAGATTTTCTTATCTTTGATGGTCCTTTTGAAATCAGTTCATGAGCATCAACCTAGAGTACAAAACCAGTGACCTAGGATATAATAAAACTCCTGGTTTGTCGCTGATGTCGAAGTATCTCTGGAGAGGAAGTTGATGGGTTTGTGCTGAACTGGACACCAACAACATTTTTTTACTTATTTTTTTAGGAGTGAAGTCGTCTTAGCCAATTGAACATGCCAGCAGAGTGTTCAATGTGTGGAGTCAAGTGATCACATAAATTGACTAAATGTTATCACTGATGTCAGTGTATCTTCTGTAAAATAAAAAATGTGATGGCAGCTGTGATAACAGTAACTTGGGAGCCCTGCACCTTTCCCAAAGGCCTTGGTGGCTTTTATATATGTGTGTGTTAAACCATTTAACAGGGTCACTGGCTTACCCATATTTTTGTCCTGATCCAGACACATACCTGTGCATGTTATTAATTTTAAGCAGAAAAAAAGGTTTTGTTATCATGTATAGAAGCATTGAAGCTGTGCAGAAAATAAATGACAGTCTATGAATATGTATTAATGTTTCCCCAACTGGAAAAATCCTCTGAACATTTCCTTCTGAGATACCGTTGCTCACTAATGTGGAGACATAGCAAGTCTGTCTTGGGAAATTATATAATATCAAATGCAGGGCATTCTATAGGTGGTGACACTGAAAACAGACTCTGCAATGTGACTGCTTGAAATTTGCTGGATAATCATGGTGTGATGTGATACTCAGGAGGTGATAGTAAATTTCTGTTTTCTTTGCACTGTGTTGTGTTCATTCCTGGGGTAATCTGGAGGCACACATATTTTTGGACTAGGTTTCATCAATGTCTGCAATACAGGCCCACTGACTGAACTGGTCAGACCTATTTGGTTTATGGTCTTCAATAAAACTGTGCCAAATGTTGTCAGTACTGTGCTGTTTTGCCACCACCACTTGATTCAGTCAGCAGTTGTGAAAAAAATGCTGGAAGAACTAACTCCGGTGTAGTTCTGTCTACTATATTTGATTAGAGAAGATGTAAATAAGCACCAAATCTTTGTTTGATCCAAAATATCAAATTATTTAGAGGGATAACTTGTCAAACCTTTTTGTTCTGTTAACATCGTTGCTAAGTTGAATTGCAAGGTCAGAATAATCACTGCCATTACTTAGTGATTCTGAATGTGAGGATATGTGGGTATATGTGGTACTACTTTGTAGTCATCTTCTTTTTCATTTGGATCATTATTTCATCCCCATTGAAGGGAAATATTTGAAATAGAGAAGTAGATTCTGTGAAACAGACAAAATCACAATTGAAGTATTGCATCCAAAGGAAGCAGCACACCGTATGCTGAAAAGTAGACTTCTTCCAATATAAAAATACGTATTGGTTGAAAAACTTGCATTTGCTGCAAGTATTGAATTGAACTCATGAATATGATGAAGCTGTACTTGGCCCTTTCTCATCAGTACTTCTGTGAAGTTCCTATTCCAAATTTCAACATGTGGTTGGGGTGTCATTTGAAATAGCTTCTGTACAAGGTATCCAAATACACTTGTACTTCATTATATGCAACCCTTTAAGTTGTATTTAAGTACGTTTAATGTGCTTGTTGCCAAATTATTATAGATAAAGGCATATATTTCTGTTCTTTTGAAGCTGTTTGATTCCTGTGAGTATAGGATGACTTTTGCTTATGACTGTAACAGGTGATATTACATGGTATCTGGTGGCCAAGGATATGACTTCAGTTCCTCTCTCTTTGTAAACTTATGTGTCAGGGAAGAACCTGTGGAAAAAGTGAGAACAATAAACAAGGTTCTGTAATGTACGGGTGAGTGTCCCTGAGTGCAGGCATAATAGAGCTATGTACGAAATAACACTGACCTTGCTGTTAAGTGAAAAGCATTGGGAATAGCGGCTAATTACTTCTTATATCTTAACAGCAACAAAAAAGCACTTGTGGCTTCTGCTCAGAGATAAAAATAAAGGCTTCTAAGGAAAGCTGGACAAGCTTTCTACTTAAGAATTTGTTGCCTGATTGCAGAATGCCTTACTTTATTAAGAGAATGAACATTAATGACTTGTAGAGAAACCTGGAAGTGCAATATTTGGTGTATGTTTGTTTGTTTGCAAATTGGGTTCTCTGCCCTATTACTAGGTAATGAAATATTTGCTGAGCAGCAGTGTTGAGCACCTGGTGACCACCAGCAGCTGATTCTCCATTGAAATGATGACACTTTCAGAGAAATAAGTATTGATTTAATTTTTTCTTCTGCCTTAGGGAATCATACAGTGTTTATAATTTTATAATCTCTTTAGCTAACGGAAGTTGGTAGTGGACGTACTGACACATAAATTCCTGAGTCTGTGAGGATGTTAGTGAAATATTCTGTTGGATGAGCCTTCCCAAGATGAAGACTTTCAGATGTGGGAAGCAATGTTGTGTTCAGTGCTCTGGCAGCTGATTTTTCAAGGTGGGTTTTTTTTTTTTTTTCCTGTCTTTGGAGAAATATTGCAAACTTAAGCAATGAGGAACATCAGTCTTACTACAGTGAATTTTCTCTGGACTTTCTGCCTATTATGAAATAGTCAGATTAGTCTGTAATATTACTGGTTCTGCAGTTCTACATGAAAAAGGGATCAGGCATCAAAATTACATGGTTTTTTGGTGCTTAGGTAGGAACCAGACAAGCCTTTCCTTTGCTACCACTCAAGTATTAAACACAAAACGTTCTGGGCCTGTTGTTTTTTTCTGCATCTTCACTTTTTCTGACTTAAACTCTAGTTATTTCTAAGAAGTTTACCTTCGTTTTTTACTGTTCATGCCAGGATCCACCCTAAGATGAAGATCTTGGCTTCCTCTGGTTTCTCTGGGACCTAAACGGTAGGTCCTGTGCATAGCAGCTTATTTCCACAAAAGCTCAGCCTAATGTTTTACTGGTTGTACCTGGGCAGATTTTGGTCGTTATGTCAGAAATAGTTGGAAAAATGCAATTTGTAATACCATTCTTTGTTTGTCTCGCACAGGAGAAGGCATGCTTCCTGTGAACTGCAGAGGGAGTTGAACATCAGCCTTCATCTCTTTAGATGAGTGAGTAATGAATTATTGCATAGAGATGAGGGTCAATTGTTTCTTCTTCATTTGGACTTTTTGCATATTGCTGTGAATGTGGTCAGGGAGCAAGATAAATGTCACCTGATTTTTACTAATATGTAGGAATGGCAAGGGAGTAAGTTGTGTGTGTATAATAATCAAAACAGTAACATCTTGAGTACATGGACCAGAGCTCTGGCTTCCCTTTTAAAAGTCACTTGATCTTGAGGCTGAAGAACTGGTCTCCTGCTTGTTCATTACTTTCCAGATAATGACATTTCTTTCCACAGAGGGCTGGTGAGTGTTTTTCCTCCCAGTAGAGTACGATCAGAACATTTCTTCAATCAGCTGAAGGACAGGAAGAAATCTGTGAAACAACCCCAAGGGCGGTTGGGGGAAAATAGGGGTTGCTGTGACTGCTAGGTGTGCATTACCTTCTAATAAGAAAAGAAATACTTTGGAAAGTGTAGGTTTTCACAAGAAATAAATTGACGTGAGTAGGAAGAGAGAGGGTTACATTTTCATAAATAAATTTCTAGCAATAAATGCAATTTTCTTTATTGATGTGAAGAGGAAGTGTGACCCAATATCCATGTTAAATAGGATAAATGGTAGTTGGATGCAAATGCAAACTCAGGGGTTTTTTTTTTAAATACTCTGGTGAAACACTGGATTAATGTTTAATCCTGATGACTAAATCCATTAGTACACATATTTCCTACTATCTTAGATAAATGAGTTTTCCAGGCAATTTTATTATTCCTTCAGGGCATTGGTTCCACTTGCCTGAGTATTGATGTAATTAGATGATGACACAGGATCCTAATAGCTATTTTTAAGATATGGTACCTGTCACTAGACAATAACTTTAGTGTGACCTCTTCATTTTTAATTAATGAAAAAGAGGCATTTTGTTTGAAGGCATCAGAATACTCTGATTCCTTCCCAAAGCATATTCTTTGGAGATATGAAATATTTAATATCATACTGGAACAGGTAGACTGAATTTAGAAGGTATGGAAGACCATTGCTGCAAAAGGCATTTCCCACAAATTCTTCTACAGCCTCTATTTTTTTGGCTCTTGAAATAATTAAATTCTCATTTTACCAAAATAAAAACCACTGTACTCTCTTATTGGCTTTCAAACAAAAACTGTCTTTTAAAGTTATATCACACAAATCAAGGGGTACTGGAGATGCTGAAATTCTCTGTTAAAACTGTTTGGTAGGTGCAGTTAACTGAAACCTTTAGAATGGTCTAGTTGATGGTTCAGGCTGATTGTATTCTGTGTGATAGCTCATAATGGGAATGTGTACATGGCTGGTATCGGAGGACACAGTCTTCACTAATCTGAAGTGAAAAATAAAATCCTTTTTAATTCAGCTCGAAAGCTGAGTCTACAATGACAGGAAGCATTTTCCAAAAACTGTTACATAAAGGTTTTTTGCCTGACAGGAGACTGCTCCATTTCTTCCACCTGTTTGTGTGACGGCTATCAATACTATCATTTACATTGCTCTTGTTCACAAGCGCACCAAAATGTGAGTCCTTGGGTGCGAAGTACCTTTATTTTCTTCCGACCCACTGGGTGTTTGACTTGGGTAGAGTCATTCTTAGCACTTTCCAGCATGAAAGAAAAACTTGTTTATCTTTATCTAGAGTATAATATTGGGCAATCATATTTAAAAATAAAGACTGGAAACCCTTACATTATAGAATGATGATGTTGGAAGGGACCAATGAAGATTATCTAGCCCTGCTTGAAATGAGGGCTTAACTAGTTTCTTAACTATGTTGAAAAAGAGACTGCATTGAGAGTTCTTTAAAATTTTAATTTTTTTGTGCTGTATCATCTTTATTAAAAAACACACAACATAGTCCATCTTCAATAAAAATGTGATAGTCTATCAAATTAGAGGAAATGAAGGTATTCTGTTCCTTAAATAGTTAATAGGTTTTATTCTATCTCCATACTAAGTTGCTTCTTGGCAGAAATCAGTATTGTATTAGAAGAAATCTTCATAGTTTTCCTACAGTGGAAAACCATAGTTTCTAAACAGCAGGAAATCAAGTTTAGAAAACTTGGAGTTGGTGGGGAAAGCATTAAAGGGATGTAGGGACTGTAGGGATGATTGAAAGCTTACATTTTTTATTTTTTTTCTTCTTTCTGTATCAGTTTATCCTTTCAAAATTTCACCTCCAAAGTAGATTTCTTCTTTTAAAAAAAAACCCAAATCAAACCAAAACCATAACAAATCCACAAAGCCATAACAACAGAACAAACAAGCAAACAAAACCCTCCAAACCCCCAACATAATTTAAAATACAGTTTGTGTTTCCAACAAGAATTTTCACCACATCTTGGATTTAAGTAGTGCTTCTATTCCCCAAAGACCACTGTATTGTTAAATTGAAAAATACATCAATGTAGTTCCAATTACATGGTATTGAAACTATATGATCACTGTCCTTAGGAAACTGAAACCAGGGAGAATTATATTCATACATTTTTCTGTTCTTTGTGGGCTGACTGTAGTTAGGGTCTGATGGAAGAACATGGGGTTTCACTGTTACTGGTGGCCACTGATTAGATGGAAATAAAGTGTGAAGCTGTCAGGCTCTTCAGTACCGTTTTTTCTTTGCATCCTGATTTGATGTTCTAGTTACCTGTTTAGGTCCCTGCTCATGAAATGTACTCTTATGTTCTGGGATTTTCTTTCTGTGCTTAGCATACGAATGTGTGCTTATGTTCTGTTACTTTTACGCACAGTCCTACTTAAGGAGTGTTATGTAAAACAGATGCTAAGGAAGGAATTATATTTACCTCTGAGATGTGAAGTTAGGCTTGATCTGAGTAGAATTAAAAGGCAGTATTGGGAAAGCATGAAGAGTAGAGATTTCAATAAATAGAGATGGAAACGGAAGTCTGGTGGTTGGATATTGGAATTTGGGATACACAGACTCAAGTTCTTGCTCAGCTTCAAAGATTTTTGGTGTAGATTTTCCTGCCTCTAGCAAAGAGACACTGTTTGAACTTTAGTTTCCCATGAGCCAGGCCAGGATTTCAGCACTCCTGCAAGTTTACAAATCTCTCCAATACCATTATAAGACTGCCATGAGACCAAATGGCTTTTAATTAGTTTTCATGAGCAACAGTAGTAAGCATGATATTAAGTAACTTTTGCTTCCATAAAATATACGACTTGAGAGGAGTGTTGATACAAGTTTTAACTTAATCTTATGTGAAAATCATAAGAAGTTTAAAAGCAGAGAAATAGTCCTGACACTTTGAGAATAAGCTCTTCTCCCAGCTTTTTCTTCTTGAGTCAGCTGCACTCATTTTTGTTTTAATTCCTTTTTCCCTAAATGAAACAATCCTTTTTCAGGTCTCATTTTGGCAGAGTACAAATAGCGAGTCCAGCAAATGAGGTGTATAAATGTGTGAATTGGATACAAAGTGTCAACACACAGTTGGCCTTTTTTGCATTTGCAGTTGTTGCCTAGGCAGTAAGTGACATCCAGCGCTGGATTCAATGTTGTATCATAGCATGCTGCTAATGCAGTATCCCAGTGAGGTAGACATATTTTCAGAGTGAGAAGTACAGAAGCAAATAAATATGTATACATATATATATTTGCTTCTATATATGTTTTTATATATAAAAATATATATATTTTTTATGAGTGGCTTCGTGATGCTTTCCTTTGTGTGAAGATAATATTTCAAAACAGTGTAATCTAAGGCAAGTAAACTAACTGCTAGGGAAAGACTTTCTTCTAGGGCTAGAGTTTTCGGCAAAAGGGAACACAGAAAGGAAGGATGCCTCAGTGGCTAGAATGCAGGCATGAGTCTTGGAGACTGAAGATCATTCTGCTTATTTCTCCAAGAGAGACTTCTTATTTTACTGTTCTTTCCTCGCTACCTCTGCTGTTTGGAGGTTAGCTGAAAGGTCTGTGAGGAGCTCAGTTGGTCAGCTGTAGAAAGTCATGTTGGCATTTTAATGATCAAGATTCTGATGTCCTAGTGCCAGCATTCTGGTGGAGTTCAGAATGTTGTGTAGTAAATTGCCCAAGATTCAGTGGAGGGCATTATGGGCAAAAGTAATCCATTAGCTTTTATACAAGGGAATGGTGCCACCTATCACTGCCTACATACAGAAGTAACTTGAAATTGGGCTAAATAATGTCATACATCCTTGGACAAGCCTGGGAATTCCAAGGCACGTAGCCTTGTCTAGTAAGCAGGATCATGCAATCCCACCAGTCTCTCAGAATCAGTAGTAGGTACTAAAGTGAAATGTTTCCCTAAGCAGTGCTAAATTCCAACAAACCTGTAAATGCTGCATTGCATTCAGTCTTGTACCAGACCAAGGTATACTGTGCTGCCTTACCTTGAACTTCACTTCAAAACTGTAAAGCAAAAATGAGGTTCCCTGAAAGTAGATCTGTACTAAAAAAAAAGACTGTAATAGTTGAGAGGGCTGCTTTTTATGCTTTTGTGCTGGGAAATTCATTTCCACTGTCTCTCAGTTGCAAGACTGATGTGCCTCCTACAACAAATTGCTTTTCAAATGGAGCTGGCATGCCAACACCTTTATTGCCAGGGATGCCTGTAACTTCACCTGATATACCTATTGAATATCTGTGGGTTTTATTTCCTGTTAAGCAAGGGAGGCATGCTTCGTATTAGCCATGCTGATAAATTGTCTGGAGTACATTGGAATAATATGAAATTTAAAGAACAGTTAGGTAGTGTGCTGTCTTTAGGGTTTCCCAAGTGTTGGTTGCATCTGTCACTCATTGTGTGACCCTAGAAGTGGTTTTGGTGCATACATTTGTCATTTAATTGTTACTTTAAAAAAGAAAAAAACTATCAGTTGCTTAACGTCAATGGAATTATTCTTGTGTGCGGCTCAGCTGAGCTAGAGACTGCCTCTACAGCTCAGCTTTCTCATTTAGGATATATATAAAGGCATCAGCCATCCTCTTCAGTAAGGTTTTTGTCAGATGTGGTTTTGATTTATAGTAATGACTGACTGTTGCAGAAGTAGCAAGAGGGTTGTTTTCCCATTGTTGACCAACTGCAGAGTCAGGCATGCTGTGATATGTTGCATCATCCAGTCACTACCATAAGTATATGCACAGTTGTGTATATATTTTGAAACAGAGGTGTGGGTTATAGTTTGCTTGTGGCTGACTGAACATCCTCTGATTGAAAGATGATCTGTTAATAGGCTGTTAAGTTTACTATTATCCAGCAAAGCATTACCCTCTTTTGTCCAGCACATAATAAAGATGTTCAGCTGTTTAGGAAAGAGTATCTTATTTGTATTTCAAAAATTTTTATTATTTTTCTTTTTAAAGCTCAAAATTTTTTTTTCCCCTTTTATCTCACTAAATCACAGTAATTTTGCTTATTGAATGCAAAACAACATGCTTTTGCACCTAAATTTGTGCTTTACCTACTTTTGTGTATTTTCAGTCCTTATAGGTGCACAGGTTGAGATATCTATGCACCTTGAGCTTGGATCTCAGTAAATTTTATGCATTGATTTACAGCAGTGATGGTCTTTATTTTTTGCCAGCTAGTCTTTTTGTAACATATTTCTTGAAAAACTGAAAAGTTTTATTCAGTGTTAGCCTGTTGTGAAAGAAAGAGAACAACATAACTGGAATTAACTGAGTTCAGGAGAACATTTTGGTTGCTACTTTTGGTTTATTCTGACTGCTCAGAGAGCAGAGGAACTGTCTGTTTTTGGTTTGGTCTGTATCTCCCCAGAACTAGAATGAATTGAATACCGTAAATACCAATTAAAATGGCTTCTTGAAGCAGTTAATTTCTTGACTAAGACAAGATACCTGGCCCATCTCTAGCTGAAATGTTTGGTAATGAACTTGGCGCTATTTATGGAGCAGAACTGTAACCAGACAGATTATTTTCTGACTCACTCAAAACCATTTAAACAGCAAGGTTCACATCCTGCTGAGTGAACGTGGGGTGAATCTGGCAGCTGCTGAAGAAAGTCTGTATATTCAATATGCAAGAAAAAAGTGTGCCATTAAGCACTTGCTATGCTGGTGACTGTTTCAGCAGTTGTAATTTAATGAAAAGGAGTGTTTTGTGCGTATGCACAGGGTGTAGAGATGCATAATTTGTGTATATAGTTTGATACAGAGGTGTGGGTTGTAGTTTGCCTGTGGCTGACTGAAGATCCTTTGGGTGAAAGATGATCTGATAATGTGCTGGTAAGTTTATTATTATCCAGCAGAGCAGCTATTATCCATTTTGTCAGCAGATTACAGTGCTTGGTTTATGGCCCCTTTTTTGCCTTCTCATGGCTCGTCAAATTGCTTCCAACAGGGTATCAGTGTTTCAAATCTACCATACTTGCAGAAGGCACTGCAAGTATATAAAATTAATCTTTCCTTATGCAGCCATTTTTCCTTGACTGCAAAACCTCAGTGCTTTCTTGGTGGGAGGCATTAATGTGTCTCTGCATTTGTTTTTTAAGGAACTCACAGTTTTCACTGAGCAACTTCACTGAGCATCAGTCTGGCTTAGAGAACCTGCTGTAGTGAATGACCCAAGCTGCTGCACTTGTTATCCAGCAAACTAAACAAGTATAGCATGGACTGCACTGCAAACCCATGTATTGAGTTTTGCTGCTAGAGATATTTTTTCCTTGATGCAGCTTCTGAATTCTGAGTAATTGAATAGGAATGATTGAACAAAAATAAATTTCCCAGGTATTAATGATTTTGGAACTTGTTCTGAAGTTATTGAGTTAGTGTGTCTCTTGCTTTCTTCATAGTTTCTGAAATTAATTCAGCTGTTTCTAGCAATTAATTCAGTAAGCTGCATTACTGTAGGTTCACTGGTATTTCAAATATGTTCTTTGAAATTAGACAACATTTGGCAGAAAACAGCTTTGTTTCTTGCTTGTACTCTGCTTCTGCTCCCTGGGCATTGCTAATACATGCTGCAGTTATCTGATTTAATGATTCAAAGAGTAAAGGATATTGCTCCCCGTGCTTAGTTACTGCGGTATGCCCCTCTGCATGTAGTAACATAGACTGATTTTACAAAGGCTTGGCACTTGATTAGTGGTGCATAAGTAAGGGAAAGTTCCCAGATTTTAAATGTAAACACACATATAAATATATCTATGTTTTTGAAGAAAATTAGAGCTGAATGCACTCTAATAGAAACACCCCCCTAACACCCAGTTATGCCTTGTTTAAGTTGATTTCTGTTGATTTACTTAAGTAGGGAGAGGAAAGAGCCAAGGAGGAAGTTTTCAGACTTAAGTACGCACTCAAATAACTATAAAGTTAAGGACTTTATTTTGAAAACAGGCTCCAGTTTTGCAAAGTAGACTCTATAGTTCAAGAAACACCTAAAGTAAAGCTGCCTCTGCAGCCTTTGGTGCTTTCTTATGATATGCAATATATTTGTGAAACTCTTTCCAGTTGGAACTTTGCCTCATTTAGATGGACTGGCAAGTGATGGAGGCAGCTGTTCATGTTTATTTTTATCCTTGCCCTTAAACAAATGGACTTTCTCATTCTCAGTATGCTTGTTTCACAGCCTGTGGTCAATTTGTCTACTGATGGTCCAAGCTACTCTCAAATCTCAAATTTGAATTGTGTTCATTAACTTTACTGGATTTATTCCAGGTTTACATAGCTGTTACAGTTAGAGTTGTACTCAAAATAAGGCACAGATGCTGAATAAGACAAAGAAGCTTGTGATTCATACAGTTGGCAGGGCTGCGTTAATCTCCCTGAACATCAGTTCATTTTGACAGACACCAAGTAATTATTTTACACCATGAAATAATAGTTCTTAAAATGCTTTTTAGTATTGTCAAATAACAATTCTGGGCAGTCTGCTTTCCATGTATTTGTTAGAAGGTGCTTGGTCAGTATGATGGCTGTGGGCTGGAATTCGGCAGGCTAAATCATGTAGGTGAAGAAGTTGCTCTTTATGCCCTTGAATTTGCAGCTAACTTTTTCTTTTAGATCCTTGCACCAGATGGTCAATGAGATGAATACCAGATAGGTGTTGCTTAAACAGGCTTTTCTTCAAATTTCTTGGACATCAGGAACTCAAATGTCAGTTCAAAACCCAAAGAACTCTTTTACTCCCCCTCCTAATAGGTTTATAATTTTCTGCTGTATTTGCCTGATGGTGCTGGCACTGTATAGAAAGCACATATATATATATGCATTCATGAGTTTGTGTCATTGCCTAGTACTTGCTTACTGGATTCTGTCATTTAAAAACTCCTCAGTTCAGCTAGAAAGGACCTGAGGCAGCTGCAAACACATCTGCTCACCTTCATCACCTATAAATTCCATTTTAACAAACAAAAAATAGTTCTTCCTAATATAATAGAAGTACATCACTTTGCCTTCACAAAGTAGTTTTTGGTACTGCCATTATGACAAATAAGTGAGGCATTTTCAAAGTAACTATAAAATTGGCTAAAGTAAAGCTCTTTATACTTAGCCCACTGGTAGATGTGTTTCTTTTCCAGGTGTCCCTGAAAACCTTATTTATACTTTGTGTTTCTGGATTCAATATATATGGCATTATTTAAGTATACTTGGTGTTAGGTATTCTGAAGCATACATTATTTTTTTATCCAAATATATATATAAATGTGAATTTTAAGAAATAAAGGTATCTTCCTTGTGCTTTTCCTGTATGTAGAATGGAGTTTGCATCTCTCCATGTTGGTTAAGGTAAAGACAGTTTTGGGTCTTTCTGGAATGTGGGAGGGCAGCTATCCCAGGTAAAATAGCTGTCTGGCTGCCATCTTATAGCTTTGCAGCTTGATGAGAGGAAGAACATGTCGGTAAGATTGCAGGGTAGAAAAGAAACCAGTGACTAATTGCAAAGGACTGTCACTAATTGTTATAGCTTGAATACTTTTATCAGAGATAAGGCAACGACTATAGCTAAAGAAGAAAAAAGAGCATTGCTATTGAGGTTGAAATAAGTGGCCTTATTTTTCCACATCTCCTGTGAAGAACACAACCTATTAGTTCCAGAAGAGGCAAGCAGATAGTTCTGTGAGGAGTGTTCCTTTCCTGCAGGAAAATGGAAAACATTTTGAAGTAAATAATAGCTGGCATGTATATCTCAGGGTAAAGAGACAAGGCTTTTTATAAGTATAAGGCACTTATACTGAGAAAGGCAAAGTAGAACCTCAGAAAACAAACCAACAAAGGCCATAAGCTTTGATTGCTGTCATATCGTCATGCCTTTCCAATGAGTGCCTATTATCATGGCCCAGAGAGCACTGGGAGCCTTAATTGTTTGAGAGCTTTAATTGCCCTGATGAGTTGTACCAGAGACCTTTGTCTGTAGCCAGGAGCTCTGGTCAGAGCTCAGGCCAGATGGGTAGTCCTGTGTCTAGCAGTCCTAACCTGCTGCTTGAACATTCCAGTCTGGATCCAAGATGAACATGGCATCCTAATGGAGCCATAATGGCAGAGCAAGTGGCAAAAGGCTCATTATGCTGTGATAATTTACACATCTATAGGGTATAATGAGTGGCTGATAATGTTTTAGTGTAACTTAAGTCTAGATAGGCCTCTTATTTTTTTTTTCTTTGCTATAATTCTCCCTATTTCTTGATTTTTATGTGTAGGAAGGTTGACTGTCTACTTCCTGAGAAGAGTGGAGTTTAGGTGAGGGCATGCTAAAGTCTCTTCTACTTGGGGATAAACTTCACAGAATGATGTTTTCTTCTTTCATGACTTTAGAGGAAAATGCATTCTTCCGGTTCCTAATTTCCAAATGTTTATGGAGTTGCATGTGGAACTAATTAAAAAGTTAGAAGATATTATCTTCATTTGCAATATTGTGTCAGGGACCATTGACATAAAAGTTCTTTCTGCCTGCTGAAGCCTAACAAGCCAAGCTTGTGAATTTCTGATGAAATCATTCCTACTCTGTGGCACTACTGCACTGTGAAAATACTACTTTATTTTAACAGTATAATGAAATACTTTTGAATCACAGTAATTGTCATAAATATTTTTTTCCTTCTCTTTTTCCATTCCCTCTTTCATTCTATTTGTCTTTTATTCTTAAATAATCTTTGATTATTTCCTTGCTGCACAGAGGTTCCTGGGTGGTATATTTTCTTTAACAATCTTACTGCAATATCAGTAATATAATTCACTTTATGGTATTCAAGATGTATATCAACAGAATAAAAGCCTTTTTAATTTCAAGGTGATCAGCCATTTTTTAAAATGCCATTTTGCAGGTACTATGTTCACCTGCCTTCCATCTTAGACTGTTTGAATATGTGAGAGAGAAAATTTCCACTTTCTGTAATCCTTGACTTCTCTTTGACCATCTGTTTTGGTTTGGTTTTTTTTTTGTTTGTTTTTTTTTTTTTTTTTTTTTTTTTTGTTGTTTTGTTTTTTTTGGTTGTTTTTTTTTTTTTTTTTCCCCCCACATTCCAGTTAGCTTTGATATACTCTAGGCAGGTGCATTGTGAGGGGGGAAACAGCTCTGGTAATATAAAAGGCTGGAGAAGCAGGGAGGCAGTTGAAGATCCCAGGCGAAAGAAAGATCAGGTGGTGGTAGAGATACAGAGCTGGAAACAGAGAAAGACTCAGTATTTCAGCCTTTAAGATAATGGTTCCCCAGTCAGTAGTGTTGAAGAGTTGAGTGTCACCCTATCATGAAGGTTTGTTACTCCTTACAAGAAGAGCCTTTTCAGAGTAGTAGGAGCTGCAGGATGTGCCCAAGGTAGAACAGCCTCTTTGCTCCTAGTATGGATAACTTTGGAAAGTTTGGGAAAGGTGGCAGTGGACAAAAGCTACCAAGCCAAACTCTGAGCTGCATTGTTGGGGCACCTGAAGACATCTAGTGGATGTGTGGTTGGATGTGTATAATTTAAAGCTTAAGACAGCTCTTTGTAGGGGGACAAACTACTGAGCTGTACAAATAAGAGGGGCAAGGGTGAGGAGCATAAGCAAATATTATTCACTGAGTCTTTCAAAGCAGAGGAGCATCAGAAATCATCTCTAATAGGAAGAAGTAAAAATGGAGAAGTATGTAGTGTCTCCTTTCCTTCTCCCTGGAGCCTTTTAAATTCATAAGGCAGCATCTTTCTGACACTGATTCCTGTCTCTTTACAGATCAGTAGGGTGTTCTTCTGGAGTGACGGTAGGCTGCAGTCTATAGCCATGATTATCTACCTGCCATTATCTGCCTTATAAAACTGTGCAGAACAGAAGACCACCACTTTATCTTCACCTGTCACCTTCACATTCACTGCCCATTAACAAATGGACGGTGAATGTTTGCAAGCCTCTAAATTTGAATAAAAGCCACTTAGAGTAAATACTTAGCATGACTGACACATGGGAGTCAGCTGCAGGTTTTGAGCCATTTTTATTCCATGGTGTATTGCTGCAGACAACCAGAAATACAGAAGTAAAAGGGAGGAGGAATGGTTCCCCTGGAACTAAGATGGCTGGCAGGTTTGCTTATCTAGTGCTATTTTAAGCTAGTGAAAGCAGTATTTCATCTTTGGATCAAGGTTTGTAGGTTTTCCTACAGTTGTGAGGGTTGTCAAAGTAATTGATGTACTGCCAAAATTGCAGTGGGGATACAAATAGATTCTTGTGTGGGTTGGAGTAGATCTCATGGTAATTTACTGGCAATTGGTGTGTGTAGGAAGACTATTTAATCCCTCGTTCTCAGTTAAAACCAGTCCATTGGTAATGTAGATCTAAGATACATTTTGCTTAGATCTGTGGCCAAAACTTCAGAGGAAGATGCAACCATTTTTTAGTTGGAGGTCTTCTGGATGGCCTGGACTAGCTTCTCTGTATCTGCATATGATAGTTATTTTTGGCCCTTTAAAATTTGCAAAGGTATGGTCCCTGTGATCAACTGCTGGTGTGGATGCATTGTGGGAGAGTGAGGAAAGTATTCACAGAGCTTGCGTTCAGTACCTAGCAACGCAGCACGCTAACCTTCAGAAGCCTGCATTTCTTATATGTCATCAGGTAGCTGGGTGATCTTTCTGGGTAGCACGTCTGTATTCTCTGTTCTCCTCCCTGCACATCCTTGTGCTGCAGTGGAACTTCACAGTGCCCTTGTCCTGTGGCATGCTCTTGATCTTTGATCCAGACTCTTCCAGATCAAGGGCTTGGCCAGAGTGTATGGTAGCTCTTATTCCTGCTTCTCATCATAAGAAAAACAAGGATCAAAGGTGAGTGAGCAGTGAACCCCCTTCAGTTTTCTTCTCTCACAGACTTACACAGTTACAGCATGGGTCTCTACTGGAAGCTCAGAATTGTTTCTAGGCCCCTCACTTTAGATCCAGAAAAGTGGCTTTGTGTACTTGATAGAGTCATTTTGTGTGAACTTAAACTGCCCAAAGGTGCTTCTAGTTAGGGAGTTAATGAAGACTCCTAAAGGTGTTGAGTATAACTGTGTGCTTCACTGAATCAACAAATCCTTATGTTTCTTGTAAAAAAAAAAAAAATTAATACTTCTTATGGTTCTATCCAGTTGAACAAGGTCTTTTTCTCTCTTGAAATTAGAAAACAAACTCTTTGATATGTGCAAGAGATGCAGGACTGCTTTTTAATATCAAAGTGTACGCTGAAGTTTTTATTTTGAGGAGCTTCACCTTATGTTTCCAAAGTCATCCCTTTTGGACAAATGTCCCTTCCATGTAGAAGTGATAACAGCTTGTGATGTGTCAGAGAAAAGCAGCAGGCAGAGAACTGGCCCAGTGCTTTAGTTTCTTTCTTTCCAGTGAAGAATGGTGGGGACACTACAGGCAAGAATAGGGGAATACTTTGAGCCCAGTCAGATGGAATAGGGGAATCCTTTGGAATACAGTCAAATGGAATAGGGGAATACTTTGGAATACAAATAGAATAGGGGAATACTTTGAGCCCAAGGACAGAAGTGGGTGTAAATGATCTGATAAAAATGAAAGGAGAAGCTTACTGTGTTCAGTAACTATTTCTGAAGATGAAGTATATGTTTTTTGCTGTTCCTGTTGTTATATAGATTAAGGCAGATCTAGTCTTCATCATAAAACTTTTTTGAAAAATGCAAAATACTGGTAGATAAATAGTGTTTTCTTCAGGGAAAGCCTACCAGTGATCTGTTACTGCTGTGATGTTCCAGTAATCAGTCACTCGTGTTACTGATGTAATGTATGTACGTCTTGATGTTCATAGACCAGACGGTATGCAGATGACTTATTTGCTTGTCTTTATGTTGCCTGCTTTGTCATGAGTAAGAGTTCTATGGTCCAAATGCATGAGAAAGTAAAAATAAGAATGATGATATTTTCCTTAGCTATCCCATTTACCATGCACACCATCTAGAATTGTTTTCTCATGCAGTTATTTTTTGAAATGTAGTTACTGCAGTCCTGCCTGTTTTGAATATGGGGGTTTTTTTGGCCTGTGTTGTATGTGTACCCAGGATGTTACAATAACCAGATCTGTGCAAATATTTAGGTGTCTTATGGGTGGGTTTTTTTGTTTGGTTTGGGTATTTTGAAGGGAGGAGCAGCTAGGGGTAAGCAGCACGACTGTTTTAATAGTTGAGCTAAGACAGTAATTGCAGTTTCCTTTGATTTACATCCCCTTTTCCAGTTGAGGTGAAGGCACACTAATAGCTAATTTAAGTCTGAAAATGGATTTTCTTTTCTTATTGCATTTTATGAACTTCACAGAAATTGCCTGTGATCTTTCAAGGGTTTTTAGATGATTGAGCACCACTGAAGTATCAAAATTGTATGTGGGAGGAATGGATTGAAAGCCGTTGTAAGATTCTGCCAGTAGATGGTGCAGTTAGTAAAAATATGCTGAAGAGACCTCAGCATGAAGGAACAAATTTGGGGTTTTGTGACTTCAAACAAGATCTTTGGCTCGTGAGACAAATTAACTGGTAGGTTTGATTTATATTTTCTTATGTTAAATATTGCGACGTGGTAATCTCAACTGTGGAATTTAACTGCTACAGTACTCAAAATGATGAGTTAGGAAGTGAATTTGCAGCTATTCTGCTCAGTGGTTGAACATGCTGTTAGGTTAAATCCTCTCTACCCTATGCAGTGCTAACACTATGACCAGTCTAGTTTTCCATGCTTGGACAAAACATTTTGGAGCTTTCCAGAGTTACTTGCAGTTGGACCTTTTTGAGACAGCAGCATGCTGCAACTTGGTTGTCTTTCAAATTGGAGGTTCCCACACTTTAAATACTAGCAGACTATTGTTAATTTGAATGTTTCCTCAGAAACGCTATGTTATTTGGAGGCAGTGTGAAAAATTGCTGTAAAACCATCCTTCAGCATGGCTAACTTCATAAGGTACAGATTTCTAATGCAGCTTCTAGAGGCTATGCTTGAAAGCATTTGGTGTGAAGGATCTGTTCCTGCAATATGTTTACAGAATATTAGAGAGCACTATGAAGAGCTAAAACTTTGTCAGTATTCCAGAATCTGAGGTTGCTACTGATGGCAATGATGAACACCATTAAATTGAAGTTGTTGGAAGGATTTTCTTTAAAGTTTTGACAGAACTAAAGGTAGAATGTATTCCTCTGACTCTGTATAAAACTGAAAGTATAGTTCTCGGGTATGAATTGCCCATTTATTTAAATGGGTATGTACTCAAATTAATGACTTTGTGATAGCGCAATGAAAAACTTGACAGCACTTAAGAAATTCAGGGAAACGTGTTACGATGACCTGCATCAGTCTTTCAGCCTGTGAAGTGTGCTATTGGCCATGGAGCAATAAAAATAAAAACTTTTTTTTTTCCGGTTCTTGAGCACAATCTAAAAATTATAAGGATGGGATCAATAGCTGTCCCTCTACTGAGGTTTTGTTTGATTGAATAACTCTGTGAGTAGTGCTGACTATATAATTTCAAGGGCTGCAGAAAAGGCAAGAGAAGAAATTTGGAACATAAGGGAATAGTAGGAGGTAAAAAGGGGTGAATTTTTATAAGTTTGGCTAAAAGAACTGTCCTGATGGATGGCTTATTTTGTTCAACACTAAGGCCAGTGTTGTGGATTTTATCAAAAGCAATTAGAAGAGTTGCGTGCATTAATTTTATGCACCAGGTGAAGCACCTCTGTTGCACTCTTTGCTCTCTAGAAAAGCTCAATTACTCCTTTGCCTTTCAAAAGAAAATCTATTCTTTTAAGATGCTACTAATCAATTAACTAAACTCAGTACCACTCGTAGAATACAGTGAATTAGCCCAAGGTTGAGAATAAGCTGGTATTGATCCTTTTGACATAAAGTGGATAGGAATAAAGTACTTGTAAAGCTATTGATCAATGTTTTGTTTTTTAGAAAGTCAAGCTATTTTGGAAGAGTCATCCCACTTTTTGACCGGTAGAGAGACGAGATTCAAACCAAAAAGTTTTCATGCTTCCCTCACATGGCATTGTCTTTTACAGTTAATAAATGCTGTGTTTAAAATCCAAGCAGAACACAAATTTCTGCTACCAAATTATATTTGTGAACTAATCTTGCTTCCGGGATTCTTGGCCCCCTACTTCCTAGTGAGAGACACCAAACCTATCAGCAAATCAAACCACCCAAAGACTTCCCTGACAGTCTTTGCAAGCTGCTGAGTAAAAGCTTTCATCTGCATGCTGACGCTGTGAAGCATGGTAGGCAATACCTAAAATGACACAAAAATTGCCTGTTTCCCCATTAAGTGCTGGCTCCTGTCATCTTATACTGGGGTTATAAACTGTGTATTTCACTGTATGTGGCATTTGCTTGGTGTTTTGAGGCTGGGGGTAATTTGCAGATGCTCTCCTTTTGTCAGCAGGTTATGAAATAGATGCTTTTGGAGAATTTAGGGACTTTTTAACAAAAACCGTGTAATTTTCTTCTGCTAATGTTGCTTCTGTCATTGTTCCAAAGGTGGCAAGAGACCATGCATTCTTAATTGTTAGTCTTCTCAGCTTTCCACAAGAAGTAGATGTGCTGTTAATATCACACAGCTTCTTTAATTAGGTAATTAGCAGCTGAATGACAATGCTAAGAAATCAGGAGTGGAAAATATAATAGACCTGCCAGGCCTTAACAGTCCATCAGTTACTACTGTAATCTTTTAGTCTCATTCCTTTATGGTCTAATATCCTCAGTGGTACTGTCATGCCTATAATTCTATCCTATCAATGAAGCTGCACAGCCTATGAGATCTGTCCCAGGTAAGCAGTTTTCACTCTGCAGAACATAGATGCTTTGCCTACTCAATGATCCATGGCAGCTATTAAGTACTGATGATGGTCTTCTCTGAATAGCCTTTTATCAAGCAGCTTATTTCAGTTAGCTTGCATAGTGCACCTGTAATATCGTAGAGTGAGGGTTTTTTTGACTGCTGGTTGGAGTTGTTGGTTATTTTTCAAAAATGCTTTTCGGTATTTAGTATCAGTTCAAGCAATAGTGGTGTCTGTATGTAAGTGTATTTGTTTAAAAATATGTCCTTACTCAACATGGCTTTTTAAGAAACTAATGCACAAACTGTGACCTGCCATTAGCATTTCCTCCTTCTACTTAGCGAACATGTTTATTCGTCATCCAGAGTGCTTTGCAAGTTGGGAAAAGCTTTGAAGCTGCATTGTTTCAGTTTGTCAGTTTAGGGGTGAGGGTTTTTTTAGCTTTTTTTTGATTTTCTAAAGAGAAAAACAGTAAAATGTAGTATGTGCATTCTTTGACTTTTTCCACAGTCTACTGTTAGTAAGATGAATAATTGCTCAGGCTTGAAGCTAGGATTCTTTTCAGAAAGTCTTCTTTATCTGATAGAAATTAATTCATTTGGGTTGGGGAGAAGAAAATATATTGGGTTTTGCTTACAAAATGGTTTGTATATTTTAGAAGTAAGATTTAACACCCTTCCCACCCACCCCAGCATTTCTGAGAGGAAACATGAGAGACAAAGACGGGAAGCCCTAGTACTTCTACTACGCGGTTTTGCAAAGACCCAGACTAATATTAAATTAACCTTAAAGTGTTCCGTTACAACGAGCTACTTGTAAAGTTGCTTGGCTAGTTTACAGCTTCACAAACAAGCTAAACAAAAAGATTAAATAAATCCTGTTTGTTATTTAGGAGATATTAGACTGAGCTGCCTGGCAATGGGAAGTGTTAATTCAATGTGTGTAGGCATGAGACCTAAGTATGTTTTTGTAGTAATGCATTCATCTGCAAACTAAGCCTCTGGACCACTTGAATGACACCCTGTGCAACAGTAATTCTCTGTTTTGTGAGGTGGTGTCTTCAGGGGCATCACCTCTGTGGAAAGCCACCTGGATTTGTCTTACTGGAGAAGTGCACTCCATGGCACCTTTCTAGAGAAAGTGTTGGACTGTCGTCCTGTGGATTTGAGAACTGCGTCATCTCTGCTGGGATGCTTGCTGCACACCTCAGGGAAGATGCTGGATGGTGGCGAGAGCCTGAAGGAGGAGTCCGCGGAGAGGTAGCTGAGGAACCAGAGCTCCACGTGAATTTCCACAGATAGTGCTTATTACAGATGAAGGACCCTGCTGATCCTGGTGAGAAGTATGAATAGTCTTGGGAAAGCAAATGCAGACAAGTCTGTTTGCATTTGCTGTGTTCTTATCCAAGCTTTGATGCTGTCTGGACCTTGGATAGCAAGTGCCATTTGTTAAGGATTTGCTTTAGGCTGGGCATGCATAGACTGCAAAATGTCTCTAAGACCTGTTAACAAGAGTGATAAGTAAGGGATCAGAAGCGAATTCTGACTTGCTTTGTGGCCTAGAGACATACAAAAATCTTCATCTTACTGTTCTTGAAAGGTTTCCCCTGTTTCCCCTCTCTGTATTACACTGCGTGTGCCCTTCTGCAATGAGTGATGAGCAGACAGGCTGGACTGGCATAGGTTGAGTTTCAGCAGCTGTCCTTCTGTAACATGAAATGAGGAGGGATCCATCTTTAGCAGCTATGAAAATTCTTTTTTGTAGTGCTGACAAAATGGAGTTCACCTGCAGGACCCCATCTCTGCAGGAATGTTTATGCTGGTTTGATTCTTCTCCAAAGCCGATCCCACTTTCCATTTGTGTTGTGATGAATAGCGTGATAGCTGTACACTGCTGGGGAAAGCTACGGTGGCTTAACGTGTATCTATAAGCTGGTGTGAACCCAGCCTCATATGTGGTTGCATGTGGCAGTGTTAGAGCTGATCTAAATCCAAGTTCTCTGGCTTTAGATTTTTTCACAGTGATGGGGAAAAATTTGGGAAAAATCTTGTGAGGAGGAAAAATCCTTTTCCTTCTGCTTCTTTCTTTCGTCTCTTTCCCTACCAACTGTATGAGAGTAAAACTTGCAGCTTTCAGGTCTGTATATTTTCCAAAAATTATTGCATTTCATTTACATTTTTTGTAAATGTAAAATAAAAGAAGGAACTTAGGGTCTAAAGTAAATAGATTTTCTGCTTTTCCTTGAGGATTTTAATTTCTACAAAAAATGAAACAAGTTTTCTGCGCAGACTTTTCTATCTTAACAGAACTTTCTACATCCAAAGAGCTACCTCTGGTTGTCTTCCTTATCGCAGTCCAAGTTGCCCCTCCCACTCCAGAGAAAATCCTAAGATGGGTTGGAGTGCCAGAAGTGTCCTTAGTAGTCAGACTGCATCTTTTAACCACCTCAGAAGAGCAAGTTCTGTTTTTCAGGAAGCAGGTTAGAGAAAGGAGCCATACCGGAAGGGGAAAAAAAAAGGGAGGGGGGGGCTATTTTGGAATTAACTACATGCATACATACATACTGCTTTAGACATAAATAATCTAGCATTAGGACAGGCTAGATGATCCCTTGAAGCTTTTCTGGCATTTTGATTCTGTTATAGACATGATGAGACAGTGACAGGTTTTGTTTTACCCGATGTGGATGATAGGCTTTCCCTTTGAAAAAAAATGAAAGCTTGTTTTTGCCAGCAGTTATTTCTGCCCCAGACTTCCTTGCTCCTGATGTTTTAACTTGTCCATGAATGACAAAAATCTTCTGCTACCTGCTGTAACTGACTGAGGGATGATGTGCACAAAAAAGTAAAAATCCAGTGGGGAAGATGGTGGTGAAAGTAATGAGAGAGCAATGTATATGCTTATCTGGAAGGATCTCAAATATATATGAATTTCTTATATGCAATACTGGTGTGTTTGCAGCAGTATCCAGATAAAGATGCCATTTTTTCTCCCTTCTGACTACAGTATGGTAGGAGCTTTCATAACTGGGCAATTTGTTAGTAATTGCAGCAGAAATTTATCAGACTAGTTATAACTAGAGGGGTAATAGCACGAGTAATAACACAAAAGAGGCTTCAATAATAAACTGGATAACAGAAACGCCAAAATCTTCCATCAGCTGTTTTACTCTGGTTGAGCGATTGTATCAGGGAAGTCAATGGCACCTTGTACATCCACCAAAGTAAAGGAGCATCACTGTCTGTGGAGCCCATCTAGAAAGTAATGCGGTGGCACATTTCTTGCTGCCAGTGGTATCTCCTTGTCAATAGAATTGTCAACATTAATCCTCTTCTTTCTGGTTGCAAAGCAGCTGTGAGAATAGCTGATCGGCCCCGTTGTTGTGGTGGTGCAATATTGCTAGACTGAAGTCTTCAGATGCCAAAGACACTGCATATTGTTACAGTTCTGAAAATAAGATTGTACAGATGCATTCTGTGACATGCTAGCATATGCCCACTAAATACTGCTTGAGGATCTTGACGCTGGTGCTGGAAAAAAGTTGTTTCATGGTGGTGAGGATGTAACTTTTGGGGTCCTTAGCCTCCTGTCTAGAACTGTTTGAGGAAAATCAGCCTTTTTATTTACAGGATTTGAAGGACTCCAAACTTGTAGTGTGGTTATGCTTGGAGGATTACTTGGCACTGTTGTAAAAATGAGTTAGACAGTGCCCAGAGTGTATTCAGGAGTTTAACTGCATAGTATTTTAATTGTCAAGGTAGGAAAAAAAGAAAAACTGGACTTTTATGTTTAAAATGGAGGCAGAATGTGTTAAGTTAGCGAGTTACCTGGAGCATAAAAGGGAACAAGCAGAGAACCAAAGAAATAAGATTTGATCATTGTAGCAGAAAATAGGAGCAATCCTACTTTATTTTTGATCTTAAAGAGGATGGCAGGATGTTGGTTTAATGTTTTTAGAAATAATGGAGTTCTTGATTGAAGATGTAGTAATGTTTGAGGAGTTAAATGCTCATCTCAAAGATACTTGTTAAGAAAGATAAGACTGTATGAACAAATGTGATGAAGGTTATATGAAATATTATACTTGCAAAACAGATTCATGAAGAAAGTACTTGGCTACTTTTTGCTTACAGCATGTCACTAAACATATCTTTTAAGACTTTAATATATTTTGTCTTCTTCTGTGGTTGTGCAAGAGTTGTAACAAGTTATAATCAACTAATATTCATTATTATTTGAAAAAGATGGGGGCATGGGAAAGAAGCTATGGACTTGGAATTGATTAAATACTTGTCTAATCAGCAATGCAGCTACGCTAACTTTTCCAAGACCTGATTTTTGTGGCAAAGTTTACATACTTCACAGATTACTTTTCTCTATCTCATATTAACAAGTCAAGAGAAAGAAGACAGTCAAGGCACAACTTCAAGAATAAAAGAGTAGAGATATCTTGCTTATTTTAGCATGGAATCACTTGAGCATGGTGCTTGCTCATCACAAAGTTAAAGTAGACCAAACTGCAAATTTGCAATGTGTGCAGCAAAGTTTGTCTTGGCAGGAAACTTAAGGGAGGTGACATACTGACAGGTAAGAAAATGTTAGTTTTGGCTGCAGTGTGCTTGGTAATTACTTGAACAAGAATATCTTGACATTTTTTTTTTCTAATTTTGATTTCATACCTGCTAATCTGTGTGTGACATCTGTCAGAGCTCTGCCATTCAGTTGACATGGTTAGACATTGTTCTCTCTGAGAAACACCTTTTTCCTTTGCCCATGAAAGCTTGAAAAGGAGAAAGACAAAAGGACCTCCATGAGTGCCTTTATGCAGCCTTTAAGCTTGTATATTCAGAAATACAAGTTACCCCTTAAATTACTTTCTTTGTTTGGGGATTTTTGGGTTTTGTTTACTCCCTCAGGAGTAATGATGAGTACTTAGTGTTCTTGCAGTTCTGGCACTTTTTAAGGGACTTCACTATAGATTTTAGACTTTATCTGTAACTACATAGCTGGTGAAACTTGATCTTTGCAGGCTTTACTCTCTAGAGTTTTGGCAAGCTTACTTTAAGCATATTGCAAGCATTGCACATCCAGGGAAGAAAAAAGCTGTACTTAAAATCATAGAATCATAGAATAGTTAGGGTTGGAAAGGACCTTAACATCATCTAGTTCCAGCCCCCCTGCCATGGGAAGGGACACCTCACACTAAACTGTACCACCCAGGGCTCGGTCCAACCCGACCTTGAACACTGCCAGCGATGGAGCATTCACAGCTTCCCTGGGCAACCCATTCCAGTGCCTCACCACCCTTACAGTAAAGAATTTCTTCCTCATATCCAATCTAAACTTCCCCTGTTTGAGTTTGAACCCATTATCCCTCTTCCTATGGCTACCATCCCTCATGAAGAATCCCTTACCCAACATCCCTATAGGCCCCCTTCAGATACTGGAAGGCTGCTATGAGGTCTCCACGCAGCCTTCTCTTCTCCAGGCTGAACAGCCCCAACTTTCTCAGCCTGTCTTCATAAAGGAGGTGCTCCAGTCCCCTGATCCTCCTTGTGGCCTCCTGTGGACTTGTTCCAACAGTTCCATGTCCTTTTTATGTTGAGGACACCAGAACTGCACACAATCCTCCAAGTGAGGTCTCACAAGAGCAGAGTAGAGGGGCAGGATCACCTCCTTCAACCTGCTGGTCACGCTCCTTTTGATGCAGCCCAGGGTACGGTTGGCTTTCTGGGCTGCAAGCGCACACTGCCCCCTCATGTTCATTTTCTCATCGACCAACACCCCCAAGTCCTTCTCCGCAGTGCTGCTCTGAATCTCTTCCCTGCCCAACCTGTAGCTGTGCCTGGGATTGCTCCGACCCAGGTGTAGCACCTTGCATTTGGCGTGCTTAAACTTCATGAGGTTGCCATCAGCCTACCTCACAAGTGTGCCAAGGTCCCTCTGGATGGCATTCCTTCCTTCCAGCGTATCAACCAAACCACACAGCTTGATGTCATGAGCAAACTTGTGAGGGAGCACTCAATCCCACTCTCCATGTCACCAACAAAGATGTTGAACAAGATCGGTCCCAAAACCCATCCCTGAGGGACACCACTTGTTACTGGTCTCCAGCTGGACATTGAGCCATTGACCACAAGTCTTTAGGTGCAGCCATCCAGCCAGTTATTTATCCACCAAGTGGTCCACCTATCAAATTGATGTCTCTCCAACTTAGAGACAAGGATGTCATGTGGGACAGTGTCAAACGCTTTGCACAAGTCCAGTTAGATGACATCAGCTGTTCAACCCCTGTCCATCAGTTCCGTAGCTCCATCATAGAAAGCCACCAGATTGGTCAGGCTGCATTTCCCCTTAGTGAAGCCATGCTGCCTGTCACCAACCACCTTGTTGTTTTTCATGTGCCTCAGCATGCCTTCCAGGAGAATCTGCTCCAAGATTTTGCCAGGCACAGAGGTGAGGCTGACTGGTCTGTAGTTCCCCGGCTCATCCATTTTCCCCTTCTTGAAAATGGGGGTTTTATTTCCCTTTTTCCAGTCGTGGGGAACTTCACCTGACTGCCATTATTTTTCAAATATGATTTACAGTGGCTTAGCAATTTCACTTGCCAGCTCCTTCAGGACCTGTCGATGGATTTCATCAGGTCCCATGGACTTGTATACATTCAGGTTCCTAAGATGGTCCCGAGCCAGATCGTCTCTTACAGTGGGCCCAGGGTCTTCATTCTCGCAGTCCCTGCGTCTGCCTTCCAAGACTTGTGTGGTGTGGTCAGGGCATTTGCTGGTGAAGACTGAGGCAAAGAAGTCATTAAGAACCTCAGCCTTCTCCAAATCCAGGGTAGCCAGTTCTCCCGATAGCTTCCGGAGGGGGCCCACATTGTCCCTAGTCTGTCTTTTATTTGCCGCATACCTATAGAATCCCTTCCTGTTATCTTTAACACCCCTAGCCAAGTTTAAGTCTAAGTGGGCCTTAGCTTTCCTAACCTGGTCCCTAGCTTCCCTGACAACATCCCTGTATTCTTTCCAGGCCGCTTGTCCTTGCTTCCACCTTTTATAAGCCTCTTTTTTCCTTTGAATTTTCCTCAGCAGCTCCTTATCCATCCAAGGAGGTCTCCTGGCCCTCCTGCAGCACTTCCTTCTAGTAGGGATGTATCGCTCCTGAGCTTGCAGCAGGTGAGCCTTGAATATCAACCAACAGTCTTGGGCCCCCCTGCCCTCTAGGGCTATATCCCATGGAAGCTTACTGAGCCGGTTCCTGAAGAGGCCAAACTCTGCTCTCTTGAAGTCCAGGGCAGTGAGCTTGCTGCACGCAATTCTCCCTGTCCTGAGGATCTCGAATTCGACCATCTCATGATTGCTGCAATCAAGGCTGCCCTGGTGGATCACATTTCCAACCAGCCCCTCCCTGTTGATGAGCATGAGGTCAAGCATGGCACCTCTCCTTGTTGGCTCCTCTATTACTTGCAGAAGGGAGCTGTCTTCCGCACAATCGAGGAACTTCCTGGATTGCTTGTGCCGGGCTGTATCATCCCTCCAACAGATATCAGGGTGGTTGAAGTTCCCCCTGAGAACAAGCACCCGCGAGCGTGAGGATGTTTCTATCTGTCTATAGAGCGCTTCATCCACTGAGTCCTCTTGTTCAGGCGATCTGTAACAGATCCCCACAATAATGTCTCCCATTGTTCTTCTCTCTTTAACCCTCATCCACAAACTCTCTGTCGACTGCTCGCTTGTCCCCAGACAGAGTTCCATACTCTCCAGCCTATCCCTAACATAAATTGCAACTCCTCCTCCCTGCCTACTGGGTCTGTCTTTCCTGAAAAGCCTGTATAAACAGTATAGTCCACTTGGCCATGAATAAATATTTCACAGAAAGATCTGTGTGAACAAAGATGTAAAAGGCCATTGTTTAAATAGTTTCCCAGGAGATGTGGAATCATGAGCAGATCTAGCACTGAAGATAGACTGAACTGGTTTTGTTCATGTTTTGATATTTTTTTTAGTAATGCTCTGTCCTTGTGAATATATTACTTTGGCATCCTGCAGGAAGCAGCTTAAATTGTGTGCAGAGAGGTGCAGTCCACGACTCTGTGATGGAGCACTTAAGGACTGGAGAGTTTTGTATTCTGAATAAGATGATCCTCATTAAGATGATCCTCATTTGCATGTGTATAGACTAATATCATGGTACACTTGGCTACTGCAGAGATTATCAGTGCTGGTTGTTGGGGCTTTTGGGTGGGGCTTGTATGTAAAGGAGGTGGTAGTCTTTGATAAACGTGGGTGATAATTTGCTGGTGAAGTATTGTTCTCACCAGAAACAGTATCAGCATGTCAGAAATTGGCTCCTCTGTCTGGAGCTTTGTGGTAGTTACATGTTGCACTGAACTTTTTCAGCTCTTGAATAAATTGGAATTTCTGGGTTAAAAAGGAGGTGCAGGTGCCCACATGGCTTTTATTCTGCCCACTGCTGTACTCCCTCTCCACCTTAGGGCAAGGCCTGGATTCATGTTTATCCTCTGCATGCATCAACCATGCATCTGAACAAGGTGAATGCTGAGAAAACAAGATATGAACTGGTTTGGGATGGATCTCTTAATTCTTCTCTTGAAGCATTTTACTTCACTCACCCTAATGCGCATATTCAGTAATCATGCCTGGGTGGAGGAAGAAAGAGGCAGAATTAATAGACTTGTGGCTGTGTTTGCTTCATGTTTTTGGAGTAGGTCTTGAATGGTTAAAGCAATAATATCAGGATAGCTTGCTGAATCTGAGGTGCCTGTAGGAAAGGCAATACTTGCAAAATTCTTTAGGCTTTTCACTGGGATCAGGATCTCTCTCTAACTTACTTATACTATGCATGGATAATGGAGAAGGACAGTGCTTTATAGAAAATGACTTGTAACTAAGCTTGACTAGGATTTTCATTAAAAAATAGTATAATTGTGTAAATGCTTGGAGAAGGACTTGAGAACCTGTAGCCTATGGAGAACATAGGTTCTGCAACTTAATTTCTTATGACAGAAGGCCAAATATTTACTTTTTTTCAGTTGCCTTTTTTGATTTTTTATGTTATTATTGAATATTACTAAGGTCAGGGTAGCTGGTCAAAGAAGCTTCAAAGCTGTATTTACCCCTCAACAAGGGTAGACATCCAGCCTTTATTGTAGGATTTCTGTGAACAATATCTCAGTGTGTGAGGTCTGTTTTATGCCTAGAAATCTGCAGAGTTGGCCTCTGCCTTCTCACAGTATCATAAGGGAAAATTTTCCAGATGTATTTAACTGACCGGATGACCGGGTGCAGTCAGCACAATGGATTTCCTAACCACTAAGGCAGCATAAAACTTGCAAGTGCAGCTGCTGCAGAAATTGACAGTGACGAACCACAAAAACTGTGCCTCAAGAGAGAGGAATAAATAACAGTATGATGATAATTATCCTCTGTAGGTATTGCATTGTGACAGTCATCAAAATCTTACTTACTCTGTCTGCCTTAACCTCTGTCAGTGATGAGTTTCCTTCACATATTCCCACCTCCCACCATGCTAGCCTGCCTCCAACCTTCTAGAGAAGTTCTCAGGATTATGGCTGCAATGTTAGAACTAATTAGATGAAACATTGCTATAAATTCCTGTAGAAAGAAATACATTGATTACCTTAGTTGAGTTCTGGCCAAACTTAACTTCTTCCGAATATAAACAATTGGATGAAGCGATAAACAGTTGAGTAAAGTAATTTTGCTTTATCTATCTCCAGATAGGACAAAAGTTAACAAACCGAAATGATGAAGGAATTGAAAATCTGTCGCTCCAACACTGACTTTTTAATCATGGTTAGATACATTATCCTCTGTGCAAACTGCTGAACACTCACTTCTTGTGCCTGACCTTGTCAGGCTGAGGAACTCTCCTAGAGAATGGCCAGGCTCTCAAGCCAATGGCAGGTTGTTGGTGGCGTGAGTCAGCGCAGGATGAAGTCCTAATGCCTGTGTCTTTAGATGTCAGCTGACATTCTCTGTAGGTGTCCAAGGAGTTGGGAGATCAGCAGTTGAAATTGAAGCCAATATGCACTTTGGCACATTGGCCTCTTGGATTTAATAAGTGACACACCTTGTGTCTGAAACTTGGGATCTGACTTAGGATTAGTGGTGGCTTGAAAAAATTCAGCTTTAAGAGTTGTATAAGGGTTATCTAACTGAATATATACTGCGAGCAAAAATAAGAAATCAGAAATCAAAGTTTTGGGTTTGAGTGTATCATAAGAATTATGGCAAAGTCAAGTGACTAAGCAAAGCTATTGGATTTGATGCTCCATCAAGATGTAAGAGTTTATTTGGTGTGATTGTGACTCAGCACTTAAGGGTGAGTCATTCCTCATCACTGGGACCTCAATGCCGTAGGTTTTCTGGCTGAAAAAGAAAGGAGGTGGGAAGAGATTTAAACCTACAGAGAAAGCTTAAACTTTATGAATACAAAAGAGAGGGAGAAGTTTTACCCCCACTCAGACTATTTTTCTTGAAAGACTTTATTTTTAACTTTTGAATATGGTATTTTCAGCAGAATACAGTGACTTTTCACAGGAACTTTATTTATAGTGGAGGCTCTTCATATTTTATTTTGCAGAAAATTAATTTGTGATTATATTGAACTATGAAAAGAAACCTTTATAGCAATGCAATTTGCTTTGTCTGTGGCTGTCTTTCACACAGATGAGTTTAAAATACTTTGTGCCTATAACTCATTTGTGAGAAGACAATAATAGTGGAGGGGGATGGAAATCAATAGGTTCAAACAGGAGAATAAAGGCCTAAGAATATACAAGCATTTAATGAAATATCTACACATAGTAGAAACTGCAAAACAGTAGGGGCTTGCCAGCAGTGACAATATTCTAAGCAGGTGAGGGGTTGATGGCAAAAGAGAGGTGAAAAGCGGTGAAATCCTCACCTCAACTCTGATGTGTCTACATGTTCATCATATAACACAGCAATAATGGAAAAAAAGCATCATGATATGAGTCCTAACTCCTGTATTCAGCCAGAATGGGGGTTCCCCGCCTTCAGGCACAGGTAAGGAGGTTAGTGTTAATCTTTTTGTGAAGCTTCAAAATTGTCTATTAGTAAAGAAAGGTTTGTTTGGGGGGCTGACTGGTGTGTTAATCTGTTGTACAAGATCTAGGGATTGGGAGGGAAGATTCTTCTTCCTTCCCTGTTCTGTTTGCCAAGCCTGGAGGAGACTGTGGGGAAGTTGTAGTTTATGTTGTAATGTACATCATGGTTAGCTGCTTGGGAACACCTGAGATCCCAAGTGACAAGTTCTTTGTGCTCCCATAGGGCCAAGACGTTGGCAATGCTAGGGATTATTTTTTCTTCTTCCTCTGTCAAATTGCAGTTGTGTCTTTGGCCTTTTTATTGCAAGTCTCAAGTATGTTGCAAGGTTTGAGCAAGTTCTTTGTGATGGTTCTGAACAAGGATGTGCAAGGAGTAGGCATCAAAGCAATCTGACGGACTGAGTGGCTGTTGCACTGTATTGCTTAAACAGAGGGACTGGATGTCATGACCCATTCCCATCCATGTATATAGTACTAGCTATAGGTATATATTGTGAAGAAATTCCAGAAGTATCAGTGATTAAAAAAAGTTACAAAATCTGTGGGTTTTTTCTAAGTGCAGCTATATAAACCATTTGCTGGATGTGAAGTACTGTAAAATACCTGCAGTGTCACCATGCAGATTACATAATTTTTTTTTTAATCACAGAACATGATAAATTCACTGGATGTGGCAAAAAGACTGTCATATGTGCTCATTGCTTATTTTGATCTCCAGGCTTTGATTTTGGTTTTCAAATGCAAGTGCCTCTGTAGGATTTGTGAATCTGTGATGGGAATGTGGCTTGGTACATTAAGTAAAAAACACTCCAGTGTTCCCACTGTAAGCTGTGAAGGAAGCATTGACTACCTGGGAATGTTACATTAAGGAACATAAAAGAACGGACATGATCTGTGAAATATATCTGCAGGATTTAATAAATGAAGACAATAATTTTTAAGGAGTGTGTAATTTTTTCTTATACAATTTCAGCACTATGGGGAATTACTGCTGGCATTTGATTTTTTAGGATTACATAATATTTCTTATGGTTGTGCTTTTTTTGCATATAGCTGATGTTCTTTTAGATCATTAGGCAATTATGTTTAACTGGTGATTAAGCTAATGTGGAGCTAAGCTTAGAGTCTGAAGAAATAGATGTAAGTCAAAGCCCAGAAAACCTGATTCAAAAACCTTTTACTTCAAGAAGCCCATAATGAGTTTTATACAGATTATAAAGGAAACTAATCTTGGTAAAGCAGGAAGAAACAAAGGAAGATCCCAAGTTGATACTTTCTTTCATACTTGTTTTGTTACAGCACATGCGTCTGGTATGTCTCTGGCATAAGATCACCTGTGTTCTGCTCTGAGCCCACATCTATTTCTACATCCTCAGAACATGCTGGTCTCACGCTTTCAAATGAGATCATGTAATGTATGCCTGGAGGTTCTCCTCCAAAATGTTATTTAAAGACTGTAGAATTTAAGAGATACTAAAAGTAAGTTTGTTTCTATACTAGTAGTGAAAAAAAAGTGACAATGTAATGATTTAGTAAGATCCTTCACTCTTTTTCTCCCCAAAATTATAACAAAGCAGTTCAATTTTATACACCACGGGGTGTTGAGTATCTCCAGTATTTTACTAAAAGTAACCAAAGAGTCAGAAACAGTTCTGTTTCTCATCAGTTTTTTTGAGACTTCAGGCTTTGGCCTTTTTTCCACATTAGAGCAAAACTGGACTGTTTGGATGATGCTGCACAAAAAAATTGCACAGAAGTTGCCTATTTTCAGGTCAAGACTGGAATTCCAGCTGCTTTAGCTGGAAACTGATCCAATCCCACTACATCTTGGATATTTTCCAGGTGAAAACTCTGACCTGTTTCACTGGAAATGCTCTAATCAGTTCTCATTACAGATTCAGAGTCTTTTAAAACCAGAACAAAGCTGCAAACTGCTAGCAAATCTGAGCCAATAAAGACATAGTGTGCAAAGGATTAGACACAAGGATCCTAGCAAGCAAGAGTGTAGCCAGGGTTTAGACCAGAGCCAGCTTAGCTTAGAAGTCGTGTTGGTTTGATCAAGGCATTTTTTACTTCTTCTTAGTTGCTTGTCTAGGAATTCCCTCTCAAACTCAAAGCACTGTGGTATTATTTATTACTGGAAACATCTCCATCAGTTGCTCTTCTGCATGGCTTTTTCGCTAAGTGTTTCTGCTGAGGTGAACCCCATGTGAAAATAATTCTGCAGCTGATCTGTTTGATGTAGTTTTATTCAAATTTTAATGGGAGGGAAGATATATCAGTATTAGGTACAAAACCTTAGGAAATGTAAATGAGATGCTGATTTTTGTTGTCAGTTAATGGGTTTGTTTTTCCAAAAGAGACAAGCCACAAAAGTAACCTTTTTCAATGTCTTTGGCTGTCTCTGCTTGCAAAATGATGACCTCTCTTTAGTAGAGTCTCTGTTGCTGTTTGAGAGGGAGATGTTAGGAAGAAAATGAAGCCTCGTTTGTCACCTCAGCCCCTTACTTTCAAGCCATTATTTATTCTTTTATGACTGTGAGCTTTCAAGTATTCTCCACTTGAAGGCTGAGTGAAGAGGAGGGGTGATATTTGATAAAAGTGTAATTTGAGTTCTTTTGTCTACATTCTCCTGGTTTGTTGTCTATCTCTCTGCTACTGTTGTCCTTGTAAGACTAAGGTGGAAGAGATGCTATTTAGACTAAAGACCTTTTAGTTTGATACTCTTTATCTAAGCAGGAGTAGATATGCTGGAAGAGAGTGGACTTGTTTTTAAGATTTTTTTTATTATTATTTTTTAGGATGAAAAGTGTTTTCCACTAGTAGAAGACAATATCAGTGTTACTATTCCCTTTCCACCATTCACCAGATCAGAGTCCAGCTAGGCACTTCTGCAGTGCCTGAACTGGTGGTGTTTGGAGGCTTGTAGGAATAACTGAGCTGTGACTGATATACTGTGAATGAGCTTTCCTATGGCATTATTAATTTTTTCCTGGAGGAGATCTTGCAGCATTATTTTTCTGTGGTGTCTTTTCTTACAGTACTGCAGCAATAAATGGATATAAAAGACAACTGTGTGTGATTTGTCTCTGTCCCATATGTAGTACATTAGGCCATCACTGTCTTCTAAGAAGTGTCGAATATATGTGGTAAAGATGAAGTCTATTGCCATCAAATGTAGTACAGTCCAGTTATGTGAAGATCTTTGTCATTTTAATTTCTGCGTTCTTTGCTAGTAAAGAGATAATGAAAACATTTTCTTTTCTCTTAAAATGATAATGTTTGTAGACTGTTACTTTATATGTAGCCAGGCAGTCAGTGTCGCTTTCATTGTTATTAGCCATTAAAAGAAAGGATTCATGGAATTTACTCCTGACTTTGAAGATTACACTTGTTTGTGTCAGCAGTTAAACCATATAATGAAATAATCATGTTTTTCATTGACAACAACCCCCATACCTTTTGTAGTAAGCATAATGAATTGCCTTTTTTTTTTTTTTTTGTTATGGAAATTGAATTCACTTTATTATTCACATGTATTGGATTTAGTATGACATACTACATATTGATAGACAACAATAAAGTGCAATGCTGTTCACAAGTATTTCTCTATATATTCTACAGTCTTTCTCTGATGGGGACACATTAAATAGTTTTCATTAATCTTTGTTTAGGCCTTGAGACTTAAAGTATAAAGCAGGAAAACCAAGGTATGATGGTAAAGACTGACCAAATCAGGAAGAACTTGCTTTCATTTGTTTTACACAACACTTTTTCTGATACCTTATTTCATTTTCAAAGAAACATTACTCATGTTGTCAATTTTCCTCAATCATAGTTGCAAGTTTTGCATTTAAATAGTTCCAAACCCACTTATTTCCTTTCCATAAGAGCTTTGTAATACTATCCACCTCTTTCTGTGAATTTTTATAACTTTGGCTATTGAAATATAGGTATTGTTTTTTCATCAGTATTAGTGTTGGTGTGGAACGGGGAGATAGCAGTTTGCAGGTGTTAAAATGGAAGGCTTGAAATTTTAAAGCATTTTAAGACTTGCCTTCAGTTAGTGTCAACTCAGTATTTGATGCATTCTTCTTAGATAAGGGCAGACTGTTCTCTTCCCTGTTTGCTTGTATACACATGGAAATTGGTTGCTCTCTCCTTATAGCCTGCCTATCAAATTTGCAAGGTCAGAAGAGTAAGCAGGGCACTGGGACTAAAGTTCTTGCCTAGTTGCATTGGTGCCTTATCAGTAGAGAAACGTGGTGTCCCTGTGCCACAGGGATGTACGGCAGAAGCAGACTATTATCACCTGAGATAATAGTGGATTCTGAGGGAAGTGGGGCCTCACTTGTGTAAATGTTTAAGCAGAATTATCACTGCATGGGTATTTCTGGAATATTAAACAGTTGTACTGTGAAAGCCTTGTCTATGTAAAAGAACAGTTTCCTGAAATTCTTCTGTACTTCATGGTATTCTAGTAAATATTGATCAATTTGTGATCTGCAGAAGTTGATCAGCTTGAACCAAGATTGGAGGGTGATGTTTGGTGCCCTCAATAGAAACACATAATTTTTCTCATGTATTATTTGTTTAAAAATAAGAACACTTAAAGCTCATTATTTGGGAAACGTTTTGTCTATATGTATATATCAAATTATATTAACTCCCTTTTTCAGATTATTTGCTTAGTTTTTTGTTCTGAGATTTTGATGCCTTTGTTTTGTTACCAAGATCAGCTTGAAATCAAAGGTAGCCTATTTTCAACTGGATAAGCTATGCAGAGAATTGCTCTTGCTTGATCACTTAAGTGGTGATTTGGATGCAGTGAATGAAATGCACAGGAGGCAAGGGAGATATTCAACTGTAGCAAATGTTCAGGAAGAGCAATGTGGTGCATTGACCCCAGCCAGCAGCGAAATACCTACTGTACCTTTCACTCCCCTCTCAAATATGCATAATGATTTCTTGGTAAAACAAATGCTGTAACAAATGTCCCTGTGCCCTGCCCATTTCCCCGAGCTTTTATTGCTGTGCACAATGTTGTATGGTAGGTAACATTTCTTTTTTCAGTGTGGGTCAGCTGTCCCAGCTGTGTCCCCTCCCTGCCCCTTGCCCATCCCCAGCCCACTGGCCACTGGTATGTTACCAGCACTGCTTTAGCCACAAATTCAAAGCCCAGCACATGCTACTAAGAGATTTAAGTCCATTCCAGACAGACTCCATAAAACCAAAGAGATTTTAAGAAACATTTTTTTTAGTTGCATGTATCTGTATTTGTATCTTAACAATATAAAAGGTAACCATTAGAGACTAAGTGGAAAAGAAGAAATCTACTATGTCATCTCCAAATTCCATTTTGACTTTAATTAGTATACAGCAGGTCATAAATGAATGGAATTATTAATGACTGAACTATTTCCTAAAATGCACAGATTTTTGCGTGATGGAAAGTGAACTTTAATTACAAGATTATAAAATAGCTTGATTCTCAAGACAATATGTGCCACGGGCTATTAATTTCTAATTATTACTGACTGTAGCTCTGACAAAAGTATTACCCAAAGTACAGTAGGAGACCATCTGGGATCTCAGTTGCATGTAAGAAGTGCTCAGTGAGGCTTCTCCCTTGGTGGCATTAAAATACATTATTCAGTAAAGAAAAAGTGAAAGAAAGGTCTGAAATCCAAAAATCTGTTAGTGAAATTTTCATGTTCATCACGTTCTCACAAACATGTTCATGATGTTCATGAGAAAGCTTTTCATCTCTGTTTCAGGAGTGGCTGATTCTGTTTTGGTACGGTTGTAGAATTAAACTTGAATGAGGAATAGTGTATTTAGTAGGAAGTTTACTTGTTTTGTTCATTGTGGCTGGTCACAGCTGTACACACTGCTTGTAATAAAGTATGCTCTGCCAGAGCTCCAGTGCTAATTTCCATGGTCTCCTGGAGGAGCAGAGAAAGGTGCAAAGTACAAAAGAGGTAAAGCATGGTCTCCATGCATGTGTCTTCTTTTGGCTATCCATTGCTACGAACATAAAGCTGCTCGGAGATGTAGACTGTTAGCCCCTTAATCAGCACATGGGTGAGGAATTTGCCGGTTTGCACTTGCTGAGATGAGTTCTACCTCACAGCAAGTAATGCACTCTGAAAAGTGAGCCTTTGCAGACTCTGAAATGCTCTTGGTGCATCAGTTACTGCATGGGAACACATCTTGGAGGTGGTGTGCCATGGCAGTTGCTGGAATAACACCTTGCTTTGTCATAATTTATTCCTGTTATCTGTTGCCCTTGTGAAAACAAGCAGCAACTGTTGGTTTCATATAAGTCCATGTTGGACTGTGGGCACACTCTTTAATGTCATGCCTTCACTATATCACTGTGACTGAGGTCAGTTGTTATTCAGACATTTGTAAACAGTTACAACCAAAGCAAATGTAAGATGCAGTCCTCCTCTTACACCCGAGCAAAAAGATGTCCTCCTATTTGTCTTGGTGTTTCTTGTCTAAAATTCTTTTTTCTGAGTTTGAAGTGCCTGCGGTTGTTATGGAGTGATTTCCCCTAAGCTCCAAATGCCTTTGATTAAAAACCTCTCCTTATCTGTCTTGTTTGTTGTTAGGACTTCTCTACAAATGGAAATGCCATAGATGGCTCTGTTTACAGCCAGATATCTTTACACCACAGTGAGGATTTCTTATTCTGAAGTGATGCCTAATTACCTAAAGGGCACAGGAATGATGTAAATAGCTCTGAGTATTTGGGAAATTAAAGCTATTTCCCATTTGTTCCTGGTTAGCAGCTGATAAAAGACCCTTTCCCCAGTTTGTGCTGTTGAAGCAGAAGCTGCTAGTATATTCATGTTGAATATTGGACAAAATATTTATATACACATTTTTATAAGCTCTTGACATCTTTTGCATTATCAGTTCTCTATAGTCAAGAGACAAATACTGCAGTATTAATGAAGATGGTGCAATTAGTTATAATCCACTTTGTTTGGATACACCCTCCCTCTTTATGTCTCAGTGAATGCCGGTGAAGGCAGAAGTGACAGAGGCGTGAAGTGGTTGAATGGATTTTGGCTCAGCCATCTCTGCATGAGGGCCAAACTATCTCTTTTTAAGCTTTGGATTTTCATGAGTAATAAACTTGATAAATGGAAAGGAGCAATAAAATATATAAGTAGGTTGTACAGTGAGCTGACTTTTGTTTACTGCATGCATATGTTCTCTGTGTATATATGCACATATATATGCACAAAGCATGCATTGTATGTATATGATATCTAGGTATGTGGCAATGTTAAATATATGTGTCCTTTGGATTCAAGCAGGATATTGGGTACTTAAAGTCTCAAAGGATTTCTTTCTGGCTTCTTCAGCAGGAAACTAGAATAATTATCACGTTTGAATTTGAACCTGTGGAGTAGGATCCACTAACTGTAGACTGGGAAGACTAATTTAATGTAAAGTGCCCTTGTATTGATGGTTTGTGTATAAGTTCAGGAGTTTAGAAAATAAGATTTTGTAAAATTTGCTAATGTTATAAGATTGAGAATCAGATACCCAGCCAGTCATTCTGAAATTACTGGGAGCTGAAATGTAGTTATAAATTTAATGAAATCATATGAGCTAGCAAAAGCAATGTCAGTGCTAGACACACCTTGATATTTGCATCACATCTCAAGAATTCTGTTAATTCATGCCTTATTTCAGGCACAATTTCCTTATGGCTGTGACAGTGTCTTAATCAAGTACCTCAGTGCTTCACAGGTATAACATCCAGGTAACGGGCTAATGGATTTATCAGTATTATTGTAATTGTTGTTTTTTGCCTTTAGTTTTATGAAATTTTCTGTGTAGCAGACATGCAGCCACTCTGTGATCAGCTCATTTTAGACAATTGTAAGAGGCATGACCCTGCATGATTCCTCTTGGGGTTCTTATTGTGATTTTTGTTTTACTTTCCTTAACCTAAAAGGGTTTCTGTGGATATGTATGTATTTCTGCCTTTCATATGGGGAAATCTGATGCTTGATATGGAATAAACAACTGTCTGTTCGATGCTGAAAATGCAGATGGATGCAACAATGCCTTGCAGTCCTTCGCTGAGCCAGAAATAACAGAAGGCATTTAGATTTCCCTCAACTGGCTTTTTCTTGGCAGAGAATTAGATGGCACAAGAAGCACAGAGAGATGCAGCCTGAGGTTCCTGGGGTGAGCTGTAGCTCTGCTTCATGGTGCAGCTGTGCCTGGATGGACCAGAAGAGACAGAGCCAATACCTTTCTTTTGCAGACCTTGGTAAATGTTGATCTGACCTGCAGTAGGCTGTGTATCAAAATGTTCAGAACCTCAAATGGATTGGCTGAAATGCTGTGAAGAGCAGAAGATGAAATATGATAATAACCCATGGGGTTTTTTTAAAGCTCCTAACTCCATTTAGTGAAGGCCATTCTTGAATCTAGATAGTAATGTCTAGTGCCTGTAAAAAGGAGTTGAGCAAAGCAAGTAAAGGGTTTTTGTTTATGTGTACTGTTGGGTAACATTCATTTGTGTGAAAGGGGTCTGAGTAAGACTTAAGTTTTACAAAATACCCCATCTATATTGAACTTCAGATAAAGGGGGCACTTTACATTTACATAGAGGAGTAAAAAAAAAAAGGAATAAAACAAGGATTTAAATACTAAGACTTTATTGTGGAACAACATTTCTTTTTCCTGTGTAGAAAATGTTCCTGTATTTCAGCACTGTAGAAGCGTTACACTCTTTTTCACTTAGGCAGACTATAACTTTCAGCATGAATGATTTCAGTAAAAGTGAATTCTGGTTTTAAGTGCATTTATGTAAAACATACCTCAGAGTAAAACCAAACCCTTCTGTTTGCTGTAGCTGAACAATAAAACAGCAGGATCTAAGTTGACCTATAAAACAGCAGGGTCTGAGTGGGAACCCTATAGGTGATGTTCAGTGGGGCAATCAAGACTAATTCCCCCTGAATCAGCACCAGGCCATGCCCCTAGGATGGTGCAAGTGATAACTGATAGTGAGGATGAATGGGGAGAGAAAATATAAAAATGCATGTAACAGCACAGTAATGAAGTGTGTCTACACTTAGAAGAGTCACCATAGGATTTCCAATTCACTAAGCATTCAAAATTTCAGTTCTTGGAACCATCTTCTGCAGCCCCGTTGCCTCATTACAGTGTAGCATGGTGCGTGCTAAACGCTGATGCTCAGGTGATGATATTGCCTGCCTACTGTTTGTTGTGGCAGCGTCATTATACCCTGGCAGTCTTTTATCTGTATAGTCTTTAAGTACTTAAGGCTGAAACTCTCTTAGAGCAAAGAAGCTCAAAGAATGAGGTGGATCATAGGTCAACAAGATAAAACACTGGGTTTCTTCAAGGTAGAGTGGAGTTTTATTGTTTAAAAGGAGAGTGTCAATGAGTATTTTGAATAGAAATACTTTATTTGGAAGGAAATGAAAAAGGGAGTTCTGTGACAATCTCTGAAGCAAAACAATTGCTCACTGTAGTGGAAGGAAGCTGGGATGCATATGCATTTCTGAAAGTTGGAGCCACTTTGCAGAGTTTGAAGTGTTGGTCAGATGGACAATACTCCATGTTCTGAACACTTTAATAAGTTTCAAATTTGTTTTTTTTTCCACAGTGGGTTAGAAAGGGCTTTCAGAAGTTCTGTGAATTCTTTTGGCAAATTTAGTTTTTACTGTGCTTTTCTTTCACATGACTGCAGAGGAAGTCCACAGCAATTCTTTTCCCATAAACTTGACTGGGAGCGGTGCTGCCATGAAAATTCCAAGCTTTGACAAGGGTGTAATTCCTAGCATGAACAGCGGAGTTCAGCACATTGATACTTTTCCAGCATTCTTAACAAACCAACTTGTGCTCAATTACAGTAAAGAGAAATTTGAATCCTTTTACCTGGGCAAAACTGGCACCAAATCCTATGCAACCTGCTACCCTCTCAGTTAACAAGATAACATTAGGAGTGAAAATGGACTGTCCCCTTTGCCCTGACAAAATGTGAAGGGAAATATGACATAACCAGCTCATCTCATCTCTGCTTTCTCTTTTCCAGACACTGTTGATGGACTGCATCAAAAATCAGGTTGAGACTGTGTCAACAACTGTGCAGTTTCATGACAGCATCCATATCGTAGTCCTGCCCATGCACTTACTGTGAGCAGCTTCTTGGTCTCTGTATGGATGCTGAGGAGATGTCATGGTTTAAGCCCAGCTGGTAACTCAGAACCACGCAGTTGGTTGCTCACTCCCCCCGCCTTTCCCTCCACCCACTCCCAGAGGGATGAGGAGGAGAATCGAAAGAATATAACTCCCATGGGTTGAGATAAGAACAGTCCAGTAACTAAGGTATAACACCGTCATGGGTTCAGAAGCAGCAGTCATTTTTCTCCTTCATAGTAGCTGATGCAGTGCTGTGTTTTTGACTTTCGGCCTGGGAACAGTGCTGATAATGCCAATGTTTATAGTTACGGCTTAGAATGTTTCGGTCTGACCAAGGACTTTCTGAGTCTCATGCTCTGCCAGGGAGGAGGGGAAGCCAGGAGGAAGCAGAGACAGGACACCTGACCCAAACTAGCCAAAGAGGTATTCCATACCACAGTCCGTCATGCTTAGGATGGAAAAACTGGGGGCAGAAACCCGGAAGAGTTCAGTTCACGGCTCGGTTGTTGGGTGGTGAGCCATTGTATCCTCTTCCCTTGTATTTCCCTTGTCATTATTATTATTGGTGGTAGCAGTAGTGATTTGTGTTATACCTTAGTTACTAAACTGTTCTTATCTCAACCCGTGGGAGTTACATTCTTTTGATTCTTCTCCCCATTCCCCACCCCCCAGAGTGAGGGGGAAGAAAGAGGGGGGAGTGAGTGAACGGGCTGCGTGATTTACAGCTTAAACCACAACAAACACAAACCGCTGCTGCTACCACCAATAATAATAACGACACGGGAAATAACAAGGGGAGAGAATTGAACTGCTCACCACCCACCGACCGATACCCAGCCTGACCCGAGCAGCGATCTAGCCCTTCCGGGTAACTGCCCCAGTTTATATAGTGGGCATGGCGTGCTGTGGTATGGAATACCTCTTTGGCTAGTTTGGGTCAGGTGTCCTGGATCTGCTTCCTCCCGGCTTCCCCTCCTTCCTGGCAGAGCATGAGGCTCAGAAAGTCCTTGGTCAGAGTAAACATTACTGAGCAGCAAGAAAAACATCGGTGTTATCAGTGTTGTTCCCAGGCTGAAAGTCAAAAACACAGCACTGCACCAGCTACTAAGAAGGAGAAAAATGGCTGCTACTGCTGAACCCAGGACGGGAGATCAGCCTGTTTTTCATCCATTTCACTTTTTTCATGTCTGACCAAAACATTTTGAGTTCAGTGATCACAGGAGAAGACTCACTGTGGTGTGCTAGCCCTGATCTCCCTTCATACTCAAAGGAGGGCAGTGGCTGTAATGATGGACAGTTCCCTGAGGTGGTGCACAATTGTGAGAGGTTACAGTGCAACCTCAGCTCCAACCTGTCTGCAATCCTTCCTGTGTGACAGCCATGAAAACCTGTTTCATGTAACTGTATTTCTTAAAATTAATCAAAATTTATTATTTCATTTATGAAGCTGAATAGAGACCTATAAAGATTTATTTCAAGTGCCACACTATATCTGAATTAATAACACCTTATTTTTAGTAAAATTCTACTTTTAGTTAAGTCAGTTTAGTGGAAGAATCACAAGGAAATAGTACTCCAATTTGCTATAAATCAATATTTTCAGCTAAGTTTCTTTAGCTGCAAAGAGAGTTGCTATATAAGTCTCCCTTTGGCAAGGTCTATGCATCACCATGATGCATCTATAAACAGATTGTGAAGCAGCTGTGCTTTGTTAGATGAAGCCAGTAATTCACTAGGCACTCAGACCTACACTGAACTCTCTCTTTCAGGATGCAGGCTGTATGCCACTGCTGTTCAGGTCAGGGAAGAAGAGGGCATTTGGTACCCCAGTGAATGTATGCTGCTATGTAGAACAGCATCCTACAGAAAAATAGTAATAAAAAATGCCCATAGCAATAATACATGCTAATTTGTGTAAGTGGATGTGGCTTCTCTCTGCCTGTATTGCACTCTAGTGTATTTTCATCATGCTTGTTGTAAACTACCTGCACTGCTCAGTAGATGCTCTGTCCTCCTGAAAAGTGTTAAATTGCTTGCTATAGTTAATGATTATAGCTCTTAAATGTTTGTTTCTGACAAGTCTGAAATATTTTGGGCTCTTGCAAAATATATATACACTTAAAAAAAAAGATTCAATTCCCATTCAAAAGCCTTTCTAATTTGTCAAGATTTTTATCTTAGGTCTAACTTTGCTTCAGGCTGGATCTCGTTAAGAGCGGATAGCACAGGCAGGCATCTGAACAATCAGGTTCTATTGAAATAATCTTCCCAAACTTAGGCACCTTTTAAAAATGGTATTCTGATGATTTCAGCCTGGAAAGAACTTTTTAGATAACATCTTCGAATAAGGTGAGTGTAAAAAAATCTTACAGTGTTCTCTATACTCTTATAAATTTAAAATGTTGTTTAATACTATCCTGGTTTCAGCTGGGATAGAGTTAGTTTTCTTCCTACAAAGAAAAAGTGCACACTAATACTTTGCAAAGGAAGAATGAGGCCTAGTCAAAGCTATATGTTTTGATATAGAAGGATTCCTCATACTTCAAAATGAGAATGCTGTAGTACCCTGATTCATTTAAGCTCTCTGTGTAAGTGAAATAATTATTTTTGAACTGCACAGAAAGAATATTTTGGCATATTCAGCACACATCATGCTTAGCATAATTCCGTTTTAAAAGAGTTACGATACTGTTGTAGCAGGTTTTTTTTTTTTTTTAGAAGCAACCCTCCCATCTATCTTTCTTTTGGTAGGACTGATTCTTCTTTTAGGAAGACTCTGAAACAATAACATAATGAAAGCTCCTGTGGTTTTGTTCTTAGTTCTTTCCTTTATTCATTATAAAAAAGCAATATGTGCTCTAACTATTGTTTATTTTACATACCTTTTCATAATTCAAAACTTAATCTCATTCTATGTCCATCTCTCTCTTTTAGTTTGTTTGGTTCATTTGGTTTATTTTTCTTAACACCCCCCACCCCCAGTATTTTTTAGGGGTGTATGTGTGGTGAAAAACTGTATGTATGTTTACTGTTACTCCTATGCTGTGTTCCTCAGTTAACTGAGCTCCCAGGTTAAGTTTACATGCCTGATGCCACATGACCTTCTCTATTTTAAGGCAAGAGGGTAAAAAATAATGTTTATGATCAATTTCTTTATTCATGTTACATGCCATTTCTTCTTCTGTATGAAAAAATTAGTCCACAGTTTATGAACTCTTTGGCTGCATCAGTTTGAAAAACTTGAAAACAACTTCAACTGGAGGTAGAGATTACCATCTTGCGTAGAGAGTGCCATATTATTAATCTGTCCTTTATTTAACAGACATCAGTTGTGATTATTTGGTGAAACTGAAAGTGAAGTCTGCTGTGTGAGTCACCAGCCATCATTATATTGTGTACTACTCTTTGCTGGTAAACTGCAGTTCACTGCATGGCTTCTTCTGGTTTATGATTCTATGATGTGAATTAATGGACTTTTCTAAAAGAGAATGTGTAAATTTGTACACAACTTAAAATTTGCAAGTGTAAATTGTCAACATTAGATTAAATTTACATCCATGGAGGATCTTCTTCTTATTTCTGTCAGATGTAGAGAATTAATAATAGCTATTTAGAAATTTGTGGTTTTCATTACAGCGTTTGATACCTTTGTCTTCAAATGTAAAAGATATTGCTAACTTTGTTTAAATACCATGCATCATCAGTATGTACAGGTTTTTACTCTCTACCTGATAAAAAGACCTTTCTCTTGAAGAGTCTCCAGAGCATGTTCTGAACAGTACACAAATGTGACTAGACCCCCTTGAAGTCAAAGCAATACTTTTAATTGACATAAACAGAGCCAGATTGACAAATGTATGTACAAGGATTTTTTCTCCCACCAGTTAACTGAAGCCTCTTCAGGGAGTGAGGGCCAGTCTCTGTTTCACCAATTTTCTGGCTGTGTAACTTTATTGATTTCCATTGCACAACCATGACACATGAGATGGAGTGGAGAATTAGGCTCAAGGCATAGTGGATGCGCAGTCAGCTCTGTGTTGTGCTTTGCAGTGAGAAGTGTAAAAAGGAACTACATGCTTTTTCACAAACACCTCCACAAGGTGTGCACTGTCATGACTGGCTGTATCTTGTTCTGTATGCCACGTGCAGATATCTGGCATTCACTTTCTAAAGGGTACAGCACAGAAGAGAATCAGGCACCTGGTATGAGAATGCAACCAAAGAGGGGCAGAGGGGTGGATCTGCGGGGAGCGGGAACCACAGGCTCCTCTGCTTGTGCGGTATGTGAGGACCGCAGGCCCTTATTGCCTGCCGCAGGCCCCTCTTGCCTGCACCCCTGGTGGGAGAATGAAGACAATCAATGTGATCGTTCATCAGACTCAGTTTATTTCATCTGAGGGTTCCAGTTACATACTCTATGCAGGCACACTTGCTAATATGTGATTGGCTACTTATGCTTACTAGTCAATATGTAATTGGTTATAGCTCAAAAGTTACATTCACATCCCACTCCCCTCTGCGGTTTTCTTCTTGGTTATGTTCCAGGGGGCTTCCAGCTTGCAGCTGTGTTTCAAGGTTACAGTTATCAGTTCCTCCCTACATATCCTGACTTCTCAGGCTCTTCTGCCAACTCCCTCAAACTCTCTCACGTACGTGTTTCTCTAGTAACCTTCAGCCAAGGCCTCAAAGCCTTTGGTTCACTACTGCTGGGCTTTTTCCATCCGTTGGCCTATGATCTTATTGTGTCCACTTTCTATCAACCATTCCGCAACATGGATCTATACCTGTGCTCAGGAAAACCAACTTAGTCTTGCTTCTATAGTCAGAAAAAAACCCAATAGTCTTTAATTAGACTTCACTCAGCTAGGAACGTATAATCTCACTGAGAGTGCTTCGTGCATCATACCTTATGTCCACAGTCACATCCCAGAAGTAATGAAGAAAAAAATGTCTTCATTAACATACTAATCAAGTAAAATTGTAAATTTTTGTCTTGGAGATTTGTAACTAAGTTAAATCACAATGGAATACTCTTCCTTGTTGAGATCTCATCTAGAAAAGAGCTATTTATTGTTCCGTTGCCCATTTAATTTTCTAAATAATTTTTAATATCAATATATACTATAATAAAGACAACAACTGTTTGACTAGAAAGATTTGGCTTTACTGATGACATTGCATGATGAATGATGGGAACATTCTCAGTATATCTTAAAATACATGGTAGCACATAGCAGGAAATCCGACTTGAAAAATTCAGATTGGCCTGAATAGGAGAGTATCATCACATGGGATGCAGGTTATGCAATGTCTTCTATAGAAAAATACTGGAATATAAGCAAATTCGATAAGCTGAAAGGACAAATGCCTTCTGCAGGTGTGTGTCAGAATTAATATTAACTTCAGACTTCCTGGTCTTTTTGTTTGGCGGGAGCTGAAAATGGGCTCATTTATGGAGTCAGAGAACACTTGTATGCCTAATCCAGACCTAACTTGCCCAGGGACAATAAACAAACAGCAGGCCTATGAGATGCTTTCCTATGGTTGGCTGCAGCCATGGTAAACTACCACTGTAATTAATTATGTAGCATAGGCTAGGGCACCTCTGTCTCAGGGTGTAAAACCTCCACAGAGCTGGTGGAGCAAGCAGAGGTCAGCTGAAATAGGCTTCCCGGGGTAGTGGTGGAGTCAGTGTCCCTGGAAGTGTTCAAAAAACATGTGGATGATGCCCTTAGTGACATGATTTAGTGATGGACTTGGCAGTGCTGGGGTAAAGGTTGGACTTGATGTTCTTAGGGGTCTTTTCCAACCTTGCTGATTCTATGAAATGCAGAAGTGCACAATATGCTCTCCTCATTCCCCTAGGGAGGAGGGCTGTCCCTGCTCAAGTTGGGCTGGTCCCACTCAAGGCTTCTTCATGTGCTACAAAACACCAGCCAGACCTGACTTCCAAGTCACTGTAATGCTAAAATACTGCTGAAGGGGCTGGGCTGGGCTGCAGCCTGCACTGGCAGCTTTGTATCACTGTTGTTAAGCTGCAGCTGCTGTCTATCATTTTGCAATCATGTAATGATCTTGTAATATTGTACAGCTGTAGAGCTCCAATTACCAAGTTCTTGGTGCACGTTACAAGTAAGTCAGACCCTGGAAGGTGTGGTATTTGTCTTCAACTGTAAATTCTCTCAAACTTTGGAGGTAAGGAGTGATTTTTGGTGTAGGTATTGATTTGATTCAGACTGACTTCTTTCCTTGTTTCTACCATAATGTACAGTTTCCCTGTAATATATTTATCAACTGTTTAGAAGAATCTGCATCTTTTTAAAAATGAACTATTTGTAGGTATACAGAAAGTGAAGAAGTAAGTTCATTTGCCCTCTGTGGGCTGCCGTCCTAGCAGCAGATGTGCTAATATGCCTTCAGCAGTTCCTCATATTGGTATTTCTCTTTCATAGCATTCCTGTCCTCCCATGGGTACCAGCTGAATGGCGATGCTTCTACTAAAAGAAGCTAGGTACAGTATCTCAAGCCAGCACCTGAACATCCAAGTCTTTACAAGTGGGAAAGAAAAGTTAGTTTCTTGAGCTGAAGGTTCTGAGGTAGTTCTGCCTGTTTATGCATGTAGTTCTCTGAAAGAAGCCGAAAGTAGGGGCAGATATTCAAAAGAAGCGTGAAATTGGTTTGAGCTGATTCAGCATGTACTGGGTTTGGCTGGAGGTGGAAAACTAGCCAAATTTGCTTCATAGCAGCCTATACAGTGCTTTGTTTTAGACTGGTAACCAAAGCAGTGGTGGTAACACATTGATGTTTCAGCTGTTGGCAAACAGTCCTTGCACAGCCCTGATGCTTTTGCTGTTTCTCACTTTGCCCCCTTACTGAGTAGGCTGGGGGTAGTCAAGAGGCTGGGAGGGGACGCAGCCAGGACATCTGACCCTGACCGATCAAATGGATCTCATTGCATATAATGTCAGCCTCAGCAATAAAAAGTGGAGGGAGTTTTTTCTAAGGCTTGGGAAGCAGCGGGGCGTCACTCTGCTGGGCGACCACTGTCTTCTTTCTTTTTCATCATTTACTAAACTGTCTTTATCTTGATCCACAAGTTTACTCGCTTTTTGCCCTTCCAGCTCTCCCCAGTCCTGTTCAGGGAGTGAGTGACTTGGTGGGAGCTTACCTGTTGGCTGCAGTCAATCTTTCACAAGCACCGTGGGTTTTGAATGAGAGTGAACTAGTGAGGATTCATTACATTTAATGCACAGTAGGCAGTATCACTTTACAAATCACTTTCTATATTTTTCTTTCTCATAACTGTATTAGCTGAGTACTCGACTGGTAAAATCAAGTTTAGGTAGCTCTTGGCCTCATACAGGTCTCAGTAAGGTCAAGTATTTATTGACAACAGGCCATCAGATGTTCATTCAACTGACTGAGATTCTGCACATAGTCTCTGTGAAGGGGTTGAGGTGTTCTCTCAAGAAAATGTCTTTATCCGTAGAGGAGGGGATCATACTTGTGCAATGAGTCAGTCTTCTTTTTGGTCCAGTAAATCACGAATCACATTTTTCTAAGTGGAACAGCATCAACAGGAGTATAAATTATCTCAAACCAGACAGCCTGTATATGGCAAGGATGTTCTTGCTGCAGGGGAAATATATGGATTTCAGCCCCACAGGCTGAAGAAGTTACATTGCGTAGTGCTTTCCTGAGCAAGTGATTTAGCCACTGAGCTACTGCGTAAAAGAAATACTCCAGCCACTAAGAAGCAGAAATACTTGGCTATAATGTTTGTAATGCCTAATTCTGGAAGTGTGTGGGAGGTATGCACTGTGCATGTCTCAGATTAAATCCTTCTAGGGAGCTGGGAAGAACATTTAGTCCTGTAAGGACACTTGAACTATGTTGCCACAAACTCCAGGATCCATGTTCGTGTTTCTTGGTGTCAGCTGAGAGGCATTAAAAATGGGAAGAAATGCATAATTTATGTGGGAACACAATTTACAAGGTTCTTATAACACATTTCTATAAGGTGTGGGAGTAACTCACCTAATGAGTTATAAGTACTTGAAACTTATTTCACCTTAGGAAGTTTACACAGAAATAAGGATCTAGCTCCTCAGTTCCAGATAACTGGCTTAGGAAACTGGATGGGACTTAACCAGTAAGAGCAAGAAAATTGGTTTAAATTTTGGGGTAAAAAGTGAAAGAAGAAACTGGGAGACAGAGCTTTGTGCAAAGAGTTTGTCTTAAATCGAACTAGAAAATGTGAAATGCACATTAGCCTTTCATAGATATATATATATATGTATTTTGCTTGTAATTTTCCAACTGGGGAAACAGGAAACAGACCTTATTTTATCTTGCATTTCTGCAACAAAATCAATGTTTATGTCAACACACTATATATACAAACCCAACCCCCCCATACCCCATTTTTAACATGTCAGATTATTTTATTGAAAAATGTACATCTGAAATTTATGATTTTAAATTTTCCATTTTTATGAGATTTGCCTATATTAGAACACTTTACTATTTGGAATAAACAATTTCAGGAACAGGGTTGCTTCCTAGGCTTTGTGCCTTACTAAGGGTTTGAAATTCTGGCATTGTCTAGGAAAAAAGAATGTTCACTATTAATGATTTTATTATTTAAGTCAACACTCTCTCCCAGCAGTCTATATATATTCACTTATTCCTTTACATCGTTTTATCTGTAACAAATACTAACTTGCTGTAGAATAAAAATAGACTTGCTATGCCTTTTTCAGCTTATTAAATTGGTATCTTGTATTAGTCATAACTTCAGTGTACAAGACAGGACTCTACAGTAGTCCTTGTTATCAAATATGCCATAGTGTGACATATTTAAATGAGTAGCAGGAAAATAAAACTCAGAAAAGACTTCCAGATGCCAAGATAAATGTGCGTACGAAATACTCCCGTGCATACTTGAATGTGGAGATTTAATCGTATTTTACATAAGTATTTTCTTTTTAAAAGACTTAAGGGTGTGATTCAGACAAGGCCATTTTACACATTAGATTACTTTTAATTTTGCTTACTAAACAATTTGTTCTGGCTCGCATAAGCATGCTCAAATTTTTTTTGCATTGCTGTCACAAGGGATATATGCGTGTGTGTATGGGAGAGAAGAAACATTTGTTCTTAAGATTGCATTCAGTAAGAATGAGTTTGATGGATTCAATTTTATCTTTTTCTATGTTGATGGTGGCTGAAAGAGTGAGATATCTTTCTTCACTGAGAAGCTTAAGAAAAGCAAAAGGAGATTCAAATACCTATGGAGATTTTCCCTTTGAGAGTCTGCTGGTAAATATAAAATGCTGTTTACTAAACAGGTTGTTCCATAGCATCACAGGGTCAACAAGTACAAGAGCAGGCTTGCTTTCTTACAGCAGTGTAGGTAAAAGTATCTTACTGGTTTTTTCTCCCCTCAACTCCTCTTTTTTTGGCTTAACTTGGTGCTTTTGGCTTCTGTCTCTTTTTTCTTTACTCCATTCCATTTCCCTCTTTCAGCAACCTAAAATAAATTGATATATTAACTTTTACCTTGCATGCCTGTTGGCAGTTAGAACACAATTTTCTCAATTAGAAACCTTGCTACCGTATTTACGTGATACCTGGAACATACTGCTCTATGACTATTTTAAAGTTCACTGAAATAGTTGCTTTTTCCTTGTACTGAGCTGGAAGTGTATTATGCAAAAAATACCTTATACCCATCCTAAATATTTTTACTGTTTGTGGCAGTACTGCTGCTTTATCTTTCACAACTTTTCTCAATTGCCTTTTGCAATAGGACTTCAAAGAAATATATTTCTGTTTCTTCCACCTCCATAAAGCAGGAATGAGCGTAATGGTGTTAGAAACAGATGTTAGTGTTCTAGCCAGTCATCATACCAAACTAGTCATCTGAAGCTTTGAAGACACTTTTATGTAACTTTTTTACTTTGACAAATCTGAAAAAGACTTAAAGGGTGAAAGAGGATAATTTCGAAGCAAAATCTGAATAAGATTTAAAGGGTGAAAGAGGATAATTCCAAAAGCAGTATAGGCCAAGCGGGAATGAGTCTGTCCATAACTAATGAAAATAATCTTTTGTTTTAGAAAACTTAGGAATTTGGGTGTGAGTGCAAATGCATATGGATTGTTGAATCAGATGCTTGTTCTGCAGCACGTTGGTCTTCTTCATGTGGAAGCACCAGGTAACAAAAGGAAGGATGAATGTTTCAAAAACAGTGATTGAAAGGCCTAGAGCCAAGATGATAAAGCAGAATCACTGTCTTTGACCTGCCCTAGGAACTGGAAGGGGAATAGTACTGGAAGATAGAGTTTGTTGATTTGTATCTGGTGGAGAGGAGGAAACACAAGGGAAGGATTAGTGAACAGACTTGAAACACGATTGTATCACTCAAGATATAGTGTTATGTTTAAGAAGCATTTCTAGTAAAAAGGGCAGAAATTGTAGGACACTCATCTAAACACAGAAAGGAAACAATGTAGAAAAGAAAGGCGAAAAAAAGTCTGTGTCTTTTCTGGACCACGTGAGACACAAGACATTGCTGAAGGTTTCCAGTGAGCTGGGAGACTTTCTTTCTTAACACAGTAAATGTGCTTCTGAGATCCCAAATAGCAAATTAATTGTTGATAAATAAAAAAAATTATAGGAGCTTTGGATGTAAGGCATGGCTGGTGGAAGCTGCTGGTGGGAACGGCAGCATGGTTTGCAGACTGATGGGCACCCGACTGAGATGATTCGCGCTAACAGGCCAGAGCAGCCTAAATCAGCCCTTGCTAGCTGTAAGATTTCAGCCTCAAACTGTGAATGGTGCTTACTGGTGTGAAGGGAAAACAACCAGCTGGCTGAACAGTTGCTTCCCCAGAGGGAAAGATTGAAATTTTACGGCTTTAGTTATACTGTAGGAATTAATCCTTGTTATTCTTGCTTGCTTATCTTGTTTTTTTCCTTTTTAATGAAAATGTTTAAGTGTTTTACTTAAGTTTTTAGATGGGCAGGAGTGGTTGCTTTGAGTATAATTAGTATAATTTCCCCAGGTCTATGCGTAAATCTTCAAGGAAGTGTTTATCTAGGAAGTCCCTCAAATTTGAATACAGTGGTGTACTTGTCAGTTGAATTGCGGCAGGAATGAGAAGTGGCTTGGATGTTTGGCTAGCTGAAGCAGTGTCATATTCGTGTGAACAGGGAATATGAATGTTGCATCCAATGCATCAAATACAATGTTTCTGATGCTGCAGGAAGGAAAGGTAATCTGGATTTCAAAGGCATCCATATTTCCATGTGCACTTCTAAACACAGGATGAGCTGGGACTCTTGTATGTTTATGTTCTGGTTTATAGTAAGTTAACAGTAGCTATACATGGAGTGAAAGACTATTTATTTATGTATGTATTTATTTATGTATTTCCCTCTCCTGACCAATCTGTTGCTGATCCTTTCCACCCTGAGACAAGTGATTGTAAGATCCTTTCAAGAGCAGGTATCTAAACTACCATGTGCTTTCAACATGTACAGCCCATTCCCTTATATTTAAGCAAGTCCTTTATGATAAAGTTGCCATCTTACCCAGGAATCTAGAAGAGAGTTTATGCAGTACTGAATTCAGAGAAGGTTCTTTCAGTAGTGTGAATTAGAAAACTGGTTGCTGAGGAACTTTGTGACACATTTTAGGTGACGATGTTTTGACGGTGCTTTTAACATACATAACTTTGCTTTTCTTAGCACAGAGTAACACCTCCAGTTCTGCTGTTATCTCAGTTTTATTATGCCAAAAAAAAGTAGGGATGGAGGTTTTTTTTACTGCTTTTATGTTTATGATTGCCCTCTGTTTAACTGCTAAGAAGTTGATTTAAATCTATCATATTTAAAGTTTTACCTCTTAATTTCATTTTACCTGTCCAGTCCTGAAGTGTCACTCATGTTGCTCTTACTATTGCTTGGTCTTGAGGAACTCTGCTCATTTTCTTTCGGAAGGCTTTAGAAATTCTTGTGATTTGGCTGACAAAAGTAGTTTTTTCTGAAAGATTCCTGAAATTGTCAGCTTGGTTCTCTTAGGGCTGTGAATCGTTTAGCAACAGCTACTACAAATCTGTCAAATCTTAGGTGTTATACATAGAGCTCATTCATTGGTCCCTGTCTCTGCCTCATCTGTTTTCAACAGCATTACAGCTTCTCTTATATTCTTAAGGCACTGATATTAAGGCAGTTGCTGACTGTACAGTGAGTCAGAGGAAAGTTGGGATTCTGCAGAGGTAATGACAAAAATATTGCTTTCCTTGAAGATGATGGTGCCATCTCTAAGTGGTGAGAAGTGGTATCTTCCCCTTATTGTTTGATAGATATTCCTTAGACTTATGGAGTTATTACTTCTTTCATAGCAGATATTATCATACGCAATGTAGAGATAAATGCATACACATGGACACAGACTACTTTTGAGCATTACTGAATTGCCTTTGTTGCATCCTTTCTTTCTGTCCTGTCCCTTCCACTTTCACTGTTGTGCCTGTTACTTGGAACCTTAACATTCAGTGCAATTTATACTTGTGCTCTTGTCTGAAGGCTCTCTAGATAGAAGGTGACACCATTGTCTTCACTATCTCGAATCAGCTGCAGAATTGCTTGATATGAGTGGCTTAATTCTCTGCTGGTGTTATTTTGAGATCAAACGTAGAATCATAGAATAGTTAGGGTTGGAAAGGACCTTAAGATCATCTAGTTCCAACCCCCCTGCCATGGGCAGGGACCCCTCACACTAAACCATGCCACCCAAGGCTCTGTGCAACCTGGCCTTGAACACCACCAGAGATGGAGCATTCACAACTTCCCTGGGCAACTCATTCCAGTGCCTCACCACGCTCACAGTAAAGACTTTCTTCCTCATATCCAATCTAAACTTCCCCTGTTTAAGTTTGAAACTGTTACCCCTTATCCATAATATGCTGCTCTGTAAAGATGGTGTTGTGTAGCAAAAAAAATCTTGGGCCATACCTAATTCCCTGCAACAGCATCTCATTCTTCAGGATTTCTTGGTTGGAAATGCATACAGATCCATATTTTTATGATGTGCCATGATATTGTCATGTTTCAGAAACACCAGACATGATGTGTACATGTAGTACACGAGTAGAAATACACAAGTGGGAAAAGAAGATATACCCAGGAAATCCCAAATATATGGGCAATCCTCCTGAAGCGTGACAATAAGCTTTAAGACTGTTGAATAAATCAGTAAAAGGTAAAGGCAACTCAATCCATAGCTTGAATTTTATATTGGGTATGTATGGGAGGAGAGAATTACTGTATCAGTATTTGAAGAGAGAATATGGACTGACTTAACCCTGTCATTTGTTACAGAAAATGTAAGGTGGGTATTAGAGTGTTATTTTGTGTTTGTGTTTTGTTTTGGGTTTTTTTTTGGTGCATTTTTTTTTTGTTGATGTTGTTCTTAATGGTTTTTATTTTATAAGAACACTTCCTGGATTGTTAGCTGAAAAACTGAAAGACTTAAACATTTGATATTCTGAAAAAAGACAAATATATCTGGGATATCTTAGGTCACTTATGTAATTTCTATTGCTTTTTTTCATTGCTAGAGACGTGTGTATTATTCCTGCAGCCCACACTTTGAGCTACCTCCTTGCTGTTCTGAATAGCTGATTATTAGGCTGCATACCAAGTAAGAAGCTCCTAAAAGGGAGTAAAAATGGCATTTTGAGTAATTTGGAGGATTGCTGGATGGAAAGTCAGTCTGATGTTTTACATCTGAGTAATGGATATAATTGAGTTTGTTAGGTGTTTAGTCTTTGTGAGTTTTTTAGTCTTACAGTAGTGGGTTTTAAGCATTATTTGAATTAAAATTGCATGCAACAAAAATTGATATGGCATCAGTACTCCATAAATTAATATAACCTTTTTTCTTGTCTTTGGTTGGGTTCCTCCCCCCGCCTCTTTTTTTGTTCTTGAAACTTCTGATTTTGTCACAGTTGTTATATAGTTTCCCCAAATGTTAACACTGGATTCAAATGCACTGTTAGAGCTGTGGTTATAAATCCAGCCAATACCCATACTATGCAGTGATTAACTAGTTCCTGCAACTGCATAGATCTCCACTGATAGCTATAGCCTGCAAGGTGAAGTGATTGTTCATAACTACTGAACAGATATTCCCATACATCACTGCATGAAGACATCAATCCTTTTCAAGGTTAAAAGGATATTTCTCTAAAGCAGGTGTTGCCGCTGTTCACAAAGGCAGTAATACAAACAGGTTTTAATTTTTTGAACAGTTTTGTTGTTGTTGGAACTTCTTAAATCGGGAGGAAAAGCATTTTAAGCATACTAGCCAGCAGAAAAAAAATATGGCACACTTTTTTTTGTAGCATACATCATCTTCTGGGCTCATCTGTTAATTTGCTGATTTCTGAAACAGCAGAAACCTATATTTGATGGGACATGCAAACATGGCTGCCACTTCTGTCTACTTTCTTTCTTTTGGGCTAATCTTCAATTTCAAATGGAAGTGAAATGTCTTTCTTGCTGTATATATATCCTTTAGGTTTTTTTTTCTTGACAATTATACTGCAAAATGCATAAATATAGTAAATGCTTTTCCAGTATCATAGATGCAAATTCAGGGAGTTTGTTTCCAGTTCTACTGGCTATGTAAGTGCCTGGCTGGGTGTGGATTCAATCTCTCTTGGGGCCATTCTTTTCCTATTACTGAGATTTAACACATGTGAAGTATTCCTTATTGCATGAGCTACTGTCGCATCCTTCCTTAGGAAGGAAAACTGACTTCATAAATGAAGCATGTACATCTAAATGTGTGTTCAGTTTCCAGTGTTGCTCGATGTATTTTTGTGTCATTTTAGGCAAAAGCAGCATTTTTTATATTCTCTGTAAAGCAGCAGTTTATATTTATGTCTCAGAGCTATTCAGGAAGAACAAATCCATTAGTATATGTAAGAAGTTCAAAAACTGCGCTGAAAAGAATCAAAAATATAGACAAATAACAAAAACTTTTCTGGATAAAAGAAATTTGAAAGTTATGGGATTTGGTCCCTTGTTTTCTCTGTCTTGCTTTTGTTTTTTGTAATTAGCTGTTGTTTAGATAAATTCGGTCATTTCAAAATAGGACCTGATGTTACCATAATATCAAGGAGAAAAGCATGTAAACCCAAACTGAATAATTTTATTCATGGTGTTGCAATAATGTACTCCAGGGATTCTTTTTCTTTTTTTTTTTTTTCCACATTCAAAGAATGTAATATTTCCTACCCAAGATTACATAATGCACACTCCTAAATGCACAAGGAGCTTTTCCAGAATGTACAAGAAAAGCCATTTATTATTTTGACTTAAAGTCAATCTAAACACAGTCCCTTTGGAACATTAGTATTTGTCAGACCATTTTTATGTCCCTAGTGGTCTTAATGAAGAATCAGAAACTCTTATAACTCTCTAGGTCTTTGTTCAGCTTCATTTGCAGATTATTATTTTTTATACAGGAAAAATGCTATCCTTTTAAAATTATATTCCATAACTCATGAATTGGCCTTGATAGAGGAAGAGAGTACTCTTTAATGGAGAATTTCAGTAGAGGAAAGATATGGACTTGTTGGAGTGGGTTCAGAGAAGGGCCACAAAAATGATCAGAGGGTTGGAGCACCTCTCCTGTGAGGAAAGGCTGAGAGAGATTGGATTGTGTGCCTGGAGAAGAGAAAGATCTGGGGAGACCTTATTGTGATCTTTCAGTTCTTAAAAGTAAGAAAGATGGGGAAAGGTTTTTTAGCAGTGCCTGTTGCAGTAGGATGAGGGGTAATGTTTTTAAACTAAAAGAGGGGAGAGTCAGGCTGGATGTGAGGAAGAAATTCTTTACAAGGAGGGTAGTAAAATACTGGAACAGGTTGCCCAGAGAGACATTCAGGCCAGGCTGGATGTGATTCTGAGCAACCTGATATAGTTTAAGATGTCCCTGTTCATTGCAGGGAGGTTGAACTAGATGTCCTTTGAAGATACCTTCCTACCCAAATGATTGTATAGCAACATTGTAGAAGCACATTTTCACAACTAACAAATCTAAGATCCAGCAAACTCAGCACTTGTTTGCAGAGATGCAGTTAATACTCTAAAAAGTATTTCATTTTATTTAATGTGTCCACTTAATAGCCATAAAGGAGCAAATCTGACTTGCTAAGTTTCTGGAAGCCGAGGTCAGATCATCTATCTAAAGTTCTCTTCCCCCTTAACAGCCAATTTAAAGTATCAGTATAAATAATTTTTGCATGACACATTCTATATACAACTGTTAGCTCTAAGATTGAAGAAATTTGCATGAATTTGTTCTAACAAAATGGCTGTGAGAATTGTATGAAAATAATAAATGGAAAAGCTGGCTGAGATTTGCACTGTTTCAAGAAAATCTGAAAAGCAATCAAGCCTGGTCCATATCGGGCTTTCACAATTTGATTTCCTAAAATCATGTTATATTCTTGCTAGTGGCCCTCTCAACCATCCTGATGCTCCAGAGCATATTCTCAGCTGGTGATGTAGACCAACTTTTGGAGTTGGTCTGGAATTTTGGAGGCTTCAGCTCTGTACTTTGGGTTACTGCTCATCACTGTTATCTTCACCATAATGATTCAGCAGTTTTTCCCAAGGAAATTGCCAAGATGCAGGTTTCTGTTTCGGTATCATAGAGTTCAAGTATCATAACCACATGTAATAATTATTTGTTACTATCATAAAACTGTATTGTCACTAATATAATAACAGCACATAACCTGAATATTTTCCACAATAATTAATCTATTGACTCAACCAAGGTTATTATGAAATGCTACTGTGGTTTCTTTTCTAACATGTTAAATTCTGAAAGTTTCAATCTTATAATTTAGCATTTGCACCTTTAGTTGCTCTTTCTTCACCTTTGTTCCTATTGTGAAGCCATGAAGCATGCTTGTTGTGGTGCACTGTGAGAGGCTTCTGACCTACGTATATGGTTGTAGGTTCGTTTGAAACTGTTGGTTATTAGGTGTGTTGGTATACTAATAGGTGAAAACATAATTCACTATTGACCTGATTTTGCCTTCTGAGGATAAGAGATGTTTGTGAATCAGGTGGTCTGCATAGAGATTATTCTAGGGACTGGTGCCTGGTTATTTTTTAATCTGTTCTGTACATTCTGTACATTCTGGAATCCAAAAGGTTGAACCAGGTTAGGAAGAGATGTAGCAAAATATATTATTTATTTCAGTGAAACTTACAGCATAGTGTTGATTAAAAAAACCCTAACCTCAGAGCATAGCAAGTTCATTATGAGGATTTTGTGGGAGGGGTATGGCCGGGGGCTTAAAACACTGGATTTTTGTCATTATCTCTTCCTCCTTGTAAGCTCTCTAATTCTTCCCAATCCCTATCACTGAGTGACCTTTGCTTAGGGAGTTGGATGGCAGCCTTTGACAGAGCCTTACAGTTAGAACACAGTAATGACAGCTGAAAAATCACCCATATGTCAGAAAAAATAAGAAGAGAGAGGGGGAAGAAATTGCATATTACCTTATTTTTCCTCTCCTTTTGTATAGGGGACACATCTGACTTTTCAAAAAGTGTGAAAGAAGTTCCTAACTTCAGTGAATTGCAATGACAAATAGGCATTTAATTTACTTTTTTATTTTAAAATCTTTAAGACTTCAAGCCTTTTAACTTTGTTACTGTGTCTTAACTTTTAGAAGGCTTTAGAAATGCCTTTTCATACACTTTATGTGCTTATTCAAGTAAAATACGTCACAACAAATTGAATAGTCTCAGTGTAGGTGCCTAACAAAGAATAGATCTTGCTATGTAGAACCAGCAAAATAGGAGCAATAGTAAGTATATGTTGGCCATAGTTGATGGTACATGACAACCTGTATTGAGTTTGCTTAACATGTTAATATTTGCAACCACAAAACTGAAAACATACTGTAGTTAAGACTTTGACCCATGAGTGAAAACACTTTTTCTTAAAAAATAAAAAAAATTGTGATTTTAACTTTTGCTTCTATTTAATAATAGTGACTTAAAAAATAACAGTATGAGACTATCATGACTTTGAAAAAATTAGTATGAAGTTATTTAGATGAATATAATATATTTGAAGTGAGATTTAACTTATTAAAAGTAAGGGAAAACTAATCTATGTCAAAACCCACATGGAACATTCTCAGTGATAGGTTCTGATGAGATTGAGGTGTGGTATATGGGCTCTCTTTGGTGAGAGATATCATACCCAATTCCTACCCCAACACCAATTCAGGCAAGTAGTACCCTGCACATTCTCACTCCATGTGGGCCCAAGAGAATACATTATCATTTAATGTTATCTATCTGAGAAGATCTAGCCATCTAGGTTTCTTCTATAACAACATCTGACAACTCTTGAATAAGTGTCTCTATGTAAGAGGAGGAATAATCCTCTGGGATTATAATATTCCCCCACTGAATAGGAAAAGATACAGATACTAAATGACTGACTGACACCTTTGATTTGATTGCTTAAAAGCAGGGGAAAACAACTTTACTCTTAGAACAAGTATGAGATGCATAAATTAAAATATCCACTGAAGCTACACTGTTTTAAACCAGGGTCTGGGACATTACAATTCCAAAACAAAACAGAGAAGTCAGGGTTGGTTGTTTCGCAATGCTGTCTTATAAAAACAAGGTTATTAGAGTATGAAATCTATTTTCTGTAAGTAACTGTTGCACTACTAGGAAAATATACACTTTTAGATTTTTGTAATAAGGGATTTTGCCATTTTAGCTAAATAGGCAATTCATTTGTCAACATTCACAGAAAATACCAATCTAGAAAATAAGAGAATGTTTAGAAGCCAGATTTGAGACTAAAGGAATAACGAAATAATTTTGTAATTCCCCCTCCTGGAACCCGCTGCAGGTGCATGGGGACACTCAGATGCATCTCCAGAACTTAAAATGGACTGGATATTGGTGAAAAGCAGTAAATATCCCTCCCTCCCCTGGAAACTCAATTTACCTATGCAGACTTCATTAAGCATGGCACTTTATTTCTCTCCAATTTTTTCATTAAAAGCAAAGTATCTTGTAGGTGTGTGGCAGAAGATAGACTGTAGAAATTGACATGCAGACTTTGGAAAATATCTGGAAAAGTTCTAAATTACTTAAAAAGTAGTATGGCTGTGAATCTAGATGTGTTTGACACAAATTAGGTAGCTTGATATTTTTTTTTTCCATTATCAAATTATTACTGTTTTAACTGAAGTTTTATACCTGTATTCTTATACCAGATTTTCGTTCACATGAATGAGACTGCACGGAACAGGGAACAATTTGAGTGCAGAGACTTCTTTACTATATATAGGGTAATTTATATTGGAAGGGATGGAAAAGGGTCAAGTTAGGTTGCTTGCTGCACTGTCCAGTTGAATGCTGACTATCTCCAAGGATGGAAATGACACCACCACTCTGGGCTCCTATTCAGTGTTTGATCACTCTCACAGTTAAAAACCTCTTACCTGAAACCTGTTTGGAAATTTCCATGTTGCAACTTGTGTGTGTTGCATCTTGTCACTACCTGCACCTGAGAGGAGTCTGGCTCTGTCTGTCTTCGCTTATACTTTCCATGAGGGTGTGACTGAAGAGGGAAGTAAGATATATGCACATACCTCATATGTGGTAAGATATACCCATACCAGTGTCTTTCTCAGACAGGACAACCCCAGGTCTGACAACCCTTTCTTGCAAGTACTGTGCTCCAGCCTTGCAATTGTGTTGGCTCTCCTCTGTACAGTCCTCTGCAGATGAACATGCTACAGTATGCCATTGGCTTTCTTGACTGTGAAACCTAAAAGTGGACACAGATCTCTGGACACAGTCTCACAGCTGCTGAATTGAGGGGGATTTCCTTGACCTGCTGGCTATGTTCTTGCTGAGGCAGTTCTGTATGTGTTTGGCCCTCTGCTGCAAAGCCACGCTATAGGCCCGTGCTCAACTTAGTGTCCACCAAGATACCTAGGTCCTTTTCTCCGAAGTTGCTCCCAGGCAGACATCCTCAGCCTGTTCTGTTGATTCCAGATGCAGCATTTCACTTTTGTTGTTGTTGAACTTCATGGAGGGTCATTTTTTTCAGCGTGTGGGGATATTCAGGGTCTCTGAAAGGCAGCCCTGCCTTCCAGTATGTCAGCTGCTCCCCTCCACTCAGTATCATTTTTGAACTTTCTGAGCTCATTCATGAGCTTTCTTGTTCTTGAATGAGGTGATTTTGTCAAGAACTAGAGTTAGGTTTGCTATCTTTCTGAGGAAGTGAAAGTCTAGGCAGCTCATGTTTCCATTAGATGTGACAGATTTTAATCTTTGCTTTAAGGCTTCAATCTGGAAAGAATGACATTTGTTTCAGAGGAGTCATATGATTGAAGCAGAAGTTACATGACGTGATTAGGCTAAGATTCATGTGAAAGGATTATAGAGATATGCAATAGAAATGTTACTGCTGGTATGAAGAAAGAATTAAATGGGAATGTTTGAGTGTGAAAGCACCAGAGGAAGTGGTGAAAGGAGAGATAAAAGAATTACATGTGTTATAGCATTTAGATTAGTATTTTAATAAAATCACAGCACATATGCATGCATTTTCTCAGTAACATTCAGTTTAGGAAAACAAAAGGATGTCTAGACCAAAGGATAGGCTATAGGTGGCAAAGAAAATACAAGTGTTGTTTAATGAGCCATAGAGGTGGCAGAGGATTAAAACTTTACAGTCATTGTGAAGTCATAAACTGTATTAAAGTTACATCCAAAACCCAGCATATTGCCAGCCTGTGAGGGACCCAGAAGGCATAATAAGGATTCAGTGGCTGTTGGTATTCCTTAATCTCAATGTTCACCACAAGTCATCTTGCACAAACGACTTGGATACATGCATCTTCATTCTTGTGAGCATTTAATTATGAAAGAATGAGTGTGTGAACAAAATTATAAAAAAAAAGAAAATTAATTAATTTTAAAATTAAAACATCCCATAAGGCCTTCCGTTGAACGTTGATATGTTACTTTATGCATTTCAATTCACTGCACACTTAAAGAGAAATCAAAAACTAATATAATAGCAGCACCTGGAAAACTTTACATGCAGTTTTGTCTCTTTGAAAGTGGAACAGGAGGAGGGAGAAAGGTATCCATCAGACAGGTAGCAGTTGCCTGTGCTGGTGCAATGCCAAACTCAGATATATAATACTGACATGAAATCCAGAATGTCATGTGGGTTTTAATAAATAAGTTCTTTTGCAATTTGCCTTCACATAGTTCAGTGCTAAGCAGGGGAAGAAGCGATTCACCAATCTTCTTCCCTCAGTTTTTGGTTGTTTGCTGGCTACTGCTCCATTTACCTTCCCGCTGTTCTACTTAGCGCTCCATTAATCTCCCAGCTGCTCTGCTTCTTCTATACTTAAGATACTCAACGGGAAAAAAAAGAACAAACCCTAGGAATCCACAGAATGAGCTTCCTGGCAATGGAAAAGAACAGAAGGTTGTGGCAACTAGAATAGAAGGTCTTGTGGAAACAATCAGCAAATCCTGGCTGATCTTTTCAGAAACAGGCAAGGTATTCCTGCACTTATGGGAGTGCTTGTTCATTCTGATCACCAACAAGCAGATTTTGCCACCCTTACCATGTGTTTTGCCTTACTCCATAGCTACCGTAACTGAGGGAAGGGGTGCTTGTTCTGTGAAGTACTACGCAAGAAAATAGGACAACAAAACTTGTCTCTAGTTTTGAGTACTCCTGGTGGTTCCCAAGATAACCAAAATCAGTTGCAAAACTAACAAAACTCTTGCTTGCCCTTGGTCCCTGTCGTGGGTTCAGCAGTAGCAGTCATTTTTCTCCTTCTTGGTAGCTGGTGCAGCGCTGTGTTTTTGATTTTGGGCCTGGGAACAGCGCTGATAACACCAATGTTTCTAGTTATGGCTTAGAATGTTTATGCTGACCAAGGACTTTCTGAGTCTCACGCTCTGCCAGGGAGGAGGGGAAGCCAGGAGGAAGCAGAGACAGGACACCTGACCCAAACTGACCAAAGAGGTATTCCATGCCACAGCACGTAATCCCAGGATGAAAAAAACAGAGAGCAGAGAACCTGGAAGGGTGGGGGTGCACTGCTTGTTTGGGCTGGGTATAGGTGGTGAGCAATTGTATTCTTTCCTTGTATTTGCCTTGTCATTATTATTATTGGTGGTAGCAGTAGTGGTTTTGTGTTATACTTTAGTTACTAAACTGTTCTTCTCTCAACCTGTGGGAGTTGCATTCTTTTTGATTCTCCTTCCCATCCCTCCGGGAACGGGGGGAAGAAAGAGGGGGGAGTGAGTGAGCAGCGACTGCGTGAGTTATAGAGGACTAAACCACGACAGGCCCCCAAAGGCTGCATATTCTAGTTTGTTTGGCAGCTGTGTTACTTGCCTGTCTAAAATAAGCAACATGACAGACCAATTGTCTGAAATCTTTGGTTTGAAGGGCGTCACCTAAACAAAAACTCCTGCTGTGATTCCAGGACATGCAAATGCAACAATTTTTAAGAAGGTTTTTGCACTCTGTTAACTGTTACTGTGCTGACAAAAGAATGGGAGTAAAAGCTGCTCCTGTGCATTTCTGCTGCTACTTATTTTTTTCTGTTCTTGCCACATAATGACTAACAAAGGCAAACTAGCCTTGATAGATATTCTTTCTTAATAGTGCAGATGAAAGTTGATGAATGTGATTGTAGCATAAAGCACCCCTGTGGAAAACTTGCACCCACAACTTATTTAGAAAGATTCTCCACTTTTGCTCATGTGCAATGCTGACTGCTGCTGTGTGTCAAGGAGTAATGCCCTTTATCTTAAAATGCTTTCTGCATCCCTTGATGGCTACTTTGAAGATACATTCAAACATTTGATGAGCATTTAAATTCATAACACTTGATTTTTAGGTATGGATAAAAAGAGTAATCTTGCTAACCGTTGTAAGAACTTCTAATTTGAAAAACCCTGGATAAGTGTCCTTTAACCTTTTACTGTTGAAAGAAAAAATCTGTCAATTTTCGCCAAAATTGTAAATGTGTTCCAACAAAAAGGTGTGTAAAAGAAAGCAGTTATAAAGTACATAGATTCAGTTAGAAAGTATATTTGATCCATCTGGTTCAACACAGTAAAATTATAGTGAAACAACAGTGGATCCTAGCCACTCTTCTGGTCTGATTGGTAAGAATCATGGCCAAATGGAGAGTTCTCAGGCAGAAACAGGAAGACTTGAGTTAGATTATGTGTGACTGATACAATAGCTAATAGGTGATAAAAAAATTCTGTTATGGTACAATGAGAGGAGGAAAATAAGCCTATCCCAAGAATGAGGGAACCTTACCTAATAACTGTTTTTATTGCTTTTGTAAGAAAATTGACTTCCTTGCATGAAGTCCAGAACTTCATGATTATGACATTTCTTTAATAGTTTTCCTTCAAACTATCTGTTTGTCCTGGGTTCAGCAGCAGCAGTCATTTTTCTCCTTCTTGGTAGCTGGTGTAGTGCTGTGTTTTTGATTTTGGGCCTGGGAACAGCACTGATAACACCAGTGTTTCGGTTACTGCTTAGTGATGTTTTGGTCTGACCAAGGACTTTCTGAGTTTCATACTCTGCCAGGGAGGAGGGGAAGCCGGGAGGAAGGAGAGACAGGACACCTGACCCAAACTGACCATAGAGGTTATTCCATACCACAGCACGTCATGCTTAGGATGGAAGAGCAGAGAGCAGAGACCTGGAAGGGTGGGGGGGTGCACTCGTGGTCGGGCTTGGTATTAGGTGGTGAGAATTGTATTCTTTCCTTGTATTTGCCTTGTCATTATTATTATTGCTGGTAGCAGCAGTGATTTGTGTTATACTTTAGTTACTAAACTGTTCTTCTCTCAACCTGTGGGAGTTGCATTCTTTTCGATTCTCCTTCCCATCCCTCTGGGAGTGGGGGGAAGAAAGAGGGGGAAGTGAGTGAGAGAGAGAGTCTGCGTGAGTTAGTCTTAAACCATGACACTGTTAAACAAAGTTAGAGAGTTCAAGTTAGTGCATTCTAATCAAGCATCAAGTTAGAGTATTTGAATCATATGCTTACATTGTTTAAAATATTTTTTGTTTGATTTTCTGACTAGGAATGAACATTAAGCCATTGATATGAGGTGGCTCTATTTTTATTTATAGTGAGAATTCTCAAAAAAATACCTATGGCCCTTCAACCTGAATTATATGATTCTAAAAATAACTTTTAGAAAAGATTTTATTAGGAGGAAAAAATTAATAGCTAACTTTAAAATGAAAGAATAGGTAAGAAAACCAAAAAGGTTTAGAGATAACTTTCCCTCTATCCTCTCCTATTCCCAGACCTACCTATGAGGTTTGATGTCTCTTTTGTTGCACAAAGTCTGTGTGTTCCTCTGATGTGCAGTCCATCAGGAAATACCTGGTTTTGTTCCTTTCCTGTTCCTCCCAGAAAGGTCATAGTCCCTTTACTATGCTGGGGGCTTCTTTCATCTTTAGTCTTGTTCTCTGATTCTTCCCATCTCAAACTGTGTGTGCCTCATCCTAATCTAAAAAGCTTTTATCCATCAGCATATTCTCTAGAGCAGAAGTAATCTGCTCTTCTTTTCAGAGGATTCTCTGTGATGCTAGTGGTCCCACTTTAAGTGAATATTAATTTCAATCTGAGAAACAAAACACAAGCTATCCATTGTATTGATTCCTTGATGGTGTTTCTATACTCTAGAAGCAGATGTCTTAATTAAATTTTACACTTTTTCCATATGTAAGTAGCCTTAATTGGCCTTTGAAGCATTTGTTAGAATACAGAAGATGCAGCTTATTATATAAGTGTATTAAAAGATCTTCAAATGTCACAAGAGATGTAGAAGAAAGCCTTGATCTTAAGAGAAGTATTGCAGTACAGATGGCCTCACTCCTAGACATACATGACATGCATTGGGCTGTTTCATCCTATCTCTTCTCTTTTACCTTATGAACATGTAAGGTTTTTTCATGTGCTTTCAGAATATTCTCCCTATCTCAGCTGGTGGATGAACATGATTTTGATTGCAACGGATGGAGCAACAGGGAAAAGCATGCATTTGCAAACCATGCTTTCATTTTAATGATTTCTGTGGCTGCTCCTGACTGGACAGAGGAATCCAGATGATCCCAGTAGACATTTATAGACTCGGATCAAATTTCTGCATCTGATATATGCTATAAACTCACAATTTTAACTATAGATGTGCAAACAAGTATTTGTAATACTGATGCACATATAATAACAATTAGGTTGTTTGAAATGAGATTTAACATAGCTGAGAGATTCAACCTTGTATTCCAGGCAGCTTTTAAAGGGTCTAGGGTAATGGTGCTTATAAAAGCTTCAAAAGCTTCTGGACAATAATGGACACACTGGGCAAGAACATAACTAACTGTGGGAAAGTAATGTAATTCCATCTCCTGCTTAGCTGTTGAATTTGCTTAAATGAATAATTTTTGCCAAAGGCTTTATCTGTTGGCAGCTGAAATAAAGTAGATTCTGGGGAATCCTGCACCACCTCATTTAAAGTCAGTGACAAATAATCTCATAAAGTTAAAAAAAGCAGAGATTGTTATAAAGACAGCCTCAGATTAACTATTATTTGCTAGGTTTAATATTTTGATTGCTTTTGACTAATCAACTCTTGGATAACCATGTCATAGTTCTGTTAGAAATCCTCTTAGTTGACACTGGTTTTCATACCATAATATAATTGATAGGCTCCTGTGTCAGAAATCACCAGGCAGCCAAATAAACAATATGTCCTTCTGTCTGTTCAGGAGTAGTGTAATGTTCAGAAATATTGATCCCCTGTGCCAACTAAAGCCATAATGAGCATAATACTGAATGAACCAAAAGCTGCTTCATGTCTCATCTATTACCCAAAGAATTGTGAAGTTAGTACCATATTGACCTTGTTGTGACATGCTAAAAATCACTGCCACTGGTGCTGCTTAGTATTTTCAAATGGTTGCAGTTCATGGGAAAGAGAAAAAAGAAAATATTTAGGTAGTCCACAACTGGTTTACTTTTTATTGATTCCCCCCCCCCCCCCCCCCGATTTAAATGTGAATCCTCAACAACAGTTGTCGTGCAATCAAAATAATTTTAACAAAGGATGAAAAAAGCATATTGTTGACCAACATTTTGCTCTTATGAAGAATTTTTCAGCTTTTGGCTTGCTATCTCTCCCCTTCCCGCTTGCCCCTCTCTGCTTAATTTTAGAATTAGGTGAATGCTTCACTTGTGGCAGTGTTCTATGCTTAGTGCAGAAGTAACGTAATGACGATCATCTGAATTCACTGTTCACTCTTAAAAACTCTTTCACTGAAGGAAATCTTCATTTTCATTGAATTCTGTTTAGTTATGGAGAGTTTATGCCATCCTAATTATGAATTGAAAAAAAATCAATCTGGAGATGATAATATGGAATGACTGATTACAAGTGAAAAAGATTAAAAGACGCTTCATGAAATAAGTACATTTAAAACATAAAATATATAATCATCTGAATTTTTGATATACCAAAACAACATCTAATGAAGCTAGTAAAATATAATTTGGTGTATTGTTTTTAAACATCAAGTAGCTTTAAGAAAAGTAGATGAATAAGCTGGTAATGGACATTATTCTCAACTCATTGCATTGATTGTATTTGCATTATTTGGAGTTTTGCATTAATACTGAATGGTGAAAAGAATCTTTAATTATGCCTTCACTGGTAAAGAAAAGAATTGCCTTTGAGGACCAACATTTATATTGTTCATCTGCCAACTAGCACTCATCCAGCTGCTGACTGAGCACAATTCTTGTGAGGGTTATTTCCAGTGGAAAGCTGCTCTGTGGCTGTTGTGAGATATTTTGAACAGATGACAGTGCAGCCATGTAGGCGTAATCTGAGCTATGCTGCACTCATTTCCTAAGGTAGGAGTCGTCCCTGGCCTGTTATATTTAGTATTATATCAATAACCTTTGCGTGATACAAGATTTGCTCTATAAGCCTTTTAAAACTTCTTGGAATTAATTGGTAAAATAAAAACACCTCTTTACATCTCTTTTATTTAAACACTTAATGGATTGCATGCAGAAAGGTAGTGTAGCACCACTAAGTATTCAGTTTTTAAAAACTTTGTTACTTTGAACTATATTTTTTGTCTTAAAACTTGACTTAGGTTGAAGCTGATTTTATAAAAATATCTTTATCTGCTTCTTCAAGACTTTTGATTCTTGACTGTCATTAATCCTTTTCCCCATATCTCCATGCATCGCCATCTCTATCAAAACCACCTCCAGTGCCAACATACATTAACATTTATGTGCCAGGCCTGACAAACTGAGTTCTGGTAAGACTAAAACCAGTGAAATGGAAAGCATAAATCAAAATCGGGGCTCAACTACAAAGCTGTTCATGAAGTTTGTTCTTTTTTACCTTAATATTTGCACTGAGACATGAGCTGTAACCATTTTTATAGGTGGCTGACTTCTGCTATAAACTGCATCTTTTGAACTGGCCAAGGTCATAAACTGTCACTAACATGAAAGTCCAGAAAACTGCTTCTGGTGTTACACAGCTAGGAACAGTTTTTCTTGTCAATATCATTAATAAAAAATTGCTCAAGCCAAGGTGGCACATCTTCAAATTTGAAATAAAGAGTCAATAATTCTGAGACTATGCCTCATCTCTTCTGCATTTTGCTTCATTTGCAAATAAAGATTGTTACGCTGCAAATACTGAACTGACATCTAATAAATGGAGCATGCTAAAATCTTCTTACATTTTTGGCTTTTTCTCAGGTCTTTCAAATCTGCTTATCCCTTTAGCATATATTCAATGGTGGATTTTCAGCTGGATATGTTTGTGTGGAACTAAGTTACTAGAAGTAGTTCTGAGTGACATAAATATACTATCTGGAGTCTAGTCTCAAATAGAAAAGATTTGCATGGATGTGGCTATTATTGATGTCAGAATTTTATCTGGGTTGTTTAATACATTCATACATGCAAGTGCATAGTTAGCTCTAAGTTTTAGGTTTTATTTTGTTTTTTCTTTAATAAGCAATGAAACTCTTTGTGTTTAATTTGCACATGTGATTCTGTAGTGGGATCCTCAAAGAATCCAATTGTGCAATACCAAAAGTAGTAAAACAGAATGATTTTGTGGCTACAGCCTGCTTTAATCTGTTTGAGAAAAGTTGTGTTTTGTATGTAAACCTTGGAATGAAAGCTTTTTCAGTAGCTTCTTGAAAAGATTCTCATGATTGTCATCTGTGCATGTACATCTGTTATTCTCTCTATTTATTTTTATTTTTTTTCCCCAGAAAGAACACATTCATCAAACTGATTCTTGCATATTAATCTTTTGGGCAGTCTGTTGTACAGTTTGTATTTTACTGTAAAAATCTGAAGCAAATAACTTAGACTTGCATAAACAGAATGGATGTTGGAACAGGACTATTATGCTATTGCTTGAAATAAAGCATAAGCCTTGAAGCTACAAGGCTGCAGGCTTTAATGTTGCATATATACTGTGTTCATGCTTTGTTCTATTAACATTTACTAAGAAGGCTTTCTGCTGCACTAATTACTGTGATAGTTGCTGAGATCAAACAGTAGGACAAGGAGCAATGGTTTTAAACTAAGAGGGGAGATTCAGGCTGAATGTGAGGAAGAAATTCTTTACATTGAGGGTGGTAAAACACTGGCACAGGTTTTCCAGAGTGGTGGTGGATGTCCTATCTCTGAAGACGTTCAAGGCCAGGCTGGATGTGGTTCTGGGCAACCTGCTCTCGTTGAAGGTGTCCCAGCTCATTGCAGGGAGCTGGACTAGATGGCCTTTGAAGATCCCTTTCAACCCAAACTATTCTATAGTTCTGTGACCTGCACAGTTGTGTGAATATCCTGTCAGGTAAAATGTTACCTGGTCAGTGAAATGAAGTCCATTACTTCTGAGCAGGAGTTTAATTTGTTGCTTCTGGTTACAATTAATGGGACGTTCCAGCTAGTTGTTCTTCAGAGTTAATTCATGTCTAAAAATCAGTAAAACTTACCTCAGCTGAACCAGCAAGACACTTCTAGACAACTTTCTAGGAAGTTGAGCTCCTTTATAATAACTCCTCTCTGTTAATCTCAGTAATTCCATGCTGGTTATTCTGTTATAATTTGGCAAAGAAACATGTAATCGCAGTAGCAAGTGACTGCTCTGCAGCACTGATGGAGAAACATGTCTTGATATGTCCAAGGCTATTCTATCATCTGGCTGCTCCCATGGAAACTGTTAAGATTCTAATAGAACAGAGCAGAACCAAGTGGAAGAGATTACATTAAACAAAATGATTTCGAATACCCTTAAGGCTCTACCAGTGTTTGAGAGAGACAAAGGTGTTCTGGAGGGTAGCAGTCATATTATTTTCTTTTCTGTATTAAAATTTCATTTAAATATCATGTTATTCATATGTTATGCAAATTTCTATAGCTCTTCTGACAAATCTTCAGGAATGTAGGAAAGGATAACTTAAAATATGGTTTATTCTTGAGTTGGTGTTACCTAGTGAGAGCCGTGTATTGATGGTATAGGTAACACAGGAGTTGGAATTCCTCTTTTTAGAGAATAAAGCCATCTTCTCTGTTGTCACAAAAACATTTTCAAGAGATGTCATGAGAAAAGAACTGTGGAGTTCAGGTTTTGCTTTTTTTTTTCTTTTCTCCCTTCCCACCTTCACCCCCCTCAGTTTTCTGAACTTACTTTGCTTTAAAGATGAATGGTGTGTTTAGTTCAGTCTGAGTGAGAGGAAGCCAACATTGATAACATACTATAACAGGGCACACTGCCCCTGCCCCATGACCCTGTAAGCTGGGTTTTTACTTCAGTGACAGTTGTATATTTTTAATAATTCTGAGAACCAGGTCTTCACATTTAGAGTTCTAAATTTCAGTGCAATTTTTTGTCCCAATTACTAGATTAAAAAACAAAGCACTTTTCATGGGATTTAGACCATTTGATTTTCACAGTTCTAAATATAGATGCAGGCAGCCATGTTTGAGCAATTACACCTGAAACATCCCATTCCTTTTCATAGCGATAAGGGATAAGACGTTAGAAGTTCAGAAGGCCTTGTTTCCAGTCAAGAAAACTGTATTTGAAATAGTTCAAAGCCTTTCAGAGTCTATTGAAAACCTGCTGAGTAGAAGTTGCTGGTCCTTGTATCATACTTAATTTCCAATGTGAGGAGTTATGTTGCTCTTTTGTGACGTTATTCTTTACTGAACTATTATTTACCTCAAGCGCAGCAATGAATTTTCTGTGTATTTTTAAATGCTTTCTTTCCATGGACCATCATCCAACAGTGTTATAGTCTTGGCGTTATATTTTAGCTTCTGTTGACAGTATTGCAGAGCTGGCCTTTCTTAGGATGAAAGGTGCTGAATAGGTAGTATTTTTTTAACCATAGTCCCAGCAGGGTTGTTTCACTTGATGTTAATTCTAATGATATCCAAATAGCTAACTTTTTATTGCCATAAGGTATGCCTACATTTCTTTTTTTAATTGCAGTGGTGTTGATTTTCCTTGGTCCATTTATGTATATATTTTTTTTTTTTTGCAGCTGAAGTTCTCCCATCATTCACAAAATCTATTTCAAAACCTTTTGTTTCAGCCAAGGAAAAAGGTGAAAGCATGTATGTGCATGAAGGGAAAAAAAAACTTGTCCCCAAATCAGTAGGCATTTGTTATTCCTTGAATTTTGGGCTTTGACATTGGCAGTGTCGCTAAAACTAGGAAAAATATCCATATTAAACGTAGACCTTACTCATACTGAAACTTGTACTCAGACTAATTTTTTCCTTTCAGCAGGTGGGGTACTAGTGCAGGGGAATTGCAGAGGAACATTCAGCCAGGCACAAGATAAGGGAGGGAGCACGACAGAGGGAATAGAGATAAGAATATCCCAATGTTGCCTCCTCACATACTCAGAAGTCACCTGTAAAACTGGGGTCTCAGAGCTTGGGAGTTGTGGTGATAAAGGAAGGGAAGGGAGGTAGTGACATCTAAGAAGCAACAGGATTTGGTAAAAACTGGGGCAATGCATGAGGAGAGGAGCAGCACGGAGACTGTGAAAGCTGTTGTGGTTGAGAGTAGGAGAGCTTCCTGGTGGAGAAGGTGGGTAAGGTCTGTGATCTCAGCCTTGCTGTTCAGTCTCTGGGGTGGTAGTTGGCCATAGGCACAGGAAAGAGTGGTGGGAGAAATAGGCTGCCTGGAAAAAGTAGTAAACATTTTCCTAGCTTTGAGATCAAAAGATTTTAAACTTCTGGATGAGAGGAGGAAAGGAAAGACTTGGCTTTGCTTGCTAGGAAGTTTGATAGATCAGGCTACCCCTTATCAGCAATAACAGCATTTCGACCTGTGTACTGAGGAAAGAGCCTTTTCAAAGGAACTGATCTGCCACTTGAGCATTTTCTCTGCAGATCAGTAGCAGTTCTGCAAATCCATAGATTATGAAAACTGGTAAGGTTTGAACATACAATACGAAACATAAATTTAAAATATTTTAAAAGGCTGTCGTGATTTACTTCCTTCTATATTCTCTTACACTGCTTTAAATCTCACTTTAATGTTATGAAATTCAAAATGTATTTGTCAGCATTATTTGTTTCCTTTTACTGTGTGTGCAACATATGTTTTAGAAATATGTTGTTTAGAAATATGGAGAATTTGCAAGTATAAAACTCCTTATTTTATTACTTCTTAAAAAAATATAGTTGTTAGCAACTGGGAGCAACGTCTGAGCATAAGTGTAGCAGAGCAGGAGAGGGAAAGTATTTGCTACAGTAAGTTAGTAGTAGGTGAAAACTCTGCTTATCTGTTTGCCAATCCAAAGGTAGTAAAAGACAAGCTATAGCAATATTATTGCTCGGTGAAGCTCATGTGGTGTATGCAAATGGATATCTGAATGTAAAATTCAGGTGTTTGAGAAATAGTGTCATTTTCATACACATACTCATTTGTGTGCAAAGACAGTAATTTTCTAGAAAATTCTGCATGTAATTGGCAAAAAACAGATGCATATACATCTCTATTCCCATGTCCTGTTTCCAACTGATACTTCTCTCCTGAAAAGTGCTTTTCTTCTACTGGTTTTATACAGGCTTGTTTATTCAAGCCAGCTGCATGCAAAACTTATTTTTGTAGGATTCCTGTTTTGGTGAAAACAATATCTAAAAGTTTAGAGATAACTTTTTTGCAATTTTATAAAAAAGCCAAGTCCAAAATAAGTAGTTATTAATTAGGTGGGTGAAACTGTGTGTAAGAGTAATAGTGAAGATATTTGAGATGAAATGCATTCAGCTGCAAGAATTCTGTTCTTGATATTAGTAAAAGTGTGTACAGAATTTGTTACAAATATTAACATAGGTATGCTTGTTCATTTACATGTGTTTATTATGAAAATATGTACTTTTTCCGATTAGAATGAGACTAAGGAGCAACGGGATTGAACAATATCTGGGGCAATGGTTGAGGACATGAGCAGCATAGGGAATCTAGAAGAATAGATGTGGTTGGGAGCAGGAGAGATTCAGTTTCTGTAGTGAGGTAGTTTGAGGAATTATACAAGCAAGTAAGAGTTGCAGGATTGGGTCCATATTTTAGCTCTGTTTGTACAGTGTGATGTGGTAGAGCTGTTTGAAAGATGGCCAAACAGATGCACGAAAAAGCATTAAGATAAAATATTTTGACAGATTTTTGAAAAATTTCTGTCACTCCAATTTGGGAGCTGTAGAAATACGACCACTGTGGTGCAGAATCTAATGATAAAAAACTGCAATGATACGAGAGCAGGCTTTTCATCTTTGAAATTGCCCTGCACAAATAGATTGTGTTATTGTGTTGTGTACTTGGTAATGACATGAATAGCCCCCCTTTAGTAGGTTAGACTGATGTCAGAACAGCTGTTTACAGAAATGATACCACTGCAGCGTGGAAATTCAAGCCCTATGTATATATAGTCAAGGATTTGCTGATGATTCTGGTGAACTGTGCTTTCCTGAAGCCTACATGCCCTTATCTGTCTTCTGTCCTAAAGATGGGAAGCTGGTGTACCACTACTTCTTGTGGATAGATTTAGAAGGTGTCACTTTTATATGATACTTGGTCAAGTGCTCCATGCCGCTTTACTTAATAAGGAGAGAGAAACAGATTTGCATAAGGCACTGTGGTGCTGTGCTGGGTTACAGAGTAAGTGATTAAAAAGACTTTTGTCCTAAATTTGGAATTTTCAGGTATGCAGTTATAGAAAACTCTGCATTTTCCTGAGGAAAAGGTTAGTGAGATGAAGATATGAGTTACATGCCTGCTTTTGAATTTTGTGCTTTGCATCAGAGGAACAATTCATTACCATGTAAAAATTGCTCCCTTACTGCTGCTGAGACCAACATTAACCTGTGGGAAACTTTCATACAGTTGTAAAGTTTTAAAGTTTTCATTGTTTGATCTTGTCTATGTTATCCCAGAGTTCTGACACATGGGCATGATCTGTTGTTTTTGTAGAATGCCTTGTAATACTTAGTAGTGAGAGAACAGGAATGCTTTGTGTGTGTTGACTTCAGGTAGCCATGAAAAGCACACATTGAAAGACTTGCTTAATTGTACTCCTGCTACTACTTGGCAGAAGAAATGCAGAAAAGTGAGTGTAACAGATCCTTGAGCGACTGCTATGGTGTTGCTGTTGTAGCCCTTCAGCTTCTCAGAGATGTTCTCTTGCATTTCTTACACCTAAGCTGTTTCTTCAGCTTCATGCTTGTCAGCAAATAATGTGGGGTGAAGATACATGTGAGGAAAACATGGGTGAGCAGCACTGCTGTAGCATTGCTGAACAAAGTGTGGTATCATTCACTTGGATGTGTATGCACTGCCTTCCCATTTACTTTAAGATATGACCCCCTTATTGCAGAGCTTTAGCTGTTCTGCATATCCAGCAGACCATCATGGTTATAGTATGTGTACAGAAGTATTACTATTCTGACTTCGCAGATAGATATAGTCCCACTTTCCAGAATGATTGTGTTGTCCTAGGGCATGTATGAAGTCTGTGGCTGAACAGGGCGATGAAGATGTAGCTGTCTGCATCCCACCTGAGCAATGAACCTTTGTACTTCAGCCATTTAGTATACAAGCTGAATAGCTGGGATATTCCTAATAACTGTAGTGTATTCATGGTGCTTCTGGTTGCTTCCTAAGGATTTTGCAGGCAGCAAAGAATAGGTCAATGTAAAAAATAGTAACCTGTTGTAGGGACAAGTGAGCCCCACTGACTGTACCTTCTGACCCATACAAAAGGCAGGTGTCCCTGTGTCCTGAGGAGAAGCCTAACCCCACACACTTCCAGACATATGCACCAGCTCCAGGATGGGTCCATTCTAGGCATTTCATGTTATGTAACTAGAAAGCAGTGATCTTTGTCAAGCAGTCTCAAAGCTCCTTTCATAAAGCAGGAATGCAGACTGTGATAAAGAAGAGGTGGAGCAACAAGGCAGGGATAATAGTACATCTTAACCCTAAGTGTTGGAAAGAGAGCAACCTGCTCTGTGCAAGCTTTCAGCTGAACTAAGAAGCTAGGGATTAATGCTTAGGTTAGTTATTAATGTTACTTATTTTGACTCTTGTCTGTCATTGCTTTTCCTAGCTGGATTTTTGATAACCTGAAAAGCATGTAAAGTAAGGACTTTAACGATTGCTTCAGATTTTCCCAATGACCTTGGGTTTATAAAGCCCTGTTCCTGAGCATTATAAGAAGTGACTGTCTTAAACTCTGCCTATTTAGTTCCCAAACTACACCAGAAACAAGGAAGTAATCTCCAACCTCTCTGATGTAATGAAAATTTACAGTGTACAGTGATGTGGCTGAACTCAGTGTTGCCTTATTTGTTATTCAATTTAAATGTAACTATATGAATAAAGTGATTGGGGTTTGGCATTATATTAATTTTGAAGTAGTAAAAACTAATATCCGCATGAAGGTGACATACAGGTAGTAACACTGGAAGTTTCTCATCTCACAGAGTTGTGAATCCACACAGTTTGTATATGCATTCAGAGTGGTGAGCAACTTATTTGTGGACCCACCTTCTGAGCACTCTGAAAGTGACAATGTGCATTTGGAATCTGTAAGTTTTCCTTGATCTGTATTCCATCATACTTTCAACATATTGTTGTGTACTTAAAACATGAAATTTAAAATTAAGAAATGGTGGCATGCACTTAAATCAAGTAATTATGGCCTTGCTCTGGCTGAAAGTCACCTAGGATAGGTACTATGGAACCAAGTGATACATGAAGGCAGCAACCTAATATGTTTAATACTTCAGCACAGACTATTTTGATTGTTAGCTTCTTGGGAGATTGGTTAATTGCTTGTTTATCTTCTGTGTAATTTGTTACTAAATAAGCTTTTAAAAGCATAATTCTGGAAAGCAGCCAGTCTGAATCTGATCCATGTTGACAGCATAAAGTCTACTTCAGTTATGCATTAATGCCTAGCCTTGTTTGCTGTGCTTTAATGGAATTGTGTAAAATGGCTTGGATCAAATCCAAATGGGAACAAATTTTACCAAGAGTAGTTGAGTCTTTTTCTGGAGTTTCTAACAGCTTATAATGGGGAAAGGGCTGGGAAACTGGAGCTTAGCTTTGGTTTTACCCACACTGGCTAATTAGCAGAATTAACATAATTACTCTGCATGCATGTAATGATGCTAAAAAGAGCTCTGTAAATCTGCCTGGAGACCAGGTTTTCTAAGTTAGGCATGGCAAAACCTTATACCCTTTCCTGTTTCATGGCTGTTGTTGATTAATGCTTCTTATAACCAAGAAGCCTGGCCTGGATCCAGGGCGTTAAAATGGTGGTGGTGAGGTTGTGGCTTGGCCATATAGTGAACTAATAGGGCTTTAACGCCCCTCTGATCAGGTCAAAAAAAACCCATGACTGTATGCTGCGAAGTGCTAAAAAACTGATGACTTACTGCGATGTTTCACGTTTGTTAAAAATACTTAGATAAGCTAACTATGCCCTGGAAGCTTTACAATGGGTCTACTATCATTTTTCCATGCTGCTCTGTTTTTATGATGTGTCAGGTATCATCAATTTTTCTATAGATGACAAAAGAAAGCATGAAAATTCCATGAACCATAACATGGGGAGGTTGGAACTAGATGATCTCAAGGTCCTTTCCAACCCTAATTATTCTATGATTTTATGATTCTGTGAGGTAAAGCAACCTTACCACAGAGGATAGAAGGACACTTTTATTTATTGTGTTTGATTTTTCAGTATATTGTTTGAAGTCTTGTTTTATAATATACTTTTTTTTTTTTAAATACATGGAGTAGAAGCTGCTATGTAATCAGAACAGCATATGTTTCTTTAACTAGGTCTCAATCATTCTGAACTCCAAAAGCTCAATAATTCCTGCAATTTGTTTTTCTATTCTGTAGCTGATGGCTAGATAAGAGTGCTTTTTCCAGCTAATGCTGGCAGAATTCCCCAACCCCAGGTAATTAGAATGATGCTTTTAAAGTACAATGACTTAAAAGTATACGGCTGAATATTTTCTCTTTTTACTTCAAAGTATACAATTTTCTACACTTTTTTTCCATAGATTTTTCTCTCTCTCTGTAATCACTTTAAAAGCTGTATGCTAGAAAGACAAAGTGATAATGTGTTTGGTTTTTGTTTTCATGTTTTTCTTTTTTTATACTTTAGACACGAATTGTAGAATCATAGACTGGTTAAGGTTGGAAAGGACATTAAGATCATCTAGTTCCAACCCCCCTGCCAGGGGCAGGGATACCTCACACTAAACCATACCACCCAAGGCTCTGTCCAACCTGGCCTTGAACACCGCCATGGATGGAGCATTCACAGCTTCCCTGGGCAACCCATTCCAGTGCCTCACCACCCTCACAGTAAAGAACTTCTTCCTTATATCTAGCCTGAACTTCCCCTACTTAATTTTGAACCTATTACTCCTTGTCTTATCACTACAGTCCCTAATGAAGAGTCCCTCCCCAGCATCCTTGTAGGCCCCCTTCAGATACTGGAAGGCTGCTATGAGGTCTCCACGCAGCCTTCTCTTCTCCAGGCTGAACAGCCCCAACTTGCTCAGCCAGTCTTTACTTTCTCAGTAAAAGCCCTAACAAACAAACAAAACAAAACAAAAACAAAATGGGAAAAAGAAAGGAAAGCCAAAAGCAAACAAAATAAATTCCTTGCAGTTTCCATGATTGCATACTGTCTCGCAAGATGGTGAAGTTTGGCAGGCAGGGAAAAAGAGAAAGCAACAATAATAATCTTAAATCATCCTGAGCAATTTCTCCTTTGCTTGTCCTGAGCAAAGACATCTCAGTTAGCTGGCAACCCTGAGTGTTTGGTGAATTTTCTAGAAGGTGCAGCTAGATGTGAGGAGTGAAACTGTATTTACTTTCTGTGGAAGCTTGGCTACTGCACTTGGTTTCTCACCTTCTCCTTTAATTCTGTGTCCTCATGTTGTGGGCAGCGTAAGGGAGAGGGGCAGGTGCAGAGGCCGGTACTAGTTGGTAGTTGGCAGTTGGCATATTTTTTCTAGACCCATTAGCTACTAGATGAAACTCTTGCAGCTCTGTGTCTAACCCCTGCTCTGTTTTCTACCTTCTCCTGTTTTCTCTAAAGTTAGTAAACATAAAGATAACTGTAAAAGAGCATAAGAAGCTTTACTTTTCAAATTAATCTAGTTTCTTCTGGCTTTACACCATGGCAAGTTCCTCTCCATTTGAGTCAACTTACACCAGCTGACAATACAAACGACTGTCAAGTATCTTCCATGGAAGTACCCCATTAGCGTGATGAGTGAGAAAGTGTGGTAAACAGAGTGTTCTTTAGTGAAAGTTTAGTGTAAAGCAGCTTCTAGTCTTGTTTGGTATCTTTCTGTCAATACGGTCAGTTCAGTGGCCACAGAAGGCACAGTGCAGAGAACCAAGTGATCCCTTTGTTGCAAAAGGTGAATATTTAGAGAATAGGGCTATCACACACTGGTACAGTCATATAGAATGCAGCACACATTGACACATATTAATGCTATTTGTTACTCTATTGAGATAGTGGCTGGAGATCTTAGTTGACTATTCCTAGGAAACACACAAATGGTGCAGATACTTTGTCTTGTTGAGTTGTTCTGGGTTCAGCAGTAGCAGTCATTTTTCTCAGTCTTAGTAGCTGGTGCAGTGTTGGTTTTTTGACTTTCAGCCTGGGAACAACGCTGATAACAGCAATGTTTTTAGTTGCTGCTCGGTGATGTTTACTCTGAGTAAGGACTTTCTGGGTCTCATGCTCTGCCAGGAAGGAGGGGAAGCCGGGAGGAAGCAGAGACAGGACACCTGACCCAAACTAACCGAAGAGGTATTCCATACCACAGCATATCATGCCTACTATATAAACTGAGGGCAGTTACCTGGAAGGGCTGGATTACTGCTCAGGTTGGGCTGGGTATCGGTCAGCGAGTGGTGAGCAGTTGTATTCTCTTCCCTTGTAATTTCCCTTATCATTATTATTATTGGTGGTAGCAGCAGTAGTTTGTGTTATACCTCAGTTACTGGACTGTTCTTATCTCAATCTGTGGTACTTACATTCTTTCCATTCTCCTCCCCATCCCTCCAGGAGCAGGGGGGATGAAGGAGGGAGGGTGAGCGAGCAGCTGCGTGATTCTGGGTTGCTGGCTGGGCTTAAACCACAACGGTTCTTTGTGGTGCCCAACGTGGGGCACGAAAGGTTGAGATAATGACAGATCCAACCAGAGTGTGTCTAATCGTATTTGTGATAAGCATTGTTTCAGATTAATAGTCACTCATCACAATGCTGATTTATTGGCTCTCAAAGTTGTTGGTCTTGATCTCAGAGTTTCAGCATGTTGTAGCTTACTTACAGCCGGTATTTGCTGTTTTAGTGTTTATTGGCTAGGGGGCCTGGGCTAAGGTTCCTGTTTCACTGTACTTTATGGTAATGACTTGTAATGCAATAGACTACAACACAATACAACTGGACTGATGCTGTCCAGTTTAGAACTGCTATTTTTTCACTGTATTTATTAAATTAATATTTCCTTTAGTAGCTAGGATCTGCAATGCATGGCTGGGATGAAGAAACTGGGAGATAGGCAAACCCATTCCCAGATGTGTCAGGTTGTTTGCACATACTTTAAAATTATCTGTTTAGGTGGAGAGGGGGGTTGGAACTAGATGATCTTAAGGTCCTTTCCAACCCAAACTATTCTATGATTCTATACAGATTCAAGTTACCAATGTGGTTACTAATGATCTGTGAAATTGTGTGGCATTTGGTGCTTGTCATTATCACTTTCCTGTTTCTTTATGACATTTTCCAATGTTCTTGTTCTAGTCTGTAATATCACTTCTGTATCTGTCTTCAAGAAGTTTTTGAATTGCAGGCATAGGATATCTGTCTAATCTCAAAAATTTCATAAATAGGCCCTACTGAGAAATACAAATCTTTAATAAAAAGAATTCGTTGTCTGTTTACATAATGTCCCTTGCATAAAACCTCTTTATATGAGTAACTCTTTCACAAAAAGAGTTTGGATTTAGCCATGTAACAAGCAGAAAACCACAATTTAATGGTTACATGCTCTGTATACTACCTGCGTTTTACTTCTGTTGTCAAAATCTAGTTTTCTATCTAAGTGTTACTTTCGGTAAGCCACTGATGTGGTAGATTTTTTTCAAGCATTTTCATTGCAATACCAATTTCCTTTCAGTTGAGGTAATTGATAGATCTAAATTCTTCTAGGTTAATCAAGTTTTTTCCTTTATTAGCATAGAGAGATGTGAAACAAAATTACTGCTAAAATTGAGAGGCAGAAGAACGAGTTTAGTGGATTTTGGGATATTAGAGACAACATCAGATTTAAGTGAATCTGCTGTGTCGTGTGTACTTAAACACAAATAAATAACTATGTAGAGCTACCCAAGAAATCTTTGTCTTGATTTTTCCCTGTGCAGTGAGAATAAGATCTGAAGAACATTTTCAGGGACAGTGTTAAAATTATAAGTAAATTTGTGCATCCTGAAAAAGGGATATTTTTTGCCATGTTGTGTTTCAACTTGCATAGTGGTAAACATTGTGACTTACGAATAGCAAAGCAGTGGAACATGCTTTTAACTTCAAGCTGGTCCTGTCAGATTAAGTGATCAGCTCAAGAAATTGAAGTTTTGTAAGTGCTTAAGTGCTCTTCAGGACCAAGACTGGTTTGATAACTAAGTCTCGTTAATCATTGACAGTGTGCACAAAAAATATTAGAAGCATTGTAAAAATTTTGAAAACCCCACTATATAGTCCATCTATGACCTTGAAGAGTTTAGCAACTAAGGTAAGAGCAGAGCTGTGTGGTGCCTTGAAAGGCTCAGGAAGGAAATACCTAATTTCATTAGCTAAAATTGATGCTGATAATTCCAGTGCAATTAAAGTGAGTTGAATTTTTTCAATAATGCTAAATCCAGGCTAAAGCCCCCCTGCCCCTGGCACCCTATGCTCTCTGCTTCTACACATTCCTCAGATGCTTAACTCTCTTAGCAGCTACATCTGCGTTAATGTGGTGAGCAGCTTCAGCCGGAGTTAGTTCTGAGGAATGATGCTCAGGGACATGCTTCAGAATGTTTGCTGATGCACCTGAATAGGGAATGTATTGTGGAAACATAGCCAGGAACACACACCTTCAATCTGTGGGCAGTTGATACTGAGAAACTTCATAAAGTTGTCTGTGCCTTTTCCTTGTACTGAGATTAGAAGAACTGTGGCTTCTGTTCCTAAAATAAGAGTGAACATGAAGCTGTTTACTACATTCAAGTAACTCTGAACCAGAATTAGAAGTGTATGATACTTACGGTTTTAATTTGGATATTGAAATGTGTTTTCCTGCCCCAGGTTGCTTAGCATTACTCAGGTTTCCCATTAAAAAAGCAGCACAGCACGGAGCTAAAGAGCTACTTGGAGAGAGAAGCTCAAGTGCATAAATTGGCTTATGCAAATAGTGTTTTTCAAAAGAACCAAATTTGTTTGGCACTGTCTGAGAGGAGATCTGCATTACTTGACTCATTCAAATGTGAAGGGAAAAACATTAAAAAAAAAAAGATATGGGATGTGAGAAAAATCTAAACCCCTAAACATCTCTGTTATGGTAATCTTTACCAAATTATTTTGATATAAGGCCTCCTCTCACACAGACTTCAATACTTATGTTACAAGAAATACTGCGATCTCCAGTTCTCTTGGGAATTATTTTTATTCTAAACAAAGTATATATATTCTGAGCCACCAATCTGTCAAATCTCTAAATCTCATTAGCACAAAGCTAATTAAAACTGGTCTCTTTTAGGTTTTTCTGCTTATTTCATGAAAAAGAAAATACTGAAATGAGAGCTTAGGCATAAAAGCTTTACCCTTTTACTGTATTTAAATTTCATGAAAATACGTAAAGCCATTTAAAAACCTGGCAATGAATGTGCTGAATGATTTTGTGTGTGCACATTTTCCTGCAGACTCTTAGCAGTGTGAGGACTGTTGATACACTATCATTTATTTTGTTGTCTTTATGACCAAGGCATATAAAGCTAACATGACATATGCTAATGGCTGCTGTTTATTTTTATAGAATCATAGCATAGTTAGGCTTGGAAAGGACCTTAAGATCATCTAATTCCAACACCCCTGCCATGGGCAGGGACACCTCCCACTAAACCATGCCACCCAAGGCTCTGTTCAACCTGGCCTTGAACACCACCAGGGATGGAGCATTCACAACTTCCTTGGGCAACCCATTCCAGTGCCTCACCACCCTTACAGTAAAAAATTTCTTCCTCATATCCAATCTAAACTTCCCCTGTTTAAGTTTGAACCTGTTACCCCTTGTCCTATCACTACCGTCCCTAACGAGGAATCCCTCCCCAGCATCCCTATAGGCCCCCTTCAGATATTGGAAGGCTGTTATGAGGTCTCCACACAGCCTTCTCTTCTCCAGCCTCAACACTCCCAACTTTCTTATCCTATCTTCATACAGGAGGTGCTCCAGTCCCCTGATCATCCTCGTGGCCCTCCTCTGGACTTGTTCCAACAGTTCCTTCCATGTCCTTTTTGTGTTGAGGACACCAGAACTGCACACAATACTCCAAGTGAGGTCTCACAAGAGCAGAGTAGAGGGGCAGGATCGCCTTCTTTGACATGCTGGTCACGCTCCTTTTGATGCGTCCCAGGATATGTTTGGCGTTCTGGGCTGCCAGCACACACTGCCGGCTCATGTTCATTTTCTCATCGACCAACGCTCTCAAGTCCTTCTCCACAGAGCTGCTCTGAATCTCTTCTCTGGCCAACCTGTAGCTGTGCCTGGGATTGCTCAGACCCAGGTGGAGGACCTTGCACTTGTCATGGTTAAACTTTATCAGGTTGGCATCAGCCCACCTCACAAGCGTGTCAAGGTCCCTCTGGATGGCATTCCTTCCTTCCAATGTATCAACCGAATCACACAGCTTGATGTCATGGGCAAACTTGCTGAGGGCGCACTCAATCCCACTGTCCATTTCACCGACAAAGATATTGAACAAGACTGGTCCTAACACCAATCCCTGAGGGATGCCACTCGTTACTGGTCTCCAGCTGGACATTGAGCCATTGAGCACAGCTCTTTGCGTGTGGCCATCCAGCCAGTTCTTTATCCACCGAGTGGTCCACTTATCAAATTGATGTCTCTCCAACTTAGAGACAAGGATGTCATGTGGGACAGTGTCAAATGCTCTGCACAAGTCCAGTTAGATGACATCAACTGCTCTACCCCTGTCCATCAGTTCTGTAGCCCCATCATAGAAGGCCACCAGATTGGTCAGGCAGGATTTGCCCTTAGTGAAGCCATGCTGCCTGTCACCAACCACCTTGTTGTTTTTCATGTGCCTCAGCATGCCTTCCAGGAGAATCCACTCCAAGATTTTGCCAGGCACAGAGGTGAGGCTGACTGGTCTGTAGTTCCCTGGGTCATCCATTGTCCCCTTCTTGAAAATGGGGGTTATATTTCCCTTTTTCCAGTCATTGGGAATTTCACCTGACTGCCATGATTTTTCAAATATGATTTACAGTGGCTTAGCAACTTCATTTGCCAACTCCTTCAGGACCCGCAGATGGATATCATCAGGTCCCACGCACTTGTATCTGTTCAGTTTCCTAAGATGGTCTCATACCAGATCCTCTCCTACAGAGATCTAGGATCTTCATTTTCATAGTCCCTGCATCTGCCTTCCGAGACTTGTGTGGTGTGGTCAGAACATTTGCTAGTGATGACTGAAGCAAAGAAGTCATTAAGAACCTCAGCCTTCTCCAAATCCAGGGTAGCCAGTTCTCCTGATAGCTTCTGTAGAGGGCCCTTGTTGTCCCTAGTCTGTCGTTTAGTCGCTGTGTACCTATAGCAAATATTTTTGTAAAATGTATTTTCTTCTTTGGAAAACAAACCCCACATTTCTGTTTGGTAAGCAGTGGAAAGTTCAAAACCAGCAAATACATGCAGTGATATGCTGACCAGTGGTATTTTCCTTTAGAATTATTACTTCTTTTCTGTTAATTTTCTTTGACTTCTTTAGGCCTAAAACATCCCACATCTTCCTGTGTGTTAGAGGATTACAATTCTAATCTGTATTGCAACCATATTTTTCCTTGCTGTAAAATCTACTGGTCAGTGCAAAAAGAGATAGAGCGAAGATCAGGTGGGTGTTTGATCATCCCCAGGAAAGCAGGGCTCTATCACGTGTGATGGTTACTTGGGAAGACAGACACCATCTCTCCGAATGTCCTCCACTTCCTTCCTCTTTCCTGGCAATATATGCTGGGCATGATGCTATATGGTTTGGAATATCCTTTGGGTCAATCAGGATCAGCTGTCCCAGCTGTGTCCCCTAACAACTTCTTTCCAACCAGCTTACTTAGTGGTGAGGTGGTGTGAGGAGCAGAAAAGGCCTTGCCTCTGTGTAATCGCTGCTCAGCAAAAACTAAAACATCTCTGTGCTATCAACACTGTTTCCAGAACAAATCCAAACCATTGTCCTATACTACCTACTATGAAGAATATTAATTCTACCCCAGCCAAAACCAGCACATTGTGCTGTCAGTGCTGGGTATCCTTAAGAAGTAAAATTTGTCAGGTGTGTTAGTTCAAAATGCTGTTAAATACCAGACATATTATTAATACGCGCTCATACATGTCAGATTTTATTCCAGATTTCAGAAGTTCTGCCCTGTTTTGGGGGATATTTTAAATACCTTACACTCAAAATAAACTTCAGCGTTTAACTACCGAATGACTTTGTCGAAAGTAGCAGTAAAGGCCTTTTAAAATCTAATCCTTACATACCAGTTATGAATGCAATGGAAAGCTGGGTTACTAAATGATGTTTTAGTAATATTATGCTTAAACCAGGGGTTGAAATGCAAAATCTGAGAAAAGCCTGTTGATTATCCCACACTTATCATAGGTGAAAGGAAATTCAAGCCTGTGAAAAAATAACAAATGGTATTGATTTAAATACATAATTCACCTGCAAATATTCACCTTTTTTTCTTTTTTCTTACACACTTCAGAATAATTCCATGCAAATGGTTACTTTGCATGTATTATCTGTGTAGTAGTTTCCAAGTGTTATAAAAATAAATGGAAAGAGACATGAGCATAAGGACCTAATTTTTGAGGATAAGGCAGAGTTTGAACCACCACAGAATGTTAGAAGAGGTATGATCTGCAGTATGCCTGCGATTCTGATCCTTGAGTGAATGTTTTTTCTGCTTTCTGATTCCTGCAACAAAACTCATGCAATTATTGCTACTGTGCATCATCTGTTAGAAAAAAACCCACAGTATGTTCAAATAAGGAAAGAGCTTTTGGCTTGTCAGCTCCTCTGTTGCTTGAGGTTTTGATGTCCTGATGCCAGCTTATTATATATTGGATCGAGCCAACAATTAGCAGTGTGTATGTTGGCATGACTTGTTTTGTGCAACTTAGCATGCAAATTGTGGTGTTCAAAGTTTGCATGTGGGACAGATTTAAGTGTCTGTATGCACCATTGTGTGAATCTGTAACAGTGGAAGAACCTTAGAATGCAACTCAAATGTTACAGATAAGATAGTAAAAACCAATTTTATTGTCATTTAAATCAATATTTTATCACAAAGATGAAGTGATAGCTGGGTTGTTTTACTTTCATTTATATTGGTTTTACTTGCCTTATTTTAGAAATATTCTCTTCTAGTGACATTCATGGTAAGCTAATGTCTGTATATAATAAAAACGTAGTTTTGTTTGAAGTTATTGGGGGAGCTGGTTGAAACTGCTGATGGTAACAAGTGATCCACTTAACATGTGAAAGAGAATGCACTGGTACAGTGAGAGCATCAGAAGTTGAATATGCCATCCCGTGTGGAAGAAAATGGTTCCTTTGGAGAACAGCTAACAAAACAAAATGGCTTAAATGATGGCAATAATCAAAAGACAAATGGGATAAATGTTATTCCCTAAAAGCACTGCTTTGCTTTGATATCTTTTGTTGCTGACCTTGCATGCAGACTGTAAACTGTTTTCCTGGGTCTTCCTGTGGCTTGCTTGGAGATGAATTGCTGTTAACAGAAGAAATGTGTGCAGCATAAGTAGGTCTGTGACAGAAAAAGAAAGAAAAGCACAGAAAAAACTCTTAGGCATAGTTGCAGTCAAATGTCTATTTTTTTCACTGGAGGGTATGGAAAAAAATATTCAAGTGAACCTGGCTGTATTTTCTGCAGAGACTTATTATGTAGTTCATACTTACATGATGTCTAGTTCTCAAAAGCTGCTTTGGACCCAGAGATTGTGAGAAGCCATCTTTGGATGTTCAGACTCGTGGAGGAAAGATGTTCTCAGAACTCTCTGGAAAGAAAAAATATTTCATCAGGTCTGTATGAATCCAAAAATGCAAAGCAAAGGATAGGTGTCTTACCAAATGTTGGTAGCAGTACTGGAATAATGACAGTATAATAATTGGAATAATAATAAGTAAATAATAAGTAAAGAAATCAAACAGCTTTCTTGACCTTGATGCTCTGTTACTACAGGGTGTTACATTTTATCAGTGCTTCCTGAGAGCTACCCCTGGCCATGTCTGCCTGACAACATGTATGGATCTTCAGTGTCTGCCCTGGAGGGTTTGTAGAAAAGCAGTATGGCTTCTTGCCTGCTTGGTTTTCTTCCGGACAAAAACCCAAGGCATATGGCATGGTTTGCGGATGCTTCATTCTTGGAAGTGTTCAAAACCAGGTTGAATGGGACTTTCAGCAACCTGATCTAGTGGAAGGTGTTCCTGCCCATGGCAGGGAATTGGAATTAGATGATCTTTAAGGTCCAGTCCGACCCAAACCATTCTGTGATTCTGTGATCCTTCGTTTTCTTTATGTTGGCTGAAGTATCTAGCCAGAGACAAGGAGTGCATGGGAGGCTGTGGTACATCATCCCATAACATATGTCCCATGATAAGTCTGTCTGCAATTTAGACACAAGTGTCAGGGTTAGGACTGGATTCCTAGACTCAGTTTTGGAATCTGAGTCTAGGAAGTATTTTATTTTTTTTTTTCCTCCCTTCTCTTGTGCTAGAAGATGCTGTCTACGGATACCTCATTTGTTACCTTGTGTTCTCAGAAGTGTAGTTTGTGCTTTATACACAGATCCTGGATATTCTAGAGGTAACATAAGGATGAATTCAGGAAAGTTTTTCACAAAGAAATGTGAATTCTCTCCTTTAAGGGCTCCACAGCTAATATTTGAGGCACTTTTTTTGTGCCATAAGTTTCTTTACAGTAATGCTTATGATTTTAGTAATAATTAACAATGGGAAGAATTTTTCGTCAGCTGTATCTGCTTATAAAGATTTGCTCTGGTGGGGTGGGTAATGACTGGAGGTGGTGAGAGATTCAAACAAGCAAACAGTGATGGTGTACTAAAACATGATAGAAATAAGATGAAGTCCGCTTTCAGAAACAGAGTACTTGATATTTGTGTTCTTTCTATTTATTCAGTTCCAGCATTTGGATAAGGATGTTATTCAGTAGTTTTGATTTTAGGAAAATAACAAGACCATCTCTGAAATGCTCTGTGAGTTGTGGGATGGTAACAGGCTCAAATATAGCAAGTCTTCCTCTAGGGTAAATTCTGTCATATCAGAGCTTGCATTTTTACAACATCAATTTAATTTGAAGTATTTGATATATTAATTCTTAACTTTGTCTTGTGAACCTTGACTTGTTGAGAAGGCAGCATTAAAATCAATGTAAATTCAGGCTTGACAGCTACTGGCCTGTAAGAAAATATCCTTGACATTGTAACAACATCAACAATTATAAAAATCTATGCAATAAATAAATAATGATGTAATGCTATCATTTTTCTTCACAGAATAGGAACAGGATTTTAGCACAGTTACAAATTAATTTATGGTTTATGGTGACAGCAAGAGTATACTTTATGTTACTGCAAAGGTGTTTACGTTGTATGTCATGTTTTCTAAGCATTTACTGGAAAACGGAAAAGAATCATGCAGATAAACTAGAAATTTGCATAACTGACCTCAGACTTCACTTGATATATTCTACTCGTGTGTTGGTGAAAGCTTCTGTTATGTTTGTCCACGGAGTGGCAGATGACTGTTGCTGGACCCTTAGGCAGTGAAAATTATAATAAGGTTCTTTTAGATTGGATCATTACAGATGCTGTTTTTATTTGAGAGTGAGTGCTTCTCAATTAGTCAGGAGATTTGAAGAGTCAGGGACCCATTAAACATGCTGGTATATCCTAGTGTGATACTGCAGTAGTGTTTGAGGCAAATAGAAACCTGGGATTGCTGTTACAGATAGCGAATAGAGGACAGCTGTAAGGGTTAAAGATGAACACAGTAGAAACTTGTATGACAGGAGGGTTGAAAGGGCAAATAATTTGTTATGCTCCTATTAACATAAACTTCTTGCAATTAAAATAATTAATTTATGTGCACTTGGTGTGTTATTAAAAAGGTGTGTTTCCGTCCATCTGAGCTTTAGGCTACCTATCTAGTATGGGCATCACTGTGAGCATGTAATGAGTTGCTCTGTGTGCAGATCTGAAAGTAAATGTCTATTAGAGAGGAAAGGGTAAGGGAGCTGGAGAGAGGGTTAAAGCCAAGGTGCAAAACAAGAGGAGGGTAAATTGTGTTGAGTGAGTCAGTCACTAGAATGCAGCCTATTAAATGGAGAAAAAAAAAAAAAATCTAACATTTTTACCAGTCAAGAAACAGAAGAAACTGGCTTGGAATACTTATGGTCTAAACAAAACAAAGAATATGGAAGACATTTCAGATGATACCATGTTTTTCTTAGATAGCCAGTTCATTTTTGTCTACTCAGGAGGTTATAGGTTTTTTTTGTGTTCAAGTTGCCTTGGCCGTGCTGTTGCACTGTGACCAATCTTAACTTTTAATATTAAGGTTTTCTGAACTACCTCTGTCTGTGAAATCAGCTTAACAATCTTAAATGAATGAAATGGCTCAGAAAGCAGTTACTTATGTACTTGATGTAGGTCAATGCACAGAGACTGAGGCGCAGGTGGTTTGACTGACTTGAACAAGATTAACAGCCAGTGGTTTACACAGAAAGATAATTCAAGATTTCCAGTTTCATGGATGCATTGTTTAAATTGGTCATGGGATTATTAAGAACTCATGCGTTCATGATAGATGGTTTTATTTTCTTATTGCTTCACTTAGTCACTCAAAAGGACAGTTTTCTATGAAGAACTATAAATCTCTGCTTGAAATGCAAAATTAATATTTTCAGCAGCTGACCTTCACTGTGTTTTTCAGGTAGAGAAAGCGCTATTCTGTAAAACCTTTATACTAAGAGGCCTGGATCCTTATAACAAAGCATCACTGCAAGTTGAAAACATTGGGTTTTGCATATTGATACTGCATCCCATATCATGCTCTGAGTTCTGTTCCTATGGTTACCCTGAAGGAAGTGCTTGTGTAGCATCCAGCTCAGAACAAGGTGAACCCTGAGAAGAGGCAAAAAGAAAATCACAGTGTTGAAAAGAGCCAGACTGTAACAAGCGTAATTGCTTTAGGTTCGTAATGCTTGGAGATCTTTCAATAGCGCTGTTTCTTGGTGTTACTAAACTAATTAATAGGTGGTGTGATAATGATAAAGATTAAGATGCCTCTCAAGACAGAGGAGAGTTTATTTAAGAACTATGATTCAGGACACAAGAAACAGTTTTCACACACTGCTCGCTGTAAAACTTTAGTATTTTTACTTACCAGATTGATGCCAGTGTAAGTAAAATGAGAATTTAACTGCAAAGCAAAAATAGGGCTTCCTAGCCCCCTTTCTATTTCTTTCCTAGGACAAAATTTCTAAAACAAAATTATCAAAGGCAATGAGTTAAGCTGATGAAAATGCAAAATAGATGGATGAATATTAAGGCAAATGGCCAGTGACCTTTTCTTGCTGACAGCTGGACACTGGTAGGAAAAGGCATCAGAGGAAGAGGTCGAGTTCACCAAGATAGTGATGACTTTGCTGTTCAGCTGATGTAGCTGAGCTTGACTTAATGAAACATGAGAACAGTCTCACCTTAGAGTAACTCAGACACCTCCCACGCACACTTTAGTAAGGGAAGAGATCTTCCCCCAGCTCAGAAGCAGTGGAAACATACATGGTAGAGGACAGGAGCTCGATACCCCTGCTCACAGGAAAATCTAGGCTTCCTCTTTGCCTTAACCCATGTTCTAAAAATAATCCTAAAATATCTGCAGCACTCTGGAGGCATGGCCCTGCTGCAAACTTGCTCCCAGGACAGGTCCCTTTGCAGCTTGCTCTTTCCCTGTGCCACTGCTTTTCAGGCCCACCACACCTGCAGATCTAACCTTTTCCATCATCTCTACCTTAACAGTAACCACAAATTTTCTTTGGGAGGCTGGGGGAGAAGAGTTTCTGCAGCTCACGCTAGGTTTTGGCAGGCCCTTGCTGGGCTTGCTGCACTGGAGAACCTGGCTTTCTCTTCTATCTATTTTAACCTTATCCCTAATATTCCTACTAAGCCCCCAACAGGCATAAAAACATTCCCCTGAAGCAAAATTTCTGCCAGGCCATATTTACCAATGTTTGTCTTAACAATTTAAATATCTTTCACTTCTTAAGCAGTTTTGTTTTTAGAATTTGATCTTCTGATTGTAATTGTCAGCCTTAAATAAAATGACATACACAGAGTTACTTTTATCATTGAAGTCACCAGGATAGTCTTTTAAAACATTCAGCTAATTGTTATCTTGTGAATTCAATTTTTAGAGCCTATTTTTTAAATCACTGATAATTTTTTTTTATTTTGACCTGCAATGAAAAGCCTATTCTATTTTTTATTTTTTTTTCTTACTAAAAAGAGAACAACTCTGCAAGAAAATAATAAAATATAATGTGGATAAAAATAAATTTAAAGTTAAATAAGTTGGCTGTAGCATTGAACATCAGTATTGTGGGGTAGGAAACTGAAGTTTTCATTATTTCAAATGCAGCTGTATTATCTTCATGGCTTTTGAATCTGGCACTAAATTTAGTCAGTATCAAAGTACTTTACCTCCTCCTCTCCTCCTGCCTATGACAAATATAATAGAATCATAATTTCTACTTCCAACATGAAAAGGTTCCATTTCTTACAGTTCTGCATTTCCATTGCAATTTCTTTATCTGCCCAGTCCTGTTATTTTAACTTTGCTTCTGAATTTTGCCTGTGTATGATTTGAGGTTTTGATATAACAAAGATTTCTTAGACTATATATGCTGTAATATTAAATACTTTCTAAAGACATGGGAGGAGGGGAAGGGAGAAGGAATGGATTAAATAGTTTGGTTTTTGGTTTTGTTGTTGTTGGTTTTGTTTGTTTTTTTTTTTTTTTTTTTTTTTTAAGGAAGTAGCCAAAATCCCACTTGTATTGTAGTGACTTTAACTCATTTTTAATAAATAGTTTTATATGGAATTAATTCAGTATCAGAGACCCATACACATGTGAGAGAGCTGTCATCATCTTTATGTGACATCTGAAACTTTCTGAAGTACTACCATGGGAGATGAAGGAGCTGATTCTGAAATGAATGTAAACCCGATGATAAACCTTTGGGAGTGTTACAGACATAGAATCATAGAATAGTTAGGGTTAGAAAGGACCTTAAGGTCATCTAGTTCCAACCCCCCTGCCATGGGCAGGGACACCTCCCACTAAACCATGTCACCCAAGCCTATGTCCAACCTGGCCTTGAACACCGCCAGTGATAGAGCATTCACAACTTCCCTGGGCAACCCATTCCAGTGCCTCACCACCCTTACAGTAAAGAATTTCTTCCTCATATCCAATCTAAACTTCCCCTGTTTAAGTCTGAACCTGTTACCCCTTGTTCTCTCACTACAGTCCCTAATGAAGAGTCCCTCCCCAGCATCCCTATAGGTTCCCTTCAGATATTGGAAGGCTGCTATGAGGTCTCCATGCAGCCTTCTCTTCTCCAGGCTCAACACCCCCAACTTTCTCAGCCTATCTTCATACGAGGGGTGCTCCAGTCCCATGATCATCCTCGTGGCCCTCCTTTGGACTTGTTCCAACAGTTCCATGTCCTTTTTATGTTGAGGATAATGTAGCTCTAATACATAATTGTTGCAAACATTTATGCTGAATTTAATCCTGTTCCCCATGGCTCAGGTAAGGGTTGGTTCCTGAGTACTTACCACACAACTATGCATCTCATAGTAAACACATCTTGAGCAGATCCTGAATTTTTAAGTTGCAGATTAAGGTGAATCCCAACCTGTGTGGAAGTCTCCGGTGAATGTAGTCATGAAATGAATATGCAGTACCTGTCACCCTAACATGGACATGGTTAGGGTATGTTTAGTATGAAAAGTGGAAGAAGAACCTCTAAAAATCATGTTTTCCTTCATGTTAGTTTTTACCAGTTCCCGGAGTTTATGTCTGGGTCCACGAAATTATGTGGTAACCCTGTGTTGTTTCAATTACAGCTACTTGTAGGCTGTCAGCAAAATGTACACACAACAAATGTGCAACTGCACTAAAGATAGCTCTTAAATCCCTAATGATCTTTATGCCAGTAAATTATGGAAGTTGATTTCTGAATCCAAAAATATATGTAAAAGAAAAATAAACCACTCAGGTTTTCATTCTTACTGACAGTTAATCCTATAGTGCTTTCAAATTTCATGTTTTCATTGTTTTCATATTATGGTTACAATCTCATATTCAAATACAAGTCAAAAATCTAAGCCCAGAAAAGCAAGTGAAAATAAAATTTCTGATAGATGGGATAATGTTTTTTTTCTCATTTAATTCTCAGTGTTGGCTTCTGTTATTATCTTTGTATGTTGGCATTCTAATATGTTTCAAACAAGTGAAATTTCACACATAAACCTGTGTTATAATAATTACGTTAAAAAAAATAATGAAAGGGCCATGATATTATTGACTTGAGGATTGTGTGGAACTGTCTTTATCTCTAAATCCTGGTAAAGCAGGATTGGTAACTTCTTTCCCACTTAAAGTTTGTAGGTTCTTTTTCATTTGAGTGAAATGTGAACAGAAGTAGGGTGCTTCTCTTTTGCTAATGGTAGTCGTGGGAAATGGGCATGAAAGGCAATAAAAACTTGCCCAAAGCTCAAAGTCATACAAAATTTGTATGTAGCTGACAGGTAGATATAGGCAGAATACCTATATTACCCATTGTTACAGGCAAATGTAGCTCAACTTGGAATTTTAATTGCTAATTAACAGAAATTTTTATCAATGGTTCAGAGTATAAGGGACAGAAAATAAACAATCAAGCGCCTTGGCAAAGAACCCCTCCCCATCTCTCTGCTTTAATTTCATTCCAACACCTCTCCTCTCCGATAGTGGCCTCACCTCCTCTTTTGCTGTGTATAGCACTCAGTGCCTTTTACTCTTTTTGGTGAGGCAGTGCAGGAGGCTGAGGACCTTGGGTAACACTTTCTGTCTGTTGCTCCTCTGCCCTTCTTACTGGTTTTTACTCTGCCCTGGTGAGCATTGCCCATGGCTGCAGTCCCTCAGAGGTGGGAAAAAATATATCTGACTTGATGTCTCATACCTCACAGCATTGGCCGCTATCCTCCACATCTTTATTCTCCATTGACAAGTTTTTATTATAAAAAAAAAAAATTAAAACCCTCCAAAACAGAGGTCCCCCACCCTGCTGAGACAATGGTTTAAGATGAGTTTGCTGCAGCATTTGGTCTGATTTTGATAGCCAGCAAATTATTCTGCTGGATGCTTACCTTTCTGTCTAGCTGTGCTAAGGACATAGATGTAATATTCCCCAGAGAGGCAATATTTGCACTGAAGGAGTGCATGTGAATTGCTGATCCTTCTATTCTGTCTCCAGCAGAAGCTCAGTTGTTGAAAAGCTGGTTATTCATGTACAGGCAACAATGGATGAGATTACTACCTGTTGCTGAGAGACACGATAGAAACCACATATGGTGAAATTACTACTCTTTCCCTGCAGAACCAAGGGCAAACATGATACTACAGAAACCTTAGCATTTCTATATAAATTTTAATTATATGCCTTTTATTAAATGAATGATTAAAAAAAAAAACAAAACAAAACAGAGGACACAAAAAATGGGGGAGAGAAGAAAAAACCCACCAAGCTAATCAAATCATATTTCTTATCACTCCCTAGGGTGATGTTGATCACAAGCAAGTCTAGCAGCTAATTATATTTGTATTATAAATGTGTGAATGTAGCTCTTTAAATATAAGGTGATAACAAGTGATAATGACAGGAACCTTTACTGGGCTTGATAGAAAGCTCATTAGCATTAATAAAAAACTTTCCACTGACTGATGGGAGCTTGTTTAATGTTTAATGGGTGCTAAAGTTTTTGAAGTCTAGAGAATGAATAGCGTTTTATTTAGTTGATTGCAAAAAGATAAATATTTTGTATGCATATTTTTAACAAGTTCTCTCTAACGTAAATGAGAGGAAAAAATAGAAATACCCTGAGCCCAGTGTCAGGGCATAGTTTTGTGGTGAGCTGGACTTCATCTATAAAATATTCCTTTTCTGTCAGAGGCTTGCTCTGTTGCTGTGGTTCATTATCTTTTCAGCTGTGCAGATATGTCTGTGTGTGAACTCCACCAGTAAACAGGAGCATTGATGCAATCCTGGTTTAAAGAAAATCTAATACCTCTCTCCAGAGCAAACCTGTTTGATACGTCCTGAGTTTGTTGCATACTCTGGAGGTATCTAATCGATGCTGTATAATGAAGAGTTCTATTTAATTTGTTGCAGCTTAAGTGAAAACCTAGGCCTATGGTGAGGGTAAGAAGCTTGTGGAATTAGTAGAATGATTTAAATACTTGTCTGAATATCACTGTGTAAATTTTTTAAAAGGAAGTTCTTCATTCTTCAAAATATTAAAGCTAAACCCACCACATTAGTAAGGAAATTCAAATTTCTCTGTCTTTGTGGCAGTGGAAGCATTAATAAGAAAGATGATTTATTAGAATATTCATTATATCATCACACTTCAATATGGGTGTTGGAAAGTATGTCTTCCTGAGCCTTCTCTTTGCTAGAGATCCCTGGGTAGAGTGGGCTAAATGAATTCTTCTGCCCTTGTGGGAATGGAAAAGGTAAAGCCCATTTGAAAAAAAGCCTGTTATGATAGAATATATTAATGCTTATTCTGTGGAAAAAAGTATCCAAACTCCAGTGCAATCTATACATGCCTGAGATAGGCTTTATGTTAGCTAACTTGAAGACTGCCAGCAACCTGCTTCAGCTAGCTCAGCTGAAGTTTCACTGTTTATGAAACTTGCTTGGGAACTTGAGAAAACCAGCATAATTGGTAAATGCTAAAGTAGCTCTATGCTGCTCTGCCTGACCTCCTCCAAACCTGGAGTCTTCTTGCACTGTGTGCTCTGGAGATCAGATAAGGTACATTTTAGTACTAGTTATTCCCTTTCAGGATTCTGAATTGTTGTATTTTTATTTTCAGTTTCCAGAAATTGCATTGGAGCATCTGGCTCAGCTGCTTGAGTGCCAAAGCTGGCTATCATTTTAGAACAACGTTGGCATAAATACAGGTGATTTTCTGTAAGCTGTTCATGTACTTACTGAAAGAGTGAAAAGGTATGGGCACAGTGCACCATCCTGAGACTCATTCTAGTCAGGGATCAAAATGTAATATGGAGAAACAAAAAAAAAATCTAACTACAATCAAGTTAGAAAACTCATGAACATGTCCCTGTGGAAATTCCCAGTTATCTCTTGCTTTTGTTTGTGCCATTTTCAGTACCTCCTGTGGTTAGATCCCAAGAAGAGTTCTGTGTCACCAGATGGCTATGTTTTGCTAAAGCTCCATTGATGGGAACATAGTACTAGTCCTTTGACCTGCTTTTGATTTATTGGACTTGTTTGCTTTATATGATGCCACTTGATCCAAGTATTCTTAAAAGTAAAAAAAACCTCAAGCTAGGGAAAAAGGTACGTAAGGAGTGTCTGAAATTTTGAAGTGTAAGTCTTAAGAGTAAACACACTAAGATTTGCCATTTTAGGATGTTGAATGAAATTTTTATATTATTTTATGTCTCTGATGTTTGGTCTGACAAGTGTAAGAATGAAAAGTACCAAAAAGATGTATTATGATGCATTATGATGTATGATGATACATTCAAATATCCTATCCTAAAAGATAAAATGTTATGATACATTATTACATCAGAAACTGGCAGAAATCTCTTGCATTTTGACACCTTAATGGCATGAGGAAAAGAAGTCGGCACTAGCACCATCTGAATCCCAACCCATGCATCTGTAATCTGGATTTTGACAGTACCAAAAAGGATTCTGTATCTACAGCTGTACTTTTAACTTATTCTCTACAAAGATTGACAGGCACTGGAGTTCATCGTTCTGACCTTAGTACCTGGATATAAAGAGTTGAAAATGTCAACGCCCACACTGGGGCAGCAGTTAGTGTGTATCCAGTTTGGGTCAAATGCCTGCTTCATATTAGCATCAAAGTAAGGTAATATCTTGATTCAGCAAAACATTGCTTTTTCTGAGCTGTCAAATTAATTGCACTGCTTAATTAATAAATTCACTCGACTTCCCACAGCCACTCTGCATTCCCATGAATGATTGCATCTTCACTCTGATTGCGTCTTTGCTCTGGATTTCACATTTTAACCTTCTTTACATCTAGTGCTTTTTAATATTTAGTTTATAGATTAGTTTGGAAAGCATGCTGTATCAAGTCAAAACAATTTCAGTAAGGGTGAAGATTATTGCCTTTTTCATTAAATTACTAGTAATCATTCCTAGTTTTAATTAGCTCAAGGTATGAGAAATGCAAGGAGAAGGAAGACGAAGTTAGTTATTATGAAGCATTTAGGCTATCAATAGCTTTTAACAAAATGCACCTTGCAAAACATCTGTGCTCACTGAGGCCAGCACAAAGCCATTAATTAATATCAGATGATGATGAAGTGTTTCATTGGCTTTGACTCTAAGTAAAATCTCTCCTGATTTTGAAAGAAAACTAGAACATTTGGCTATTATAAATGTAATTAGCATGAGAGTTTCAGGGTTTTATTTTTGTATGTGTTGTTTTCACTGTTGAATAGAGAACTGATTAAACTACAATTTTTTTTTTTTTTTTACATTTAGCTGAACTTTTTTGTTACAGTTTGTGGATAAATACTTTGAAGCAACCATTTTTATTTATTTTTCTCCTCTTGTTCCTAAAATGCAAGAGACTGTTGGGTTTCAGGTCTGTTTTGCGTTTAGTAAGTGTTGGATTTTTCTAACATATACAATCAAAACTATTTTCTTTACAGACCTCACTACAACCGAAGAATACATAATTCTAGAGCAGGGTAGGAAGAATAATTTTATCAAGTTTTCATGAGAAACTTTAGGCAAAGGTAGGAAAGGAATAAGTTTTTATATATTTGTGGAAATATCTTTGAATATGCAGTATAGTCTGCTTTGGAAAAGATATTATTATGTTCTTTCTTGTACAAGCCTGGGCTGGGTATGAAAGTGCCTAGTTTATTTTAAGGCAGATCATTGTTAGTGGATAAAGAGTTTGACAAGTTTATATCATGATTAACACCTAAATAATTTTCTTAAAATAGAATTAAGTACTGTGAATATGCAGAGTTGTTCATACCAGTTTGCCTACTTTACTTATGCCACATTCATATGTAGTATGGTCCTAGATTCCATTTGAAATAGATTGTAAATCGATTAATTAGGGAACAAATATTTTTCACTTCCACATTGCACAAACCAAAGATGATGCATTGAAAGAGGTTGAAGACTGCTTTTTCAAATGGTTTTTCAAAAGCCGTGTCAGGTGGGTTTGATCGTTTCTCTTTTTGTTTTTGTTTTAATTTCTTTCAGAGTCCAGTACAATGGAAATGACTGAACTCTGTCCTTGCCTGCCCTGACTAGAGGGGGTGTCCTGCTCTGGTATGTGTATCACAGCTGAAATGCATGTAGGAAGTACATAATGTATGTTATTTAGAATGGATTCTGCAGAGCACTGCCATCCATTGCAGTTATGCCATCCATTTAGCTATATAGGCTAAGCTCTTGTGAAAGACAGTGTCGTTAATACTGTGTCCAAGGGATGTTTTGAAGGAATTTACACTTACTAATGCAGAGGTATGTGACTGCTATGTTCCTAGCAATCAAGCCTTTCCATAATGATAGTTAACAGCTTTAAAAAAAATAAATGTACATATTCAAGTAGCATAGCTGTCATTTAGGTGTACTTCAAAAGGTTAGTGAGGGAAGAAGCTAATTTTACCTGGCTGTAAAACAGTTTTCATCATGGAAAACATACCTCTGCAGAGCAAGATCTTGTTGTGACCTAGTAACTCTTAGGTAGATTAGAAGTCACTATGATCATCAGGACTTGTTTCAGAAGGCACACATTTATGTCCCAAGAAAATTCCCATGAAGTATTTGCTTAAACATTTTTCTAAAGATGCCTATATAAATCATGATGCCAGCATATGGAGATGTAGCTAAAATAGCTGGAAGTTCACTGATCAATTTCTAAGCAAATATAGGAAGTATTTTCTAATATTCCTTTAAAAAAAAAAAAAAGCCAAAGTAAACTGCAACAAATCAAAGCTGATGTTGTCTGTTAGGTCCTACTCTGCAGAACACAAGGACACTCTCATCTAGTACTCTTAATAGCTTTACAGATATTCTCATGGCCTTCCCACCTTCTGGTTTCCATGATTTGAAGAGCTGTCAGAAGGCAGAACATAGCTGGACTTTGCCATGGCATTACATATCTTTAAAAAAAAAAGTTTGCATCCTTCAGTCACAGCATTTGAAATAACTGCCCTTCAGAAAGCGGATCTGGAGATAGTCTGCTGAGTTTAAGTTACAATGAACACTGGGAGGAATAGCTGGGGGGTTTCGGTGGCTTCATTTGTACTGTCCGTGAGGAAATAAGTGGCTTACATTAGGTGTGTGTTGGAAAACTGGAGGAGAAGAATCGCAATTGTGTGTTTTTCTGCCTTTTGAGTGTTACATTATGTAATTTGTTTTCATCTTCCCACTTTAAAATCCTTCCTATGAAGGCTTTTAATTTCAGCTTACTGATGTTTTATTGTCTTCCAGCTTTTACATTGGACTATGGGGATTTTTTTCTTTTTTTTTTTTTTTCTCTTCTCCTATTTGCTTTCACTTTGTTTTCCTGTTTTTTGTTTTCTCTATCTACTGAACAGAGTAGCTCAATTAGAGCTATATTTAACAACACTTTTCACCAGCTCTGTCGTCATTCCTGGAAATAAGGTAGCATTTATATAATCAAGTAATGCTTTAGCCACTGCTTTCTGGTACTTGCAAGGTAAAATGAAAATTCTATTTGTGATTCATCAGTGTAATTATAGCATTTACCAGAGTACATGTGGGCAGGTAAGTACACACACAAGTTAGATAATTGGGTCAATAGTGAACAATTTATGCTTAACAGGACTTGATTTAATAAAGGTTGTTTAATCCAAAATGAGATGCTGTTTGCTGGAGAATTTTCCATCAAACTTAGAGGTTCAAAAGCATTTTGCCTATATTAAAAACCAAAAAAAAAAGTATGTATGCTCTGTATGTTGGACACATACATATAAATGTCATTTTTTATAATCAAGTCAGATGTTTTAACATCTCCCTAATTGATAAGTACTGACAATTGTTTAGGGCTCTATTTTGGATATCCAAAATATCTGGATCTGGTAATTTGTAAGCCTTTGATTATTTAACTTTGAATAGCACATATTTTATCTTTCCACTTTTTCCTTTTATATAAACTTACTGTCAAGGTAAAGAATGAGTAAGAAGTAGTAGAAATACACATATTTATTTATTTATTTATTTATTACCCAAAAGAAAGACCTTCTGCTCTCTGTCTGACAACTACGATAGCAAACCTGGTATTTTGGGGAACTGACACAACCTGGAGACCAGTAACGAGTGGTGTCCCTCAGGGATGGGTTTTGGGACCGATCTTGTTCAACATCTTTGTTGGTGACATGGAGAGTGGGATTGAGTGCGCCCTCAGCAAGTTTGCCAATGGCACCAAGCTGTGTGGTTCAGTTGATATGCTGAAAGGAAGGAATGCCATCCAGAGGGACCTTGACATGTTTGTAAGGTGAGCTGATGCCAACCTGATAAAGTTTAACCATGACAAGTGCAAGGTCCTCCACCTGGGTTGGGGCAATCTCAGGCACAGCTGCAGGTTGGGCAAAGAGATTCAGAGCAGCTCTGTGGAGAAGTACTTGAGGGTGTTGGTTGATGAGAAAATGAACATGAGCCGGCAGTGTGTGCTCACAGCCCAGAAAGCCAACTGTATCCTGGGTTGCATCAAAAGGAGCATGACCAGCAGGTTGAAGGAGGTGATCCTGCCCCTCTACTCTGCTCCTGTGAGACCTCACTTGGAATATTGTGTGCAGTTCTGGTGTCCTCAACATTAAAAGGACATGGAACTGTTGGAACAAGTCCAGAGGAGGACCACGAAGATGATCAGGGGACTGGAGCACCTCCTGTATGAAGATAGGCTGAGAAAGTTGGGGATGTTGAGGCTGGAGAAGAGAGGGTTGCATGGAGACCTCATAGCAGCCTTCCAATATCTGAAGGGGGCCTATAGGGATGCTGGGAAGGGACTCTTCATGAGGGACTGTAGTGATAGGACAAGGAGTAATGGGTTCAGACTTAAACAGGGGAAGTTTAGATTGGATATGAGGAAGAAATTCTTTACTGTAAGGGTGGTGAGGCAGTGGAATGGGTTGCCCAGGGAAGTTGTGAATGCTCCATCTCTGGCGGTGTTCAAGGCCAGGTTGGACAGAGCCTTGGGTGGCATGGTTTAGTGGGAGGTGGTGTACCTGCCCATGGCAGGGGGGTTAGAACTAGATGATCTTAAGGTCTTTTCCAACCCTAACTATTCTATGATTCTATGATTCTGTGACTGACAAGGCAGAGTACCCATGACTGTCTTGCTGCCTTCTGCAGTGTCCTGTCTTAGGCAGCTAATGACTTTTTATGTGTCTAGAGGTGTCCTTGACAACATTAAAATACCCAGAGCAAGGCTGCAGAATAAATGGCTATGCATTTCCAGAATAACTTGCAGGGTTTCTTCAAGCTTTGCTCTGCAATGTTTCCAACGTGGTAATGAGTTTGGGTTTTGTTTGGTTTTTTTTCAGTTCCAACCTTTCAGACTGAATCAGAGCTCACTGATGAAACAGAGAAAAAGGGATAGCTAGACTCACTCTGAACAGTGAGGAACTTCCATTCAGGTCTCTTCTTGGTATAACTGAAATCACAATTATCTTCTTGGGCTACTCTAATGTAAAACATCACAAAGTAGTTCTCTGAGCTATCAAGAAATGTAGTACTACTTCACTGCTTCTCAACTCAAGGTAATGATCACTTCCTCAGAATTAATATAGTTTAGCTTCTTTCGTTATCTGCTCTCCACTTGCAATCCTTGCATGATATTTCAAGGCAAGTTGTTATCTGCTTAACAGGAATTAAAAATCAGAATTACTTGTTATAGTATTCAAATAATTGGTGCAAATCACAACCTGTCTCGTTTTCCAGCCTTTAAAATGGAAATTGTACTGACAGAACCTAAACCATAAAACATTTGTGCTCCAAATTTAGATGTGACTATTTTCAGATCTGATGCACTTTCTATAAATGTTATAGGGAGATAATTTGTCTGAACAGAACTTTTAACATGTGCACTATTTGCATATGTTAGACACAAAGCTCCACTGCACTCTGTGTGTCAGTGTACAAATTTGCACAGTTTATGTATTATGAAGTGAATGTAGGAGATCACATGTGAAATTACACTCTTGGCCCAGAGATAGGCCAGGTAAGCCAAGCATATGCCCAAAGTTACTAAGATCAGGAAGATTTCATCAGGAAATTCTGGATTGGCTCTTGGGGCATTGCAGTACTGCTCTTTCCTTCATAAACTTTTAAAAACATTTGGTCCACTGGTCTGGTATAATATGTGCAGCTTTTCTGAGACAAAAAAACAAAAAAAAAAGAGAAAACCTTATTAGTGTTTGTGACAAGTTGATTCTTTAAGTGAAGGATTTTACACTGCATAGTTATGAACACCAATTTCCTTTTTCCAGAATTTAAAGTTTGCAATGCTGCATCACCTAGTAAATAAAAAAGCTATGTGAGATATTAATATTCCATAAATGATTTATTACATGACAATGATTCAAAACTAAAAAAAAAAGTGAGCTTGCTTCAAAAAAATGAATCAATTTAATTTCAGACCTTGTTCACAACTTTTTTTTTTTCCAGATTCACCTTATTTCATTTCTAGATGTGCTCATTTCTCCCTTTCTGCTTTTACACTAATTCTAATGTTTTGTCAGGTTAAATAGCATGGAAATGACTTTTACTTGAAAAGAAAAGGAAAATTAAAAGAAATGCAAAACTATTGTAACACTTCTGATTACGAGTCCCCTTCTCCCTCCCACACCCTGATAAGAAGTGAAGATACCTGTACTTTAACCCCAGTTTCAGTGAGGGAGTTGATAGATGACCACAGACAAAGCAAAATTCAGAGAAATAAATCTATCAAATAGTTTGTAGGCCAAGACTTCTGGTTGCAGTGCTTTTTATTGCCAATTTTATATATAATAGAAAATTATTTTGCTACAAAATATAAAAAATATAAAAACTAGGAGGCTTAAACAGGATTCCACTGCACTGTTATTTTCACATGAGTAAAAATGATACACCGAAATGTTTGTCAGTGTGCTTCTCTGGCTGAGAGGAACAGGGGCTCCATAGGGGCTGTCAGGGCAGTGTAGTGGAAGTGGGTTTTTCTCTAAACACAGGAGCACCATAATCCCAAGTCATAGTTCAGGGCTTTCTGCACTGTAGATGGTGTAAAAACAAAGGACAGAGAGACAGTGGCTTTTTAGAAAAGACAGGCCTGGCAGACGAGGAAGGTGAGTTGCTATTTATGTTAGGGGTAGGCTGGAGAGTATGGAACTCTGTCTGGGGACAGGTGAACAGTTGACAGAGAGTTTGTGGGTCAGGGTTAAAGGGAGAACAGCAATGGGAGACATTATAGTGGGGATCTGTTACAGACCGCCTGATCAAGAGGACGCGGTGGATGAAGCGCTCTATGGACATATAGGAACAGCCTCACGCTCACAGGTGCTTGTTCTCAGGGGGGACTTCAACCACCCTGATATCTGTTGGAGGGACAGTACAGCCCGGCACAAGCAATCCAGGAAGTTCCTCGATTGTGTGGAAGACAACTTCCTTCTGCAAGTAATAGAGGAACTGACAAGGAGAGGTGCCATGCTTGACCTCATGCTCATCAACAGGGAGGGGCTGGTTGGAAATGGGATCCACCAGGGCAGCCTTGGTTCCAGTGATCATGAGATGGTCGAACTCGAGATCCTCAGGACAGGGAGAATTGCGTGCAGCAAGCTCACTGCCCTGGACTTCAAGAGAGCAGAGTTTGGCCTCTTCAGGAACCGGCTCAGTAAGCTTCCATGGGATATAGCCCTAGAAGGCAGGGGGGCCCAACACTGTTGGTTGATATTCAAGGCTCACCTGCTGCAAGCTCAGGTGTGATACATCCCTACTAGAAGGAAGTGCTGCAGGAGGGCCAGGAGACCTCCTTGGATGGATAAGGAGCTGCTGAGGAAAATTCAAAGGAAAAAAGAGGCTTATAAAAGGTGGAAGCAAGGACAGGCAGCCTGGAATGAACACAGGGATGTTGTCAGGGAAGCTAGGGACCAGGTTAGGAAAGCTAAGGCCCACTTAGACTTAAACTTGGCTAGGGATGTGAAAGATAACAGGAAGGGATCCTATAGGTATGTAGCAAATAAAAGACAGACTAGGGACAATGTGGGCCCCCTCCGGAAGCTATCGGGAGAACTGGCTACCCTGGATTTGGAGAAGGCTGAGATTCTTAAAGACTGGGAGGGATGCAAGGACAGTGAGAATGAAGACCCTGGGCCCACTGTAGGAGATGATCTGATTCAAGACCATCTTAATAACATGAACTTACACAAGTCCATGGGACCTGATGAAATCCATCCTTGGGTCCTGAAGGAGCTGGCAAATGAAGTTGCTAAGCCACTGTAAATCATATTTGAAAAATAATGGCAGTCAGGTGAAATTCCCAATGACTGGAAAAAGGGAAATAAAACCCCCATTTTCAAGAAGGGGAAAATGGATGAGCTGGGGAATTACAGATCAGTCAGCCTCACCTCTGTGCCTGGCAAAATCTCGAAGCGGATTCTCCTGCAAGGCATACTGAGGCACATGAAAAACAACAAGGTGGTTGGTGACAGCCAGCATGGCTTCACTAAGGGGAAATCCTGCCTGACCAGTCTGGTGGCCTTCTATGATGGGGCTACAGAACTGATGGACAGGGGTAGAGCAGTTGATGTCATCTAACTGGACTTGTGCAAAGTGTTTGACACTGTCTCACATGCCATCCTTGTCTCTAAGTTGGAGAGACATCAATTTGATAGGTGGACCACTTGGTGGATAAAAAACTGGTTGGATGGCTGCACGCAAAGAGTTGTGCTCAATGGCTTAATGTCCAGCTGGAGACCAGGAACGAGTGGTGTTTCTCAGGGGTCAGTGTTGGGACGGGTCTTGTTCAATATCTTTGTCGGTGACATGGACAGTGGGATTGAGTTCGCCCTCAGCAAGTTTGCCGATGACACCAAGCTGTGTGGTTTGGTTGATACGTTGGAAGGAAGGAATGCCATCCAGAGGGACCTTGACACACTTGTGAGGTGGGCTGATGCCAACCTGATGAAATTTAACCATGTCAAGTGCAAGGTCCTACAGCTGGGTCGGTGCAATCCCAGGCACAGCTACAGGTTGGGCAGAGAAGAGATTCAGAGCAGCCCTGTGGAGAAGGACTTGAGGGTGTTGGTCGATGAGAAAATGAACATGAGCCAGCAGTGTGCGCTCACAGCCCAGAAAGCCAACTGTATTCTGGGCTGCATCAAAAGGAGCGTGACCAGCATGTTGAAGGAGGTGATCCTGTCCCTCTACTCTGCTCTTGTGAGACCTCACTTGGAGTATTGTGTGCAGTTCTGGTGTCCTCAACATTCAAAGGACATGGAACTGTTGGAACAAGTCCAGAGGAGGGCCACGAGGATGATCAGGGGACTGGAGCACCTACCGTATGAAGATAGGCTGAGAAAGCTGGGGCTGTTGAGGCTGGAGAAGAGAAGGCTGCATAGAGACCTCATAGCAGCCTTCCAGTATCTGAAGGGGGCCTATAGGGATGCTGGGGAGGGACTCTTCATGAGGGACTGTAGTGAGAGGGCAATGGGTAACAGGTTCAGACTTAAACAGGGGAAGTTTAGACTGGATATGAGGAAGAAATTCTTTACTGTAAGGGTGGTGAGGCACTGGAATGGATTGCCCAGGGGGATTGTGAATGCCCCAACGGTGGCGGTGTTCAAGGCCAGGTTGGACATAGGCTTGGGTGACATGGTTTACTGGGAGGTGTTCCTTCCCATGGCAAGGGTGTTGGAACTAGATGATCTTAAGGTCCTTTCCAACCCTAACTATTCTTTGATTCTACAGTATCCACTCCTAAACGCAGAAGTTAAAACGAGGAAAGTGAAACAAAATATGAGATAACACTCTTTGATGTAACACTGGCCTCTGAGCAAACTCTTCTAGTTGCTGTTGAGTTTATTTGTGGCTATCTGAAGGAAGGAAGGTTTTGGGAGGAGGATAATCAATTTACTCTGCCGATGTTCCCTCAGGGGTTTTCTCAGGTGTGAGTGATGAGGGAAGCACAAAGGTTGCACAACCTCATTATTCTTTTTTCAGGTATAAGTGACCATTGCATGGACTTGTGAGCAAGGTGCAGCATTCACACATGTAAAAAACTTGCTACTTTCCCCAAAGAGTTCATAGCCTGAATAAACTGTAGGCAAAAGAGATTTATGGTGGGATTCATTTAGTTGTCTTTAAAATTACACGAAAAAGTCTGCAGTGAACTTGGTTGAACTGTGTGTTCTGAATTCCCGCCCAGTGACTTTAAATAATCTTTTCTAACTCCTACTCTGACTCCTAGAGCTTTTTTCTCCCCAGAATTCCTCTTCAATTAATTTTTAAAGTCATAAAATTGGCAACATAGAGGATATTAATATTTTGACTATACATAGCAAAGGAGTGATTCTGTTGTGAGTTTCCAGCAGTGTCAACATGACTTTATAAATGTATCTTGAGATTTTACTTATATATATGTATATGTGAAATATATAGTATATATATACAATGGCTTTATATATATATATTAACATCTATCTAGGCAGCCTGACTGAAGTGTTTTCTGTATTAGGAAATACTTCAGTGAGGTGTATAACAATATCTTGCCTCCTCACCACTCACTCTTTTTTGATGGCCCGGATGGGAAAAGAATTGAGGGTGGAAAGGCAACTACGAAGTTATACCTTAAGTAAAAGCATGTGTGTATGTGAGAGAGATGATGGGTTGTCCATCTGAAATCTTTATTACCTGCCTGATTTGAGGTACTGAACTAGCAATGCAGTGGAGTTAGAAGGTCATTTGTTTATATACTCTGTGAGTCACAGCTGTGATAAACTGACTTGCAGTTGCAGTTTTAAATAGGCACATCCATTTGTAAATGCACGGAAGAGGCATACAATTCAAAACAGGTTTTCCCTTTCAATTCATTCTTTTTTGCTTTATTGCTGGGAATGAGCAGTGTGATTTGATTTTGATCTTCCAATCATACCTACTTTGATAGTCCAAAATGTCAAATGATAAATGAACAGCTACATAATATTGTTATTGTGTATTTGCCTTGACCATTAACATAAATGAAAAGCAATATGATGTAAATCATTCTCTGTATCTACAGGTTTTCACATATCTGAGAATGCTATATTTAAATGTTTTGTGATGAACCAATTTCATTTTCAAAATATGCAAATTATAGCAGCAGGCTTTTAACATTTTAAATGGTCTTTGTCTAATAAGATGAGTCATTTTTCACTTATCAAATTCAGAAATAAAATTGCGTATAGCTATTCTTGTTCTTCTAAATGAGAAGAGGAACAATATTTCTTTTATTGCCTGTCAGTTCTGAAGTACTTTAAGCGCACTGTGGGTGGACTGTGCTCCTATAGTTTCTTTTCAGCATAGCACCCGGAAATCAATCTGGGTCTAAAACTCACCCTTTTCATTAGGGTGGGTCTAACTGGTGTTTAAAAAGAGTAATGCAACTCTAGCCTATGATTTTTCTTCAAGCGAAGTGATATTTTGTTCCAATTAGTGCCTCGGTTCTATTTAAAGTAGAGCATGTCACCTTGTTTCTAAGCCGGTGCTTGTAAATTTTTGCTAACTAGTAATAGCTATGTTCACTGTTAATGCACCAGGCTGTGAGGTCACCCAAGAGGATTTAACTTCTTCTCTATGTTCTTTTGGTTTTTCATAAAAATAAACTCTAGAGATGAACTTTGACCTTCAAAAATACAAAGTTTCTTAAGTGAAAAGAAACAAATCCAAATTTTAAACATACTTTATGTCCACAATATTCAGATAACTGTTTTCACTGGAGGCAAATTCAGCTCCAAGTTGTTATTTATTAGTACAGCTTCTTATGAGCTATACTCTAGAAAAACATAAATGTCTAGAATATGGCTCCGAAAAGCATGCACATGTGTTCTCTGCATTGAGGTGTACTACTATTGACACTGGAAGGTGAGTGAAGCTGGCATGAGTTCTTTCGAAAAGCTGGTTCATAAGCTATTGTGAGGTATCAATTTTCTTAGTCCTGTGTAGACCTGTAGTATGTGGAATTGTTGTTTAAGTTTTTTAAAATACTGACTGTAAACAACAGTAATGGAACCTGTATAAGATGTGCTGAGCAGTTTGATATTAGAAATTACTGCACCTGTTTATCTAATGAAATAAAAATGGTAATGCTTTGCATTATTTGAGATGCACTGTCATTGTCATGCTAGATCTTTCTGGTACTTGAAATAGAATACTTCTTGAAAGATCTTGGTAGAAATACTTCTCTAATACCTGGTGTAAAGTCTATTGTTTAGAGGTCATATGAAGAAATGTTCAAATGCTTTTTATGTTCTTATTTCAAAATAATGTCTAGCTGAAACTACAGTGTATAGAAGTTACTATAATTGGACACAAAATACAGACAATCCTGAGGTTTATTTTGAGGTTAAATAATCCTTCACTGCTCAAGATCTAAGGATGTGGCTGGAGCTCATGTAGGCATATACCTTGGGTAGTTTCAAATGAGATAATTTGGTACTGCTAGTGCTGCAGAGTATTATTGTCTGTGTCACTGAATACTGAGCCATGTACATTCACAAGAGTAGCCTTGTTATGTGGCTGTTGACACAGAAAACACAAAATGTTTGCCTTTTCTTTGAGTTTCTGTATGTCATCAACACTTTATGTAGTCAGCATACAGCAAGCTGATGCAGCCCAAAGAATTTTAATGGTCAGTGATACTGACATGCCTAGGGGCATGGTTACACTTACTAAGTACATACTTAGTAAGTACTTGGTTACACTTACTTACTAAGTCATCCTTAGATTGGAATATGAATGTGATTGTGTTATAACCATCTAAGCACCTAGAGCAGGCAGGGTGTTGCTTGCACACTTGAAAGCCTTTCTAGGGTGTTGGGTACTTTCTGTGTGTGTCCATGTGTGTTTGAGTTTGGTTTGGTTTGTTTTTTTTCCTGACTAATTGACTTCATGAGGGATGTTACCTTGTGTGTGGCTGAATATTGAAAACTGGAATATAGTATAGAAATACGTGATCTCATTGTGCTGATCTTATCAATGGCAATGTGGCAAATAGTTCAGGTAAATATATTCTTCAGAGTGTATTTCTGATATTGGGGCAGGTGTCATAAGCTTGTAGTCTGGTGCTTTTCTGTACTGAGGTTATGTGCAACATTATAATTTTTATAGACAGTTCCTGGTGATTAAGCTGGTTTAAAGGTGTGTGTCATATTACACTAGAGCATTTTATGCGAATGCATTTAAGGACATATTTGATGGTAGGGTATTTTGCTGAATCAATCCCCAAAAGCCCCAGCACCTTGCAGAGTTAAGTGCCTGGCAAAGTGAGTGTCCTTTTAATGTTGAGGACACCAGAACTATACACAATACTCCAAGTGAGGTCTCACAAGAGCAGAGTAGAAGGGCAGGATCACCTCCCTCGACCTGCTGCTCACGCTGCTCTTGATGCAGCCCAGGATATGGTTGGCTTTCTGGGCTGCGAGCACACACTGCTGGCTCATGTTCATTGTCTCATTGACCAACACCCCCAAGTCCTTCTCCACAGGGCTGCTCTGAATCTCTTCTCCTCCCAATCTGTAGCTGTGAGAAGTATGGTATTTTTCACAGCTCTTAGGATTATCACAAATAAATGTACTGGTTTTAATAACTTCTAAGGACAAATATAAGGATTATTGATACTCTACCCTCACCCTCTCCAAGCTTTAGAGCTGAGGCAAAACAATAAACAACCTCAGCCCCAAAGGAGCTTGTTTCAGAAAAAAAACCAAACCCAACTCATAAATTGCTAAAATTGGTGCTTTAATCAGAATAGATCTTGCAGCCTTTATCCTCAAGACACTCTAATTGCATCAATTTAGAACTAAGTATAAATCTAGCAAACTGTTGCCTCTGAAAAAGGTTTAACAGACAGTTAAGTTTTAGATTAAGGAGAGTTAAGCTGATTTTAGTGGATTTTGTAGATGCAGTAAGTATAAAAACCATAATAAGGTCTAACAAAAAAAAAGGATTTTTTTTTTTTTGTTTTAATTGCAAAACAGTAAGTATATGACTAAATTCTTGTAGATTAAATTCTGAGAAGTTGGTTATAAAATAATCTACAGGTATTTTTATGCAAAATAATCTGTTGAACCTGTTCAGGTCATAGCTTGATAGGACAATATGTGTAGAACTGAATTTCTCAGGAATTCAGCCTCTAGTGGAAGTTGGACAGAATTTGAAATTAGAAGATTGCTGCTGGTGGATGCCTTCTTGTTTTAGCTCAGCACTGATATCCTATTCTCTTTTATTGACTTTGGGAAGTTGCAGCAATGGAAGAACAATTCTTATTTTAGTTAGAAATTTATGTATTATATGTTCAGTTTATGTTCCTCATGTAGTGTTAGCTGACAATCACCTCTATAAGTGATAATGGATTTTTTTTTTTTAAATGTTACTTACCTTTTTAAGATGTGAAAAAAATGTGAAATCCGATGGTATCCTGAATGGTATATAAGAATGTATTACAGGCAGTCCAATGACAACCACTGAGGTCTTTCAGTTGTTACCTAATTACATAAGGTGGTCTTACTCTCTGATTAGCAAATAATTCCTTGGTGATAGAATTTATGGCTTTTCTGGTTTTATTTTGTAATTAACCAAGTAAAAAATCCAGGGCGACACTTGTTTTGGTGACCTAAGTATGAAATATCTGAAATAGGAATCCTGAAAATTTGTACTTGTAGAAATGGGATGCCACCACCAATTCAGTTTATTGTATGAACTTTAATACCAGAAATACTGTTTTAGAAGAGATAAAGAATTATTATTCTTATTACTTTTACTGTTATTATTAATTGTTTTTGTGATAAACATTGCATGAGTAGTATGTATACTGTATATATTAGGATGTGTAGAGGTGCATTATTTGCAGAGTGAAGAATGACAAAATAAAAAAGGTAGAGCATTTTAAGTTGTCTTAAAAATTAGGGGTTTATCATATGCATATTTTTGTTCTGTTTGTGTGTTACCAGTTCACTCAGAGGCATTTTGTTGCCTGTTTTCTATTTCAATAGGCAACTAATTGTATACCTAGAGGGTCCCTGGCTGGGGAATTTTTCTTCTCCAAACTGTGAGACTGATTAAAACCATTGAGGACAGTCCTGTCATGGATTCAGCAGCAGCAGTCATTTTTCTGCTTCCTGGTAGCTGGTGCAGCACTGTGTTTTTGACTTTCGGCCTGGGAACAGTGCTGATAACACCAGTGTTTCGGTTACTGCTTAGTGATGTTTTGGTCTGACCAAGGACTTTCTGAGTCTCATGCTCTGCCAGGGAGGAGGGGAAGCAGGGAGGAAGCAGAGACAGGACACCTGACCCAAACTGACCAAAGAGGTATTCCATACCACAGCACGTCATGCCCAGGATGTAAAGCAGAGAGCAGAGACCCAGAAGGGTGGGGGTGCACTGCTTGGTCGGGCTTGGTATTAGGTGGTGCGTGGTTGTATTCTCTTTCCTGGTATTTTCCTTGTCATTATTATTGGTGGTAGCAGTAGTAGTTTGTGTTATACTTTAGTTACTAAACTGTTCTTATCTCAACCTGTGGGAGTTGCATTCTTTTGATTCTCCTCCCCATTCACCTGGGAGCGGGGGGAAGAAAGAGAGGGGAGTGAGAGAGAACGGGCTGCGTGATTTACAGTTTAAACCATAACAAGTCCTTTGGTCACATTTTGTCCGTGTAACTTTTGTTGTCATTTCAATTAGGCATGCAAACCTTGGAGAAAAAGTGACATCTTCAGATAAGATTCTGGAATGAGCAGAACAAACTATTCTCAAGTTAGATGTCTAAATGTTATTAAGGGGTTGACATGTACTGGTGTTCTTATCGTCCAAAAAATATTAAGGAGACTGTATCATTTTCTTCAACTGACACCTTCCTAGGCAGAGTTTGAGACATTCATCCTTCATCTCTGACTGAATTGTAACTTTAACTTTCCAAAAATAGCTGTGCTCTTCCAATATTTTCACTGGATCTGAACCTATGGGCTTCATTCAATAGGTACAATAAGCACTGCCCTCCAGCTTCTTCTCAGAGCAAAATTTTAGCTGTGTTGAAGAAACTATGTTGAAGAATCAGGATAAGGATTCTGGCCTTCCTGTCTTCACAGATTGCCTCTCTTGTCCATTCAGGAGTGGCAGTGCCCTGAGAGAAATATACCGAAAGGAAGTTAGATGCATAATTTGGTGTCTGTGGTAAGGTGTAATATACATTCTGACTTTCACCTCCTAAGCTATACTCCTGTAGTAATTTGAAGTGGGCTTTTTTTTTTTTTTTTTCCAGCTATGAAGGCAGAGGCTGTAGAAATTAATGAGAGTTGATATTCTTATATTGTTACTTAACTCCTAGTAGGCTGGGTCTCAGAGGAAGACATACAATAGCATGCAGTAGAATGATTACAAGGCAGTGGCACAGTCAGGCTTTTTGTATTTTCATTGCCTGGATTTTGTGACTTTATACGAGTGTCTTGTGTATACAGTAACTTTAAATTTTAATTCCTTCCTTTTGTTTCTGTTTCTGGGAGAGTGAGCTCATTCTGTGTCACTGCATTTAGATGGAAGGAATCAAGTGAAGTGTTACTGAAGATCAGTTGAATTCAGGAAACACACAGGCCAAAGGCTGACCTAGTCGAGTTCTGCTACATGCATGCTATTCGCATTCTTGACACTCTTGCATATTGCAGAGGTTTTAATTGTAGGTTCTGCTCCTGTGAGTGATTTTGGCATGCCAGAGAAGTGACAAAATTAAAAACGGATGCTGTGGTATCTAAAATCATACAGCAATTAGCCAGCTGCAATCAGGAACTTTGGCATATGTCCAAATAATGCTATGCATACCAAGTCTCAATGTTTTATTTATACATAGAAAGTGGTAGCCTTGTTAAGAAATACAATATTTTATTACTTGTGCAACCTTAGTAAAATTTCAAGCTGAATTTCAAAGGTGCATACAATTTTGTATCGGAGAAGGATATGTCTGTCTGGAAAGCCTGCAGTCTTAAGGTTGTAATTAGATACCTAATCTATTCCTAATTGTATAGTGTTTTCTATTAATGGTGAATTCTTGTAGGAAAACAATGATAAAGCATGTTTTGATGCATTGTTTTATTTGTTTAGCTTAGATCAGGTGCACCAAGAAGTATGTTTTCTTTCACTGAAGAAATTATAAATAAATCAATATATTATTAGAGTGGGTATGCAATTCTGCCAGGTTCCTGGTTTATGCAAACATGAGATATTGACATCTAGGAGCTACATAAGTAGTGGTAAAAATGATTAGAAACTGTAGGATGTGGATGGTACATTGACCATTACATTTTGTTACCTTAATCTGTTGTATCAGACCAGCAACTGTTACAAGTCAGTTTCCTTTGTACCTTTATTTTAAAAGGAAGTGGAATACACTGTGTCACTGGACACAATCTGAATTTCCACAAAAATTCTTTCTGAAGTCAAGGGCTGGGTGGATATTCAGGAAAAGTATTGCTATATATTTGCTCATTTTTTTATATTGAAGTGTTTACTCTGGATAATCATTAGAGACAAGACATTTGGGCAAGATGGAGCTTGTTCTAGCCAAGCATAGCTTGTCTGACATAACGATACTCTGTGCGAGTCCATGTGCCGAAGATGCACTCAAGAGGACTGGCATGGTTCATTTTGACATTACGTAAAATATTGTTTATCTGCTTTTGGTATTATAGCTGATCTAAAACTTGAAAATGTTTGGCTACTTCTTTATCCCTGGAATTCATGCAGCCTCCTAGCCTTGCTAGAGACGTGTTGAAACATGGACAAAGAATCTCCAGACCATAAAATATTCAAATACAATCAGAATAGATCCTGACATCTGTTTTCAGAGGTCAAAAAGACTGAGCAACACAAAGCAAAATGTAAGGAAATAGAGAAAGGTATTATGCTTAAGAGAAAGGTAAGGATAATTGGTTTACCATCTCGTGAAATAATATTTATAAAGTTTCCTGCATTCTTGAAACTAGAGGTAAATAATCAAAGACAAGCCCTACTTAAGGACTGGAGACCCAGCCCTATCATCAGTTTATTAAATCCATTCAGAATATCTTTGCTATGACTTTTCTACTTCAGGTACTTAAAAGGTAATTGTATCTTGGAAAGTTTGAGAGCTGTTGTATGTTTTAGATTAATATTATAAAGAAAATAATCCTGCCTTAAAATAACACACAGTAGTACATGAAAAGGTTTAATGAGAAATTTTTTGGAACAAGTTGTTCTTTGGATTACATTCAACAAATAGTGAGGAGTTCGATTTAAAAGTCTGTGATTTGAGTTTACCCTTGATGAAAATGAGTTGGCTTCAGGGGAATTACAGCAGGGAACAATCTGTTCCAGAATGCATTTTTACCTTAATTTTGTCATAGGGTGACGTAGTGCCGTGGCTGCAGAGGACAGCAACTGCATGGAGAATAGGAATGGAACTGGTTGTTCAACAGAAGTTAACCCCATGGGGGTAGAATTATCAAGGATGCAGGTATGTCAGTAATGAGTAGTCCTATCACATAACCTGGAAATCAAGCAGGCTGACACTTTGCAGTGACCTAAAATTATCATTCAAGAAAAATGTACATTAAAAAAGGTTGTTCTAAAAAACTTCCTTGTGTGTTTGAACAGAATGTTGCCATCAGTTTTGCTTATTTTAAAAACCTCATCTGTGACTGAATTTCAAGGCTGCATATAGCAAATTAGTGACATCTCTGCCTAACTTGTATAATGTCCACACTGAGCCTAAAGCAAAGCTTAGGTATCAGGCCATGATAAATAGTGGAAAATAAATAGTCTTTGTAGACAAGGATTATACTATCCAAAGATAATAATTCAGTTTTAGCCTGATTTTGTAGACTGAACTAGCAAATTTCAAAAAGCAATAATGAAGAAGAGCATATTTTGCCAAAGATGTGATATTGTTATGACAGAATATCAGACTGTTTCTTCAGTCTTGATTAAAATGGGGAAAAAAAATGATGGCAAAACTGGAAACCATCTATAACCAACCAGCTACCTAAGAAGCTCGAAAATTTTGTTTGAAACTTGAGGCACCTTTAAACCGTGTTTCTTTAATTTCATTCTCTGTTGTTGTGGTGTCGTCCTCCCCCCACCCACCACCCCATTATATCTGACTTTGCTTAGGAAAGAAATTTTGAAACAACAGGAGAGGCAGTTGTAACATTTTAGTTGTTGTTAAAAACAAGTTACTGGAAATGTCAACAGAGACTTGATTTCTATAAGCTGTTCAGCTCATTAAGATTGGAGGCCCTTCAGATATTTCTCTGAATTAAACCTTGAAACCTTTTGAGATTCACTGGTTATTATCTATCCTGATCTTAGAAACAGCAAACTGTTAAGTAAAAATGCCTTGAATTATGTGGAAGTGGGAGGCAAAAGAGGGCTTGTCAGCCCTAGGTGATAAACTCAGGATTGGAATGCTAGGTCAGACTTCCAAATGGTGAGAGACTATCAGGGTTTGGTCCTAGTCTTTGGCTTCTCTCCTCATTCAGGTGAACTCTTCAAATATTTTATGTAGAAGTTATGCTCTGTCCCTGCTCTAAGTTTGTTGCTGGGATTCTAGGGGGATGAAGTTAGATGAAAAAGGTAATTTGTGTGTAGAAATGTAAATACATCCAATATAAGTACATCAAATGATCTTTTTCACTGGCTGATGAAAAAATGATCTTTTCCTCCCTTTTCTGCAGAAATATGAACAGCCTCAGGAATGAGGAATGATAAGCTAATTTCACAATAAAGACCAGACTTCATGTACAGGCATTTAAGAGTCTGGTTTACATTGATACTTTTCTTGCAACTGAGGGAAGATACAGACTTCTCTTTATCCATGTGGCATGCTCTGCCTTACTGACCTCTGCTGCAACGTTGTTTGCTGCAGGAGTGTTAGAGCCACTTCACTAGTGCTCCCCTTTCCTTTCACTCTCTTAAGGCCCCCTTGACACTGCCAGTAATTGCCACTGCATGCTCTGCCTGCCACAGTGAGGTGGGCTGCTACTGTCAAGGGGGATGTGATGGAGAAGCCGGTGGCTGCAGCCACTCCTGCCAAATCCCTGCTGTTTTACTGGCTGACTGGGGGTCTGGGCTGTGGTGGTAACCTCTTTCTCCCGGCTTGGATCCCTCAAGAACTGGCAGCCAGGAGCATCCTGTGGGCTTTGGTCCAGCTGCTGCATCGCCAGATGGCCAGTGCCGTGCTAGTCTAGCAAAATGATTTGGTGCCAACAGTAAGGGAATTCACCTCCTGGAGCTATAGTTGTAGCATTTTGCAGGAATCAGTTGTATTAAGATGTCAGACTGCAATTTTCTACCTGTGAGTTGTATTTTACTAACTTAACGAAGGCTAAGCTGTCATTTTTAAAGCATTGGGGGCCATTCTGGAATAGACAAAGCTGCTTTATTAAAATGCTTTTCTTGCCTGATGTGCAAAACTCCAGCTGTGCCCTGCCTAGCTATTTAATGTTCACTTGTTGATGGTAATCAGCAACTTGGGGCTGCTTTAAGAAATAGTTTTCCAATTAGCTAGGTGCAAATGCACTTTATCAAATGCATCTGTAATAAACTTTTGAAATAATATATTCATAGGTTACTTGTTCATTTCTGAAACGTGAACGTATTTCAGAATTGTTTTTTATAGTATACCTCCTCACTCAGATAAAATACAATGCTGCAGTTCCTTGATTTGTCATCAGTAAGATTTCACAACACAGATCTGATGCATCAGTGTTATACATCATTATTAATTAATTAAAAAAATAAAGCAAATTTCAGACCAAAGAAACAAATTGAACTGTTCTTAGTAGAGAAAGATAAAACTTCCAGTCCTGTCAAGGCAAGTTGTGTAATTAATATATGCTCTTTGGAAGTTCATGTTTTCAAAATAGATTTGCAGGCATGTGGTTTTCACTTTTTCGATTATAATAACATCTGTAAACAGTTAGAGTGAGGGTAGTGTTTTTACTCTGAGTAATGGGATTTATGCATAGAAACTAAAGAGAAAAATTACTCAATTAGTCATGTAATGCGTTAAGTCATACAAAACAAATCTGTCCTTGGTTTTTTTTTCCTTTGAATGTGTAGTTAGATTTTCTTTTCTACTGAAGTTTATGCTGGATTGATAGGAAAAAAGGCCTGTTCTAGGGCATAAAATGTAGCAATATAACTTTCACCTTTCTGCTACAGCAGGGAAAGGGGAAAATATATTTCCTAGTTTGCCACAATGCACTTAACCCAAATATTTTCAGACAACCTGACAGAAATGACCGTTTTACAATCTAATGCATATTTAAGGGGCAGAGATAGTCTATATTTATTCTGTGAATATTTTTGTCAGATTCTGGCCTTAAGGATAAAATATATTTATGTCCAGTGGTGCCAATTATAAGATAGGGGATTTTGCATTACCATGAGAAGAACAATAATATTCAGGAAGTGGAACAAAAAAGTTATCTCAAATGCATACCAAAAATAGTTGAAAATCTTGTTTTCAAGTTTCATTATGCATTTAAAATAACCCATTAAATCTACTTTAAGACTGCACACAACTGTAGCATTTTTCATTGTCCTGATTCAGTGCAGCTGTCAATAAACCATCAACAGAATTTCACTGCCTGAAAACACTTGTTTTTAACAGAACGTTGTAATTTACTCTGTCATGGGAAAAAAAAAATGTTTTTGTTCTTATACATTATTCTGGTTGAGACTTTTGTGAAGGCTTTAATTCCAATATGTTTTAGCTACTCGGTAGGTTGGGTAACTCAGATTTCAAGCAAGGTGGTTGGGGTTTTCATTTAGATTCCAGTGCTTTTTCCCTCTAGGCCTCTAAGGGTTTTTCTCAGCTGTCATCCCTAGGTAAAAGACACATGGTAAAATAGCTACAGAATATCTAATGCACAAGCTTAATATGAAATTTCCTATTTGACTATCAGTCAAAAAAAAAAAAAAAAAGAAGACATTGGTTCCGTTTTCTACTTTTAGAGGTTGGAACTTAAAAGTTTGCAGTCTGATGTTAAAACTTGTTTATTTTAAACTAGAAATTCAAGCATGTGTTTTAAATATTTCTGCTTTTTTTTGGCACATTACAAACAGGTGTTTGGGCAGAGAGGGTCAAACCAGTTGATGCCCCAGCGAAACTGGATATTTTGATTCAAAAACTAAAGTTGTTTTGAATGGAGAATCAGTATTCTCCATTTCTTTTATAGCTTTAGCAGGGTGGTACTCTGCTACTACAACATGTGTTCTAAGGCAAAGCTGGGTCTCACTTCACCTGAAGGAGAGGATGTGCAAAGGATGTGTGTCAGTGCAAACATTCTCCTGAACACACCCTAAAACTTAACTCTAGCAGTTCAAAATTATTTCTGGTATTTTGTGTGTGAGAGCAACCTGTTCCAGCTCTAGTCCAGGGTTCATATGGGAGCATCACAGAGGAAAAAAATAATAACTGTGTTTTGCACCTAAAGTGTTCTCTGTTGGGTTAATGATGGTTTTAATATTTAGAGATAGTATTAATGTAAGAATTAAGTGTTTCTTAAGGGGAGGTAATCTACAAATAGATCTAAAGATTTTGTAAAACTTGGAGAAAAATCTTAGAATCTATGGCTTTGATGCACTCTTCCTCCATTAAGTTTCTATTATTTTCTCATAAAAATTTGAGTATCTAGGATTGATATGAAAGAAGCTAGAACTAAAAACAATGTTATTTTCACTTTGGAATAGATCAAATTTTTCTAATCTCTTGAAACAGTTTAAGAGTTTGGAGGAAGGGCAAGGGTGGATAAGTTCTGGGAGTAATTTTTAGGGGAAATTGCTAAAGATCCCTAAAACCAAAACTGAGGTTAGTTATAATGCATAGCTTTCTGTTGCACTTGGAAATGTGGGGTTGGTTTTTTTGAAAATTGAATTGCTGGCTGTTATAACAACATCCTCATGGAATAACTTCTCAGTGGAAAATAATAAAGGACAGACAAAAAGGTCTTGGAAGGAGAGAGACTACAGGACAGGTTTCTTTGATCAGGGATGAAAATTTCAGTTCTTTGGTGCTCCCTCAATTTTTAAACAGGTAAAAAATGATAAAAATATCATATGACAGAGTTCATATAGAGGTAGTCCCGATGTCCCTCTTGTTACATGATTGTACTTTTGGCTTTGGTTTTAAAGAGAGAGTGAGGAGAGAAAATTGTGATGGAGCTACAATAACTTTCCATTTTTGGGATCAAAATATGGTGTCAAATGTCAAATCGAATAACAAAAGCGAACTGTTTTCTAGATTAGTCTTTTTGCTCTATACAGACTAATAGTATGCACCACATTTTAAAGCCTTACCTTGAATTGTGAAAGCAGAGAATATCTGTCTTTTAAAGATCCAGTTAAACAGATATAAAATAGAGGCATGTATAATAAAATGTGTAAGCCAACAATAACTCACTTGGATGAAATGCAGCATTATTGTTTTTGAAAGTTTGTCGCTGTAATTTCTAAGGTAAAACTGAAAGACATAAAAATGTCCATTTTCTGTATTTTCACATATTTAGTGTAATATACTGCAAATTGAGGCATGCAGAAGAATTATTATTTAAAAACAGAACAGGCCTTAAAAGAGGTCTTAAAAAGGAAAAGCCTCAGCAAAGCATGGTCGTAAACTGCCAGATCTGTCTGCAAGAAAGATGTCCAGGTGAATTGCCAGGCAGTGGTGTTGTCCTGGGTTCAGCAGTAGCAGTCATTTTCCTCCTTCTTAGTAGCTGGTACAGTGCTGGTTTTTTGACTTTTGGCCTGGGAATAGTGCTGATAACACTGATGTTTTTAGCTACTGCTTAGTAATGTTTAGTCTGACTGAGGACTTTCTGAGTCTCATGCTCAGCCAGGAAGGAGGGGAAGCTGGGAAGAAGCAGAGACAGGACACCTGACCCAAACTAACCAAAGAGGTATTCCATACCACAGCACATCATGCCCACTATATAAACTGAGGGCAGTTACCTGGAAGGGCTGGATCACTGCTCAGTCGGGCTGGGTATCAGTCAGCGGGTGGTGAGCAGTTGTATTCTCTTCCCTTGTTATTTCCCTTATCATTATTATTATTGGTGGTAGCAGCAGTGGTTTGTGTTATACCTTAGTTACTGGACTGTTCTTATCTCAACTTGTGGGAATTACATTCTTTCCATTCTCTCCATTCTCCTCCCCATCTCTTGGGGAGCAGGGAGAGGAAGAGGGGGGGAATGAGCTAACGACATAGTGGCAGATTTACGACTGGGCTTAAACCACGGCAGTCCAGGCAGTAATATGAAGCTAGGAATGCAGCGATGTTTTATAATTAGACTGTGTTTAAGGGCACTGTATATGTTGCTTATCTGAATTAGCATTAGCTATTGAAATAAAAGCTAAAATGTTAATCTAACCATGTAATATTGCATGTACATAATTTTGTGGTTTGTTTTTTGTAATTATTTTATTTTCTTTTTTTTTTTTTTTTTTTTTTTACCATTATATAAAGAAGCTGCTTACTGATTTTTGTGAAGGCTTTAGTATAACTTTATTGGGTATAGGCATGTGGATCCTTTTTTCTTTCTTTTTTCTGCTTGACTGTCAACAGGTTATTATCTGAATAGAATTCATATTAAGTGTCACCTAGGAGATATATAAAAGGAGCTTTCATACACTGCCACTATTCAGATATTTCAGGAGATAAGAAAGAACTTTTTTGAGCTGTCAGCTATTAAAGGGAGTAAAAGTGGCTGTTTTCTATTAAAACCCTGCCCAGTATTTTAAGCAGTTGTAAGATTTTGGATCAGCCCTAGGGCAAGGCTATAGATATGTATGCAAAACCCCATTTTAACCTTCAGTTTATCCACTTACTAAGGTAGTTTACAGTGCACAAACGCCTATTTGCAAGATTTATTAGCTCTCTGAAAGAAACTTGCTACTGTAATATCACGAAGGAATTTTTTCAGCTTTTTTAGACAGTCTGTTAATAAGCAATACATATACCTCACCTCTGTTTTGAGATTCTTTTCAATTTAAGGGTGATGTTACATTTTAAAGCAATCTAACATTTCTCTAATTTTGCCTCAGTACAAGTATAGTCGAATAGGAGCTGCATATATTCAACAGTTCAGTCTGGGAGAAGCCCCTTTTGGTGACGTTTTTCAGTGACTTTTTCTGCACATAACGTAACAGAAAACACACTGCAAAATTTTGCACATGCTTAGCTCGTTACCAGAACCAGAATTGTTCTACAATTCTCTTGAAATTTAGTTCAAAAACTTAACAATTTTTTTTAGAATAAGGTAATGATCCCTCTTAGTAATATTTCTTGCATTATGTATATTATGATACTTCTTTACTACTTTGTTAGTATTATACATTATAATTTAGAATATAAATTACATGTATACATCATAGAATCATAGAATAGTTAGGGTTGGAAAGGACCTTAAGATCATCTAGTTCCAACCCCCCTGCCGTGGGCAGGGACACCTCACAATAAACCATGTCACCCAAGGCTATGTCCAATCCAGGCTTGAACACCGCCAGCGATGGAGCATTCACAACTTCCCTGGGTAACCTATTCCAGTGCCTCACCACCCTTACAGTAAAGAATTTCTTCCTCATATCCAATCTAAACTTCCCCTGTTTAAGTTTGAACCCATTACCCCTTGTCCTCTCACTACAGTTCCTCATGAAGAGTCCCTCCCCAGCATCCATATAGGCCCCCTTCAGATACTGGAAGGTTGATAATATGAAATGAGCAGGCTAGAAAGATAATGGTAATACTAACTTAAGTAAAATTGTTGTCCTTATAGTTCTCCTTTATTAGAGATATTTGATTAAGTATAAAATGGGGTTGCAAAATATGCTTAATATACATAAATATGGTACGAAACGTTTACTTGTCTGTCTTGTGGTTAGCTGTGAATCTTGAAACTTTCTTTACCTTTGCTGCTTGATTTCCTTCTGTGTCTTAGGCTGTCTTTCTAGGATAATATTCATTACATTGTATTGATGGTGCTGGTGAAAATTTGCTATACAATGATGATGCCTGAATGACAGGCATTAAAAGCACATATCTTGTCAATTAGAATTGCTTGGATTACTGACAAAATATTGGTTTCAACTGATGGATGAGGTGAAAGGCACTGATATTCAATATCAGTATTTGCAAGGAAGATTTACTGGTGATATTTAGACCTTTGAAAGTATGTTCACAACAGAGTGAACTTATTATTCAAGCTATAAGTGTGAAATAAACATGGAATGGCAATGAGTTCTTGCTGCTACATTTGTCACAGAGGTAGTTACGGACATAATATGCACACAGGGTACATGGACTAAGGCCACAGTGCAAATCTGGGATAGAGAAGTCCATATCCTAAACTGGCTGTGGTGGGTTGACCTTTGCTTGCTGTCAGATGTTCACCCAGCCTCTCTCTCACTCCCCCTCCTGAACAGCACAGAAGAAAGATGGAGAAGCTCTTGGGTTGAGATAAAGACAGGAAGATCACTTACCAGGTGTTGTCATGGGCAAAACAGGCTTGACTTGGGAAAAAATAATGTATTGACCTTTAAAACAGAGTTGTACCAAATATAAATTAAGACAACACCTCCAGCCCCTTGCCCTTTTTTTCTTAGGCTGAACTTCACTTCTTTGTTGCCACCCTCCCTAATTAGTGCAGGTGGATGGGGAATGGAGGTTGTGATCAGTCCATAACAGCTGTTCTCTGCCACTCCTCATGCTTTTCCACTGCTCCAGGATAGGATCCCTCCCTGGGAATACAGTCCTTTGTAGACTGCTCCAGCATGGGTCCTTCCCTACCTGCGAGCAGTCCTTCAGGATAAATCAACACCACAGGCTGCAGGCTGTTTATCTATCATCAGATAGATAAACTTGTGAATTCACAGTGTACCCTGCTTGTTGATGTCTCATTTTAGCTAATAACTAAATAAGAAATATAGTAGGAAAGGCTATGAAAAAGAGTGACAAATGGGGCCACGTAAATACACTGACAGGAACAGCCACTCTATCTGTACTCTTTTATATGTTTTATGAAGCTGATAACTAAGTCAAATTTTACTTTCCATGTGGTATTCTTGCTGCCTTGTTGGTGTATTAATGATTTCTTGTGCCTGAGCATAATGGCATGCTCTTTGGGAGTTGTGAATTTGAAGTATGGGCATGCTGCAATATTTTAATAGTTTCATATCAACAAATACCAAGCATTTGTCTACCAAGACCAAAGTGCTAATAGCTAAAAATTAGTCTCCAGCTGGTGTTCAGAGGGTCTTATTTGCTTCTTAGCCGAAGTGAGCAAGACAGTTGATAAGACTGATGTTTAGCTTTAATCCAGTGTTGGTGCCTTACTTTTATTTTTCCACTTTGGGATCATATGCAAAACAGAATGCACTAGAGCTCCTGCGCCAGCTGATGAGTTTTGTGATACCTCATAAGTATTAGGGCTTATTCTTTTGGGAAATAGTTCAACATGTACAAAAGAATTGTCAGCATTTTTGAGGCATTTATCAGAAGAATGAAAATATGATAATCTCTAAATGATCTGTAAAGCAATATTTCTAATGCAAGCAAACCTGGAATAATGTTTTATTTTAAAGTGCATTTAACAGGACTGTTTTTTTTTCTGCAGCTGTCTACATCCCTTCATCAGAGGGCTGCAAACTGTATCTTTGTCTTGATCAATTTGAGAGTTTTTCTTCACAATGCAATTTGTTTGCATTTTTTTATATTCTCTTGAAGTCTTTGGAATCTCAAGGTTAAAGGAAATAAAAAAGACTGTAGATAGATTGAATTAGCTACTCGATAGAAGTATTTTTTTTAGCCAAAGTATTTTAAGATGTCACTGAGATCAAGTAGGTAGCCAAACAGAAATGATTGTAATCACAAGTAGTTAATCATGAGATTGAAGCTGATAGAGGTTACTACACATTTCCAGTCTTTTTGTTACTAGAATTTCACTTGCTGGATATCTTACTGTATGCAGTCATGTAAAACATAAAATACATCTCTTATTTGAATAGGGAATCAGAAATAGTAATGGTTCTATACAGAAGGATAATCAAATATGGCTTTTGTATCCTGCAAGAAACCCTTAGAGCTATCAGGCAATCATAAGTATTCATTGCATTAAAAATTTGGCAGAGCAAAGGAATGGTCAGGAGGCTTTATAGCAACGGAGGTTTCTAAGACTGCAGGTCACCTTCATTAACAGAGCTTCATGGAGCTCCTGCATAGATTCCCTTCCTGAAAACTTTCCACTTCAGAAGATATGAGACCTTGCGCTGTGTGCCCCTTTTATTCATGAACACTTCAGCTTTCTCCACAGATCCTGGCATTTCTTTACATGATTTAAGGAGATAGTAACTGTTGCCTAACTCAAATCTTACATCCTTTATTGTATTGTATTAATGCTTCTAATTGATGCAAGACTTATGTTCCTTTTCTAGAAAAAAAATCTTGTTTTCTCATCTTACAAATCAGATGAAAAACTGAACACAAAATCACACTTACTGAAGCCATGTATAAGAACAAATATATAAAGCATAATTTTGTATTTAAACTGGTGACAAATGGCATTCCTCAGGGTTGGAACTGGGTCTGGTGCTTTTCAATGTATTTGTTGGTGACATAGTTAGATTGAGCACACCCTCAGCAAGCTTGCCGACACCACCAAGCTGCATGGTGTGGTTGACACACTGGAGAAAAGGGATGCCATCCAGTGGGACCTTGACACACTTGAGAGATGGGCCCATGCAGACCTCATGCAGTTCAACAAGGCCAAAGCAAGATTCTGCACCAGGATTGGGGCAATAACAAGCATTAATACAGGCTGGGTGGAGAATGGATTGAGAGCAGCCCTAAGGATGAAGTACTGTTGGGGGCGTTGGTTAATAAGAAGCTCAACGTGACCCAGTGACATGCGTTTGCAGCCCAGAAAGCCAACCATATGCTGGGCTGCATGAAAAGGAGCATGACCAGCAGGTCAAGGCAGTTGATCCTGCCCCTCTACTTCACTCTCATGAGACATCACCTGGAGTACTATGCTCAGCTCTGGGGCCCCAAAAATAAGAAGGAGATGAACCTATTGGAGCAAGTCCAGAAGAGGGCCGCAAAGGTGATCAGAGGGCTGGAGCACCTCTCCTGTGAAAATAGTCCGAGAGAGTTGGGCTTGTTCTTCTTCCCTGGAGAAGAGAAGGCTCCAGGCACACCTTAGAGCAGCTTCCAGTGCCTAAAGAGGGCATGCAAGAAATTTATTGAGTAGCTTTTCACAAAGGTGTGCAGTGATATGACAAGGTGGAATGGCTTTAATCTGAAAGAGAGTAGATTAAGGTCAGATATAAGAAAGAAATTCATTATGAGCGTGGTGAGACACTGAAACAGGTTGCCCAGAGAAGCTGTGGCTGCCCCATCCCTGTCAGTATTCAAAGCCAGGTTGGACAGGGCTTGGAGCAACGTGGTCTAGTGGAAGGTGTCTCTGCCCATGGCAGGGGTTTGGAACTGGATGATCTTTAAGGTCCCTTCCAACCCACACCATTCTATGATTCTATTAATTTCTTTGCTACTCACATAATGGATAACCCTGAGACTGTATTTTCCTTGCAGGGGCTGGAACACACCATGGGATTAGGATTCAAAGTGTTCTGCTAATTTTTCTTTTTTTAATTTTTCATATTAACAGTATTTTTAGTGCTTTGTACTGGCTGAATGATAAAAGCTGTGAGCCAGGTAAGCCTGCTGCTATTACCATATTATTTTTTAGATACTGATTAAAGGTGATATGAATATGGAAAATTCAAATTGTGATTATTCTTTGTGTGAAGAAAATGTCATTACTGCAATAATTTTGTTGCTATTTTTTACTGAGAAAACATATTATATTTAAACATATAAGATCTATAGGAAAAGGATGTTAAGATGTTGAGATTAGGTATAGTTTTCATTTTCTATCATCAAGGACCATGCAGCACATCGGGCAATATTCTAAATGATCTGATTTGTATAGCAGGAGACATAAAGATTTTTTAGGAAATATGATTGTGGCAAGAGGAATAAAATTTACTAGTGGAATAAAATTTACTGTCCTTGTATGGAAGTCTCTTCCTTTTGACACTGCAATGAAAACTCCTTTGTGGACTCATTTTGTATGCAACCACAATAAATCGGTACATTAATAAACAGGATTTAAGGGCTTAAGGAACATGAAAACATTCCTGCTAATACCGATATTTGGTAAGCATACTAGGAGGGTGGCACAAGAGTGGTAAGTTGTTTAAGGATGGTGAGCCAGAAGTGGAAATATTAATCGTGAGGGAAACTAGCTAAGGGGAAAAAACATTTAATTGGTGTCAAAGTGGTTTGTTAAGCATTATGATTTGAGGCCTCATTGCTATAGGAAATGAATGCCTTCATGATTTCAGATTTAAGTATCTTTCTAGGAGTAAAAGAAACTTTAAGTAAAACAATCAAACAATTAAAATTATGCTATATATTTTGAGTTAAAATAGGCATTAAAATACATGTATTTGAAAATTTTACCTAAAAGTCTTGTGTTTTGATATGATTTCCATTTGAGAAATCTTAAAACCTTTAGCATAACACTGGTGGTATTTGAAAGCTACTTAAGAGACATAAGATGGGCCCAGCTTGATTTAGATTTGCTGAGGTTGTAGAGCTCAAATGAAGATATTTTACACTCAGCAACTTTTATTTCTCTAGAGGCCCAGAACTAAGCACTTTTACTTCTGAGACATTAGCAGCTTGGGCAGAACTGGCATTTTATATTTTAAATACACTGGCTTGTAATACAAGTTGGTCGTAACATGGATCAGTAGTTACTGCAATTGAACTTGCACTTTGCAGTAAATGTGCTTTGCCTAAATATAATTTGGTATCTATCACATTTGTTTCTAACAATCTATAGTCACTAATTGTAAAATTTTTTTGCCTGTAAGTGTAGAGCCTTTTGAGATTTTGAAGTACAGGCAGAAAAATTCTCCACAGCCATCATAGAACTGTGCAAAATAACAGCTGGGATGTGATTCTGACAAAGCAGAAAATAAGATAAATGCTCAATTTGCAATCTATTAATGAAGAATAAATAGTAGAAAAATATTTATCTTGATCAGTGTTAAGATGAAGAGGGATTTCTTTATCGGTTCAGATTAAAAAGACATAAATGTATGTAACGTGGCCAAACAGGGATGATTTAAGATTCCATTTGTGCATATAAATCTGTTGGTTCAACTCTCTCTTGAAACTAAGATAGCCAATTTGGGTGTCCTTTTTCCCATATGATCTTAAAATTTAACTCTTCGTGCAGTAATCATCCCTCTTAGCTGAGGCCTCTATTTTTTCTTTTGAAAGACTTGGATCTGCTTTTCTTGTGATAGGTTCTACATGTATGTACATTTCATATATATCTGCTTTGATTTATCAAGACATTACCTAATTACATCTCTTTTGTGCTGTCTTGATATGTGTGACGCAGTTTGCACAACTTGGCTTAAGGGGTGATGACAGCAAAACGTACCAGAACTGGTTTTTTTTTTTGCCAGATTGGTGGCAAAATATCAGAAGAGGAGAAAACCTAGGGGTACAGTTCAGCACGTCTTGTACTAGGGAACCCAGAACTGGTCCTAACACCCAGGTGTGGCCTCAGCAGTGCTGAGTGGAGAAGGATAACCTCCCTCAGCCTGCTGGCAGCACCGCTCTTAATGCAGCGAGGATACCACTAATCTTCTTTGCTGCTAAGGCACATTGCCGGCTCATATTAAACTTGGTGTCCACCAGTACCCCCAGGCTGTTTTCTTCAAAGCTGCTTTCCAGCTGGACAGCCCCCAGCATACAGTGGTGCATGGGATTGATCTTCCCCAAGTGCAGGACTTTACGCTTCCCCTCATTGAACTTTATGAGGTTCCTGTCATCCCATTTCTCCAGCCTGCTGGGAAATTGCTGAGGGTACACTCTGCCAACTTATCCAGATCATTAATGAAGATATTTAAAAGGACTAGACCCAATATTAACCCCTGTGGTACTCTGTCAGTTACTGAGCTTCAACAAGACTTAATGCCACTGACTGCCACCCTCTGGGCCTCTCCGTTTAGCTAGTTTTCAATCCACTTCACTGTCTGCTCATCCACACCATACATTAGCAGCTTGTCTATGAGGATCTTATGGGAGACAGTGTCAAAGGCCTTTCTGATGTCCAAGTAGATGACATCCACCACTTTCTCCTCATCTACTAGGCCATTCATTTCATCTTAGAAGTTAATGAAATTCCTCAAGCGTGACTCCCTCTTCGTGAAGTCATTCAGACTACTCATGTACCCAGGCAGGCACACAATGCTGTTACTTACTACCCCTTGTATCTGCCATAGGTACAGTGCATTTATACTTCTTTGCTTCAAGGCATAGATAATCATCCTCAAAACATGCACTTTTGTAAACATGCTAGTCAGATTTGGGAGTCAATGTTGTATATGAAATGTAGGTGTATGCATGTCTTGAAATGAGGTGTTATGCACAGTTTCACTGGGGCGGAAATACAGAAACAAAAGGAAGCTGACAACTGTATAAGTATGACAATTTTGTTTTTTAAAGTTCAACATTGGAAATGTTTTCAGTCAAAAATAATCTGGAGTTTCTCTGAGAATTTAAATCTTAGGCAAACTGCATCTTTAACAGAAGGTACAAGCTGCAAGAATCAAAGCAACAAGAAATAATTTTGTGAAAGGGAATATAGATATAACCCTGAAACTTTACTCCATTAGTTACATATAAAACCTTTTGTTGATTCAGAAGTTTCTTATCTGAAACTGAAATTCAGAGAGCACCACGACAGCAACCAGAGACTTTATTTCTTAAGTTTAGAGATGTTGTAAAAAAAAGTGCCATTGGCAGGAATGCCACAGTGCAGGATCAATTTAGCATGAAGCAGAACTAAAGGCAGTGAAGCAACAATTTTAATATGTCCCCCTGGATCTGCAAGAAGTCACTATGGAGAACTGAATGACACTCTCATGGAAATGCTACTGTCGTTCGGTTGAATGATAGCTCTGTGTTCATACTGACCTTACAAATCCTGTGTGGTGGAAACACCTGAACCAAATATAAGTACTTGTTAATAGCATGTGACTAACCTTTTTAGGTGTTCTTTTTTTTTTTTCAGTCCCCACCCCTCCTCCACGTGAACTGAAAGCTTGTTTGAAAAACACTATGCACAAACTTTGAAAATGACCTTGTTTGTGCACATAATGATAGACAATAGATAGGCTTTGAACTGTTTTATTTATGTTTTCTTTGTGGGAAAAGGGGAGACATTTTGACTTAATTTAATCTCATTTAATTTTACAAGACAATTAAAACCCTGTTGCTGTAAGATCATAGGCCAAAACTATGGTTTTTTATAGTGAAAATTTGTGTTATGAAATCTGACAGGTGCTGAGAGCTAAAAATATCTCAGTAAGACACTTCTTTGGAAGCTGTGCCACTTGGGTGCTATTCCTAGTGCCATTGAACTTGTAGCTTTTACAGAACAGATTAGCTTTCACAGCAAGAAATTGAGCTCATCCTCCTCTTAGCAAATGGTCAAGCTACTCTCCTGGGCAACGAGAAGTGTGAGCTTTGAATTCTTCATCCCTCAGGCTGAACAGTAAATAGGATATTGGTCTCCCATAACCACATGTAGAGCTATAAATTTTGATCCATGAATTGCTACTTCATTTGGCAAAGCAATTCTTAAAAGCACTTTTGTTTTTTTCTCTAGCCTGAACCTTGTGATGTATCTGGGGTAAAATAATGGGTCATTTCAATCTGACTGTACTTTTGACAAATTCACTGTCCTGCCCCTTCCTTTTTTTTTTTTTTGCGGGAGCAATTGGTGGTGTTTTTTGCCATCCTTTGATATCAGTATCTTTCTGTACTAATGATAGGCAAAAAATGATATACCACTTTTTTTTTTTTTTTTTTTTTAAGAGGCTGGCAGAGGTCCAGATGCGTGAGTAGTACAGTTAGTGAGCCATGGACTAAACAATTTCTGTGGTTCCTTGCCAAACACCTGTATCTCCTGTGGAACTGTATGTGATGGAAAAGCCATTGACATTATTCTGCTCCATTAAAATGAGGAGTAAAAGACTGTATAATTGGGTATTAGTCTTCATATAACACCTGAGGTAAAAAGCCAGCATAGAAGCTCTATGGCAAAATTACTACAGTTCTCATTGTCATGGCAGGCTGTGAGGAGGCCTGTAGGCTATGAAAAGATCAGCGTCAGTCACTCCGTTGCCCATCATGGGCTATATCTCAGTCTCTTCTTTGTTCTTCACAAACAATTTGTGCATCTTCAGAGACTTAGTTAAATGTTCTGAATGGGTGTTTTGAGACTGGTTAAAGCCAGAAATAATTACAGCCTTTGATTTAGTTGAATGTCCATCTGTTCTAAAAAAAAAATTTCTAAGGAAAAGTTTTCTACTTTCCATATTCATGGAAATCAGATGCAGAGCTCCTGTCATACTGATGAAAAATCAACTTCAATATTTTTCCTAGCTCATCTCTGAAGATATATCTCTGTTTTTTTCTCTGTTACTGATCTTTCCTCATCCAATAGAGAGATACAGTTAGAAACGCTATCACATTAGTACAGTATGGGCAGACATAGATTTGCAATGACAACGAAAGTGTAAAATAGGTACCTTTATTTTCAGCCTTCTTTAGAGGGAAAAATTGAAATCAGTGAATGCTATTTTTAAGACTAAAAATGTAGCTCTCTGGCAATAATTGGTATCATTGGGATTCTACAAGATAGGGGGATTATTTCCTACTTTAGTTATTGCAGGTATACTGCTGAGTACATTACAGAAAACCGGAAAAAAAACATTACCATTAGTCCACAGTTCTCAGCAATCACCCCTTATCTGGCTTTTGCTTAATGCTCTCCTTATTTATTTAACTGTGTGTTGTGTATGCAGCAATCAAATGACTGGAACAGATACTTAAAAGAATGTGCAGGGCTATAGTAGAGGTTTGACCTTGCTCTGCCCCATGATGGAAAATTCTAGTCACATATACAGAACATTCCTGTTACTGGTGAATACAGGATATGATTTACCAGACTTGACCAAAATTCCCTATACTGTATTAATATCCTTGTTAGAATGCAGTGCTGGCTTTAGTGCTGATTACATCGTTTTGGGATACTAGGTAGGGGATGGCGTGTGGTGGTTTTGGTTGAAGTAGTTGTTCTGTGACTACCAGTTTTATTTAACACCTATTTCCTGTGGTTTTAGAGGAAAGCAAAAAGATGTCTGTTACAGAAATTTAATCACTAAAATGTAGTATTGCCTTCAGGAACTTAATTTTATTTTTACAGATCTTATTTTATGGAATGTGTTTAATGTATAAAGTGGAGTCATTACAAATAAAATAAGAATTGCAAGCTTGGTTGAGGGAGGGAGAAAGTGGTGGAGAGCTGTGAAAGATTTTTATCTGGCATTATTTTTGAAATCTACACTAAAATTAGAAGAACAGAAAGAGATTTCTGACTCATTAAGTGTAAACTGCTGTAGAGGTTATTAAACATTTTTTTTTAAGCTGAACTGCTCAATTAAATAGTTGTATGTCTTCACTGCAAAAGGATGCGTTTCTTCTGAGAGAGCCAATTGAACATAGTTATTCAAGCATAAAATCCTACTGAAGAAAACATGGAGGAAAATTTTCATCTTGGTCTCATTTAAGATTGGCATAAGTCTCATGCCCATTTTACCTTTACTAGTTGCAATGAAATAAGAATGTACCATTGGACCAATGAATGGTATTAAATAGGATGATTTGTATTATCCAAATACAAGTACATGTTTTGGAACATGTGTTGAAAGTGATGAATTTGAAAGCATTCAAAAGTTATTTAAGTACTTACACAAGTGCATGATATTATCTAAATGAAAAAAAAACTCCCCACCAAAACTTGTGATACTCTTTATGTCAAAAAATTAGAGAAAATTAACTTGAATTTTCATAAAAGTAACTTACAGAAAAATCTGTTACAACTTGAAGTCAGTAAACATTCAACTGCTGACAAATTTTGAACTATATTCCAACAATTAATGGTTTCTATGTCACTTACCAAAAAGGTGTTTCTTTAAGCTTTTGATTTAGGAGCTTGGTCTAAGATCAAATAACTTATATTTCAGGGTTTCACCTTTGTGAAGTGACTTATAAACATCCTGTGCTGGTTTTGGCTGGGCTAAAGTTAATTTTCAGTTGGTGGTGAGCAATTGTTTTTCATTTGAATAATTTGTCTATCTTGGGTTTTATTTCTCTCTCTTTGTTATACTAATTTTCATTAAAACATTATTAATATTATTATTATTATTATTATAATATTATACTGTTTTTATCTCAACTCATGATTTTTCTCACTTTTACTGTTTTGATCTGTACTCTTTCCCATCCTGCTGGTGGGGAGTGAGCAAGCAGCTGTCTGATGCTTAGTTGCTGGCTGGAGTTAAACAATGGCATATCCTTAAATAGAACCTGCTTAAGAAACAAAATAAATTAAAGCTAAGAAGGACTGGATTCCTGTGCATAATACTTTTAACATCTTATCTTGATTATCCATGCATGTTCTTATGAAAAGCTTGGATTTGTGGTATACAGTCTCCATGAGGGTTCATAAGAATGCTACTTCAGGGAAGGAAAGAGGGATGAATGAAGTAATTAATTTTATAATTTTCCTTTATTATGCAAATTATGGCATAGCTCTCTGTTTTGGAATGGCTCAGTAACAGTGAAAAAGCTGAGGATATGATATTTTCTGTGTGACTAGGGTTTAAATATAAATGACAACTACTGTCTTGGTAGAGTTCACAGTGGCCTGAGATTTACTGCTTTCCTTGAAATGGTGTAGTATTGAGATGTTCTTGCTTTAAAACAGTTTCATATTGCTACTGCCCTTGAAACTCCCTTTTCTGTATTCTCCAAGTTTCTTTCTCTTGGTTCATCTTTGACTTTATGACCTTAATGACAAAATCCCTGCTTGCTCATTTGAAATGTTATTTTCTGGGAAAAAGGGATTGACTTCCAAAAGAGAGATGATGAGGGGGAGCAAGGTGAAGATTCAAGGTTGTTGCATTTAAATATTAATATGTTTTTGACTTGTATACACCTACATTTGTTGATGTCTATCTCAGTTATTGACTTAACATATCCAATACTGAATCTAAATAAATTAATACCAGTTGTTTCTGAAGTAAAAATAGCTCATGTCAATCTATCCTAGGTTGAGCTATTGTTTTATTTGTATTGCCCTTCCTTTGACCCAGTTGATGCTTCTTGGCCACAATTCATTTGTGGCTAAGAAGGCCAGTTCATTTTACATATTTGATCTCCTTTTTTTTTTTTTTTTTTTTTTTTCCCCAACTCAGTACTCCTCCTCAGTTCAGGGATTAAGGGTTGTTTTATTATTATTATACCATTCACATTATTGCTAAAGTTATGCACATTTTGCTACTTTGTGGATAATGCTAATGAGGAGTAAGGGGAAGCAGATGATGACGTTATTCCTGTTCTTCTATAGCATGCGCTTCTCATTTATGCAGCTAAGACCCCCATTGCTTCACATCCTCAGTAGGCTATCCAGATATGGTAAATCTGATCTTGAAGTTTTCCTGCGTTATTCATAGCATCAAGTGATTGATGGTGCAGATTGTAATTTCCTATAATCAGTTTTCTGGTTCCTACAGATCAAAGAGATTTTTAATTATGAAATACAAGGTTATACATGGACTTATCTCTCAAAGGCATGCTAAACCTCATTAAATTATTTCAATTCCCTCAGAAGCTGTTAAACCTGTGACCAGGATTAAGCAGTAGCTCTTCAATTACCAACATATATCACATTTTTTATTGCTGTCTCCTGAGTGGTAATCCCTTCTCTAGCTATGCTTTTCCAAAATGCAAGAACGTCTCTCTCCCTTGGCTTTCTCTGTTAGGTTTCTGGAATGCTAGAGCAGACGTTTACTTGTGCTGCCACTGCCCTCACCACTGCTGGTCCAAAGCTGCATGATAATCTCCGTATTTATTTCCTTTGCAGCTTTAACTGCACAAGTGTGTTTTTTGTAAGCATTTAAGTGTGACTTCTGGACCCTTGGATTCAAGACAGACCTTCTTGTGAAAGAAGGTGGTTGGAATATGAATACAACAGTTAACTTGAGGGTGAGTTTGTTTTCTTTGCTGTAGCACTGGTGTGGATTTCTGAACTTAACTAGGTGCCAGTATCTGAGAAGGTACCATTCTCACTCACCATTCATGAATTGTCTGAGGGAAGCTAGTGGAAATCCCAGCATTCACAATCAAAAAATCATCCTTTGGTACCTTGTTGTTCTTCCTTGATGACTTATGCTTACTTCCATTAATGCTTTCTCATTTCTTTCTCAGTCACTTGCTTTTTCCTTCACAGACTATACCTGACATCCCCTGCTCCTCCAGTTCCTCTCCAGTTTCTCCCAGGCAACCCCAGCTTCAGCCTTGACAGCTGCATGCAAGACTCTGCTCAGCTCTACTAAGTGGTAATGCACACAGGAGAGGGATATGTAAAGCTTTGAGAAAGGGAGGGTCCTATTCAGCCCTATAGCTGTCCTAGCAGAGAAGAGTTCCCCATGTTTGATTTCCAAAGGGAAAGTATGCTCAAATGCATCATAGTTGTCATATATGTTATCATTAGATTTTTTTGTGAAATCAACTGATATTCTTAATTGAAAAACATGCATCTGACAGACTGGATTACCCATAGTCACCCCTGTAAAGTAATACTACAAAAAACTGCAGTCAATTTTCCTGCAGTTGGAGAAGTCTAGCTGTGGTAGTTTAAGACAAACTGCTGTTCTGCTAACAGGCAGGGTATGCCACAAAACAAATACATAGAAGCTATATAACATGCACAGTTTATTAAATAAGCACAATAAAGCGAATAAGCATACTAAAGCAAACAAACACACTAACACAAACTGGGTATATATCTCTGTATATATAGTAAATAAGTACAATAAAGCAAATCATATATAGATGTATACATAAAGTACAGAGGAAGATTAGCAATGCATCATTACTGCATAGAGAGAACAGAGATTGAGAAGAAATACATCACCAATTACCACCAAATCATCATCCAGGCCTACACTTCAAGCTGCGAAGCCACACTGCAGCCAATGCCAGGAGTCTCAAGTAATTGGGAAAATTCCTACGCGGTGCATCCATTCATAGGTGAGGCTTTGGATTTGGCTACAGGAGAGTCCTGCTTTTATACCCTTAGAAAAACAATTAGCTTTATACCAGATCTGTTTACTTGTGGAGCCGTGCAGTTTCTCATGATCTCACTGTTGTCCATTCTGAGAACATTGCTCAGGCACCCTGGCAGGCCAAGTGTGAAAGTCAAAACAGCTGCACACCTATGTTTTCCGGCCTCTTTCGGACAAATAATCACAATGAACATAAACATATATACTCTAGGGAATACACTTTGACAAAAGCAAACTTTGTTGCGTCTCTCACTCATGACTGGGAATTAACTCTTAGCTAGGTTCCTAACCATTACAAATGCCCTCAGCTAAAAGCTACCATCTCTTTGACAGGAATGTCCCAATTTTCAGCTGCTCCAATTTAGAGCCTGCTATGGTTGCACTCACCTCAGATCAGGTGGCAATGTTAGTGTTAGATGCTGGGGGAGACTAAGGCACTGATGTGATCCCTTCTACAGCTTCTGCAAGGGACTGGTGGTAATTTCAATAAGAGCCATGCATTTTTAACAGTGGCAGCTTGGAGCCTGCAGAACTTACAGCGCATAGTTTATAATTAAGACCTATGAAAGTAATATTCAGGGGTCACTGCAGTAAGCATCCAAGCCACTACTGTCTTTCTTATCTTATACTTTTAGGTTTATTATAGATTAATGTATATGACATGCTGAATAAAGTGTGAAAATACTCAACCCAAATTTGACTTCCCCATTATATACTACTGGATGCCTTAGCTATTTTAATATTCTTTGGATAAGCTTCTGAAGCCGGCACCATAGGCTATTAACTGAGTTCTCTTTTCAGTCCATATGCACACACAAATATGCATATTTTCATACATATGTATATGTGGATAAAGGCAGATGCAAATACTTGGTTAGAATATAAATGACATTGTTACTGGATTGCAGAAGCAGAGTAACACGCAGAATACTTGTAATTCCTTTTGCCCAGCGAAGATTATGTAAAACTGCGTTTCAGGGACTGATGGTGGAGTGATTAGCAGCAAAGTACAGTGCAGTGAGAGGTCATAGAGGTTGAGTCCTCTCCCAGAAATCACTCAGTCTCGAAGGAAGTCTAAATGAGTTGAGCACTAATGCTGCAAAATCTCTCTGCTGGCCACCTGTCTGTGAAAGGGTAACAACTGGTACTTGTCTGAGATTGGCTTGAAAATGGAATTGAGAGCCCAGTATTCTTAGAAGAAGGGGGAAATAAATGTTGAATCAGAGGTAAGGCAGAATGTGCCTGAAATTCTACTTCCTTGATATGTTTTTGTTGTAGAAAAAGGAAGATGATAGTGGGAATTGATTAAAACAACAATAACCCACCAAACACCCACACATCTCTAAAGCAAAGGAATTGAAAGGAGAGAAACCTCACAGAAGACTCTGGAGTCCTATGGTATCAAACGTTGTAGCACCTGCTTTGATTTGCCACCCAGTGAAATTTCTCATGGTTTGGCTGCATGAGAAGCCAAAAACCCAGGGCAAACACCTTGAAGTGCGTCTACTGAGGTCTCTTTAAGAACTGTGACGTTCAATATAAAAAATATGCACTGCAGGGAAATAAAGTATTCTACAACAGGGTTTTGAAGTACCTATGAGATTTAGAGGGACAAATCTCATGGATCTTTAATCTCTCATTTGCAGTCCTCTTGGCTTTAGGTCTAGGGACCTGATCTAACTCATTAAGACAAATAGCTGAGTAGTTTTTAGACATTCTAGTAATTCTAATTGGCTCAGATAGAGGAGGGAAGAGAGGCTTAGTAGTTGGAATAGATGACCTCCAGAGGTCCCTTCCAACCATTTTTGATTCTGGGAGGAAGAGGATGTATGTTTGGATGGAAGAGTGAGAGGGAAAAGCTATGGGGAGGAGGTAGAGGACTTTTATTTCCAGCAGCAGTGAACTGGTATTTGGGCTTCTCCTGTTTCTTAAAAAAGTGCTTAATGAAAATGTGTATCCTCAAACTTCCTTGTTATTCCACTTGCTTGTCTCTGTTTGTGTAACTGCCAGCTGAGACTGGAGGCTCTTTACAGCACAGATCTTGTTATTCAGACTGTCCGTAAGCTGCCTACTCTGGTGCTAGAGCTACAGAACTATTTATGAACAGTAATAACACACCTGTCACACGCTCCAGTAAGTGCTTGCTTTATCTCATGGCATGATTTTTTTAAATTTTTTTTTTTTTGGTCGGGTGTTATTCAAACTTGCCTTTTTTGGCCAGCAGCTGCACTTCAAAATAGTCGAGTTTGATACAGTATTATTTTAATCCTTATGTATAACTATTTGTCGTGGTTTAAGTCCAGTCAGCCACGCAGTTTTGCTCACCCACTCCCCCCTCTATCTTGCCCCCCACTCCCGGAGGGATGGGAAGGAGAACCGAAAAGAATGCAACTCCCACAGGTTGAGATAAGAACAGTTTAGTAACTAAAGTATAACACAAATCACTACTGCTACCACGAATAATAATAATGACAAGGCAAATACAAGGAAAGAATACAATTTCTCACCACCTAATACCAAGCCCGACCACGCAGTGCACCCCCCCACCCTTCTGGGTCTCTCCTCTCCGTCCTCCATCTTGGGCATGACGTGCTGTGGGATGGAATAACCTCTTTGGTCAGTTTGGGTCAGGTGTCCTGTCTCTGCTTCCTCCTGGCTCCCCTCCTCCCTGGCAGAGCATGAAACTCAGAAAGTCCTTGGCCAGACCAAAACATCACTAAGCAGTAACCGAAACACTGGTGTTATCAGCGCTGTTCCTAGGCCCAAAATCAAAAACACAGTGCTGCACCAGCTACCAAGAAGCAGAAAAAATGACTGCTGCTGCTGAACCCATGACATTATCCACCCCTTATTCCATACCATTCACTTCATGCTCAGATCCCACATTTTCAATATACCATCACATGTATATATATACATACACACACAGAGAGAGGGAGAGAGATCATCCCTCAGTGCATAGACCAATCCCTACAAAGCTGCTGAGTCCATTCGGTCCGTGACGTCAAGCTCCATCTTCTGTAACAGCCTTTTAGAGCAGGAGAGGCTGTGTGCAGAGTTCACACTCGTCAGTAACCTGGGCCACAGTGTCCATTGCCAAGTCCACCCCTCGATCATAAGTCCATCTGTATGCTGCATCTCTGCCCTGATGGCCTGAGGTGTCATGGGCCCACCAGGCTCAAAGTAATTCACTCTCCCCTCCAGCAGTTTCTGCAGCTTGTCACTGGGGACTCCATACAGCTGCCTTCCATCTCCAATGCTTCCAAAGCACTGGAGGGGCCCAGTGGACAAGATACTTGCCCATACAGTCCCACACACCCTGCCACTCATAACTGTCCAGGCTTGGGGAAAATCTCTTAGTCATCATAGATTGCAGACTAACCCCAGACAATGCCCACACCCCACTCTGCTTAACTCTGGGGACCAGACAAAATGGTTGTGGGTAAAACACACTCTGTATGCATGCCACCATGCTGATCCCCATCACAATCAGCAGGCAGGTCTCAAGGGTACCCAAAGGCCATTCAAACCCTTCAGAGCTCTCAAATGAGGCTGCTGTGCTTGTCACTGGGGCTGGTGTAGCTGCTGTGCTTGCCGGCTCTCTCACCACCAGCTGCTCTTTGTCTGAGTCCAGAGCTTCCTCCTCTGCCTTGCTGGGAAGTGCTGCGGGGTCTCCTGCGTTCTCCTGCGGCTCCGCGGGCAGCTGCCGGGGAATGCTCTCGGCCGCCACGAGGCTGGGCTCGGCCGCGGGACTCTGTTCAGCCTCGGGGCCCGGCTTCTCTGCCGTCTCCTCCTGCCGCTCGGTAGCCTCCCCCTCCCGCGGCTCGGCAGCCGCCGGGCTGGGCTCAGTCGGGGGGCTCACCCCTTCTGCTACCTCCTTCCTCTGCTCGGCAGCCGTCGAGCTGGGCTCGGTGGGGGGGCTCAGCTCCTGCTCCCCGGGTCCGCTCCCCCGGGCCGTTTCGGCAGCCGGCGGCTCCCGAGGCAGCCCCCCCTCGGCTCTCCACAGCCTCGCCAGGACGGTGAAGAGCAGCCGAACTGCCAGGTACACATTCGCCCCCCACGGCTTCTCGAGCCCGCCCGTATCACAAGCCATTCCAATAAAGTACAATGAAACAAGAACCTTAAACCAAAACCCATATCTGAAACATGCTAAGATAAGAAATACCGGCTGTAAGTAAGGTACAACAGGCTGAAACCATGAACGCAAGAGAACCAAAAGCAACAACTTTAAGAGCCAATAAATCAGCATTGTGATGAGTGGCTATTAATCCTGTCGTTATCTCAACCCTTCGAGCCCCACGTTGGGCGCCAAAAAGAACTGTCGTGGTTTAAGTCCAGTCAGCCACGCAGTTTTGCTCACCCACTCCCCCCTCTATCTTGCCCCCCACTCCCGGAGGGATGGGAAGGAGAACCGAAAAGAATGCAACTCCCACAGGTTGAGATAAGAACAGTTTAGTAACTAAAGTATAACACAAATCACTACTGCTACCACCAATAATAATAATGACAAGGCAAATACAAGGAAAGAATACAATTTCTCACCACCTAATACCAAGCCCGACCACGCAGTGCACCCCCACCCTTCTGGGTCTCTCCTCTCCGTCCTCCATCTTGGGCATGACGTGCTGTGGGATGGAATAACCTCTTTGGTCAGTTTGGGTCAGGTGTCCTGTCTCTGCTTCCTCCTGGCTTCCCCTCCTCCCTGGCAGAGCATGAAACTCAGAAAGTCCTTGGCCAGACCAAAACATCACTAAGCAGTAACCAAAACACTGGTGTTATCAGCGCTGTTCCTAGGCCCAAAATCAAAAACACAGTGCTGCACCAGCTACCAAGAAGCAGAAAAAATGACTGCTGCTGCTGAACCCATGACACTATTAAATATCTCTTTATAGCTTCTGCATCTCAGCATACAATGAGAATTATTTGTTTTCTGAGCCTTTTCCAGTTAGCAGTGGTTGGCAGGAAGCTGACCTCCATACACTGACCGTGTTCTTTTGGGTATTTGAATTTAATAACATTGAATTTCAAAGGGAGCTTGTTCACTTCCTTTCCCTCTCCCACCTTCAAGATTGTGCTGCCAGTGTTTTACCATAAATGCCTTCAGATAGTTAAGGTGACTTTCCTCACTTTCATCTAGTTACTTGAACCAAGTGTCCCTTGTTTTAGTATGAGTGGGTACAAGTTAGGTAACTGGTGACCTGAGACAGCACGCACAGCATGAAGTGCTTTTTTTAAGTATATGCACACACCATTTTTACTGTATCTTTTTAAAACAGTAATGTCTGTAAAGGTTTATGAAAACATTAAAAACTGTCAGGAAGAAAAAGCATGGAAATTTCTCTTTTCTCCTTCTCTCCTCTCCTTTCTACAGGACTGCATGAGTAGTGCTGGGTTGAAGCCCTTCTGACAGTAAAAAAATAGCCTTATGACAAAAAAATTGGACCAATGTGTTCAACAAAATGCAGTTAATGCTTAAAGTATACTTTCTCTAACAAAACCAGAAAAGGGCATCTATTTGTACAGTTCCTTGCAGATCTGTGCTCAGTAGTGTTGTACATGTAATTAATGTGCCTTTCAGATAAATATTCCACACAAAGCCATGATCACATTGCTAGCTCCAGAGTTCAACTGTGCATCAAGGTAGGAAAGGCTGATATGGGGCTGGCAGTCTGTTTCTCAGGTATTCCATGAGCAAGAAGCCCTCAGCAAGAGGCGTAAATATGTTTCTTGCAGACACGCCTAGCTGAGTGCATGTACAAAAGAGCCCATTAGAGATAAACACTGCAAATAACCAAGGTCTACCTGAGAAGAAAGTGAGATGTCCAGTGGTAAAGAGACAGAGAAAGCACTCCCTGTAAGGATGCTTCTAAAACATCCTGTTTAAGTATTTATACTACCTGTGAATTTATACTAAAGCAGAGACTGTTGTACGCTGTGCTTTGCAGCCAATAGCTTTTTCTGTTTAAAGGGGTTGATGACTGCAGTTGTAGCAGTGTGTGGTTCTAAATATAAGCCTATGGGAATGTTTGGTGTATGAGGGGAGAAGGAGGAGAAAGCCTATGGGGCTCGATCCTCACTGAAATTACTGTCTGAACAAACCAGTTCAAAATGGGCCTGGGTATACCCTCAGGCTGTAGTCAGATCTTCCAGTAGCTGCCCTGCCTGATGATACAAAACTCTTAAGCATGAGTGGCTAGTCAAACCATCCACAGGAATACAGTCCTTTGTAAATGAGAAATATTGGATTCAAAGACACAAATCAAGTTTAAACAAGAGAAGATTAATAAAGGAGGATTATTAAAGGAAAAAAATCCATTTATAAAATGGAACAAAACCCCACCAGTTTGTACAAGAGCAGCAATGGCTCATGTAAGTCCTCATTTGTTGAAATGAAAAAGGGCTATACATCAGAACCTGTTAGTAGCAGACAGGTAGTTGTCTCCTGCCATAAACTAATGCTTTTACAATATGCATTGTAAACCTCCAAAAACTTGGAGGTTTTGTGGTTGGTTGTTTTCAAATTTCTCCTGTTCCAATCAGTCAAAGGATAATGTGTATTTGAGTATACACTGAATACGGTGGAATGATGGTAAGTTGAAATTATTTTTATAAAAGCAAGAGGTCAGATTCTCACTGTAAATTCTACCTCTGCCCTTAGGGCTGAGAATTTTGTTGGCTAGGCCTACCCAAACACCTCTTACCTACCCATATGAATCCCAAGGACAGGGCCACAAAGGGAAAACTGTATGTAACCAGTTCCAGCGCATACCATACTTTCAGTCTGTTACGCAGTTTGTTCTCTTAAAACTTTGTATTGTTCATAAATATTTACATGTGAAGTAACTTATGCTGCTACCAACTGTATTTCTGTAAAGAAAAATAACAACTGAAAGTATTTTTTAGTCTGATGTAAATGCTAATTTGATTTTGCACCTAATTTTTAGGTGTCAATGCTAATTTGATTTAGAAAAAGCTAGCTGGTAACAGCATAAAGGTATTTTGGGCATCTCAGAGCACTTGCTTGCAAACATGCCTTCAGGAGGTAAGCAGCCTTCTTAGAAATGACATCAGAGTTCTGATGAATTAACATTGTCTCTTGTTCTGACAGAAAGACTTGTAAACATTATTCAGAAGAATGATAAACGTAATAGAAGTAGGTCAGCTTGGCAAATAAACAGCCTGATTTACCCCCAGGCCTTGATTCGCTGGCATTTTGAGATTCTGGGCCAGCTTTATACCAAATTTGTTCATCCCATATCATATCGAATCCATACCCTTTTTTTGTAACTTGTCAAAGATTTATTTGATATACTGTGCGTATAAAAATTAATATGCCAGAACTGAATTTTTTTAGTAGCTAGTTTAACTTGATTCACTGTGACATTCCCATGTGTAATGACATCTTAGCTACCAGTTTCACATCATTAATTATGATATTGCTCTGTACTGTGACAACAGGCCTAAATTAAAACTTGTTTTAAAATGTATAAACTGACATTTCTCAGGGTCATTTATTTCATGAAGTAATAGTTATTGCAGACATCAATGAAATATGACTCTAACTTCTGTATTTTGCTAACAATCTTTTTGCCGCAATAGCTGTCGGATAATCAGAAACAAAATTGATGTTGTGGTGGCTTTTTCTTTTTCCTGTCCACACCAAACCAATGTTTCAGAAATATCAAGAGTTGTGACAAGATCTTTTATTTTTCATTGAAGAATATTACTGAATGTGACCTACATCATCTGCTTAAGCACATGGCTATAAAGTGTGTTCTGAAAGTCTTTCCACAGGAATTTAAGCAGACACAGGCTTAGGAATTTAATCTAAATTGTTTAGGATTAAAAAAAGAAAAAGTCATGATTATTTTATCCAGTGAATAATGGATTTCCTTAATCTGATTTGAAAACTGGATGTAACAGCAGTACTTGCTGTTGCATTTGTACAGAAAATGGACTAAGAAAAAGTGCTCTAATTGTGTGATTTCACCTTTGCCATGTTGGTTTCACAGTTTACCATTATTTTGGGCACACATTTGTTTGAGAGAAACAGCTTCCTGCTCCCTATATGTTTCAGCAGTGCAGGTATCTAACAGCTCTGTGCTGTTTTTTTTTTTTTTTTTTTTTTTTTTTTGCAACAGGACATGCATTGGTTTGTTAGCAGATGGTCTTTTTTCTCTACAGTGCTAATCAAACTTTGATACATTTGGATTTGCACAAGGGAAAAGCTGACAAGGCTGAGTGAGTGCATCTGCTCAGCTGTTTCTTGCAGTTCCTGAGAAATGACTCAATATTCACTTAAGGCTGAAATACTGCAACTGTAAAGTCAATATGGTGGCAAAAATGTCAGCTTCTGTAATCAACTAAAGAAGAGTGGCTGCTCATGCATCTCAAAATAGCACTCAGGTTGGTGGTACCAACTCCTTTTAATTGACGAATAGCAGCATTATTGTTTAGCAGCATCTGAGGAACATCCTGCCTATGAAAAACTATGTAACCAAAGAATTTTATTTGGGTCTCAGGCAGCCTCAAGCCTTGTTCTTCAAACCTTGTGTATCTCTTTCCAATCCTTGTTTTGATACGCATGGAAGTTCTGCACATAGGCTTTCAGAATTGAGAGTCAAATCCAATTCTTGCTGCTGGAGTTGATTCAGCAGGAATGGGCAGGAAGGCTGCTCCAGTAGTCTTTGATGTGAATAAATGCTGGGGGTTTTGTGTGGGGAAAAAGGTATATTTTAGCTTTCTGCTAGGCTCTCCTTTGTGCCTATGTTAGTAATATCACAGATATCGTATACATCTGGCTAGACTCCTTACTGCATCCTGATATTGTGCTTTCTGGTTACTTATACAGAGGAAAACCAACCTTTTACCTTTTCTGGTTTGGTTTTTTTTTTCCTTTCTGCCTTGTGCATCAACATGTGAGAGTCAGTGAATTCTAGGTATTTATACTAAGTGTACAGAAAAGTGTTATGCAGCTCTAGCTTTTCACTTGTGGAAACAGAAATTCAGACTTGTCTGTGGTAAAATGGCAGGAATGATCTCTTCAGTAGCCGTGTTCTTACCTAGCACTACTTGATATAAATGCATGTCCTTCCACAGGGGAAGGTCAACAGTGTGATAGGGAAGTAAAGTTCAGTTAAGCATTGAAAAATAGTTTGAGAACACTATGCTGAAAACTGTTCCCTTAGTCCCTGCAGGGCATCCATCATTTGGGGCTTCTTTGACATCTCCTTCCTGGCTGTTCCAGAAAAGAGGCTTGTAGGAGGACATATGCTAATAAATACTACATATTCTTTTGTTAACCAAAGACTCTCATGATTTACAAGAGCATTTATGCCTCATTTTCATTTCGATATTCTGAGCTATGAGTGAGTAGCTCTGCTTACAAAGTTGTTTATACCAGGGGGTGTTTTAATACTCTAATGATTAGAGAGATCATATGAGGAATCTGAATAGAACAGTCAAAACATGAAGAGAGTGAAGGAGAAGATAAGGAAAGACAGCATCTGAGTGTACAATGGATATAAGGGGTATCTCCAGTGAAAAGAACTCAAAAGTCATTTGTGTGCTTTGGAACAGGCACATCCCATATAAATATTTCTGTATTCAAACTGATCTCTCTAAATTTGCAATTTTAAAAGAAATTTATATGGGCAACAAGCCTGCAGTTTTACCTGGAGTTTCTAGAGTATGAGAGAAGGCACGGAAGACTGACTTTTGAGACAATTTTTGGTTTTCTTGCTTAACTAGTTTTTTAGAGCAAGATGTGAGGAACATTTAGTTACTCTGGGTCGCAGTTATAAAAAAGTCAATATTGGCAGGACTCACCCACAGCCATTGGGAGGTTAGCTGCTTTCTGGGATTAGCATCACAAGTGAGTTGTGCCACAATGTTTCCCTTTTTCCTAGAAAATAATACGTATCCAATATAGTGACAGTATGATTGTTTGTTTGCGATTGGTTGTTTGTGATTGTTTTGTTGATTAATCTCAGTGCAACATTCATAACTCCAACCATTATTTGGATTATTTTATTCATCATAGTTCTGATTTTACTGCAGTAGTATTACAGGTGAGTATTCTTGGGATGTTATATATATACCACTTTAGCAAGGTGGCTACATTTATACCGATCAGTGAAAATAAAGTATGGTGAATATTTAGTGAGACATTTTCTTTTGAAACAAAAAATACAAAATGAAGTACAATCTTTTGTAAATAAGTAAAATCAGTTCTGCTTTGGTTCAGTAACGTTGAGCTTGGTAGCTTTGCAATAATAGCAACGCTTAAGAGCTTTGTGGTACATGACAGTAAAGAAGTATCTTAGGTAAATGTTTTACAATAACTAGCTAGAACCGAACTAGTGTTTGCTGGCACGACAACCAGACGTTCCAAACTTAAAGTTCAGCCAAAGGACCAAGTGAGAAAGAAAAAGAACAGGCAGAAGTGACCACTAGGGGTCCCAAACACCACTACCACATTACTGTGAGCATGCAGTGGGAAGTTTCTGGAAGAATGATGTCGTGTTAAGTAGCTTTATGAATATACATGTAATGTAATGAATATGTATGTTTGATGACTATACAATCATGGCTTGTTTGGTGCTCGAGCGAGACATGCTCAGAGGAGCTATGATTTGGAGACAAGTAACATATTCCTCACTTCTTAGTATATGCACATTTGAATAACATTTTTTTATCAGATTGATACAATTTATCTAATACTCCAGTATTTATTTTTTACTTGAAATGGTAAAGAGAAAATCAGTTAAATGGAGAAACTATTACTGTTTCAGGCAATATACTTTTGTGACTGCGCAGTGGTACCATTACTTAAGCTTGTATTTTTTGGAAGATGGGTTTTTTTAATCCTCATCACTAATTAGGGATTCAGGAACTCCGTATCTGCAAGGGAGAACAATTCTTTCTATGCATCATATATGTGATGTTTCTCTTTTATCACTTATGACACATCACTCTGTGTCTCATATAATGAATGTCAAGATAAAATCCAACTTCTCTTACAGTGATTGTGCACATTGCTTGATCTAAAGCTACAGGATTTGGGTTATAGCATAGCCCAATAGTGTCAGTGGAAAATAAATCCAAATAATGTTTTGTTAGCAGGAAATATGAAAAATGAAGTTTAGGGACAGAGGAGAAGCAGCTGTGTTATCTAGAAGCTATGACAAGCCAGTATTCCCTTGCTGCTTGAATTGAAACATTTCATCATTTGGCTGAATAGCACCAACGGTGACACATCATTTTCCATGATATACTGTTTTTTTTAATATGAGACATAATATCTCTGTTGGGCTGTCATATAAGAGCTAATTTTGTTTTGCATATATATGTATATCTTGTTCATTATAAATGTCCACACCAATCCATATTTCCACAGTAGAGAAGTTGGAAAATTCACAGATCAAAAAACAAAGTTTGAACAAAGTGGACTTTTCTAGTTGAAGTAGAGCAGATAATGGCAAGTTTTGTCACATCACTGTAGAATTGTGCTATACAATGAGAGTTCCTTAGATGATATAAAACTGATGTCGTTACCTTCTCAGAGCATTATTTATGGATAACGACGTCATGTGTAACTTGTTCTCTTTGCAAATGCAGCTTGTAGAGATTTTCTTTAGCTGACTATATTCATGTGCAGAGATGCACTGTGAGTTGTATAAACACCTACTGTCCAATCTCACTCTGAACAATTAGAGTCCAAAACCTACAGGATGGATACTCTTAGCATAACAAGCAGTAAGTTCAAACAAATATTGAAAGAAAGATGCCCAACATCTAAGGGATGTGGTCTTTAAACAACAAAGGAGAGATGGGGTAGGAAGGAAGAGCATCCAGGCTTCTCTTTTATAGCAGCTTAACATGGATGGCCTGTAATGTACAAGCTTATGCAGCAAACAGTGGATGTGAGTGATGATTACTGTTACTGTGAGTTAGTAGAGTTTTCCGTGGTGAACTTCAGATATGGACCACAGTTTTGCTTGTTCTGCTGCAGGGGTGGAAGACACAGCTATGCATATTCCTATAGCAAATGTCTGCGGTCTATCATAAACTTTGTTTGTTTTTGGGCACCATAGCAAGTAGAATGGCTGTACATAAATAACTCAGATATAAAACTGCTGTAAGAACTGTGTTTATAATGTCCCTCTGTTAAGAGAAGCAACACTTGGGAAGTACATTTTTGCACCTTTAAATAATTTTGCTGGGACTTCTGGAATGTAAGATTAAACCTGTGATGTGGTACTTGGTCATGTTTTAGTAGTTGAAGATCTACTTAGCTCACAATTAACATGTAAGCTGGAAAGGAATAAACTCAGAATCACATATACAGTCATAGATTTTCGTCACAATGCCAGCTGATGTCAAAATCTGAAATGAAACTGCCTCTTTTATTCTCACCCACTAGGACAATTTGGGGCAATAACATAGTTCATGCATGTGTACATCCAAGCATTTCAGTGCTAAAATTCTGCTACAGAGTCTACAGGAATAGTAGGATTTTAAGAACTTGTCTTGGCTTTGGCTGTAATAGAATTAATTTTCTTCCTAAGTGGTTCTTAGTTCTGGCTGGCTCTTAGTTGCTGGCTAAGGTTAAACTACAGCCCCTTAGAGGGCACTCTAAGGTAAGATAAGGACAAGTGAGCCTTAAAAGACCACCTACTCATAGCTCTTCAAAATGCAGTGGCCTAATAAGCTGAAGACACATGTTCCTTCTTGGGAGTGGAGACCATATGCTGTGGTTTATGAAGAAATTATGAGACCATATTAGCTAGAATCCAGTTATACACAACAATAATTTTCCAAATGCAGGTGGGCTCCAGCAGTCTTAAAGGGCATGGAAATAACCCATATAACTTCAATTTTGCTAAAGAAACGTGCAATGACCTTCAGAACAAGAATTAGCCTTAAAGGCCTTTGTAACTCTCTGTAAAGAAATCATGCTGCTTTCATCAGGTGAGGGGAACTGATACAAAGCCTCATGTAGGAAAACGTTAAAGCAAGTACCTGTATTTAAGCAGCTTTCTGAGCTTATCTTTCAAGAGCTTGGGCTGTAATTGACTGAAAATCTATAGCACTGTTGCCTGCTGAAGCACATTTCCTGATCACATTCATATACCATAAACACAGGACTTTCTTATCTTAGTAGAAAGTCTGTTGTCTCCATATCTGCAACTAATTAACATAACCTGACCAATCCTTAGGCATATGGAACCAAAAATGAAGTGAGTATCAAGAGCCACAAATGAAGCATTTATGAAGTGTAATTCAGCAGCATGTGCCACTGTATCTGCAGCACCCCTGGTATTTGAGTAGAACCACCTTAGTTCAGAATTTTTGGGATTGTATAAGAAAAGTCCAGGAGAATAAAAACCAAGATGCCTTGTCAGTTCTGTACCAAATATCTTTTCAGGCCAGCATGGAGAAAAAAAATCCTTTTGATTGAAACATCAACCTATCAAGTAAACTATGAATTTGAAAGTCAGGAAAACTTTGCCTTATCTGAACTATGGCAGCTGCATATATGCTTTATTGTTTCTGATATTAAATTAGAAGCTATGTCAAAGAATTAAAGTGGTCTTATGTGAAAGGGTCAAGGACATTCTTGTCAATTAGTTGTTTTTTTTTTTTGCTCATGAACTTACAAAAAGGAAAATAATGTAAATTTTCTGTACTACAGTGTAAGTGGATCTATAACAAAACATTTTACAGCTTTGAGGAACATGCTACAACTAAAACCACAATGAATATATTTATAATCATGAATATGGAATCAGCAGCTGAAATGGGACTTCAGGACTACTGTTGTGAATGTTTAAAAACATTGGTGTCGTGTAAAAATATATGTATCTTTCTACGCTAATCTTTCTTTCCAATATTCAGCTTTGAAGTGGTGGGGGCTGGTGGGAAAGTAGCAATTACCTATACCTGGCAACAGAGTCTGCTATTACCCAGAAGCATACCGTGAAGAAAGAGCGGATTTGAAAAGCAACAACTAGGAACTCACTAGCAATAAAGATCAGCTCCCTAAAACACTTAATTTTACTCCCCTTCACGTAAATGACTGGGGCAGTGGGATGACTTTCCTCTGTTAACTAGAGGTTGTCAAGACTGTGTCTTAGAAACTTCACAGCTTTTAAAGCAGTGAAGATGAAAAGCAAACAAAGTTCTCATCTAGATTTATGCTCACAAGTCCACAATAACCACATTTCGATTTAACAAGGAGAACCCAAAGCTCAGGTCAGATTTTTCCCACTTTTAATTTCTTACCCTGATTTTATTTAGTCCATACTTTGAGGTATTAAGCAATTAATCACATTTCAGTGCCTCAATCTGGACATCAATAAAATAATGTGCTGCTCCTGATCATGTGGGAAAACCCCAGAATAAGTGACCACCCCATTTGCTCTGTCATAAATGTAAGGATGGAAAACAGTCCTTCTCTGCACTGTCTCACCTTGTGATTTCCACCTTTACCTGGGGCATCTTTCCTTACTGTCTCCATCTCTCTATGCAACAGCAGGATAAAAGTCCTGTAGATGAAAGCCTCAAACAATTTGTGATATTGATTCATATCTGAAACAGGAAAAGCAATTCTGTCATCACATGGTTAAAGACTGATAAGTTAGTACAGGATGGATTTTTCAGTCAGTCAAATATAGGAGAAAGCATAGCTGGGGGATGTGTTATGTTCGTTTGGGAAAGGAATTCAAGAGCACTTGTAAACTCCAGATTTGCAAGGTGGTTCAACCACAGTAAACTTCACAAGGCCTGAAGTGCTCCAACATGTTTTTCTCTATCTACTAGCAAAACTTTCATCTTGTCCTTCAAATGGATGTCTCGTCCGTGACTTGATCTCACCTTGGCACCAATTGTGCTGTGTGAGGAGGAATAGTTTGGAGCTATATTTGAATACTGAAGGATCTGAAGTCGCTGCCATCTGAGCCATTTCCCTCAGGATAATATGTAACCCTACTTGTACTTTCCAAGGTCATTCTGCCTTTTAAGTCCCATTCCCATGTACACCTTTCTCATACAGTTTCTCATTCTCACTAAATAAGTTGCAGGAGCAACTTATTTTAGATTGAATAATTTGCTTACCTCCCTGCAGCTGTCACAGGCCATTTGAAACACAACTTTTGAAAGGAACAATGGCAGGATAATTCTTATGGCAGCTTTCTTAGTGGTTCTACCCCCTTGTCCTGTGACTTGCGTTTGTGCATTGTCCACTTTGGCTGCATGTGTGTGTGGCTTTCAGTATCCATGCATGTTACTTCAGTGAATTGTGTCTGGTTTTCAAATATATGAAATGTTTATGTATGTATATTTTGCACTGAAATCCTGCTTAATTCTCTTCAATGATTTTAACAGAATGACAAGAAAGTGCTTCCAGCTTTCAATTCAGGAGAATGTTTGATGAGCGCTGTGTATATGCTTAAGTGCTGGCATGAACAGGAATGAAAGCAGGCAGTTTTATGAAATAGAAACGTAAGAAAACGGCAAAGGTGCAACTGGTTCTACATTCAGCTAATTGCTGTGTGCTTTGCTCCTGATATTAATGAAATAAAATACTGCCACACTAATGTATGTGAAAATACAGACATGGGGGCTGAGCTTGAACTCATTCAGGTGAGTTACTTGGACTGATGTTTCTATTTCAAACCTTACATCTATGCGTATCTGTATTATTTTGGTCAGCAAGTATTTGGCTTGTGTTCCTGTGTACTTCTTGATATTATTTGCTTATAAGTATCTCTCTGCTCTATGAATTAATTTAAATTGTAGCATTTATATTCCTATAGCTCCAGATTCCTCACACAGTTCTTAGAAAAAGTCTTGGTTACATGACTTTTACATAGTAATGACACTGAATATTTGTATTTTAAACATTTTTATTAATGTGATCTTATTGAGGAGATTTTAGGATTTCTGTGTCTTGCTTCTAAAAAAAAGGTGGGGAGGGTATTGTTTTTAATAAAGAATCCTTAAATTGAACTAAAAGAAATGTCTTAGAGTCTGTAAACTTTAATGGCATTTGTACTACTATATTGTCTATATTTTAATGTTCAAAAATTTTCACATTTTCTTCACTCCTTTTTTCAATCACAATGTTACAATGTTTTTAATCAAAGTGTTACAATTTGTATTATGCAAATCACTGTATCTTTTACATTTGGTTATTTTTGTTTTGCTTCTAAAGCGAGTTTTATTTTAAAATCTCATCTCTTGCTCTTTTGGTTCCTGTTTCCTTTTTCCTGTGAGGAAAGAACTTGCAGTATTAGGATGTGAAACAGTCCCATGGAATTAGCTCTATAAACAACAATCTATCCATGGCTTCATCTACTGAGTGTGTTTATCTTGAATTAAAGTTTTGAGGAGCAATTAACACTTTGTTTTATAATGTATCATCTCTCCTGTTCTGAATCTGAACTGTTACTTAAAAGTATCTATGGCTTAATACATAGGAAACTCCTGTCTCACTCTGGGTATGGCAGAGTTTACTATATGTAGAAGGGGAGTCGCAGAGTCTGTGTCCCAGTTCATTATAAAGAGAAGCTTCACTGTGTAAGGTAGTTTTTCATCCTTATTCTAGTGGCTGTTCTCCTCCAAGCTCCTACTGTGTTGTCCTGAGGTAAATGCAAAGTAGTAGCCAGTGCATTTTCCTGCTTTACAAACCAAGGATGAGGGCTTAAGCTGCAAGCTCTTGCCTATCCGGGAGCAGCAGCAATGCTTGCCTTTGTAACAGTGTTTTGATTAGAGTTCCTAGAAGCTTTTTTGGTGTGATTTGATTTACTGCTTTTTCTTTATTTCTCTACGTAAAGGTTCTGTAAGATGAATGAAAAGGCCCTTAGAAAACACGTTCTCTGCAAGGTGTATTGCTGGTGAGTTCGCTGCTTGTTGAAGCTACATACAGTTGAGCTAAGCTAATGGCTCTTTGCTGCCAAAATGAGCAATTACTCTCCCTCCCCAGTGACTAATCTTTGACAGCTCTTCTCTGAACCAGTTCACTTTGCTGTCCCAGTAGGACATGGTTTCCTTTTACTTTGGGCAAATGAATTTTCTGCTGCTTTAGTTAATTGAATCAAGTTGGCAATGGGCAGTATATTCACTGAGTGCCTGAAATGTAGCAAGAAAACTGGCAGCGGCACATGATCCGGGGAAGGGCAGGTGTCAGGTAGTGGGGGAAATCGTAGCATGGAAAGCTGTCCAGGAAGCCATTGGTTTATAGTAGGGGCATACTGAGTTCTGAACAGGCCTACAGAACGTAGCACAGAGCTGGCTGAAAGCTCTTTTACTCTTTTCCTTACTCAACCTCCTCTGTAGTGGTAGAACATAAAAAAATCAATTGTATGAAGTTATTTTGAGATCTTAGGGCTGATTCTGAAAAATCTATCTGCTTCTTTCACCTCTTTTACATAGGTGGGTGCAACCTTGCTTTTTACACCTTCCTTCCCCCCAAAAAAACACCTTTCGTTTAATCTTTTCCATGGATTTGTCGTGGCTTAAGCCAGGTCAGCCACATAGTTCACTCACTCACTTGCCCCTCTTTCTTCCCCCCGTTCCTGGAGGGATCGGGAGGAGAATGGAAAGGATGCAACTCCCACAGGTTGAGATAAGAACAGTCCTGTCACTAAGGTATAACACAAAACCACTACTGCTGCCACCAATAATAATAATGACAAGGGAAATACAAGGGAAGAGAATGCAACCGCTCACCACCTGACACCAAGTCTGACGCAGCAGGGAACCCCCCTCTTCTGGGTCCCTGCACTTAATTTTTCACATCCTGGGCATGACGTGCTGTGGCATGGAATACCTCTTTGGTCAGTTTGGGTCAGGTGTCCTGTCTCTGCTTCCTCCCGGCTTCCCCTCCTCCCTGGCAGAGCATGAGACTCAGAAAGTCCTTGGTTAGACTAAACATTATTGAGCAGCAACTAAAAACATTGGTGTTATCAGCACTGTTCCCAGGATGAAAGACAAAACCACAGCACTGCACCAGCTACTAAGAAGGAGAAAAATGACTGCTGCTGCTGAACCCAGGACAGGATTAGAGCTTTGGCCTGGGAGTGTGATAAAGGTCACAGTTTGCATATCTCTTGGGTTGCAGAAGCAGCATTATGTATTTTTGGGGTTTTAGAGCTGGAATTCGCAGTGGCTGTTTTGTTTCATTCTCATTCAGCTCTATTTTGTGTTTTTCTTTCCTGTTTTCCAGTGCATATTATTAGGCTTTACTGTCATGACTTCTTTTCAGAACTACAAAACTTAACCTGAATCCCTGAAAGTGCCTATAGGAATTACTTTTCTTATTGCATCCTGTATGAAATATAGTGAAATTACCTTTTAAAGAATTCTCTGACCTAGGGACTGGCTCCTGTCAAAAAAATAACATTGTCTTATTTTCCTTCTCTGCTCACCCTATTTCTTGCAGATATTTAAGTGAAATCAGGAATTTGAAAGAACCAGATAAATTTGAGCTCTCCAGGTCAGTTGTTTTGTGTCATATTGGCTTCAGTGCACTTGACTTAACAAGTAAAGAATGTAAAATCAAAACAAAAAATCTAGTATTTTCTATATATCCTATTGCATTTTTCATCATAGCAAAAACTGTCTCGACTAAAGGGAGTTGATGTGAAGATATACTGCTGCCTGTGTTTCTACTCTTTGTTAGTTTCTGTTTCCTCAGTGGTATACAAACTTTGTGATAGAAATTGCACAAAATATAATTTGCCAAAATAAAAGCTTTGTAAGTGGAATCCTTTATTTTCCCCAGAATCAGAAGGTCATAGAACAACTCTTAGCCTCATCCACCCATGAAATAGAGAGGATCTATGTAAAGAAGTTGTCTATTGTCCATTTTATTGTGCACAGTACTCATCCCTTCTAAAGGTAAACAGATATGTCTGCCTTTGTACTGCAAAATATCAGAGAAAGAGTATCATTAAAACAGAGTCTGTATAATCGTGAACCATATGATTTAGAAATAGAAAAGCTGTTTGGAATTCACCTAGATCTTGCTAAGATTGAATTTTCCAATTGGATTGTTTTCCTTAGGGAACATGCAATGAACAGTTCTGAAATTTATACTGTGCTGCTATAAAGCACATATTCTATCCATTTATCCATTTTGTTCTCTAATCAAATTACTTTCAATTACCTAAGGTGTAGGAAACGTGTTTGATTCTCTAACTTATGTTCCCGTAATTGTAAGCAAGTGATCATTACATCTTAAGAACAAGTACTTATCTTAATGTTCTCTGATGATTTAGATTTTTTTATTTATATTTGTTTGCCTCTATTTGAGAGTCTTTACATTATGCATGGTAATGAATATCTAAGGACTTTGCTCACTGCTAGAATATTAACTGGCCAATCTGGATTTTCCTGGCGGGTGCATCCCTGATGACGTATGAAAAAAGGAGCTTTCACCAGCCAGGCTAGAATCCTGTTTCAAGAAGTAATGTTGAGCTCAAGTTCAATATGGTGTTGGCAGGTTTGCTGGGTGATGAAGGAAGGAAAAGTACCAGTTTAACACCAGAAGACCTTGCTCTACCAGTAATAATGTGTTACCCTTTTCCTGACTATCTTGATGGTGTCATCTTCTTAGGCAGTATTTATTGCTAGCTATTAAAAAGCCCTTCTTCCCCTTCATTCTGGTGTGCAATGTCTAAGGTAACAATCTACACCTGCATTCCTTTCCTCTAGCTTCCTCATTATGTCTAGTTCTAAATGTGTATAAATTGCTGTCAGTGATATTTCTTCTCCTTTCATTGTACAAATAATTTTGCTTTGACTTTCATTTCCCAGTGACATTTCACTTGACTGTCTCAGTACATTTCTGACATTCTAAGTTTTACAGTTCCCTTCATATTAATACCTCTATTCTCTCATGTTTGCATTAGTGTTGTATCTAGCACCAACGAAACACATGCAATTAAGGTGGTAGTTTCACACCTGTCCAATAATTATATAAGCTCTCCTTAGAAATAAGAAATGTTCTGGATTCTAACTTCATAAAATTCTAACTTCATAAATTGATATGCCTTCCAGTATCTGAAGGGGGACTATAGGGGTGCTGGGGAGGGACTCTTCATTAGGGACTGTAGTGAGAGGACAACAGGTAATGGGTTCAAACTTAAACAGGGGAAGTTTAGATTGGATATAAGGAAGAAATTCTTTACTGTAAAGGTGGTGAGGCACTGGAATAGGTTGCCCAGGGAGATTGTGAATGCCCCATCCCTGTTGGTGTTCAAGGCTGGATTGGACATAGCCTTGGGTGACATTGTTTAGTGGGAGGTGTCCCTGCCTGTGGCAAGGGTGTTGGAACTAGGTGATCTTAAGGTCCTTTCCAACCCTAACTATTCTATTATTCTATGATTCTGTATGTTTTGATTGAAGTTTCTCACTCCGTTTCTGAGACTGACATCTCAACCAGGTTAAAATACTTTTTTTTCCTTTAATCGAAACAAACATTAATGCTTTTCTCTTTTTTTAGTGCATTCTCTTACCCCCGTCTATTCTTTTTCAGAAAAAGGAAGAGATTTATAGACTACTGATGTAATTTCTTCCTATATATCTAGGAGCTATCTAGAACTGAAAAAAAAAAAATAGTCCTATTTGGTTTAGGATGAACTCTGGGGTTTAAGGGATACTGTGAGAATGTCCCAGGTTCACAGGCGTCCTGGGGGCTACTGAGCACATCAGAGAAGATACAGTTTATGTTACCTGTGATGGACGGAGGCAATAGTTGTACCATAGGCTAGAATCTCTAATTTTTTTTCAGACAGTGTTCATGTGTCTTAGTGCTGGCAAAGCTTCTTTTGCTAGTGTAATGACACTGTGGGTTCTGTGAGCTATAATAGTTTTAGTAGTTGCAAGTCTGACTAATTTTATAAACACATGAGGGAAAGAATGGACATAGATGAAGGTCTAATGATAAACTATATGGGCAATAGTTCAATTTGATTGCTAAACTAAATTAAATTAGATTTAATATTCCCCTCTAAGTTATGTTTGCTATATAAATAAAAATAAAATTTTCTTACTGTCTCTAGTTATCTCACAAATAAGACATTAGAGCTAAAATAGAAGGGAGAAGGGGAAAGTGGAAAATATTGTTTACAAATATGTGAACATCTGTTCTGCAAGCAGAAAATGCTGTGGTTTCTTACAATACTTCTATATTCTCTTGCACAGTGAATGCTTGAATGCTTTATCCTAACAATACAGTCATCAATATGATTCTCTTGCTGATCAGTTTACAACTCAACTTACTGATACTGGAGACTGTTTTGGTAGCATAACATATCTCAGACAGGGCAGATTTGATAATATTTGAAAAGCTAGATTTAGTCAGGTAGCATCAGCTCCTTACAAACCGAGATTTAAAAAAAGACAGTTCTTTTGCTTCACTCTTTACCTGGATATTGCATGGTGAATACTGTCTATATGCCAAAAAGATCATTCAGACATTTTAGTAAACTCAATTTTACTTTATTTGCTAGAAAAAGACATGATAATCCTCAGAGAGGCAAAATTATCATATGCGACCGTGGGGGAAGCAAGCAGCCGAACCAATATGGTTGATAAAGCAAGCTTCGATTTATTCAGAGAATATGCTGACTTATATAGATCAAATGGTTGATTGTTTCATACTTGATATCATATGATTGGTTACAAGCTATCCGTGTTACATTTTCATTGGTTAAAACTACCTAACAATCATTGCTAAATATAATTATTTTGCGGTTACATTTTGCAATTCTTTCTCAATTCAAGTTCCTTGGTACTTTCCATACTGTCCAAAGTCTGGCCGTTCTTGCTGATGATAGGTCCTCTCCAACTGCGCAATTATGGTTTCAATGCCTATTGTTGGTTTGTTGACACTGCTGGGCACCTGGGTGCCAGACTATACTGCTCACAAAGCTATTTCAGTGACCCGTTACCTTGCTCTGCGAGCCATTCTCCAACAATCATAGATATTATTTGCAGTATATATTATTTGCAGTGTATTGTCTGTCCAGTTCAGTTAATTTTTACATTGGCACTTTAAGCCAGTGAGTTGGACAATGCACACACTTAAGACAGTGTTTCCTGAAAGGCCAAGCAAGAACAGAATTTGAAGTCAGGAACACAAACTCACAAGTGGTATTTGAGTGGCTCAGAAAAGCAAGTGTCTTGACCCTGTGGCCACCATGGCCCTGATCCCCTAGGTACTGTGTGGCAGTACCCTCCCACAGCTCCCCAGTAGGACTCTTCAAATATATGTCAGCACAGGGGTTCAACTGCTGGGGCAGCTGGTGGATGTCTGAGCAGAAATCCTACCCATAAGGTTACAGATCAGACAGAAGCAATTGTGGGTAATGTAGAGAGCTATGTTGGCTGAAAGACATCTTCAAAGCTGCAAAGTAGGGTTATTTCCTAGGTCCTTCATTGGTCAGGGGACCTAGGCTTTCTCTGTGTCATTGCAAATAAGACATTTTTTGACATGATGCTGTTTGCACCATAAAGTTATGTTATTGGCTTCAGAAGGGTCCTGAGTAGAAATCAGGTCAGTAGATAAAAAGGTCTCAGTGAGTCCTGCTCTTGTAGTGTACAAGTTATGATTTAATTTGGACAACTGTTTATTTCATATGTAGGTGTTTTATAAGCATTGTTATGCACATAGTTATTTAGTGATGACAGCAGAATTTCCATGTCAGACTATGAAATTGTGAATGAGATGGTGTCCTTCTGCTCACTCTATTTCCAGAAATGTATTAGTGTGTGTATTTGAAAATGAACCTATGGTTTACTGGGGTGTGTACCATTTTGTGCACAGCACATTTTTCTATGTACTGTCTCCTTGTCAGACACAGTGTCTATTTGTTTCGATTTGTCCAGTCACTTGTTCTACCCGCATCACTGAACTCAGTCTGTTTTCTCTAGAGCTTCTAAAGCTTTTTTGGTGATGGGATGACACTTAGGACTTGTAAGGTATCTTTAAGTCCTTTGCTGAATCTAGAGCCTGACCCCTTTATTAGTTTGTACATTAGATTAACCCTACTTAGTCTTTTTACATAATACTACTACCAATAACCCTGCTACTCTGAGTTCCTCAAGGGTTTCAATAAGTTTATATTTAAAAATTTGTGCTTTTTCCACGAAAGAAAAAATTAACAGCAAACAAGATGTTGTGAACTGATAAAGTCTTTGTTGTGAGAACTTTTCTTAGGGCTTAATACTTCAAATAAAATCATCTGGGCTGTAAAGAGTAATAACACATAGGTGAGCACATAGCTAGCAAACACACATCTCAAAATAAGATTTTGTCAGTTCAATCAGGCTTATACTAATTCAAAAGAGTGAAATTGTCCGGCTCAAATATTTCTTCTGCTTCTGAAACACAAAAATACTGAATGGTAAAATGTGTCTTTTTCTCATTCCTTTGACAGATAATTTTCTTCATCGCTGCAATGTCTCTGAGTGGAAGTTTCTGTGCAGGTCAATATTCTTATCTGCTTGTCATCTGTCAAAAAAACCCTCAAAAACTGGTGCTTTCTAGCATAGTATTGATATTGGGATTTAATGGATTGAATTTTCTTTTTTTGTCAACTGGGCTAGCTTAGCTCACTGAAGAGTTGTTGCACTTTGCCAACATTTACTTTACTGAGGCAGTCTAAATTATCTTAGCATTTGACATGAGGTCAATTTTTTGTGATTAGTTAAACCGCTGTTTCTCTAGTTCCCCATCTTTTTTCAATGAATAATTTATCTCTCTTAGGTTCCTCTCGGGTGAAATTCATCCTTGATTTTTTTTTGTTGCTACATTGGGAGCAAAAATACATAATGTACTTCTAATAGCATGTGGTAAAGATTTCTATAGACTAGGAAGTATTTTTGTCTTTGTATGCCCAAAATGTAAGTCTTTCTTATTCCCATACAAGTCTGCACAGACTTACACAAATAAATGATTTCGAAGTTTTGGTAAACAAGAAAAGTAAGGAAATATCAGTGAGATTGCCCAGGGGAAAAAAAGGAGCCCAGAAAGTATCTTATCAGAAGAATGCATCCAGAAGCACAGAAATTTCCAGACCCTGCAAATGAAAAATTGAAAATGTGTGAAAAGCTCTTCAGCCACCTCCTTGCCTTCACACTTCCCTATTATCTGTCAGTGCTGCTTTACTTTTTCTAGAGCCTGTCAAGTTCTAACATCCTTGTTGCAGTGGTACACAGTGTATTTACATCTGGAGATCAAAATACTTCAGTCAGCACTTTCCTAATGTTTTTGGATTTCACAACTGACCTTCTCTGTTTATACATACTAAATTTTGTTTCTGCCAACCAGCTAATCAAACTCACCCTGGCTGATGTAGCAAGCAGAATACCAACAGTAAGTAACCAGCCTGAGTTGGTCTTCTGTTCTGATTGCACTCACAGCTGATAAGCCAAAACCTTATGCCTGGGAGCACCAGTTTCTTTGACAAAAGCAAGAGGGCATAGCGGCAGAAGCTTGTAAAATCTCTTGCTGGAGTGGATGCATGAAATTTACTCTTTATTGCTGAATTTCAGAGATAGAGAAGACCAGGTCAGTAATACAGTAAAGCTGCGCACTATCATCTCCTGGCTGTATGTGACATTCCCCTCATGTTTAGCCTCTTAGCTACAGCCATATACTGGGGCCTTGTTTTCTGTTGGTTTTGTAGCACTATGTTGTCTGATCTCATTATCTACCCTTCATTTGTATTATATCTATACTGTAGATCTCTACAATTGTGCTGTATAACTGTAACTTACTGTTCATTTCAAAGCCTAGCTTTGTATTTTGGGTGTTCTGAAGTGCATTTTGTTCAGCTGAGCCCATCTGACCGGGTAGCCAGGCTGCCCAGTTTGAGCATCGCCAGCTATAGTGTGTTCAGCATTACTAGTGTTACAATGAGCTTCAGCATCACTTGCAGAATTTATCTACTGTTTTCTTTTCATGTTTTCTTCAAAAAAACAGCGAGTATAATTGGGGTTTAGTAGAAGTTTTAATTAAATAATCTCATCTGGCTTTAGTTTTTTGTTTGTTTGCTTTAAAGGACCCGTGTGTTGTTTAGCACACAGGATGAATGGTGTTCACCATTCATGACCAGCTATTTAATTTTTCACTTTTATCTTCTTCATTCAGTATTTGGCCTTATATTTTATTTATTTCAAATTATAAGAACATGCACTGAAGCTAGAATTATTAATTTTCTCATGGAATTTACTGCTGTACTCAATATAGTGCTTCATGCTTTTATCAGTGCTTCTGAGGTGTTTATTTGAATACATTTCCAATAAGCTCCTCTGAGGTACAATGTTATGAATATTCCAGTTTTACCAAGAAGCTACATGAAAACTAAGGTAGCAGTTTCACAAGAAGCTAAGCTGATGCATTGTTTTTTGGTTTTTGGGTTTTTTTTTCTTTCACATTAGGCCCTTTCACGAAACAATTCATGTTCATAGCATATATGTTATGTAGAAAACTATTTTTTTCTTTCCCCCCTGGGTAAACTTCCTGCTGTATTGGTGTTGTGCAGGCTCATGGAGTGGTTTCAGGAGGAAAAGTAATGGTGGCAGTGGAGCTCTCTACCTGTAGAGTAAGATGGGCAATTAGATTTGTTTGTGTCTTATCTCTTCCAACCTCATGACAGGATTAAATACAGCATGGAAATAGCTGTATCAGCCATCCCTGAACTTAAAGGCCGGCTGTTTCCATAAGCTGTTGCTATATCTTTCAATAATTAAGAGTGCATATAGGCATATGGTGTTGTTTAAGCATGTTGGTGCATTATGCAAACTCATGTAGTCTGCATGTGGTTATGTACCTATCTGCATTGCATTTTGAATTAATTTCTTAAATTTTCACATTTCAAAGTTTTGAATAATATTTTTTGAATTAGATTGGTTGGTTGGTTGCTTTTTTTTCTTCATAGGTCTTTGAAGCAGTTAAGGATAACAAGTTAAACAGGAAGCAGCACACATGCTAAGAAGCACATGGACTCTTCATTATCATGCAGAGCATATATTAGAGTTAAGAAAGACTTCAGCATTTTGAATCTTGCCTACTTAACAGCTAAGAAATCTGGTTTCAGCTACGTCATCCAAAAATCCCAAGAATAGAAGTCTTTAACACAAGACAGGTGCCTATTGGTAAAAAGAGAGAACTGTGCAATGTTTGGATTAAGATACTGCCAAGAGATTTACTCAGATCTTTCTCTTAACAGCTCAACTGAGGTTACTAAATGTGATCTCTATTATTTCAATTTAACTTCAATTAATTTCCCACCATTTCTATCCAGCTAATGTCTCCTGTGCTCTTGTTCTAGTCCTTTCCTGACACGGCATACTTACAGGGCTGATAAACTTTTACAGATCAGATAAAAATATCTACTTTTATAAAATGACAGATGCAACACCAAAATACATTTTCCAAATAAAAAATTAATTTTATTTCTCACATCAAGACTGCTTCTCCTGTTACCCTGCTCCCACCTTCCACGACTGTGTTCCTTTCCTGTACCAGACTTCAAGGAATGTTTGATATTATTAAAGCATCCTTCCAGATGTGACGAGTGAAGCTCTGAGAGGGAGAGAAGGCGACTGAGGTGTAACCTCATTTGTTTCCTATTCTAATCTGCAGATGTGAATCATTTTAAATTGATTCCAATATATCCTGTTCTATTCTAGCCCAGTCTAGTACACTCTAGACTTGTCTAGCATATTCTATATGTCTATGTCACATTGTAGGAAGGAAGCATGAGTGAGAGCTCAACATATCCTGAATGTGACATAATAAAGACTGCTTCTCCTGTTACCCTGCTCCCACCTTCCATGACTGTGTTCCTTTCCTGTACCAGACTTAAAGAAATGTTTGATATTATTAAAGCATCCTTCCAGACGTGATGAGTGCAGCTCTGAGAGGGAGAGAAGGCATCTGAGGTGTAACCTCATTTGTTTTCTTTTCTAATCTATTCTTGCCTATTCTAGCCCATTCTAGTTTAGTCTAGACTCGTTTAGCCTACACTATATGTCTAGGTCACGTTGTAGGAAGGAAGCATGGGTGAGAGTTCAACGTATCTTTAAGTTGGTCAAAGAGTCATCCCTGCCTGGCAAGGGATGCATGAAAAGTGCTCTTGTGCCTGCCTGGCACTGGTGTTGCACACAGGGAGGGGTGAAAAGTGGCAGCTGCTGATGGGCGGCAAGGCTGGCGTCATTCCAGGCACAGGCTGCTGTACACAAGGAAAATTCCCCTAGGAATGGAGCCAAGAGAAGAGCGGTGCTCACTCCTGCTCCAAGCTTGCGCTGGGCAATGGAGCCAGAGAAAGCCAGGGCACAAGTGGTGCCCTGGAGGGGTGAGAGCAGTGGACGAGAGCTGAGCCCAAAGGACAGTGACAAGGGGCTGTGCTCAATGCAACAGAGGGCAAGCAGCAACCCCCAGGGGCTAACCTGGCAGTCGTAAAATCTTCCTCCCCCAGATGTGGGGCACGAGGGGCCACTCACATGGAGCAGGAGCAGCAGCCTTTGGGCCACAATAGCCCAGAGGAGCCCTGTCGAGGGACTGGCTCACCGCTGCAGAGAAAGGCAAAAAACCCCCGTGGACACTCTCAGATCCGTGGGGGAAAAAAAGCCTTCCCCCCCCAGCTCCAGGCCACAAGGCGCCACCTTCATGGTGAATGAGCAGCCAGAACAGACCAGAGGAGCCCTAACAAGTAGTCCTGCTCGATGCTCAGAGGAAGGCAAAAAAACCCAGGACCAGTGCCAATCTGCCCAGAGGAAAATTCCTTCCTGACCCCAGCACTGGCATCGGCTATCCCTGAGCATGTGAGCAAGACCTGCTCCTGGTCCGAAGACTGATCATGCCTCCCCAGAGATGCCCAAGCCCTATTCTCCCTCAACCCAGAGTCACCTCAGGGGCTGCTGAGAATAGTCAAAGGCCCCTGGCCTGATTGACCCCAGCAGCAAGAATCATCCTTCCCCATGCCTGGCAGGGCTCCTGTGACTGCTCCAAGGCACTGGGATCCCTGGATCTCTGCATCTCATTGCTTATGGCTGCTGCCCCTGGCTCCGCAGGGGATGAGGATGATGAGCTCTGCAGTGCTCTTCAAGATGGCATTCCTGTGGTCTGGCCACAGCTATCCAGCTGAAAAGAACTGTTCCCCTCCCATGAGCTAAGAAGCTGGTCCTGCCAGGAGCTGGCCTCCAGCAGCCTTAACCAGGCACTAGTCTTCCTCCCTCAAGACCCCTCCAAGTAACTCCACCAGCTCCCCAAGGACTTCCTCTTGGTTGTCCTTGGACTGCCCTGGGCCACCTGCCAGGGGACACAGGAGGCTGCTTCCTTTTATTCTGTCCTGGGGCATTGTGGCTACTGTGTTGCCTGGTGGTGTCACAGTGACATAGGGGTGATGGGGCCCCCCATGCTCAGCCACATCCACTGCTCCTCGGCCCATCAGCCCTCAGAGGAAGCCTTTGGGGTGTTGGCCCCGAGGCAATGCCTGTGTCCAGGGGCTATCCCAGCCCTTGGTGGCCATGCTCTGGGCACAGCTGCTGGGCTCCCTGATGCGTCCTCGGCCACTTGGCTCCCAAGGACAAGTCCAGGGCTGTTCCTTTTCTCTCAGGCCATGGTAGAAAGAAGCCCTGGAGCCTGATAGCCGTCCCCTCTCTGACCAGGGATTAGCTGTTGCCTAAACTCAAATGGTTTTGACACGTCATGCACAAGACACAGCATCATATCACAGAAGACCTGTAATTTTTACTTGACTCACTCTTATTTGAGCAAAGTATTCAGCAAGATCTTCAGGACCTATATTTTACCCCCGATTCACTGGAAAGTTAAGCTAGCAATTCTGGACTGCTTCTAAAGCACTGTAACAGATTATAGTCAAATCACTCATATGATATCAGGGAACTGCTTCTCAGCATTGGCTGACCTACTTCTAGAGGTAATAAATATGAACAGAAATGTTTGTCTACCATACATAAAACAGTATCTATAATTCAGATGAGGAAAGCCAATTTCAGTTTTACTCTTCCCCATTCTAAATTCAGTAACTTCTTTTTTCTTTCAGATATTTTATCTTATTGAAAAATGGTTCTCACTCAAAAGGAACTGAACCTCATTTTAAAATGCAGGATGACAACTAGACAGACCCATCCATAGTAGATACAGCACTTGTGTGAATGCAGGGATGGTGACCACAGTAAGAACTTCCCGTGAAACATGACCCAGAGTATGCACCATAACAAATTCTGTTAGTAAGAGGTTCAGGTCTCAGTGCTCAGTCATTTTACATCTGTAGAATCAGCTGAAAATGATCAATAAATGAACTAAAATCACTGAAGTGTGATGAAACAGAACAAGCCACTGCTACGAGTCCTACGCAAGTCCTGCAACCTAATGTTCTATCTGTAGAGAAGGCCTGAGCTGTAAAATACAAAGTTTTCCCAAGCTCAACCCTTGCCGCAGAAATCCAATTTTGAACTGTCTGAATACTACAGACTTTGCATCTAACTAATCCTTCTCCTTGTCTTTTTCATATGCCAAAACTACCTCAACCAACCAAGAAAGCCTCTAGAGTTTTTAAACTGCTGTTCTGACTTCTAGGTTGAAGTCAGCTGTGTTCTTCACCTGACTTTAGGAGTATCTAAGATATCACATCAATCCCTTAATATTACAAGCAATAACATCTTTGCACACAATTAGAATGTATCCTGAAATAAACCATTTTGCCTGCTGCTTCATAAGATAGTTATATAAACAATAGAAGCAGCATCTGGAATTGTCTTTTAGGGAATTTCTGTAAAGAACAATGTGCAGATGAATATTTTCACATCTGAGCTAAAAAGCTGGGGGTGGGGGGAAAGCCGGAAGAAAACTCTTCTCATCTGCATGTTCTGTTCGTTCACCCCCCTTACCCTCCCCTTAACTCTCTTTTATGCACATAAATATACACAGCAAGGTATTTGCAGGTCATGTCTGTGGTAGCTGGAAGTTAGCAGAACTAGGACCTCACTCAAGATTTTTCTGGCAAGTCCATCTCTCCAGCCATGGAAATCATAGAATCCTTTCCTCATTTGATGAAATCTCCAGCCTTTTTTAGTTGGGATTAAAGCAAGCATTATAGGAGACCTGTCCGTAGGACCACAACTCTACTAATGAGTATGCATACTTTGAGTTCTTTCAACTTGTCTTCTAGCTGGTTTTGGTCCAAAGGGTACACATTTCCAAACCTCTCTCCACAAAAAATAATAATGTGTTGGGGTTTTTTTTCTTGATATAAAATAAGGATTCCTCCAAGGTTACACATACCCAGCAGTAGAGAGGTCAGGAAAACCAGTTACTGGATTGATACTGAAACCAGAATTGTAATAGATACTTTTTTCAGGGGGTCAAAGCAGCAGGATTCCATGGGAAGCTGTTCAAACATCTGCAGATCTGTTGGAGAGCCAGGCCTCAACTGTGGTGCGCAAGGACAGAAATCATCACATTGCTAACCTATGTGTGTTTCTGACACAATCAATCTGCCCATCCCTGTGTTAGCCACGTATCAACATGGATAGGGCAATGGGCAATGGGTTAAAACTGAAACGGGAAGTTTGGATTGGATATAAGGAAAAAGTTCTTCACTGGGAGGGTGCTGAGGCACTGGAATGGGTTGCCCAGGGAGGCTGTGAATGCTCCATCCCTGGTGGTGTTCAAGGCCAGGTTGGACAGAGTCTTGGATGACATGGTTTAGTGTGAGGTGTCCCTGCCCATGGCAGGGGCGTTGGAACTAAATGATCTTAAGGTCCTTTCCAACCCTAACTATTCTATGATTCTAAGACAGAAAATGCCAATCAGAGGGTATTGATGAGCCCCAAATTCTCATTTCACCCTGTGATGTATTCTTGCTATAGCTTGGTCTTGTTTATCATCTGACGATACTTACTTAGCAAACAAGAGTAAAATTTTAGTTATTTTCTATAAGCAAGTTAGTACCTTTGTTTCCTGATAATCTGTTTGTTAGAGCATGAAGGAATCCATTACTGTTAACTCCTGATCAAACCGAATGAAGGTGATGTACATGTAGGCAGATAATAGCTTCTGTTTCACAACTCCTTTGACAAACACAAAAGTGTCTAGAGTGTTTCTAGACTCTACATTTTTTCATATCTTTTTCTATTGGATGATGCTGGTGATGAAAGGGAGGGGTGAAGCTGAATCTCCTTCCTGTAGCAGCTTTGAGGACCACAGTTTACCTCTCTTCCCATTGGGTGGGAGAACTAGTTTAAATGTCTCTTGTGTGACACTGATCACAGTAACATGGCTAATGATGTTTTCAAACTCTCTAAGGAGCCATACCATGCTGATGAAGGTGTCCAACTAGAACAGCCCAATCTTCTGTCTTCCAAAACATAATAATTCTTCACAGTGAGCTCACAAAATCAGTCCCTAGTATACTTCAGCTGTGGATGATGACTTAAAGATAGTCAGTTGTGAATGTCATAATTGTGTGAAGAGTGCATGGTCAATTGCCACTGTAGCACTTTTTAAATGATGGGGATCTCAACAGAAAATTATGTAATAGTCATGGATAACAGTGTTCTAAGAAGATAACATCATATAGGAACAGTATGGGTTATTTATTGTCAAAATGATACGAACTTAATGGAAATATTTATTTGGTACTCATCGAAAGCAGAAAACTTGGTTTTTAGGTGGTGAATGACCTTTTAGTTTTCTTTTGTCCTGAGCTGTCACCTGCTTCTTTCTGTGAGCTCTTGAACAGCCGAAGAAATTCCTGTTGAGGGCCACTGTGCAGGCATAGTATGCTTCTCATACCTGAGTCTTGGGCTGCCAGGCCTGCTAGCATATATGCATGCTATCCTTGCTAATATGAAAGGGGAAAATGTTTACAGATTTTACCAAGGGCTAGTAAATTTTGGTGGGAACAGATCTCCAGTGTATCGTAGTTAAGAGCTGCCTACCGGTTGTACAGTTAGAGACTTAGCTGAAGAGAGAGAACAAGTGAATTATGTGCTTAAATAGGGAAAAAACAAAGACAAAATTTTTTGCAAGCCTTTTAGTGTTTTGGTTTTATGGCTGTTTAGATTTGTATTGACTTTTCTTATGGAATACAACTATTTCTGGTGAAATAAGTTTATATTCTCCTTAATATTCTCTAATGTTCTCTGTGGTACATGTTTAGTAATAGTCTTTTTTAATTTCTACATTTTATTTCTAGTGTTAGTTGTACACCTGGTTTCATAAAGGAGGACTTTATGCTGTAAATGATTGTCTCCATTAAAAGAGAACCTGGGAAATAATGTCTTTTACAGTAATATGCTAATTTGACATGGTCATTTTCTCTTTTAACTTAGGTTTTATTGATTTTTTTCCATGCCTTTATAATAACATGCTCTCTAAATAGAGATGAGCCTCAGACTTTTTCTCTTCACGGTTTATGTTAGCACTAGATGTAGCTTTGATCGTTTCCACAGGAGGTGAACAAGATCACTCTAACGGCAGTTTGCACAAACTGCCTCTGCTCCTTTAACTTATTTTTTTTTACATGCATGGTGTGTATATATATGTGTTTGCTACTGTAAAACTTTCTGTTAAGTTTATCATTAGTTAAAAGTCATCAGGGTCGACACTGACTGAAAGGTTACATGATGACTGAAGATGACATTTGGACTTATTGTTTGTTGTGTGTGTATACATCTACACCAGATATTCCCACACACCGTGTTGTTACCTGCTCCCTGTACCCCAGTATATATCCTTATATGTTCCTTTGGAGTTTGCAAAAGTCTTCTAGGAGTATATTATTAATGCATATGTTGTTTACTCTTTTCTGATCTTCTCCATGGAAAGAAAGTTTTAGTTGTAGTAGTTTCATTTTGATAGAAGCCCTTTAGAAAACAAATACCCTGCTGTGTCTGTCAGAGGACACATCAAAGAGGACACTTTGCATTTGAAAGAGGATAAGTTTGCAAAAGTTCCTAGTTATTTTCAGATTTAATGCCAGAGTTTTGCATCTGCCCTGTTAAAAGCTCAAAAATAACAAAAATATCTAGTGTTGTGGTATAAAACACTCTTTCACCTGGAGAGTGTAAAATAAAGTGAAAAAAGGCTCATACTGTCAATTATCAGCTTTTCCTTCTGGGTATTGAAGGAATTTCATATTTCCATGTATTTGTTACTAAGTACCTCACAGAGTACACTTTTCAGAAAGTTGAGAAGTCATGAATGGTAGAAAATACTGCAACTCAAACATATGGGACCCTGTCTAGGAAGCTTTACATGCACTTTCAGGATGCTCAAATCAATCCTTAAAAGAAAGATTTCTGTAAAGGTTCACGTTGGGTAAATAACTCAACTCAAATAAATTACTTTGATTTGTGTCAAATATTTGTAGAGTTGGGGCCTTTAAATTGTCAGAGTTGAGTAAAAAAAAAAAGAAGGACTGATGTAGAACCCACATGTCTTGGATAAAGGGTGTGATTATTTTTTGTTGTTGTTTTTTTGTGCTTCATAACCAAAAGCGGAGCCACCTATAAAATTGGACTGATGATTGGAATTTTATTGGCTGCAGTTGGTGTACAGAGTCCACAAATGATAAAATTAAACATACACTGCAATCTTATACATACACAGAAAAAGAAGCTGCATTTTTATTTAAAAAACACTAAGGAATTTCTTGCATACATTAATAGTATTGGGTAAAGAGGATAAAATCAAGCCCACAAATTTTCTTGTGGTCTATCTGGCCATTTAAAATGGCTCATGTGTTGCTTTTCTGCTTCGTAGTTTAGTGGGATTGTGGCAAAGAGGAATTGCATATTCTTGCACATGTATTGCATTGCTTGTATTTTTTATTGCAAAGGACTTGATCTGCTACCAGTAAATTTTATTCCAAGAAGTAGTGATGACTTTCTTGCTGTGGCAAATAGAAGACTTGCTTTCTCTTAGAAGACTGTCGTGATTGCTGCTAATCTTCAGCCACTCCAGTTTTATCAAAACTGCAAACACAGGGAACAGTATATGCTTAAGTTTTGAACTGGTAAATTAATCTTTTCTTTATAACTTTCAGTGTTGACAATCATATTGTTGTTGAACTTTATTGCTTTATGTACCATATTAATTTCTTCTTTGTGTCTCTCTCCTTTTCTATGTCTTTCTGTGTCTGTGTCTTCTCCCCTATGCAGACATCATCCCCCCCACCAGTTCAAGTGCAAGTTCTTGGTACTTATCGTTTGATTGTTGTAGTGTGTAAACACTTATCTATGAATTATGAATCAGATTTTTGTGTGACTCATTAAATGGCCAGAAGTACACATTGCTCCTGTTCATTCACCTAGTCCCCACATGCAATGTCTGCCAAAATGGACTGGATAAAATCCTTAGGTTTCCCTTTAACTTCCCACTATCACTGGGTATTCTCTATAGCCTATTCGGTGCATTTTTGGTTCTCAGCTCCAATCAAAAATTCTGTGTCTTCTGTTCTTTTTGTTTAGCTTGTGTCATGGGTTCAGCAGTAGCAGTCATTTTTCTCCTTCTTGGTAGCTGGTGCAGTGCTGTGTTTTTGATCTTCGGCCTGGGAGCAGCACTGATAACACCAGTGTTTCGGTTACTGCTTAGTGATGTTTTGGTCTGGCCAAGGACTTTCTGAGTTTCATGCTCTGCCAGGGAGGAGGGGAAGCCAGGAGGAAGGAGAGACAGGACACCTGACCCAAACTGACCAAAGAGGTTATTCCATACCACAGCACGTCTTGCCTAGGATGTAAAAGCAGAGAGCAGAGACCCGGAAGGGTGGGGGTGCACTGTGTGGTCGGGCTTGGTATTAGGTGGTGAGAATTGTATTCTTTCCTTGTATTTGCCTTGTCATTATTATTATTGGTGGTAGCAGTAGTGATTTGTGTTATACTTTCATTACTAAACTGTTCTTATCTCAACGTGTGAGAGTTGCATTCTTTTCGATTCTCCTTCCCATCCCTCCGGGAGCGGGGGAAAGAAAGAGGGGGAAGTGAGTGAGAGAAGGGGCTGGGTGGTTAGAGAGGCTTAAACCACGACACTCGTAAGCCAGCAAAATATTACAAGATATGAAACTTTTTTGGAAAGTAATTTTTGAAATTATTCCAAAAGAAAGCACCGCTAGCCTTATGCATAAAACTTAAGATAACTTTGTTAGCAATACAGGGTGGATCAGAAAAATGGTAATCAAACTGTCATAAGTCATTCAACACATATGCATGCTGGAAGATAATGATCTAAAGAAGCACTTAACTCTACTTAACCTTCTTTGCTGTATAGGATATGGGCTTTAGTTCTGCTGCCTTTAGCAGAGCATGTGCTCAGAATTAAACATATATTTGATTTCCTTGTTCAGTGAAAATCGATTTTCAGTATGTGGTTACGGATAATGAGAGATTTAATGAGAGACAAAATACCACCAGTTCAGTAGTAACTGGGCTATACTTCAGAACTGTCAGTGGTTATTCTAAGTTCAGAAACATCTTTTCAGTGGAGCTATGAATTACCAGCTTTTGCCTTCTATCTATTTTCTGCTTCCTTTTATACTGATGATCTATGTTGGAGCATTAGCATTATTGTTAGTAAAGAAGTAGAATGTTGACCCGAAGACACATGTTTCTTTACTTTTACTGAACAAAATAATGGTGTTAATTAATTTGGTGCTGTTTTACAGTGAGAAGACTTGTCTTTTTAGGAGCTGCATGGATTCTGGAGGGTAGTGGTGGAGGTTTTTTTATTGTTTTATTTTTTCTAGCTATTCTCGAGGAGCAAAGGCTTGCATCTTCTCCAGTGGAAACCTCTGGAGGAACATTCACTAGGGTATTAATGCAGTTATATTACCTAGATATTAATTACACCCTGGTATAGAAACACAAGGTAAGTGTTCTCAGTAATAGAGCTTTTTAGAATTTCCTTCTTTGATTCTTTTTCACCACACTTCCTCTAAGTCAATTTTTACCTAATTGTATATTTCATAGGTTAGTTTTGTATTTTCCTCTCTATTTGTATGACTCTTATTCAGGTTTAAGTTTCCCCATTCTTCTTTGCTCCCACACTTGACAGGTCTCATTTTGTTAGTTTGTTTGGTTTGTGTCAAGTTTTTAGGTTTTGTGGTTTTGTTTGTTTAACAAAAGTAAAGGGTGCTGGAGCATGATCAAAAGAACATTTTCTTTGCCACCTCCTCTGAATACGCATATAGCTTTGACAAGTAGGCGGGAAAACCTACTGAATGGCCATGGCATATAAAATGTAGCATGGAATGAATCATTTTCAGCAGCCTCGACAGAGTGGGAGATGTTCTGGTTCGAACTGGAACCATCCACCTACTTCTGTTCATTCCGTCGGCACTACTCTGTTCTCTACTCTGATCTCTGAGTTACTTATCTACCCACATGATTAATCTACAGAAGACGTTCTAAAAGGTTTGTCCTCTCTCTATAATCTTTGATACTTCCTATGTTGTGTCATCAACTAATTTAGGTTTTTGTTTTTTTTTTAATGAAGTAATTTATGCTAAATCATATCAATATATATTTTGGCTCAGTGCTGTTAAATTCTAAAAACTCAGATTCAAGTAAACGCCACTTTAAAATATGGAATTTATATAATTTCATGGCAGAGATCATAATTAGGTTTTAAACGGCACATTACATATTGCATTTATTTGACAAATTGCCTTGTTACTATTTTTTTATTATAAAAAATGGTTTAATTCATTTTAGAAACAAATAGTTAGGGGTCTTTAATCTTCTTTCTCTAGAGTCTTTTTTCCCCATTTTGTAAAGTCAATGAAATGAGGTGTTATTAACAATTTCATAACAGAAGTACATGAAAAGTGCTCTTGAGGAACAAGTGTAAAATCTCCTTTATGTGACCTTTTTTATTTTTTTTTTTTTGGTATCCATAGGTCTATCTCATTACATCTTTTCTTCTCTCAATTTTTAAAGCAACTTTCCACTCAGAAATTATTGCAGCCTATGACATGTTCACTCACTCTTGCTTTCAACAAATCTGGTAGTCACAGTCTTCACAGCTGACAGCTGCTGAGAATAACATGTGTTGCACATCTCTACTGCACTCAGAGGCTGCCTGTGCTGCTGTCCAACCACATAATATATCAATTTCCAGGGCCAGCTCATTCCACCTACAGTGGGGTCATCACAGCAGGCAGTCCAATGTGTTGCAAACCCAACCCCCCTCTCCCCAAAAACAGAAGTAAAGTAACCCTGACCTAACAGTGACAGAGGAAGCTGATGGCTGTACTGCTCATATTCACTATTTAGCAAATAAGATGCTTCTGCATGAACACAGAGCAGCTACTGAAGCGCAGATAGTCCTCAACACTGAGGCACTGGAACAGGTTAGTGAGAGGCATCCCTGCCTATGGCAGGGGAGTTGGAACTAGATGATTTTAAGGTCCTTTCCAACCTTAACTATTCTATGATTCTACAGGATGTGATGAAGTTAAAAGCCCCTGGCATAATTTAGCCATTGGTGACCTATGTAGGTTTCTTGCAAAAAGCCTGCTGAGCATCAGCTTTCCCAGGTGCCTGGGCTGAAGGGCATATTTTACTCAGGTGGATACAGATCTTTTAGAGCACTCATACTATTCCAGCCCTTTCATGCAGTGTAAAAGGATGAGAGTATGGATAAGTATATACTCCTTGCTTTCTAATTCACTGGATATTCAGAGAGAAAATATTCCTAGATGAGTTTCCCCCAGGCATCTAAATAAGCAGTTTGTGAATGAAAGTTGTGACTACTGAGCACATCTGGAAGATAAGTGCATGGATTGTAAAACCAATCCTACAACTGAATTTAATTTGTTCCACATATGTGTCAAAGTCTTCCCTCTTCCCATGCTAGTGCTTTCATAATTGGTGGCTCTTATTCACCTGGGGGTTGCTGGTGCTCTGTCAAAGTTTAATTGCTCTAATAACTTAATTACCTGCTCTGGTGAAGTGGTAAAGCCTTGACATTTCACATTTTCCCTAGGAATATATATCTGTAGGATATATCAATCTCTGTATTTGGTAAAAAAAAGACGAAATAATTCAGTTAATCCAGTCTTTCAGTGTCAATATCTGCATTGTTACTGATCCCTTATATTGGGCTGCTGAATCACTTGTTTTCTTTGTCTGTAGATCTTTGTGAGAGGTTTCCTCTTTAAAATATATCTACTTGGTTTAGGATTTGCTGGTGAAACAGGAAGGCTAAAAAGGGTGTGTTGAGCCATATTTTTGCATGCTAATCCAATTAAACTGGAAAGTCACTTTACAGGGTGTTCCTTTGAATGGCAGGTGAGAAGCATGACCTCATCAAGCAAGAAAGCTATGTTGTATACAGACTATTAATTCAATGCTCAGGGATTATAGCAGTCACTGGTGAGTGACACTTTAGGAAGAAATGTAATAGATGATGTGATTAAGTTTTTATATTAAAAAAGGCAAGAAAAGTATTTTTCTGCAATAACTAATCATCTGGTTCGAGACCATCTTAGGAACCTGAAGGTATACAAGTCCATGGGACCTGATGAAATCCATCTGTGGGTCCTGAAGGAGCTGGCAAACAAAGTTGCTAAGCCACTGTCCATCATATTTGAAAAATCATGGCAGTCAGGTGAAGTTCCCAATGGCTGGAAAAAGGGAAATATAACCCCCATTTTCAAGAAGGGGAATATAGATGAGCCGGGGCAATACAGACCAGTCAGTCTCACCTATGTGCCTGGCAAAATCTTGGAACAGATTCCCCTGGAAGGCATGCTAAGGCACATGAAAAACAACAAGGTGCTTGGTGACAGCCAGCAGGGCTTCACTAAGGGGAAATCCTGCCTGACCAGTCTGGTGGCCTTCTATAATGGGGCTAAGAAACTGATGGACAGGGGTAGAGCAGTTGATGTCATCTACCTGGACTTGTGCAAAGCATTTGACACTATCTCACATGCCATCCTTGTCTCTAAGTTGGAGAGACATCAATTTGATAGGTGGACCACTCGGTGGATAAAGAACTGGCTGGATGGCCACACGCAAAGCGTTGTGGTCAATGGCTCAATGTCCAGCTGGAGACCAGTAACAAGTGGTGTTTCTCAGGGATCGGTGTTGGGACCGGTCTTGTTCAATATCTTTGTCGGTGACATGGACAGTGGGATTGAGTACGCCCCTTGCAAGTTTGCCAATGACACCAAGCTGTGTGGTTTGGTTGATAATGCCGGAGGGAAGGAATGCCATCCAGAGGGACTTTGACACGCTTGTGAGGTGGGCTGATGCCAACCTGATGAAGTTCAACCATGCCAAGTGCAAGGTCCTACACCTGGATTGGAGTAATCCCAGGCACAGCTACAGTTTGGGCAGGGAAGAGATTCAGAGCAGCACTGCGGAGAAGGACTTGGGGGTGTTGGTCGATGAGAAAATGAACATGAGGGGGCAGTGTGTGCTTGCAGCCCAGAAAGCCAACCGTATCCTGGGCTGCATCAAAAGGAGCGTGAACAGCAGGTTGAGGAAGGTGATCCTGCCTCTCTACTCTGCTCTTGTGAGACCTCACTTGGAGTATTGTGTGTAGTTCTGGTGTCCTCAACACAAAAAGGACATGGAACTGTTGGAACAAGTGCGGAGGAGGGCCACGAGGATGATCAGGGGACTGGAGCACCTCCCTTATGAAGATAGGCTGAGAAAGTTGGGGCAGTTGAGGCTGGAGAAGAGAAGGCTGTGTGGAGACCTCATAGCAGCCTTCCAGTATCTGAAGGGGGCCTATAGGGATGCTGGGGAGGGACTCTTCATGAGGGACTGTAGTGATAGGGCAATGGGTAACAGGTTCAAACTTAAACAAGAGAAGTTTAGCTTGGATATAAGGAAGAAATTCTTTACTGTAAGGGTAGTGAGGCAGTGGAATGGGTTGCCCAAGGAAGTTGTGAATGCTCCATCACTGGCGGTGTTCAAGGCTGGATTGGACATAGCCTTGTGTGGCATGGTTTAGTGTGAGGTATCCCTGCCCATGGCAGGGGGGTTGGAACTAGATGATCTTAAAGTCCTTTCCAACCCTAACTATTCTATGATTCTATGATTCTATGTTATGGATTTTCATTGCAGAACCAGTGAGAATAAGCTTCAATAAGGTTAAGATTTTGTGCAGTGAATGTTTTTGTGGTAGAAAAAAATGGAAGAGATGCGGATCCTAAATGTTATTTACTGTTAACAATTATTTCTTAAAGGTATCTTTTCTTTTTCTTTTACTTCTCTGAGAGTGGAGAAGAAAATGGTAAACGTTTGCTTTTTTTCATAGCTGGGGGAATGCTGTTCTGATACTGCGGAAAAATGCTTCATGAGATAGATATTCCTTCAGTGTGTGAAATTAAAAATACTCTTGAAAAGCTACAGAAAATTTTGTGTTAGATTTGACTGTAGAAACAATAAAAAGGGTAGAAGATAGTGCAGTTCTACTAATAGTAATAAGATGATGCCTGTGCACTTACTGTGGTGGGGACAAGCATAGCTAATTTTCTGTTTTCTTTCACTGGAAACAAACGAAAAAGCATATTTTTTTTAATCAAGAAAAATTTACTTGGATGATAGCAGTGGGGTGGGGGAAGGGAGGAGGGTGTCTTGCAAAACTACTGTACAAGTTCAGTTCCTTGGAGTATTTCAAGATTTGTAATTTCTAGCATTCATAAAACCAAGTCAATAAGCTGCTGAAGGTCTAGGTCCCTTTCTCCCTCCTCCCCTCTCTGTAAATAGGCAGTGTGCCTACTGTAATGGTAATTACATACTTTTGCCTCATGTTAGTACCATCTTTCATTTTTGCCTCAAGTCTCTCACCATCAGAGACCAATGTACAATAATAAAGCTACAGGAGCAGTAAGAAAGCTTCTTATTGTGAGAGCTTGGGGCAGAAAATCTGCTGATTATATGGACAAGAGGAATCAAATACAAAGAGAATAGGCAGTGCCAGACAAGTAGCTGTAAAACATGAAGTCCTTCAGCCTTCACTGATACTGTTACAATTTAGGCCTAAGGAGAATGTTTCTTGTTGTCAATCTTAATTTCCAATTCTCATTAAGCAATTATACTTTCTTGATAAAGCCCTGGACTGAGATGAGTAAATGTAAACTTGAGTCTTATCTAGGCCACTGCGAGTTTTGCTGAGGCATCCTAAGAAAGTCACTTGTCCAGACTGTGCAATTTATTAGGGTGTTATGTATTGATGTGTAAATTGCCTTCTAAATATAATATTTACAGATTAAAAGTCTATATTAATCTGCAGATATTGCTATTTCCTCAGCGTATTACATTTCAAAGAGCATTTATTTTTTAAATTAAGCTATTGCAAATTCTACAGGCTAGATATGTTCCTAAGGTAAAGCTGGGATTTGTGAGGCACAAAGAGGATAAAGAGTTACTTTTACTGTTATTACTTCTAGGCTGCTGAACCTCAAAATGCTTTTGAGCTCTCACGTCTGACTACAGCTTAATCAGGGCAGGGCTTACTGGACACTAGTTCTCATCTTCTCTGCACTTTTGTGTGGGGAAATGGCTCATGTGCTTCCTTCCCAGCTTCTATATCCTACGTAGAGTCTGTGAGTTTGTGACACAGTCACTCCTTGTGACTTCTGAAGGAGGTGGTCTTACCTTACTAATCTCCTAATACAGCCATTGTGCAAATAGAGATTTTTGCCTGATCCCACAATAAGTCAGTTCAGTGCATTACACCAGTATAAAAATATTCATACTTTCTTGCATAGTTATTTTCTCTCTTGGTTTGACTTCTCAAATTCGCTTATCCTTGGAATGCATTATAAACTGTATCCCGCTAAGAAAACTATGCAGAGAAAAGCACTGAGCTCAATTTTACATACATTTTATAGCAAGTTCTGTGAAGGAAAATGATAAGAGTAATAAACTAAGAAGATATTGAGTACTGTTCTACTTTTTAAAAGAGGAAAAACTAAAAAAAATGCTTGCACAATTTTGTTTATGCCTGTGCTTGCCCTTTAAAGTGAAACTTATGTAAGAATATCTTTTTAAATGACCTAGAGTGAAATTGTAGATTAGGAAAAATGCTATTGAGAGTGTGATAGGCCATGTAAAAGCTTTATAAGGCATTTTCCCAACAGAGTTATTTGTTAATAAGGCACTTCTTCCTTTGAGCTGCCTTAATTTAGTCTTTTTTCACTGTCTGGAAATGGCTCACGAGAATCCGAAGCTTTTGATTCTTTTCGATGCTATATAGCAGTAGGTAAACTGAATAATGCGAACACATGTATCTGCATCTGCTGAATTAATGAGTCTAATAGCATCATTGTGTTCTTTGCATCCTTCCTGTCTGACAGGTATGGGAGAGAGGAGGAGGAGGAGGAGGTGGCCTGTCTTAGGTGAGTTTCTGCAAAAGAAAAGCCTGAGAGAAAAACAGTAGGCTTCCTACACAACCTGATGCTTTTTCTCAGGGTTCCTACTCCCACACCTCCTAGTGTGTTCTTATTTGGAGCTGTCTGCTTATTTCTGTTAACTGTCTGATTCTTTAGGGGCCCTATTAGAGTGCATGGATCATGCAAGGACAAAATTCAGTAATACTCTAAAAATAGGGTGAGTGAAGCATCCTTCTCTCATATGTGGTATACTAGGTAAAGTCAAACTGCTGCATAGCAATATACTTTTTTTTTTTAATAATTAGAAATACTTTTCTCTGAGTGTAGTAACACTATTCCCTGAGAGGATGTAAGCAAGATCTACAGATATATTTTTTTTCTTTTTAAGGAAAAAAATTAAAATCCTTGATCTCTACTGCATATCACTGTTTAATGGCCTCCATTCCTTTTCTTGCCCCAGCTTTGTCATCATCTGTGCTTTACATTAAAAATGAGTTTTCTTGCACTATTTTGTGCTAATAAACTAGCCAACCAAAAAAATGTTACTTGATAACAGGGTTTACTTTTTTAAAAAGGTGTGTATTTAAAAATGCTGTGATTTATGAAGCTGTGTGAATGACTGTCGGTGGGTGTACTTTTTTCTCTTGTGACGAGTACAGTAATAATTCATTTCATTGGTGTTTAAATGTCCATTTTATACTTCTTAATATAACATTTATATGTAAGCTGCCAGAATTCAATGTAACATCTTGGATATGTTTGCAATTGAAGGGGTTTTTTACCAAATTATGAAGAGTGTCAACCTTCAGTTGCATGTACTCAGCAAGGCCACCCTAGCAAATGGGTCAAATGAAAATACCAGCTTGGGGTACCTCTTATATGTGCCTTCTCTCTCTGCTGTACAGATTCTGAATGTGGGTACTGCAAGTGGACTCTAGTTTTTTAAAACAAGAAGAAAGCAAACTGAATCCTCAAATCAGAAGTATGGTCTTTTAACCACTCCTTTTAACTTTCATGATTTAAAATATATGAATTAATGCTACGAGGCTAGCTTGTTGATGAAAAAATTATTATATTTAGAAGGTGGTGTTTAATGAGACACCAAAAAAGCTTGAGCATAGTCCACACTTGCCTTGCAGCTAGCAGTGCTGTCATTTACATTGTGCTGGTGGCTTTTTGTATCAGTGCTGATTTTATTATGTATGTGGCTGAAGCTTAGTAGACTAGGAGGAAATTATTTATATAAACAGGCTTTGTTATAAGTTTTCCTGCTTTCTCTTGACATGTCTAGTCACTGGGATTTTTGTGAGGTTTTTTTTTGATTGGTTGTTTTTTTGTTTGTTTGTTTTTTTTTTTTCGCTTTTTTTTTTTTTTTTTTTTTTTTGAGAAAGGGCAATAATTTTGTTACTTTTTATCAAAATTAGTTATGTTCCGAATTGCTTTGACTGTGAAAAAAAAAAAATGTGGATTTTCATTATAGATGCAAATAAATCTGTGAGAAATCAAATGCTTTGGAATAAAGCTTAATTGTTATGGCTCCATCTTGCAAATGAAAGATAGGACTTAAACTCTTCTTTCAATGGTTGGCACAGAAGCTGCATTCTGAGCCACTGCTTAGATTTCTGGGCTTTTGGGAAAAAAAGCCCTCCTTCCTTTTGGTCTCCCAGGTAAAAGTGGTTGCTGCTGTGTCCTGGGTTCAGCAGTAGCAGTCATTTTTCTCCTTCTTAGTAGATGGTGAAGCGCTGTGTTTTTTACTTTTGGCCTGGGAACAGCGCTGATAACACCAGTGTTTTTAGTTGTTTAGTCTCACCAAGGACTTTCTGAGTCTCATGCTCTGCCAGGGAAGAGGGGAAGGCAGGAGGAAGCAGAGACAGGACACCTGATCCAAACTGACCGAAGAGGTATTCCATGCCACAGCACATCATGCCCAGGATGTAAAAACTTAGGTCAGGGACCCGGAAGGGAGGGTTCAGTGCTGGGTCGGGCTGGGTATCGGTCGGCAGGTGGTGAGCAGATGTATTCTCTTCCCTTGTTGTTTCCCTTATCATTATTATTATTGGCAGTAGCAGCAGTGGTTTGTGTTATATCTTAGTTACTGTTCTGTTCGTCTCTCAACCAGTGGGAATTATATTCTTTTGATTCTCCTCCTGATCCCCCCGGGAGCTGTGGGGAAGAAAGAGGGGGAAGTGAGTGAGTGATCTACATGAGAGGCTTAAACTACAACAAGCTGCCAAAGACGGAACTGTTGAGCCACCCCTTTTGTGTGAAGAGAGGAAATTTTGCAGTGCTGTTGCACAGCTTATGAATTTATCATGGAAGTGGCTGTGGAGCAAATGCTGATATGTGTGTCCCTCTGGCAGTATGGCAACACTTCCTGGAAGAGACACTCATGGCTCTTTGAGTGATCCTCTATCAAGAAACAAAGCAGATTTGGAGGATCTCTTAGACACATGGGTCAAGATGGAACATAGTTTTCTCAGATTTATACACGCAAACTCATCTTAGGCTTCATTTTAGGTGCTTTGTGTGCTGTTCTTGAGCCCTGATGTGGTGATTTATGATTTGTAGCTAAAGATCAGTTCCTGATTAGAAAGCATGAAAGAGATGTTATGAAGCAGAAGGGAGTTTTTGGTATTTTTAAAAGAATTTAACACCACCTTTCTCTGCATCCAATACTTGATCAAACTAATGCATTCATTTTAGCTTTGCATTTTCTGATAATGTTTAGGATTTAATTTGCTTGTCTCCTATTTATTTTGAAGTTATATTGTCACCACTGGATAGTTCTTGCATTTGTTTCAGTTATGGAACATAATACTTAGTGAAGATCTTGAATATGTGGTGAAGATCTTTATGAATGATTATACTTTTCTACCCTACATTTTTAATAATTCGTTTGTTTCAAGAAGTCATTGTTAATTTTCTTTACAAAGAAAATTACAGCAGATTCTTGCTTTCCTTTAGGTAGATGTCTTTTTCTTTTCCATTTTAATGGATCTCCTCTGCTTAATTTCTTTAACTGATCCAAATGAAAGATCTTAATACGGTATTGAAAGCAGAAGGTGTGAGAGGGAATTAGACAATTGTTAGAATGCAAGTATCTGGAACCAAAGATACCTTGCAGTCATTTCCTTGATTGTCCCTTTGGGAAAGAAACGCATCTGTTTGTTTACCTTGCATGGTCTTAGCTCTTAGGATTTAGTGGATATTGAAAACAGCCATGTGTGGAGGTCAGATATATGCTAGAAGGATAAGAATGCTTGCATTTTGCCATGGGAAGTGAAATTATATCTCAATTCTGTGAACAACGAGCTATTTATTATGCTCAGATCACAGCAGTAGGTAACAAACTTGAAACCTTTGCAGCTAGGAGACGTTTCTATCTCTCCAAACATTATTTTTCTGAAGAAATGGTTCTCACAATTATGTCATGTGTTTATGCGGTTTACTGTGGAGTGCTTCAGTCATTTAATATTATATCTTGTTGTGTTTAAACTAAAGTAATTCTTTTGCTTCTTATATTGCTATTCCATAAACAGAGTATTGTTCTGTGTCTAAAATATGGAATTCTACCTCTGCTATTTCCTGCAAAAAGCCAAGAAATATATCTTGCTATGTAATATTATCATCTTACCTAAAGTGGTCATTTCGCAGGTCTGAGTTGCTGAATGTAGTAACTTCTTGCTTTCTTTTTACCATTGTGCTTTCAGGGTAAGGTCACTGTTCTGTACTGGATTATATCAGATGATAATGTTATGACCAAAGTATATGGAAAATTAAAAGAAAGCATTTGGCATAAACATGAGTCATAAAAACTATTTAAAATTTATGCAGCATGTGTCTACATTATTTTTTTAATTGCCCTTTATGAAATTATCGTTATATTCTAAATTTTGTATCATAAAATTTTGAATCTTTCTATCTCTAAGTTGTAGATGAGAAGAAACAGCATATCTCAGATGCATTTCAAAGCAATACTGTCAATGGCCAAGGTAATTTTAAGAAGTCTGAAGTACTTTGTGGTTCTACATCAGTCAGAAGGAAAGGCTTGAGGTTTGTGGAATGTGTGTGTTTTTAATGAAAGCTGTATCTCATTATTTTTAACTCTGAAAGCATTCTAGTTAATAGTAATGAAGATGTCCTTATATCCTGTATGTATCTACAGTGGCTAACATGTTTTGAATAAGTGCTTGTAGAAGCTGCTAAAGGGACTGCTTGTACAAGCTGCTAAAGGGACTGCTTGTACAAGCTGAAAACAATTTCCATTTTCTTATGCCTTTTGTGCTACTGAAAGGCTGACTTTGTGTTTGGCAAGTTTAGTTAGTTTTACTAGTAGTGCACATTCAGAAACAACACATTTAGTGCATGTTTTTATTGTAATTTGCCTCCAGGCGTCTCCACCTGGAGGCAACTGACAACATCAGTTATTAGGATTAAATCCTAGCATGCCCATCCACATAATTGTCTAAAGCTGTGCTAGTAGAGTATTATCTTCTAAAAACTTTTTAATGGAGGCACTAGTAGTTCTCTCTGAGGTGAGTAAAAGAAAGGACAAATGAGTTCATTTTTTCCTGACAGTTTTCTTGACCAACTCAAGAGACACGGAGATTTATTAGGCAATAAAAATCTGTCTGGCAAGTCAGGAAAATTCCCATTGTTTCTGATTCACATCCAGTTTATGTTCTTCTTTTAAAATTTCTTTTAATCATTGATTTATTTGAGCAGAGATTTCACTCAAAACTTCTAATTGTGGTATTGTTTTTTTTTTTAAAGACAATTACTTTTTTCAGTGTTACGTAACTGTCTGTGAATGTGTGAAAGTTTAAATTTCTCTGTGCAAGTTCTTTTGCTTTTTTCTTTTTAAAGGTGTGTTTTATACTCCAATAACCTCATTCTTTCCATCCAACTCTGTCTTTGCTTGACAAATGCAGGAATGATGCTCCAAGAAGGAAGAAAAATGGAAAGTTAGTTGGATTTTGACACAGATGGACTGACCAAAATGATTTACTTTCTTTTGACATAAATGTGTCAAATTTTGAAAAGTATTTGACTGCTGCCAAAGCTAGACTGGCATTAAAAACCTTATATTAACTTGCACTTTCAGAAAGAAGTTCAAGTGAACTTTTATTTTAGCTTCTCTGAATAGTACTTTCTTTCTAGGTCTTACATTAATGAATTATTTTACAATATTTTTACAGGTGGTTGTAATTCTTCATTCAAAACCAGTTTTATGTTAAGTCTAAGATGTTTCCCTACTTGAGTTCTATTGTCATAGGATGTTTTTACCCTTTCATTTTCCATTTCTTTCCTAGGGAATTTTTTTGCAAGCAGGGATAAAAAGTAATTAAATACTGTTTTTAATTTCAAAGTTTGATTAATTTGCTTTAATGTGAACAATTCCATCTTAGCTCTGCTTCTGGAACCCATGAATGAAAAAATAAAGGGGACTCATTTGCTCTTTCAGGCTCAGTTCATAAATACATTGGAAGGTTATGTTCTGTGGTGTGTCTACCATTATTCTGCTTCTATTTAAAGTGTTCAGAAAGCAAGCAGTGCTTTGGATTCCCTACAGAGGCATTTGCAGAGATGGATGTTTCACTATCTAAAATCTTTCAGCTGCATATTTATCTATATTCCTTCCTGCTGGTTTTAGCTGTAATTTCACATATAATTCTAAAAAAAATGTCAATTAGACTCATCATGGGCTAAATTGTATTTTCTTTACCTGACGTAATGTAAAAAGGTAGGTTTGTAAATAGTTAAATGGTTGAACGATATTTTGAAATGTCTACATTGTATGTTTTACCGTAATCTCAGTACACATATGCAAACAATTTTTAAACAAATTCAGATAAAAAAAAAACAAAACACCCACCAACATTTCTAAGATTTTTATTGTAAAGCTAAAGTCTCCTGATTGCTTTAAATAGCTGTAAGTTTGGTCAGGATCCAGAAAGATCAATAGGTTGGAGACTGATTTGGAGTCATACAGGTAATGGTGGTATAGCCTTCCGCAGTAAATGAAATACCACTGCATTTTGGAAATGCTGTAGCTCAGAAAAAATTATAGGTTGTAATTTAGGCAATGGGAGTTCTCTCTCTGTGAAAATTAGATTAAATTAGAAACTGGTTCCATAGAATGTGAGAAACCTAATAATGTGTCAGAGTAAAATATTCTGCAGAACAACCCCACAATTTTTTGATACTTTTGCTTCCTGGATTTGGTTTGGTTTTGTTGTTGATTTTTCATTTGTTTGTTAATGTGGTTTTGCTGTTTTGTTTTCTTGGTTTGTTTGTTTGGGTTTCTTTATATAGAGACATTTATTTTGCTGCCTTAGATAGAAATGTAACAGTCTTTAATAATCCTCAATATACTCAACAAAAATATACTAGAATTTGTAGTGCTGGAAGAGTGTCTTACAGTGACTGTCAGATACTTTTTATCTGCGATGCCTTGCCACTTGCTGAAAGGCAGCCATGAACAGACAGACATGGAGTTTGATTCCCATTCACTCTCCTACTCCACAAACAACTCCAAATTTCAGCTTCCAAGTTTAAGCCTTATACTACACTCTGTCTCTACACACAGTCCCTTTTTCTACACTGTTCCTGTGGGGCAGACTCACTAACTTTCCTAGAATGGCATGATCTGCGTATTTGGACAGCTGCTCCTTTAACTACTATGAAGCTGACCACTGAGCTTCTGGATTTCTGTGCATCTGTTGTTGGCCAAAAAGGTCAAACTAAGCATGTGGAGAACCTTACTTAATGTACTTTAATAACTGACATTAACTCCTTCCAGTACAGCTGATCAAATACACACATATGTACACCCCCACAGTTATTCCTAATTTTAATTTTTATGAGGGATAGGTCATTGAATTTTCATTAATTAGTTGAAAAGCATCTGGTTTGAATGCTGCCATGTGCTTGGCGAAAGGAGGAAAATGTGCAGGGAGGGACATTCATAAACAAAATAGATAAGCGGTGCATCAAGATACCAAACCAGGTTTTTTTCAAGTTTAATCTTTGATGAATTTACCTGAGATAAAGGAAAATATCTGTCTGATTACAGACTTACTGGCCGTACCAGGTATTTATTGGATGACTATATAAGTAAAAGAAAACTGTTTTCATAAAAATTAATAGAATCATAGAATCATAGAATAGTTAGGGTTGGAAAGGACCTGTAGATCATCTAATTCCTACACCCCTGCCATGGGCAGGGACACCTCCCACTAAACCATGCCACCCAAGGCTCTGTCCAACTCGGCCTTGAACACCACCAGCGATGGAGCATTCACAACTTCCTTGGGCAACCCATTCCACTGCCTCACCACCCTTACAGTAAAGAATTTCTTCCTTATATCCAATCTAAACTTCCCCTGTTTAAGTTTGAACCCGTTACCCGTTGCCCTCTCACTACAGTCCCTAATGAAGAGTCCCTCCCCAGCATCCCTATAGGCCCCCTTCAGATACTGGAAGGCTGCTATGAGGTCTGCACATAACCTTCTCTTCTCCAGCCTCAACAGCCCCAGCTTTCTCAGCCTATCTTCATACAGGAGGTGCTCCAGTCCCCTGATCATCCTCGTGGCTCTCTCCTGGACTTGTTTCAACACTTCCATGTCCTTTTATGGACAATACTCCAAGTGAAGTCTCACGGGAACAGAGTAGAGGGGCAGGATCACCTCCTTTGACTCGCTGGTCACGCTCCTTTTGATGCAGCCCAGGATACGGTTGGCTTTCTGGGCTGCAAGCGCACACTGCCGCCTCATGTTCATTTTCTCGTCAACCAACACCCCTAAGTCCTTCTCCACAGGGCTGTTCTGAATCTCTTCCTTGCCCAACCTGTAGCTGTGCCTGGGATTGCTCCCACCCAGGTGTAGGACCTTGCACTTGGCATGGTTAAACTTCATCAGGTTGGCATCAACCCACCTCACAAGCGTGTCAAGGTCCCTCTGGATGGTGTCCCTTCCCTCCAGTGTATCAACTGAGCCACACAGCTTGGTGTCACTGGCAAACTTGCTAAGGGCGCACTCAATCCCATTGTCAATGGATTTATGGTTCTTGATTCTTCTTGTGTAAGTAGAATATCCTTTTGTTCGGTAGCTTAATGTTGTTTGTGTTGGTCAGACCATCCATAATCACAGTTCCTGAAGTGAAGGAACATGGATGGGGGGTTGTTCTTGGTGAACAAGAGCCTTCCCCAGGCTGTTCCCTTTTACTTAGCTCTCTGCTGCTGCTGTTACTGTCCTCTTTCTTTAGGCATTTAAAAAAAAATTGAGAAGCTGATACATCAAGATTACTTGCTACATTTTGTACTGGGGTATAATATGTGATAAGAACCATATTCGTGTAGAATTCCTGAATTCCCTTTAACATTTTGTGCCCTTTTCTGTGATGAGTAGTTGCACTGTGCAGTGGGGAATACAGGGCACATGATTCCTGTGTTATGATATCTGGATTCAAGTTGGTTTATCCCTACGGGAAAAGAGAAGATGGTGGATTGAGAAGCCATGCCCCACAAGCAATTTCTTCCCAAAGTACAGGAAAATGACGACAAATGTAGGAAATAATATTACTGCTACTGACAGTTTTCTAGGGGGTTTCTGTTTGGTTGGTTTGGTTTGGGGTTGTTTTTTTTAATGAACTGATCTGTCCTTGATCCTAAGAACGGTATAAGAATAGATTTCACAAGTCATAATTTGTGTACATAGGCTACCTTCTCTTTAAATCCCTCATTTAATCTTTTATCTGTTTTAGAAATCTTTCTATGTAAATGTAAAGATTTGAGCCTTAATGAAATGCTTGTATGTTTAATTTTTTTCTTTTTTCCCTTTTTTAACAGTCTTGAAAACAGTTTCTTTTGTGTTACTGATTGATTCTTATATAGAAAGTTTGAATATTAAGAAAAAGTTTTAGGAACAGTGGCTATAAGTTTGTTTTGTTTTATTTTGTTTTGTTTTCCTAAAGATTGATTTTTATTGAGAAATAATCCTTCTGTTTTTCCTCCATATATCAAAGCTTACTTCTAATCTTAGAATCCAAAGCCTCTAAAATTGCTTTAGATTTATTTTTTAATTTTCTTTTGCAGATTGGCATGGATTTCTAACATCTGATGCAATATTACTTAAACTGTAGTTTTAACACTAAACATCTGAGAAAGATGAGATGTCCAGAGTAATATTTATTACTAAAAAAAAAAGTTAATGATGTTATTTTCATTCTGTGAGTTGATTCCTTTGTCCTTACTTGCAGATTTTGTTATCACCAAGTAGGAGGAGGGAAAAAGAAAAAACTGTAGTAGGCAAAAAATGTAGTAGTTAACTGAGATTTTTGCACTATTCATTGGGTACTGTATTAACCTGGGAATGAGCCTTGTTAAGATCACGGAATTCTAATGCATACAAATTAAGAAGGGGCCTCTGAATGAAATCTGCATTTGTAATCCTGAAAACCATAAGAACAGATTTGACCATAGGTTTTCTGCTGTCTTAGTCTCATCAGAGTCCTCTTACTCCTTTGCATTTCATTACTTGTTCTGTCACACCTAAAACAGTAACACCTTTCTGCTTCTCATCTAGGATGTGTGCTAACTTGCATGTCCAAACTACAGATTTTGTCCTGTTCTCTTACTTTTCTGTTGTTTGTTGGTTTTTGGGTTGGTTTTGGTTTTGCTTTTCTTCTCTCACATGAAATACATTTATTCATCCCTGACTACTGAGTAGTGACCCAGAGCTGCAGGCTACATCACATAACTCTTTTACAACTTCTGAACAGGGCTGCTGTCTGGGTGTGTAGTGTTTGAGTGTAATCAGGGTTGAGGAGAAACCTTCATATTAAGCAAAATGATATACTGTTTACCCAGCATTAGTAAGAACCGTGTGAATACTACTAAACTGCAGTTAATGTGGTGCTATATGGTTTTGGGATCTTTTCCTTTAACATAACCATTTCCAGTTATGGGGTGCATCATGTCTGCTTGGAAGGAATTTACTGAGAATATTTTTTTTTTTTTTTTTTTTTTTTTGGCAGGAGAGTTTAGAGACACAGTCCCATTGATGTAAAATCCTTGTCAATAGGAGAATTGGATAAATGCTGAATTGCCCTAACTTCAAACATGAGGAAACCTATTCAGAAAAACACTCAAGAAAAGATTTTTGAATCTTTAATTCAGCTTAATGTTAGTGCATTTTGTAGAACAATCTCAGAAATTTCTTAACTTCTTTAGCCACTTGCTAAATAATCTCAAAGTTTTCTTGGATTCTTGGAATTACTTGCAAAAAATATATTTTTCCCTCTTGAAATCCAAGTTCATGTATCTTCTTCCTAAGCATTCTGAAAGAACAAGATAGAGCAGACAAGCAAAAATATTAATTTTTAATGTCCCACCTCGTGCTCTGTTTCCTGAGTCAGTTCATAAATTAGCTGTGGTTTTTGCATGGCCATAAAGCTAAGAAAGAATTAAAGATTAATTTATGTGCTAATAGGATAGTACACTATATAATCTTTGAGTAACAAGGCTTTACAAAGGAATATTTTTAAGCATTGTGTCTTCCATTCTGCCTATATTCCTGTTACAATCATGCTGGTGCTTTAAATTTTCCGTAACTATGTAGACTCTAAGTCTAGAAGAGATTATAAAGATTATCTAATCAATAATTTGATCGGTATGCTTTGCTTCATTTGGAAGACGGAAGACATGACCAACTTGCATAGCAAAAGCCAGTGGCCAGTGTTAACCAGTATCTGTTTTCTGACTTCTTTTTAGGTATTTCTCTCCTAAGAAGAGGGAAGGAGGAGAAAAAAATCATATAGCTGAAAAAATACTGTTTCATATATTTGAAAAATGCTCTGTTGGGGTTCTTGGCACAGGGGCATAATTAGGTCAAACACGTGCTTTGATTTCTTTTTAAAAAATCTCTGAATGTTTGACTTCCTTTCCAGGTAGTTTCTAAATGGTAACCAGTTCTATAATTTCTTGCGAGGATTTCCTTGGCTGTATCCAGTCATATGTCAGAGAAAGCTAAAAGTGCTTCCCCTAAAAACCTGGGACCAATAGGTGGTTTCAGTGCTGATTAGGTGAATCTACCAGCCTGATAAATTTGCTTATGAAATTTGGATTGCAGAAAATATGTGAGTGCTAATGATGGGGAAGGTATCTTATTCTCTTTGGCTGCAAACAAATGATAGAAGACTTCTGTATTTTTCATGCTTTCTTAGAAGTCTCTTACCTGAATTTTGGAAAATAGCTTTCATCCTCTCTGGCTCTTCTTGTCAGCCCTTTTCTTGGCTCATGCAGTCAAACCTATCATCTCATGCAGGGGCTGCTTGCTCTCTCCCCTCTAATCATTCTGCTTTGAAACTCACGTTCTGATGAATTATTGTTATACTTGTTTTTGTACCATAAGGAAAATAAGTGTGAAGCTAGGAAGTTGCTATCCTTAGATGTTGTCTAATAACTTCCTCAAAATAGGTCTAGCTCTTACAGAATGGATTTTTCTCACCTTGTCACACGTGCTTTTACTATTGTGTTACTTAGTTTAAACAGATTATATTTCTATATGGGTGCAGCATGCAGCTTTCAAATTTGCTTGTTAACTTTCCAATCACTAAATTAAAATCCATCCTATTCAGCTTTTAAATGTTTGTCACTCTACAAAAGGAAGTTTTCTCTAGCTAGCAATAGATACCTGGTTAATGTGCTTTGAGTATTTACGCATTCTTAGGATTTAATCCCAAAGCGACAGTATGGTCTCTACTGACAAACAGGATAAAATCCCCATATATATTCTACTACATTAGCTTTCTAATAATTTTAAGACAATCGCTCTGAAAACTTCTGGGTGTAATTCTTATAAAATACACCATTCCCTGCCCTCTTCTGCCTGCTTAAAAAGTGTGTTCGTTATTTTTCTTTCGCAAACTTGGTCATTGCTGTCATGTCCATTCTGTATCCAGCTTTCACTGTGGGAGGATAGCTGGAATGTTTCCAGTTTCCTTGTTCAACCACAGGGAATATGAGTGTCAGAGTAATAAAAATGAACAAGCTGCTGGTGGTCGCCGGAGACACTGTAGCACCGTAGCACCATCTGTGAAGAAATGTTATGGAAGGGGCTAGCTTTCGCATTTTTAAGTTCTGCTTTGGTTAGATAGTTGAGGAGAAAACTGGCAATATTTGTAAAACTAGGAAGATCAAAGACAGTCAGTAGGCCTTTGGAGATACTTTAGAAGAAAAAGTAAAAGTCTGGGTTAGTTTCACATCAGAGGAAGTACACAAAGAATTCTGGAAATACTTTGTTCATATAAACATGGCTTTACCACTGACTAACATGATCAGGAGATGTTTTTATTCACATTTTTAGTTATCACTTTTAAATCTATGTCTATCTATCTATGTATCTAATCTTATCTGTCTATTTGTCTGGTAACAGGTGGTGTACTAAGACACTGATGTTTTGTATTGGCTCAGTATTTCCAGCAAGTTAAAAAAACTTAGAGACATTTCAGTCTGAAACTAGAGTATTTTTTAGTAGGCTTCTGAGAGGAAGACCCATTAGTCATGTAGATGTTGTCCAAATTTCCACTTTAAATGTTTACATTGTTGGGATGATTGTTCCTTTCCAAACTTTATAAACTTGATTCCACTTTATATCTAGCCAAATGCAGTTGTTGGTTTCACTTCTAAATGGATTTGTGCTAAAAAGCTAGAGTGTTAAATTTAAATTAAATTTAAATTAAATAAAAAAAAAGTAAAAGAAATAAGTTAAAGATGCAAGTCTGACAACTGGCTAATCTACTTCAAATTTGCTACACAGATGTTTTCAGACTTTACAGAAGCAACAAGCACTTATTCATCAGAGTTCCTTATATGTGAAAGTTTTCACACCATTCATTAATTTCCCTTCTAAATCATGCTTGTTAGCCTTTTGTACACAGTCTTGTAATGAGATGTTTAGCCCCTCTAATGTTACCATTACATATCCTGAATTTGCTTCATTTTATGACAAAAAGTAATAATATGAAGTGATGATTTTTGGGACAAAGCCAGTCTGGAAATAAGGGCTTAGATTAAAATATCTCTAACTTCATAAAATGCTGTGAGCTGCATCTTATATTCTGCATTACTTGTGCTCAACAGCGCTTTGAAAAAGGGTTTATTGGAAAATTGTAGCTCCTTACAGGAAGTATGCTGTGCGAATGTGTTTTTACTGTGAAGTTTACAAACTGCCATTAGATGCTGTAAATGTACTTTTGAGGTCGTTTTGTTTTTTACGATTCATGGCAAATATACCAAGCATTTCATTGTGAAAACTTCAGTGGTTTATATATGAAAAATTTGGTTACCCAAAGGATCTCAGCTAATGCTTAACTGATGTATGTCATTAGCATGGGTGGTGGTTGTGTGTAATGTCTTTCTCCTCCTGTTTTCTTGCTTTAAATAAATACTGTAAGAAATACTAAATACAAACAGGACTGTCTCATTAAAATATGATTTTTGCAATTATGAAAAGTGTAATAATTTTTAAACCGTGTATCATGAATGTTTAAATAATGAAGGGGCCTGTACTCACAGGCAGAACATTATCCATTTGAAAGCAACACTTAATGTGAAGAGATTTACAATTATGAAGTACGAAGGTCTAAGAAACTTTAATAGAAATTTTCTCTAAATGTATTTTAAAATCTTACATTTCGTGACAGCAAAAACAGTAGAAAGGAAGAATTCATACTTTGAGAGAGGTGCAAATTAACCAGCAAATTTCTTTTTTGGTTAACATATTTAAATAAAAATATACAGTAGCTCAGAGAAGGACTTTCCTTTGTCCAAGAATCAAATTTGAATCTATCCCTAGTATTGTCAGAAAGAAACATTTTTAACAGATTTTTCCTATAGCAATACTTTCTCTTCCCTTCATAGAAGAATTTTTTGTTTGTTTTTTTGGTTTTTTTACACTTCATTTTCAGCCAGCACAAAGTCCTCAGAATTTCTTCTAAGCGGTAACTCCACAGGAAAGGGAGATGATAAAAATAGTGTAGTAAAGTAAAGCCCATCATATGCTCTCTTGCAAGCTCTTAAATAGGTCTTCCTTGGCAGAATGGCTGTTTTCAAGTTGGCCCATTGAGAATTAGCTTTAGATTTGAGTTTGTATTATATGTGCTAGGAAATTTACTGCTTAGTTTATCTGATATCAATGATTTGTTTGTCTAATATAGTTACACAGTCTTTAGATGAAAGAATGAACCAATAGAAACTTATGCTGCAGGCTATGAAATTTACTGAAAAATTGTTCTTCCAGCAGAATGTGCTTAATGGCAGGCTTCTTCTGCCTGAAAGTTGGAGTTCCTTGTTTTGACCTATTTTCCTCAAATATTTTTCAATATTTGAGGTCTAGAGAAGCTAATTGCCAAGTCTATTTAAAATATTCTCTTCTTACTGCAGGAAACCAGTGTTGAACCAATGGATGCAATCTGGAATGCTTTTCTGTTTTACTTGGTGGTTTGAATTACTGTGGGTTTGTTTTTTTTTAATACTACTGTAAATATTTTATTTTTGTATGCCAGGATAGCAGAAAAGGTAGCATATATGTGAAACCTAGTACCTGATTCACACTCTGAAGTTAGTCAAATAATGATAACAACCATCTACCTTCTTGTCTTACATTGCAGCTCAAATTCATGGTCAAGATGTGCTGATGTTAACACTTTCTAGGGAACTTCAAGAACTGGAAAGTCATGAGTAACTGATGACTTTGAGAAGATGGAAGAACTGCAGATTTTGCTGGAAATTCTTCCAACAGAAGCTCTTACTAGGATTTTTAGAATGGCATGCAATATATCATTTTTAGTAAAAGAACATTCTGGCCTGGCTGGCTGAGGAAAGAAGTTTTGAAGAGAAACATGCTGGTGAGATGGAAGTTAGCCACTCTCCTATGATCTGAAAGTCTGCATAACTTTCAACCCAACAACATTTAGTCTGAGTTCCAATTAACAAATCTATCACTAATTTCGTTTCCAGTGTTCATGAGGATGCACAAGGTTTGATATGCTTTCTCCACATGAAAACTTCAAAGTAAAATTGTCACCATAAATTAATTATTTTTGTGATAGACTGTTCTGCAGAAGGTAACTATTGTAAATATTCTGTGTTAAATTACAAAAATGACAGACAGAATCACAGAATAGTTAGGTTTGGAAAGGACCTTAAGATCATCTAGTTCCAACACCCCTGCCACAGCCAGGGACACCTCACACTAATCCATGCCACCCAAGGCTCTGTCCAACCTGGTCTTGAACATTGCCAGCGATGGAGCATTCACAGCTTCCTTGGGCAACCCATTCCAGTGCCTGACCACTCTTACAGTAAAGAATTTCTTCCTTATATCCAATCTGAACTTCCCCTGTTTAAGTTTGAACCCGTTACCCCTTGTCCTATCACCACAGTCCCTAATGAAGAGTCCCTCCCCAGCATCCCTATAGTCACCCTTCAGATACTGAAAGGCTGCTATGAGGTCTCCACACAGCCTTCTCTTCTCCAGCCTCAACAGCCCCACCTTTCTCAGCCTATCTTCATATGGGAGGTGCTCCTGTCCCCTGATCATCCTCGTGGCCCTCCTCTGGAATTGTTCCATGTCCTTTTTATGTTGAGGACACCAGAGCTGCACACAATACTCCAAGTGAGGTCTCACGGGAACAGAGTAGAGGGGCAGGATCACCTTCCTAGACCTGCTGGTCATGCTGCTCTTGATGCAGCCCAGGATACGGTTTGCTATCTGGGCTGCAAGCGCACACTGCCGCCTCATGTTCATTTTCTCGTCAACCAACACCTCCAAGTCCTTCTCCACAGGGCTATTCTGAATCTCTTCCCTGCCCAACCTGTAGCTGTGCCTGGGATTGCTCAGACCCAGGTGTAGGACCTTGCACTTGGCATGGTTAAACTTCATCAGGTTGGCATCAGCCCACCTCACAAGCGTGTCAAGGTCCCTCTGGATGGCATTCCTTCCCTCCAATGTATCAACCAAACCACACAGCTTGGTGTCATTGGCAAACTTGCTGAGGGCGCACTCAATCCCACTGTCCATGTCACCGACAAAGATATGAATAAGATCGGTCCCAACACCGATCCCTGAGAAACACCACGTGTTACTGGTCTTCAGCTGGACATTGAGCCATTGAGCACAGCTATTTGCATGCGTCCATCCAGCCAGATCTTTACCCACCAAGTGGTCCACCTATCAAATTGATGTCTCTCCAACTTAGGGACAAGGATGTCGTGGGGAACAGTGTCGAACGCTTTGCACAAGTCCAGGTAGATGACATCAACTACTCTACCCCTGTCCCTCAGTTCCATAGCCCCATCATAGAAGGCCAGCAACTGACAACAGTCGAGTCATGAGGACTTGGTGAATGCAGAGCACTGCATTATGGTTCTAGCATCCCAATATATGAGATGTCTCAATGCTCTTAAAGGCCAGTGTTGGAGTTGTTCATCAGATCACTGGGCCAAACTTCACCTCTAACATGTTCACACAGAAAAGGATCTCTGAATACACTTTTCTCTCTTTACGGAGCCACCCAAGGTTTTACTGTAACTTGGGACACTGGTAGGAAGAGAAAGGGTACACCGATGCAGGAGAAGGTTATTTATGTAAAATCTTTGGCTTCTAATCAACTTTCACTTTTATACCTAGAACATTGCTTACGGCTCCTGACTATATTCAGGATGACAAAACTGAAAGCAAAGCTGGTTTATTTAGCCCTCAGGGCTTTTGTGCCCCCATGCTGCTTACAAACCAGTCACGATTTGGCTCATAAATTGTTCAGTGCTTTGCACCTTCAGAGGAATGATTAAGGACACTCTGTCGACGAATAAGCTATTTGTACTCCCCAGTCATCAGCAAAACATTAATAGATGCTGTAGTGTTTGGCTTTGACTTGCCCTTTTCAAAGTTCATATAATCTGCCATCTGAATCATGGAGAGCAGATGCACTGAGGTCTGATCTCCCTGCTATTTGCCAAAACTGAAAAGGTATTAAATGTAAGGCAACAGCATAGACATACCTGACACTGCTGAGGGTATGTCAGGTCATTTAGATTTGCTTCTCAGAGATTATCTTTTTGTACATGACATTGTGAGGATGAGCTATTATATGACTATATCTTTAAGAACAAAATACCTCAAGCCATGAGTGTTCATGTGCCTCCTCTGCACACTCTATCAAATGCTTTTTGTCAAACTGATAAATATCAAATATTGATTTGTGTTGTTTTCTTGGCACTCCTTTTGAATTTGTCAAGTTTAATAGATCTTTCCCATGGTGTTTCATTTATCATGGATTCCATAGTCATTTTCAGGTGAAATGACAGCTCTTATTATTGAATAGTAACTTCAGCATTAGTCTGGATAAAATTTGCCTTCTATTGATTAAAGTCAGGTGTCTATAATTATGGAAGCATGATCTATCACCCTTCCTTTTTAAATGATGTGTCAATAGAAATCTCAAAGCATAGTTTGCTCATCCTCTGTATAACGAAAAGTTTGATAACTAAATACTGGGGATTGAATTTATATGGCTTGATATTAGTGTATGTGACTGCTTACATCTTGGATGCTGAGACCTCTTGGCACAAGGTTAATAAGTATTTTGAAGGAAATTAAGTGAAAGAATTTTGTAGTTTCACTCAATGGAAGTCCTTCAGGAGGAAAAGACTGCATTGGCACTGCTTAGCACCCAGATAACAGCCTTCATGGTTAGACTGAATAAGCAAGAGGAACTCCTTCATGCACTGAAAAGTAAACACCAGACACTTTCAGCTTATAATTTTCAATATCAGGGGTGAAATGTTTCTCTAAGTATTCAAATATTTAAATGAAGGTCTGTTTTTCTGACAGTTATCAGTGCAGTACTCTTAATGAACTCCAATTTCAAGGCAAGTATCCTAAGCGTACTTGTCTAGTCTAATTCCAGAAATAACCAGAATGTCAGAATAATAGTATTTTTAATCATATTCACTTGCAAGAAGTGATCTGTTTCTTGTAAGAAAATATTATGTAGTTTAGGAGTACATGCTGGAATATACTTCCCTGTCAACCCTGTTTTGTTTTTTTAAAATGTCAGGAATGTTTAGCGTAACTTAGTATGTTTGAATTTGGAGGGTCTCTATGTGTGAAGTTTTTCTTATTAGAGGGAGAGCTATCACTGTTCCTTACTCTGAAATAAATACCTGGATAAAACAATGGGGTTATATAATTTTTCAGTAAAATTTTATTTTACATTTGTCATATACCTTGATGACTCTGAAAGCATCAACATTATTGCAGCTCTTTTAATGTAGCAGAGTGTAATGATAAATGGATAAATGGTTATGAGGAGCTGATTAACTTTCAGGATTGTTTACTATCTTTTTTGTGTTGCTCTATATTCTAGCTAGCCATCACTACAATGCACTTACATTTCTTGTTTGGAGTCTAGCTGGTAATTGAGTGGTTTTGTTCTGTTAGTTGGGTGGTTTGGAACAAAACAGGGAGGATTTCGACTGGTTTTAGAGTCTCTTTTTCAGGGGTTTAAAATGCCGGGTTAGGATTTGCTCAAGGATACCCTAGCTCTGGCAAATTTTACCTTTGCTAAAATGTGGCTTCTCTCCTTTAGTCTTATTCAAGTTTTGGCAATGAGGTGTGTCGTTTCACTGTCAGATAGAAAATATTATGGCAGAGGGAATACAATGTTGTTAAATCTTTTCAAGTTCTTACAAAGTTGACTTCTTCTGTGTGTCTTTCTGCCACGCTACTTGCTTGCCTTTCCAACTGCCCTCTTTCCCTCCACCCTCCTGCTGTCCTGCTCATCTGTCTACTTGATGCAAGAGAGCTGAAAGCAAGAAGTGGCTGTTACAATTGAAACCAGCCATTTCACTTTGTGATTCTGGTCTCTGTATATGGCTGTGTTTTAGTGGTACAGAAAATGATAATTCTAAAACAGGCAAGAGCATTTAGATTCATGTCTGATGCATTTAAGTTTTAATTAGAGGAAGGAAGATTGTTCTGCCTTATGATTAATTTATATACTATTACCATGAAACTAACCGACTTAAAATTTGACATGTTTTCCATTCATATAAAAGCTTCTGAAAAATATGCATGATTGTAATGAAGGAAAAAACAAACAAACAAACAGAAAGATGTAACCGTACATATTTTCAGTATTTTATTATGCTGTCACTAAGACGCTTGTTAGATCATCTAACAATCTAAAATGGAACCTTTCACTTACTGCCAGAAACATATTCAATAGAATATGCCAGTCAATTTGATAGAAAACAGTTTCATAGTGGAACAAAGGTCCTTGTGAGAAAGGCTGAAAAATAAGTGCAGTCAGGCACCAATGATATCCTTGCAGATGTCACAGGTCTTCACAAGATACCCTCAGAAAAGCTTGCTCAGGTATGTGTTACCCTAAAGCAACACACTGTTTTGATTGCTGTATGATTGAAAATGCCCTTTTGTAACAGCCATTTTATAGTCACCTTGTGGGCACTCAGAACTATCATCTGATTCTTTGTGCAGCTAGTGGAAAAGTATATTTCCAGTAAATCATTTTCTGTTGAAAGGTCTGTTTCAGGGACTTGCCCTGACTTCACAATAGCAATGACAATTGAACACCAGAGATAGGAAGGTTTTTTGATACACATCGACTAGTTCAATGCTTTCTTCCTACTACGTGAAATGTCGACAGCAGAATCATTTATTTGGTGGTGTTCAAGTCATAGAATCATAGAATCATAGAATAGTTAGGGTTGGAAAGGACCTGAAGATCATCTAGCTCCAACCCCCCTGACATGGGCAGGTACACCTCACACTAAACCATGCCACACAAGGCTCTGTCCAACCCAGACTTGAACACCGCCAGGGATGGAGCATTCACAACTTCCCTGGGCAACCCATTCCAGTGCCTCACCACCCTTACAGTAAAGAATTTTTTTCTCATATCCAATCTAAACTTCCTCTGTATAAGTCTGAACCCGTTACCCCTTGTCCTCTCACTACAGTCCAGGTTGGACGGAGCCTTGGGTGACATGGTTTAGTGTGAAGTGTCCCTGCCTGTGGTAGGAGGGTTGGAACTAGATGATCTTATGGTCCTTTCCAACCCTAACTATTCTATGATTCTATGATTTGTGATGACCCATGAATAAGAGTCAGCATTGCTAAAATTCCTTATTTTTATTTTGAAAATAAATAAGTCTTGTGGATAAGGAACATTCTTTGTCTAGAAAGATAGGAGAAGCGCACAGTTCAGGAACTACTTCATTTACATGAGTTTCATTTACAGTCAGGCTTCCTCTTCAGCCTTTGCACGCCTTTTGCACTGACACTCAAACTGTGACTGGGTCCAAAGTTGTTAACATATAGGCTCATTAAACTTGGCTAACATGCTGATAAATCTGGCTGAAGATTTGAGGTAGTAATGAAGCTTGAATTGAGGTATTGCTTCATGCAGCAGTAAGGACCATGTCTTCCCATCTTACATGAAGGTACAAGGTCCGTAGGGGAATAAGAATGATATAGGTAATCCTCTAGTGCGAAAGAGGAGAGGAGAGGAAAGAAAATGGAATATGGAGAGAATAACAGTGGCAATTCATGGAGGATATCTTACCAGCTCATCTCTGTAACTATTTTTTCTAGTCTCTCAGGAAACTTATTGATTCCTGTCTTTTTGTTAAAATTTCCCAATATTTGAAACGTTTTTCTGTAGGGCTAAGACTGCTTTCTATCAGTGTGTAATTAGCTCTTTCACAGGCTCTACTGTGTTGCACTCTCAGCTTACTTGCATGTTATGAATATGTTATAAAATAAACACTGTTTTGATTTCCCGCTCTCTCAAGTAGTCTAAGATTCACTTTTGTTTTGGGTGGGGGAGGCTTGGGGGAAAGTTGGCTGTGTATCTGTATATATGACTGCATACACGGTGATTTACAGAAACAGTAGATTTAGAGGTCCTCTAGCTATTTTTGGATATTCAGGGCAGGAAAGTGAGTTATACAAGTTTTCAGGCTTCTTTTTTGCCAGCCACAACATTTTTTATAGCTATAACTTGGGATCTCAGAAACCAATATATTTTACTACAGTGATCTTACAGAGGTTTCATTCTAATTTTAAAACTGGGTTTATAGTTTCCTTTCCAGTGGACTTCTTGGAGTATAAGATATATTTCTGCATGACAAACTGGCTGCTTTCAACTTGCTAGTAGTAAAAAACACCCCAACAAATCTTTAGAAGGCTTTTTTTTCTATGCTTTTGCTTTGGAGCTGAATATGATCTAAAAATAAAATTTGTCAATTGCAGCCTAAGCATCAATGACTTCTTAAAGAAAATAGTGATGTCCTTACAAATATCAGCAGCACAGAAACAGTCAGAAGTGATCACATTTTCAGCATCTTTTGAACCAAACCCCGGATCACTTCTAATAAGGCATGAATGCTGTGGGGGCTACAATGCCAGACTTAATGGACAAGATTCAGAAGTTAGTAGCTAGAAGTATTGGAAAAGAAGGAAACCCTTAAGGGATGCCAAAATATGCATGTTCAGCTAAGAGATTTATCTTTTCTGAAGAGGGCAAAAGGTCTCTTGAAAACTTTTATCTAAGTAATAATGCGATAGAAGGATTTATTTTTCTGAGAAATCCCAGTCTTTACTCCTAGGAAGTGTAAGATTGGCAAAGAAACAATTCTCCATTTAGTTCCACTCTTTATTTGAGCAAGTGTGGAAAGGAACAATTTAGGGACACAGACACTGATGAATGGTTTTACTATTGAACTCATAGCAACTTTTTACCAGTGAATTAGACACAACCAACTTTCCTTTCTATAAATTTTTTATACACTAACGCTTAAAAAAAATCAAGTCAGAATGTTATTTCTAATATTTCACATTTCAGTGAATGCTCAGCATATTTGTATGAATATTTCCTAGTTCGTTCAAATTAATATTCTGCTTCAGCAGGAAACACAAAATGCTAAACATATTTATATTCTTTAGAGATGATTTAACTCAGAAGTTTAGCTTTCAAATGTCTTCACTAGCACTTTGGGAGAGGATGGTAGATTACTGAAAATCTCTAGTCTTGCTATCACTGAATGATAGTTCTGGGATAATTTAGATTAATGGAGATAGGACTGGATCTTGAACATAGAATGAGGACACATAAAGAAGGTAGAGTCACAAAAGATAGGAATATACACTTTGGATATCTAAAAATTTCTGTCTAAAAATAGTCTATGCAAGCTGCCTAGGCTTGCTCTCCAGGAAGTGAGGGAATAGAAATGTACTGATGCCAGTTCTATACAACATCTTTTAGACACAAAATTACCCCTGGAGATGCACATCTCTCTCTACCAGGAAAAGGATCTTTGCCTAGATAGCTTAGCTTTTTCATCCCAAGGGTGTTAAATACAGTTTCATCATACGCTTGTGGCCAATCTTTCCATGGTGATAGTTATTTTAATGTAGTATTATGCAAAGATATGATTTGCAATATACAATATGAACAATTTCAAATGGGTAAAGTGTTTTCCCTATTCAATTTTTGTGACGCCTTGGAATTTTCTGGAAAGAGAAAGACTGATAGAATAAGGAGTATTTTGTGATGGATAGAGAATTGTGAGATAAGTGGTCTCCTACAGAGAAGTACTGGGAAGTGACAATGCAGTTGATGAAGACTTCATGTTCCTTTTCAAACTGGCAACCTGTCACTAGTGAGGACCCCCAAGGTTCAATTTTGGGCCCAAAGCTGTTTAGTGTCTTCACTAATGTTTGGTTTGCTGAAGTTACCAAACAGAGTGTGGAAGTGAACGCTTTGAAAGAGAGAGTTGCCTTACAGAAAGATAGGCTGGAAGAGCGGGCTAGCAAAAACCTAATGAAGTTCAACAAGGACATCTGGGACACCTGGGTAGGCACAATCCAGGCTGGGATCTACCTAGCTGAGTCACAGCTCTGTGGAAAGGACCTGAGTGTCCTAGTGGACAGGAAGCTCAATATAAGTGAACAGTGTGCAGCGGCATCAAAGACAGCCCAAAGGGTGCTGGGTTACATCAACAAGGGCATTGCCAGCAGTGATAGTCATTGTCCCACTCTACTCAGCATTTTTCAGGCCACACTTGAAATACAGTGTTCAGGCTTTGTCTCCACTGCACAAAAACAACGTGGACAGGCTAAAGAACATCCAGAGAAGGGCTATAAAGATAATCAAAATACAGCGAAGCATGCTGTATAAGGAAAGGCTGAGAGAATTGGGATTGTTCAGCCTTGAGAAAAGATGGATTAAGGGAGACCTTATCAGAAAGATCCAGTATCTAAAGTGTAGCTACATAAAAGACAGTGAGTCCCTTTTTAGAAGGAGTCACATGGAAAAGACAAAGGGTGATGAGTACAACTTACTCTTGGTGAGATTCCAGTTGGACACAAATGGAAAATTTTTCACAATGGGAACAATCAGTCAGCCATTGGAATAGTCTCCCCAGGGAAGTGGTGGGTTCCCCGGTGTTGGACACTTTCAAGATTCAGCTGGACAGAGTGCTGGGCCATCTTGTCTAAACCATGCTTTTGCTAAGCAAGTTTGCACCAGATCATCCTTAGGGTCCCTTCCAACCTGGTATTCTAGTATTCTGTGATTTTAGTTGGTCAGTGGATACATTGGGACAAATACTATCAAGACACAGGGTAAGAATACCTGTTGGTATACTGGGAAAATTGTGTTATTATAACTGCTTTGTTCTAGTGGTATCATGAAAAATTTGTCATTTGTGAAAAATATTGTGCTGCATTCTTTACAAATCTAGATTAAAAATCAATCATATACCAAAGTACAGTTTAAGACTAATAGGAGTGTAGGTGGTTTTGATGCTTTGGGAGTATTAGGCTTGGAAAACATAGCCCTAAGAAAGTATGGTACATGGTCATTGTTGTGGCCGATAGGATATTGGTATAGAAACAGCAAGTAATATTACTATTTAAGTAATATGCTATTTAAGTAATGTTTTATTGAAGTAACCCACCAAACATGTTCCAAGCAGTTAGTCATTTTATTACCATTTACTTAGGTTTGCTTACTGTGCAAAGTACCTTGCTTTTTTCCATTATTAATATGTAATATACAAACTGGTCTATTCATGTCTAATATGTTAAACTGATGGTGTATTACTGGAGCACATCCAAACTGTTCCAAAAAATACACAAACATGTGTGTTAGATCTGAGTCAGAGGATTGTCCACAACTTTCTCACATCTTGGCAAATTTTGTATCAGGAGCCGGTGACAAAGTTGGTCTGTCTTTTCTGAAATTTCATGGAACCATGCAATTGTCTGCCATTTGATGGTGTTATGAATAGAAGAAAGAAATTCAGCTTCCAGAAATGGAAGAGGCTGGGTCATTCAAGAAATCCACCAACTCATGCTAGCCTCTGGATCAGTATAGGAGAACCATGGAGCTCTTGTGGGAGGAAAACTATAGAGGCAATCAGTTTTCAGAATTTGAGACTTGGGCAAAGACCAACAATTAGAATGTTAACTATTAACTGAATATAGAACCATAGCATAGTTTAGGTTGGAAGGGATTTTTAAAGGTCTTCTAGTCTAACCTCCCCTGCAATGAGCAGGGATGTCTTCACCTAGATCAGGTAGCTCAGAACCCCGTCCAACCTGACCTTGACTACTTCCAGGGATGGGCACCCTGTTCCAGTGTTTCATCACCCTTAACTGTCCAGTCTAGATATACCCTCTGTCAGTTTGAAACCAATACCCCTTGTCCTATTGCTACAGGCCTTGATAAAAAGGTTGTCCCTATCTTTATTATAAACCCCCTTTAAGTACTGAATGGCTACAATAACGTCTCTCCAGAGCTTTCTGTTCTCCAGGCTGAACAACCCCATCTCTCTCAGCCTTACTTCATAGGAGAGGTACTCCAGCCCTTTTATTTTTTAGTGCCCTCCCCCACTTCAACAGATCAGTGTTCTCTCCTGAGGACTGCAATGATGAATTCAGTACTCCAAGCAGAATCTCAGCAGAGCAAAGTAGGTGGAGAGAATCACCTCCCTCAACCTACCGGTCACACTGTTTTTGATACAGCCCAGTTTGGCTTTCTGGACTGTGTGCCCCCATTGCCAAATCATGTCCAGCTTTTTATCTACCAGTACTTATAAGTCGTTCTCTGCAGGGCTGCTCTCAGTACCTTCATCCTCCAGTCTGTATTGGTACTGGGGGCTGCTGCAACCCTGGTTTGCTTATTAGCAAATTTGCTTGCTTATTAGTAAATTGAAAGAGTGCATTTATGTCTGCTAAATGTATGCAAGAGTTCTGTGTTAATTATGTATTCATTGAATTAATGAATCATTATGTGCTTTTTTTCTTCTTTTTATTTCTTCCGCTGAAAGGTGTATCAGCAATTTGAATTTATGGGATTCTAAATTTGTACAATTTTAATTCACTTGAAAGAAGTGTTTTATTCTGGCAAGTCTCTTAATTCACCTCTTATTATAAGGTAGAATTTATCTGAGGCTCAAAAAGCAGTCTGCACTTGATGCATGCATTGTATTTAGCTGAAAGTAGTAGGCAAAGATGTTTAAAATTTGTGTTTTCTGTGGATCTTCTAATTATATCCATTCAAATTTTCTATGTCATGAATGTTGAGGATCCTTAGCTCCAGCTTTACTTCAAAACAGGTTGCAGGCACCCTGGAATCTAAAGAGTCATAAGTGCTATTGCCTTTTAAAGGAATAATTAGCTTGAGTACAAATTGTTACTAACGTCTGTCTGAATCATTAACAACACAGTGCTCTTGGTTCTACGAAGTCAGATATCTCTGCACTATACTTGATCATGCAGTGTACATATGATGGTATACCATAGCATGGACTGAGTTATTTTTCTTATGTTGAAATTCAATTGCAACAGTTTGGTTATACCAGTGAAAGTTAATGGCCGTTCTAAATATTAGTCTGCCAGCTTAGCTCATTAGTATGTTTTTCCTTCATATAATATGCACTACTCTCTGTGTATGAAACTAAGGGAAACGTTTACTTAAATAGCCCTATTCTTCAAATGACTGTAAATATTAACGTTCCCTATTTCTAAGACCTTAAAAATACAAAGGCTTTAACTTGGCCTTTGTGTCTACCATATACAACAAGTTTCAATAGCTTCATTAACCCATGGAAGATGTTTATAAATTCTCATGTAATTTCTTTGCTCCCTTGCCCCTCATTTGAGTGCACTCTTAATGAGGATTAGCTCACTACTTTATGCTCTGAGTGTTATCTGTTCTAAGTTCTGTTGCCCAGGATGGAAAATAAGAAAAGAATACTTTTGATAGATAGTTCAAACAGTACCCTACCCAACATTTACTCCGTGCTGCTAAAGCTTCCTCTGAACTACTGGTAAACATAATCCTGTTTGACCTTGCTGGACTCTCAGGATTTTTTTTTCTCCTTCCTCGGCCCTAACTTTACAAAAAGGTAATTATGCTATTTTTGTCCTCCACAACAGCTTTTTCCAAGTCCCAAGTGCTGTGTTGTGTTCCCTGGTGAAGTTTTATTCACACTTGGCTCTCTGTGGTGTTGTTGATGTATTTTTATATATCTATATGTGTGTGCATATATATATATATTCTGACTTTGATCTCTACTTTTTTCATGTCACTGCTTTCTCTTCTTCCAGTAGTTTGGAAAGCGTGTCACATCTGTCATGTCAGACAACTTACTTTTCCATAATCTACCTGGTCTATTTGACCCTGGCTGTACAGCAGCTTTTTCATTGGCTAATTTGAGGCCTTTTAGTAGCCTATACCTAAGCTTAATGGTTTAGTTGTTTTTATCCTAGACTCCAGTAATAGTCATATCTTTTGCCAAGGGTGTGATTATTTAATTTTTCCTCTTTGAAACTGGGTGATTGGGTCATCAACCTTGCATTGATCATAGACTTATTTTTGTTCAGTGATCTTCCATTTCATATACTTTACTGAAATGTATCTATGTATTACATTTTGCTCAAAATTCAGTATTCCTAATTACTGAAAGTATTCATGTACAGTTTAAGCCTCTGCAATTGTCCTTTGCCATACTTGGCAATTTTGACTCTTATAGGGCTTTTCATAAGTTTTTGCTTCTTTTGGGGGTACTTCCTTGACTGAGGATGCAACAGCAGTTGCACTTGATCAGAACTGAGGAATTTGACAGAATTACAATTATTCAGTTACAATTTACCTACCTATACCTGCTTGAAGCTGAGCAATAATGTCTTTTGTATTAATGAATCTGTACATATTGCAAATATAAGGCAACCTAGTTACATAGTTCTGATCTACTAAATCTATTGGCATGGTTATTTTCTGCCTGAATTAACCAACTTTCATTTTTTGTGGTCAGATTGACAAGGCAGTGGAAAATCTATTCTAGGTATTTAGTGGGAGGTGTCCCTGCCCGTGGCAGGGGGTTTGGAACTAGATGATCTTAAGGTCCTTTCCAATCCTAACTATTCTATGATTTTATTTACCAGGTGATTTATAAGCACTCAGTCAATGCTGGCAGGGCCTGACTGAAGTATATATTTGCCAAACTTGTTCCCAAAGAAATTTAAAAGGTTACAGAAAAGAGAAGGCACAGAGAACTAGGAAGCTTAAAAAATATAAGTGTCATTGGGTGGGAGAAGTAACAAGCATGTATTGCTTGACTTAGCATTACATTACTTTTCAAATTATTATGGAGAACCCTCTGTTTTATAAGTTATTAGTAAAACATCAGTTTGAATTCTCCATAGCTTAGCCAGCTTCACAAAGAATTAGAACTCTGCATAGACTTTGTAATGTAGTTTCCTTTAACATTTACACTAACTCCTGGAAAGTGCCCTTGTGAATTACTCTGTAATTATAGTTTGAAGGAGCTGAAATATCAGACTGAGGTTAATGTTCTGTTAAGCTGTTAGCTGCATATAAGAATTAGGTACCTAAATGTTGTGAGTTTTGGGTTTTGTTTCGGGTTTTGTTTGTTTTAGTTCTCCGTTTCAGTGCTTAATGAAGAAAATAGCTAAAAACATATCAAAAAGTTAGAAAAAATTGAAAATTAACTTAAAAAGTCTCCAAAATGCTGTTGTTGATTAATTGGATTTGCCAGCAAAGCATTCTGATATTATTCTTTGCCCTAGCTAAAAGCACCAATAAAATATGAATACTGACAATTTCCAAGATGTTATACTTGAAGTGCAATCATAAGGCCTCTGTTCTCTGATCTTTTAATGTAGAGAGTTTCCCTCTGCTGTCATGTCTGTTTGATCCTTTATTCACATACCTTGGGCCCTGTTAACCTCATGGATCCAATTAGCATCTTGTAGTAGGTGTTTGCTATATGTCAGGAGTACCTACAAGAGATAGCTCATTAAAGTTGCTTTAATATGATGCTGCAAATAGAGAACAGAGAGTACCAGCCATCAGCCCAAAGCGTTTTCTAGCCCAAAATGTTTGACTCAGCTTGCTTCTGCTGCTTTTCCATGTTCCTCCAGATAAGTCTCAGGGGCAGGCTGGCAAGGCAGCTTCCAGCTTTCGCCGTGTACCTGTGGTTCCTCTTGACAATATGATGTATGAATTTATTTTCTTGTGAGTAGGGGTCTTCACCTGCCAATGGTGTCATACAGAGGTGGATTGTTATTGCTAGTGCTATTCACCAGGAGGCATCCTAGCCTTTCCTTATGTCATCTGGGCCCTCAGGCAAGAGGATAACTGGGAGGTAGCTGTTGTCATGTTCTGACCGCAGAGAAGATCTGCTGTCTATGAGCAAAAGCTTCAGATGCAAGGATAGTGAAGTTGGATCAGCACACGTCATTTTAGGATGCACTAAATTTACAGTGCATACAGACTGAATGATCATATTTATGCAGTTTAACATCTCTTTGTTGCAGAAACCTGGACTTTGTAGCTATTGCAGCAAGGAGGTAGGGTCCCAGTGGTGCATACTAATACCGAAGCTACTTTAACAGAGTTCTTGGTATGTCTTGCAGGTGTGACACTTGCTGAAGTATAGAGTGATTACAGTGAAATGCAAAATAAGTAAAAGGACACAGAGTGAAGGTGCATTATATATATACTCTGAAAGATGGTACAGCCTCTTTGGCTGATGTAACAATCACTGTTGTAAACTGCAGGCTGTCTTAGTTGGACTTGATGCATAGCTATGGCTTCACGCAAAGTGTTCTGCATGAATCATAAGGTGGATAAATCTCTTCCTGGTTTTTTTCTCTTTCTCAACCAGCTGCCTTTACTTCAGCTCTGTCTTTTACTTCAGATGTTAGTGCTGTTCACCCACTAGGAGTCTTTATACTCCAGGATTACACAGACTAACACTAAATCAGGTGTTATTTTATATCATGTCTGCATTTGAAATTACTTTTTAGCAGTTGAAATTACTATCCCAGTTATGTGTGAGCTTAGAGGAAGACACTCATAGAGATGATATTTTGTAGAGAATTAATTTCATCATAATTTAGAGGACTTTCATTTAGATGTCTGCACTAAAGCTATTTAGGTTTCTTTTGTAGTGAGTGGAGGGAAATGAGCACTTCAAAATTAATTTGCTATTTTAGATAAACAATCTTGAGGATGTTCTATTTCTTTTCTATTTGGTATAAAAAAAATCTAGTAGTAGAATTGGTTAGTGAAGGACATAAATGTCTCTGAAATGCCTGATTTTTATATAACTTTCCTGTCCCTAGCTGATCTCTGTTCTCTTACGTTTTATGTTTATGAGAGTCAAGTCACGCTGAAAAAAACTGTATCTTTGAATTCTCGACTGTATGTTGGTATTCTCCAGTAAAATTGTTAACTAAACATTGTATGTTACACATGTTTGTTGACTGTGCTGCTGCATGCAGGGGGGTTGGAACTAGATGATCTTCAGGTCCTTTCCAACCCTAACTATTCTATGCTTCTATGGTTCTATACTTTTATGTAAACAGCAGTAGTTATCCAACTTAGTTTACTGTATCTGCATATGTTTGCATCCTATATTTGTATTTTATTTAAAATACTTTATCTAGCCAGTTTAAATTTCTCATTGGGCATGAATAAATCATGAACATGGTTTTCCAGTCTTCAACAGCGAGTTACACAAGTGCAGCTACAGAGAAAACTGTTAGATTAAGAAAGGTGAAGTCATGAGCTATGTTTCTGGTTCTCCCCCTCACATACCACATCCCCCACCACATTATTTCAGCCAGTTTGCTTTCTGGCATTATTTATACTTAAACCTGAACTAATTAACTAAATCAATAAAATTACTTATGAAGTTAAGTACTATCAGCATGTCTAAAAGAGGAAAAATCTGGCTCTTCTGGAACTACAAGTTTCTCCGCTTGATGTATTCAATGACCCATCAAGATCTTGCCCTGCTTGTCAAACTTATTCAAATACACAATGTCACTGATTAAACATGAGAAGAGCAAGAAGTTCACCTATTTGTCACATGTCTGTTTCCGAGAAATTTCAATAGTTATCCAAAGAAAAGAAACTCATGGTAATGGTGACTTGACTTATTAAGGAAAGACGGCATGACAGATCAATGCCAGCCTGAATGGCATTGCAAAGCCACACTGACAGCTTCGCTTTTGTTTCAGAAGGTGGAGGAGGTACAGAATGTGACTATTTTAGGTTATATTCTCATTCTATAGGGAGAATGCATAGAGAAGTCACCTATTAATGTGTTGTGTTTGTGAAATTGTAATGCTCACAACCCCATAGAAAGGAATAGAGTAGCAAAGTTAATAATCTTGGGAAAAATCAGTCTTTTGGAAATGACAGACAGGCTCTTTTGGGAAAATAGACTAAGTAATAAAGCTTTCTTTGCATAGCTTCTCTAAATATGTTAAAAAGATTGAATATGTAAAAAAAAAAAAGAGTAGCGAGATATCCTAGTGCCGGAAAGATATGTATCATATGGAAAGGTTAAAGTATTTTGCTGGTTTGAATTGGGTTTCCTCTAATTTTGTGAGGTTTTTTGTTTTGCTAGTGTTTTGTTATTTTTTTGTTTGATACTTGGTTTTGTTTCTGTTGGAAGAAACAAAAGAAAGTATGCCTCGCTTTTCAAACTGGAAGAGTGAATAACATTAAAGGCAGAATTTCTGGCAGAATGGAATTAGATTTCTAATGCATTACTTTTTAATACGGGCAGAAAAGAGTATGTTTAAGAGTCTTTAAAGAAAGAATAAGTTTAAGAGTCTTTCATTAACTTGGATGATTTAAATTGGCAGATTCTAAAGTATTTTTTCTCTCAACAGCTTAAAAAAAGTGAAAGGCCCTTTTTGAATCATTAATTACTTTTGATAAATGATGGAGGACAGATTAGATCCTAGGGGCCTGAAGAAGAGTAAACAGTATGTAGAAAATATAGTTTAAGGGTGATGAAAAAATGAGCACAATAAGCAGTACTAAGGAAGAAAAAATCTAAATGAATTATGAATCAATTTATAGGACCTAGAGGGTAGTTAAATAATAAGAAGGTAACCAGATAAATTTGACAAGAACAAATTGCGTTAAACTAATCTGTTTACTTTCTTCAGTGGAAAATCATCATCTGGATGGTGAATAAAGGAAGGGAGAGCAGTTTGAGATATTTTATGCTGATGTCATCTTACTTGACATGAGCAAACAAGCTAGTGACATAATGACCAGGTGAATCTGCTACACAGTATATGTGCAACTGCGTGATCTGCTGCCCTTCACCACTCTCTGTGTTTTTTTTCTCAAATGCAAGGGCATTCCTTGGTGCAGCCCTATTTAATGTTTTCAAGTTCAATTTTGCTGACAGAATAAATTATACACTTAAAACATCTCTGGCTTTAACTGGAATATTAAAATTAATATTTTTAATATTATAGGAAAATACCAGAATAAGCTTTGAGAAATTATGAACTAGCTAATAACTAGTAATGTATTGGAGGATCCCAGAGCTTGCAGCAGATGCCTTCTCCCATGTCTAGAACAAGAAAAACTCCCAATAAACTTCTTTCTCTTCTTGTAGTAGGGAAATCACAGGTCTTAAAATGAAGTAGCAGAAATTTTGCTTGTAACACATAGGAGTTAATTGCTATTCTCTGATATGGAGAAACCCTAAACATGAATAGTGTGTGAAGTTTTAGACATCATCCTTGAAAGACTGCACAGGCAAAGTGAAGGATCTCCAGAAGAAAAAAAATTTGACATGTTTGGAAAACATTGAAAACAATGAAAGAATTCAACTCTGGCAAGTTTTAAGAGAGACTAATATGACATCTCTTGCAAGATGCACAAATTCCTAATGAAAAGGTGAGAATTACCCACACCCCAGTGGTACCAGAAAAAAGTAGGAATAATTTGTATATGTTGTTAACAAATGAAGAAACCATTCATGCTGAGGCTCATAATATACTGGAATAGCTTACCAAGAGAGTGGAAACTCCTTCATTTCCTGCTGGAGGGCACACTTGTGGATCTTGAGCCCTCTTCTAACCCCACCTTACTGTGTTTTTTCTTATTCACAGCTCTAAATGTTATTCTTCCCTTTCAGAATAAGCTGTGTTTAGTTAAAACTACTCACAGAACTTTTGTAATGAGAAGAGCATGTTCAATATTTCAGAATGGCAGAACCACTTGCGTGGGATGACTGCAGGTATGTTGCCATTGCAGTCAACATTTATGCAGCAAAATAACTCATGTTATCAAAGACTCCATGGACATTTGGTAAGAAGTTAATAGCCAACTATTTAATTTTACCTAAATATTAAAGACAGATAAATATCAATGGAATAGACAATGGAAGAAATATTTATTAGATTCTGAAATTATTTTTTCCCTCCATTATTATTCCCATGCAAAGGACCAGCATGAAAACCTGGTAAAATTTTTTAATCTATTGAGTATTTCCACCTGAATTTAGGGCATGTAAGTAGGCAGAAAGAAGTAGAACTTGAGTTTATTAAACAGTGTTACTACTATGTTTCACATAATTTGTTTTGGATTTACATTTCTGCTATAGCAGTCTTTAAAGAAAATGAAAATTTCAGGGGCATTAACTTATTGTACTAGTCCGCTACAAATAAATCTTGAGATATTGGGCTATATGCATGTCCTGGGTTCAGCAGTAGCAGTCATTTTTCTCCTTCTTAGTAGCTGGTGCCGGGCTGTGGTTTTGACTTTCGGCAGAGGAACAGTGTTGATAACACCGATGTTTTTGGTTACTGCTTAGAATGTTTTGTCTGATGAAGGACTTTCTGAGCCTTGAGATCTGTCAGGGAGGAGGGGAAGCCGGGAGGAAGCAGAGACAGGACATCTGACCCAAACTGACCGAAGAAGTATTCCATGCCACAGCATGAAAAAACCATGCCCAGGATGAAAAAACAGAGTGCAGAGATCTGAAAGGGGGGGTTTGCTGCTGGGTGGGGCTTGGTATCAGGTGGTAAGCGGTTGTATTCTCTTTCCTTGTATTTCCCTTGTCATTATTATTATCGGTTGTAGCAGCAGTGGTTTGTGTTATACCTTAGTTACTGGACTTTTCTTATCTCAACCTGTGGGAGTTGTATTCTTTCGATTCTCCTCCCCATCCCTCCAGGAGCTGGGGGGAAGAAAGAGGGGGGAATGAGTGAGCAAACTGCGTGGCTGACTGGATTTAAACCATGACTATGCATTAATCTTTTTCTCTTTTTTTTTTTCCTTGATACCAAAACAAATAAAGCATATTTGTGAAGATTTTTATGATATTTCTGTGAGCTACCAGTTTAAAAAAAGCTAGGGAAATAAAAGACAATTACACAGGGAATAAAAAAGTGTACATAAGTACATAATAAAACTTCAGACACATCTACAATTCCAGAAATAAATTGAAGAGCTGCTTTTTCTGTCAGTCTGGTGATTTTATACAAGAGTTATTGTTCTAGGCAACTATTGCAGATGCTAATATTTTCTCTTACAGGAAGAAGCTGCAATGTATTGGGCAGCTTTCATACTAATGATAGTCTGTGACTGCTTGCATATTTGAATTTTATATTACTTTGCCATCTGGACTTTTAAATATTGTTTTTGTTTCTACAGAGATAGAGAATAATAAAACTCTTTTTTGAAGGTGATTTCTTCTTAACCAATATTTTTCCAAATGCTCTTTCCAAATGACTTCAGTCAGTTGATACCATTTCACCCTGAGGCTGCCAAATTCACCTGGAAATGTCCGCATCTTAGGGTCAGTTGTAATCATCAATAAGAACTTAGTGTCGTTCATTTATCTTCTACTTCCCTTCTACTCACCAGCTTCAGGAGAAAATGAAGTAAAAATAAAAGAAGAAAAGCATTCTCACTTTTGCAATCTTCAAAAGCAGTACCCTCTCCAAATTATCCCAGGAGCCTGTGATTTGGGCCATCAGTCAAGTGGCACTTCAAAGATAACATGTCTTTTGGGAACACTTTATTGCAAATGGGATTAAGGACATTTTCCTCTTTAAAACCATATACTTAGTGAGCCAGAGTATATACTGCAGTTTCAGAAAAGTCTGAAGAACCCATGTATGCAGTCCCATGGCTGCAACTTGCTCACCAGTGAGTTGGTGAAAAGAACTTACTAATGTAACCACACTCCTGTGTAAAATAGCTAATGGAAGCCATTTTTCAATTGTGTAGTAAATGTTGTCTTCAGAAATGCCAGGCTCTGTGTTATTACAGAAAGGGAGAGAACTCAGTAGGATGTAAAACTTACTTTTACTAAATGTGATGAGAGAGTGGATCACATCTAATAACTTTTCTCTGTGCTATGCAGCATTCTTCTCTCCTCGTGCCTCAACAGATTGTCAAGGTGCTGTGAAATGAACACAGAGCTGTGGGATTCAAATCCTTGAACAATGCATGTGTAAGGAAGATTTTTCTGCAGTGTTGTATTTCCAAAGATACAAATACCTTTGGAAGTTAAGGATTTTTTTTTTTTTTTTTTTTTTTTTTTTTTTTTTTTTAAACACTAAACCATGCCACACAAGGCTATGTCCAACCTGGCCTTGAACACCGCCAGCGATTGAGCACTCACAACTTCCCTGGGCAACCCATTCCAGTGCCTCACCACCCTCACAGTAAAGAATTTCTTCCTCATATCCAATCTAAACTTCCCCTGTTTAAGTTCGAACCCGTTACCCCTTGTCCTCTCACTACAATCCCTAATGAAGAGTCCCTCCCGTTACTATTCTTGTTCAAGTGAAGCATTGACTACTAATCTGTTTCATCTTTTTAGTGATTTTTTTTATTGAACTTGTCTCATAGAAATAGTTTAGGAAGATGAATTCTTCTCTCCCAAACACAGTTATAAGATCTCAGCACTTCGAAATTTTCTTTCACTTTGCATAATCCATTACTGTTGTCTGTATGTCCTTTTCAGACTTCATTTCTCTGTAACCAAATATAACACTATATTTATCAATATAAATACTCAACCTTGTAAAATCTTCTTCATCTATAGCTGTTCTGCATATTTCCCTACAGTGCCATCTTTACACTTTAATTTTCTTTTATTTTTTAATGGTTCTCATTTTCTGGTGTTAATTTTGGGTTGGTTTGGATAATTTGGGATGGAGCATTCACAGTTTCCCTGGGCAACCCATTCCACTGCCTCACCAGCCTTACAGTAAAGAATTTCTTCCTTATATCCAATCTAAACTTCCCCTGTTTAAATTTTAACCTGTTACCCCTTGTCCTATCACTACAGACCCTAATGAAGAGTCCATCCCCAGCATCCTTATAGGCCCCCTTCAGATACTGGAAGGCTGCTATGAGGTCTCCACGCAGCCTTCTCTTCTCCAGCCTCAACAGCCTCAACTTGCTCAGCCTGCCTTCATATGGGAGGTACTCCAGGCCACTGATCATCCTTGTGGCCCTTCTTTATGAATTCTTCAAAAGTCTCTTTAAATTCTTTAGATTTTCATATTTGAGAGTTTCTTGTTCCCTCTGGTGCTGCCACAACCAAGCACTCTCCATTCCTAGCAACTTCAACATTTCTATCACAAACCTCTCTGCAAAATCAGATGAAATTTTCTGTTTTCCATGTATTCGGCTGACTCACTATGCAGCAATAACTTGGTGGGGATAGCTTAGCAAAAGTAGAATGGAAACTGCCGGGATAGACTAGTGTTCTCTGAATTTATTAATTCAACAACCATAAAAGGAGCTGCAGACAGTTCTGTAGCTGTTGCATGTATGATGCCCTAAGAGACTGAAAGCTTGCTTTGCTATACTTTTGGCAGTGTTCTTCCATCACCAGAGAGCATGTGGAGAGTAATACATGCAATCCCACCTTGTGGGAGCCAAGGACAACCAAGAGCTGGCGCAAAAACAAGAAGCAGCTGCCGACAGCTGTCTTTTTCTCTCTGTGAAAGAGAAATACCATAAGTACCAGGGAACAGAAATTGGCCTAAAAATACTTCAAATGCTGGAAAGCAGCACACCTAGCATTAGGACTTCCTTTCTCCTGCTATTAGCTTAAGACTCAATTTCTAGGAAAGCAGGACGAGAGCTACATAAATGAGAAATAAACCTCTAGCTGTCCGCTCATCTGTGTTGCAGGAGTTAATCCGTGCAATGCAGATTTCAGGTGCTGACTTCCTCTTGAAAAACACTGTTGCTTTTGTGCCTCATGCTCCTCTACTCATTCTCCTCAGAAAGGCCAGTGTAGAGAACGTTAAAAATGGTAGTAAAAAAATTAATTGATTTAAGAAACCCCATGAAAGATCAGAACAGCAAAGTGTCAGTAAAACAGAGATGCCTAAACAAGAGAGGGAAGTCTGTGGTTACAAGTCATAAAAGAAGGAAAAGACAAATGTAACAGTGAAGCCAGGAAAGATAGGAGGCCTGATATTATTAAAAAAAAAAAAAAAAAAAAAAAAAAAAAACCAAAAAAAACAAAACCAAAGCCAAGTGGGTAGTGTAGGAATTAATCAATGGAAGGATTATAAAGTATAACGCAAAGGTATTTGTAACAATGAGGAGTAATAGCCTAGAACAGCTGTAACTACACAGCACAACACAGATACTTCTCAGGCTCTGGAAGCATCAGCATGTGCCTGGGTTAATTAACACAAGTGTGGCATGGTACTGAGGTGGCTCCAATGCTTCCAGGCCTGGAGATGGCTAACTGGCAGACAGTGTGTCTGCACAGTTCTTTGAGTTGCGTCTGATGGAGCAGAGGCCAAGGTTGCCCAACCCAATCTAGTACAAATATAAAGAAAAGACTTGGAAATCGCCTTTTTGCAGAGTTTTGGGTGGTATGGAGAGGAAAAACAGGAACAGGAAGAAAAGGAAAGGGAAGAAAGAGAAAAGATAGCTAGGCGGGGCTCGGTCCGTGGAGTAAGAAGCAACCAAAGAACATGGTGCCTCCCACACATTAACGCCAACTGACATCCTCGTGTCTTTCTTCCAGTTCATGCTAATCTTTTGAAGCTGCCAACTTGTGAAGGGCTTTGCAGTAAATGTAAAATGCAGTGCAAAGGGGATGGTGACTATTTAGCCTGGAAGAGCTCACAGTGGCACTGCTCTTCCTTCTGCGTGATATAAACAGCTTTTGCTATTTTCAGGCTGAATATTGCTCTCATTGCTGTTAGAAAGAACTATGGGTATGGTGTTTGATATTTTTTAAATCGCTTTACTATTGAGAGCTACTATGGCCTACTTACCCAGTCTTTTAGAGAGTGGAGTACAGATAAAGAGAAACAGAGTGTTTGTTCAAGTTCATAGCAGAAATCTGCCATAGAAGAGATTTCATTCCAAACACCCATGGTCTTAGTCTGCCGCTGTTTCAGAGGGCAGTCCTCCTCTCTGCAGTTCCCAACGTAGTAATAAAAAATCCCAAGTAACACCTGATTTTGTGTCACAAACTCAATCTCCTGCATAGCACAGGTATTCCGTGACGTTCTCCTGCACTGGGATGAATGCTATGGAAGACTGAAGTATGGTCCGAGAATATGCCACAGAGAATTGAAATTCATGTGGCAGACCAAACTAAGTTAGCAACATAGTTTTGGTGCTGAATTAAATATTATAGTGAGCGAAACTGATGGACTGTCATGCTTTTTAATATTTAACCCAGAAAGCTTTCTTTTTAACATTTCTTCAGTTAATCTTAGAGAAAGAAAAGACAAAATTAAATGTTGACTTGCTACAGAAATTTAGGTAATAACTTGATTCAGTGTTTCTTTCAGTTGTGCTGTGAAGAACTTAGCTTCTGAGCTGCAATTAAAAAATATTTTCTTCCCCTGAAGCCACAGTCTGGGTGTGCTGATAAAAGCTGAGATTTCTATCTTTTGTTTTTATTATGATTTCTGGTTTTCATTTTTAATTCATGAGTAGTTTATTTTTCCAATGATACTTATCTCCAGAAGATTCCATAAATCACTGCACGGAGTCCTTTTTAAGAAGTGATCTGAGTCTCAATAACGTATGTGAAATGCGCAGTATTATCATTGTAATAATTCAATGGCTGATTAAAAGTAAGTAGGATTTACTCTATAAATGTGGAGAAAATTAAGTAGAATGTTCATAAACAAAATGGAAAAATTTCATTCATTCAAGATGAATAGTTATTAGAAAATGTAAATGACAATACTTATGTACATATATATGGTATTTGAGAGAATGCTGGTTTGGTTACAGAATCAAATAGGCAAAACTTGAGGCATACTTAATATACAACTGTAATCTTTGTGTTGTTTTTTAATCCATCCCCTGTATACTGAATGAAGTGGGAATGCAGAGGAAATTGTATGTGATTTTGTATCTGAAGAATGCATGTCAGTGTGTAAAATATCTGGGGAAGCATGAGGAATTCTGAAAAGAATTAATATGTTTTAAGCCCAATTCTGCAGTATTTGTCTGAAGTCATAAGAGCTTATCATGAGACCAATTTCAACTAAATCTGTTCTTTTACTGATTCTGAATTTTGTAAGACAGAGTAACAAGCAATTACAGCCAAGAAAAATAATATAGAAAATCTTTTCTGTGGGAGATTTAATGTATTTTCTCTAGTGTTTTCATCAGTTTTCTTAACATTAATCTGACCCTGACTTCTAGTTTTCTCCCGTCGTTTCACTTTAGAGAGCAGTGCCTTATCTATAATGCCAAAACCAACTATCTACAACAATGTGTGTATGGGGTACTGTTGTAATAGCTTTTACTTGATAGGGTTATAAGCATTTCAGTTATTTAGTCTCCTTGTAAATAAAATATTTTTTTCCTCTTCAGCTTTTGTAATATTTACAAAGCAAAAATGTTCAAAAGAAAATAATTTGAGTCAAAGTCGTCCTCACACATTTGGTTCCTTATACCTTTACTCTCATTATGAAGTGTATAGTCAGAGGATCAACAATTTGACAAATGTAATGTAAAGTTACTTCTTGGAAATAACACCCTGAATGTAATCCTTGTAACATTTTATCTGCACACAGATGCCATCTACATTTTTATCATATAAGTATGCAGACTAGCTCCATTTCAAACGATATCCTTAAGAAAAAACATTGCTGAAGAGGTGTATTCCCATTTGTCTGAAAAATCAAATTCAGCTTTCCTCTTTCAACCTTGGAAAACTGCATTAAACACATTGGAGATGTAAAAAATCTGCAGCAAAGCAAATGAAGGCAGAGTTTGGGCCACAGAAAATTGGACAGGGAGAAAGAAAACTTCTCAAGCCGTGCAAGAAGAATGGTGAACACTAGACTTGAAGGCAGTTTGTAATGCCCTTAAGTATGCATTACAGAAGGAGTTATCAACTAGAGGGCAATTAACATATTTTTCTTAATGAGGACCAGTTGAAACAAAGAGTTTCCACCCAAATCAGATAGAATCTAGAGATTTAAACTGTTCTCTGAAAGGCCCACTGCCTAACTGAGAGATTACTTCAAACTCACAGTGTTTTCCTGGGAAGTTCCTCCCTCTGATTCTGCTGTACACATGCAGAAATGTTCTGGTTTGAGGATCATCTAGGATATGCCAGAATTGCCTGAGATCTGGCCTGAATAGAAGACTTAGAGCTGATGTAACACAGTAAGTTATAAGTTACTATAAAAAATAAGAAAAAAACCTGTGTTTTGTGATACTTGATACTAACTGCTTTTTAGGTCATTTTCCTAGCAAGTGAGGGCCTTACTTGTGTGTCTTCCTCTGCTTTTGGGTGTTTGGATCCAATATTTAAAATCTCAAGACATTGAGAAATCTTTTTATCTTGCTCATTTTTGCAAAAGAACTTTCCTGTTGTGATTTGCTGTGTGTCTGTGTCTTACTGAGAAGAGAAATCCTTGTTTATCACTGGTTTTGCTCCATGTGCCCAGAAGGCTTGGGGTAAAAAATAAATTAAAAATAGCTTGTCTATATGTCTTACTTAGAGTAGTGATGATGCATCAGTTCCTGAGCCATAGAAGAGATGAAAAAAAGATTTGTCTAATTCGTCTTCTTTACAAATCTGCCTATCTGCTGTCTCAATATAGTTTATAGTGTTCTTAAACTTCAGTCTGTGGACATGTTGAAGATCATCTATGATTGATATAAATGTCTGTCCATCTATATGAAGTAACAGTACCATGATAGTGTTTCCAATTAAATGTTAATGATACCAAAGGGTCTCAATCATTGTCTGGGATCTTAAAAAATTTGAAATATGTCTATAGGATTTCATAGATTAAAGAATTTCAGATATCCTTATGAATTTAATGCTTAAGCCTATGGGAAATTAATGTCGGCCATCCTATCAGACAGGGAAAGGCATCCCAATGGAACTGATGGTGAAGGATTGTCTCCCTTGAGTGTCTATCAGACTGTGTTCTTGCTCACACACTGCCTTCTGGCTGTCTTCCAAATATAGCATATTACTGGCATGCTCCACCGCATTGAGTGTTTTCCCAGCCTTCTCCATCCCTAAACATTTTTTTTTCCTCTGAACTCTCCTTTTTTAGACTTTTCCTACCCTTCACATGCTCATAAATGCCCTTCCTTCATGGACTGCTGACTAATCTCCCCCACTGGTGCACCTAGCTCATGACTAAAGTAAATGCTGTAACTTTCCTCAACTATTGCATGACTTAATCTGGCCTTTTTGTGGTCTCAAGAAACATGTGGAAGGTAGAATTCCTTCCCTCTTCCAACAGGAAAAACATTCCCTCCTGCCACAAATGGCATGAAAGGGAAAGGAAAGGGAAATGATGAATGAGTTACACGTGCAAGTACTCAGCAAGAATCTACAGTAGGGACTCAATGATGTGCCTGCAGCATCTATAGTATCTCTGATCCAGGCATACGAATAGAAAGAGATAGACTGTTTGGTCTTGGTGATGTCCATCGAGTTGGATCTATATGTGTAACCAAGTAAGTGTTTTGGCACTGATGGCGACTGACAGTCTGTTTACCTACAGTTATAAATTTAAGGCTCAGTTTGTGAACCTTTTATGTGGCTGCTAAAAATTTCATAATTTAATAAGATTCAATAAAAGATAGAGAAGTACATTTGTTTTGCTGATCCACTCTGCCAGCCAGACTGGTTATAGTACACTGGATCCACACCAGGAGTGTAAAAATGACTGTGTTTCTCCCTGGCAAAGATGATTCCATATGTTTTACAGACAGTAAAGTTCAGGGAGAAGATTATGTCAAGATTTATGCCTGCTGTTATTTAAGTTAATGAGGGAAATCTATCTAGAGAGAATGTATGCATGAGACCCAGTTGAATTAACAGTTTTAAGAGCAGGATGAAAGCATAGCAGGTTGCATATGTTTCTAGACTTTTTCCTCTACTGCTTGCAGTCAAAAGCAAAGTGACATTTCCTTTTTGTCCGCCTAATCATAATTTTACTGAAGAAAAGAGGATTTTGGAGGTTATGGGATTATGAAGAATTCCTTTTGCTTTAAGATTTTAAAGGTTATGAGCATAGTTGCTATAAGTGGGAATGTGAAAGTCAGCTGAAGATGTCAATTTACTGGGAAAAATCTGATTAAAAATGGAGCTACAAAGTCAGTGTACTTTTATAATGATGGTAAATTAATTATATTAGTGCAGCCCGTTGCACATTCCATTTATACATCAAAACCTTGGCAGGTGGAAGAATTCTTAATCTGATGGTTTAATATTTTTATTACTTTTTTATTTTTTGGTATCAGTTTACATTCAACAGTGCATCTGTTCTGGGACTCTGTACAGATGCTTTCCTGCTGTCTCTTTGCCAAATTGGAAGTGGTCCCACTGCAGCAGTGAAATACTGGGAAAGAAAATAATCAGGAAAAACTTCTGTTCATGGGCAGGTACAAAGGCAATCACTGAGCTAGCCTGAGGTCTTATCAAATGTAAAATAACAGTAAATATCTTGGGAGGAAGGAGAAGAATTAAATTTTGATCATTTGCTATATTTAAGCAGCACATGGTTTCTTATCTGAAATCACAAGGGCAATAAATAAATATCATTGAGTGAGTAAGCGTCTGACAATTTCAGAATAGCAGAATCTATCAGAAATATAATAGTGATGGAAGTACAGAGTTGCATGCAGGTATTGTGTCAAAAAGTCCCGTGTTAAACTTTGCATGGTAACTGATTGAGTGAGTAAAGATATAGCACTGAAAGCTACAATGAAAATCAGGAATTCTTTGTATTGGACACTTGTGTTTCTGTCTTTAGAATTTGAACTTGTTACCATTTATATCAATAGTGAGGTTGACAGCAAGTTTGGAGACATCTATGGTAACACATTTATTATTCCAGAGTATTATTGATATAAACCAATGAGACAGACAAAAGAAGTAGTAATATTCTCATTCAATGGGTAGAGAAGAAGGATATGCATATTGTCCAGCTGTGGGCATTTCAGTGTAGTCTCCCTAGCCTACATTAAGCTCTCTTCAGTTAACGGAGGAGGAAAGGGATATATTCTCAATCATCATCTGAAACAGTTTATTTCTGTGCAGGTTCATCAAATGGATTAAGTGGATTTCACAAATCATATGTCAGACCCAAGGCTAATTACTAAAATTAGAGGTTTTTTTGTAAAAGTGGATACATTCTGTCTAAGAGCTTCCAACTGAGAAAAGCCGGTTTCTTTATTCAAGAATCTATTGCTTTTTCTCATGAAGTTGTTAAAAAAATAACCTAAATTCAAACAAACCCCAAACAAGCCAGATTTCCCTTTTTCGTCCAACAGGAAACTGTTGGTTGGGGTAGAGGCACCTGCTGATCAATGTTTTTTTCTGTAGTTTGACTTAGAGTAATGACCACAGGCCAGGGCAGTACTAACACTTCTGTGCAGAAGTGTGATCCCACTTTGGTTGGAAAAACTGCCATGTACAGTATCTAATCTGGGAGAGAAGGAGGTGGGTCTGAGCTGTTTTTTCTCATTTTTCTTGAATATGCAAATCCTCTGTGCTTTTTGCCACTTCAGTTGTATAGTGCATGTCCTTCAGGGCTCCCAATTTGAGAAACGATTCAGGTTTCCCTACAACTGTCCCCGAGGGAGCTAAATAATTTGTCTCTTAAAACCTGTAACTGAAGATTGATCTACATATCCAGGTGACCATTTATTCTGCAGATCTCTGAATATGAAAAATATATTGAAAGCTGTAGAGATTAGGGGTGGCCTTTCTCGGTATAGTTCTTCTCAATGTTATTTCCAGCTTACGTAATGAAAGAGAAAATGCTATGCTGAGGATTTTCATGACTAGTGTGTTTGTCGTGGTTTAAGTCCAGTCAGCCACGCAGTTTTGCTCTCTCACTCACTCCCCTCTCTTTCTTCCCCCTACTCCCGGGTGGATGGGAAGGAGAACCAAAAGAATACAACTCCCACAGGTTGAGAGAAGAACAGTTTAGTAACTAAAGTATAACACAAGACCACTACTGCTACCACCAATAATAATAATGACAAGGCAAATACAAGGAAAGAATACAATCGCTCCCCCCTTCTAATACCAAGCCCGACCACGCACTGCACCCCCACCCTTCTGGGTCTCTGCTCTCTGCTTTTCCATACTGGGCATGACGTGCTGTGGCATGGAATAACTTCTTTGGTCAGTTTGTGTCAGGTGCCCTGTCTCTGCTTCCTCCCGGCTTCCCCTCCTCCCTGGCAGAGCATGAAACTCCAAAGGTCCTTGGCCAGACCAAAACATCACTAAGCAGTAACTGAAACACTGGTATCACTGCTGTTCCCAGGCAGGAAATCAAAAACACAGCACTGCACCAGCTACCAAGAAGGAGAAAAATGACTGCTGCTGCTGAACCCATGACAGTGTTGTAGCTCAGTATATATATATGTAACTCTCTTTTCCTTGAGGAGGGTTGCCTAGGCAGTCAAGAAGACCAGCTGCTAGTGAAAATTTAGTTTCCCACAGTTGTTTTTCAGAAAGGAACTCTTTCTATACAGTGCAGAGAGCTTTCAGAACTGTGACTTGAAAACCTGATTCTATTTTAAAAATTTGGCATCTGTCATTTTAAAGGTTGTGACATGACAATTGCTGACTGCCATAAACCAAAATATTTACGTTTTAAATTGTTCAATCACAGATGAAATTCAGGACAAGAGATAAAAAGAAAAATGGAAATAAATTGGGCAGAACCAAGGAGAATGAAGAGCAAGATAGCAGAATCTCATGGCCCTAGGCAATATGTAGTTTATAAATGGTGACAGATGAAGTTTTATTCCCATTCTGAATTCAGTGTATGTGTTAAATAAATTAGTAATCTCATCAATATCCTCTTGACTTAATTTACTTTGTGCAGCAAGAGCACTCCTGATTCTTTCCCCTTTTAGCTCTGTTTGCACCATGCTCTGAGAGGGAACCAGTTGCTGGCAGAGTGGCAGAGAGGAGGCATGCAGGGGGGCACCTCATAGAATCATAAAATCATAGAATAGTTAAGGTTGGAAGGATCTTAAGATCATCTAGTTCCAACCCCCCTGCCATGGGCAGGGACACCTCACACTGAACCATGGCAGGCAAGGCTCTGTCCAATCTGGCCTTGAACACTGCCAGGGATGGAGTATTCACAACTTCTTTGGGTGACCCATTCCAGTGCCTCACCTCCCTTACAGTAAAGAATTTCTTCCTCATATCCAATCTAAACTTCCCCCATTTAAGTTTGAACCCATTACCCGTTGTTCTATCACTACAGTCCCTAATGAAGAATCCCTCCCCAGTATCCCTATAGGCCCCCTTCAGATACTGGAAGGCTGCTATGAGGTCTCCATGCAGCCTTCTCTTCTCCTGCCTCAACAGCCCCAACTTTCTCAGCCTATCTTCATACGGGAGGTGCTCCAGTCCCCTGATTTTCCTTGTGGCCTTCCTCTGGACTTGTTCCAACAGTTCCATGTCCTTTTTATGTTGAGGACACCAGAACTGTACACAATGCTCCAAGTGAGGTCTCACGAGACCAGAGTAGAGAGGCAGGATCATCTTCTTCAACCTGCTGGTCCCTGGACCTCCAGGAACTTTCAGAAAAATGTTGACCTCTGGACAACAATTAGAGGACATTCAATGTATGTTTTTTGCTATTTTGGTGTTTCTGCTTCTTAACTGGAAAGTTTGATCTATAACTGAAAAAGTAAGTAATGATAAGTAATTTCCCTCTGACCTTAGCTGTTGCTTTTCTGTGTTATTGAGGCCTGGTAGTGAAATTTCCAATGCACTGTTTTCATGGCACAATGGAAAATGTGAGCTTTAACCGAGCTTTGATTACCCATCCAAAAAAGTTGAAAGAAGCAGTTTTAACTCAGTGTCTGTGTGTACTGTGTTTTCATCTATCAGATAGAAAGAAAATAAACAAAAATATCTCCTTTTTTTTGCAGGGATCTGAGCCCTAAGAATTCTCTAACAAATTTTTGTGAGTATCCGGGAGTTTCAAGATACAGGAGCAGAAAATATGGCTTATTTAGGTGCATTGCAAAACAAATGGCATGTCTAGAGAGAGCCACAACCAATTATGCTTTGGTGCTGTGGTATCCTTCTGTGGTCTTTTCTATAAAGAATACTCAGTATAATAAATAGAAGTTTGAGGATAAACTGTATTCCTTAAAACAAAACAAAACTTAATCAGATCATAAAATCATAGAATCATAAAATGGTTTGGGTTGGAAGGAACCTGAAAGATCATACAGTTCTAACTCCCCTGCCATGGGCAGAGACACCTTCCACTAAACCAGGTTGCTTCAAGGTCCGTCCAACCTGGCCTTGAACACTGGCAGGCATGGGGCATCCACAGCTTCTCTGGGCAAGCTGTGCTAGTGTCTCACAAGCCATACAGTAAATAAATTCTTTCTAAAAGGTAATCTAAATCTAGCCTCTTTCAGCTTAAAACTATTTGCCCTTGTCCTGTCACTACATATCCTTGTAAAAAATCCCTCTCCAGATTTCTTTCAGGCTCCCTTTAGGTACTGGAAGGCTGCTATGGATGGGTAGAATAAATCAATAAAAATTTTGCTGTTATGAAGAGAATCACAAGCACTTTGGATTAATATAATTTTTGGACTAATATAATATTTGAAATTGCCTGAAAAAGCACTAGAAAGGAGCATTTCTGATAATTGTCCTTATTCACTAGAAAAATAATTGTTTGAGATTGCAATGAAATAACATGCTCCTTTGTAAATGTGGATAATCATAACTACCCTACTGAAAGGAAAAATAAGTAAAGGAAAACAAAACCTATAGCAGAAACAGAAAAGCATTATTTTAAGGAAGCAAAACCCCCCAGGATCTCTTATCTTAAGTATGATTGTAATAAGGTAGTCAAGGGTCACTGGAGGTGAGTGTAAGGAAGAGGTAAAGCAGTCCAGCGAAGGCACTAAGTGGAAGAAATGTTCATTTTAATGAATAGTTTTATATGACATCTATGTGAAATTGGCAATATTTAATACAGAAAAGGCACAGATGGAGGATGAAGTGTTCAGTAAAAGGTCTGATATAATAAGTCTTACTAAAATTAAAAAGACAGAATGATTTGTCAGCTTCCTCCCCAACAAGCTTCTGTTTGTAGTATGAATTAGAGCACCAATGTGACAGAAAAGTACCAATGTTACTCCTTATCTTTCTAAAGACGTGGTTCAGCAAGTAGCAGTTTCTTGGAATAAAGACTAGAAATTTTACCTAAACAAAAGCAACAGTAGTTCAGAGTGGTCAATTGTACAAAATGAGGCAAATAACAAATATTACATCATCAGCAGCAGCACTTAGAAAAACCAACCAATTTTCATCCAACTTGGGTTTATACAGAGTATGTAGAAAAAAAGGAATGGACTGTCTACTGTAAAGTAAGTGTGTAAGGTTTCACAGTGGCCCATGAGGATATTTCCCCAAGCCCCAAAGACTCTGCAGTACTTACATTGGCCTCTTCCCATTGTGACAGTATACTAAAACCTTTCTTTAGGCTTCTTGTGAATTATGTCACACACTGCCTTCATATGTTCTTCCCTTCCTACCAAGTTGTCTCCTCCTGTTACTGTCGAACTACTTTTTTCCTGAATGCATTTTTTTGGACTCTAGCTGCAGTTGTCTAAGGCATTTTCATCTCCCAAACGCCCATCTACTCCTGTTAAAATGCCTGTTTGTTTTAGATGTGCTGGTAGTGGGATTTCCAGTCTGAGCATGATTATAATCATAGAATCATAGAATAGTTAAGGTTGGAAAGGACCTTAAGATCATCTAGTTCCAACACCCCTGCCATGGGCAGGGGCACCTCCCACTAAACCATGCCACACAAGGGTCTGTCAAACCCGCCCTTGAACACCGCCAGCGATGGAGCATTCATAACTTCCCTGGGCAACCCATTCCAGTGCCTCACCATCCTTACAGTAAAGAACTTCCCCCTTATGTCCAGTCTAAACTTCCCCTGTTTGTGTTTGAACCCGTTGCCCCTTGTCCTATCACCACAGTCCCTAATGAAGAGTCCATCCTCAGCATTCATATAGCCACCCTTCAGATATTGGAAGGATGTTATGAGGTCTCCAAGCAGCCTTCTCTTCTCCAGCCTCAACAGCCCCAACTTTCTCAGCCTATCTTCATACGAGAGGTGCTCCAGTCCCCTGATTATCCTTGTGGACTTGTTCCAACAGTTCCATGTCCTTTTTATGTTGAAGACACCAGAACTGCACACAATACTCCATGTGCAGTCTCACAAGAGCAGAGTAGAGAGGCAGGATCGCCTCCCTCGACCTGCTGGTCACGCTCCTTTTGATGCAGCTCAGGATGCAGTTGGCTTTCTGGGCTGCGAGCGCACACTGCTGGCTCACAGAATACTTTTGATTTTGTAGGATTCACCTTTTGTTGAGAAATTTAGCAAGGCATTTCTTACCTTCTCCTCATTTTGTATTAGAGCTGCTTCCCACCTTGCATCAAATCCATTCGTACGATCTGCTGCAATTCAAATTGGAAAATGAGGGGTTCAGTCCACTCTACTGAGTAATTTTTTACTGTGTTAAACTCCACTGAATAAAGTCTGGTCCAAACCTTCTCTTGTCCTTTAATTTCCAGCTTGATTATTGGTCCCTCAGATGTTGCTTTAGCTTCTGAGTGGCTGAATGGCCTGAGCAGCTGCAAGTGTGTCTTTGCTTTGAACAGTAGTGGAAAGATTAGGTCTGAGGACAGAAAGTTGATAGACATAACATCCTACATTGCTGTAACAAAATTCTGTCTATTAGCGTCCTGGTATTAGATAATGCTTGTGCTTTTTGGAAGTTACATCATGAATTTATTCATTACATAAATTAAGAATGAAAAGCTAAATCAAAGTTGATTGAGCTGTGCTGTTTGGCAAACACAAGAGAGATGTTGGTAGGAGGAACCACAGAATGATTCAAGTATCCTTTCTTTCCTGATGTTATTTCTTTCAGTGATGAAAATGATCCATTAGATCCATAGCTGATTCAACAAGATCCTATCATCCTTTATGCTTTTTCTCAGGAATTCTGGCTCTGCTGCTGCTGCTGCTTTATCATAGATATCAATAAAACATTAGAAATAGCATCACAACATGATGTAGTCTGCTAGTGTTCCCCTGCAGACTTCCCTTTCCAACAGTTTATCAGAGGAGCGCCATTATACAAACGGTGTCTAGCAGTTTTTCTCGGTCACTGTTTTCTGCTGCTTGCAAAATCGGTAGCTGTCTTCATAGAACCTCTCCAGCCTATTGCAGCTTCACCAGTCAGCTTGAGCTTTGCATTCCTCTTTCTACTCCTGACATCACTGAACAGTAGTATCTCAGTGTTTTGGTTCATATGTTCACTTTATCAAGATGATTTCCTGTGTTCTGGGGCTTTCAGCTGTCTTTTCTTCCTGGGATCATCCAGCCACATTTTGCCTTTCTGTACTATTCTTTTGGTTTCTAACATCTAATGTCTAACTCAGCCTTCTCTTTCATCCAAATTCTACTTTGCTGTTCCTTGTCATATGTCTAAATATCATCCCTTTTTGATGTTTCAGTGATTCTTGAAGTCTCTTCAGCCTAGCCCTTTAACTTGCAGCAGGGCAAGGTTTTGGTACCAGTAGGTGCTACAGAAGAGGCTTCTGCGAGAAGCTGCCAGAAGCTTCCCCTGTGTGTGATGGAGCCAATGCCAGCAGGCTCCAAGATGGATTCACCATGGGACAAGCCCAAGCCCATCAGCAATGTTTCTGCAGAACTTGAAACATGTTTTTCCTGCGTGTACCCAGACATACTGAATGAAAATGAAATCACAGGTTATATTAGTACATGAGAAGAAATGAAATACCTATTTCTACAAGACAGTTGTGTGTTCTGACTTTCCTGTCTTCTGACATTTCTTATGTAACAGCAAACCTTATCCTCCTCAGGACACCATGTAGTGTCTGAATGCAGCATCAGAAGACACAAATCCTGCGTGGTTTGCAACACTTTCCCCCTCCATCCTTTCTTTGGATCTCTCTTGCAACAGCACAAGAGCTCTTCAGAATGGGGAACACACAGTCTGCCCTGCATGCAGATTGGAAGGCCAGCCCAGACTCAGCATGATTCATCCCTGGCACTTGAAGTGAAACCTTTATTATTGCTTCAAGCTTAGTAGCTCAGAATCAATCATGGAATATTCTGCCTGCCCTTTTACACAAGCAGTCCTTTCATTATTTTTGTAACTCCACAGAGCTATCTTTTCCTGCAGTGCATCATATTCCCACTATAGCAGCAAGGTCTGTATGAGAGTTTCCAGTTAGTTGTATATTCCCATGCTGAGTTACCAGAAATCCTGATTCCTCCATGACTTGTACCACAAGATGTTATTTATGTGACATAGGTTTGAAAAGTAACTAAGTCAGCACTGGCACTCACAAGAACATTTCCATTGCAAGTGTTTGAGGTGACTTTCAGTGAAACAGCTTGCTTAGTGATTGAAAGCTTTACCAAACCAGAGAAGAACAGTCATCAGGTTTAACTTACCATTCTTTATAGTCTTTTGGTTACTTATTGAGTTACTTCTGTCACCTCCTGTACTAGGGAAAAGTAGGGATTCATCCAATGAAAAATAATGGATTTTAACAGAAAAGATTTGTTTTTTTTGCCTCCCAGGCAGCTGTGTTATTCCTGTGTTTGAACAACATAGATGTGGATGAACAACAAATGATGGATTACTTTCAAATTTTGTATTTATTTTTTTTTGTCTGCAAGCACATGCCACTGGCTACCCATTTTATCCTAAACATAAAGCATCAATCATTTAACTAAACACAAGATATCAAAAGAATGTGTTAAGCTAGTGCTATATCTTATGGGGGCACTCATATTTAAACCTGGGTTATTTTTATTTAGTTTGTGCTACCAAGTATAAGTGTAAAATAAATTGCTGAATCCTTATTAAAAATGTAAATTAGTTTAATGATTATATGTATATAATCATTATAATCATGTACAATAATCATTATATCGTGTATATAATCATTACAATCATGTATATATAATAGCATGTATATATATGTATGTATGTATGTCTCTATGTGTGTATATATGTGTGTGTATATCTATGTCTATGTATGTAGATTATTTTTTCTTTATTAACCACTTACTGTACAAATAATAAAAAAAAAAAAAAAACAAAAAAAGATAAGCCTAGACTAGCTAATATGTTTCATATGTACCCCCTGAGAGAAATCATAGGTCTTTCTGGCTTTAACTCTGCTTATGACCAGCATAGGCTCACTTAGCAGAGATCTTCTAATGCTATATGTAGTTATGGGATTTTAGATGGACTGTGTGCTTAATTTTGAGAGGTAGCTGAACCTCAAGGCCTTAGATTCAAATTCAGTGGGGGCTTGGACAGTAAAGGAGTTGGTAATATTGAAAGACGTGTAATTAGGTAATGCTTTATACCTTCACATAATAATTGAGTTTGATTTGCAGAAAACTTGTGAAAAGTCTGAGTTAATTGGGGAAGTTTGCAATTAAACTAGGGAAACATGCAGGGTTATCTGTGAAAATGTGGTGTTAGATTGAGAATAGAATTTATCTGAATGTTCATGTTTCTTTTGATTCTATACAATGTGTGATGTGATTGTGATAACAAAGACCTAAAGACCTGAATCCTGATTTTTTATTTTATTTTTTTTCACAGGATACATCTTGTTATTTTTGATCCTTAATAGTTTCTGTAATGGTAAGAGTGACATGTACATATGAGCATCCTTTTTGCCCCTTTATTGAGAGGGTGGACAAGCAGGCTGCCTAGAGAGGTGGTCAATGCCCCAAGCCTGTCAGTGTTTGAGGCATTAGGACAGTGTCCTTAATAACATGCTTTAACTTGGTGAGTCCTAAAGTGGTCAGACATTTGAAGCAGATGATCGTTGTAGGTCCCTTCCAATGGAAATAGTCTAATATATGCTAGTCTATGTATAATCAGGCAAATACATCACTGTTCTGAATTGAGATAGCAAAGAGTAGTGAGGCTCAGAGACACAGTCTAAAACTGAGGAGCACTTAGTGGGTGTTTGGGCAATCTAGCACTCTGTCTATTACAGAAATTCACTAATTATACATATATTGGAATGATGTCTTAATTTCTCCAGATGCTTATAATTTGTAGGCATTTTAAAGACAGTGGTGAAAATTGAAAATAATTTATTTTGATAGCTTTTGTAGGTACTACTGCTCAGGATCATTTCTGGTGCAAACATCAAAATTTCAGAAGGTATATGTCTGGCTCAGGGAAGAAGATCCTGTGAACAGTGGTTTCTGCTTTTGTAACTCTCCATCCTTATCTTCCTGTGGTTGATAATTTCAGTTTGTGCAGTTAAAAAGGACAGTACTTAGCATTTCTGCTGTTTATTATTTTTTCTTTCATTTTGTTAGTGTAAACTTGGCTTTTTACTTTTCATTTCTGCAGCGTAAAAGTTTATGGTTGGATTATTCTCCCAGCTTTTAATTCTGCATGTACTTGTCATGGGTTCAGCAGTAGCAGTCATTTTTCTCCTTCTTGGTAGCTGGTGCAGCGCTGTGTTTTTGATTTCCGGCCTGGGAACTGCGCTGATAACACCAGTGTTTTGGTTACTGCTTAGTGATGTTTTGGTCTGACCAAGGACTTTCTGAGCTTCATGCTCTGCCAGGGAAGAGGGGAAGCCAGGAGGAAGCAGAGACAGGACATCTGACCCAAACTGACCAAAGAGGTATTCCATGCCACAGCACGTCATGCCCAGGATGTGAAAATGGAGGGCAGAGACCCGGAAGGGTAGGGGTGCACTGCGTGGTCGGCCTGGGTATAGGTGGTGAGTGATTGTATTCTTTTCCCTTGTATTTGCCTTGTCATTATTATTATTGGTGGTAGCAGTAGTGATTTGTGTTATACCTTAGTTACTAAACTGTTCTTGTCTCAACCTGTGGGAGTTAGATTCTTTCAATTCTCCTCCTCATCCCCCCGGGACCGGGGGAAGAAAGAGGGGGGAGTGAGTGAGCAAAATTGCATGAGTTATAGAGGCTTAAACCATGACAGTACTGAAGCTGCTTAGAAGTAAAAACAAATAGAGAAAATCAATTTTTATGGCACTGATGCAAAATGCATGTGTCATGTTTGATAAATGTGTCATTCCACACAAGGAAACAAGATTCATTGAAAGGTTGCCAAATGTATTATATGAAGTCTGGACCATTGAATTATTTGAGATCTTTGCCAAGCTTTTCAATTAAGATTTATGCACCCAGTGCAAAATTCATTTTATATCAGTAAAGATACTTAAGCAGTGATAAAATAGTTCCATGAATGCTTTACTAGGTGGTCGATTCAATTTTCCAAATGACAGAACACAAATAGGATGTGAAAGAATATTTAAAGTAGATTTTCCCAGATTTAACTAATTTCTTATACTTTTGTTAGAACTTCTGCAATTTATTATGTTGTCCTACAGAGAAATAATTTACATATTTACTTAAATGCTAAAATTGAAGATTTTATTTTCTCCTTTTTCTGTTCATTTTTCTCATGTTCATAGTACATGAAGGAAACAGCTAAACTGTAGACTCTCAATGATAGACCCTGCAAACTGGTTTGCGTAAATCCCATTGAAAGCTGGAGATTCTTTCAGTATCCTGGCATTAGGGAACAGTTTCACATTTTTTTTTGTGCAAAATATTCTCTGATCACTCTTTAGCCACCATTAATAATACTGAAACTTGTGATTTCATTGGCATTTTACTTTGTAGAACTGATTACGTAAATCACTTAGGAATTCTGTAAAACATTGAATAATAGTATGTTGCATGAACATCTGAAAACATTTTATACATAGCCTGAGCTTTTCCTTCTGATCTAATGTATTTGAGACTATATACAAATTAAGTTTAATACAATTTGTTATGAAAGGCTGTTCTTTGTATTTTGATATGTGCAAAGGCTGTATTATAAGACTCTTGTACATATGTTTTTATTGTGTTTTCTGAATTCACAGGCTCCAGTTAGCCAGTTACATGTAATTTTTATTCTAAAAAAATTCCTTGGGTTTATGTAGAGTTTTGGGTTTTCTGAGTGTTGTTTCTAGAATTTCTATCTATGAATTCAGTTTATATTGCAGATACAACACATTTTGTTTTGGCAATTCCAGGAAAAGCAAGGTAGTGACATCACTCTGGGAGCAGAATTATACTACTGCTGAGTAACTGAGACCTTAGTCTTTAGCTGCAATGAGGAAGTAGCTTGGCTACTATTGCTATTTGGGCAAATCACCCTCTTTCTGGACAAAGCAAGCAAGGGGACCAGACTAGCTAATAAGCTTTGAAGCAGCACAAAACACTGAAGTGATGTGTGTTACCATGCAAGTATAACCATGTTAGTATAAAATAATTAGAATATTTCATTCTTTGTGCTCTAAATAAGCTTCCTGTAAATGTCATTCTCTTTGTTCTTCCACCTGAACAGTTAAAAAGCAGGATGGGTTATTTGGTGGGAGATCAGCTGTAACACCGTAACACATGGTTTTTTATAATAAGTATATTTTTACAGTCATTTTGTTGGTTATTTATATGACTGGAGTTTTTACCCCTTATTTTTTTGTCACAACATTATCTTTATTTTCCTTTAAGATAAAGAAATATTAAAAAGAATCTCTGAGCCTTAACCCTGTCTATGTTGATATTAAATAGTTAATTATATATTTTCAGCATCATAACTTATATTAGTTTTCTCATGGCAATCTAGTAAAACTCAGTCTTTTATCTTTTGGGGTTTTTAGCTACTTATGTAGAACCGGAGAAATAAATTCCATTAATCACATGCTTAAAGCAAAGCAATCATGGATGTGCTCGCAGAAGCTGGATATAAATGAGGGTACCAAATAGCATGCTGTGAGGAAAATTAATATTTTTTAAAAGGCCATAGATGATGGTATTTAAAATGAAGCATATAAAAAAGAACCTCTCCTTTCTAGCTTCTTCTCCACCTTCCAATGAAATTGAAGCAGATTCCTTGAAAAAGAGGTATCATATACAAAGAGGTGTATTTAATTTTGTAAATTTAGTTATCAACATTTTTTCCTAACACCTAAATTTATTTTTTGTTTGGCATTCCTGCAATGCATATTTGGGCCACAAGAATGTCTCTTTTTCTCATGTTACTTGTATTTTAAAAGTTTTTCTGTAATGAGGGGAAAAATGATATGTAAGAATTAAAAACAACAACAATAAGAGTAAGAGTATCTGCCATCATCCCCCTAGATATATGTACTTTGCAACATACCTTGTGTGGAAAAAGCATATATAACAGATCCATGATTGAGTACAACTGAACCAGCAAATTATTTATGAATGACAGATGCTGATAGGAACTGATATTTTTGTAATGAATTATAAACTTTTGGTTTATGCTACTCTGATTTTGCTTCATAGTTTCAGGCACCAAAAGTGTTGCATAAATCAGATAAATATGGACAGGTGGTGTTCTATCAAGTTTCCGAAGCAGATATTTATGATATATTTAACAAATAATTTTCTTTCAATTAATAAGGATCTCTTTGATAAGTTAGTCAATATATTCACAGCTCTGTGATAATGTAAATGCTGTAAAATGCTCAGAATAGTTATGCAACTAATCAGCTCATAAATATTTGCTAAATATATGCAAATGGCAATAGAATGTGCATATGCATAACTCTAAACACAGTACTTGAACAGTCATGTATATTTAATTTAAAATATATTTTCTTTCCAGTGAAGTTTTAGCATCCACATTGTACAATATGCATTTATACTTATCAGATGATGTAAATATATATGTTCTTTAAGAAATGGATGCCTATATCTTTGGTCTTTTTTACTGTATATTGGAATTACAAACTGATGAAGAAAGGTTATTCCTTAAAATCTTATGCTTTGATATTAGTAGAAAGCCTGTTCCACGATATCCTGCCTTCCAGGTACTGTTTCAGGTCCACTAGCTAGCCACATTCTCCCAAACAAATTACCGTGTGTGTAACGTATTATTCACGTCCTTCAAGTCAAACTTGTGCTATAGGATATAAACGGTTAAACCAAAACTTTTGTTGGCTGTAGATGTCTATGCCCAAAACCAAATTTCAGAAAGTTTTCTTAGCTGGCATTTAATGCTGAACACAAGTAGTTTCCCAGATGCCAAGTGCTGTTTCTGTAACCGCTTGCGGAGCAACTCTATAATTTTAGCAGTGATGCAGTTGAGCTGGTTTGTGCCTTAGTCTAACTGTGGTTTTCTTCTAAGTAAGTTCTCCATGGGATACAAAACATGACCAATGTGCCATTGACAGCAGGATCAGGCACAATGATTGTAGTCACTTAAAGGAGATGAAGATAGCAATATATTCCTATTGAATGACAGCTTACTGCATAGTGTAGAAAGGGATGTATCATGGCCCTTGCGTGGAAAGTTTCAGCTCTGCTACCAAAGAAATATGCAAAACAGCTTGGACGTGTAGCAGGTGGAGGTCATTTAAATTTAATGTATCTGGGGCTATTCAGATATCATGTTTGTTCACTCTGGTGTTCTTGTATCTGAAAAGAAGAGGGTATTTGGAGAGGATTTTCCAGTTGCAGGTGAGGTGTAGAAGAGGTTTTGGTACTGGTGACCAGTGGGCTTTGGAACCTGTTGCTGTTCTTTGGGAACATAAAGGAGTTGAACTTGGAGAAAGACGTATGTATTTTGGTGGCTAAAACCAATCTCACTATGAGATATGAGTAGCAATTATCAGTGTCCTAATGAAGGATAAAATATGCATCATTACGGCTGTCTCTGGGTGGTCCAAGGCAGTAAGCTACGATTTGAGAGATAACATCGTATGCTTTATCATGACAAATCAGAGAACAAATTTCTTAAAGAGTAATTTCTTGAGACTGTAAATACAGTATGGAAGGTATGATATCAAAAATCTATTACTGGGGGGAGTGTTAAATAGAAATAAAATGTTTTCTAACATTGAGTAAATTATGCCCCAACAAACATACCATGATATTACACGTGTTCCTAGAAAAAGTCCGAGGGCAAACATTGGGAACATTGCATTATACGATGTCCCTTTGACATAGGGCCATTAAACTTTAGTTATTCAAAAAGGATCCAGTTTGTTTGTTTGTTGTTTGTTTGTTTTTTTTTGTTTATTACAATTTGTTTATTAAAATTTATTACAATTAGTTTATTACAATTAGTTTATTACAATTCATGCTCCAAATTTATACTTTTTTTCTGCATTTATGCTGTTGTTATATGTCTGGGAAAGATACTTATGAAACATGAAGGCTTGGAAAAAAAATGTGACTGAAAGGAAGATGGTGAGAATTGGCAATTTTTTAGTCTTTAGAAAGGCATAGAAAGCTGTCACACTTGACATGAAGGTGAAGAAACACCGAACCTTTCCTCACAGAGTAGGAATTATTTTTTCAGAACGTTCCCGGGAGGCAGGATGGATGGATTTTTTTTCTGTTGTATCAACAGTTTTTGGAATCAACTATTTTTTGTTTGCTTATAGCAGACAGGAAAAACATGGAACACAATTCAGTATAACCTGTGTCTGCATGTAAATTGCACAACTCATTACTATTATATTGTCTTGTTGAACTCACAAGAATACAGTCAACTTGGACAGTTATGTGATTACACCTGTGATTTCAGAACAGGTATGCACTGTTGGCAGAAATCGAGACTGGGCATAGAAGGAAAGGAGGACAAGAAAAAAAACCAAATGGCAAAGTGCAGAAGTTCTGGAGGGTCGGAGCAGAAAGCAAGATAAATGATGAGGTATGAATGTGTGCTTTTGTTGAGAGTTTTGAAAGCTCTTCACATTGGTCTAATGCTACTTCAACTGGCAAAGATGGAGCAGATTGCAAAATCCCATCACTTGTCTGCAATGTGCAGCAGGATTCTGCAAGAATTGCTGCTCTATAGCAAGGTATGTGACCTATAATCATCCTAAAGCAGGGCCCTTGACTTGGTCATTGACAATGACAGGTGTCACTGTTGGTTTTGTTTGGCAGCAATTTCAGAAATGGAAGCCTCCTGGCAAGTGAGCTCTCTTGTTTTGTTCTCAACATTGTCAGAGCAACAGGCATTTCTGAACGTAAGCTTCATTTGTGTCGCACAGATGAGCTGTTTAAAGGGGACTGTGCTTTAGAAATGGTTTATTAAAGCACCAAAGTGCAGTGTTCAGATTCTCTAAGAAAGCAGTCTGTTGATGACCGTAGAACATTATCAAATTATATATATTTTGACCGGACTTTTGAATCAGGGTATTTGACTCAGCTTCTGCAAGCTTTTGTTTTTCCTTTTCTGAGCAGAAAAGGCTACTGCTGTTTCTCAAGCCGTGCTGCCAGGTTACACAGTTTAAACAGATTGTCTGCCTGGAATTAATTTTTCTTTATCTTCTGCCTAAACAATTTAGCAAAAAATCTAAGAATTCAAACTGGGTTTTTTAATTTCTGCAAAATTTTCTATTTTCAGTGATGGAATCACATAATAGAAAGCACCCTATTCACGCTGATGACTTAAGAATTTAAATCTCTGGATTTTAGGACTTTTCTCTTTTTATTTTTCTTTTTAAATTTCTAAATCTGTCTATCTTCATGCAATATTTTGTTTGTGGGCAACATTTTACTCTTTCTAGAGTGTCTTTAACCAATTTGCAGTTCATTGGCTATTCCGCAGGATGTAATTCTGTTTTCATATTGTTATAAGATAAATCAATAAAGGCAATTATCGATCGCAATTATTTCCTGGCTATTTTTGATCAGGTTTATTTGAAATCATCACTGCGGTATATTTTTTTGCGGAAAAATGGCAGATCCACTCCTTTTTTGCACTTTATATTATTTCTGTAGTCCCCATATCTGAATGGACAAAAACATTATGAATCTTTCTGTGAATAACCGTTCTGCTAGTGTGGGTGTATTCCTGTGTAGGTAATGTTGTTTTTCAGAGCTCTCCATCCCTTATGCAGTGGCCATGAAAGTTTTGTAGGGGGCAGATTTGCATGAACTTCCTTTTTCCTTCTCTGTCTACATCCTTCCCTCTTCCCTTCAATTCTTCCTTCCATATTAACAAGGTGATTTGACTAGAATTAGAATATTATATATTAGAATTAATATTAGAATATAGTATATTAGAAACCTTTAGTCTTTGGCTTGTACCTGTGACAGATATTTTCTACCTTAGAAGTGTGATTCCACATTAAATGCCACTACTAAATGGTGATCTGCGCTTGCAACCAGAATAGTTTACCAAATGCAATGAAATATTTATGTTGTAATTCACTCCTCCCTGTTGTAGCAGTAATGTTGTAGATTACAGATGAAGACAGATGACTGGGAGGAGAAGGAAAACAGGAACGGCTATGACCAAAATAAACGCAACAGATTTTTTTTCATCAAAATCAAATTAATCCTTCACTTCTAGGCATCAAAATACCTTTAATCTTCATTGGTTTTGCCCTACTCTTAGTAGTTATAGTTGTGGCTGGGTCTTAAGTCGGAAAGAGAAAACTAATGTGTAAATTGCTGCTTCTGGTTCTGATAAACTAGCCAGAATCACAGGTAGTAGGGGTAGCTATGGAAATACACTGACCATCAGTTCAAATTTAAACAGGGGAAGTTTAGATTGGATATAAAGAAGAAGTTCTTTACTGTGATGATATTGAAGCATGGGAATGGGTTGCCCAGGGAAGTTGTGAATGCTCTATCCCTGGCAGTGTTCAAGGCCAGGTTGGATGGAGTCTTGGGTGACATGGTCTAGAGTAAGGCATCCCTACCCATGCAGGGGTGTTGGAACTAGATGATCTTAAGGTCCTTTCCAACCCTAACTATTCTATGATTCTATGATTCTATGACTACATGAAATCCAAATTCTGAAAAAAATTCGATTGGTTAGAATCTGTGAATTTCTGCTAATGCAGAGCCCTCTCATGGTGCCTGTAGGTTTATTTTAGGGTTTGTTTGGCATTTCAGTAATCTTAAAAGAATATATGTTCATTTGAACAACCAAAATGCTAGTTTTTCTTACAGGGAAAAAGCTATTACAGTAAAGTAGTTATTTTCTTCTATCAATCATTTCTTGCAAGCAACATATATCAAAATCATATTACTAATGCCTACCATTTGATTTGATCTTCAAAGAAGGGACATGAGGGAAGCTTTGTAGCATTTTTACATGTGTATAATGTCATTGCTTTTTGATGTCAAATATGGCAAAAGCATAGGTGCAAGGTATTAGACTCAATAACACTACAAAGGAGAATGTGATCAACCGGGTTTGGTTTGCCATCTCTGAATAGCCAGCAAAGAGAAAATCAGAGAATTATCAAAGGTATGAAAAGAGGTACTAATCTCATATAGGTATTATATGTTCTCAAAGAGTATTTACTATTTGACTACTTTTTCTTCCACACATTGCAATTAACTTTTAAATTAAGAGATTTGAATTCACCCTTTGTCAGGCTAAGTCTTCCTGGAGTTAAGCATAAATATTGGAACCATATAATGAAAAGATGAGATAAAAAATTAGTCTTTGAGGAGATAAAAGTTGAGCTTTGTGACTGGATCAGGAGGAAAAGTGACATCACGCATCAGAGAAAAGTTCCATGAAGAGTCAGAAAAAAGTTCTAGGTAAGAACACCCAGCACAGCAAAACACACTTAAACAGTGGATTACAACATGCATAAAATGTTCTCAATATAAAATCAAGTTCAAGGAAGTTTCCACAATAAATAAAAAATACAATTTTGCTGCTGAGTGTGAGCTATGTATTTCAGCTGTTGTTTCCTTTTGCTCAATAAAAATATTGCTTGCATATGTTTACCTTAACAAAACAATAGTATTTCTGTTCTCTTTTGATTTTACTATTCTCTTATTTTCTCCTGTTCTACTCTACTGTGTGTCCTTTTCTATATTCTTCTCTTACCATTTTCTTTATTACAGTATTTGATTTCCAGCTGCCAAAGCTTTTGCACTTACACTTTTTTTTTATCACACTAAAATAATAAGCACCAAAATATTTGTGCTAAAGTAGACACTGTTTGAATACTATTATTAGATTTCAGGAAATATGCCCTGAATTAGCTGAGTGGCCCATACTTCTATATTTCAATGAGACTGCTTAATCACTAGAACTTCAAAAGTTGACAGGACAAAGCCTTGGGCAACCTGATTCAATTTTGAAGTTAGCCCTACTTTGAGCAGGAGATGGAATATCTAGGTGAACCTCCACCTTAAAATATTATATGAGTCCATTCTTTTGTTGTTCTAGATTGGCTAAAAAAGTCAGAAAAATAACAGTTGCACTGGCTGCAATTAGGTTGAAATGGGAAGCTTTGCTCTGGCAGAGTCTGTGTAAATGGAAACTAATAAATAGGAGAACCTGGAGGAATTGTGTGGCTTTTTTGCTATATCTGACACATCAGCCATTGGCAATCGTGCTTTAACTTACCTTGTGATCTTATTTTATATTTCTGAAAGTGGAGAATGGCCTTTTACATTCTAACAAATATTTGCTATATTTTCAATTAATTTAAAGAAGCTGCTTATTCCTTAGCTATTAATTTACTGAACTTTTAGTAATTTGTCTTTAAAAAAATAGTACATAATATAGCAAAAGAGAGGGGAGGGGAGAAAGTATGAATCAGAGCAAAGATCAGCAGTGAAAAAAAAACAGCTGTCTTTATATATTACACTGGTATAATTAGCAAAGCTATCTTAGCAAAGAAATTGTTCATGAAGGATTTCTCTCTTCAGAAAAAAAGATGTTGAGATAAATCTTACTTCCAGTAATAAGACCCTAAAGGAATAAATTTATGTTAACTTTCTGAAGTTGATTAAAACTTCATGTGGATGAAGTGGAGACAATTATTCCCCTACAGAAGCCATATGGAACTGGCAGATTTTTAAAAGAGCTTATACTAATGGCTACAATTGAACATATTCTGGATTACTAGTGGAAATGCACTATGACAAGCTGTTTCGTAATACTACAGCCTCTGTTGTGGGACTGAACAATTCATAATGCAACAACATAAAATGATTCAGGACTTAGATTTTTTCAGATATTTAAATTGCTTTAATTTTCCATCTGTTCACCCATTAATAATTTTACAAGAATTTTTAGTAGGAAGTGCATTTTCATAGCAAAGGATGTGAAAGGTTGAGTGCTGAAGTCACAGCAGAGATTTTTTTATTACCAAATAACATTTGGATTTTTTTTGAAAATAGTTTTAAAACATATAGTGCATATGCGTCTTTGGTTTACTGTAGGTTTTGGGAGCTGCTTGAATAAATGATCACGTTGTATTTAGTTCACAGAGAGTCACTTTTAGCAAATTGGTTGAGCAAGATATTCAGATTTGGGCATGAATCTGTTACTGAGAGAGTTTGTCACCACTGTCTGATGTTATGTTAACTCATTCTCCTTTAGATACATAATTCTTTGGATAAATAAGTAAAACATGATGCTTTCTTTACTTAGTCACTATAGTAGAGTTTTGCCTTGAATAAACTATGTGTCTGGGTTTCAAAACAAGGTTACAAACAGCATTCTCTTTTAGATAAAAACTTGCTAATAGTTCCTTGGTGCCTGTTCCATCATAGATGTGGTGATGAAAAGGATGCACATATAGAAGAAGGAGACCTGACAGAAAGGGTGTGTAAGGGAAGAAGTGCTGACCTGTAATGCTCTGTGCTTTCTTACATGCATGTGGAAGCAGAGGCATGAGGAATATGTGACAAAATAGTCACACTTATTAAACAGCAACAAACACAGAGGCACACATCTCAAAGTTGAGAAAAGGGGCAGCTTGAATGAAAGGTATGGAAGGGTTGATCTGGACATTTTGATTTGACCTAGATGTTATTCTACATTCTGCTATTCTCTCATTTATTGAAAGTAGAGAATATTTAATTTAAATAACCCTGTATTTGACTATAGAGTCCTTTATTTTTAACATGCCTATAAAAAGATGCAGTTGATATTCTTCAGACTTGAGATGACTCATTTTTACTGGGTTGATGCCTGTAACTGTGGATATTATTGGTATATGCTGGAAAAAAAGCAGTAGTTTGAATAAATCATTCTCAGGACACAGGTCTATTTGCGTTATCTGTAGACATGCAGCAAACTTATTTTCTGTTGGTCTATCAAAAGCAGTAAGAAATATTTTTTTAAAGACAATGAGCTAATAAAATAGCTATGAATCCTGCAACTTGTCTTTATACTAGTGAATTGATAGGCAGATAGAGCATTGCAGTTTTTAAAATGTTCTCATTATTTTAAAACAAGAAACTGGTGATTAGGCATTCAAATAAATTGCAATTAAATGGGAAGATTATGATTATATTATGCTAATGATAGAAGTATGTATTAAAAGTTTGCAAGTTATTCAAGAGGATGTATTAGGCAATTAGAAAAAAATATTAGTGTTTGTTCACTCTGAAGCTATCAAATTACTTGATTTGCATTAACAATTTTAAAGCTCTCTAGTCTCATTCATAATAAATTGCTGCTAAGTAGGAGATATTCCACCAAATGGATGTACAGGAAAGAAGAAAGGGTAGAATATCAGTATTTTAAGATTAAGTGTAACATAATTACTAAAGCAGTATTTAGAAGCTGAGGAATTTTGACTTTTATGTTAAGTTATTCATTAATGGTGCAACATCATTTCATAGCTGTCACGCAGTTCTGTATGACCTCCTGTGAGGGTTGCTGGAGGGCAACAGTAAACATGAACTATTAATGTTTTCCAGTTTGAACTGTATGAGAAATTTTATGTAGAAATGGCTCAGTTGTGATTCTTGTGGATGTGTTACAAATAATAAAGTTTGAAATACAAGACACTTGTACATATATAAAAAAGAATTGATGGATTATTTTTAATATAAAAGACAAATTACCATGAGGTAGTGAAATTCTGTATAAAGATTTTGGAACAAGAAAAAAGTAGGAAAAGAAAAAATTAGTATGTATGGTGAAAACAGTGTTTTATTCTTTTGAGGTAAACAGCAGTAAAGAGCAAAGCAAATAATGCCAATATAGATTTGTCTTGAATGTTATTCAAAGTGAGAATATGACAAAGCAAGAATCCTATATGTTTTTTAAAAAATTTCAGAAGGAAAGCGCTGGTACTCTTTGTGTATTCTGAAATTCCCATAGGCTACCTCTAACGTAATTATTTGTCGTTCTGCTGAAACTATTTTGAAATTGGCTACCTGTTAATTATTAATGCTTCACAAATATGAAGAAATAGCAAAATATCTGATTTTCAGAGTATAAGATGTAACACACATGCAGTGAGAAAATTCCCATCAGACTTTCTTTAGTCCACGAACTTCCACATCAATCTAAAATACAGTTCATTACTGGCATACACCCCTTACTTTTGTGTGCGCAAAGGCTCTGATGAATTATGATATCTGGGAGGAAAGTGCTAAACTGTTGGAATGTGTGTGAAAGGAGTAAGCCTAGATTTGCAAAACTCCCTAGTTAAGTTTAAATGCGATGTGGAATGTGTATATTTTTTCCCTTATTCTAAAACTATACAAAGTGTATTCCAGAACTTGTGCTCATTTTTTACTTCTTTGCTTGTTGTCACTCTTCAGTAATGTTATGATGCATGGAGTTAGTGGAAATAAGAGCATATGATTTAGGTTAAAGCTTGCAAAAATTGTATAGGATGAAGTCTGAGCAAGTGAAACGACAATGTTGATATTTTTCTAAGTTAAAAAATCTGTTAACAAACTGCAACTGAAATATATATTGGTTTTTGGAGTACAGGATGAGATACAAAGTTAATATTGCAATCAAACACAAGGATTCTGCGGTTAATAGCCTGAAAACCTTGGACGTGCAGACCAGAAAATAGCTTAAGATTGAGTCTATAGTGTCATAGTGCCACAGTTTTCCATAGCCGCTTTGTTTGTGCAGATTGAATTCTTTACAGTATAGGGTTCGAAATAAACTGAAATTGATATATTTAATGAGCTAAATTAAGCTTGTTTGCTTGGGAACAATAATTAAAATCGTTAACTCATTAATTTATATCTTGGGGTATTTTTGCTCTTCAAATAGAGCTAAGCAGCAAACACTCCATTAATCATATAGAGGGGAAATAAAGTAATTTAAAAGTCTTTATAGGACATGGGAGACACAGACTCAATTCCCTGTACTGCCAGATTAAGATCATATGTTATACCTCCAAGTCCTTCTCCGCCGGGCTGCTCTGAATCTCTTCTCTGCCCAACCTGTAGCTGTGCCTGGGATTGCTCCAACCCAGGTGGAAGACCTTGCACTTGGCATGGTTAAACTTCATCAGGTTGGCATCAGCCCACCTCACAAATGTGTCAAGGTCCCTCTGGATGGCATCCCTTCCCTCCAGTGTAATAACTGAACCACACAGCTTGGTGTCATTGGCAAACTTGCTGAGGGCACACTCAATCCCACTGTCCATGCCACCAAAAAAGATGAACAAGACCTTTCCCAACAGTGATCCCTGAGGGGCACCAGTCATTACTGGTCTTCAGCTGGACATTGAGCCATTGAGCGCAGCCCTTTGCGTGTGGCCATCCGGCCAGTTCTTTATCCACCAAGTGGTTCACCAGTCAAATTAATGTCTCTCCAACTTAGAGACACAGATGTCATGTGAGACATCGATGATAAAATGAACTTGAGGGGGCAGTGTGTGCTTGCAGCCCAGAAAGTCAACCGTATCCTGGGCTGCATCAAAAGGAGCATATAGGGATGCTGGGGAGGGACTCTTCATTAGGGACTGTAGTGAGAGGACAAGGGGCAATGGGTTCAAACTTAAAGAAGGGAAGTTTAGATTGGATATGAGGAGGAAATTCTTTACTGTAAGGGTGGTGAGGCACTGGAATGGGTTGCCTGGGGAAGTTGTGAATGCTCCATCTCTGGCAGTGTTCAAGGCCAGGTTGGACATAGCCTTGGGTGGCACGGTTCAGTGGGAGGTGCCCCTGCCCGTTTCAGGGGGGTTGGAACTAGATGATCTTAAGGTCCTTTCCAATCCTAACTATACTATGATTCTATGATATGTAAGGACATGATCTCTTACTCTCATTAAATTTTGTGCTAGCAAGCTATTAACTTCCTACTGGACTTGTACACTGTACATATTAACCCAAGAAAAGTTTTATACTTGGGATTCTTCCATTTTACTTGGGTCTCCATGACACTAGCCTAATACGCAACATTTTCTTCAAATAACCTAAATATTTATATATTAAAAAAATGTTTAAATATAAGAAAGTAAACCACATACTATAAAATATTCAGGGATAGATATCTCAAATTACTCTCAGTAAATCTAGGCCAGATGTCTGTTTCGCTGATTTTATTTACAAGCTCTGTTGTAGACCTGAGATCTTTGTGGTACAAGTTGATAAGATCCTAGAAAATCCTGCAGCCAACTCATAATCCTGCATGTGATTATTTCAATTAGACATATATTAGGTGTAACCCACACTTTGAAAGAGACAAAAAAATAAATTAGTGAAAGTTGGTGAAATATCAGAATTCAGATCCCAATGTGTAAAACTGACTAATGGTACTTGACTCATGTTAAATATTTAAAGTGAGGTAGTGGTGTTCATTCCTGGAAGACCATATATCTGCAGCTGGCTTCTCCAAAAAGTGTAATTTATCTGTATCAACAATTCCAGTCTACAAGAGCTACTAATGGAAATGATAAAAATCTTTGTCAAGGAGCATATTTCAGGATGGAAAAGTTCATTTTCTCATTTACAGACAAAGTACATAACTAACAGGAGTGATGTAAACTTCTTTTCTGGATTCTACAATTGATTGTTAGTGTTTTTTCTCACACTGCACACTATATATTAGTAGACTGGCAGAGGATGTAGTTACAATAAAGTTTCATGCCATATGGAATATTTGAGAAGGACAACAGTCTAATTTTAGTCTTGGTATCATATGTACAAATATATATCTACAACTTCTAAGCAATGCTACAGACAGATGCTGTAAGAGGATTCCTGAGACTTCTCTTGCACTGACAGCTGTGATTCACCTCTGTGATTGCAAAGCAGCTGACATAATGGCAAGAGGAACTGTAAACTAAAGAGCCATAGAATCTAGATAGATTGTTTGCATATCTTTCTGTAGCACTCTTCAGTCATGTACACAACCAGTGTTTATTAGATGTGAGGCTTTATCTTTCATGGTGGGCAGATTTTAGTAACTTCTAAATTCATTCACAGTGTTGATAACCCAGAGCATCTGACCGAAGCTGTAAGATATGGCTGCATTTCAGTTCAGTTGCATTGTATCTTGTGACATAAAAGATTTATTAAGGCCAGTATTATAAATAATGTAGTATCTGAAAATGAAATACACCATGCAGTCACAAGGATAAAGTGACTTGCTTTTATTGTAAACCTTTTAGTGGCCAAAAAGACCTTCCCAGAATAAGTCAATAAGATATCTATGAGTTAGACACCGCACAGTGTTGTGGATTGTCAGTGAAAGGGGCAGAGTTTCAATGAGATTTGTGTTTCTGAACCCTTCATTATATCTTGGAAATTTTAATTTGAGACCCATGTCTAAACTTGCTACTGATATTGTCCTTATTATATCTCTCATCTGTGTTAATAAAGTAATGACTAAGACCTGTGAAGAATTTGAGTATGTGACTTTGAAGATTAATTAGCTCGTAGTGTGTGTTGCTCTGAAATGTAAAATGATGCAATAAAAAGCTGTCTGTATCTTGTTCTGTGTTTAATATCATTGCTTGTCCCAGATAACTGCTTTTTCCCCAGGTAAAGAGCCTATCACCTCTTTCCCCATCTATTGTTAATGGACTTGTGTGGAAAACATGGGTCCTTAAATTACGATTTGTTTTCTGTGTGCTATTACTTGCCTACAACACATTACTTCAGATTTGTCATTCAGAGAAAAGAATACTGAAGCCTCTTGTAGTTTGCCAAACAGCCTCAGAGACTGCATACCTATTATTGTGCTTGTTATCATTATTAAAGCATGGCAGGTTTTTGGTTGAGTGATTTAGAGGCTTTTTCATGCTTGAAGACTTCTAATAGCACATTTGAGAGTCTTTCTGCAGGATTTGGCTGATTGACATTTCTACAGAGCTCTCATAAAATTATATGATGGCTTTATGGAATACTTCATGGTCCATACACTGGATCAATATTGTCTGTATCTGATATTTAATATTGTATCATCAAAATTAAGAATACATTTGAGGTTTTAGCTTTTTCTGTCTTTATATGAGAATGTTAATTTGGTAGGGGAAAAAATGTATTCTATATATATTTAAGGTTAAGAGTTTCTCATGCTGAAAGAAGGTTTAAATTCCTTTCATTGTTCTCAAATTGGTCTTCTGGAACAGCTATGGATTGTCATTTTACATTCACTAGACAGTATTATGTGCATCCTCCTATGCCAATCTACTGCACTGCTTTCTCTTCTATGGTGCTAAAATGAGACATTCTCCAGGATAAGCTGTTACAGTGTATGCTGCTTTGTGCCATGGGTGAAGGGTGGAAATTTCCATTCCAAGCATTTGATTACATCTAATTTAGTTGTGGAAGAGAATCTGGCTTAATTTCTCTTTTAGATTGCCTTTTACCTAGGTATATCCAATATGTTGGATTGATTTCAGGTTCCAAGAATTAATTTGCCTTAGTACTGCTATCAGCTGTCCAGGAGCTGAAGACAGGGATCAACTGTAGGATTTTGAGTTTGTTTTCCTTGCTATGACTTTTACCATTGTGCTGCCCTTTGCTTAGCTCATGTTGCCTCTATGTGCAGCACCTCCTGGAAAGCTGGACATGTGATTGGTGTAGATCGTGCAAAATACATATAATTCAGTATTATTTGCAGACCATTAAAAAAAAATCACTTTCAAACATGACTTGATTTGATTAATGCTGATGTTATCATACCAATGCTTTAGGGTTTAGCACTTTAAAACAAGGTGCTCTTGTGTTTAAATTCAGATTCAGGCAGCTGAATAATTTTCTTTATGGACTACTTGGAATAAACATATGAATTTTCAACTTAAAAGAAAGGTCAATTTTGTATTTTGATAAGACAGAAACAACAGTTGTATTTTGGTGCATTGCTATGGAGTCATATTAAATGGCATGACCTACAGTAATGACTGTATGACCCAAAATAATAGTTGTAGAGAAGTCCTCATGATAGCTTTTGTAATGAAAAAGCTCTGCTTTTCTTATGTTTTGAAAGTTTGCTAACCAAACTTTTTTGCCCATTTGATGCTATCTTCTTTTTGTCTCTTTATATTGATTAGCAGTCTTAGAATAAAGGGATATTTTGCGTCATGCAGAACTTGCAGAAGTGTAATTATTTTCTTCACATTATATCCTTTCCTCTTTCCTGTATACTTTTTCCCTAATTGGTTGTCCTCATCCTACATTTTCCCTTGATCCGAATAAATCCTAACCATTAATCTCTAACAGGTTTGCAGAACTGCCATCACATCACTGTTTAAACTCTGAAATTTTCTCAGGATCTTTTATGTTTTGTAAATATCAAGCTCCAGTTATGATTCAGTAATTCATAGGATCATAGAAGGGTTTAGGTTGGAAGGGACCTCAAAGACCATATAGTTCCAACTCCCCTGCCATGTGCAGGGACACCTTTCACTTGATGAGCTTGCTCAAAGTGCCATTCTGCCTGTCCTTGAAGACTACCAGGGATGGGGCATCCATAGTTTCTCTGGACAATCTGTTCCAGTATCTCACCACCCTCATAGTGAAGATTTTTTTCCTAATGTCTAATCTAAATCTATCTGTCAGTTTAAAACTATTCTCCCTTGTCCTATCACTACATGCCCATTAAAAAGTCCCTCTCCATGCTAACTACTAGCATTCAGCTAAAAAATCAGGTATGGGTGCCAGAATCAGGTGAATTCACATCCTTGTTACACTAGAGCAGAAGGGAAAAAGTAGCATACACATGATCTAATTAGATCAGCTTTGAGTTAATGCTAGGACTTTTATATTCAAACCACCTTGTTCTCTGCGTGCACTATGTAACAAACCATTACCCTAAATGGTATTCTGGAATCCAATTTGAATTTTGCTATCTATACCACAGTTGCTAATTTTCTACATTAGTGTTTTCCTGTGTTTTTCTGCTGAGAGTCTTTGAAGTCCATGTAGATTTAAACATTCTACTCACTCCTCTGATCTCTTACTGTCATTTCCTTGCAGCTAATTAGATTTATCTTCTATTATAATGCTTTCTGAAATCCCAGCTGAAAATTTGAGCATTTTGTGTATATCAGAGTATCATTTTATTAGAAAATATGTTGGGACCGGTCTTGTTCAACATCTTTGTCGGTGACATGGACAGTGGGATTGAGTGCGCCCTCAGCAAGCTTGCCAATGACACCAAGCTGTGTGGTTCGGTTGATACATTGGAGGGAAGGAATGCCATCCAGAGGGACCTTGACACGCTTGTGAGGTGGGCTGATGCCAACCTGATGAAGTTTAACCATGACAAGTGCAAGGTCCTCCACCTGGGTTAGAGTAATCCCAGGCACAGCTTCAGGTTGGGCAGAGAAGAGATTCAGAGCAGCACTGTGGAGAAGGACTTGGGGGTGTTGGTTGATGAAAAAATGAACATGAGCCGGCAGTGTGCGCTTGCAGCCCAGAAAGCCAACCGTATCCTGGGCTACATCAAAAGGAGCGTGACCAGCAGGTCAAGGGAGGTGATCCTGCCCCTCTACTCTGCTCTCGTGAGACCTCACATGGAGTATTGTGTGCAGTTCTGGTGTCCTCAACATAAAAAGGACACGGAACTGTTGGAACAAGTGCGGAGGAGGGCCACAAGGATGATCAGGGGACTGGAGCACCTCCCGTATGAAGATAAATAGGCTGAGAAAGTTGGGGCTGTTGAGGCTGGAGAAGAGAAGGCTGCTTGGAGACCTCATAGCAGCCTTCCAGTATCTGAAGGGGGCCTATAGGGATGCTAGGGAGGGACTCTTCATGGGGGACTGTAGTGAGAGGACAATGGGTAATGGGTTCAAACTTAAACAGGGGAAGTTTAAATTGTGTATAAGGAAGAAATTCTTTACTGTAAGGGTGGTGAGGCAGTGGAATGGGTTGCCCAGGGAAGTTGTGAATGCTCCATCTCTGGCATCGTTCAAGGCCGGGTTGGACATAGCCTTGGGTGGCATGGTTTAGTGGGAGGTGTCCCTGCCCATGTCAGGGGGGTTGGAACAAGGAGATCTTAAGGTCCTTTCCAACCCTAACTATTCTATGATTCTATGATTTTAGATCTAGTGCTGGCACCCCCAAACAAATCCTATTTCTTATTTCCTTTTCTTAGAATGGTGTTATGTTAATTCCTCTTTGTTGTGTTAGGGAAATAAAACATACAAAAAAAGCCACTAAGATTTTGGGGAAATGTCTGCTGTCAGGAAAGCATTGCACAATTCTGCCATTACACGGAATGTACCACAAGTGTATTGCCAGCTGCTACTGGCTCAGTGTGTATCGCACAGTGTCCTGGGGATATTTCACTGAAAAAAAAAAAAAAATTGTGGTTCATTTGCTTTTGTAGTCACTGATGCCTGTTTTTTGGTTGCAGGGCATAAGCAGCCCATAGCCAGCCTCGGAAAGACTTCTGCTGCATATTTGAGAACCCAAAATGGTGCATGAAAAGGTGAAAAGATGTCAGGAAGTGTAGAGAAGTCAAGAATGTGTGCGAAAAGTTTTTCCATCCTATGAACACCTGCATGTTCCTTCAAATTCCAGCCTGATTTTATAAGTGTATTAGGTGTCTACATGCTTCACATCATCCCTTGTTCAATTGATGAGATTAGCACTTTTTCTGCTTGATAAAGCCAACTTCTTAGAGAGTAAATCTTTGGGAGATCTATGGTTGACCTCAGGGACAGATTAATTGACTGTATAGAAAGACTGAGCAAAGTTTTGCAGGCACAAAAGCGTGCTGTTTAGATTCGTTATAAAGGGAGATCTAGGCTTGCCCTAGAAAACAGTGGGAGATAGCTTGCAGGGCACTTTTTATTAGTTTGTTTGATGACAGCCTCCTTCTATCTGTGTAGCTATTCTGGGTCCTGGCTGTGAAAGGCCTTGAGGGAGCTACTACCTTGCAATGAAAGAACGTTTGTGTAGGTACTCTTAAATGAGGCAGGCATCCAAATCAGGCTGTGGTTTCCTCTTTTCTCAGTGCTGAGGATTTAAAAACGGTATTCAAATAAACTTTCTGAATATCTTCTTTCTCAGCCTCAGGGGCAGAACTGAGCTATCAAAGCTCTTGAATTGCAAGATTAAATAATCTTTTCATTTTGTCCTTAATTTGATACCAAGGCAAACTAATAAGGTGCAGTCCTTATTAAAAAATTTATTTATTTTGTTCAAAATAAAGCTTTCACATCATACTTTCTGTGCAGCCTAATGGTATTTGTTTGTATTTAAATACTGATTCTGGAAGAACTTTATTCATATCTGATTTTATTGTCTGACTGCAAACAAATTGAAACTGTTGATCAGTGGAAGGATCGCTTAATTTTCTCAAGTTCCTGCTTGAATTATTTCTAGGGGTTTTTTTCAATGTAAAATCTCCCATCTCTAACTGATGTATGATTTATTTTCTATAAAAGTCTCATTTTTTAAAATCTCTTCACTGCAGACTTCCTGTAAATTTTGTGCAATCATTTTAAAGTTCTTATCCTTATTTTCAAGGCGTTGAATGACGGTGGTATTTGACTAATTTTCTCTTCTGCATTTTCTAAGCTGCTAATTACAGTCTGAATCATAAGGTTACATTTTTCTTTTTTTTTTTTTTTTTTATACTGTAATTTGGTGAGTTGTGAGTCATGAAGTTTTTGTAGTTCTAGCATTTTAAAGATATTGCAGGATCCTTCCCTGCTGCCCACTTGGTGTTCTTATTTAAAAATAAGATTGAAGAAGAAAGTATTTGCTGCTACTTTTAACTCATTAGTTAGTTGTACATGTTCATTGTTTCATACTTTTTTTTTAATTATAATGTGCTTTTTTGTTAGTGAGTTCCCTAAGGTACTATATAAAATATAAAATGTGTAGTTATAACATGTATGTAGAGATACAGGCAAAATGGTATTTAAAATCACTAAGTTTTATCTTTTTTTTACAAATTTTCAGATAAAATACTCTGCAGTAAAAAAAACAATTACTTTATTTTCTGTCATTACCATAATTTTATCAGTGTGTTTATATATCATAGAATCACAGGATGGCTTGGGTTGGAAGGGACCTCAAAGGCCATATAGTTCCAACTCTCCTGCCATGGGCAGTGACTCCTTCTACTAGAACTAGGTTGCACAGAGCCCCATCCAACCTGGCCTTGAACACTTCTATGGAGGGGTCACCCACCACTTCTCTGGGCAACCTGCTCCAGTGTCTCACCACCATCACAGTAAAGAACTTCTTCCTAATATCTAATCTAAATCTCCTCTCTGTCAGTTTAAAGCCATCCCCACTTTTCCTGTCACTACACGCCCTGGTAAAAAATTCCTCTCCAGATTTCTTGTAGGCACCCTTTAAGCACTAGAGGCTGCTCTAAGTTCTTCCCGGGGCTTCTCTTCTCCAGGCTGAACAACCCCAAATCTCAGCCTGTCTTCATAGGAGAGGTGCTCCTGCCCCCTGATCATCTTCATGGACCTCCTTTGAACTTGCTCCACATCCTTCTTGTGCTGGAGGCCCCAGAGCTGGATGAAGTACTCCAGATAGGGTCTCACCAGAGCAGAGGGGGAAAATCACTTCTGTTGACCAGCTTGTCATACTTCTTTTGATGCAGCCCAGAAATCACAATGCAAAATCTGAGTATACGTGGAAGACATGGGTTCCTCATAACCCATGTAGCTCTCTCTATTTGACTGAAAAATTTGTTTCAATTGTCATATTGAAACTAAACAAATAGTTGTCTTTAAAAAGTAATATCTTTTATTGGTATATTCAATATTTGAGGTCCTGTCATAACTTCTTACTCAGAAAAATATTGGGATATATTTGCCATTGTAAGAGAATCATTCCAATAAAAAAGGTACAGTTTCGAGAAGCAATTGCCACAGTAAGTTGAACTTCATATATTTTTTTCCACTGAAAGAGAAGATCAGTTTAAATACTGCTAGAAGATAAAGGGTCCAACTTATTTATGTGGAAGACTTGATTAAAAATGCACATAAAACTAAATAAAACCTCACAAATAACCAGCTTTAACAAATCATTATTTGAACTATTCTTCCCTTCCAAGACAGAATTAAAAATATTAGATTATAAATATTTGGGTAAAGAGTTGTTTTTCTGGAGTTTTCTACTTTTTATGAAATTACAGAGTTTTTACTTTTCTTCTGAAAATGTCCTCAGGAATTGGTTATGGGAATGGGATATTTCAAAATAATCATAACTGTGTGAGACTTATGATAATTGGCAACAGTGGAACATTGGGACCAGTCTTGTTCAACATCTTTGTCGGTGAGATGGACAGTGGGATCGAATGCGCCCTCAGCAAGTTTGCCAATGACACCAAGCTGTGTGGTTCGGTTGATACATTGGAGGGAAGGAATGCCATCCAGAGGGACCTTGACACGCTTGTGAGGTGGGCTGATGCCAACCTGATGAAGTTCAACCATGACAAGTGCAAGGTCCTACACCTGGGTTAGAGCAATCTCAGGCACAGCTACAGGTTGGGCAGGGAAGAGATTCAGAGCAGCCCTGCGGAGAAGGACTTGGGGGTGTTGGTCGTTGAAAAAATGAACATGAGCCAGCAGTGTGTGCTTGCAGCCCAGAAAGCCAATTGCATCCTGGGCTGCATCAAAAGGAGCGTGACCAGCAGGTCGAGGGAGGTGATCCTGCCCCTCTACTCTGCTCTTGTGAGACTGCACATGGAGTATTGTGTGCAGTTCTGGTGTCCTCAACATAAAAAGGACATGGAAGGAACTGTTGAAACAAGTCCAGAGGAGGGCCACGAGGATGATCAGGGGACTGGAGCAGCTCCCGTATGAAGATAGGCTGAGAAAGTTGGGGCTGTTGAGGCTGGAGAAGAGAAGGCTGTGTGGAGACCTCATAGCAGCCTTCCAGTATCTGAAGGGGACCTATAGGGATGCTTGGAATGGACTCTTCATTAGGGACTGTAGTGAGAGGACAACGGGTAACGGGTTCCAACTTAAAGAAGGGAAGTTTAAATTGTGTATAAGGAAGAAATTCTTTACTGTAAGGGTGGTGTGGCACTGGAATGGGTTGCCGAGGGGAGTTGTGAATGCTCCATCTCTGGCAGTGTTCAAGGCCAGGTTGGACATAGCCTTGGGTGACATGGTTTAGTGGGAGGTGTCCCTGCCTGTGGCAGGGGGGTTGGAACTAGATGATCTTAAGGTCCTTTCCAACCCTATTATATGATTCTATAAACACCAACAGAATGCATACATTGCTTGCTTGCTTGCCATAATAGTCTCCTTTACCCTTTTTCCACTATTCTGGGCCTTCCAATAGCCATGTATTTAACTTGCCTAATATTTTCTTCTATGAAAGGTGTTTCTGTTCCTCTTGAGCAGCTTTGAGCTGTTAGCAGCAGACCTCTGCAATTTGATGGAGTGAGATTCTGAGAGCTAGAGGTAAACTGTGTTCTCTTCCCAGGAAGTTCTGCTGGTCTTAACTGAGGGCTGGGGCATATAAACAACTTGTTACAGGTAAACAAGTTTACGTGAGTCAGCTTACTCACTGTGTATGTGGAAGCTCTTAGCCCATGGCAAACACAAAATAATATGAGCTCTCATATGGACAGCTAACTTGATAAACCATACAAGCTAGTATGGACAAACCATCCACTGGCCAACAGATTCATATGTATATTCATATTCATATTGCACATGACTGTCACATTTAGCTGTGTAAAATCATTTAAGTGGGCTTGATTTTCAGTCTTTTATTCTCAGAAGGACTAAATGTAGAAAATCTCCGAGGATGTTTTTTTGCACTGTGATTTAAATTGCAGAATTATATGCATTGTTAGGAATATTTGATAGCTGCTCTGTTGAAGAACAGCTCTGTTAATGGAGTGGTCTGGCTACACTGGCCTTCCTCCCTACATCCATATCTTCTAGTGATTCTTGTAGATTTCTAGTGGCAGCTCTGGCCCAATTAGAGACTTCTGCTGCTGCCAGCCAACACGAGGGGGTCTCTTGTCTTTTGGTACTGAGTATTTAGCACTCAGACCCTTCAGATAATACACATGGTAGATGATATAGTTAAAATGTGAGAAGGTGGCATTGTTTCCATTTTTAGATACAGAGTATGAAAGTTATGAAACAATGCAATCAATTTTTGGAGGGATTTTAAGTACCAAAAATAGATTCTCAATTAGTGCATTGATATTTGAATTTAAATAATGTTTCATAAAATCATGGAGTCATAGAATGGTTAGGGTCAAGGAGCAGAAAGAAAAAAAAAGAAAAAAAAAACCTAAATATCTATCAGACAGAAAACTGGTATGGCATTCTGATAGAGGGACCAATAAATAAATACCTACAAACCTTTAGTCTCTGTAGCTGTATTACATAAAAAACGTATAAGCAAATAGTGTAGTTAGAGGAAGGGAAATCATCCAGTAGTATTGGAACTAGATGATCTTAAGATCCTTTCCAACCCTAGCTATTCTATGATTCTATGATTATTACACCTATAAGAGTTATGGTATTGCTAATGTGAAGCATTGTTGTTTTAAATTCTAAGCCGAGTCAGTGATGCATAAGACATATTGCACACTTGATAACTGCAAAATATTGAAAATGCCAAGTACTTTTTTTGACATTACTGAGCATTAAGACTTCAGTTTGTTCATCCCATGTAAGATAGAAATAAACACATTAAAATTTACATGCTTCCCTGAACAGGCTATCAAAAATAAACTTCTTGTTTTAGCAGGAGGCTAACCAGTGGAAGCTGATTTGTATTACATGACACATGTAAGCAGAAGGTGACATAAAGTAGTGAATCCAAATTTCCTTCTTGCAATTAATGTCTGGGATTCTGTGTGCAAACTTTTGCCTGAGTAATCTTTGGAAACTGTTGTCTAAAGGGTGGCAAGTAAAACTCTAATTTGGGAACTCCAGGCCTGTATGCATAATGTCTATACCAGGAAAACTGCTAGAAGCTATAGTAGATGGTTAATGTATAACTTGGTAAATGTAAGCTCTTTGGAAAATTACTTTTGAAAAGTGAAATTCTTCTTTACAGGCTTTGGTAGTTCTTTCAGAAAGTCAACAATTGTGGCTAAGGATGATCTGATTGATATAGTCTTGGCTTTCCAAAAAACTTTGATGAAATCCTTCACGTAAATCTTGTAAAGCAATTTAGCGGTCATGATATAAGAGGGAATGAGGCACTGGAATGGGTTGTCCAGGGAAGTTGTGAATGCTCCGTCTCTGCCGGTATTCAAGGCTGGGTTGGACAGAGCCTTGGGTGGCATGGTTTAGTGGGAGGTGTCCCTGGCCATGGCAGGGGGGTTGGAACTAGATGATCTTAAGGTGTTTTCCAACCCTAACTATTCTATGATTCTATGATTTGGAGTAGAAATACATTGAAAAATGGGAAATGGGTTATGAGCAAATAGTGAGGTTTTTTTTTTTTTTTTTTTCATTGGAGGAAAGTCACTAGCAATGGGAGGGCTATGTGCTGGGATATGTGTTCACAGATCACCTGGAAAAGGAGGTAAGCCATGAAGTGGCATGATCTGATAATGGCTAAAGGTTTTTCAGGGTAGGTAGAATGACATCTGAAATCAAAGTATTGCAGAAGGACATTAAGAAACAGCAAGAATAGACCATAAAATGACAGATTAAATTTAGTATAGGACTATATAAAGTAAAGCACACTCAGAGAAAGAACCCTGACTTTAGAAAGAAAGACTCTGCTGGTCACTATCACTAAGGGATGATACCTGAAAACCATGTTAAGAAGTGGATCTTCCCACAATTGTTTATTTGCTCATCACCTTCCCTAAAGATGTCTGAGAGATGTGAAACTTTATGTGGGCTCAAAGTAGTGACAGTGCAAACACTTGCAATGAGAGATCATTGTGAGTTATTAAATAGACAAGCTGCAACATGTTTTTGAAATTTGAACCAAAACTGATAGAAGGACAGGAAAAAACAATAGGGTAAAGCATTACATAGTTTTGCTCTACTCTTAATCTTCCCTAGATACCTGTTTACAGCTACTATCGAAGGCAGAAAAGGCTAGGTAAATCTCTCTCTCTGATCCAGGAGGGTTGTTCTTTTGATAATATTTTGACTTCTGGAAGATACTTAGAATACTTCAATGGAATAATTTGAGACAGCTTTACCTTGTGTTGCTTTTTTGGCTTAGAATGGACAGAATATAACTTCGGTGTCATAATTTCCCATGCTTATTATACTAACATACTTGTACAGGTGTAGGAGGCTGACACAGAATTTGCTATGTCAAATCTATGCCACGTGGGAAGCCTCAGTCTTGGAAAATGCTTATGGCCAAGTCTTTGTTCCGAACATCACTGGCATTACATGAGGGGACAGATGTGTAATCTAGTTTATAAGCCTCTTCTTTTAAAATTCCTTTCCTTCCTCCCACCAACTTCCAGAAAAAAAAAAAAAAAAAAAAAAAGTTTTGTTTGTTTTCTGAGGAAATATGGGATTCCCAGTTAAGCCTTCTTTGTAAGAGGAGCTGTTTTCTCTCTTAATTCTTGAATATCTGTTGCACTTGAGAAAGTAAAAGCAAGTATATTATTTTTCATTTTGTGTATTTAAGCTTGAAAGCTAGAATCTAGATCTACTTTTTTATACCACTTGAGCTTGAGTTTATTATTATTCAGGTCTAATGGGCATCTTTCAGATCAATTGCACATTTTCTCTCTTTATAAATTATTTCACAAGGAGAATGAGATCCAGCTTGAAACAGAATTTCTTATAATCACATAATAATTTATCAGTGTTACTGACATGCATTTTGCAAAACAACAGTATTATACACAGCTTCTGTATGAGCAAATAGAATTGCTGTGAACATGTTTTTTCTTAAGGTTCTTGTCACATACTCTCCCTTCAGTCAATCACTGTTGGCTCACTAATCAATCTACTTGTCAAAAATGTTCTTCTTTGGAAGAGGAGACTGAGAAGTTTGACAAAGCACATTTATTTGGTGATGTTGATTAATGCTTTTCAGTTAGCAGCATGCTGTTGAACTCTATAAATTAAGAATTTTGATGAAAGTTGGCTTTTCATAGATTACACACAAGAAGGGCTTATCATTGCAATGAAGCAATTTCAATAAAGCGAATTTACTGAAACATGCTGCCCAAGGAAGCAGAAAATGCTCCATTCCTGGCAGTATTCAAGGCCAGGCTGGACAGAGCCTTGGGCAACATGGTCTAGAGTGAGGTATCCCTACCTATGGCAGAGGAGTGGGATCTAGATGATCATAAAGTCCTTTCCAAGCCAAACAATTCTATGATTCTATGAATTTATTTTTCCTCTCTAAGATTACTTTCTGGTTCTTGTGAGTCTATAAGTCCATTTTTTCTTTTTTTTTCTTTTCTCTTAAAGTGCAAATGGTGCAGTTTTAGGACCATAAATCTCTTCGTCAAAAAAGAAACTTAAATAAATAAAGAATGTGTCAAAGCTTAATTCTGAAGGTGTCTGAGCATTCCTGAACTTCATCAGTCAAAGAACTATAAAGAGAAAACAAAAGTTCAAGGGCTTTTTTGGTATTTTTGCATATCCCAAATGTTTGTCACTTTTCCTGAGCAATTTGGAAATGTGAAGAACTAACATAAAGGCAGTTGTCCACGAGAGTGTCTTTAATGATTATTCCATTGAATGCTGGAGTTTTTCTTGCCTTTGAATCATTCGCTTCAGCTTGCTCTTTAACATCCTTGATAGAAATTACATCCTCAGGGTTAAGAAAAATAATTCTCTTCTAGAAATGTCTTACCTATGAAAAGCACAAGACATTCAAGATTTTTTAATACACATTTAAACAGATCTTGCCTTGGATGTGCTTCATAAAGCATTTAGGTGTTGGCAACTTTTTAGATGTTTTGCAGCAAGCGCCAAGGACAATATATTTATGGCTCTTCCTGACAAACATGATAGCTTAGCTTAAAGGCTACTCAGAAACTGGGAAATTCCAAGTATTGCTTCTCTGAATTTTCCCTTCTTAGACTTCATAGGAATAAAGAAAATTATATTTGGGGAGAGGGTCATGACTGAAAACTTGGGAAAACACAGGCATAGAGTGTATGCAATAAAAAGTTTTCACAAATTCGAAAGTGTAATATCATTTCCCATTTCTAATGAGAAATATTCCAGAGGTACCCATCAATTTCTTGACTCGCTACACCTTGCCCATCCAACATCACCACTTGCAGTTAAATGAGTCAGAATAATCCAAATAGTGCAAGGCTACATCCAATACTAACAGTTGCTTCTGTCATGTCATTCAAAGACACTACTTTCTAATCATTTGACTTAGTAGGATGTTCTTTTGGTTGTTTTGTCATTTTGTTTTGTTTGTTTGTTTGCTTCCTCCCGTCCCCTTACCCTTTGAAATGCTTCTTTCCAAGGTCCCAATTTGTTCACACTTATGATGAATCCAAGAGGATTAGGTAGGTAAGCTATACTTTTAGCCATGTGGAAGCTTTATTTTCTTTTTAACAAAGCAGAGTAGGTAAATAAGCTTTCATCCTTGAATTTCTGGCAATTTTAAGTTATGCTTGTTGAACATTGTGTTAAATTATCAATATACACATAACAGGGTTTTTTTGCAAACAAAGTTTAAAGATTTTGTGCACATACATTTACCATAAATTTCTTTGCAAAACTGTGTTGCTTTTGTTCACATTCAAGTCAACAGATAGAATCATAGAATCATAGAATAGTTAGGGTTGGAAAGGACCTTAAGATCATCTAGTTCCAACACCCCTGCCACAGGCAGGGACACCTCCCACTAAACCATGCCACCCAAGGCTCTGTCCAACCCAGCCTTGAACACTGCCAGAGATGGAGCATTCACAACTTCCCTTGGCAACACATTCCACTGCCTCACCACCCTTACAGTAAAGAATTTCTTCCTCATATCCAATCTAAACTTCCCCTGTTTAAGTTTGAACCCGTTACCCATTGTCCTCTCACTACAGTCCCTAATGAAGAGTCCATTCCAAGCATCCCTATAGGCTCCCTTCAGATATTGGAAGGATGCTATGAGGTCTCCACACAGCCTTCTCTTCTCTAGCCTCAACAGCCCCAACTTTCTCAGCCTATCTTCATATGGGAGGTGCTCCAGTCCCCTGATTTTCCTTGTGGCCTTCCTCTGGACTTGTTTCAACAGTTCCATGTCCTTTTTATGTTGAGGACACCAGAACTGCACACAATACTCCATGTGCAGTCTCACAAGAGCAGAGTAGAGGTGTAGGGTCACCTCCCTCGACCTGCTGGTCACGCTCCTTTTGATGCAGCCCAGGATGCAATTGGCTTTCTGGGCTGCAAGCGCACACTGCTGGCTCATGTTCATTTTTTCAACGACCAACACCCCCAAGTCCTTCTCCACAGTGCCGCTCTGAATCTCTTCCCTGCCCAACCTGAAGCTGTGCCTGGGATTGCTTCGACCCAGGTGTAGGACCTTGCACTTGGCATGGTTGAACTTCATCAGGTTGACATCAGCCCACCTCACAAGCGTGTCAAGGTCCCTTTGGACGGCATTCCTTCCCTCCAGCGTATCAACCGAACCACACAGCTTGGTGTCATTGGCAAGCTTGCTGAGGGTGCATTCAATCCCACTGTCCATCTCACCGACAAAGATGTTGAACAAAACCGGTCCCTTAGTCTTTCATGCTTTGGGTCTCAGTATATGACTATTTACCTAACAAGGAGACAATTTTGAGACTAAAATGAGAAACAACTGTGCAAAGCACTTGCCATACTGAAAGTATAGCCATGGCCTAAAAAACCATAGAAAGAAGAAAAATAAATTAGTGACACTGATAACAATCTGGACTCCAAACAGAATAGTTCATAGTAATAAGACTAGTCTGGCAGATTTTATTTTTTGAACAAGACTGGCATTCAGGGTACAAATTCCTAGACGCATGAATGCAAGTGTCACTTAATAAAAATGTAATTTAATATGTATTAAACTATATTAATATATTAATATTAATATTTAATAAGTAGATATAAATATTAATATCGCTGACAATTTTGTTGAGAAAGTTTTAAGGTTGTGGGCAATTAAGCTTGGCCAGGTGTTCCACTCAGCCATTCTGTCACTCCCTCTCATCAGCAGGGCATATGAAGAAACTGAGGTGAAATAGCACGTAGGTAAAGAAGATGACGAAGAGGTGACCTACCAATTATCTACCAATAGGCAAAACAGAGCCAGCCTGGGGAAAATGTTTTGAATTTATTGTCCATTAAAATAGATTCAGATGGTAAGAAACAAAGGCAAAAATCAAAACACTTTCCCTCTATGTCTGCTTCTTCCCATGCTCAAACTCATTCCTAACTTTTCTACCACCTTCTTCCCAGTGAACCCTGCAGGTGTAGATGGGAAATGTGAGCATTGTGGTAAGACTTTGGCAGTTCCCTTCCTGTCTGCTGCCTCTTCCTTCTCACTCTGTTCCCCTGCATTGGCATGGGATTCTCCATGGGCTGCTCTGGAGGTATCTGCTCCATTGTGGGTCCTCTCCACCAGCTGCAGGGAAATGCCTTCTGCACAGGCTGCAGGTAAACACCTGCTCTAGTGCCTGGGGCATCTGCTCCCCATTCTTACCCAGCCTTGGTGTTTTTAGGGTTGGTGTTAACATCTTTTCCCCCCTCACTCTTCTCTCTAGTTTCTGGCTTAATTTTCTTTTTTGTCTTAAATATGTTCTCACAGCAATGGGCTTGACTGTGCCCTGAAGTGGGCTTGTTGAAGAGCTGATAATGCCCAGCACAGAGCAACCCCTGCTGCCAGTGGTAAACCAGCTCAGGTTTTTAATATGACTAAGCAAATAAAAGAATTCTGGGTGAGACTTTAAATTGGTTTGTATTGATCAAATTAGGCAACAATGCACCTATTTTATTTACAGGTCACCAAAACAATGGCTTCTGTATGGCTCCATCTATGGCCATTGCTATGATCTCTGCTTTAAAACAGAAAACAAGTAATAGCTTATCTAACTGAAACTACTACAGAAACTTAATTGAGCAGAATGTAATTACCTGAATTGTAATTTAAAAAGAAAATTGGGACTACCACTCCTAACTAAGCTTCCATTTTGACAGCCTCATTTTTCTAACTGATCTAGTTTTTAAGGTATTTTATCATAAAAGGAAAAAAGGGAAAAATGAAAAAAAAAATTACAGTTGGGTTCCAGTGCTTCCTTAGTTTCACTGAACCACCCTTATAATGATTTTCCACCTAAAAATTAATGAAGCCAGTTACTGCTTTATTTCCAAATGGAGCAGCAGAGTTAAAAAAACACATCTGTAGTAATGTCTAAAACTATTATGGTAATCAGATGTTTCTCCTGTTAAATAAGTGTGATGCGTCCACTGTAAACCCACCACTGATGTATCTTAAAAAATGTTTTTATTTTCAGTGTTCTGGCTCCCCAGAAAACCTGCAGGTGATTTAGCATTTCTCATGAAGAAAAATTTGGTGTGTTAATGCTTTTAATTACTGGGTTGGTTTGGGGGTTTTTTTGTTATTGTTTTGTTATGTTTGCTGCTTTGGGTTTTTTGTTTGTTTGCTTTGTTTTGGTTTTTACTTGCTCTTCCAGTTTGGGATTTATTCTTTTATGTAGAAATGAAAGATCATTCTTAGCTGTACCTTTTTTAGAAGTAAATTAAACATACTGTAAAGAATAATGCAGTGATTGTGCCACATACCCTTTGTCACCCTAATATTTGTATTTGTTTTCATTCACAGACTGTCATGAGTTTTGAATCCCCAAACAAGATCTCCTGTGGTAGTGTACTTACCTTCACTCTGGCTGTAGGAACAAATATTAATAGAAGTAGAAAAAGAGGAGTAATTTTCTTTTCCACTCTCAATCTATGCTTTTTCAATAGCTTAGCATTTGTAGAAATGAAAATAGACAGTACTTGAGGCTGAATTTTCTTTGATTCTGCAGAGTGGAAACAGCAAATTTGAGGATAGAACAAGCTTCTTTCTTTGTATTAAGTATGTATGTAAGTATACCATGACGGTGAAGTTATTGTTCAGTAGTTAAACCAGTTAAGATATTGCTTTACTATTGTGTCTGTCATCTAGGCTGCTAACTTTAAAAAAATGCTTTCTCGGAGGAATTGGACAGAAACATTTTCTTACTTCATATTTAGTACATACAGTAATTGTTATGAGGTAGATTAAGCCCAGCTTTTAGAGGTAAAAATCTTATTTACTGCCGTTGGCTGAATTATCTCCAGTTTCCTGTAATTCTGCAATACTCTTCAAATCTCTTTAATGTGCAGGGTAAAATGAAAAGGAAATAAGAGCAAGTGATACATGTAATTAAGGCCCCATTGTGAGCACAATCTCCCATTACAGAATTAAAATACTAATGTAGGTGCCCAAGTCTGAAAATTAGGTTATTAAGCTTTCTATTTATTTTCTTTTAACTTAGCTACAAAAATGGGTTTGTTCTGGGTTTTGTTTCTTTGTTTTGTTGTTGTTGTTGCTGCAACTTTCTTTCTAAATGAATTGTTATTTTCTTAATCTATCTTAAAGGAACATCATTCTTTATTTTTATATCCTGAAACCGACAAATTCCTGTAATTTACTTTGCAGTGCTGCATATTACTCTAGTGAAGTAACCCTATTGGCATGCATTTCAGTAGTGTTCTTTACAGATACTTAGCATTGAAGTAAGGAACGAACCTGGAGGAATTAAATGGACTTGTGATGATACCAATAATGCTATTAATATTTACACATTTGAATAGGAAAGTAGTCTTTCAAGGTGCTGTCTGCCCTGGCATAGTGTTAGATACTATAAGATCTGTCCATGAGGCTGTTTTGTGATGACAGCTGGAAAGTTAACATTTCTGATGTTCCTCAGCTTGACACCTTGACATCACCAGATCCCATATAACTAGTTATGAATCAGGTGTAACCTACATGCTCTTTATATCAACATGTGTTAGGGACAAAGCTAGTTATGCTTTAGCCTCTTCCAGCAGGCCCTCTGCTTCTGAACAGAGCCAGATAATACTTTGCAAGAATTCAGAGATTTAGAATGAGTAAGCAGCATGAGCCAAAATGCCTGAGTTCTATTTGAAATAGAGTACAAAAAAGAAACCTAGGTGCAGACTAGGGAAGAAGAAAGTAGTTGAGGTCTAGTTAAGAAAGAAGTGGAGAGGTTTGGAAAGCTTTGACCTAGGTTTTGCAGAATTGTCTTATTTTGAAAGGGTGTTGACGCTGGTAAAATATACAGAGTAGCTCAGAGTAACAGATTGGGGCATCTGAAAATCAGCTGTGATGAAGATAATCCTGAAAGCACCACTGTTCATGAGTTTGAGCTTGAGAGCCTCTTTGGAGACCCTGGCTTTTAATCCTTTTAGACTATAGCGGTCTCCATGATATCCCTGAGGTAAGCAGAATTTCTTTCATGTGAGAACAGCTCCTCATGATACCTATGAGAAATTTAAGAAAAGTATTAACTTAGAAGTAGTGAATACGCTCATTTTGCAGTCTGGTAAGCTGTATTTTATGTCTAAACATGAAAATTACAGAAAGAAGACCCAGAGAAACAGTTGCACTAATTCAGAAATGCGTTAGATATTTCAAGTATGTTCTTCAGTTCCTGCCAGGCTGTCTTTGCACACTGTATGCACTGAATAACTCAGCAGCTGTCCCTGCAGAACTTAATTTATAATTATAATATTGATGATTATTTTTAATCTATGTAATTTCTCTGTAGACCCAGACTCAATAAAAGAAATACATGCATTTAATTAGTACTCCAAAAATATGTATCAGATAATTTCATGATGTACTAAACCAATAATGTGAAAGCATCCATTTTGCTGAGAGTACCTATGTAATTCTTTGTCTGGACACATTTTTTGTGTAGGATTTTTTCCTTACAACTGATTTCTCAGATAACTCAGGAGCAGTATAAAAATATATAATCAGTAATAAAAATGGTTGTGCAAAATTTCATGCATCTTATTATGCAGTGTTCTTAGGGTATCTTAATATGCAAGATGAGATTAGTAGCTCCATTTGCACTTGAATTTTTAATTGTTGAAGTAATATTGTCCCATATGTAGATTTAGTCCCTTTCACATTTTTCAGTATGGGAAGAAATAACTTTCCCATAGCTTAAAAATGATTCTTGGGATTAGAATGTAGCCTGTAGGTCGAAGAAAATTTTAGATAGATAGAGCACCCATTATCTTTCCTTCTTTCTTTTCATAAAATATTTACTCCTCTAGAAATATTTAATATAAGTTATTTCATAGTGGCAAAGTTATGAGCTCTGAATATGTACATTTTGAATCTTTCTTTTGTACTAGGATTCAGCTACACCTGTGATCATGTGCCAATGCAGACTATTGACTGAACAAATGTGTCATAGTATTTTCACAACTGAATTTGATGGAAAATGTGACCTCCAAGGTCAAGGGTTGAAAAGACTAAGAAACCAAGAGTCTGCCCAGAGAACAGATTCCAGAGAATGCCACAGCCTTTTATTTACTAATAGATCAGTCCAGATACTTTAAATAGTTTCATGAGGCCAAAAGGGTTAGGTAACATAACTTTAGTATTACTGATTGTCCTGGGTTCAGCAGTAGTAGTCATTTGAACCCAGGACATCGATCAACTGTAACTACAGGTTTCTCCAGAAAAGCTACATTGCATATGAAAACACCAACAGGCACATTATAATCCTCTGAAGAAATTATAGTAACAGGAGCTGAAAGATTCACCGTAAGTCAATCTGGTTGTTAAACCAAATTCTCTCTTCTGAATGCATACAAAATAGACATTTCCAGATTCCAAATGGTCTTTTAAGTTCTTATTAATTACTAACATTATAAGAAAGCTACAACTATGATTTAAAAAATGATCTAGTTTTTTCTCTTCCTCCTTCCATCCATACCTGAAGGTATTTGGAGAGAGATTCAGATATTTCATGTATCATTTCCACCTCATAGTCTCTGAGAGTTTAAGCTCTCTTGCACACGTTAAAAGCATTGTTATTACTGACAGACGACTTCTAATTCCTAAAGATTCTGATTTAATTTAGGCTAATTTTATTTGCAAACACCTGTAAATGCAACACTTTATTAAACTCATTCAAGTTGAATTTCTTCATCAGTGCAAATCTCCCAATCTGGTTTATTTGTGTGCTTACGTTTTCCTCTGTCTCTGATCAACACGCTGCAAGAGTTGTTATGTTACTGCATTTGGGATCTAGCGGTGTGGAAGAGATATGGGAGCTGCCCAAAATTTCACAGAAAGGCTGTGTTGGAGGAAGGAACAGAATCAGTTTTTTCAGCTTTGTTTTCTCTGTCTACTCTGTCCATGCCCCTTTCTGCTGCACCTTTCTAATTTAGAAATATGTATGAAAAAACTTCCACCTACCTCCTTCTTCCTTCTCCCCACCCACTTTGCATGTGTTTTTATCTACCTATAGAATCAGAAGTGGTACATTTTAGAGCATTTTTATTAAGGTTTCTCTTGAAGAAATCTTGCACAGGAGATAATTGCACAAGAAGGATCTTAAATTTGTTACCACATAATGGGAAATTATTTTTTATCCCATATGGTGATAAAGATGTGGAATGGGTGTTGTGTGTTACTTTCTGAACCAAGCTGGGATGGAGTGTAAAGTCTTAGCAGAGCAGTACAGTATTTATTATCTACATATGGGGGATACATAGAGCTTTATTGTTTGTATTTATTATCTACATATGAGGGAGACATAGACCTTTATCCTTTGTCAGCAATTATGGCTCTTATATTAAGCAGAGCTGTGTGAAAATACTGAATACTTTCAAAGAAACTATCTACTTATTTTTATTATAGAATTCCATTACGAGAATGGAAAAGCTGATTCAGAATAGCTGACATTTATATGTCACCTTGAGTATGTATCTTACTGCATGGCTGAAACAACAACAGCAAAGTTCTTCCTCTTCACGCTTCCCAGTTTATTTCCTATTTGCTATATTTGGATGTAGTGGCAAGCTAGATGTATTGGGTTTACAGGGGTGGCTCCTGTGAGAAGCTGCCAGAAGCTTCCCACGTGTCTGATAGAACCAAAGCCAGCCGGCTCCAGGATGGACGCACCACTGGCCAAGACAGAGCCCATCAGCGATGGTGGTGGCATTTCTGGAATAACAGATTTAACAAGGGAAAAAACAGCTGTGCAGCAGCAAATGGGGGACGAGTGAGAATATGAGAGAGAAATAGTCCTGCAGAAACCAAGGTCAATGAAGAAAGACAGGAGGAAGTGCTTCAGGTGCTTGAACAGAGATTCTTCTTGCAGCCCATAGTGAAGTAGTAATGAGGTGGGCTGTTCCTCGGAGTTTCATGGTGGAGCAATAGATTCCTGCAGCCTATGGAAGACCCCATGCTGCAGCAGGTAGATGTGCCTGAAAAAAGCTGCGATCCTGCGGAGAGCCTGTACCGGACCAGGTTTGCTGTCAGAACTTGTGACCCTGCAGGGGACCCACACTGTAGCAGTCTGTTCATGGAGGACTGCACCCTATGGAAGGGACACATGCTGAAGCCATTCATGAAGAACTGCAGCCTGTGGGAAGGATTCATGTTTGAGAAGTTCATGGAGAACTATCTCCTGTGGAGGGACCCTGCGCTGGAGCAGAGGAAGGTAGCAAGGAGGAACAGCAGACACAACTTCTGACAAACTGACCACACTCCCACTCCCAGTCACCCTGCGCCACACAGGTGAAGGACATACAGAAAATCTGGAGTGGACTTGATTCAGGAAGAAGTGAAGGGTGGGAGGAAGATGTTTTGAGATTTGGGGTTATTTTTCATTATCTTGCTCTGATTTGGTTGGCAATAATTTTCCTGATTTGTGTCTGTTTTGCCTATGATGGTAACTGAAGAGTGAGTGATCTTCCTGTCCTTATCTTGACTGACAAGGTTTCTGTTGTATTTTTCTCCCCCTATCCAGTTGAGGAGAGGGAGTGATAGAGTGGCTTGGTGTGTACCTGGCATCCCACCAAGGTCAACCCACCACAATGAAGATGCCCCTTTTCCTCATTTAGCTGGATAATACATCGTCCAGATGGTGATTATACATCCTTATCTTCCCACTTGCTGGGAGAGGCAGCAGCTTCTGGTTCTTTGCTTGCTGTTTCTGTGTGAAGCTATTGAGCTTTTGGCACAACATTTCCTTTTTGAACTTGACATTTCCTTGTCCTCCAGGGAAATGCTGTTGGGCTGACCCAGTTCAGCCAACGTACCTTGACTGCTGGCTCAGAGCGTCCCATGCAGTCTTTTACATGATTATGTGGTGAACTGTTAATTCTCCTTGCACTACTACGTCTACTTCAGGATTGTTGTATTGATTTATAAAGCCTTCAGTTTGTTAGGCCATGTTATCTCCCTGATGAATCTCTTTCCAGTGTAGCATTGATTATCTGACACTTGGTATTTCAAGTTTTCTCAGAAGTTGTATTCTCTAGAAACTTTTCTTAAAGCAAGCTAGATGGAGTTTTGCTTCAGCATCTCACATGTGCACTACAAAAGAAATTTCTTCCACAGCAGTAGATGTGTATAAGTGTTTCACTGTTTTGTCAAGAACAAAACCTTACACACAAAGCTAGAGTTGTATATGAAGGTGATATACTGGTCAAAATTGATGACCTTATCTTAAATTTTTATGTAAACTTACATAATTCATTAAAGTAGATCTGTTTATTTTGTTCTCATTGTTTTTGCTTGCAAGCTAAGGAATAAAAAAATGCTCAGGAATAAAGAAATGGGCATTTCAGATATGCAAATAAGGGTAGTCAAACTGAAATATCCTTTAGAAACCTTCCCAAACTGGCATGTGTTATGGACCCAGGAATGTGGCATTCGACACTGTGGGCAAATATCCAAGTAACAATGACTATAAAAATAGACACACACAAGCATCTGTGTAAGCAGAAGCAAGGAGTGATGAGGATTTGTTGAGGGGTCACCATAATTTTACAGTGATACGAAGGTGACAGAAGGACTAAGAAAATAGAACACAAAACCAGTTTTTCTGAGGATTTTAAGTCCTTGCTGGTCACATCAAAGAGTAAATAGATTCGTGAGTGATAATCTTTGTTCAACATCAAATTTGGAATTGGACATGGAGGTGAATGAAACTTTAAAATACAGTGGGCCATAATTTAGGATGAAATATTTCAGTTTATAAAACCAGTGCCAAAATTCAGTTCTATTATGTATGAAGAGAAAAGCTGAGGTTTATGCTGCTGCAGTTTAGCCTTCATTGACATTCCATTGTACAAACTATTGTTGGGCTTTGCCAACTGCGGACATCATGATTATTTACATAAATGGTAATACTGGCTAAGAATCCACTCTTGGGAATTAAGATGCTGCTACAAGACAACAATACTGAATAGGAAGTTTATAATTTCTGTTGGCTATGAACTATTTGAGTGTAATACATCTTTTCCACATATACCTAACAGGAGCCACAAATAAACATAAATAGACTGATAGAATCATAGAATGGCTTGGGTTGGAAGAGAGCTCCAAAAAACATTTAGTTCCGTGGCTCCCACCATGGGCAGGGACGCCTTCCACTGGATCAGGTTCCTCAAAGCCCTGTCCAGCACGACCTTAAACAATTCCAATAACGGGCATCACAACATCTCTAAACAACCTAAGAGACAAGATATAGAATGAAGAGAGACAAGAAGTGGTTCCATGTGGCTATTGCAAGTGCCAGCTGTTGTATTCGAGAAAAAATTCTTGCATAGGGAAAATAGTTTCAAGCTATTTAGAATTGCTTTTAAGAAGGGAAATGAGATTCTTAGCATTTTTGGTGCTAGGATTGCCTATGCTTATTCTTTCTGTGTGTGCTCTTATTTTTAGCATGTTAACACCATCTTATTTGAAATTAATTTGATCCTAGAAAAAAGGCAGCTAAATTAAATTAAATTATTCAAAATATTATATAATTGCAGAGAGATGATTAGGGGTTTCATGGTGAGATACTTATCATAACAGATACCCATCATTATACCTGCTGTTATATTTTAGGAGTACAATATTTCTTTTAGAAGTCACCTACTAAATATTTTGCTACAATTTTATGTGTTAACATCTTTCTTACATATAAGCCAATACAGGCAACTTTACTGAGATCTTATGAAAACTCTTGCTGAGTATGTGCAATCAATATAATTTTATTTCCTATGCCAGTGTTTCCAACTTTTGCAGTTCAAAGAAAGCTTTCTGCGTCATAGCAGCAGTGTGTATGTATTTGGAAAAATTGAGCTGAATTTTCAAAGTATACCTTAAAAAGTGCAATTGCGAGCTTGATATAGACTGCTGAAATTCTATGAAGGTTCCTTCTGCTGGATGTTGTGTTCTGTGTGTTCTGTGTATCCTCAGGGACTTTTGAGACTCATAAAAGGCAGAATAGAGAAAGGGGGTGATAAGAGAACTAATGAACTGGCAATCATTAGCACAGCATTTTGAGATGATTCTGGATGTAAGTTGTGAAAGGAAAGTTCAGCCAGAATAAGACCTAGTGCATATATCCACAGTTCGCAAAACAAGTTAATTTAAAGTATGATAAAATATTTAAGTAAAATTGAGTGATGCATCCTGTTTTTGCTCACTACACTGTAGAGTGACTATGAGGACTCACAGCATCTTGCAAACTGAAAGCTAGGAGCTAGGATTTCACAGATTCTTTGTTTGCCCTGAGACAGATAAATTAATGTACAAGAAAACACATTGTTCATTTGAGAAATACTAATTTGTAGACTTTTTTCTTTAATCTGAATGAACCTGATAGATTGAAAATATTTGCCTTCATAAACAGCAGCACAGATGTATGGTGAAAGGGTGTTCTTGACCAACAGCACCAGCAAAGTTGGCAAAATTTGAAGAAATAGTGCTTGCTAATGGACTAATTCTGCAGAGGCAGCAAAGAGCACAGAGCATTTCTTGTTTCTGTGAGCTCAACAGTATGAAGCAAGAAAGGCTTACTCAGTTTAAATAACACTGCAGTGGGTTAATTAAAAATAGATATGCAATATCCAGCCAATTGCTTCCATCTCATTCTCCTCTAAATTCAAAATAATGTTGAAATAATCAATTCTTTATATAAAAGTGTGTCATGGGTTCAGCAGCAGCAGTTATTTTTCTCCTTCTTGGTAGCTGGTGCAGTGCTGTGTTTTTAATTTTGGGCCTGGGAACAGCGCTGATAACACCAGTGTTTCGGTTACTGCTTAGTGATGTTTTGGTCTGACCAAGGACTTTCTGAGTTTCATGCTGTGCCAGGGAGGAGGGGAAGCCAGGAGGAAGCAGAGACAGGACACCTGACCCAAACTGACCAAAGAGGTTATTCCATGCCACAGCACATCATGCCCAGGATGTAAAGCACAGAGCAGACATCCGGAAGGGTGGGGGTGCACTGCGTGGTCGGGCTTGGTTTTAGGTGGTGAGAAATTGTATTCTTTCCTTGTATTTGCCTTGTCATTATTGTTATTGGTGGTAGCAGTAGTGATTTGTGTTATACTTTAGTTACTAAACTGTTCTTATCTCAACCTGTGGGAGTTGCATTCTTTTCGATTCTCCTTCCCATTCCTCTGGGAGCGGCGGGAAGAAAGTGGGAGAAGTGAGTGACAGAACGAGCTGCGTGAGTTATAGAGGACTAAACCACAACAACGTGATGATTAAATGGCTTTATATTGCTGCTGGATGCTAACAGATATGAGTAAGGAGTTCAAGAAAAATAATGTGTTAATGATGAAGACTTTCATCAATCACTTTAGTGATATTTCTGCTTAGATTTCTGTTTACAAATAAGATATCTTTATGCTGTGAGTTTTAAAGAATGTGAAAAGTGAAGGGAGACTTCAGGTACCTTCATTTTTGGAACCTCACTTGAATCTTAGTTTTCAAAAATAAGAAGAAATGGGCATTTCAGAAAACTGTGACTATGTTTCATTAACTCTATCACAGCCAAAACCAAGACAGTCCCAAATAAAATGTAAGAAGAAATGACCTTTTCCTTTTCCCCTCCATAATCATTACTAAGTTTTAAAACATGTGATAAACTCTGATTGGAATTTCTATTCAGTGGATGTGGCACCTGATCATGCAAGGTTGTAAGTAAGCCTGCTCAGGTTTATATGCAAGATTGACATTGAGCCTAGTGTGTTCAAACCTTTTGAAGGGAATGAGAGGCAGGACTTTATACCAGGTTAGCATCCCCTCAGGAAAAAAATCTCTGATATGCCACAGTGGTTGATAAAACACTGCTCTGAGATGCCTATAATCAATGTCATTGATTCTTAATGGAAAAGGACATAAAGATATCCAGGAAAAGGAGTACTTGGACAAAATATTCTAAATTATGTGTATATTACTTATACTACACATGCATAAAAGGTGATCTTCATAGAAAGAGATCAGCTTAATGGAGAAGCAGCTTTCTCATAGCCTGAAATCTGATAGCATCACTGGTTATCAAGGGTATCTGGCACCTCAGCAGCCTTACCATAACTTTTCTCTAGAATTGTTCTTAACCTCCAAAAAAATAGCTGTTTTTCTTACCTGTTTTGCAGGCAAAGAAGAGCAAAATGTGTGTACTTTTAATGGAGCAGGCTGAACCTTCCTAGTTTATGGCAATCTGGAGTGTTTGCTTCATCTGAGAAACGTGTGAGCTGAATATTATCTGCCTTTTTGCAGTGCACTCAATTCACTACTTGAAAAGCAGGACTTGGCAGTCTGATCTTTCCTACTATATTATGATTATTTTCCTCACACCAAAATCAAGCTGCCCGTTCTACAGAGACTCTTCTCACAGCAGGTAATGTCAATAAAAGAAGTACTGAGAAGTGACAGGAATAGCAGGTATGCCAGATCACCCACATCATCATCGGCGGGTTGATGCTTTTCAGCTTTTGTCGCATTCTCCTTTATCTGACCTCTGATGTCAAAGGAGGTGGCTGGTGTCTCTGCCTCACTAATCATCTCTGACATATGTCTGGCAGTGGCAAATTTACTCAAAAGGATGGGCCTGCTGCGTTCTAGATTGGCCTTCACTCATGGGAGGGGAATAAGTGCTCTATATTTTGAACCAAGCCTCCAAAAATGTAATGAGTGCTTCATGTACTGCTCACTGTTTCACAAAGGAGTCCTTTCTTCTTCAGACCTGTCTACTCAAAGTACCACAGTAAATCATAATTTCTTCAGGCTGCTCTTGCAACTGATACTTTTCTTGAGATCTTTTGGTCTTTTGTCAAGAGAAATAAAACAGATGAGATTGTTCAGAAAGCAGCATCATTTTGGAGTATCTTAAGCATAAAATTTTAATTTTTCCTTCCAATAAAAATATTTGAATCATAGAATCAACTAGGTTGGAAAAGACCTTTAAGAACATCAAGTCCAACCTCTACCTTGGGACTGCCAAGTCCACCACTAAACCATGTCACTGAGGGCCTCATCTATGTGTTTTCTGAACACTTACAGGGACGGTGACTCCACCACTGCCCTGGGCAGCCTTTTCCAATTGCTGATCACCCTTTTGGTGAAGAAATTTTTCCTAATATCCAATCTAAACCTCCCCTGGCACAGCCTGAGGCCATTACCACTTGTCCTGTTACTTGGGGAGAAGGGATCAGCCACCTCCTCTCTCCATCCTCCTTTCAGGTAGCTGTAGAGTGCAATAAGGTCTCCCCAAGCCTTCTCTTCTCTAGATTAAACAATCTCAGTTCCCTCAGCTGCTCCTCATGAGACTTTTGCTTTAGGCCCTTCACCAGCTTCATTGCCCTTTTCTGCTCTTCATTGCCCTTTTCTGCTCTTTATTGCCTTTGCACTTGGAGTGCTGAGATGGAATCTGTACCCCTTTGAAATAAAAGTATTTCCCATAAATTTTATCAGAGAGAAGAATTTGTTGCTAAGCTTTTTCCTTCAACTACTCCTTTTCCAAGTTGCTTGATTTTGAATGACACATCCAAGGAGAGGACCAAGGAGAAGCATTTGTATACATGCTTCTTTCTTCGTGTCTGTGCTGAATTAGACAGTCCCCTTCAACTGAAGTTCAGAATTAAGAAAAGTACGATTTTTATGGATTGTCTAGTGAATTTAGTCAGAAGTGTTTCTGTGCTTGTGCCCTGTGGGAAAAGCTTTTAATAAGCCCTAATAAATTAGTAATCATGTGCATGAATCTTCACTCTTGCTTACTAAGACTACACAGAGCTGTTTCTTAATTCCCTTTCTACTGGCAAATCACAGAAAGGATTTAGATTGGTGAGGAGGTTTCTTTATTCTTCATGATATAATCACTGAATTCCTTAATTAGTGTCTTTTCATTTTATAAATGAACACTTCTCTGAATTTCAATTAGGCGTTTCCAGTGAGAAATTTGTGAGAAAAAAGGTGAAGTGTTTCAGTAATTATGGTAGTCAAGTGAAACAACATTTTCCAGGTTGTGTGTCAAACACAGAAATATTTGATTTAAAAGCATGAGCTTGTGAGGAAATTTATGTTCAAAAGACTGTTCAGCAGCTGCTTAGTTACAAAAGAAAGGGACGCTTCCATTCCTGTCTGCTGTCTCAGAAGCCAAAATGACAGCTTTTTTTTTTTTTTTTTTTTCAGGTGTCTACCTGGTTTGGAAGAGTCAGCTATTTTGGAATCTTTTCATGGTGCAGACTTTTTAAAATGCACTTCCTCCTTTCCAATTAAAATTATGCAGGCTGAATCATTGGCACTGAGCATCTTAGAACAACAGAAGTTACTAGTGCCACCTGCAGTATTGATTCAAAGAAAAAAATGCCCTTTTGTGTGATATCAAAGAAGGATTTAGTGGGGATATGTTTAAGTGGCAATATTGCATTTTATATTCTAATTGAAATATAAATGGCATGTAAACCTGTTTGTTAGAATACAAAATATTTTATTAAAAGGTTTTGGATAAAATAACCTAAAACAATCGCAGTGATATGAAGACTAAGGGATGGGCAGGGATTCAATGTAGCAAATCATTGTGCTTCATTGTCACCTCTAATGCCTCATAATGAATGAGGTCTTCTTTATTGGTGTGCATGCTTTTTGAGATTTTGAGTTAAATGGATCCATGGTAGCTTGAGTGTTGAGCGTGGCTTACTTTTTCCAGAAGATAAGCAGAGGAGAAAAGTGTGTGTGAGTGTGATGCAGAGATATTCAAGCTCATGCCTAGGAAACTGGCTGGAATCTTAAGAGAAAAGCCATGCTTGTTCACTGCTCTGGCTGAGCTGAATCACACCGCAGAAGGAGCAGTGCTTTTTCTGGTAGAGTGCTGTGCTGTGGAGAAACATACTTCATGTTTTCATCAGTCTAAATTTTTAGACAGGCAAGAGGCTGAATAATCTGCTACCACTGAGTTTGTTTAACCCCTACTTTAAACTGAAATGAAGGCATTTTCCCCCAAACTAGATCTTAACTAGAGAAGTCAATCTAAGACATTTGGTGTCTCACTAGCTTTGAAAGTCAATAAGCAGCTGGTTAGAAGGTTCTCTGCTGACCTAATTTAGACATATTCTATTGCCATTTAGTCCAAAACTCTTTAGATATTAGATATGGAATAAGTCTTTCTCACCTGTCTGGTTGAAACTGTTTTCCTTTATATATATGTGTGTGCATATATGTATATATATGATATATTCATATATATATGTGATAGTAACAATCATTCCCTAGGGTACTAAAAGCTACAAAAATTACTGCAGAGGTTTATATTTAAGAGATTTATTTGGGAAATAAAAATCATTTGCTTATACATGTGAACCGAATTTAGTGGGAATTCCCTCTGCAGAAATGTCTGATAATTTTATTCCTGCAGCACTCTCCTGGGATAGAAAATAGCTGAGAAGCAGGTAGAATGCACTCAGCATGGTTGCCTGGTCAATTGAGTGAGTGTCTGCATTTCTGTGATTTTATGGTATGCTATTAATAACTTTTTTTTTTTCGGGGGGAATAGTTATAAATATCTAAAAAAAGAGCTTGTTTACCTTATTCATTTTGGTAATTTATCAATCAGGTTATGATATTAACTTTTTTTTCTTTGAAGAACAACAAATGCACTTTGTTAAAACCTTCTCATCCATAGTCTAATCCAACATGTTGCTTGTTTAAACACCTGTGATGGTAAAACTCTACTGCTTCCTCCAGAGTGTTTGAAAATTAACAGAAACTCTAATCTAAATGAAAATAGTCACTGGTAATAAATGATATGTAGTCATCACCTAACTAAACTGGGTAGCATGAAGCCTAATAGTCCTAGACTAATTTAAGTTTCAAGTGGACTGGTGCATGGAGACGTATGTGTAATATGTAAATAAAATCTCATTATTAATTGCTGAAATGTCTTTCATGGTTAAACACTATAAAGAGACCATGTGTACTATGATTTTTCCATCTTTCACATCTTTTAAAGGGACTGGTACTTCTTAAAAACCAGTTACCCCCTTCTGCATGAATCTAGATCATGACCAGAGAGAATTTAACCTCACTGGATTAGATATTCTCCATCTTCTCTCTCAATAGGTACTCCTCTCATCAGTATGTTGGGTTTTTTCCTGAGCATAGTAAAAGATCACAGAAGGTCTTCTAAGAATATTAGATAGAGAAATGAGTAGTATCCATTTAAAGAAATGTTAACCTGAGAAATGAGTAAAGAACCAGCAGAGTAGATGTTATAACCAAAATCCAGGAGCATATCCAGCTGAATGCAGCCGACAGATAAAGATTAATGAAAGACAGAGTCTGAGACTAAAATAACTCATTAGGGACTTTAAGAATTTTTTAAGGGTAGAATGAAAAGATCAAATCCAAGGAAAAAAAAAAAGATGCCTGCAAAGAATTGTAAAGATCAGTGTAAAGAAATAGTACTTAACATTTGTTTTAATAAGGATTGAAACATGTTAGATCTCTGGAACCTGCATAATATCAATTTTCAGGATTTCCCATGTGTAAAGGAGCAGATTCTATATAGTGATTTGTTGAAAGTAAGCAGATGCTGGATCTCAAATATGATTTATTGGCCTCGACCATCTTGAATGATTTTACTACATACCTGCTTGCAGGTAAAAATTGTATATTAACTCTGCTCATTTTTGAGCTCAACGTACCAGTTTTGCTCATTTCAGTTTCAAATGCCATCTGCCTCCAGATGTGACCTATGAAATAACCTGTGTTGTAAGGCTGAAATACCAAGAAAAGAAAAAGAAAGGAAAAGAAAGAAAAAGAAAAAAAAAAAGACAAGAAAATAAAAGAAATATGAGGTTGCGACAGACCACAAAAAAGCCTGCTGAGATAATGTGAGGGTACAATAAATTAGGCAAGGTTTAATGAAAAGATAAAAGTATTACATGCAAATATAAAATTTTAGGGTCTTAGAAGAAATTGAAGATCTGAAGGTCTTAGATTTTAGTGTATTATAGTGGAATTTTCCTGAACAAAGTACATACAGAAAATCAACAACAACCTATTTACAGTAGAACTCAATAGAGTAGACATGTACCATAAGCATGAATTTCATAAACAATAAAACAGTAAAACAGCAAAACAGCCTCTTAGAAATACCTCTAATATCTAATATGGGAAACCTGATATGAACAAATGTATACGAATGCAAGCATACATACTTGAGTACCTAGTACCATGCAGTTAATAAATGCTTGTGTATGTCTTAAGGATTTGTTCCACTCAGAACTTTTCTTTCAGCTTCACTAACAATTAACAATATAACACAAACAATTTTCTTTTTTCCTACCTTCCTCTGTCTCTGATATTTTTCTGTTTTCTAATGTTGCTCAGCTGGAGAATGAATAATGTTTAGGGGATGGATGTGATTCAGTGGTTTAGAACCTGCTGCAATGAAGATGTAAATACATAATTTAATTTAAAAATTCTTCCTTTTTCTTTTTACCTTTAGGTACAACTTTCAATCCTGTAGTTTGAACCAGTGTCTAGAACCTAAAGCTTTTTTTTTTTTAAACAGTACAGATTTTTGTTGAATTAGGGGTCTCCCTGTCTCTTTCAGTTTCTCTTCTATTATCCCCTTCTATACAGTTTCAATGTAATTTTTAAAGGATGTTCCTTGTTGTAGGGGGCCCCATGTATATTTACTCATTTACATTTAATGTGGCAAAAGAGACCACTTATTGTCTAGATTACTGGGGCAGTGAAATTGTCCGTTGCTTTAGGTGGCATATAAAAGTCCACCAGTATTCTGATGTATTAACTACTTCTCCATAAGATCCATGCAGCAGAATGGCTTTATGAAAGAGCATAAAAAGGCTCTATTAGCGTTGCCTTTCCTCCACAGACCTTGCTGCCTTCAAATCTTCTTCCCTGCCTTCTGTCAAGCAATTTGGGATTGTCATGGGTTCAGCAGTAGCAGCCATTTTTCTCCTTCTTAGTAGCTGGTGCAGTGCTGTGTTTTTGACTTTCAGCCTGGGAACAACACTGATAACACCCATGTTTTTAGTTGCTGCTCAGTAATGTTTACTCTGACCAAGGACTTTCTGAGTCTGATGCTCTGCCGGGGAGGAGGGGAAGCCGGGAGGAAGCAGAGACAGGACACCTAACCCAAACTAACCAAAGGGGTATTCCATGCCGCAGCACGTCATGCCCACTATATAAACTGGGGGCAGTCACCCGGAAGGGCTAGATCACTGCTAGATCACTGGTTGGGCTGAGTATCTGTCATCGGGTGGTGAGCAGATGTATTCTCTTCCCTTGTTATTTCCCTTATCATTATTATGATTGGTGGTTTGTGTTACTGGACTGTTCTTATCTCAACCTGTGAGAATTACATTCTTTCAATTTTCCTCCTCAACTCTTGGGGAGCGGGGGGAGTAAGTGGGGGGGAGTGAGAGAACTGCTGTTTGGTTTCTGGGTTGCCGGCTGGGCTTAAGCCAGGGCAGAGATGAAAGATCCGTTGTTGGTAGGGCATACCAAAACATTGCATTGGTAGACTTGGAATCTTTTCAGAAGCAAAAATTACCTAGGTAAACTAAAGGCTAAAGATGAAAATTGTGGCTGAGTGTGAGCTTTTAGGAAAATGAGTGATGCAATACTCTTCATTCAGGAGAGCTGCTATATAGTTTGTGTTCCCTGAACAGCAGGTTAATGACTGTTTAGCACTTTTTCTGGTTCCAGTCAAAAAATTAATGGTGTACCTAAGCAATCAAAATATACATAAAAATTTGGAACACTGGGGTATTTTAAAGGAAACATGTATTTGGAAAACATCTATCCAGAACAGAACTTATTTGAAAAAATAAGAAATATTTGAGATTTTAGGAACTTTATCCCTTCTTTCTTCCTTCTTTCCCTTTATTACAGAAATGTAAAAGTATCGGGACTTGTAGTATAGTAAGGCTAAAATGTTACAACAGTATTTTCATTTGGACTACTTCTATCCCTGTCAAGCTGCAGAAAAAGCTTTATGAATCTAGTATTGCAGTAGATTTAGTGCAATTTATTTATTTATTTATCTGGAATTGTTATTGTGCTTTTGCAAACTCAAATATCTTGAAAGTCCAGGAGCAGAAAAATTTACATGTGTGTGTGTGTGTTGGTTTTATTTGGACCATGACAATGCTCTTTTTCTTACTTACTTTGAGTTACATTCACAGCAGAGCAGAGATGTGCCTTGAACTGTGATTGCTCTCCAGCAGAAGGCACAAGGCACAACGGTTTCTTTTTTTTTAACCCAGAAAATATTCCAGAATTAATTTTGATGTTGTGCTAGTATATTTAATTAGAAAGTTCTAAACTGATCTCAACTGATTTTATACTGAGAGAAAAAACAGTATTAAGGGATACACTTGGTTTTTTTTTGAGAATAGACTGCTGTCGTCAGGGCACAAAACAAATGGTTTCATGATTGGGCTTTGTGGATTATACTGTACTTAGTAGCAGTGGAATTTATTAGTATTAAATCATGAAAACAGGTAAAAGCTTTTGTTCCTTAAAGGAAATAGAAAACTATTGAATAAATGGCAAAGTGATTCTTCAGCTGAATTCAAAATATTGAGCTCATGTAAAATATTATCACAAGAAAAAAAAATTAATGCTGCACAAAAGTTTTTGTACAAAACTATTCTGCATTGTACTGAATCATCGATAGAAATGCTTTCATTGTTTTCAGTAGATGGGAATATTGTGGATAACAATAATTTATGTAAAAATTTAATACTATTTCAACATGACAAAAGAAAATAAATGAATAGATTTTAATAAGGCTGTGATTCAGGAGGGAATTCTGCTACAAAGAGGTGGAAAATAAAAAGACAAACTTCTTCCCTTTTCAGTAGACAGTCTGGGTAGAGAGTGATGCTCATTTGTATGAAGTATTTTTGTTATAAACACATATTTTATGCTAACAGGGTAAATATGTCTCTCTGGGAATTCAATACAAACAGGAGCAAAAGCGACTGTTCCTAGACTGAGGACATATTAGTTTCAGGGGGTGACAGAATTTCTTTGGAAGCATTAAACTTCAGCTGGATGACTATCAAGTCTGCCTGAGAAATTCCTGAGCAGTGTCCCTTTTACTATGGGGCATCCCAGGCACCACACCAAGCAGTGATCCAGAGGTCCTGAACCCCTGTGATTGGAAGAAGGAAGCTTGATGAGATCCAAGTTTAGGTGACTTTATTCATTTTGCTTTGCCTGTGTTGGATTGCAAGTATGAATACAGTCTGGTTTAATTTTCTGGGGAAGGAAATTGCAGTTTTATATGAAGTCACTAAACAAAGAAGTGAGTGAAAAGAAAATATTATGTTATTATGAGCTCCAACTATGATCTGAGCAAAGAAGCACTAAGTTACTTGTGATAAACGGTAGACAATACTCTCATACCAATATCAACACTGACCTGCAGATGGAGAGAAAGTGGCGTGGCAGGTTTTTCTCCAATGTCCAATATTAATAAAACATTAAAAAAAAGAAGTGGAAAATGAATAAGAGCTATTAGGTTGATGGTTTGTTGATTTTAGAACTGAGTGAAATTGTAGGCCTGAAATACTTTACACAAGCTGTCTCTTTTGCTCCCTGTTTACTGAGTGAATGAGTTCTTATGGTTCTGTAAGACCCCAACCTGAGCTTCAGGGGTTTTGAGCTTATCTGTGCATAAAGGAATGCAAAGTGTAAGAGTACTAAGGAATTATTTAATCAAGATGCATTTACTGCTGTCTCTGAGTTTATATTATATTGCAATTTTGTAATTCTTTATAAACAATTGTTATTATTTTCATCTATACATTAACTAGCAAATTCCATGCTGTTTAACTTCTCATAACTATTGACTTTGGTGAGACACTGAAGGTACCACATAAAACTTCCCACCTGAAGAATATGGTGAAAGGATTACTATGAAATTAATTAAAAGAAAGCATGAAAAGTGGTGTGGTTGCACCCATCCAGTAAAGGAAAGCCCATACAATAGTTTTCACTGTAGCTGCAATGCCTGTCATCTGCAACTGATGTCAACTGATGTCAATAAAAAACATCTTTTTTCATGTCAAATATCAAACCTTGGTGATGTGCCAGCAGTGTACTTGCTTTCAGCTGAGGAGATACATATTTGCCACAGCTTGAGAGGCAACTATTTTCAGAAAAGAATTTTCTGATTTAAATACTAGATATTATAAGAATTTTAAGTAAAAGTTGTATATGGCAACTCTACTTGTATATTCTGCCATGAAGAAATAAATGTGATTGTTAAGAAGGATAGAGTTGTGTTCTCCCACACAGCAGTGTTTAATGTGTACTTAAATTTATGCATGACAATTTCATAATATTTCCATAGGATGGCCCTAGTTTTATAATATTAAGACTCAAAAGCATGAAAAGAAAATTTGAGGCACCTGGGTTTTGTTTTCTTGGCTTCTGACACGAGCAGTGATTGTCTGCCTGCCTCTGAGCCTTGCATTCTCATCTACATGATGGCTTTTTTGATATCTGCTTACTTCAGTGGATATTATGATCTGCTTTGATATCCATAGTCAGTGGACCTAATTTTATTGAAAGCTATTGTACTCCTTAGATAGATATTCTTACAGCCATCTATTCTTGTACACATAGCTTACCATCGTTAGGATCATGAAATGTGTTTTTAAGAAAAACAAAAATTCTGTAAGCAGCTTAACTTTGCAATGAGAACTGAGCAAGACCAAAATGCTGCTCAGCAAATATTGATCAATATTTTTTTCCATGCAGAAATGAAGCCCCATAAACAGAAAATGAAGTAGCATCTAATTTCTGGAGAGGTTGTGATTAATTGTGCCAGATTTTTAGGTATTTTTTATCAACGCCTAAATAAAAGCAGGGCATATGGTTCTGATAGTCTCTCCTACTACAAATGATAGTTGTTCAACAGATGAATAATGGATATAGTCGAATTTCTCATTCATATTCTATAGATGACATCTTAAAATTCTCATTTTTAAACCAAATAGTTGCTATTTCAGTTACTAGTGGGTCTCTACCTGAAAAGCTACTATTGTAGCATTTGGGTTAGATTAAGTGTCATTACAGGAAATTGACCTGTAAGGCAGAACAGCTCATCTAAACACATAGATAACATCTTGTTCAAGATATGCCTATAGTTGAAAGTTTTATCCAAATCATGCATTTGTAATATAGAAGTACACAGCTTTTTAGTATGAAGATAGGGTGAATTCAGCTCCTGCATGCTCTGGTAGCAGGAGAATCTCACGTATGGTAAAATTGTCCTAATAGCTAATTAAAAATGTATGTTAAAATATTTATATAAATTACAAAATACAAGAAAGCAGACATAGACAGTAACAGCAGGATATGTTAATGCAGACAATGTTGTTTATGCCAGTAGATCAAGCTGCAGAGAGAGTATGTTTTCTTTTTTTGCTGCCTTATACCAGTTTGCATCATATCAAAGACAATTTTAGAAGGTGATCATTGTCTCTAAACTGTATGCATAAACATTTGGACATATTTCTGTAATCCACGAGAGGGGGGAAACTATTTGTAAGTTTTACTCACCCATACTACCTGGGTATGCTTAGCATTAATGACACTTATGATTTACTAGAATGACAGCATATTTTGCAATCCTATCTGAGAGAATTTATGTAAGTAGAGATGGTGGCAAAAGGGAGGCTAGTATGAAGATATAGTTCTAAATGAATTAAATTGACAGTGTTCAAAGCCCCTCATAAACCTATATATTTTTGAAAGTTTTAGTCTTTATTTCTAATGACACATTAAAGACTTGCTAACTGTTTTCCAGCTTTCAGATTTATTTTGAAATATATTTTTAAAGGGTACTCAACCTTAACTTTTTATTGTTTGGGCACAGATTTATGTCCCATGAAATACTTGGCTGTGCAATTTTGGCTTCTTTATATCTGGTTTATTTGTTGAATGTGTCTGAATACAATCCTCTTTGTTTATAGCTTGCTCCTGCTTTATTGTAGGCATGCGCAAGCAGCCATATGTTTCAAAGGCTGGATTTGAAAGGAAGGACACAGGAATTTCAGCCTGAAGCAAAAAATACTAGATTAAAAAGTGTCGATAAAATAAACTCTGTGTTGTGATAAGAGAGAAATAACTTGCAATAGGCAGCATTTACTTGGAAGAATTGAGAAACTAACAGGGAGGAAGATTAGAGAGTTTAGGAAGAAATACAAGTCTGAAAAAAGATGTAAGAGGATGGACAATACACCTCAGGAAGAATGTGGCTATATTATATATTCTAGGAAGACAAACTTACATGGTACTTCACTTAGATATGACCCATGCCCTAATTAGGTATAAGGTTTATTTGCTTGTATTCCAAACCAGCTGAAAGCTCAGCTTCAGTACTGGGTTAAATTGGCTGTGTTGTTTCCCACCTTGAACTAGCTCTGATATGTCCTAAGGCACCAGTTTTATTAGAAGTTTTTTGGGATAGCGCACAAAGGGTGAACAATGTTCTTGCTTAGAGCCAGCAATAATGAAAAGCTTGATTATTTCCATTTCTTAAACTGTGATTGTTAAAATATTTTATAGAGCATTTTGTTAATATTGTGTATGTTGGTCTTGCTGATGGAGGGATTTCATTGCCTAGTCCTGATGTATTTATTTGAGAAGAACTAGTATGGCTTCTGACAAGATTTTGAGGATATAGAGAAAGAAAATGTAGGCATAGACATCATTTCCTTCTCTATTGGGCAAGCAATGCTCTTTCTGTGGGATGGTTTCTTCTGGAATTACACTGACAAGGATTCAAAGCCACTATGCTGGTTGTCATTAACACCATGTAAAATCTTCAAGTGCTCATTTCAGACTGGCAGACAGTCAGTGAGGTTTCTGGCATAAATATCTGTCTGTGTTACAGGTCTTTTGCATGAAATGCAACAAGTGGCTTGATGTCCCTTTACATCTCCCAGCAAAATGAGGAAACTACTACCATATATCACCTGAGGGCATTTAGATATCCATTTATTAGTGTATTTGCCCTAGAAGTTATGATAAAAATGTGGATATGGAACATTTAGGCTAATGGATAGCCTAGTTACAGTAAAGCAGCCAAGCAACAGTCATTGTGGTTTTAATTTTTAGCGATATTAGCCAAGGAATCTGGAAAAGTTCCCTGGAAGTAGCATGAAGCCACCTTGCAGCAGCTCACATGCTTTGACTTCTGCTGACAAGTTCCCAGTTGTCTGACAAAGTAAAGGGGCGTTTTGATAAAATGTGAATTTTGCTTTTCCTACTGAAATGTTGGGCAGCAGCCAAGGGTGCAGCCATCCCCAGAGGTCTTGGGAGGCCAGTACAAAGAGCCTTCCTGGCAGCCTGTGAACCGCATTTTTATGCACTAGCATGATAAAAAAAATGTTTATCCTCAAAGGCCAGCCCCCTAATTAGCTGCTTGGGAGGATAAGAGCTGTGAGAGGTTCCTGTCCCTACCTATTGTTTTGTAGGGATGCACTCAAAACGTGTTTCACATGGGGACCACCAGCCTTACTCTTCTTGTGAACATCTTAATTTTGACTCCAGGACCAAATAGGTTATTGATATCAGATTAGCAAAGGCAAGAGAAAACTAAACAAGATATCTGTACAGGAGAGCCTTTTCTTCCTCTAAAAAATTCTGAGAACAATAATGGGATTTGCTTTTCAGCTGGTACTGACTATGAATCTGAAACTATAAATCAAATGAGACCAAATAAAATGCACACACATTCAATAATAAATTGAATTTAAAAAATAAACTTTCACATTTTAAATAGAAGAATTTTACATCTACTAAATTCACAGGTGGTTTTATTGTATTTCCCTAAGTGGCTTAGCTGTTCTATGTATAACCTAGTATACAATTTCACTATTAGAAAGTTATGAAGTGACCTAAAGAAAAGTAAATAATAATTTTTATCACCACTGTGACTTAAAAGATACCTTACAGACTGTCATTAGGAAATGCTTATGACTATCTTCTTTTCTCAGTCATGGATAAAATTGGGCAATATGATGCAGGACGCTGGAACAAGTGAGTGGAGGAATTTCTGTCTCGAGTATGTGGCATGAACATGAAATCCAAGTCTGGTCTTCAGATGAAGTTGTTGTGTTGAATAGTTTGTTATCCTTTAATGTAAGGCTAAAAATTCAGTAACTAGACAGCTCAGAATTACAAAGTAATCAGAATATGAAAGGAGACATTAAATAATTAAATAAATAAAATACATCCTTCCACTTTGGTTTATTTTTTAAAAGCTTCTTAAAAATATTTAAAATACTTTATGTATTTTTTTAACCAGCTCTTGCACAAAGCAAGACTGATTGTCTGAGCTTGACTTTATGGGGCACTACGTAGAATTCCCTCTACCATTCACAAAATTACAATGTTCTTTAGGTTGGTCACCCTGTCAACAGCTCCTTTATTACTGGATATATATGACAAGCAGGTCTTATTTCCCATATAGTTAATCAACAGAAGGATACTACTTATGCTTTAAAAAAAAAATAATTATGTTTCATTCTTTGTTGCTGCTATTTGTTTTTCCTATGAAGAATAGAAGCAACTGTTTTCCAACTTACGAGTGCTACCGATGCTTTTTCCATTTAATAACTGGATTTCACAAAAAAAATTGTATCCATTTGGCATATGCCAAAATCAGCACTGCAAAATATGAATATTTGTACTGGTATAGCCCTACCTTGGTTCAGAGTGTAGCCATTACATGGTCGGAGTGTTAGCACATACGTAGGAGAAACATTGTCTTGCGGTGTGACTATGACTTTTAGCACAATGTGAATTAAAAAAAAAGAAGTATGTCTTTTAATTTCAAAAGGACTCTATGACTGCTTTATAAATTCCTGTCACATTAATTTTTCAGCAAAAAAAGTTAGGTTTTTACAAGGTAGAATTTTTTTCATACGACAACTTGCCTTCATTTTGTATGCTGAGAAAAAAAAAGTCTGAAGTATTTAATTTCAGAAGAGTTTGGGGTTTTTTTTAGTTAAACATTTTAGCTTGTTGGAACTACAATTCAAGGAATTTTACTTTAGAATTAGCAATTACTATTCAGAGACTATAAAGCATGGATGAAAGATGATCCCTTTTTTTCCTGTGGACCTGTTCGCTGTCTGGATTGCATTTCCATGATGCACTGTCTCCTTGATTGAGTATGTTGTTTGTTTTGGAGATCTGTTCTGGATAGGGAAAATAACCCATGATTGTTGTTAAACAATGCATGCATTTTAATACTGATCTGAATGCTCCTGAACAGTTCAGTAAGATGAAAACACAAGTCACACACAATTTGAAAAGATTGCCATGCTTTGCCTCAGTACAAAAATCCAACCCAAAATATCTCAATTTCTGTTATCCTTTCTTTTATATTCTTTTCAGTTCCCATGTTATTCTCACCCTTTCCTTACTGTGTTAACCACCAACCTACCTTAAAATAAATCTTCCTCTTTTCAACTGCATAATACAGCAAGCATTCTTTTTTCCCCTAGCTCTAAACTGGACCTTTTGAAGAGTCTTATCTTACCCTTCAACCAGAAAGAGGAGGAGAGATCAAAGAACTCAGTCCATCATCCTCAGGTACACTACTTCTGCAATAGACCATTCCATCTGTAGGTGCTGATATCTCTAAAGACACGTCTCTGAAAGTATTACTGAGTATCTAGTTTCTTAACATTTCTGTAGTGCTGCAGTAAAATCTAAACAGTTAAACCACAGAAATGAGATAAAAATAAAATTCAGTACTCTGGAAAATGTGATAACTGTTTGTGCGAGCTGGTTAAGAAAAAAAATCATTATTTTATCAGCCTGAAAACACTTGTATGTTCAAGATCAATTTGGAGCAAGTGATATGGCATTCATACAAAACCTTCCAATAGTAAGAAAAAATTTTATGGCCTGTTAGAGCAGAGACATTTTGACAAGGTTTGAAATATAAAGATGAAATAGGCTTACAAACGTATCTTTGAAGTTGCTTGCAAATTTTATAAGGAGAAATTCTCCCTTTGCTTTAATGAAACATGTAAAGTTTCAAGATCTGTCTGATTATTACAAGTGTTATAATAGGAAATTCTGCATTCAAACAAGTTGATGACATTATAGATTTCTTCACACTTATGGCTGTTTTCAGAAAAAGAAAAATAATTCTAAAGTTATTAATAAGTTATCCTTTGTTTCTATACTGGTCAGCCACGCATTCAATGCTTATTTGGTGTACTGTGTGTGTATAAATGACATAATCATTTAATATATCATTAAAGCAGCAGTAACTAATCCCTTCAAATAAATTTACATTAGGTTTGCAGACTTAACTCTACAATAAGATTAATGCAGAATACAATAAATTAATCGATCAATACGGTATTGCAGTGCCAAATAAAGGAAACAGGTAAAGGTATTCTTTGAAAAAAAAAAAAAAACTATGCTAGAAATTGAGATTGTAAGAGAGCCTTCTGAAAATACCGATAAAAACCAGCACTGAATTACAGAAAACCCTCTCACAGTTCCAGAATCAGTTGCATGAAAGAAGAAGGAGGACCTTTATGAAATGTATGGGAAGAGAGGAAGGATGAGAAATTTGCCTCTCATAATACCAACAAGATAAGATACTAGGCAGAGGTATTGGATATGACATCTCTGACAGGACATATCAATGTTCCCCTCTTTGGTCTTTGCCTCTACATTTAGCCAGCAGCACTTTGTGAGTAATAGAAAACTGCAAAACCTATGGAGCGCCATAGCTGGTTTTACTAGAGATTCTTTGATGTCCTGGAACAAATTGAAGAAGGCAAAAAGCAGGTGATAAAAAGAGTAATGTAATTTTGTAGATATATGGCAAAAGCTCCTTTAAAGCAGAAAAAGAAAGGAGGCCTCATGAAAATATTTTTTGATTACCTAAAATATGGATGTTTTCAGAAGTTTGCTGAGATACAAAGTAGGGAGCAAGTGAAGAAAAGCACATATAAAAGTGACTTGGTTACAGCCACAAAATGTAGATTTCTTCTGATTAGCATAATCTATGAATATTTGTGGAATAAATTTGTGCATTTTTAAGCCAGGGAAAAAGCTACTGAAGTTGGGTCAAGTAAAAGGTGAGATCCATACTAAAGCTAGATATCTGACTGAAACAGGATTTTAGATAGGTGAGCTTTCTGTCTGTTGCTGCTATGTCTGCGTTAAATATTGCCTGTGTATCTGTCCACACAGTTAAGGAGTAGCCTAAATTGCAATTGCAAAGACGCCTTGAACTATAGAAGGAAGATTTTGGGAAATATTACAGAAATCTGGTAATTTGAAAGGTTTCAAAAGTCGATATTTCACACATATCTATGGAGGAATTAGCTCTTTTGTTTCCTTTTCTTTGAACTATAAGCTGTTAATTGCCCTCCTCTCTGATTATATGAGTCTTGGTAGCATAGAAAATTAACTTCATTTCATACCTCTAGTCCTTCATCTCCTCAGTACTTTTTCTGCTTGTAATCCACCTTTTCTGAGTGGAGTGGGTCACATGAGGCCTAAGAGACAAGATAGAAATGGTCATCCTTGTTGTAGGCAGGAGTACAGACTCACTTCTAATCACTGAATTTCAGAAGATTTTAAGGCATGAGCTTGAGGGAGCTTTGGGGAGTTAATAGTGTAAACAATGCCCCATGAATGATGGCAAAAACTTGGTAGCAGAGGTGCAGAGAAATAACCTCAGCAGCTAAGGGTTTACTTTTCTTCTCCAAAGTGGGAAAGGCTGTATGATTGTGCTGTCCATAGTGGTCAGCAAGACAGTGGGGAAGGTGCAAAAGAGGGGAGGGAACTCTGGTTTTGGCGGCAAGATATTAAGGGGATGGTTTCTTAGTCAGATCATGTTCTACTCATATTGGACAATTCATGTCTAGAGGGAAAAGCAGAGCATTATTGTAGAACTTGGTGATTTTTCTCAGAAATAAAACATGCAAGAGGAGAGAATGTGACCAGGGAAGGGGTCTTGCGTACAGCCAAGGAACAAAATGGGGAGAGAGGTGCAGTGTGGTAGGCTGTGAGGATCATCTTCCAAGAAGACTATGGATGAACATTTTGAGAACAGGAGAGAACGGAGAACATGAAGCTGCATACACAAATGATTGGAGAATTTTGCATGCAGGTATTTGCATACATAGATTTGTGACTTGACAATAATCTTGTGATATCAATGGTAAAACTTGCATTGAGTGTTACAATCACTCATCAATTTATTACCCACATGTGTGCATACTGGATTTTGTACCTTTAACATGCATAAACACAACTGCTTGAGTCTTAAAATATATAGCTCATCTTTTTTTTTTTGTTTTCTACTCATGAACGAGAATAAATGACAAAGACGTTTATACACAGCCCCAGAAAGAAGGCATGCAGGCAATTCCTTACTTGGACAGCAATGATAAATACTCTCTACTTCATCTGAAATCAGGAAATCACTTGCCTTTAAGCCATCCAATCTAAGGGTATTAATTATGTATTGCATCTCATGAACCTTCTAAATTTAGATAGCCTTGCAGGGACTAGTGTGATTTATTAATATACTGACAAATAATTAGCTGAGAAATGTTTCATGTATATTTCATCTGTAGCCTGAAACTTCAACTTCCGCCACTTGGGAACATGAAAAATCTAACGGTCTGTCTATCACTTCACTAGTTATTGAAGACTCACTTATTTTTCCATTTTGTGTAGCTAAAATACAACATGCTGATGTTGTTCAAAAGTGATGTTTCAGCACCCCTATGGCGGCAGTGTAAGTAATGTTATATGAGAGTGAAGGGTGCTTCTGAATCAGTGCAATTAAAGACTGTTAATGAATAGAAGAAAGGCTCTAATAAGCACCTGGTTATGGCTCTTGGCAACTAATGCACTTGAACCAATGCTGCAGCTGATTGAACTGCTGTTATGGGAAAAAAAGAAGCTGTTTTCAGTACTATAGCCTAAAGCCTTATGACTGTTTTTACTGTAACAGCTATTAAAAGGATTGTAACTCAACTTCATTAGCAAATAGATTGTTTTGAGCAAAGATTACAGGGTTCAGAATTTGGAGATAGGATTGTCAAAGTAATTTCTTAGTGTAGAAGGAATCTTGGAGTAAAAATACTTAACCAGTCTGTAAGCTACTTATTATAGGCATCAGCATCTGCAAAACATCATATGCACCAACTCTGCATAAAATATTAATCTTTTAAATTCCGATGTTAGAAGAATTTGAACAGTGCAAAGTTGATTACCAGAAATCGGAAAATATGGAGCTGTCATTGCTTTTGTGACCTGCAGAAATGTGTATTCCAGTTAAAATTGTAATACCTTCCTTTCATTTTTTCCTTCAATTGGTATTTTTCATAGATTTTTCTTTCTATAATCTGTTTTATTTGTACTTGCCTTGTCTGACCCAGTCCAGCGCCATCTCTCTCATCACCCCAGTTGTCCTGTTCACTGTTTCACTTCCAATGGCTCTCATTAGAGGCAGCTGCATAGAAAGCCATATTCAGTCTTTCATCCCCAAATTATAGCATACTGCGTCCGCTTGCAGAGACTCAGATTCCTGGTGTCTAGGAGCTATAAACACATGCAGCACCCTCAGTAAGCCTAGGAGCTTCATCTTCTCTGCCAAGGTCTTGATAGTTCCTCCACAGCGCATATGCAGACTGAAGTTTTTCAAGCTCATAACTTGAGATTGAAGTATTAACTGCATCTCAGGGGTGTATTTACTTTAAACTGCATAATAACAGAACTCTTGGCAGACTTCTGCAGATTCAGGAAAGACTGACAGCATAACCTTGGAAAAAAGCCAAATGTCAAGGGGCTAGTATGAAGTATTACTCTAAGTGGTTAGCAAAATGGTAGAGGACAGGGGAAAGATTTTCACTGGCAGTTATTCTCTGTTCATTGCTCAACCCGTAATACAGTCTTCAATCTAAAATTCCTTTAGTGCTCATGCTCTCAGTATTTGCTAGCCACCTTCCTCCGCTGTGATTCTTCAAGCCACAAATTTCCTATAGTTAACTGCAACAGTTCTGAATACAGATGCAAGGTTTTGAAGTGTTATTTCTCATTACTATTGAAACAAAATAATTAGTGACCCCTTGCAGCAAAGTGCTGTAAATAAGGTTTGTCCCTTCACTCTATGTCAGCTGCTGTTGGCCAGCCATTATCACTGTCAGTAAGTACTTAGACCTTCACAGAAGGATACATGGAAAAAAAATTTAAGATTTTTTTTTGTTTTCAAACCAAAGTCACAAGGCTCTGATCAACTTCCTCATAGAAACTATAGCAAAAACAAAGTTCCAAATACTCTAACCACTGAAAATTGCACTCAGGCTGTGGCTAATAGTGATGAGTAACAGAAATTACTTCCTAAAGAACAGCAAAAGTTGTTTTAGCTTAATTCTGAAGATTTTTATCTCTAGAGAGATGTCACCTTTCTGTAGAACAGATGGGCATGGGCATCAGTTTAGAATATGACACTATTCTGTTTTCTTAAGAGTTCTTCAAACAAATAAATTCTAGGCTGATGAAAGCTCTCTGTTACATTTTCCTCTTAATGAAGTTTCCCTGTCCATTCACTATCTCTAATGCTAAAAAACCCCAAACAGATTGGTGTGGTGAACAAATCCCACTATAATGTTCAGTACTCACTGTAATGTGTGACTTGCTTATGAGGATGACTGGTATTTGATAACTAATGGAGAGATCTTAATAAAATTGTATCTTATGATAAGGACGTTGGAAGTTAATTTTCCTTCACTATTTCCTATATAAACTAAATTAACAGCATTTTTACAACCTCCTACATAGCAGAATAGGCTACAACATTATGTGTTTAGTGATATGTGTATTAATAGGATTGTGTTAACCCAGAGAAGCTGTCATCACTTTATAACCTTTTCTTTTTTTTAATGACTTTCCTGGAAACAAGCCCACATACGTTACAAAAAAGGTCGTAGGTATTAAAACATATTCAGTGAAAACGAAAGTCCAGAATGCCCGGGTCTGTTTTACTGGCGAATGCCACTGCTAAGCAGACACTGGTGTCAAACTCTACATGTTGCAACGCCCACTTAAGAACCCTGGGAGAATGTGCGTGTGTGTATGTCTCCGTGTGCACATGCTTCCACCTATCTGACAAAGCCTCCAAAGCTTTGGTTCCCAGCTAAAGGTAAACTGTCACTGTTGTCTCATTAGAAGCACTGCTGCTTGTTTTGTGTGGAATGGCTCTCGCTGTCTGAGAGAGACAGTTAAATAAGTAGATTAAACCAGCTCATACTTAACCAGAAACTGTGGGGAAGCTTCCCCTCTCTCTTCAAAACAAATACCAACAAATCCCACTGTGAAAAGATACAACCTTCATTTTAATTGGGCAAGACTCTTTTAAAAGCTAAGCTCAACTCTTACTTTGCAATGTTCCCCATACTTATAAACAGAGACATATTTCTGAAAATCTGGCACTTTGATGTGTCAGAGGCATCATTGCCTTGCTCTGCAAGGATCAGTTTCAAATGTTAGTCATTATTCTTCCTTTTTCTCTTGTACTTTGCCTCAGTGTTAAAGCTACTAAACCCTTCATCACATGCCTTTATTGCCAAGTTACTATATCATCTGGAGACAATCACAAAGTAACTTCCAATTAATTTATTCAATCCTGTTAAGAATGTATAATTTCTGCCATAACAGTCCAAAGTTGTGCTTAGCTCTTCTGCTGCAAATCAACGTAGTCCATGTTGCCTACTCCAAACTATTTACCCTCTATACTTAGGGTATACCCTCGGTTTTTAGCTTTTACATATGCATTCCCTGGGAAAGGCTACTTTTAATGCTTGAGCTGATAGTCTTACAGGTAAAACTCTTATCAACTGGTGTATTTTCAGTACTGCCATGTCTCAGGACTTGACAAATTTTATCTTGTTTTCTACTTTGATTTTGTCTTTGACTCCTGTTTTATAATCTACTGACTCTTTTGCATGAAATTGAATATGGAATATTTTCTTTATCATTCTCCTACTTAATTTTCATTGTCTGTATAGATATCAACCTCCTATCTGATCAGCCCTCAGTCTCAGCCCTATCAACCAAGAGATAATGGCGTTTAACTAGTAGCTTTTCTCTCTGCCGCCTTTCACAGGACTTTGTCAGAATCACCCCCAAAGCTAGCTCCTTTAAATTTCTTCTTGAATTTCCTTTTCCTATAATGCACCCACAAATTTTGCAGCACTGCTCCCCATTGCACTAATTACTGACTCTTATTTCCATGCAGTCCCCTGGCAGTCTGTATCCATCTGCTATATCCCACCTTACACTCAGCTTGAAAACTTCTTAAACTTCTTTGTGAAGTTCTAGATAAGAACCATCTTGTTCTGTGTTTTTACAGTGCTGCTCATAATGGAATCACAGCTTGTGGCAGAAGCTGCAGGGAGGAATGTAATACAAATAAATAATAATTAGCACTGGACAGGTAGTATACTCCTGCAAGAAGGCTGAAGTTAACGTGTGTAAAATGAACTGTGGCAGACTGATTAACAAGCAACACTTAAGTTAGTTAAATTTCTGATTGAAAGTCTTTTAGAGGTCATTTCTGAAACGTGAGTCCACATAGTGCAAGATTGGTATTCCCATTTGAAAAAGCAAAGTTAGACTCACTATTTTTGTAGCTTGCTACAGCAAGTTCTTAATAATGGAGGACTAAGGACCTGGCACCTAACTTTGCTGCTGCTATTCTTGTAAGGCATTGTCTGCATACTTCTCTTTCAAAACATATGTCTCATTTTATCCTGAGCCTATCCCTGTTCCACAGGTAGGACATGAATGCTGGCGGTTCTTTGGGTGTGATGTAGGATTTTGTTGAGGAATGTTTGCCATTTGTCCAAAATTCACACTTGCATCTTATAGTTGCATGAAATTTTTGGAAATTTGTCATAAAATATTCTGTGATAGAAAACGAGGATAAGAAAAGTATAAAAAGCATGGCTAGTTTAAAGTGTTTTCTTGATCCTTTGATGCCTATATTTTTTTGTATATGGGTACTGCAAAAAACAGCAGAGTGATGCAGAAGGAACTTTAAACAGTTTGGAGGAAGCAAAAGGGTTTGAGAAGGATAATTATCTGCAAGAGCTCATTTACTCTCTGACTGGTTGAGAAACCACAAGTGTTAAGAAAGACAGAATTAAGATAATTTCTTCAGCCTTTCAGTTATATTGCACGGGGAAAAGAGAGCCAACAAAATTTAAATCCAAAGTCAGCTCTACAGAAGGATCTCTAAAAATGATATGCCTATTTCATAAAGCAAGAAGAGACAGTGCCTGCCTGCCTTTCTTTTTCCTTACTGCCTTAGTGGGTTGACATGTCATTATAATCCTAAATGATGGTACAGGGCCTCTCTCCTTTCATGGTACCATGAAAAATGTTTAAAGGAAAGTGAAGGGAAATTTCTGTGCCAAACTAACTCGTGTGTTTTTCTTTTACTTTTTAAAAAATTCCTTTTTAAGTTAAAGGAAGAGGCACCATGACAGACTCTAACTTTTTAAAAGGCATAAGGCTTTTATGAATTAATATATTTTTTAAGTCTGAGACCTGAGACTTAACTAGAAGATATCTTTTTGAAAACTATTTCATAGAATCATAGAATCATACAATAATTAGGGTTGGAAAGGACTTTAAGATCATCTAGTTCCAACCCCCCTGCCACAGGCAGGGACACCTCCCACTAAACCATGCCACCCAAGGCTCTGTCCAACCCGGCCTTGAACACCGCCAGCAATGGAGCATTCACAACTTCCCTGGGCAACCCATTCCAGTGCCTCGCCACCCTTACAGTAGGGAATTTCTTCCTCAAAGCCAATATAAACTTCCCCTGTTTAAGTTTGAACCCATTACCCCTTGTCCTATCACTACCATCCCTAACGAGGAGTCCCTCCCCAGCGTCCCTATAGGCCCCCTTCAGATACTTGAAGGCTGCTATGAGGTTTCCAGGCAGCCTTCTCTTCTCCAGCCTCCACAGCCCCAACTTTCTCAGCCTATCTTCCTACAGGAGGTGCTCCAGCCCCTGATCATCCTTGTGGCCCTCCTCTGGGCTTGTTCCAACAGTTCCATGTCCTTTTTATGTTGAGGACACCAGAACTGCACACAATACTCCAAGTGAGGTCTCACAAGAACAGAGTAGAGGGGCAGGATCACATCCCTCGACCTGCTGGTCATGTTTTTATTGATGCAGCCCAGGATGCTGTTTGCTTTCTGGCTACGAACGCACACTGAAGCCTGCTCATGTTCATTTTCTCATCGACCAACACCCCCAAGTCCTTCTCTGCAGAAATATGTCTTTGTTTAGAAGTTTGGGGAACATTGTAAAGTAAGAGTTGAGCTTAGCTTTTAAAAGTAGCAAAACTCTGTACTGTAAGTTTTAATCCTTCTACAGAGCCACTGCTCACCAGCATTCTCAATTCTGTAAGTACTTCCTACAATAACGTTAAATTTTGCTGTAATGTCTTGAAAAGTTTGTTTTTAGCTACCTGATTAAAAAAATTAAGACTGCTCTTTATTTGTTATCAATCCTCTTCTAGTTTTGTGTCCTCAAAAACTTAGCCAGTAAGGATTTTATGGTGTTTTGGTTGCTAACAATCTTATAAACAGAGCAGAATCAGGAACTGGTCCCTGTGGGACCTCTAAGGTGCACACCTGCTCACTGAGGAGTCTTCACTCTGGAATTAATTATACTTTGAGATTTGCTGGTTATTCGGAGCTGAATGTGTGCAATGCATACAACGGTGATTTTCTACCCTCCTGGCTTCCTAGTAATATTTCTTGCCATACCCAGTCAAGCACACTACTGAAGTATAATTGCATTACACTTAACCAAATTTTTCATTTCATCAGCTATTATCAAGTTAGCTGCATAAGTTTCTTTCAAAGTATTTTTTTTATGTCTTCATTTTGCTCAACTCAGGAAAGCAGAGTCTGCCTCAGATACAGTCAATCTCAGTGTATTCCTGCTGCAATTAGAAATTGCTTAAAACACCAAATATTGACCTTTCATACAAAATTGCATGGTTTGAGCTTTAGGCATCTGATGTGCACCTCGCATCTCATTTTAGAGTACAGAGGTACATGAGCAAATACAATGAGATCACACTGCTTTATAAAGCTAATTTACCATGTCAGTAGATAAAATCTAGCTGGCTTGTCATCTGCTTCCACATTCATACTTAGTAAGAAGTTCTGTTTCAGAGAATGGAACCATATCATCAGGACGGTGTCTTCTGTGCAGTACAATTTCAGTACTGAAACTCATAGACTAAAAGATTCAAGATAATGCCCTTGAGGCCTATTCCTATGTATGAGCTATGAATAAAGGAAACAGCAAACACCGCAGCTATTGAAAACTGAATCAGTTTTTTTAGCTCACCTATGATAAGCCAAAATTATTAAAATATTTTTCAAACTCTGCTTCACACATTCCCTTGCATGCCTTTGAAATTACAAACACTTTTTCAGACTTGCTATCTCACTCCTTTTTACCAGACAACTTTCTGACTTGCAGACTATTTTATTATATTTCAATTAACCATATCAGTCACTTCTTTAATATTAAAGATTGACTTAGTAGGAATGTTGGTACTCAAGATATTTTATTCTGTCCTATATTTTTTCTCATACAGAGTGCACTATAAAGCATCTTTGTGATGGAATTATAATTTTCCATCTCCTTCCCCACAATTCCTGTATTTATCATTATTTTTATTACCATCTGTCTTGGCTTTTTTTTGGCTGTTGCCTATTAAAACAAAAAAAAAAAGCCAGAAATGGTATTCTGCTCTGCAGTTTCTAACTTAAGTTACGATTTGGATTTACCCTTTACCTTTGCTGGTAGCATATTCGTAATGTCAAATAATGGCCTTCTGTCCTTCACTGCCTGCAGCTCCTTGATGTAACTCCAGTTACATCAAGTAACTCTACACTGAATAGGAAGGCTGAGAAGTCAATCAGTGGAAACTGAGTGACACAGGTATCTTTGGGTTTGGATGTTTTGGAGAAATCAACAAGGTTTTTCTATGTTTTTTTGGGTTTTGTTTTTTTTCTTTTTTAACTTAAAGAAGTGAGAAGGTAAGCTGGTGAAAGGTACTGGCTTATAACATGACGAATTACATCATGTACTTCAGCCACCCTATCTTTGACTAGATACAATTATCTTCTACTGTCATATCCTAATAATATTACTGAGGTCTTCTTCATGCTGACTAAACAGTCCTCTCTCTCAACTAGGGTTGTGTGGAATATCAAAGAAAATACAATTTATCCTTAATTTATTTCCTACACTTGGTGTTATCATTTTCCCATGTCCTGGAATATTTTGAAGAGGAAGATGTTCTAACCACTTCCAGTCTGAATTTTGAAAGGCTATCTAAGAGAAAAATCTTATATTCCCAAAGCCAGTTTTTGATGTATATATTTGAACTTATTTTAATCTTAATGCAGATGCCATAATCATGTAATTCTTAGTGAGTCTTTATATTTTACAGCTGAGTGACAATGCCAGTTTGAGGACTTGCCATCCTTTGGAATAATCCTTTCTGTAGTGACATGCTGGTCATGCTCCTATTGATGCAGCCCAGGATATGGCTGGCTTTCTGGGCTGCAAGCGCACACTGCCCCCTCATGTTCATTTTTTCATCAACCAACACCCCCAAGTCCTTCTCCACAGAGCTGCTCTGAATCTCTTCTCTGCCCAACCTGAAGCTGTGCCTGGGATTGCTCCAACCCAGCTGTAGGACCTTGCACTTGGCATGGTTAAACTTCATCAGGTTGGCATCAGCCCACCTCACAAGCGTGTCAAGGTCCCTCTGGATGGCATTCCTTCCCTCCAATGTATCAACCAAACCACACAGCTTGGTGTCATTGGCAAACTTGCTGAGGGCGCAGTCAATCCCACTGTCCATGTCACCGACAAAGATATTGAACAAGACCGGTCCCAACACTGATCCCTGAGAAACACCACCTGTTACTGGTCTCCAGCTGGACATTGAGCCCTTGAGCACAACTCTTTGCATGCGGCCATCCAGCCAGTTCTTTATCCACTCAGTGGTCCACCTATCAAATCGATGTCTCTCTAGCTTAGAGACAAGGATGTTATCTGAGACAGTGTCGAACGCTTTACACAAGTCCAGGTAGATGACATCAACTGCTCTACCCCTGTCCATCAGTTCCGTAGCCCCATCATAGAAGGCCACCAGACTGGTCAGGCAGGATTTCCCCTTAGTGAAGCCATGCTGGCTGTCACCAACTACCTTGTTGTTTGTCATGTGCCTCAGCGTGCTTTCCAGAAGAATCTGCTCCAAGATTTTGCCTGGCACAGAGGTGAGGCTGACTGGTCTGTAATTCCCTGGCTCATCCATTTTCCCCTTCTTGAAAATGGGGGTTATATTTCCCTTTTTCCAGCCATCGGTAACTTCAGCTGACTGCCATCATTTTTCAAATATGATAGACAGTGGCTTAGCAACTTCATTTGCCAGCTCCTTCAGGACCTACAGATGGATTTCATCAGGTCCCATGGACTTGTATACGTTCAAATTCTTAAGATGGTCTCGAACCTGATCGTCTCCTACAGTGGGCCCAGGGTCTTCATTCTCACTGTCCCTGTGTCTGCCTTCCAAGAATTGGGTGGTATGGTCAGAGCATTTGCTAGTGAAGACTGAGGCAAAGAAGTCATTAAGAACCTCAGCCTTCTCCAAATCCAGGGTAGCCAGTTCTCCCGATAGCTTCTAAAGAGGGCCCGCATTGCCCCTAGTCTGCCTTTTATTTGCAGTGTACCTGTAGAATCCTTCCTTGTTCTCCTTAACATCCCTAGCCTAGTTTAATGCGAAGTTGGCCTTAGCTTTCTTAACCTGGTCCCTAGCTTCCTGGACAACATCCCTATATTCATCCCAGGCTGCCTGCCCTTGCTTCCACCTTTTATAAGCCTCTTTTTTCCTTTGAATTTTCCTCAGCAGCTCCTTATCCATCCAAGGAGGTCTCCTGGCCCTCCTACAGCATATCCTTCTAGTAGGGATGTATCACTCCCGAGCTTGCAGCAGCTGAGCCTTGAATATCAACCAACAGTCTTGGGCCCCCCTGCCCTCTAGGGCTATATCCCATGGAATCTTACTGAGCAGGTTCCTGAAGAGGCCAAAGTCTGGTCTCTTGAAGTCCAGGGCAGTGAGCTTGCTGCACGCTCTTCTCCCTGTCCTGAGGATCTCGAATTTGACCATCTCATGATCGCTACAATCAAGGCTGCCCTGGAGTGTCACATTTCCAGCCAGCCCTTCCCTGTTGGTGAGGACGAGGTCAAGCATGGCACCTCTCCTTGTCGGCTCCTCTATTACTTGCAGAAGGAAGCTGTCTTCCACACAATCGAGGAACCTTCTGGATTGCTTGTGCCGGCCGTACCATCCCTCCAACAGATATCAGGGTGGTTGAAGTCCCCCATGAGAACAAGCACCTGCGAGCTTGAGGCTGTTCCTATCTGTCTATAGAGCGCTTCATCCACCGAGTCCTCTTGATCAGTCTGTCTGTAATAGATCCCCACAATTATGTCTCCCATTGCTGTTCTCCCTTTAACCCTCACCTACAAACTCTCTGTCGACTGCCCACCTGTCCCCTGACAGAGTTCCATACTCTCCAGCCTATCCCTAACATAAATAGCAGCTCCCGCACCCTGCCTGCCGGGCCTGTCTTTTCTAAAGAGCCTGTAACCTTCCATTCCAACACACCAGTCACAGGAGCCATCCCACCATGTTTCTGCGATGCCTATGATATCATACCCCTGTAGACATGCTCACATCTTTAATTCCTCTTGTCTGTTCCCCATGCTACGGGCATTTGTATAGAGACATCTGAGCCGAGCTCCAGTTGAAGCCTGCTCATTGGCTCTGAATAGCTCTGAACGTTTAATATAGGTTGGCAACTGACTGGGTGCGTTGGGATGGAATGATGCCCCCCTCCCCCAACACATCCAGTTTAAAGCATCCTTAACCTGTCTCGCAAGCCTCCTACCAAATCCACTCTTCCCTTTCTTTGTCAGACCAGCTCCACCAGCCCCCAGTAGACTTGGCCTGCTAGATTGAGTCCCATGTTCAAGGTACCCAAATCCCTGACTATAGCACCACCCTTCTAACCATTTATTAACCTGACCAATCCTCCTAGCCTGTATCCTGAAGAATTGACGAAAAGACAATCTGCACTCCAGAGCCCCTAACCACCTCTCCCAGAGCTCTGTAGTCCTTCTTTATGTTCTTCTGGCTACTACTATCTATATCAGTAGCACCCACATGGATCACTAGAAGTGGGTAATAGTCAGTGGGACTGGGTAGAGCAGGTAGCCTCTCTGCAACATCCCTGATCCATGCCCCTGGTAAGCAACATACCTCCCTTGAGACTGGATCAGGCCGACAGATGGTGCCTCTGTTCCTTTCAGAGTAGAGTCCCCTTCTACTACAGCCCACTGCTTTTTTCTGGTGGCACTAATAGTGATTTTCTTTACCAGTGCATCAGCTGGTTGTTCCTGGTGGGAGTGTGGTTCCTCATCAGCCCCCTGCAGGACAGCAAAGCGGTTCTGGGTGGGGACAACAGATTTAGGAGGAAGCCCCTTGCTTTTAATTGTCTTCTTCCTCCTTTTCTTGTTGTTTTTTTCTGTTACTGTTTCCCAGCTTCCTGGGTTAGCGGCCTCCTTTCCTGCATGTGGACACTTGAGGGCCCTGAGCAGTCAGGTCCTGGAGCAAGCAGTGCTGCTTCCTCTCAGCTACCCTGACACCTTTCAGCCTAGTAACAGCATCCTGTAACTCAGCCACCTGCTGCAGGAGGACGTCCACCAGGGAGCACAGAGTGCAGCCCTGCCCATTGCGCACCCTCCTTTCAGGAGAGCAGTGCAGGTGCTCACTACACCCTGAGCTCTGCACTGCATCCTCCCCTCTCATTGGCTCTGTCTGAGTGCCTACACTGGCCACCGCTGCGGCAGCCAGAGCAGAGCTCCCAGACTGGAGCCTGACTTCTCAACCTGAAGAGCTATACATTCTAATTAAGAAATGCATTCATTGAAAGAGAGCCATGATATATATAGGCGAGATTATTTAGCTCCCAGGAAAAACACAGGTCAACTGTGGTCTATTTTTATTGATTAAAAGGAATGTCTAAGGTTTGGTGGCCCTAAAAGTTGTAAAAAGAACAGAAATAGTTTAACTCTGAATGCACTTTTTATTTTGTGAATACATTTACTTGTACTTTACAATTTCAGCATTTCTTGGGAAAATTTGGTGAGAAAACAATGAGGAAATTAGACTCATTATCTCACTTTGATTGACACAAAAGATGTCCTGGATTCAGCAGTAGCAGCAGTCATTTTTCTCCTTCTTAGTAGCTGGTGCAGTGCTGTGTTTTTGACTTTCAGCCTGGGAACAACACTGATAACACCCATGTTTTTAGCTACTGCTTAGTAATATTTAGTCTGACCAAGGACTTTCTGAGTCTCATGCTCTGCCAGGGAAGAGGGGAAGCCGGGAGGAAGCAGAGACAGGACACCTAACCCAAACTAACCAAAGGTGTATTCAATACCACAGCACGTCATGCCCGGTATATAAACTGGGGGCAGTTACCTGGAAGGGCTAGATCACTGCTCAGTTGGGCTGGGTATCGGTTGTCGGGTGGTGAGCAGTTGTATTCTCTTCCCTTGTTATTTCCTTTATTATCATTGATGGTAGTAGTAGTGTTTGTGTTATACCTTAGTTACTGGACTGTTCTTAACCCGTGGGAGTTATATTCCTTCAATTTTCCTCTCTATCCCTCTGGGAGCGGGGAGAGGAAGAGGAGGAGTGAGTGAGTGGCTGCGTGGTTTCTGGGTTGCCAGCTGAGCTTAAACCACAACAAAAGATAATAACAGCAGAAGTTCAGTCAGGGAAATAATAGTGATCCCTACTCTGAGCAGACAAATAGAGAGGTAAGGAGCTTTTTGCAATTTTTGTCTTTCTCAAGTATTGCAACTGAACTGTCCACTTAGCATTCTTTTTTTGGGTGTGTGAATGTGTTATTCTAATTTCTAAACTCAAAGTACTTGTTCATCTGAACTTGGTCTTCACATAGTAAATGTGTTTAACCATATGTAAGAATTAAGAGACAGGACGGTTAATTGTGTTAAAGGGTAGTAAACACACTACTACTTGGAGCAGTTTTCAAGATGTAGTAAACACACTACTGCTTGGAGCAGTTTTAAAGATGATTGATTCCCTATTATTTGCATTCTTGCATCTTGGATCCCACTTCAAGAAGCTGCATCTCTTCAAGCAGACAAATAATCCATGTGATTGCATTCATCCCAAAGCAACAACTTAATGACATTTTATTCTACTGGCTACACTATGAAAAAAATTGAAAAAAATAAGTGCTTATTTGTAAACGGCAGTAGAAACAAAAGGGAGCATGACTTCAAAATATTTTTCCCTATGTTATGGAAAGTAATATATAAATCCTTTATGCATTAAAAAGTCATTTGTTTTATTCTTTAATGTATTTTTTCATGGAGCATTAGAAGAATAAATACAAGCTTCTTATTAATGGACAAATGTTTACAAAGATCACTTTCTGAGAGTAATGAATACTCAGTGTAATATTCTGTATTAGCTATTTGCATCTATGGTAATACTGACCTCTATATCTAAAACTTTCAGCACATCAGAAATGTATTGACTGTTTCTTCAGGGGGAAAATAAACCATCTGTTATTTGTTTGTATTTTTCATTGAGGTGAATGTCCCTTTGAGGATTAAGCATTAATATACAGAAGCATATTCTTCTTCTGATTTTGTCCTGTCCTCATCCTTACGATGGCAACTGGTCCGAGGAGAATGCAAGGTTAGAAGTCTTAAATTTTCACAAGGGAAGTTTTCATAATGTCACAAGTTTCACTTTTTGTCTTTAGGGTGTGAGAGAATTCATGACTTTTTCTGATATTTTGAGGTAATAAAGTCTTGAACTGTGTGGTGTGTGCAATATCCTTTGCAAAGTAAGTTTTAGGATTGCTAAATTAATTTCATACTATATGGGGGGAAGAAAACTGCTCTTCAAACAGCATCAGTCTGCATGCACTTCTTCTGAGGTGTCCCCAGGTAGCGTATAGATAGATTATTTTCCACTGGGCAGAGCTAGGCAGGAACCCATTCACAACTGTAGCCTCAGTAATATAATTTTGCCATTGCTGAGGAAAGGACATAGACTTTGCATTGATCTGGGAGTGCGGGATCTCAGGGTTTATGCAGGTCTGCCTTGGCCACAGTTGATTTTATCATTTTTAGCAATGGCATAGTTGTCAAGCGACCATAGCCTCTCCTGGTTTAGTGTAAGCTCTGTGAATCCAACGTTTTTTAAAAGGTGTAACAAACTTAAGTTTGTCACTGTGTATCAAACAACAGCTCATTGAGGCTGAGGCGGCTGATGTGAAAGCTGTACCTCGGAACAAGGAGGAAGCAAGCTGATAAGTAAACATGTAAAAGTTACCCAAAAATTACCCAAGACTGAGGACAAAAGGACCCCACTACCATCACCCTGATCAAACTCCTCTCAATTCAGACCTCAAGGTTTTGATAACTCTTTTTAAACATTGATTATCTCTTTTTTTTTTTTTTTTTTTTCCCCAGGAAGAATGAAACTGCCTACCTCAGGATCCAGAATGAGTGTAACATTTGGGAAGAAAGCTTTGTATAGCTATTGAATGGTACCATTAAACAGGCTTTTCCTTATTAATTAAATACTTTACTTGATTGGATGTTTAAAACATCAGCCGGACTGACAAAGGATTCTTGTCTTCGTATATATGGTGTGTTCCCTTTCATATGTAACAGGATTTGGGTGCAACATGATCTGTCAACCCACAGTTCTGCCAATACATGATTCTGGCAAAAATGTAGTCTGCTATGGCTTTTCTTGAATGTCATGCCTGACGCATGCAGTTATAAAGAATAACATGCAGAAGCTTTAGCATGAGCTCTACGAGCACTAAAATCCTTACAAGAAGAAAGCAGAAAAACAGATGCTTGTTTTGCTAATCTAGGAGAAATGTGGTGGATATTTTTATTGTTTTTTAAAATCCACATGAGTCAGACCAGTGCAGAAAGGAAACTCTTAGAAGGTTTGCAGAGGTCTTGGTTAGATTTCCTTTGAGGATTCAGGACCAGTAGATCTGAGAATTATGATGCTTTTATAAATAAAGAAGATACAGTTGTTAACCCTTTCTGAAATACAATATAACAGTATTTGTATGCTAACTCTGCCTTCACTTGAATAACACTGCTAATATTTTGCTTTTGTTTCCTTGGTCTTTAAAGATCGAAATAGCTTGTACATCTATGATTATAACAACATCAACAAATAGGGCAAATAACATAAAAAGCTATGTGTTGGCTGCAGAAAAAAAAAAAAAAAACAAAACAAACACAAACCCCTTATTTTATAAAAAGAATTAATGTAATCTTGCATAATGAAAAAGAGATGCTGTCTTAGAGTTCAAATGTCTCAGTCTCCTCTTCAGCATCTGCACAGTGTAATTTGTACAAGGTTGTAACAAGTAATTCAAAAGAATAACAGTAGAATTTTTTTAATTGCAGAGTCCTGGACCATATTTAGATTTTAAGTAATTCTTTGGGATCCTAAAATTCACATTGCTGACAGAATGTGCAGCTAAAGTAATCTCATTTATTGCTGATTGCTGTTTATTACTGATAAGCCCTATTGGTATTTGATGCAGGATTAATGCTAATTAAGATTCAGCTTATATGTTTTCAATGTAGCTAATTAAAATGAGAAATTGATTTATTATTGGTCTCAGTGCGCAGTAACTTAGCTTTCTGGTAACTCTAGTGCAGTGGACCTTGGGACTTCTCCTGTTTCCAGTGATATCAGGGACAAGACTCCATCATGCCTTTCTGAATGTAAGTGATTTAGCCCAATACCCACAATTCTCCTCACTCAGTCACAAGTTGATATGTGTTACCTCATCTCAACTGTTTGGAATTACTTCAAGTATTTCTCTCTAAAGAAGATAAAGCTATATTTTACTATGTGGAGAAAAGTTTGTACCAGTGCAGAAGATGTCTGCCATAATGATGTACAACTTCAGAAATAGTCATTTTTCCTCACTGTTGCCCTGCTGTATCATCAATGTAATTAGAAGAGTTTTAGACTGATGCTCCATTACAAATCTATTTATTATTTTATTCCTTCTTGGCAGATAACTTTTAGATTAGTGGTGTTGACTTTATCTCTCAGTATTAGCTGATGCATTATTTGTGTTCACATTAAATGTAGAAAGATGTTTTATATATGTGATTATTTTCATCTGAAGTTGTTGGTCGTGTTAAAACGACAAATGCACTAAACGTTAATGAATGTTTTTGACCAGTGCTGTGGCACAACAAATTATTTTTACAGTCTTAATACAGAAAGAAGTCTTATTCTAACATAATTGTTCTAAGCGAAATTGTGAGGGAAGTTGGTCAACTATAAGGCAATTTGATATTAGTCTCCAATGGGAGACTGATTTACATCCTGATGTGAGTGCCGTAGCTCAGTATTGAAATAAAATGACTGCTCTGTTGATTAAATACATCTGTGTGGGGTAAAATGTCACCTTTGTCATGTGGAGACACAACAATATCATCATTATTTCCCATTGGGATTGCAAAAGTTATGGGAATGTTTTTCTGTTTTACCTCTTTTCAGTAACATTAGGGCTCCATTCAATCATACCTTTCCTTGAACACTTACTGGTTGTTGCTTGGAGAAGGTGGCATGATGACATGGTCTGTATTATTTTCATCTGTAGTCATCAAGGATGTGGAAAGAGACCATTTTCTGAATGAGGAGCATCAGCAAAGTGTCCTCCAAGGCACAATGGAGGTAACACTGTCTGAAAATGTGGGAGATATGACTTTCATCACAGATATTAGTTTCTATTAATATAGAATTATCAGCTTCAAATCATTAATATTTGAAGATGTGTTCATTGTTTCCATTTGTGATTAATCCCATTTGATGTAGAAATTCAGAAAGCAGATGAACATGATTTAGAAGGAGCAGTATCTTTCAGTGGATACAGAAGTAATAATAAGTAACAAAAATTATTGAAGGTGTGAAAAGATGATGGTAAAGAAGTAAAATCTAGTGGCTCTCTATTAATACCTTCTGTCATGATAAAAGCAGAGTTCATTGAACAGATCTTTAGATAAAAACCTCAGCATTTCTTGTATCATATGAATATGGTACTAAGTTCCTTAGCATTTGGTTCTATTCTTAATACTAATTTCATTAGAATGCTGTTATCTGGCACCTTCCTTTACTTTTGACAAATTCTGATTTACAGTTTCTTGGGATATTGAGTATGTTTAGGAATTGTGTATTCATCATTGTAAGCATTCTGAAATTTCCATATTACAGATTCAAATAATTTTGAAAAATAAAACCCAAAAAGTTCTTGCTGCCCAAAGGATATAATTGAGGCACTTTCAATCTCCTTACAACTGCACTATTCTTGATATTTGGCTTAAAATTGACTGCCTGCCAAAGAATTTTTTGCTTCTAAAGCAGACCAATTATGCTGTATCAAGACAAAAGTTTTTGCTGCTAAATTTCCAGAATTTCATTTTGTCATCTTTTCAGGAGACTGATATTCATCAAGTTCTGATGATATACCTATTGTTGGCATGGTTGGAAGGCCCTGTGCATATGTAGGCAAAAGGTCTTGTGGTTTAGAACCATTAAAAGCAACAACCTTAGGAGATGTCCTAAATGGCTACATATTTTTTCCTGAATATGGCATAAATATTTGCTTTCCAAAAACATTCCTGCATATAAAAAGTGGTCATACACCATTCTTTTCAGAGCATTTTATAGTTTATTTATGTGCAACACGGAGAAATATCTGGGCTCAGGTATCTTTCAAGGGCTTCCTAATTAGCAACTCCACCATCAATATAGGTAGAAATTATTTTCCTGAAGAATATTTGCCCTGTTCAGTCTCTTCTAGCCTGTGAAACAAATAATTATTTTTATGATTAAATACATGGCTCATCCTGTGTCAGTAAGTACATACTGGCAATACTGGACTGAAGGTTTATTTGAACACATTCTGACTGGAGGATCCAAGTAGTGCTGATGGAGAGCCGAGTTCAAGAAACTCACTAAAGCAGACATCCAAGGAGGATGCAAAACCTGGAGTTGCAGAAAGACATATGGGATGATGCTTTTATCATTGGCTAAGTCTACCACTCCCTGACTAGTGGCCTGTCATGGGTTCAGCAGTAGCAGTCATTTTTCTCCTTCTTGGTAGCTGGTGCAGAGCTGTGTTTTTGACTTTCGGCCTGGGAATTGCGCTGATAACACCAGTGTTTTCAGTTACTGCTTGGTAATGTTTTGGTCTGACCAAGGACTTTCTGAGTCTCATGCTCTGCCAGGGAGGAGGGGAAGCCGGGAGGAAACAGAGACAGGACACCTGACCCAAACTGACCAAAGAGGTATTCCATGCCACAGCACGTCATGGCCAGTATGTAAAACAGAGAGCAGAGACTCAGAAGGGTGGGGGTGCACTGTGTGGTCGGGCTTGGTATCGAGTGGTGAGCAATTCTTTTCCCTTGTGCTTGCCTTGTCATTATTATTATTGGTGGTAGCAGTAGTGATTTGTGTTATACCTTAGTTACTAAACTGTTCTAATCTTAACCTGTGGGAGTTGCATTCTTTCGATTCTCCTTCCCATCCCTGCGGGAGCAGGGGGAAGAAAGAGGGGGGAGTGAGTGAGCAAAACTGTGTGGCTGAAAGGCTTAAACCACGATATGGCCTCTTTGGACCAATTAAGAAAGAAGAATTTAGATGGTGAGAGGTAGAGTAACTTAGTAAAGTATGAATGCTTTGTTTTCCCCAAATGACATCCAAATTGATTCAATACTTTAAACATTATTTCTAACTTTGTTCTGCTGCTTCATTCTCCACAGTTAACAGGAAAACTAGACTCAGAATAGGGACAGTGACATAGTCAAAGCTGGATTCCTTATTTAGCTCACCGAATTATGGCTAAATTCATACTTTTCAAACATCAGTTGCTTACTCAGTTAGGTTCTGAGGATAGACTTTGCATCAAAGCATCCGTTTCCCCCCTTCTCCTAAGTGAATTGTCCTGTTTAAATTCTATTAGTCTTGCTCATTAGTTCAACAGTTCAGAAAGTTAATGTATTAATGTTTTTATGGAAAAATGCCAATCACTCCTAAACTATGCTTGAAGAGCCACTTGAATTGAAAGCATGCTTAACAAATTTAAATGTTCGTAGTACATTTTTAATAGATATAAATCCATGCATTTTTTTTCTACGCTGCTGGGCCTACTTAACTGGGCAATAGTTTGGTTTACTAATATGTACCACAAGCAAAAAAATATCTCCATAGTTCAACTGTTCTCTTTCTTGGATCACTTCCACACGTAATTTTTATCTCTATGTCAGTGATTGCAAAGTCTGAGACAGTTCAGTTTCGTTTCTTTTTCGGATGCAAGACATTATCTTTACTGTTATTTCTTTTATTACTACTAGTGGATTTAACACCGGTTTTCAATGTTTGGTACACATAATTGCCACTGTTCTGCTCATCTGTTATAGAAGAGAGAATTTCTAACGGTGAAGTTGAGAAAAGCGGGATAAACAATTATTTATTTATTTTTTTAATTTATTTTTGTTTTTTTTTTTTTTCTAACATCTGTCTGTCCCAGACAAGGCTTCCAACCTCCTGCAAGTCTAACTCATTACTGAATGTGTCACTTAAATGTCTTTTTGTGTGCAAGTAGCAAGAATTCTCTCTAGTGCATGTGTATAATCCTTGCAGCTGTGTATGTCCTCTCTGAGGCTATTCTCTGTGGTACAGTTACTGCTGCTGGTGCTGCTGCTGCAGAGGCCATGTAAGCAGTGGTTAGAAGAATAATGTGTTCGTCTTGGAAAGTCAGAAAGTGTCAGAATGTTCCAGGCTGTTTACGTAGGTATTACCATCTTTTTAATTTGGAAGCTTTGGTTGAAAAAAACCCTTCATTCTCCTGTCATGGGTTCAGCAGCAGCAGTCATTTTTCTCCTTTGTAGTAGCTGGTGCAGCGCTGTGTTTTCAACTTTCGGTCTGGGAATAGCGCTGATAACACCGATGTTTATAGTTATGGCTTAGAACATTTTGGCCTGACCAAGGACTTTCTAAGTCTCATGCTCTGCCAGGGAAGAAGGGAAGCTGTGAGGAAGCAGAAACAGGGTACCTAACCCAAACTGACCAAAGAGGTATTCCATGCCACAGCACGGCATGCCCAGGATGTAAAACCGGGGGCAGGAACCCAGAAGAGTTCAGTTCACAGCTCGGTCGTCGAGTGGTGAGCAATTGTATCCTCTTCCCTGGTATTTTCCCTGGTCATTATTATTATTGGTGGTAGCAGCAGTGATTTGTGTTATACCTTAGTTACTGGACTGCTTTTATCTCAACCCGTGGGAGTTACATTCTTTCAATTCTTCTCCCCATTTCCCTCCCCCCCCCCCCCTCAGATTGGGGGAGAAGAAGGAGGGGGAAGTGAGTGAATGGGCTGCGTGATTTACGGCTTAAACCACAACATCTCCCTAAACTAGGAAAAGACAAGCCTGCTTATTTTGCTCTTTTATCTATGTTTTCCTTTTTTTAAACTTTTTCTATGGCTAATGCAGAATAAAAACAGATAGAACAAAAATCAAAATCCAAAACAGGTTGAGTGGATGAGCAAGTAGGAAAGCCTGACGTTAGCACTGCATGGTAAATGTCATTGTTGATAGCGAAGGAACAACAGAGTTCAGAAGCACAGGAGTCTGGTGCTGGCCATTTACCGTATGTATTCCTATGTGTCTTTGCTCAAGTGCTATTTGAGTTCTTGCCACACTCTACAGTCCCAACTAGAAGTTAAATATCAGAAATTGAACAAAGCTCAAGGAAACTGAGAGAGCTTTTTACATTACCATGGCTTCATGATGTAAATGGTCTGTGGTTACAGTTCTGCTCATAGAAGACTTTGTTTAGACAGAAATTTTGGAGTTAATTTTCTTCCTTTAAATGTAAAAGTGCTGATGTGACATTACTAGTTGCCTCATTTGAATCTCTCCTTTCTACTAAAAACCTTCCCCAAAACCCCAAAATAAGCAACAAAACCTTGAGCTTTTGTGTGAGTTGTACTACATCCAGTTACCTTGAGAAACACATTTTAAACAGTTGTAATATGCTTGTAAAAATGTTTTAATTAAAATCTTATTCAATTCAGATGTATTAATTCTGGAAAGATTATCACTGCAGTCATTCACATAAGTATCTGAAAATGTTGGGTTGTTTTGTTTTGTTTTGTTTTGTTTTGTTTTATAAGAGAGGCACTTCAGCCACGAAGTTTAAGGAGTAAATATAACGAATAAACTTTATTTGGTTAAAATAAAGACAAACTGAGACACTTTAATCTTGATTTTTTCTTAATTTAACCTAATATCTTTCTCAAATTTTTGCCTAGTGTCTGCATAGACATAAAGTAAAATCAATGTTAAATTACATTACTTTCGATTTTTCTAGGTTGGTACGTTTAGGAGAATTTGTTTCCATGAGAACTGATTGCTGAGGAAATAATTCAGCTTACCTCTTACTGGAGTGATCAGTCAAATCCAGATTTTACTGCAGGTAAAATGTCCTGCACTGGCTGGGTAGAAGGATTACATTAAACTAGCAAGTTTAGGAATATATCAAGAAGACTTTTATTTCCTTTCATAATTGATAAAGATTGCCTTGTGCCTTAGTTAACATATTAAGACTTTGCAGTACAGGGTAGACCTGGTAGCCTAATCGCTGACTAATGTAGGTCCCCTATTTTTGTCTGCCTAAACTAGCTATAAGTTGGAGGTGCATTTTCATGTGTTTACATTAAACTACACTACTTTTAATTAGTTGGCTGAAGCTTAACATAGTTATTCAAGACTCTGGATGGACCTCCAGTTTTATAAAAATTGTCTGCATGAAAAACATGGGAAAAAAAGAATGCCAATGTGTTTTCTTAATGAATGTTTTTCTCCTGTTTCACTTGACTTTTTGCTCTCATAGGCTTGTGATATTTTACCTTCTGGATCAGCAGGAAAATAGTTTAAACTAAAGCAGATGTTGACAATTGCACCTCCTCAGCCTTTTGCTTTATGATCTTTTCCTGGTAGTCCTCTCTGATGATGTAAAAACATCCTGAGAATGCCCAAGCAAAGACAACTGTCATAAAGGGCCTATTGGACAGTGGGTCCTTCAGGCTTTGGGTTTTACTGTCATAGGATATGCTCTACATAGTTGCTATGCAGTTTCTATATGAACTCTATAGATCAGTTTCGTTCAGTAGCTGTTTCCTTTAGAATTGAAGCACAAAGTTCATATTTTTATCAGACTCTTTATTGCCATAGTATAAGCTACAGGAGAAAAACAATTAATGACTGTGCAGACTCTTATAAAAATGTATATTTGGAAGCAAAATGAATAATGTACGTGGTTATAATGTGACCAGTAAAACTGTAAGAACTTCAGAAGTCTGTACACATTATGTAACATTCCAATTTCATTTGTAGAAATGTGTTAAAAAAGCATATATGTATATGATTTCAGACATTATAATGACAGCAATTTAAAGATCAGCAAAAAACTCCTAGCATATTAGTATAACATTGACAAATAATTATTCTTTGAAATGTATATTAATCATGAGTAATTATGAGTACACTGTGGATTACTTTAAGCCTGCATTGTTGTTGATTATACACTCAAATTTGTATCTGGTTCTAATGGTCCTCATCATGTTCTGATCCCTGTAAGTAATTGATTGTGATAATTATTAAAATCATCATTAAATACTAGTGAATAGGGAACAAACGGAAAACAAATGCACTACAGGTATCTCTGCATTGCAGAATCCTCCCTCCTTGCACATACCCTTTTCTGCTCTTAGAATGGTTTGATTTATTTTATCAAAAGTGCATTACCATTTGCTCTTGATGTCTGATAAACAAGTCATCCACATGATGGGTCAACAACTACCTGTTACTGGACTGACTATAGTCTACAGATCCCCTCCCAAAGGGGAAATAAGGAAGGGTCTACAGTGAACCCAACCTACTTTCTATAATGTGTAGACATCTGTAGTATCCATCTGTCTCTGATATCTGTGTGAGAGGATGAATTGTTTATAACTCCTAAAACAAGCATTATAATAATCAAGATAGAATATGTCTTTCTCATATAACTTTACTTTTTTGAACATAGTGAATTAAATCTGATGATCAACAGCCCATTGACTTCAGTAGATACATTAAATTTTCCTCCTTTGGTTTAAATGATAAATGTTAGCACAATTAATGCAGATAATCAATAGTAATCTATGCTTTCTACTGTCTAATCATCTGGGTGAGAGTAAAACACGATGTGCTGTTTCAGATAACACCAGCTCTATAAAGACATGTGACATTCAAATGAAACATTTTTTAATAGCTTGTAGGAATAAAAAGAAGTAGCCGCAAGTATATAATTAAAAATATGAATTTTCTACCTAAATTTCTAAAACTTCTGTGACAAGCAATGTAATATAAAAAATGTAGCCTTTATCTCTAAGTTTTGTCAACAAAAGTCAACAAAGCATTGCATTGCAACTCATTACATTGCTAGTTTGCTTACCAGCAGTCTTTTATTATCTTTAATTTGCCTGACTTATTACTTTTGAAATACTGTTCTATCTAAATTTTAAATAAAGGTGATTAGATACAGCCCACATGGCTTCACGATAGGTCCTTTCTGCTGCCAGGGACCACTGTTGGCTCAAATTAGCACAATTTTTTAAAATTTAATAGTTTTAAGTCCCTTGTGATCTAATTTATGTGTTTATTTACATTCAAGGTAACATTTCTTTGCCCTGCTTCATCTTCTTAAATATTTAGTGAAATTTATAGAACAGATTTTTCTCTGCTGTATTAATTATCAAGTAACTGGTCATTCTCTTTTTATCTGCAAGTTGCACTGGGTTTCAGCTTGAATGCAGTGCTGATGGATTAAGGTTAAAGGTTTCCTTCCTAAAACCCAGGGCTGTGGTCCTTCATTATGCCTACTCCCTTATGCCTACTCCCTCCTCTTAGGATCTTGGACTCACTGGTCACTGCACCAAAGTTGTCCCCAGCTTTCACACTAACAATCAGCTGTTCCTTTTTTGTACGTGTCATGGGTTCAGCAGCAGCAGTCATGTTTAATCCTTCGTAGTAGCTGGTGCAGTGCTGTGTTTTCAACTTTCGATCTGGGAACAGCGCTGATAACATGGATGTTTATAGTTATGGCTTAGAATGTTTTGGCCTGACCAAGGACTTTCTGAGTCTCATGCTCTGCCAGGGAAGAAGGGAAGCTGGGAGGAAGCAGAGACAGGACACCTGACCCAAACTGACCAAAGAGGTATTCCATGCCACAGCACGTCATGCCCAGTATGTAAAAACTGGGGCAGGAACCCAGAAGAGTTCAGTTCACAGCTCGGTCGTCGAGTGGTGAGCAGTTGTGTCCTCTTCCCTGGTATTTTCCCTGGTCATTATTATTATTGGTGGTAGCAGCAGTGGTTTGTGTTATACCTTAGTTACTGGACTGTTTTTATCTCAACCCATGGGAGTTACATTCTTTCGATTCTTCTCCCATTTCTCCCCCCCTTCGGAGTGGGGGGGGAAGAAGGAGGGGGAAGTGAGTGAATGGGCTGCGTGATTTACGGCTTAAACCACGACAGTACATATGAGGCCAAGCAAACCACCTTCTCTCTTCCATCACCTGTATTGGCTCCTCAGACATCTATGTCCGGAAACTGTCACCAGTGCACTATAGAAATCTCCTAGTTTTTGTGCCCTACTGTGTTGTCTTTACAGCAGATATCAGGATGGATAAAACACTAGATCACTGGTATTTGTAAAGCATTGCATGAAGATATGAAGATACTAGATACGGGTTTTTTAATGCTTAGAAGTCTTAAAGTTCTGTCATACAAAATTAAAGTTCTGTCATCCAAATAAACTAAGCAAGTTTTATACGAATTCATGGAAAAGTGATTGCACTAAACTGGTTATATATAATTTTATTGAAATGCTAAGGATTACAAATTTGTTTATATGTTATTAACACAATGATAATTATATTTCTTTAGTGCATTGTAGTTATTATACATTTTTATTAGGAATCTGGAAAGGTATGAAAATAAAATGGCATATATCAAGTGGATTGAACGTGTTTAGATAATATATCCCAAAACAGAATAAAGAAAGAGCCATTAGCTAGTTGCATCAATGGGAATACTCTTGGTCTTATGTTATTTTTCTTCCAAATCACTGATCAAATCTTCACTGATAAATGTGAATGTGTTGCAAAATTCAAGGAAATGTTTATTAATATAGAGGATGCAGCACTAGTACAATGTTATTTGTTTATTATCCAGTTATGAGAATGTTATTTTTTACTGTGATGAGGTGTATGATCATACCTCAGTAATAAAGAAGTTATTTGTTATGCGTATCTTGCTTGCCAGATTAATTATTGAGAAGATATTTTGAAAAGCTATAAGAACAATTGTAATATATAGTGGCTTGGAATTATTATGTAAGTTTAAAAAGTGGTATAGGTGGAAAAATTAATCTGGATTAGAATGGCTGGGCATGACTGATGTGCGTTTGGAAATGCAAGGAAAGTAAACCTTGCTGGCTGTACAAAAGAGAAATACTGGCTGTGTCTATATTAACAAGGGCTTGGTTTAAAATGACTGGACCTAGGAAGTAAAATGTGTAGTGGGAATCCTGTCCAAACTATTTCTTGGTTATCTTTACCTGGTGATTTTATGTGGAAAAACATTCAGTTTGGGCTTGTGATTGCAGTCTCCGGCTTTTTCGTTCTTGTTTCCCTATGGTGCCAACCAAAGCATTTTCAGCACTAAAATTTCGATCTGCCTCCAATTCTCGTTGGAAAATTTAAATTAAATAAATCATTTAAACATTTCAGTAGCTGTTATTACTGCACTATCATAATCTACTTACGCATTTCAACTTGTCAAAGAATGATGTGCTGTTATGGGTGTTTTAATGGAAAAATATATTAAAAATACCAGGGTTATGTAAAAGATGTTGCAAATGAGTTCAAAATTAAAGGCACTTCATGCCCTTTATTGGATTCCTACTATTTTGCTTGTTTTCAAGCTAACGGCTGATAATATGTGATGAGAATGCAAACATTGAGCTGGTTTGAACTGTCATGCATAAAGATTTCACATGTTGCATATAAATATATGCATACTGTATTTACATTTCATCCAGATAAATGCAATGCAGACGTCAATCTATCCAAAGGGGAGATTGCACGTGGATATTGCAGTACATTTCAAGTAAAGACTTTAGGCCACCTTTTTTCGGTACAATTGTGAAGATTTGCAGAGAACAGGTACTATGGACTGCTTTTAAAATCATCTTAACTGAGACTCCCTGTTGCATCCTGGACTCTGGACTGATGTGCAATTGTTGATGTGAATTTTATGCTCCAAAATCCTCTAGATGACAGAACAATTTTGGCAAATCTGAAATGAGGACCAAGTACCTGAAATATGCAACTATTTAGGATAAGCCTTGAGTAAAACTAACTTCATAATCTGGCTTTATATTTAGATGAATTGATATTAGTGCTTCATACGTTGTCTTCTCAGGTTTATGCTAATATTCCACAGTTAGGGAAAGTTAAGCAATGAAAACATAAACTGTCTATTATGTAAGACTGAAAAACTGTGTGTGATTAGATAGAATTTTCAACAGGAAATTCTGTTTTATAAATTAAATACCCCCAAGATCCTCAGAGGTGAGTGTTGGGAATGAAGTTTATAGTAAATTGATAAAACAATTTCTCTTTTAGAAGACTAGATGAAATGACATCCTAGACACATGACTGTGTCTAGAATGACATTTTTTAATTATTTCCTTTCCCAACAATTCAACCATGAACATTTTCAGAAAGAAAACCAACCCAAACCCAAAAAACAGCTAAGAAAGATTTCTCTTTTCAAAAATATTTTAGGCTCCTTTAAGTTTCATCCATATATGACAAGTAAAACAGAATACTTCATCTGTATTTATTTATTATGATGTTTATCTATAACTAGACTTTGTAGTGATGTCTGGAAGGTCAAATTTTGCCTGCCTGTTATCTTTGCATACTTGCCAAAGCTAGTCTGGAGTATTGATAGGCTTAGAAAAATGAAGGGGGAGAGAAGTCAGAAAAGCAGGTTCAGAATTTAATTTAAAAATAAAACCAAAACCGCAAATAACTCTCTCCCTTTTAGGGTCCAGATTTATTTCAATTACACTGGACACAAGAACAACTGGATTTAAATACTTGTCTATATTAACTCTGAAGAGTTTTACAGTTAGTTAACACTAGTATATAGAATCGTAGAATCATACAATAGTTAGGGTTGGAAAGGACCTTGAGATCATCTAGTTCCAACACCCCTGACATGGGCAGGGACACCTCCCACTAAACCATGCCAACAAAGGCTATGTCCAACCCGGCCTTGAACACCGCCAGCAATGGAACATTCACAGCTTCCTTGGGCAACCTATTCCAGTGCCTCACCACCCTTACAGTAAAGAATTTCTTCCTCATATCCAATCTAAACCTCTCCTGTTTAAGTTTGAACCTGTTACCCCTTGTCCTCTCACTACAGTCCCTAATGAAGAGTCCATCCCAAGCATCCCTATAGGCCCCCTTCAGATATTGGAAGGCTGCTATGAGGTCCCCACGCAGCCTTCTCTTCTCCAGCCTCAACAGCCCCAACTTTCTCAGTCTGCCTTCATACGGGAGCTGCTCCAGTCCCCTGATCATCCTCGTGGCCCTCCTCTGGACTTGTTCCAACAGTTTCATGTCCTTTTTATGTTGAGGACACCAGAACTGCACACAATACTCCAAGTGAGGTCTCCTCTCTCCCATAGCTGCTAAACAGCACTTTTTGCCTTTTCTTCAATACATTTCCCAGAGGCACCACCATTTTGGTCTTAGCTTTGGCCAGCAGTGATCCATTGGATCCAGCTGGAATGGATTGGAATCTGCTGTGTCCAACACAAGGCAGCCCCTGCTGCTACAAAAACCTGCCCTGCCAAATATACCCCGCAGAGTAAGTGTGGCCAATGTGGCTTAGATATCAGTTGTTTGAATAGCTGTATGTGCTACATGTAACTTGATTGGAAAAATGCTTGCTTTCTCCTGTGATTTTTTTAAATTGAGCTGCCTTCTCAGGTTTTCTCTTTTAAGTCTTACGAAAATGTAACTAAAAACATCCAAATACACCAATAGCAAAATTCAGCATGAAATTGAAAAAAACCTCCAGCATGAAATTTAAAAAATAACGAAAAGTGGGTATTTTAGTAAATCTATCAATTTTAGTAAGTTCACTTTGCCTTAAAAATTTCTAACCTACTAACTGGAAGCTTATTAATATATTTAGAACATATTTAGGCAAAGTGAAAATTGCTCTCTTAATGTACTTTTACAGGTATTACTTGTGACCTGGTATAGTGACAGAAACAGCACAATGTCCCATTGCCCACTAAATGCCACTGATTGGAGTCATTAAGAAAAAAGAGAACTGCACAAGAAGGAAAGCAGTAACACATAACTTAGATTTCTTTTTTGCCTGACTGTGCATGGCCTTCAGGTATCTCCAGAGCATATCTGGAGCATCCTTGGAGTTAAACATCTCCCTTTTGAAAATTTAAAGACCAAAAGAAGTTTGCATATCAAACTCTATGGGGCATTCTCTCTACTGTTAATGGATGCTTAATGGAATGGAATCTCTGGAATAATAGCCTATCAATCAATAACTTCATGCTTCCTAGAGCTCTGCCTCCTGGAAGTGTAAGACCTTAGATGGGGCAGCTGCTGCTTTATCAGCACCCTGGTTTGGGTTTGTTTGTTTTCCTGAGATGTTACCTATTTCTCAAACTGAACACAGGCTTTTTTTTTTTTTTTTTACTGTAGGTGAGCACTCTCACCAGTAAGTTATCATGGAAAAGTTTGTCCCTAAAATTTAAGAGTTCTTGCTGTATGTAACTTATCTTCTCCAGGGTTCCTAAATCTCATAACAAAACAGGCTTGAGGAAGCAACTGAGGCTTCAGGAAGACAGTGCTTTCCTCTTCCAAGCAGTATATGTGTGCTGTTGGTTTAAGCCTAAGGCTAAGTAGAGAAAGGATAAAAGACTATAGCCATCTACTTACAGTCCTGAAGAAAAGGGAAGGGGGGGAGGATAGATTGCTAAATGTAGAAACACTTCAGATGTTTTAATTCCCGTGGTTATGAAAACTATTTCAACAAAGTACTCTTGCATCTTTATGAGATAACTGAGATTTATAGTGATGGGAAATTCTATCTTCTCACCTATCTTGCCATTAGTGAAGCATTTAATTCAGTACTATATTGAAAAATATAGGTTAAAATGAAGAAGACTGGCTTTTTGTAAAAAAAAGTACAGGAAAAAATACCTGAAGGAGAGGAATTGATTTGTGTCAAAAAAAAAAAAAAAAAGAAGATTGCTAGTGATATTCTTGAAGTTTAGGTTGTAATAGAGAACTTATTTAGTATTTTTTATTAACTTGATGGACAAAAATAAAGGGAGAAGTAAAATTATGTAACGCTTGGTTGTTTTTTTATTTAAATAAATGTTGGAAGTCACTGTCAGTAAAGAGAAAGATCAAAATATCTTATTGGAAGGATGACCTTTCATATACAACCCCAACCTGTATGCCTCAAAATCTGCAATGACAGAACAGGACTTAAACTCAGTAATATAAAAGTATGGCTAAATGCTTTAGCTAAGAAAATTACCAAAATCTGAAGTGAAAAAGGCTTGAGTCAGTGATAGGATTGCAAGGCATCACCAATGAGCTGTAGCTACTAAAAGGTGATGGCAGTTCTCAGATGCATGAAGAAAGATACACTTGCATGTGTGAAGAGTAATTGTCATGCACTGATGATTCATCATCTGCAGTACAAAGTATAGTTCTCTTCACTCCTAGTAAAGGTGGAAAAATTAAAAAAAAAAAAACCAAAACAACCAACCCTCTATTAAAATAATATAGGGAAGAATGTAATTTTTCTAAGAAAGAGCACCAAAGGACTGTTTTATTTAGCAAAATGAAGGTAAAGGATCACATGATTGTTCTCTTCACATTTGTTGAGGCACAAGAGCTGTTCAAACAAAATGATAGTTCTAGCATAACTGCAAGTGGAGTGAAACTGGACAGGAATACATTTTTGTAAAAAAAGAAGAAAAGGCTTTGGCACTGGTAAGAATGAGATTTTTTGAACAGTAGCTAATAAAAGTAAGTGGCATAAGATACCTAACTTTTTTTTTAAGGTGGAATTTGATAAATGTATCGATTCACCTAAAGAATGTGGTAGAAGGGGATGACTGAGGAAATCCTGAGTTCCTACCTAGAATAAGATACATTACTGGTGGATATCACAGAAATATTTAAGATGGACTGACCACTTGTCTATCATTCTTCCTACCTAGTAGCCTTGAGGAATTCTGTGAATTAACTGGCTGCAGTAATTTATTTTTCCAGGTGATACCTGAGAATTCCTGCTGATCACCCAAGGCACATCCCATATAGCTCTGCTGGGATTTTTGAAAGGTTTACCTGCTCTTTGATGCAATATATATTCTGCTTTGGTCACATCAATTTCCTTGAAACATAAGCAGCAGTAGAAAACTACCCAAAGCAGATCATGTAGCTATCTACTCTGATTATATCTAAGTATTTATGAGTTTGCATAATTGCACTGAAATTTATTTCTCTTCAGGAGCTTGAGGACATACAGAGCTATAAAAGATTTAATACAGCCAGAAATATTGTTATTTCTTTCTACTGGAGTAAATGTATGCATTTTGTTATTTGCTTTCTTTTCTCAAAACAAGTGCTATAAATGACGAATAAATACTAAAAGGCTGCACACCACTGCATCTCTCACACAAAGGAAAGTAATTTTTAAAATAGCTCTATCCTTTGGACAAGAAAGAGAAGAAACATTCAGAATAACAAGGTGCTTTGGCTATACAACAGTTTTGTAAAAAAGGAATCTATGAAAGGTTTCCCATTAAAAATTTGGCTGCGCTCTTTTGTGATAAAAGATGAAACATCAGTTGTGTTCCATTAAATTTAATGAAAAATGTTACTTCACTGTCCTTGTTATGCGTAAATAAATTGGGAAAGATTATAGATTTTATCTTAAATATAGGAGGCATGTATTAAAAGTGTAAATCTTGAAATCAGAAAATTTCACCAACTGAATTCAAGTATATTTTAAGTAAGTCACCAATGCCTTTTATATTATCTACTGTCTTCCTTGGAAAAAGATTTCACTAAGTAGGATTTAATACCAATTTAATAATATGCTAAGCACATGTTAAATACATATACTGATTCAAATGACAGAAGGAAATTTTGGTGTCTTGCATTAGAATTTCTAGGAGACCAAAACAAAACAAAACACAGCAAAATAAACAAAAAGAAATAATAAGAAAACATCTTGTGTAGATGGAACATGGAAGGAAAGAAGAGAAGTACATCCTTAACAACAGTTCACACACACAGAAAATATTTTGCTATACTTCTTGTTATTTTGTGCTAATGTCCATTGGGGTTGGAGACCAGATAACCATTTTTCTTCCAAAGTTATCAAAACTATTCTTAAAATACATTACATAATCTTAATGAAAGTTATAATGAACTAAAAAAAACACCCTTAAAGATTAACAAGATCCAGTTCAACAAGGATTCAGGCAAAGTACTATGCTTAAACGGCTAATTCCAAATAACCAGAAATTTTGTACAAAGCAAATGAATGGGTTCTTCTCACGTGTGGTTCTCACTTTTCAGCACTGAACAGCAAACAGTTATGTTTATTCATAACTGGATTTATACTCGTTCATGTATTTACTGCTGCCCCAGAACAAAGAAGAGATGGGAGGCTACTGCAGCTTGTTATGGATACAGCTGTCAGAGCCAGCACTGAAAACTGAAACTGTTGCCTAAGCCTCCACGTATTACTCAAATTCAGGCATAAGAAGGCCCAAGAAAGAGGCAGTAATAGTTAAGAGTAATGGTGGGGAAAATTTAAGTTACCTGATACTTATTTTTTATGCATCATTTAGCCCTCTGAAGGCTTCATAACTTAGGTAATGTTTTGTGATCTCATTGTTTCATCCTGTTCTAATAGTGATTGAAAAGGAAGACATTTTCAGCTTTGAGGAAAAATTCAGCTATGGATAAGAATGTTTGCAAGCGCAGAAGCAAACTGGGAAAAGGCTGCAACCTAACAGCCTTGAAGGAAAAGATAAAATAGTGATTTTTTTACATATCCTGAATAAAAAAAATCTTTCATTTAGAATGCTCAATTTGTTTGTGAGAAATACCTGGAGGGAGATTAATGAAAGAAGAAACAGTGGGAAACTAAAAAAAACCCCAAGATGTAGGTATAAAAGTCTCCTAAATGAACATGAAGCCCCACAAAGACCTGTAATGTGCATGATTCATACAATGAGGATGGCCTGAACACATGTGTAAGGACTGAAAAAAACTGTTTAGATTCAGTGCAGCTGAATTTGGCATTGTGAGTTGAGCTCTTGTGTCTCAGAAAGTATGGCTATCCTACCCAAGATCTACAGGCATTTTTCCTGTCAAAACCTCTATGCAATGTATCAAATGTAATCTTTCTGCTAAACATCAATGTCATCTACCAAGACACAGAATCATTTTCTGAGTGTTGTTGGCCTAGTAAGCCCTGGATTTATGGGTATGATTGATGTGTGGTCTAATGGGACAGAATGTTACAAGTATTAGATTTTGTTTTGTTTTGTTTTCTGATATGACCGTCATCTTGATGCCTGCTACTGTCCAGTGCCCTTCAGCCTGTACTCTGCATGCAGGTTTCTGACCTGTTATATATTTCATGAGGTCCCTGAGAGGCATGGTAAACTTCTGGAATGAATTTAAGATGGTTGCTCCTCTACAAAGGTAATTAATAGCTTGTGTGAAAAAGAAAAACCAAAAACCAACACCCCACAATATTTTAACAGTTCCTTTAGGCTGAGAAACACATTTTTTTTGAGAGGTTTTAGATAGTTCTGGCAACCTATTACTGCATATAAGGCAGCAGGACATTGCCAACTGTGGATGAAAACTCTATGAGGTAAAGAGAAATTTTTAATTTCATGCATCATTTGTAACTTTTTTTCACAAACTAATTTCACAAACTCAGAAAGTTGTTAATAAAAGCTAACGAGAGAGACTAAGTGCTCTCCTTCACCTTTCTTCAAATTTTTCTAGTATTGGTTTCTAATTACCAACTTCTGTGTTAATTAGTTAGAATAAGTCTCAACTTTTGGACTAAAGTTGTTTTGTCTGACAAACCCACTGGTGAGACAATGCATATTTATCGTACCAAATAATATTTCTTTCCTTCTTTCACTTTCCTCCTCCTTTTTTTTTTATTTTAATTTCTAACTGAAATAAAAGTTTAATTCCGTTGTTCACTTCCTGCTGTACAAATGGGCTGGAAATAGCTATCTAAGCCTCTTGAAAGCTGAAGCATGAAATTTTCAGTGTTAAGAAAAGCAATTGGTTAAGTGTCCATACCCATAAAGTGCTCCCTAATAAGCATTCAAAATCACTAAGCAAAATCCTGTCTGTTTTATACTGGGTAGATACTATCTTGTTTATTTTACACAAAAACTTTTAACTCTTAAGAGTTTTATAGTACAGAATCCCTCTATCTTCTTTGATATAAGGAACATACAAAATTGAAACTTCTTATCCTATTTTATTCCATGTTAAGTATTTTCAAAACTAATAATAAATAGACAAACCTTTTGCAGTAACTTGTAGTGAATGTTTCTTTTAAGGACACAAACTGTAAACAGGATAGCTTCTGATTGCAGTTAGACATATAATTGAAGGCCCTGGTGGGCAAAATTTTATACACCTGAAAACAAGCTGAGTGGCTGCAGTCTAATCACCTCTTAAAATGCTTTAAAATGGTAATGAGCAAGAATTTTGTTTTCAAAGGGGAAAGATGAGAAAAAAATCCATCAAAATGTGTTCTGAGAATTCAGAACACACGGGGGTGTAGTTTCAAAACAGAAACTGGCAGTTGAGAAACAAATCCTATTATTGCTTAATAGGATTTTGGGGCAGAATTGCCATAAAATGACCGAACACTTACTCCACAGTAATTTCAGATTCAGCTGAGGAAAAAAAATTGGTGAAAAAAAATTGGCAAAAAAAAAATATTTTTTTTTAGTGGAAGAGTCACATTCCGCAGGAGAGAGCCAGTCAATTCAATCTATCTCACTTTGAAAACCACTAAGGCATTTGTCCCTTAACATGCTTACTCTGAAGCTAAAATTCTAAATTAGAAAGAGTTTTTTTTAGCCCAACCAAGGGCTTCTTAATTTTGCTTTGGGGGAAGAAAGTGGGACTTCTACATTCAGTGTGAAAAGACGAAGGTCGATAATGGTTTGTGGAGATGAACAGCAAAACACACTTTGCATTTTTCCCAGATCTGATTTATAAGTCACTGGAGTATGATTTAAACTTGCAGTACCAAGAAGTCAGGAGAGTGTTATATTCTCTTCCGTAGCATACTGTTGTGCTGAGTCTTCACATCTTACCCTGGTTTAAAATACATCATGGGAGAATTGATGTAATAATTTTAGAGTGCTTTCAAAACTCTAAGGATTATATTTTTATTTTCATGAGCTTGTAACTTAAGCACAATACTGAATACATTTTGTCAGGGTTGCCTGATTATTTTTAGGGGGAAAAGGAGAAGTTTACTGATTATTAGGAGCTAGGAATGGGTCATGTTGCCACTTGAGAGATGAAGTCTCTAATCAGATGTTTGGTCTGTATAATTCTGCCTCACACAGGCAGCTGGTTTGGCATGCTGAAACCTGGAGAAACATTCTTTTCATCCTCAGTAGGATGAAACCTTCTAACACAGAGCAGCTTCAAGAAGAAACAGCAAATCCCAAATCCCTCATCAGCGAACAGAGTGGGTCACCAAAGCAGCTCTGTGTTTTCCATTTTAAGGGGTCTTTTCAAATTATAAATTTAAATTTTTATTCTCTAGGTAACTTTCTTTACAGAAGGTTGAAAATCTACTGTGCAGAAAACAAAGATGAAGATTTTAAAATATGACAAGTAAGTCTGTTGCCTCCCTCAATGTTTTTGGTCAGAACAGGTGCTCTACATTTTATTCATGTACATTTTTTTTCCAAAGGACAAGGCATTGATGCTGGACACACAAATGTAGGCATTCAGTCCGAAAAATTACCTCTGGTAAAATTTACTAGGTATTTAATTATCTATCAGGCCTTCCAGTTTTCATATTTGCAACATATTCAGTATGATTGTCATTGCTTCACTAAAACAAATTTTCTTTCCACCTGACGGTAGATGCTAATTTTGCTGCTAACTGTTCCAGAACAGGGATTGTATCCTTCCTAAAATGCAGTTATAAGCTTCTGGAAAAAGGTCCTGTCAACCTTCTTTCACCTACTGCTAACTAGAAGAGTATACTTAATGTTATCAAAATGAGTATCAAAAATCTCATTCTTAAATATTTCTTGTTCTTCAAGGAGCTCAGCATTTGTTGTACCAAATACCTAAAAAGGAATAATACATGGATGGAAAATTTTAGGATTCATTTTCAGCAATTTTATCCAAACCAGTGGGATTTGGCAGAGTTCCTTACCTATCAAAAGAGGAAGATGTAGAACTAGAAAACCATTTAAACTTTGAAAACCAGCAAACACAAAAATTTTAAAAAACCCTGTCCTGGGTTCAGCAGTAGCAGTCATTTTTCTCCTTCTTAGTAGCTGGTGCAGAGCTGTGTTTTTGACTTTCGGCCTGGGAACAGCACTGATAACACCGATGTTTTTAGTTACAGCTTAGAATGCTTGGTTTGACCAAGGACCTTCTGAGTCTCATGTTCTGCCAGGGAGGAGGGGAAGCCGGGAGGAAGCAGAAACAGGACACCCGACCCAAACTGACGAAAAAGGCTTTCCATACCACAGCACATCATGCCCAGGATGGAAAAACTGGGGGCAGGAACCTGGAAGAGTTAGTTTACGGCTTGGTCGTCGGGTGGTGAGCAGTTGTATCCTCTTCCCTTGTACTTGCCTTGTCATTGTTATTATTGGTGGTAGCAGCAGTGATTTGTGTTATACCTTACCTACTGGACTGTTCTTATCTCAACCCATGGGAGTTACATTCTTTCGATTATTCTCCCCATTCCCCTCCCCCCCCCCCCCTCGGAGTCAGGGGGAAGAAAGAGGGGGGAGTGAGTGAGCAGGCTGGGTGATTTATGGCTTAAACCACAACAACCCCACAACAACTGTTTTTGTAAATGTTTGCTAAGTGAAACTGGAAGCGAAATTTTCCAATGGTCTTGCCATGGCAGTAATGGGGACCAGAAAGATGACAAGTTGTCAGACAACACATTGAAGGCTTCTGAAAGCAACTTTATGATCACAGTGGCCTGTGATGTCCAGGGTAACAACTTCACAAACTATGTCCTCCTTTTCTATTTCACTCTCAAATCCTTGGCCCCCATAAACATATTTGTAGCAGAGAGAGAATAAAACAAACATGACAAGTGAATAAATTAAGAAGTAATTTGATAGATATTAAATAAGGCATTTAATTGGATTGCTTTAGTCCCATAAACTTCTCATTAGCAGCTTTTTATTTATGATACAAACATGCATCCTCAGCACTGAAAAATTCATATGCTTCTTAGACATATGCATAACTATAGGATGGCAGACTACAGGGTCTTTTTAATAGCAATTACTTCTCAACCTGTAATCTGCATGAGACAAAAATCTTTGGGCCAGACTCTCTCTCAGTTACCAGAGCACACTGGAAAGCAGCTTTTATGTCTTGCCAGTTTTATTTTAGCTTGCTATTTCTGTTTGCATATTTGAAATGATTTTATGACAAAATAATTCCTGGCAATGTTGTGTGTGTTTAAGTATTATTTTTTATAATATAAAGTAGAAACATAATAATAATTCCTTAGAGACTGCAGTCTATTTCTTCATAACTATTTTCTTGCTTTGTGTGGGGCCACAAGTTTATCACTATTACTTCACCCACGAGTGAATTGCAAGCATTTAGAGAAACATATTTTAAATAGGAAAATAACAAAGTGAAATTTATTTTGGAACAAACATCCCTCCCCTTAGAAGAATGCAATGATTTTTACACTTATGTGTAAGAAAAGGAGCTGTATTTATGGCCTGCTGGCTTTGGCACCTTGTTTTTAAATATTTGTTCTTATCAAATGCTTGTCATGCCATGATATCAAAAGAGGGCAAATGTCTAGACAAAAACTTTCATCTTCCAAAAAATCCAGGGAAGCCAGTGAAATGTCAGATTGGCTTTAACCTTGTTTGTTTATTATATATATCTAGCATTTCTAGTGCATCCAGCAATAAAACAAGTAGACTTTACAAGTCCTTATCTGCCAGTAGTAGTTTCAGGTAAGGAATTGAAGTACTGCAGTTGAGCTGGGATTTTTCTACTTCAAACTCAAATATCAAAATACCTCTATTCAAACACCTATCTCCTTTTTTTTGGCATTGTATGTCTCTTAAATTTAATTAGCCTTTTACATAATTTGCAAATACTGAAATCTCAGTTTTATGTCATTCTCTATTATGGACAGTTATAAACTATGGCAAAAAGATGCATTAGGAAAGATGAGTTAGGTCATACTGACCTCATCTTTTGCATCTAATTTCACACTTTATTGCAGCCTGGATTGTAGTTCCAGTGCTGTTTCTTGATTACAAGTTGTAAGTTAGAAGTGGGAGACATAGTTTTTACCACCAGATTTTATAGTTGCTACTAAAAGCTAAAGCATCTGTTGGAAAGGCCATCAAAGGTAAACCACAGAGAGCATTAAGGACAGCTTAAGTCGTGAATGCTGTAAATTCCAAACATTTTTTCATCCACACCTACAGATAGCTACAAAACCTGCTTATGCAGACTCACACAGGAGCCCTCAGGACAACTGTATACTACAAAAAGGCAAATGGAGATGTCTGTTACATTCCTTTCTGGTGTTGGTTTTTCCAAAATATATAAATAAGGAGAAGTGACACTCATAAATACTAAAAAATGCTAAAAGAATGAAGCAGAATTTGGATCTCTATGCTTAATTTATGTTGGTTGGTATGTGCAGCTGACCATATCTAGTTCAGGCACCTGTCATGCCAGGTGCCATGTTACAGGTTTTTTGCTCCATGTGGGGAGAGGAAAATAAGTCTGGTGAGGTCAGAAAAAGGAATAGTGTAATATCCGCACCCAGAAATTCAGAAACTCTCAGTCTACTGGCATAGGAGTTTCTGTGAACACAGCACTCAAGTCACAATAGAGAAGATAATACAGCGATGTAACTGGCAACACAGTGAAACAGATGAAAACAGGTGCTTCTGAGTAAATTGATATCATTCCATGATTTGGGTACTAAATGTGGCTCTTTCACAATGGCAAGATGCTAATCTGAGAAGCTAAACTAAGTTACTTGGAATGGAGATAAGCCTAAGTCTCTCTTTTGTTGATCACTTTGAATGTGTGCTTAAATCTATGCCTACCCAGAAGACAAAGTTCATAATTCTTAATGTACTTTTATTGATATAACTAGGACTGAAACAATGTGCTTAGAAATTCAAATCCTTACTTTAAATAAATATTTAAGAAGCTAATGCTAAAGAGTTATAATAGCAAATTTAATAATTTCTCAAATGCGAGAATATCTTTAAGCCTAGATAAGTCATGGATAAAGAAATAAGTTGTCATTAAACCCATGTTTTCTTTTTTTTAATCTGCTTAAATCACAGTTTCTTCTGTATTAGGACCAATAATAGGAAAAACATTTGAAAAAAAATCAACCCAATAACAAAAATAAAACTAAAAAAAACCCAAACCACGTTTGTGTTGGGTAGGCTTCTTTCTCTTAATCTAGTGGCAGTTCGGGACAAGTACCAGGCTGCAAAATTTAGATTTCAGAAGGGAAAATTTCGTGATAGTTAGGGAACTGCCATTGTATGTTAAACACTGGTTTTTTTAGTTTTCAGTTATCCACTTGACATTTATGTAGATCTGATTTTCCCATGTATAAAATACACACAAGTCCTCATTGTTTTGCAAAGTATCAAAAGTTGTACAGAAACAAGCTATTCAGTTCATATGTGTAATGACAAGATTTAATCTTCTTTCTGGTATTGCCCTTACATTACTCCTACATGGATCGTTTGGGTGCTGCTTCAGGTGTGAAGTTGTTCCAAGGTGTGCGTTTGGGAAAAAAAAGTGACGTCAGTCGTTTCAGGCAATCAAATAGATTAAATGGACTGGAAAGTTTGATTAATTTTTCATTAGAACCATATTAGGAAGAAAAGTACCAAAATATACTGATCTGATTTGAAGTGGTGGAGTCACCATCCATAGAGGTATTTAAAAGATGGGTATATGTAGCACTTGGGGACATGGTTTAATGGTGGACTTGGCAGTGCTACATTAACTGTTGGGCTTGGTGATCTTAAAGGCCTATTCCAAGCTAAGCAATTCTATGATTCTATGATTTAGGGCTTTGTTATACATAGATTTGGCACAGAAGGCATTTCTGCAAGTAAAACAGATTATCTCAATTTTTAAGACAAGCTCTAAGAAATCTTATGCTGTGTTCTAGATTAAAATCATCTTAATTTTATTAGGCTATAGCTATTTTCTGTCTTTGATACAGACGAATAACTGGTAAACTGACTAGTAAATGGTTTAAACTAAATAGGAAAAGCACTTTTATTCTGAAATGAAATGTAGCCATTTAGTTTTATTCAAGGACAGCTATTACTCTTAACATTCACACTCTATTTTACCTACATTAATGCTCTAGTTTAAAAAACTGTCAGGAAATGAGGCAAAATACTTTGGTATTATAAGCTATTTGCCATGGTATTAAAATGAATTTAAAATGGGTACATCAATGTTAAGTTGAATTTTAGATGTTTTTTTTTTGATTCTTATGTTTCCTGGATGTGTTTCCCCAGGCCTAGTTACTAATGGACACAGTGCCAGAAAGAATAAAACCAGCAGAAGCCCCTGAAGTAACAATGAGTTTAATGTTCATTCCTGATGGCACTGATTGTCACAAAGGGGAAATGAATAAAACTAGTGTATAGTCAAGGGGAATCACATCTAATACTTTCTGATGTTATTTCTGTCTTTACTTATAAGCCTCCTTTCTGACCCTTAACGAACTCTGACCCTTAACAAACACTTCCAGTGTAAGAGCTTTTTTTCTCTATGGCATTTACCATCTGGGACAGATTTGCTATATTTCTCTGCCTCATTAACCTACTCTCATTTTTATAAATCTCATGGAAAAAAGGTTAAAATTTTTTCCATAAACAGTTTAATTCCTCTCTCTCATAAATTTTCTTGTCTTTTAGATGAAAGGTGCTACATAAAATAAAAATAAATTCCATTAGCAGGCAAAGCATAATAAAGAAGTGCAATGCAAGATTAACACCAAGTATTCCCCAGGAATTTAATCTGCTTATTTTGTTTTGACATTATTCCCAATAGGAATTTCAACAGAAAACACTCATCTGCTTCCTAAAGTACCCAGGTGTTATCTAGGATTTAAATGAAGTATTGGATTCAAAAGTATTCTTAGTGTAAGGTGGTAATAATAATATTAGAATTTTATATCTCTCTATGTATATTTTTAAATTCTTTCTATATATTAGAATTTCATTGAATTTTAATTAGGATTTAAGAAAGATTTCATGAAAAAAGGATAAAAAAGGCTTTTACTCTATCTGGCAAAAGTTCTGTGGGCCTTAAATCTTGCATTTGTTCAGCTGTTATTTCCCTAGTCCTGAGAATAAACTCAGTCCCTGAATTAGTCAGAAAACAAAGATTTTTCTGGTTGAGGGCTGTTTTTTTTATATCTGTTTTTTATCATCTTTCTTCTACAGGGAATTGAAAGTGAGCAAGAAACTGATGTAATTTCTAGTAAAGTGTATTGGCAGGGTTATGTCTGGTTGTAACAATTTAGAGAGTTATTAGCAGCTGTATGCTAATTATTCAGGAAGCCTTTTATTTCCTGGAAACACTACTTCTTAGTTCAGATTGTATGGTGTCTTTGTTTCATCTCTGGCAAGGCAGTTTTCTACATTTATTCTGTTCTGACTTAATATCACAGAAAAGGTTTTCCAGAAAATTCACCAGGTGTGTTCTGATGGGCTGTCCTCTTTAAGTATCAAACAGGTATAAGTAACTCTAGCCTTCTTGCCAATGATTTCTGTTTCCAAAGCAAAATTAATTTTCAAAGTATATTGTAGAAACTTAACTGTTGTTATTTTTTTTAATGTAAAATGTTATGAATTGGTGCATATGGATTTTCCCCATTCAGATACCGAATTCTGTCCAGAAAAGACAATATGACAGAAAAACAGCCTGCAAAAAATGGTGATGAGTCAATTTTGCTGCAGTCCAGAGGCTCATAACATTTCAGGTTTTGAAGTGCTAGGGGATTTATTGGGTTAGTTTTACAAATATTTAACCTGGACAACTGCAGAGAAGATGTCATGAAAGAGGGTAGCATCCTTGCTGCCTTCAGGTTGGAATTTGTATTCTGAATACAGACACCCTGCTGAAGTCAGAGGGAGTTATGTGTAGACAAAAGGAACCTCTTCTGTGTGACTAGGTGGAAGACTGAGAGCCACACTGAAAAGGCAATATAAGGCTTTATTCTCCCATTTTGAAAAGTTTTGCATGTGCACTAAGAAAATGGAAATGTCTCCAGTTTGTCACATGATCAGTCATTACAGCACACAAAATACAGTCACAGGAAATAGCAAGTGTATTAATGTGAAGCTTGTTAATGTGAATTACACAGTGAATAATGCACTGCTCTTTAGTAATGAAGTGGATCTGTCAGAAAAGAAGTAAAGGCTGTGAATAGAAATATAAAAAAAATTAAAGAAAAGAATAGAAATATGAAAAATATTAAAGAAAAGAATATAAAATGCTGTGTTGTGCTAATTTTTGGAAATGAATATATAGCTACAGTAATAATGTTTAGGTTTGGGTCCCACTGTTCAGATTGTAATTTTTCCTTCTTAGCAATCCATGTCAGAATCAGCGCTATATCTTTCCTATGCATGCATGGATTATTTTTCTTTATTTTAGAATATAATGCTCTTGAATGTCACTAGTTGTACTAAGCTGCTCTGAACATGGGAATGTGGAAGTTGACACCAGTGAAGTTGGCCATGCCTTTTCCGTCTTGTGCAAAGTCCGATAGGTCCTTCTTTCCAATGCCTGTTTGCCCATGCCTCTGCAAATAAAATGAAAATATATGCATTTTAATATGCTGGCTCTTTCAATTCTGACAGATAAAACCAAGACTTCTGAAGAACTGCATTTGGAGCTCTTCACTGAAGACTTCAAGCTCTCCTCTCTCCCTACAGAGGTCATTTTGGATCAATTTTCAGGGTACTGTTAATAATTACATTCTCATCTTTTGTCTCAGAGAAGTTGGGAAGAGCTGGCAAAGGCCAGATCTAGTAAGCCTTATATATTGTTGAATATGAGCACTGAGAAGCATTGTCATCTGCAACAGATGAGATAATCTTAGCAAGCCCCATATTACAGGGTGCTAATTGACGTAATAAAGAACAGAACATATCCATCAAGCTGTGTTTGTGAGTAAATGGGAGCTAATTATATTAACAATAAGGCATAAGGCCTGTTAAACAACTTGTTCTTTTTATGCTTGTTGTAGATCGTTCTCTTAGAGTCATTGTCTTAGGCAAAGATCATTGCTTACATACATGTTGCTCTGAAAGATGATAAAGTGGTGATGTAAAAGATGCTAGTTACTAAGTAATGCATAAGTACTTGTAAACGACGCTGATCTCCCAGTTGTAGTTGATTCATGTTAGCTAGATAGACCAAAATAGTGCCAGCCTACTTAAAATACTATTTTAGTAGTAGACAATATTAAGGAGTTAGCAATTTTTATTCCAGATTTTGTTAAGATATCTTCTGAGGAAATCAGAAGTTGTTATTTGTCTAATATTTATCAAATGAAGGTGAGTAATCACACCCATAATATAGACCTTCAGAAACAAAGATTGCTTCCACCCATTGTTTGTAAAAATAAAAACTAATGCAACTTAAACCAGTTTAATTACATTTGAAACAGATTTTATTTAATGAGATGGACAAAAAATAACTCAGGGAATTGACGGTCTCAGAGGAAATCCAGGTCATACTGATATTTACAGTCCCGTATATGTGAAACTTTTCCAGAAATAATGCCAACCAGGGTTTTGTAGTCATGTAAGAGATCATAATTGAAGTTAATAAAGAGAAAAAAAGGTTGACTGAATTATCAATAGATGGGAACAACAGCTGCAGTGGATAAGAAGCAAAATCAACCTTCCCAATATCAGCTTCCTGTAGGGATAACTGGAAGGATGATATGCAGTCCCGGCAAACGGAGTTTTTTCTCCAAGACATGAATGTCTTAGCCTTCAGACTGACCCTCCAACCTGGCAGATATCGGCATGGCATACTTCAAAAGGCTTGTATATTAAACTTCCAAGCTTTTATAGCTAGTTAAAGGTAGCTTGTGAAATTGGAGATCCAACAACTCCTGTTGTCTTTTTGTTTGTTTGTGGTATTTAAGGAATTGGTCTTCCTTCTTGCACATCTAGTGATGGGTGGGGAGCAGCAGAAATATTGCTTTATTGCCTAATGTTTCACAGAATTGCAAGGAATTCATATTCAGACAGGACCTCAGGAGGCTGCTAGTCCTGACTTTGGCTCACAGCAGAGCCAGCTCGGAGGTCAGACATGGCTACTCAGGGCTTTACTCTGTTGGGTCTGGAAAATCTTCAGTGATGGAGACTGCACAATCTCTCTGGGAAACTTGTCCCACTACCGGGCTGTCCTCAGAGTCAGGAGTTTTTTCCTCATATCCACCCTGAACATTTCCTGTTTCAGTTTGTGCCTGTTGTACCTCATCCTCTCACCATGTATGGTGGGAGGATGAGACTGTCGGTCTGAAAACTTCCTTACAGGCACTGGAGGGTTATTGTTACATCCCCAAAGCTCACTGCATCCAGGTTGAACCAGTCACAGTCCCTCAGTATCTCCTAACAGGGAAAATCCTCCAGCCTCCTCCATGCCTTTGGATTTGCTCTAGTTTTCTTATTTCCTTATTGCATGGGAAGTTCTAAAACTAGAAACGGTATTGCAGATATTGTCTAATGGGTGCTAAGCAGAGGGGGATGATCACTCCTGCTCATACAACCAAGGGAGGTCTTGGCCACTTTGCTGGCTGAGGATTCATTCATTGCCCATGAAGCCTCCGGGCCTTTCTTTGAGGGCTGCTCCCAGCCTGTCTGTTCCCAGCTCGTGCCATCACAAGCCATGCTCTGTCCCAGGGTCAGCACTTGGCACATTTCCTTGCTTAATTTTAGAAGTTTTCTGTCTCACCATTCTTCCAGCTTGTTCTTGTCCCTCTGGATGCGACCCTACTTTCAAGAGTATCAAAGGTTTCTCACTTAATTTGGTGTTATCTGTACATTGATAAAGTTGTTAATTAGGAGAGGTCCACGTACAGGTCCCTGCAGCTGTCCAGTTGTTACTGACATGCTAGTAGAGCATCACCCATTAACCGTGACCCTCTGGGTCTGACTATCCAATCATTTTTTTACCCACTGTATGCTCATTCGGACTGTAACATCCTAACTTGGATACATGTTAGGATGTTAGGATACATGTTAGGATGCACGTTAGGATACATGTTAGGTGTGGGAGACAATGTTGAAAATCCTGCTAAAGTTGAAGTAAATGATAGCTACTGCTCTTCTCCCACCCCAGATCTCTGATCGGAGGAATATACTTTACATTGTACTGTTTCTTAGAATTATTTTTAATTGCAAATTTTCCTCAAATGTATCTAGTAGTTTGAAATACTGTTTTCCCATTAGATTCCCACCTGTAAACTAAAGGAGGTTTACTAAGAAATTCTTCAAGTACTTAATGCTCAGATTTTTTTAAGGGATGGCAGGAAGTAGTAGTGAAATGCATATGGAGGAATTTCAGGTGAAGGGATAATGAAATGTATTTCTTCCCAGTGTTGCTCTTTCTGCTTCTCTAACATTTTTTTTTTCCCCCACAACAAAAATAATATGTTTCTATGTGTTTTGTAATTTTACTCCTACTTACCTTCTGCTCAGCAGCAAAAAGAAGAACAATTATGTAACTTAAAAAGGAGAAAAGCTAAAATAAAATGTAATTTGTAGATTGTTACTGAGCCCCTTCAAAATTCTTACCTGAAACTTCTGGAAAGCGAATATTTTCTAGAACATAGTATAGTTTTCTCTATGATATACAATTTCCCAAATCACTATATACAAAATGGAAATTGATTTGTTTGCCTGAAACAACTGACGTCACTTTTTTTTCCCCAACCACACACCTTGGAACAACTTCACATCTGAAGCAGCAACCAAATGATCCATGTAGTAGTAATGTAGGGGTAATATTAGAAAGAAGATAAATGGAAAGCTTGTATTAATCTCTGTTAAATGCCATCAACAATGGCAGTTAAAATGTATTCATATACAGAAGTGCGATACCTTTTCTCACTTAAAGTGCATTTTTTCAGAATTAAATTGCATTATGAGATCCAGGCACTTTTCAGAGTTGGTGCTTATAATGGTGAACACTTAGATTTTAACTTTAGGATTCGAGAGGTGTTTGAGTTAAGATAATAAATCCCTATCCAAACAATGAAGAAATGTTAGTTTCTTACTAAATTGTGAAGTCATTAGAGGATGAACATGCCTCCTTCCAAGAGCACTTCTGTGCTGTCTCATGAATTATGTTTAGAAAAGTATAATGTACTGCGATTTGTATACATGACTGTGTATGTATGGCCAGTCTTTCAATGGCATTTAAAACCCTCAGAGAGAGATCTGCTCAGGTTTTAAAAAACAATGTAAAGTTGTTGGATGTCAACCTACTGTGAAATCAGCAGAACGTGCACCTTATCTGTACGGATATTTTTACTTCCAGCTTTTAAGTATCTAAATATCTTTGAAGATATGACTCCTACTTTTTATCTCTTTAGTAAGATATATTTGGCTTAAAGCTGGGGTAACAAAGTGAAATTTTATTGCCTGTAATATTATATAGGTCAGGTTAGATGATTCTTCTGGCTTCAAAAATCCATCAGTCCTTGAATGAGGAAGCTGAAGTAACTCATGGTCTCTGGTTTCAGGCTTTTCTCTTTATTCCCATGTTTTCTCTGTGTCCCTTATGCCAGGACATGTTTTTTGGTTTTTTTGGTTTTTTTTTTTTTTTTTTTTTTTAGTGGGTTTGTTGGTTTTTTTTTTTTTATACATATAAATCACAGGACAAGAGCCATCAGAGGTGGCAAAGATCTACTTAATCATCTCCCCATTCCTTGCCAAATAGAATACAGTTCAAAAATAGATGATATTTCAGATATGATAGCTGATAGCTGAATAAGACTTCACTTAGCCTAAGGACCTGTATTGTTTAGTACGTAATTTCTAGTTTCTACCACAATCTATCTTAATCTTCAATATTATTCTCACTCTGGAGCGATGCCCTCCAAACCTCCTTGCTAGACACTCTTAGCCATAACAGTTCCTATTCCATTAAACCAGCCCATTTAAATGGAAAAGTTAGTTCAGTTCTGGAGGATTATTATAGCATTCACATCCACAAAGATTTATAAATTCACTTGGCTTTTTATCTCCACGGCCTCCTGGACTCTTAGCTCCTCAATTAATAATCTTTTCATTATAGAGGTTACACTTGAATGAAAAACAAAGGTGCAATTCTCCCACCAATAATTAGTTCTTACTGTCTCGTTATATTTAGCTGTTACATTCTGAGACTATACAAACATTTTGGAGCAGTGCATCCTCATGTACCATCAACAGGAAAGAGGTTGAATCACAGTAACTACAGAAAAAGACTCGTGGAAAACACTGTCCACCAAAATGCATTCCCCAATTCTTCCATATTTGAAAGTAGAAGTCCAGAAAGGACAAACAAACTCAGAAACCCGATGTATTCATACATGAATTTCTAAGAAATTACAAACTACTTTTAGATTTTTACAAAAAAGAGGACTTTTACTAGCCCTGTTACTAGAAAAGGACAATGGTAACAAACACCTTTTATTCGAATATCAAGAGGAAATACTTACATAGAAGTCTTTCTCCCCTGGAAAGAACTCCAAATAGGATTAATGAGAAAAAAGTTCATTTGATATTAGAAAGATCCAGCAATGATCCACCAGTATAGTGTCCAATAAGTATGGCTACTGTGTATATGTATACGTATACACTGGACACACATAGGTCATAGAATCATAGAATCATACAATAATTAGGGTTGGAAAGGACCTTGAGATCATCTAGTTCCAATCCCCCTGCCACAGCCAGGGACACCTCCCACTAAACCACGCCACCCAAGGTTATGTCCAACAGGGCCTTGAATACCGCCAGCAAAGAAGCATTCACAGCTTCCCTGGGCAGCCCATTCCAGTGCCTCACCACCCTTACAGTAAAGAATTTTTTCCTCATATCCAGTCTAAACTTCCCCTGTTTAAGTTTGAACCCATTACCCCTTGCTCTCTCACTATAGTCCCTAATGAAGAGTCCCTCCCCAGCATCCCTGTAGGCCCCCTTCAGATACTGGAAGGCTGCTATGAGGTCTCCATGCAGCCTTCTCTTCTCCAGCCTCAACAGCCCCAACTTTCTCATCCTATCTTCATACGTTCCACACATGTCATTATAAATATAGATGCAAAATTATTCTGGAAACTTTGCGAGCATTCAGTATCAACAGAAAGGTCAAAGAGATTTAAGTAGTCTGAGCTGCTGCCTTCTATTTTAGCTAATCTCTGCAGAAATACCCAGCCTGAATCCAGCATACCTGGGGCACAAGGTAGTCATGTCTAATCCAAGCTGAGGGGCTCCTCTGACTTTAGCAGACAGACTCCCTACAGGTGCCTCCAAAAACAACCAGTACTTTCTGGGTCTGTGCATCCAGGGTAGATAAATCCAGAAAACTAGGTCTGCCCTTCACCTTTGCAACAAGACAAAGGGAAGCCCTTTGAACCACAGACAGACACTTTGATTGTACTGCTGGTACACAAACCTCCAGTCCAGAGGAAAATAAACAGCTAAAAATGTGCTTCTTTGCACAGCAGACAGCTCCTCCTCCACTGATTTAGTACAGAAAATGCAATATTTTAATATTTATTTTCTTTTATGTGATTACCTTTTGTGTTAACGTTCAGCATCACTGATTGTAGACATCATGTCTTTCATTTCTTAATGGTTTATGCTGTAAAATGTTTGGACAGAGAGCAATAGATCATGCTTTCTGTCATACTGAAGAATAAATTAACATATTTTACTGTATAACCCACAACTCTAAGGATTAACTTGTCCCATTCACTCAAAAAAAATAACATTCTTACCCTTCCCAAGCAAACTGAATAAATCAAAATACCTCCCAGGTATCTGACACAAAAAGAAATAAACCAACAAGTTTTTTGTTTTTGTTTGTTTTGTTTTGTTTTATTTTCCCAATATAACTTTACTGTTCACATCCAGCTCAGTTTCTCTCTGTTTGTTTATTACCCAAATCAAACCTCGTGTTGGTAACTCTTTGTCAAATTTTACAGCTTCCCACTCATGACTATTTAATTTATTTAAGACTGGGAGGGAATTGACAAACACTGGTGGGCAGCAGTTTTGTTTTAAATAAATTAATTCAACCATGCTGCACAACACCAGCCATACCAATCTCCTCACCATATCATTACGGATTAATTTTAGTTGCCTTGGTCACACTGTGTTTTCTTGCAAAATCATTTCAAGGGGCAGTGACCCACTACTTCTATTCAAAAAGATTAAAGCTTTCCACTTAGAGGGGGATAATATAATTAGCAGATATATTAATGATGTTTCTTGTAATTTCTGGTGGGCTCCCCTGGTTTATGTACAGAAAAACAGTGTTTGTCATGCAGGTGTTTCCTTATGGATTTCAGTTCATAAAGAATAGCTCAGGGGGTTGCGAGAAATGACACAGATTTTCAGTGCCCCACCTTCTTAAGAAGTATTTGAAAGCAAGAGTGGCTCTAAGTGATTTTTCTTTTTTTTCAAATGAGGCTGTGTAGATACGAATCTCTCAGCAAACAATAAATGGAGCAACAAACAAGAACTGTTGCCAAATAACTATAAGAAGTAAAGAGAGGAGCTGAAGAAAAGAAATATTTTTTAAATCCTCCTGGTGAGTTATGCTTTCTTTTTCAGAGGAGAGGTCTGAGTACTCTGATAAACAAAAGTAAAGCAGGGAGACTAGATATGTCTTTTCCTTTCCTAGAGACTTAAAAAAAATAAGGTGAAGAAGCAGGCAGAAATGTGTGTTTGACCTCAAACACATTTCCCTAAGGGTGGCATCTGACCCCTTGTGTTATTCCTGGGGCTAGAAAGAAGCCTGAAAATGCTATGTCATCTGGCATAAATAGAAGGAAACCGTCCGTATGCTGTATGGGGTTTGAAGCTAACAGAGCCACTATTCTGTTGTGACAGAAATAGATCTGTAGACTTTCAGAGCTGAAACTAATACTGCGGTTCCTTTTGGCTAAAAGTAATCCCAATAGGCTTCTCACAGATTTACCATTATCTTTATGATGAAGGTGACCCCTCCTCAAGCAGAGACCAGAGTCCAATCTAAAGAAATAGAAAATAAAGTGGAAGTGTGCTGAAATGGGTATAGGAACAACAAAATCTGAAGATTTATCTGAGTGAATCCACTGGCTTTTATCAGTCAATTTTTTCAGCCAATTTTTGTAAAGTCCGTTGAAATTCTGGGGTTGCACAGGCCATATTACTCTGTTAAGCAACAAGGAAATATTGTGTGTGCACACTTTTTACCTGTGTGCGTGTGTGTGTACATAAGTTACTCAACATGGAAATGTATGTCCAGATATGCAAAGCAAAATAACAGATTGTAAACAGTTGGTTGGAAGTCAGTTGAAGGAAATGGCTCTGGAAATTTCTCTAGATGCCAGCCTGAAATAATAACCTTCACCTGATTTCATTTTTGTATCCTACTTGTATCTTTTCATCACGAAAATTGTAGTCATTTCTACAAAGGGAATATAACATCCTCAAACTAATACACTGAATGCTGAATACCCACTGAAAACTCCAGGTGATGATGCTGCTGATCTTCACATATAGTAATTTGTATTCTGATCCTACAGATACATGTACTAGTGTGGACTCCTGACAAGATGAATCTGCTGCTAAAACAAGCCCTCAAGGTGCAGCACCAGCCCAGTTATACTTAGTGAATCACTTATACTTCTTGATCACTTTAGCTAATGTTCTCTTTCCTGGAGATTTAAATTCTGCTTCTGCTTTGATCTTAGACACTGAATGACCTCTTCTTATACCTGAGTACTTTAAAGTTGAGGGAGCTCATTTAAATGCACAGGGTTTTTTGGGGTGGCTTTTTTTTTTTGTTTGTTTGTTTGTTTGCTTTTTTGGGGTTCTTTTCTCCTAATCTATGTGTTTTTAAAGTTTATCTTTTTGGACCCAAGGAGTTTCAGGCCTACATTCAGAAATTTAATATTCACACTTGAGAAGAAAAAAAAATAAATAAACAGCCTAGGGAGAAACTTACTTTCACATGCTATGTTAGTCATTGCTTCATGTATTATTATTCTAGAGAGTATTTTCTAACCTAATGGTTGGGGGAAAGCATAGATAATAGTAGTCACCCAGCCTTGTCCTGTCAAAAGCAATTTTATATTTCTTGGCGTATGGTTGTTGTGTATAGGGTACCATGCTTTGTTTTAAGGTCAAAATTTGTATAATTTAAGTTAGATTAATGAAAAATTCCATTAAACAAGTTTTGTTTTCCCCAGGCTAACTACTCTGAGCTCTAGAATGTATATTACTTCTTTATTAGAAAAGTAACAAATATTTTATGTTATTTCTTTTGGTGTAAAATATGATTATGTCATTAAGTTGATGAGAAACACCAGGTGTAGGTAGTTTTGGTCTATTATTTCATTGTTCCTGATGATTATGACAGAATGAGCTATGTATGGGTCCTGGGTAGGGAATACCTTATTGGATTTAATTAATCCCTGTTTCTTTAACTGCTTGTGACAGAAAACAGCATAGGTGGCTTGCAAGCAATCACCTAGAATAAAACCTTTTACATTTTGTCATTGCAACAAGAACCTCAGCCCTGCCATAAGTAGTGAAACATCACTGCTCATGCAGAGCTGTGCCTCTGTCAAGATAGCTGGCTGCATATAGTACTCAAAAACTCCACTATTTTTACAGAGGTACATTAAAATCTGGGCCTTCTAGGGCATAAGGACTTCAAGCTTAAGCGACACCTGGGTTTCATCAAGCTAAACTGTTTCATGCAATTACGTGTGCTTGCACATTGCTTTCAAAATCCCAACAAGAACCAGTTGTCTGGCTTGTTTGAGGTTTCATTGCTTTTTATTTTTCACTGTAGTTATAAGAGGAGATAGTACTGTATCCTTCTAGTAGGTAGACCACTTGCCTTGAAACTATAGCATTAGTTACCTCCTCCATCTCGTGGGATCAAATCTCACATTTGTTTTCTAGCCTGGAGAATACCCTAATCAACCTAGTGGTGGGCTCTTCTCGGCAAGGAAAATGCTAAGCATATATTAAATTTTTATAACTCAGGGTCTGAGATCCCTATTCCCCAACTGCCCACACTTCTCAAACATTAATTTTCTTCTGAGCAAATGTTTGTTTTTTTATTTTTTTCTTTTCCTTTTTTCCTGTGAAATGTCTCATGCTCTCCAAAACAAAACTCAGTTGCCCATCTGAATATTGTTTGTTCCAGTGCCCACTCCCAGCAGGTGGGAAAGACTGTATCTGAGAAAATACTCTCACTCTGCTGTAGCCCTTCAGAGCAATCACAGCAAGCTTTATACGCTCAGTGTCCTCTGCTCATGCTCTACATACATCTGTAATTTCTTACTGTTAAAAGTAAGACCCTAGTGAAGTGCAACACTGCCCTCACTCATTTCAGATACATAGAACTGAATCTCTCATTCAGAACCTTGTACACACACTTAGGCACTCTTACAGAGGCACACACACTCACATACACAGTATTATTTTGGAGTTGCAAGAACACTACATGTGGGACAGAGGAGCCCCAAAGCTAAGCACAGTGTAGTATGGAATTAACTGGTCTTTTCTAGAGGATGACACCCTGGAACATAAACCCTTGAACATAATCATAAACCCAGTGTGAACATGAACTGTTTATAACTGCTTGGTCTGAGTGCTAGTGATGATGCCTGGAGAGGGCACACTTAGGGTTCCATGCATAAATTCATTTCCTACTCACAAAATTGTTTCATTCCAAAATAGTTCAGTGGGAGCCAGTGTGAATGACTCCTAGGACGACAAAGTTAAGGGATACAGATGTGATGTGATAGAGCAGCTTTGGTGGATACCTGACCCCCAACCACGGTCAGCAAACCACACTTGCAGACAAACTCACTACTATGGAAGGCAACCGAGAGAAGGTAGGTGAATTTAGCTGATTGATTGCATAGTCCTGTCTGATGTTGAGATGAGTGTGATTTAAAGAAAATGGTGAGTTTTGGAAGGACTACTGTACTCTTGTATGAAAATATTCTTGTGTGAGAGTGATTTGCTTATTGATTTTAGAGCAAAGAAGGATATGTTTGAATATTTGGTAGACAGACTACAGCACTTAGTATTTAGTAAACAGACCATAAGTGTTTTTCATTGTTGCATTCAGACCAATTCTGGACATGAAACGAGGGGCTTTTCTGTTCGGCTGAGGCCAAAGTTTAAACAAAACAAATTTTCGTTCTCCCAGTCACTCTTATCAGCTGTGTGTAGGAGGGTATAAAGACCTCGCTATGTAGACCTCTGCTCTATTTGTTCTGTGCATAAACAGATCCATCTAACTCTGAAGTCTGCATTTTCTAGATTGTTCTATAATTTAACAACAGAGAACTGTGTACTCATTCTTAGAAATGAGTGTCTAGAGGATGACTTTTACATTCTGAGCAACAAAATTTTACCAAATGATTTGGCTCATTGTAATATTGCTAGAAGTAAATAAATGTTGTCTAAAATGACAACTATTTTATTACAATTCTCATAGTAAAATAAGCATTTTTTTAGATATCTCAAAGGAAAATTATTAATAAAGTTGCATTTGCAATAAGAGGAAGTCATGAATATGTCTGCTGTCTGGTTGCTGCCTGCTGCCCCATCACTGAAAATGTTCATGTTCAAGTTAGATGGTACTTTGAGCAATCTCATCTATGAAAGATGTCCTGTCTATGGCTTTAGGGTTGGACTAGCTGGTCTTTAAAGGTCTCTTCCAACCCAGATCATTCTATGATCTGTGTTCTTACTTGCATTAGAGAGATTACTTTCAGAGAAACTGGAGTTAACTGCATTACTTAAAATTTTTAAAACAGTAATGTTGAGTGTATTATAAAGAAAAATTGATAGAAATTAAGTGCTGTAAGCAAATTATATTAATCTAATGCAGTTTGGTGGTGATGAGTTAATTCAACCAAAGGGCTCATCCAGTTAACAGGTTCAGTGTCAGCTCTTGTTGCATTGTATAATCAGGCAGGAAATGGATGAAAGATGCTGAAAAAACAGAGTGAAATGCACTAAAAAAAAATATTGCATAATTTTCCTGGGATAAGCACAGTAGTACTTCTATTGCTATAGGCAGATGGAGGCTCCATATGGCTGTTACTAGTTTATTCCCCTGTTCTCAACATGAGCATAGAAATGCTAGACTTCTGAGAAAGGGCAGAAAGTATTCATAGTTTCTGCTTTGTTAGTTCCTGAAAAAGAAGACTGGGATCCATAGAGACCCTGTTGGCAAAGGTTTCCTAGAAGTACTAAATCAGTACATCATCTCACAGCCTTTTTCTTTTCTTCACAATTTGAAACTCAGCACTTCCATTTTACAGGGATATTTTAGTATTGTGATATTTGTTTGCAGCCAATCTGGAATTAAGCCGTGCGTATTTTGTGTATGCTAAGCCTTTTTTCAATCCATTTTTTGTCACAATCTTTGCTATTAGAAGTTTCCTAGGTTTAAGATTTGTAATTTTTATGGTTTTTGGATTTTTTTTTGTTGTTCTTTTTTAAAGCAATCAGCTATTTTGGATGCTCTCTGCATTGTATTCGGCTGCTGTTTTGGACTTAGTGAAGGATTTTGATTTGTTTTCTAGGTCCAACAGTAACCATTTTATGTCATAATCAAAGAATCTGAAGCTTGGTACAGACTATATTGCAGAGATACTTAGATATGCTAGGCATATTCCCTCAGCATATAGTGCTCACATGAACAAATGAAAGATAATTTTGCAACAGTCCATGCAAGATGCTAGGTGTCTATAATCTTAAGTAAGACACTGCAGGTGAACTGTCATACTTAACCCAGCAAGCTAAACTGTCATCAGCTTTTCATAATCACCACAGAAACCCATTAAGAATGTTTAGAGGCAAAGTTTTGAAGTGAATGATTAAAATCTGTGTACAGTTAATAGAGAACATAAGTGAGCTGGAAAAAACGTGGGTTTAAAGTGGAAACAGCAGGGTGAATGGTTAGTTGACCTTTATGTTTCAAGTTTTTTTGACTTGCTCTACTTAGACCAATGAATTTATGTCATAGTTAAGTGTAGATCAGATTGAAGCAGATTTGTTTGCTGTTTTATTTTTTTAAGAAAAGTTAATTAAGCAGAACAGTGGTTATTATCTGATAGTGAGATGATAGCAAGTCACTACAAAATAAAAACTTTAAAAGAGATGATTTCTAAAAGAAAAGGTAAATTCTCTTCTTTTGTCTAAGATATTTTCTATGATGAGACAATATAAAGAAAAAACCTTCTAGAGCTAAAGTAGAAATAGACCTTAGGGAATAATTTTGCAATGGGAAACAGTTAAGCAAGGACTGCCTATTTTGTTTCTTTCTTTCCCATGCTGGGCATAAAACCAGATTTGCCCAGAGACCCTGTGTGTGCACGGGAGCAGCTGCATTTTTAATTGATGAGTGCAGACATTCCAGAACAGTATTCGGTATGTCCTGAATTCATATGTAATTAACTATATAAGATAATTAACAACCAATGGTGCTGTGCAGTAACAGCGCACTGTGTAACACATGGAACATGTGCTTAAAAAGGTAAATACGTGTATCTACACGTTAGGTCAAAGAACTTATTTTTTAATGAAAAAGAAAGGGATATAAATAACTTAGGTTTCACCAAGATTAAAGGATACTTATGGTCTCTATCAAGTTTTCTCAAGCACACAGTAAGTGGAAGGTTAATTTGGTTGGAACTTAATTTACAGATTTAGAATGCTGGTTCTAACATAGATAATTTATGAACTTTACAGTGCTATTAAACTGATTCCAATTCTCATACAATCGAAGCATGTTTATCTCCTATGGCTGTGGGTTTTCAGTGGAATATCATAATAATGGTGCATTTGTTCCAAAAAAAGTTGATTTTTATACTTCTTTTTTAACTATATAAAATGATTCTCCACAGTAATATAAAATTTGCCTAAGTAGTCAAACTATATTGACTTTTCTGTTAAGCTGATAGAAACATGACAGGGAGGCAGCAGATAAAGTCCAAGACTGTTTACATCCAAAAGCTAGTAAAAATTGACATAAATTATATTATACAACCACAACTGCTATTTATAGTAACAAAAGTCATCCACTCATAGACTCATAGAACAGCTCAGGTTGGAAGAAACCCTGAAAGTTCATCTGGCCCCGTCTTTCATGGGAAAGGGAGCCATGATGAGATTTTCACACTGTCCGATTGCAGTTTGAAAAGCTTTAGTGTATGGAAACTCTACCACATCCCTGGGGAGGTTGCTCCAGTGAATGATTGTTCTTGCTGTAAAAAATGTCTGTCTTGTCCTGAGATGAAACCTACTCTGGTGTAAATTGTGCCTGTTGCCCCTTGTGTTCTCCATGTGACTCCTTGTGAAGAAAGACCTTCTGTCCTCTCTGTAGCCATACTTTAAACATTGGAATACTGTGATGAGGTCCCCACTAAGCCTTCTCTTTTCCAGGGAGAAAACAGCCTAGTTCCTTCAGTCTTTCTTTATAGGGAAGGCCCTACTTTGGACTTTTATGGTCTGTTCATGTCTTTATTGAGTTGGGGGGACAAGATGTGGACACATTACTCTATGTGCAACCTGACAAGTTCTGGGTACAGTGGAATGATCATGATTCTATCTCTGCTAGTAATACCCCCTGCAGATACAGCCGAGGATCTGATTTACCTTTGTAGATGCAGCATCACACTGCTGACTCCTATTCAGCTTGTTGTCCACTAGGACACCCAGATCCTTCTCAGCATAGTTGCTCCCTAGCCACACAGATCCTATTCTGTACTGAGCTCTTTGGTTCTTCTGTCTTGGGTGCAGATCTTTGAACTTGTCCTTGTTAAACTTAATGTTGTTCTTGCTAACCCCCTGTTCTAGCCTCTTCAAGTCCCTCTGTGAGATGGTGTGTCCACCTCTCCACTCATTTTGATGTCATCAACAAATTTGGTGAGAGTGCTTTCAATACCATTATCCGGATAATTTCTGAAGATGTTGAACAACATGGGGACAAGTGCCAACCTCTGGGGGATTCCACTTTTGAAAGGCTGACAACCTGACTAAACTCATCTACCACCCTATGAGTGTGACCTGCTGGCTAATTTCCTACCCAGACCACCCATCCAATCTGTGTTTTGGCAGTTTGTCTAAGAGAAGGCTCTGGGAAATCATGTCAAATGCTTTGCTGAAATCCAGGCAAACAACATCCACTGCACTTCAAATTTCTTCAAATAGAGAAGACAAAATGTTGTTGCTACAAGACTCATCAAGACCCAACATAGATTTTTATTAGCAAATAGTTTGAGCACAGTAAATTAAAAAAAAAAAACAAAAAAACAAGCCCAACAGGTAATGTAAGAAACTTCTAGCTGCATATATTCTTTCTTCTGAAGCACAGTTCTATCTCTGAAGTATTTAAATGAAAATGTTAAATTTATCTTGCTAGATCATTTAGCTGAATTAAGCATTTAGAAGACATAGGATCTTTAGGTATGATTTTGATGACTTTTCACTTCTTAATTATTAAATCTGACTTTAAAAAAATGCATCAAGGTAGCACTCATGAAGCTCAAAATGAGAACCCAAGCAAAATTCTAGCTCATGCTCTTTCTGATCCTTCAGCAAGCCTTGTTTTTTCTATGATGCCCACACAGTACTGCCTACTGCTAACCGCTTGGCAGGCAGCAGCTCACACATTCTGTGTGGAACATATTTTTGTGTTATTGATGTTCTTTACTTCCTCTTTCTTGACCTTACCCATCTGCATGTTTTGCCTATCAGTTTTGTCATTAGCATAGACCCTGATCTTTTAAACACTTAAGCACATGGGTAAATTCAATGTGTTTTGTATACCTTTTTATAGGTTCTAGCTTGTGAGAACTCTATTTAAAAATAATCTTTACTGCTGATATTGCTGCTTAGCTTACGTGTTCAGAGTGCCTTGTAAGAGGGTAAAAAACATGGGCTCATCTGCTGTCTATATTGATACTGGGTTATTATGTAGATTATAATAAGATAGTTATTATAACATAATCTTTCAATGAAATAAACTCTTGCCTACTTTTATTTAGGTTTTAGTTTCTATGAATTGTGATGTAAGATTTTATGCATCTCTTTATCTGTCTTTTGATTTTTGGAAATTTCTGGAATGATGCAGGTTCTGAGGTTTTGCTTTGAAATCCAAAATACAAAATGAAAATCAGAATTGCCCAAATACCTTTTGCAATGTGAGACAGTTTTTTGTCTGCATATTTTAATTTTGTGAAATATTGAACAGAAGCCAGAATTACAAGCTGTATCTTAAAAATATTTGGTTTAGTTCTTTGTGGCTTATATTAGTTTGATAAATTACCATGACCCTCTTTTTCAACTTGGAAAGGTGGGAATTAAGTGGAGTATCTCTACTTGTAAGAAATAATGAGAGAAGACAGAAAAAAACCCTAAACACTTCTTGTGTGTAGGAACTAGAAATGTACCTATATTCCATCCACAGTAAAGAATATGTACTAGAAAGCATACCTAGTTTCATTTTTGCACATATTTTTTCTTTGCCTATATTGAAGAATAATTTTGAATTATTGTCGTATAATGTATTCCTAATCACATGCATATATATTGGCACCTGTTATTTGCGTTCCACAAAATTGCCTCCTTTCTTACAGTCATAAATATATTAATGGAATTAAGCACTCAGTAAAATTTGTCACCTGGAATTATTTGACTTTCATAATAAATCAATAAAACCTCTCCTTCAGATATTTCTGAGCAGTCTACACCTCCAGGAAACTCAATAAAGTCAGAGGTACAATTACATAGGAAATCTAGGGCTTTTGCATTTTGATTTTATTGAAAATTATTACAGAAATCTTATCTTCTTACTCAAACATAATCTCAAACCCAAACTTATTTTAGATCAAACACTGCATAATAAATACATGTTAGAATACATAATCTTTTTAGTTGATGAACTAATACAGCTGTTGCTGAAATTGTGATTTGCTATATCAAAGTAGTCTCACAAAGATGTTACAAACATTTCATTAACAATGGAAGAAACTGGAAAATCACTGTCAAACCAGAGCATAAGCTCTCAAGAATGTGTTCTATTTGCACCTACCTGTGGATGGAGGAAGACTTTAATTTGTAAGCTACCTGGCAAATTAATTGAACTGTTATGTGCCATCTTTGAATTCTGTCTTGTATCCTGTTTTTTAGAAGGGCTCCATTTTAATCTGGAATGAAGTATGAAACCCCACCATTTTTTGCAGTCGAAACTTGTAGAATAAAGTTGTACTTTTGGGTTATAGTCTTCTTCTAAAATACCAGCTTAAAACCCTAAATTAATGATCTGCTTTATGAGATTCAAACCTATAAGTATAGTCATGCAGATGATATTGCCTGTGCCCATACAAAACAGCTTTCTGAATAATGTCAGCTAAGTTTAGTTTATATTTAAATGTATGCATTTGAGAAGTTTTACTGAACAAAGTGCTTCTAAGTTTCTAAAGTATTTTCAGAAAATATTGAGAAGTCATTCAGGTCATAGTGGTAATTAATACATGTGCGTGCTTTTATATTCAGTTAAAGGAGGGAGATTAATGTCCCTTTAATATTTTTTCTCCTTCAGATATATTATTACCATTCATTAATAATGTTTATTATGGGATGATTGAGATCTCAGCCAAAATATGTCAATATGTACTAATGGATACATGATCTCTTCCTGAAAAGCACCAAAGTGGTCTTTTCACTTTAATCTCTTATCAAACAAAAAGTATATGTCCCACATGCCATATAATGATATATAATGTGCTCATATATAATGAGCACATGTCTCATTAACTCCACAAGGTTCCTTATTTATTTATTTTTTGGTTAGTTAAAGGAGACACTAAGTCATATAACGAGAAAAGTAAAATAATACTGGTTAAACCAGAAGAGTGTAAGCAGAGAAGATGAGTGAAATTGAACAAGAGGGAGGATTGGAAGCAACAGCAAGACAATGCAAGGCAGCCAAACTCGTGGGCAAACTGGGAATTGCACTTCAGTAAAATGAGTTTTGTTCTGTATTATGAAGTTTATTCTGTCCTGCTGTACTAAGGACATCAAATTGTCCTGTATGTTATTCTGGGGTTTATTTATGATGAAAATAAGTTAAAAAAGGCAGCAAATGTTGATAATTTATAGTAAAATTGAGTTAAGTTTTTGTAGTGTAGACATCTTAATGGCCAGTATCCAAAGTCAAAAAGCATTGTTCTAGAAAACGTAAAACCTATTATTTCCATACACTTATACATGCATGCACGTATGTACACCAAAAACCATGTCAGAAAACAGTCATTTTATCCTGGAACCAGGAAATTCTTTCTAACTGGAAACAAATCAAAACAAAACCCAAAATTCAAGCAATTTTGTTTTATTGTGGGTAATCACTCTTCTAAAAACACCCCCCAAAGCTTCAGCTCTAAATATCACCCATCTGACTCACTCATGATTCTTCTTTAGTTTCCTCTCCTCTCATCTGGGATTTCTGACTAATTCATTCTGAAGCTTTCACCTGTGTTATTTTGGAGTGGGACCAGTATGATCCAGAGATGCTTAAATTTTCTCAGCACAGTCTCAGGGCTAAGGAAAATGGTGATTTCCACTGGGCCGATTTTCCCCACTGAATCCAATAGAGAAGTTTGACCCCTCTCTTCTTTATAAGAAAGCTCTTATCCTTCTATACTCTGTTCTCAAGCTATAATTAAATGCTACAGCATGATGATAAGTCTGCATTTTTGTCATTTGCTGTTTAGAAATAACTTTAAATGAGAAAAAAACCCCAAAAAGCAGTTAAAAATATCCTGAAACCTTATGAGTGAATGACTGACACATTGTTATCCAAAGTATACACCTATGGGGTCATATGCCAGACTTTTTGTTTCTCCCTAAAAGTTTTAGTGCAAAATTTTCTGGCAAAAATTGTGCATTCATAAGAATAAATAAAATTTAAATGTATTTTTAATGTTCTCTGATTTTGATGAAGGTAAGTAAGGGGTAGAAATATAGATTTGTAGTATCAGTCTAGTTTCAGGCTGAGGATATTCACATTTCAGTAATAATCCTAGAAAAATATTCTGTGTTTCTGTCAGGATGGATGATGCAGAACTTGAAAAATTCTGTGATTTAACAAATTTCAAAAGAAAAAAGGCCTAAACTTTGTTGATCCAACTAACACTTCATTGCCAATTCCTGTCAATCCTCCTTTTCTACAGCATTACAAAATTAACAGACATAATGGACCTCCTTATGTGAATTTGTATTTTTAAAAAAGGCCTTGCTACTACTCCATGAAAGTTTGGTTGAAAGATTTAAGTTAACTGGCTCGGATTACAGCACTATTTGAGATGGAAAGCACCATCTGAAATGCTAAAGAAACATTCTTAAAAAAGCCTAATGCACAGGGACCATGTTAATAGAGAGATTTCTAATGAGGTATAGCAGGATGTCTAAGGGGATACAGACTGCATTTCTATCTTAATGGCTTGAAAAAGGATAGATGTATATACAGAAGCAGTTGACAGTATTACAAACAGATTAAATCTGGAATTACTGAGTGAAAAAAAGAAAGTTGAGGAAAATTAGCTTAAAAGATTTACTCGAGAGAACTAAATTTCTGCGAAGCAGTAATTTAATGAGAGTTGTCAGGGATGAGTAGAGTGAGGACGTACAGCAATATACAGTGAACTACAGTTTGCTAGTACGTTTATAGTTTGATACAGTGCCAGATTTCTGCTCTGGTAAACACAGTGGAGGCTGATGCCATAAGCTAAGGAATATCAGTGCAAGTTTGTATAGTTACAGTATGCTGTACACTCTTCAATACAAGTTTAGCAAAAATGAATCAAAGGACATCATAAAACTTAGCTCATAGGTGTATGAATTTACTTAAAAAGGAAAATCACAAAGAAAAAAAATGTATTATTGATATAAATTAAATAGAAATATAATTTATATCAAGGAAGAATTGAATTCTGAAATAATTGAGAAAAAGAACAATATTTTATATTTTATATAGTCCTTATTAATTTGATGCGGGGTATAATTCTGCACTGAGAGTATATCTGATTTTACAGAAACGGATTTTCTTCCTGCAGCTCTGCCCAAATTTTTGTCTGTGGTACTTAAGGTAATAGAAAAGTCTTTTTCACTTCACAAAGAATTTCTGCCTTCAAAGTTGATATAACATACAAATGAATATCAGGAATAGTGCATATAATAGCATGTCTCTTACTGAGCTCAGAAGAACTGAATTATGATTCTGTCTTATTCACTGTAGGACAGCCCACTGAAAAGTTCTGCCTGTATTCCAGGGAGTCTGGATCAGACCCTTTAGCAATATAGACATTGCTTGTAATTTCTGAGCTCTTCAGTGTGTTATATTTTACTCAGTCAAACAGAAAGGATACCATTATTAGTAAAAGTAGATAGGTTTTATCAGTATTATTAATAAAATACTTTCATGCGATAAATTATTTTTCCCTGTTCTAAGAAAGCAAAATATATTGAAAAATAATAAATCAAACAATCTCTAGCGATTCAAAAATCTGAAGTTGTAAATACTACTTATTTGATGAAAAATGACTACGAGTTTACTCCTGAACATGGCTATAAATGATTAAGGATTATTCCTGAAAGTGTGAGGTATTGTTGTGTTAAAGGGGGAAAAATAAATCCCTTGCTTTATTAGAGGGGACAGGAATGGCTCCAATACGTAACTACCAGTCCAGCCGCATCTGGTCCGGATTCACTGATAGTGCACAATCAGCTGCAACTATCAGTCTGGCCGCATATTGATCCGGATTCACTGGTAATACACCACACTGCCAGTTCAATCGTGCTCATGAACCCTCACTGCCACACTGAGAGATGGTGTCACGTTCAGTGAGAAAATTACGATTGGCTACCGAAACAGCGCAGTTTATTGAAGCAACAGGTACAGGTTGTTATGGATTGCCAGTGATAAATACTGTCTGCAAAGCACATGGGAATAATAGTTACATGAATACAAGCGCTCAATAAAGTTAACACAGCCTGGCTCTAAAATATAAAGGTAACAGTGAAAGTAACTCTATAGAGATTCTAAGTTTTCCAGGGGGGGCAGTGCAAGTGCAAGCCTTACCCAGAGGCATCCCTATTGGGGGGGGGGGAAAGAAAGGTCCAGCCCGTTGACCGGTCCCAGGAGTCTGTTGATGTTATCTTCCTTGACTCGTCCACAATGGTATCTTCCCTGATATCCCCCTCTCTCTTGGGTCATTTTATATTATTTTCACCTTCAAGGTGTAGCTTGAGTGACTCTAGTCATACATACCTTTATTACTATTGGTGCAAATCTCTCTCTCACTTCGCTTTTAAAGGTATATGACTCCAAAAATTAGAGCGCATGCTCGGGGGTGGTTGTCTCATTTTGGAGGGGGGTCTCATTGGAGATGGGAGTGTATTTTAGCATGTAAATGCGTTATAATGACATTATAATGAAGCAAAGTTCACACAGAGGGCGTCATTCTATCAAAAGATGACAGGCTGCTGGCTCAGGGTAGCAAGTATGTAGCTTATCGGTTTCTTGTACCACCTAGCTCCGATCTTTAGGACAGAGAGTAGCCGCAAGATCTCCACCCTGCTCCATCCTCCATCCATGTTGCCGCAGGAACTGCTGTGGAGTGCATATTCCTGGCATACCAGCTGTGGCATCTCACCCCGAGAGGCCCTGAAAGTCCGTTTTTCCCTTATGTGTGGACAATGCTGCATTTCAAATATAAGTTTAATTCCATATTTCCTAATTATTCCACAGGCATCATATGACTTCTACAACACTGTTCAGACTACTCATTGCAAGTGTGGCTGGATATTCAGATACTATAGCAGGCATAAGTACAATCTTATGAGAGCCATGGGAACTGTCTCCACTTCTGTATTACAATAATGTATCAGCATTTTAGTTTACTCTTTTTCTGTCACTGTAGTGCAAGGTATATTAATACTTTACGAATCACAAAAAATTGCAAGGAGATAAGCATATCTAGTGCATCTCCCCAGTCTAAAGGCTTTGAGACCATTATTTACTGAAATCTTTACTCCTACTATGGGTTTACAAAAAGAATGTTATTTGAAAATGGCAAGTACAAAGCAGAGGAAAAAAATCTTACTGTGCTCCATTGTGTTTGACCTGGACATTCTGTAACCTCACATCTCTCTTCAGGGATGACAGGATTTTGAATGGTTTTAACTTTGAAAAACAGGCACTTATTTTGTTCCTGCGCTTCTTGTAATTTTTCTTCTCAATATGATCATGTTTTTTGCTTGTTTGGCTTGTTTGTTGGTTGTTTGTTTGTTGTGTGTTTTTTTGTGGGATTTTATGTTTGTTTGTTTTTTGTTTGTTTGGGGTTTTTTTTTTCCTTAATGGATTCACTTTAACAATGAGTGAGTAAAATATTGTATATCTTTAGGTTATCATTACCAGCCACTATAGATGCATGTATTAGCTCTACTAAAGGAATTGCCTATGCTTTCTTTTCAGTTACTTTGTGGAACTAGAGTGGGCTACAGATGCTTGATTTTGTTGCTAACTGAAAAAACTTTAATAATTTGTTTAAACCTGTCTAACAATGGTTTTGAATGCAATCATGAGCCCCGTATTCATCTTTCTAATGCACACTGTGAAGTGCTAGCTGTTTCTTCAGTAGAAAAAAACTTTCTTTAATTGTAAAGAACTTCACTAGGTTATTAGATGCAAGAGCCACCTTCCGTAGTAACATTCTTCCTTTAAAATGAAAGCAGCTGCTAGCTGTATTACTCCACTCTTCCTCATAGACAAAACACTAATGCACTCTAATGTATCATTAAAGGCCAAAGCAAATATGTGCTGAGTCACCCCTGCTGTGCAAGCTGAAGTGAGAGTGGTGGAAAGACACAAACTTCTAAGCTAAGGAAAACAAAAGGATGACCTGCAGCACAGAGCAAGAACAAATAAAGTATATTTTAACAAGTGTTTTGTTCTCTTTAACAAGTCATAACAAAAGAAGAAGCTGTTAGGGCAAAGAGCTAAAAATAGGACATGATTATTAGCGTTGCTTCCACTGATTTCAATATGACTTTGTTCTCCACATCAACTCACTTCAGCGTGCAAAGCAAATTTAAAGGAGATTAAGGCTGACGCTGCCTCTTCATGTTGTGGACTTTTCTCAGGTCTCTTTAGGTACTGAAATATGTCATAGTTTGGAAGTGTCTCCATACTGATGAACATATGCCTGAATTACTCCTGAGCAATATTCTAATACAAATTGATACAGCTCAAATTCAAACAGAAACCATGCTCTTATCACTCTTATTATATGACCTTGTAACTCACTGACTTGATTGGAATTAGATGATTTATACCAACACTGGTAGTTGATTCTAGTTTTGCTAATCATTAAAACCAGCTTGTTTTTATAATTGGAAGATTTTGGGAGGAACAGAAATGTTTAAACAAACCTCCAAATTTACATATCATTTATCTTTTTATTCTGGGATACCTATTTAACTTGTTAAATATTTCATAATTTTTATGGTTCTGAGGCTAGGACTTGAATCAAAATTCAGAGCTGTACATTTTTTTTTCTACCAACGTAAAAATTTAGAACAAAATAAACAATATTAGGTATACAGGGAACAAGTTAGGGATATTTAATAAAGAGAAGTAGCTGAAAAATACATGCAACGTTTTGTTTGACTATTCCAAATTGTACTGACTTTCATTTCTGTTCTTTATTCAGATGAAAACTAATTGATTTTACAAAGAAACGGCAACTCGCAGATATTTAATTGATGGGTTTCCAACTGTCTGTGCCACACAGAATTATTTAAAGATTGCTCATGATGATTTTTAAAGGTTTGGTTTGATTTATCTTCTGACTTGCTTTTAGTTTCCTCTAGCTGTAATTTACAATAATAGATGCTTGCATGAGGAAGGGCTGCTTCTGCAATCTTACACATACAGCAGCCACTGCCTTGTAATAAAAGCACATGGGTTATAGTGTGCACTAGGCTGCTGTGGCCAGAGGATGTGACTCACTGGCATTCTGTGAGGTTGAAATTGGGGAAATATCTTGGCCTTCCTTACTTCAAAGCTCGAATCTTAATTTTGAAGCCTGAAAAGGACACCAGAATACAAGCACACTAATTCTTTCTCCAATCAAAGCTGTGATTTATGCACACATAAATGAGTTCACTGAAGTACTTTCATCCCAAGAAAGCCAAAGCATGAGCAATGATGCATGGCTCTGTTTCAATAATAATAAACATCAACAAGTAGTTCACCAATGTCTGATGATTTCTAAATATTTCAGTTTCAGATCCTGCTTTTGTTTTTCAGCCTTAAAAAGAACATAGTGGAGAAGATGCAGAAAAAGCAAACATGTTTTTGTGAAGGTGTGACAGATTTGCATATAAAAAAATGAGTGTCCTAGAAAAGATGATCGTATGAAGGACATGATGAAACTGGATAAAATCATTGGTGGCATAGAGGAGCTGGACGAGGAATGATTATTCAAAGGTTTACCTGCTTAGGAACTAAGGGGCATCAAAATAAATTATTGGTGGGTTCCAAAAAAAAAAAAAAAAGACATTTCTCACAGCCCATATTTGTGAAAATTCTTTTTGAATGTTTGCCTGGGTTCCAGAATTGATTGACTTGTACAGGTTTAGATTAATTTTTCTTCTCTTATTTTGTCAGAAAAATCTACCTCTGGATTAGGAAGTCCATCTAAAATCCAGGTACTAAGAGAGGTGCTATATGTTTGACCTGTTCATATTCTTTTCCTTACTCGTGTTTTTATGCTCTTTCAGTCTTTTCTGCCTGAAAAATAGAAGCCCAGAAATGCTTGGGGGTGTGTGTATGTGTGTGTCTAAGATGTGTGTGGGGAAAGAAAGCAGAGGGACTGAGTGAATTTTTCTAGGTTCCTTTTTTCTTTCTTTCTATTTTTTTTTATGAAGAGTATTGGTTGGCTACTGTCTTTACAGAAAAAATATGAAACCACACATTGTAAATATGAGGCAAAGAAAGAGAACAGGATCTCTCTTCATCAAATTTTTTTCCAGTGTTTTGAAATTCAGGGTTGCAGAAGGTTTATGAAGACAAACACTGTGACTTGGATTTTAAGTGCTAAATAAATTAATGAACTGCAGTGTAATTTGTATTTATGCAAACTAAGGTAAAAATGCCATGCTTGCAGTTGTGAGAAGAAGGTTTGTTCTACCCAGGAAAGATATTCTACCTCAAATGGTGTGCTTCTGTTTCTGTACAAGTATGTGGCTGAACATTGAGGGGACAGTAGATGGGAGATGGGTACTTAATTACTGATCTGGGACAGAGGTAGAAGGTTTGTCTTAAGATTTGGTGTGGTATGGAAAATGGGCAAATGCTATGAGTAGTACCACTGGGGACAAAAAATACAACCCTGGATAGAGACAGAGACTCTGGAGCTTACTAATGACTGGTACAGAAAATACTTCATTGTGGGACATATCTAAACCAGGCAGTTGCAAGCCTGCCTTACGAAAGCTTTTGTGACTGGAAGAGTTACTGGAAAAAATTCAGTCTCTGAGTGGAATTTCAACCACATCACAATAGCTGTAGTGGTGTGCTCAACAGCTCTGAGGTTTTAGATTATGGTTTATATATGAGACAGCACTGGAAGGCACTGTTACTAAGGAGTCTTAAGTTATTGCCAAACATGTAACTTCCATGGCCAATGGCTATTAATTATTGTCATGCCCTTGGTATGAATTATAAGTTGCAGCTAACAATATACGATATGCTACTCAAGGATAGTGCCCGGATGTAAGATGGGACTTGGACTGCAGATCCCAGTTGAGGCTGCAAAAAGATGCATGGATTTTACTTAAGGAAACTACACATGCTTTATATAAGAAGAGATGAAACTGAATTTTATCTTTTTGACAACATAATTTGAGAGAGATTGACTTCATAGAAGCCACAGAAGTGTGTGAAACTAACTTACTAGGGTGACATACCAATGTATTTGTACAAACCCAAAGAACAGGATAAATTAACTCAGTCTAAGACAGAGGCTGATACTGCTATAACTTGCATTTATCCCTTATACTTTTCCATTTGCTTAGCATAGATGTATTGGAACTTTAACAAACTATTCTATGATAGATTGTTATAACAGGTAGTTTCTATTTATTTTCTGTCTGAATGTACAGACATATTTCTGTCTGAATGTGAAGATATGTATTCATATACAGTCAGGTAAACATGCCTTGCTCAAAAAATGAGTATTTATCTTTCAGCTGTACAGGAAAGTTTCTCCTAGTTCATCTGAATTGCTTATTTAATTTACTGCTACCTGTTCTACAACCCAGAATTTGGCAGTCCAGCAGTCGTCAGTTAAAAGGATGGAATTTTTTTCCCTCTGTTCAAAGTACTTAATTTTCATATAGGTTTGCATTTTCAAAGGTTGTTAATGAAAATTTTAAACATATTAAGAATGTATATTAAGAAATAAATGGAAGCAGCCTTGAAATTTAGGCTGTTCAAGGCCTCATCTTCCCGCTGCTTTTCCCAGTAAAACCAGGATGTAACAGATGAAGTATGTCAATGAAACAGTATGGGAATTTCCTGAAAACACTTTAAAACCCCCTAAGCTTAACTCCCACCCCTTTTGTAAGTCATCCAGACTTCCAGGATTCTCTTTTCAGACATTTCAATTTCACTGAGAGATGCACATCTGCCTGCTTGCTCCTTTGAGTTTCAGCACTGTTAATTATACCCTGGCATTTATCTTCAGCATGTGGAAACCCCTGTTCACTAACTTACTAGGTCAAGGCTCATCTTCACATGATATAGAGGTTTAGTAGGTCCTCAAATTGTTTTCTGTAAATAAGACTCATTATCCCTGCCACCCCTAGAATGTTTTCAACTCTTAACTTCAATGCTGCCCAGAGAGAAAGATACTGCATTTTAATTCTAATGTTGAATGTTCACCTTTTTCTGACTGCTGGTCACAGAATCCATTCAACGGTGTTGCCTTTTATATTAGGAAGAAGAGAGAAACTCAATGAGATTTTTTTGGGCATGAAACAAGACCACTGTAGGAAAAAAGAGAAAGCTGTTATCTCTTACAGTCAAATACAATTAGATTGAACTGATGAATCTGAGGCTAATATAAATAAACAAAACATCATTTGGGTTGAAGAATTTTTATGTGAACAGAAGGATGGAAAAGCCCTCTCCAGTTTCTCAAAAATCTATTGTCTGTCTGTTTTGTTAGTAATATCTGTCTCCATTGTTTTGAAAATATAGAAAAACACTTTAGCTAAAGCTATTGGCTTGTAAAATAGAACAATACATTGATTACAAGTCCTCAATTTTGTATTTATGTCTATTGTTGTGGGTGTTTTAGTGGATATCACAAATAGCAGAAACAGCAGCATGTGCCTTGATAAGCAGCCCTGGAGCATGGTGCTGGGGGATGTTGAGGGTATACGGCCTCCTACAAACTAAAGCTGAGCAACTGCTTAGTGCTTAGCATAGCCTGTGACAGGCCAGAGTAATTTGATTCCTCTGATTCACCCTGGATATCTTGAAAATAGATCTGGCTCCTGCTCTTTTAAAACTAGATGAGCTGTAGAGAACATCAGTGGAAATAGAAACCAGCATGAGGCAAGCTTGTATCAAATAGCTTTATAGAAGAATGCACTACATGCTACTAAAACCAGCTGGCACTGTCTTTCTTTATATCTGCTTCGAAATGATCAGTATGGCATTTTTTTGTAGATTGTAAAGAATAAAGATGTACCATATCTTTTATAGCTCAAGGATACACATTTTTAAGTATAAGAATTAATGATCCACATTAAACATTGTAACCAAAAAGCGCACTTTAGAGTAATGCAGTTTTAGAATAAAAATACCGCAATCAACACTGAATTATTACCGTGTTCTGGCTAGCAGTATACACTCTGCAATTTTCTGTAGAATGAGTACTAAATCCATAGAGTGCTTAGCTTACTGATTACTCTCTCCTTACTGTATATTGAAAGACTTTTTTTCTTAATATTGATATTAGAAAAGCCTAAGTGCTTCAACTTTTCAAGTGTTCTTTGTCTTGATGGACTCAAACCTCCATTCATTTTCAGTGTAATTTAATTGCTAGGTATTAGATACTATATCTGTCTGCTCATGTGTCAGCAGCTGCAAATTAGGCATTTTAGCATCCAAGTATGGATATTTTCCCCTGCAGTTCACTGCGTGTGCTAGAATCACTTTTTCTTTTGTCAGAAAGGGATTAATTCTAGAAGTCTGACAGAGATCCAGCTGAAAGTTTTTCTCTTTAAGTGTTAGCTTTTAAAGACAGCATAGGCAATTACATTAAAATCAGCAGAAAGAAAAAATACTGAAAATAGGATATGGAGACTGAAAAAAACAAGCTGGTTTTATTTCCTGTGTTACCTAGAAGTGAATGTGGATTTTTTTTTTTAACATTATCCTGCCAGAACAGCTTTGGAGATAAAACATTTTTCACTGGCGTAGTTCCACTGATAGATCTGGGTACAAGGCTCAGCTCCAGGTTTTTGTCCACTATTCACCCAGAGGAGCCTGGTGACATTTCTGATGTTGTGGTTCCAGCTCCTGGACAGAAAAATCATGAATTCAGTGACCCCAGACCTCCCTCGTCCTTCACCTTCCCCTGTGTCTCCTTGCAAGGTATGCTTCACAGAAGTAGTGCAATGTCTTGGTCCTTGGTGTTAATGTCGTTTCACTACTGATCCCTTCAGAAGGCTGTCATGCCAATGGGTGCTGGTGGTTTCGACGTAGTGCAGGGAGATATAACTTGGGTGTCTCTTTGTCTGTATGAGTGAAGATTTTCTTTTCATTGGAAGTACCACTTGCAGAAGAATGCATTTGGCGCAGAAGAATGCATTTGTCACAGAAGAACTGATGAAGCTTTTGCTTTCCCTGAAGGAAAGAAAGGAATTTTGAAGACATCACATACTGCTCAAGCAGAATGTGCTGTCCCAAACTTCACTAAATGACCTCTCTTGTTAGATGTATCGGTCACAATGTGTCTTACTAATTCAGCAAGCCTGAAAGAGTGAGACGAGTGAGATGGAAAAAGTATGGAGCAGAGATTACCACATGAAAATCATTGATGGCTCCTCTAAAAACTCTCTCTGTCCTCACTTCACTGTAACCAGCTTATCCTGTTTGCAACACCTGCCACTGCCCTATCATTTACTTTTAGTACAACTCTAAAATGCATGTAGTTTCAAGTAAATGACTCTGGTGTGTATATATATATAAAACTAAGCTTTCGTGCACGCGTACACATGCACATGCATGCATATATAGATGTACCTGTATGTATATATAAATGTCTATATAAAAATAGCCTATAGAGGGTTATTAATTTTACATATATATAACACATATGTAATAAAAAATAACATAGATTTGCATAAATGTATAGAACAATTTATATATGCATTATGTATATTAATATTTCTACTACTATTATAATTCTAGTCATGCAGTTTGCAAAATGCCTCCCTGAGTTTTCGCACTGCTTTCATCTTGTTACCTGGTGAGCTGATGCTTTTGATGTTGGCATACTTCGTATATTTCAATTTGGTGTTTGGAATTAAAGGCAATGCTGTTGCACATGCTGAAGCCATTTGCATTGCCCTTTTAAAACAATGATATTGTTTCTAAAATTTTTATTCACTGAACATATTTTTTTCTTTTGCCAGTAGAGAAAAATCTTTGCTGACCTTACACTGAGCAAGGCCAGGGTTATCTCTTGTTAAGCCATGAACTTCTAATTTGAATTTGTAATGTTTTATGCAGAGACACTTTAAAAGAGAAATTATCTTTTTCTGCATGTTGCACAGTAACTCTAATGAAGTTAAATTGCACAGGGTAACATATTGGGCTGTAGGAAATAAGCAGTGATGTTGAGGCTTGCATAACCAAAGCAGAACGAACCCCTGGAGAGGTGCAGCTTATACTGGCAGCATGCTAAGCAGTGCATTGAATGATGGATGATTACTCATGGGAGAAAGCAGAGAATGAAAGACATCTACATACACAGGCATAAAGCTGTACCATATGGCAGCACCAGAGAAGGGAGAGTGGAAGATGTGTCTTGTCCTGTTGCTCCCTCCTCCTCTCACTTCCACTTCAATGTACCTTGCTAGTGTGGGAAAACTAAGCAGAGTTGGTATGAAATGTCCTCTGTATGTTCTGGCTATCTTTGGGAAAATAAGTGATGGCTTAGCTAGGATTTATTTACTTTTTAGAACTTACAAACTGGTGTGGATTATTAACTTAAGGCTTAGTTTTCTGGGTAGAAGTTCAGTCTAGGTTTTTGGAGACGAAATACATGCAAGACAAGGGAAAAAAACCCTAGTGAACTAGGTATCTGTGTGCTTGCATATAGAATTGAACCTGGATGGTTTGTATTTTTTTAAAGTTTACTGTTTCTGCCTTTGTCATGAGATTAATACTGGGAATTGGGAGAAGAAAGGGGAAGAATATGATGAGTGTGATTATATTCTCTAGTCACCTTGACTGAATGAGTATGACTAGACACATTAGAGGTTTTCTGTAACATTAAGGTAAGCCCTTTATGTATATCAAAAAATTGACAAATCCTTCCACAGAGCAGAATGAGAACCATACATTTCTTCACTTTATTCATTATCTATCCCAGATTCTCAAAACATCCACTACGGACATGTCAGTACTTGCGTACATTCTAAAACCGAAGGCAGATATCCCCATTGTAGATTTGCGGTGGTTAAATATCTCAAGAAGATATCTTTTATTTAAAAGCTGAATAGGACTTTCTATGCTGTATAATCATAGAATCATAGAAGGGAAAGAACCTTAAAATAAGATTAAGATGAGCCATGCGCAGTGTCGTAGTTTAAGCTTCTCTAACTCACGCAGTCTTTCTCTCACTCACTTCCCCCTCTTTCTTCCCCCCGCTCACGGGTGGATGGGGAGGAGAATCAAAAAGAATGCAACTCCCACAGGTTGAGATAAGAACAGTTTAGTAACTAAAGTATAACACAAGACCACTACTGCTGCCATCAATAATAATAATGACAAGGCAAATACAAGGAAAGAATACAATTGCTCACCCAGCCCAATACCAAGCCCGACCACGCAGTGCACCCACACCCTTCCAGGTGTCTGCTCTCTGCTTTACATCCTGGGCATGACGTGCTGTGGGATGGAATAACCTCTTTGGCTAGTTTGGGTCAGGTGTCCTGTCTCTGCTTCCTCCGGGCTTCCCCTCCTCCCTGGCAGAGCATGAGACTCAGAAAGTCCTTGGCCTGACCAAAACATCACTAAGCAGTAACCGAAACACTGGTATTATCAGCGCTGTTCCCAGGCTCAAAATCAAAAACACAGCGCTGCACCAGCTACCAAGAAGCAGAAAAATGACTGTTGCTGCTGAACCCTTGACAGGCAGGGACTTTTCACTTTAGACTATGTCACCCAAGGCTCTGTTCAACCTGGCCTTGAACACTGCCAGGAATGGAGCGTTTACGTGTTATTGCATTGGATGCTGAAGGAGAAAATTTTGCTATTTATTTTAAGAGACTGCCAAATATTGTTTGCTTGATATTTTTACTCCACTGCATTAACAGAAATTTTAGTGTACAGTGAAGGTTTGTGATTGATCAAGTACTGATCTGCTAATTCATTATATATGTGAGGGCTAGGCAAAACTGCAGCCCTGGCAACTGGGAAAGCTCCCTTAATAATTTCTTGGAATGGGTTAAGCTGAAGAGTTGCACCTTAAGTGCTGATGCAGCACCACATCACGGGGCTCCATGTGTTGGTCTGCTGAGCTTTCTAGCTGAACGCAGAAAGAAGTGCAATGATTTATGCATCCCCTTATTCACAAGTCAGCTCTGAAGGGACAATTCTCACCTGCTTAAGTTATCTCTAACTGTGTAAGTCATAACCTATCTCCAGGAATATATGCAGAAGACAATAAGATTTAAAAAAATCTGAGCCCTGTGATTCTCCTATTTTTCAGTTGAGGGAAGATGTTAAAATCTGTAGCATTCCCTAGACTATAGGTTTTAAAAATGGCTTGTTTGCATATGAAGGTCCCAAGTATCACCTGTAACAGACATATCCTGATCACCAGTGTTAAGGGGAGAAATTAGTCTAGGATGTATTTAATAATAATAGTTGTGAGTAAATTGCTATGTCAGCATAAAAGCTGACAATTGATATTTGCCCCTCAAGGATGACTTTAAAATCCTTTTTGCATAAGAATGAGGTCCTACTCATCTACAAAAGTGATATGCACTTTGTGGTGGTATGCTTTGAAGTATTTTATGTCTACTTATTTCCCTCAAGGGATGTAAGTCTTCCTCTTCCTTTCCCTCAAATATCTATTAGAACCACCCCAAAATATTTAGGAAAAGTATCGAAAATAGGAGAGGAAAGCTGTCTTTCATAGATCCTGATAATGCTGGGTCAGTCTTCAAGGACTTGTGTTTTTTCTGCTTTTGTGACTAAAGAGAAAATGGTTCCTGAATGATGAGCTAGTTCCCACGAACTGTATGTCCAAATATTCACTGGACTCTTGCACCTTGAAAAAACCCAAATATGTATGCAGACAGGAAGAAAATGCAGTACAGTACAGAGAACTGACTGCAGCTCCATGTCAGGTTTCCAGGTAATCACATTAGCACCCTAAAATATTATCTGAATTTTAAAGATAGATATATAAAAACACTCAGTGTCATGGGTTCAGCAGCAGCAGTCATTTTTTTCCTTCGTAGTAGCTGGTGCAGTGCTGTGTTTTCGACTTTCGGCCTGATAACACCAATGTTTATAGTTACAGCTTAGAATGTTTTGGCCTGACCAAGGACTTTCTGAGTCTCATGCTCTGCCAGGGAGGAGGGGAAGCTGGGAGGAAGCAGAAACAGGACACCTGACCCAAACTGACCAAGGAAGTATTCCATACCACAGTACGTTATGCCCAGGATGTAAAACTGGGGGCAGGAACCCGGAAGAGTTTAGTTCACGGCTTGGTTGTCGGCTGGTGAGCAGTTGTATCCTCTTCCCTTGTATTTCCCTTGTCATTGTTATTACCAGTGGTAGCAGTAGTGATTTGTGTTATACCTTAGCTACTGGACTATTCTTATCTCAACCTGTGGGAGTTACATTCTTTCGATTCTTCTCCCCATTTCCCCCCACCCCCCCTCGGAGTGGGGGGGAAGAAAGAGGGTGAGTGAGTTAGCGGGCTGCGTGATTTGTAGCTTAAACCACGACACTCAGGAACCACCATACATAGATACAGCTATCCCAGCTCCAGCAATGAGAATTATAGTTCAGCCATTCAATCAACACAGCAGTAGACAAATTTTAGCCTGAAATATAGTCAAAGTAATTTCAATTAACAATAATTAAATCGGACTTGGTTTTAAAATCGGATGCCAAGAGTGAGGAGCAAGATGCAAAGCAACTCAACAGGTGATAAATGCAGATCTGGCCTGCTGCTCACATGGATTTTTCAGATTTCTTCTAGGCAATAATAGTACCAGTGGAACCATGGATATGAGCAGAACAGCAGTTAGCGGGAGAATATAATGTAAAGAGGGAAGGAAGAAGTAACTTGTTCAGCCTGATGGAAACAGAACGAACCCTTTTCTCAGTATCTCTTTCCCTCCTATCTTGGGAGGAGAAGAAAAGAGAAACAGTTGCCAGCCAGGATGAAGATATCACACAAAGGGAACAGAAAAACTTACCAACTACTGCTGTTCTCAACTTATGGCAGAAAGTATATTCATTAGCACAGAGATAATCAAAGCTTCAAACATAATTCAGACAGCTGTATGCTACTGAAATGCATTGCTTGTCAGAGGTCTAGTAACTGTGGAATGTTTTCCAGCAAGCTGATTGTACTTAACCTGAAGAACTAGCTGAGCAATTAATTCAGTAATAAACCCCTAATTTTCAGTGACTTTCTCAGAAATAATTCTCTGCATACTTGTCCAGGAGTTCTTATGGACATATATGAAATATATGCCGTCATCAAAAGAAAAAAAAAACAACCCCACACACTACTTTCAGTAGTGTTTCTTAAATGCAGAAAAGTATTGGAGGTTTTTTTAAAAGTAAAGCAGAAGTAGTATTAATAAAACAATACAATGTACATACAGACTAATGCCAGATCTTTCTTACTGGTCAATTACTTTGATAGTACATGGTATGGTGAACGTACTGTTAAGCAAAGTTTTCTGTTATATTTTCATGATTTCATTGCAAATTAGTTATTTTTACTCAGCTGGAACGCTATGAAGTAGAATCAAACTTGTTTAGGACTTGGAAGTGTTGTTCTCAACCTGATTTCTGCCGAGCAGCAGTAAGTGACAAGACCAGAGCTTTATTTATTAGCAAAGCATCCATTCATTTGTTATACTCAGTGACTCTCCCATTACCATTAAATCACATAAACTCAGTTTAACCAGGTGAGTCAGGGTGAAGGTGAGCCAATTGGATGTGTAACAAACTTGTCTCATTTCATGTTGTTCTCTCATAGACAGAAGCAGAGAATGACATTTTATAGGAAATATGGTTTGCACCCAAGTTCTAAAACAATATACACAGAAATAAAAAACCTGATGGATAGTGATGAATCAAAGTACATGGTAAGTACATGGTAAAACAAGCTGAAGTTGTGTTCTGCATGCGTTAATTTAGGCTCATCTCATGATAGTGTTGTCCTTCCAAAGGTTGTGACGAATGTCAAACTTAACCCCAGTTTACAATTTGTTTATGTGAGAAAAGGAAAGTGTGAAGTGAAAAAAAAATGTACTTGAAGGCTGATGATTTTTTAATGCAGTTTCAAATAGGAGGTTGACAAACTGGAAAAGCTGAGATACCAGTGATTGGTAGCATAAACCAAGGCTGAAGGAGGAGTAGTTTTTCAAGACTACTGTGGATAGGGTTTTTCAATAGTTCTGAAAATAGGATCAAAATTATGTGTTGGGTTTTTTTGTTTTTGTTTTTGTTTTTTTTCCAGGCCGAAACTAAGTTAAGCATTTTGTAGGCAGATTATTTTTTGAGTGTCATTTGTGGTAGCTTGATAACTCATACTACACAGTGCTTTAATCTTCATTTTAAACATGCCCACAGAAGGATTTTCAAGGATTTTTGCTGTTGACCACTGTGAAAAGCACAAAGAGCTTGCAAAAGAAGCAGCATAGTAACAGCATAAAGCCAATTTTTGAAGGTGACTGTCAGTGTGCAATTGTTGACACTGATTTGCAGATAGGAAAAAATGAGGAAGTATTCTGAAAGTCTGGCCGCTTAATACCAGTCTGAAACCAAGTGAAGCAGCACTAAGGAAAATAAATTCTATCATTCTTATAACCTCACTTTCCGCTGGAGCAGTATTTCCTTGCTGATCCTCATGAAAACCTTTTTTTCCTGCAGACTGCATGGATCAAGCTGAATGTTAAATGAATAATAAACCAAATTACTCGGGGTTATATGTGTTGTTTACCTAGTTGACCAAATTGTTCCTTATCCATTTCAGCTGCTATTAATACCCACAGCATGACTTGAGAATTAGTTGCCTATTTAGTGCTGTTGTTCTGAGGAACAGTTGAAAACTTATGCAAATAAATTAGTTGATTACTGTCATCTGACAAAATGTGAATAATCTGTCAGTGGCAAGTGCCTTTCCTATTGGGAGAGAAAAGGTTAAGCAGAGACAAAATAGAAAAGCAAATATGTGAACATCAGCATCATTACTGCTTGAACAGAACATGAATATCTTTCTCTGTCTCCTCTGTCACAGAGGTTCTTGTTTACTTTTTGTTAACCTTTCCAGATGACCAAAATTTTTTTGTTGTCTTGCTTGCTAAAAGAGTAAGAAAATGCGAAGGTCTGAAAAAAGCTACTAAGAGTCAAGGAAATAAGTGATAAAATATGTTCATATTTTAGGTTATAGTAATTGCTGTCATTAAATATACAGTATAGTCATAATAGTTCATATTTCACCAAGATTATTTTTTTTTCTCTGGCATGAAGACAAGAAAAAGGTGGATTGTTTAAAAAGTTAAGTTTCAAAGTAAAATCTCTTTTTAGAAGAATTTTGCCCTTTTTTTTCTCTTTTTTTTTTCTTCTTTCTACACAGAGCCTTGCTACTTCCAATAGTTAGCCTAGTATAAAGTCAGTAAGAAATTGATTTTTCCATCTTAATAGAACCCATTTAAAAGGCAGATTGTCTGTCCTTTTGAAGCAATTGTATGTAACAGAATATGCCGTGAAAGGATGTGACAAACCCCTTAAAGATGAATGTACAATACTTTGTATCTTACCAAGATATTTTTCTGCACCAACATATTTTATCTAGTTGACCTCAATATGTGAATTTTAACCTTAGTACAGTGAATGGAGCATTCTGAAGGTGACCTAGTTGTTTTTAAGTATTAAAATTAAATAATATAGCTTTTTCCTCACATGTGTACTTTAAATAAATACTTTTCACTTGCCTTTTATCATGCAGTTAATATGGTTTCATGATTTAAGGCTGAATATGTAACACAATGGGGTTTACCTTCTGTAACTCCGCCAAATCACAGTAACAGTTCTATTTCAATTTGTTCCAACAAGATGCATTTATGTTAATATACAATATGCAAACCAAGCTGAAATATTTCCTTTCAGAATAACTAATGTCTTCATTAATTACACTTTGCTTTTCTATATTATTTAAGTATGTTAATCCTCCATGGTGGTCCCACTGTTGTAGCTGCTGTACAAATGCAGAGCAAAAAGGCAGTGACTGAAAGTTTGTACTTGAATTTTATCACAAGAGATAGACATCTGTAGCATGATTGGTGATCATAAAGAAAGAGCAAAGTAAATTACAAGGTGGTGGGTATGAGAGGTAGTAATTGCTGCACATTTTCAGCTTTACTATTGTTCCTTAGGTAAGCTTCATGAAATGGGAGATTTGTAGAAAGATATTGTGGTGCTGGTTTTCCAAATGTTAAGTGTCGGCGTAAGGAAGAGTGACCAAAAATGAACACACAAAAAAAAGGCAAGGACGACTGGCACCATGGAGTAGTCAGAAGTCAAACTTCTATTTCTCATTTACTGTAGGAAGAGCTTAAAATGGAAGTGGGATTGAAGACAAGTTGTACAAGTTTGATATTACAATAAAAAGGGAAAAAGTAATAAAAAACTTCAGAGATATGAATCATCTGGTCAAAGAGACAAATCAGGGATCTCATCTGCCAGACAAAATTCTGAATGTTTAGCTGTAGAAAAACCCTAATCTTATTCAGAGAAAGCTTTTTTGCATTAAATGGAACATAAAATTGCATCAGAGAGAGAATTTTAGTTGTATGGATGGGAAGCAGGATATGTTTTTGATATCTTTTGCTGAATGATTCTGAAAATATGATATCTTTCAGTGTTGCTAAATTTCTTGTCTCTTTTTGCAGGTGTTTTAGATGATTTTACTCATAGCTACATTTGAGAATAGGCAGTTGTCATAAATCATTGCAAAGCATTCTCAGACCTCTAACAAAAAGAATAGAGCTAAACAGAGCTTCCACTTGGGTTTCAGGCTTACAGAAGCTAAATATTTGTTGCTTTATCAACCGAGATTCATTTTGCAAAATAAGTTTCTACCTTTTCTAACATCGCTGCTAAAAGCTATATTTACCAACAGACTGCACAGTGATTGGGAATGTTCTTACATGACATTGTTTTCCTTTCAGAGTAAAAACATAACTCTCCATTTCTAACACATGCATGGTACAATAAGTGTAGTAGACTTTTGTATGCCTTAGAAATAAAGTGTCTTTTAAATAATACTACTACTAATAAAAACCCCCACCAAACAGATCTTAGTAAAAAAATCATGGGTCAGGAGAAGACCTGCATCAGTTTTTTCACCAACATTTTGGAAAAAAGTCTTGTAGAAATTAGGGAAGAAAATTACCTGAGAGACAATCAGTCTGAAGCTTGACTGAGCAGGAGAGAGGCCCACTGTTGAGCTTAGAGCAGTAAACAAGCAGGGTTGTGGGCCATGTGAGAAGGGAATTTGATGAAGGCAGAATGAGTAAAGAGATGTACAAATAGAAATGGGAAAATGGTTGCTTAGCTTGACGAGAAAAGTATAATCATATTGAAGCAGGAAGTCTGCATATTTTCTATGTTGAATTCTAGTTCAGAGATTCAAACAGGTAAAAGTCAGGATGTGTGTACTAAGAAGAAGACTAGAGATGATAAAGATTACATTTTCTTTCATTTAGACTTTGCTGTTCCAAACAAGTGAATTTTTGACATGTTTGGCGGACCAAAACAGCTAGCAACCCAAGCACCTACTGAGAGACCTGGAGGCGTCCGGGTGGAACGGGTGAATATATTCCACATATTCACTAAAAATCTGCCTGCACTACAAATAGTAAAGGAGTTTAAATAATAGATTAAGATGCAGTTAGTTAAATAATGGCTAAGATATTGAGCTCTGCCTCCAATGGAAAGAAATTTGCTTTGCAAATTTTGTTAGAGATCAAGAACTTTGGCAAGAAGAAATGTGTAAAAATCATAGAATCGTAGTATAGTTAGGGCTGGAAAGGACCTCAAGATCATGTAGTTCCACCCGACCTGCTGTGGGTAGGGATGTCTCACACCAGACCATGTCATCCAAGGAATAAGACATTTAGAAAAGGTTGAAAAGGAACTACACTTAAAATTTAGTTAAAAAAATCAGAGAAATCAGGACACAGAACTGTTTTTTCCCGACATATCTTTGCTAGTCATCTACTGTTGCCAGCTGGTGAAACATCAAGTGGAAAGCAATAGCATTTCACACTATTCTAGCATCAATGTGGTGGTCATTTGCACCATCTGTCACACAAATGTGATTGGACAGAGAAAGCACTTCCTGAGAGCAACATTTAAATGGCAGTTAGATAAAGAGTTCCTGTGGGAAAAATCAAGGAAATCAAAGATGCTGCTGCAGACAAAACAGAATTAATACTTCTGCTGAGTCCTGAAAGACTTTCTGCTGCAGCCCTATTCCTGCCATTTATATTGAGTCAAAAACATGAAATCTAGACTAAGGCTACCACAGACTGGTGTATTTTTAGGACATAAGTTATTCAGAACACATACATTATTATGTGATATCATGATGCAGAGGAAAAGTGTGCACTGTGTGTTGTTACATGCTTTAGACACCAGCACAGTGATGGATCACCTTTAACTGCTAGTAAACATGCCTTCTAGTGAGACCATTGACCATATTAATAGCTTTCAAGCCTTGGTGATTTCTTTTATACTGTGTCTCCCTGCGCTGTGAAGTTACTCAACCTAACTTAAAAAACTGGCAGGCTAACCATGCTGATGCAGAGATCAGCTTGAGAGAATTATCAAGTATTCTCAGCAAGGTAAACTAATACACATTCGTGAAGCTGCAAGAGCTCTGTGCAGCCGCTGTTAGACTGTTTCTGGCGCATGAACTAGAACATTTAAACTAAGGTACTGATATGCTACAATGCCACCTGAAGTATGGATACAGCCTACTTCTAAAGCAGCAAGTTCAGTGAAGTTCAGTGCAATAACCATGAAATCTCTAAAGCTCCCTGAGAGGAATAAGATATGATGAAAAAGTTGGGGCTGTTCAGCCTGGAGAAGAGAAGGTGCGTGGAGATCTCATAGCAGCCTTCCAATATCTGAAGGGGGCCTATACGGATGCTGGGGAGGGACTCTTCATTAGGGACTGTAGTGAGAGGACAACGGGTAATGGATTCAAACTTAAACAGGGGAAGTTTAGATTGGATATGAGGAAGAAATTCTTTACTGTAAGGGTGGTGAGGCACTGGAATGGGTTGCCCAGGGAAGCTGTGAATGCTCCATCGCTGGCGGTGTTCAAGGCTGGGTTGGACAGAGCCTTGGATGTCATGGTTTAGCGGGAGGTGTCCCTGCCCCTGGCAGGGGGGTTGGAAGTAGATGATCATCAGGTCCTTTCCAACCCTAACTATTCTATGATTCTATGATTCTAATTCTCCTCTCTTAGAAATATCTTCTGCTATTCCAGAAGAAAGACAGTATTCACTAAAATCAACATTACAGCATAGGTCCCCAAATCCACTGCTTTATTTAAAAGGCAGAATAAAAGGTAGTTGCCTGTGATATCGCCACTTATTAAGCATTTGTGTATCTGGTTGTTTTAAACAGCAGCCAGTGTAAAAGAAGATGTGTCTAGAGATGTTTTCCCTGCTGTTCTGGTCTGTTCTAATTAAGTGTGTTATATTTTTAGATTTGAGAGATTATCTCTGGTATAAGACCACTACTTGTAAGGGTTTGCAAATAGGGAGGCTAAGGTCTGGTGGTTTTTGTCTTTTTAAAGTGGTATATTAGCTCTTATATTCCAGATATAGAGATTTTTACCTAAATCCTATAAACACCTCTGCTGTACCCAAATATTTTCCATAAGGCCAAATAGCTTTCTTTTTAGGTAACTTGAAAGCAGAAGAAAGTATAGCAACATTTTTTGCCTGTGCAGGTTAAACTGTTCTTGCAAAATGATGAAACTCCAAAGAAATAAGCATCATTAAATGTCATCACATGTTACTGTCAGAAGGATTCAATTTGGGAAGGTTTCTTATTTGCCAGTGTAATCAGATAGAATTTCCAACAGTAGAAAGATGCTTAGCCTTAAGGAGCTAGGGATGCAGTTTCTCTGAATGACTGTCTTATGGTTAGAAATTACCTCTGGAGAAAAAAGAACTCCTGTATTTTAGCACTCAATAGTACAAGTAGAATATGGATTTCCATCCTATGCCTATTTAATACAATTTTGAGGAAAGCTGGTACTTTGAAGATCTTTTATGATCCTTATAAGTGTTTTGTCAATACATACTGACAAATAAGTTGATATTTGTAATATAAGGAGATATATATATGTATTTGGAATATAAGGAAGTACTTACCCCTTCTCTTGTTGGCAAGGGAACACAGGTTACATTATCAATGTTGGTGAAGATAGTGTCTATTATTAACTTCCAACTAATATAATGTTATGTGAATTTAAAATCACTTAATTTATGTGCAACTCACAAGCATGAATATGCGTATGTGTATGCAAAGTGTTTGTATTCATTACTTCAGTTCTCCCAAAGTCAATGTTATTGTATTCCTCAAAGAATATATAATGAGAAAGCCATTCAGGCTAAGTAGTCTGACTGGATAAAATGATGTAGAACAGAAGGGCCCTTGAATTTTTCTTCAAAGTAAGGTCCTCAATTTTGAGAAGTATCTTTTCTGGTGGCACAAAATATTTCAGGACTTCTTCGAATACTTGAATACTCAAATAATTTGAATACTCAGGATTCGCAAAAATTTATATGAGTTAGTATAAGAGGACTGACTTTATTTAAAATTTCAGAGTAGCCAAATTTCTACCAAAAGAAGAGTGTTAGTGAGTGAAAACACCTTTACTAAGAGGACAATAATTTTGCTTGATAGGTTTGTCTGTGGAGTTCCTGCAGGTTCAGTGTTAGGGGCAGTGTTTTTCTGTTAATGACACTGGTGTAAGCAGCAGGATCATGCTAATGAAACTTACAGATGATGCAAAGTTGAGAGATGAAATCAGCACAGAAGAGGACAAATATTCTACAAGAAGATGAGGTTAGAGAGCTGCAATCAGAAGGCGGATGGCAGACCTGCAGGTCCACTAGGACAGCACTTAGGAATATGCAAGGCATCTAAGCCCTGTGCAGTGAAGAGCTAAGTATCCTTCTAAAGGAGTGGGGAAAGAGCAGCAGTACCCATGCAAAAGAAAAAAATCCCCATCTGTCAACCTTTAAGTGGATCTTGCTTGCTTTATGTAAAAGACTGTGTAATATTGCAGCTTATAATGGCAGGACACCATTTCTATCTTCCTGTGTTTGGTAAGTGCTGCTCTTGATAACAGAATTAGAAGTTGCACACAGTCAAGCACAAATATAAACCATGGTGGATTAAAAGCACTCAGGTGGATTTTAATGTTATGAAGCAACAGTAAGTCTAAGATCTGGTAATGTTTTCTTCTTTAAAGAGCTTTTTAATTTCTAGTTAAATTCCGTTGCAAATTTCTAATTTGGCATTCCAGCATTTGGAGCCAAAATGGAAATGCATATTACCATGTAGAATAGGTTTTGAGTGGGGAAAATTACTCGTTTTTCAACTCATGACAGTACTGCTTGGGCCTGAATTAAGTTTTTCCAAGAAATAAGTAATATTCAAAATACTTGAGGCACTCAGGCTTGTAGTACAATAGGAAATGCTTTTCCTTAGATAGATGTCATGATTCAGAGCTAGATTAGAGCAATCTTTATTTGGGGTAGGAAGAGAAGAGAAACATACACTTCAATATTCTTGGATTTAGGCTGAAATAAACCAACCCAAAACACAAAACCAAAACAAACAAACAAAAAAAAAAACAACCCAAAACTAACAAAGCAAAAAAACAGAATTAAGAAAATATTCTCTCTTACATCCTGAGCTTTCTGGATAGCTACTTGTGTTTTATTCAAGGCAAAAGCTGTGAATGCTGCCTCAGTTCTTGAAATACCTGCTTCAGCTCTCTCCCATGACCTGTCACATTACATGAACAATGAACATTTCCCACTAGCTCTGCATCGTTAATCAAAGGGCAATGAGTGGATAAAGACTAAAGGGTCAGCAAATAACCAAGGATCTTACTAGAGACAGTTACAGAAACTTAAGGAAATTCTAGTAATTAGAGTAACATTTATGACTATTAAGGACTTTCTTCTTGCGCATCCTTTGCTGTCTCAATTTCTTCAGCGATGTCACTGGTACAATGTTTAAAGCACAATGTTGCACTACAGGTAAATGTCTTTGAGAATATTTCTTAAAGCTAAGCAAAACTACGATTCCAGAAATTTGAGAACTTCACGAAAATGCATTTGAAAACAGAAAACCTAGTAAAAAACATCAGCCATCTCAACACAAATGTTGTTGCAGGTGTTCTTTGAGAGTGAGATAATGAATAAACAATTTAAACAACTGATAATAAACCCTAGACTCTGCTGTGACAGAAGTGAACATTAATTTACAACTTTTCTGAAATGTTTTCTATTCTCAAATATTTATACTATTTTGTGTGACTTGGTAAATAATATTTTTTAAATAAGAATTTTTTCAATTTTAATTTGGTCTAAGCTGAAAATGTTCATTACTGGTAGCTGAGAACTGACATTTTCAGTTTATAGGAAACCATGAAACCATCATTACTTTAGCTGCAGATGATGTTACATGTTATTGACTACATTGAAAATTTGTAGGTCTAAACCAAATATTTCGAAAGCAATTTAGCTGAACTGATAGTTCAAATTTATATCTGAACATAACATGTTTCAACAATGAGTTCTAAAAATGTTTAAGATAACAAGACTAACTTTTTAAATTATATTTTAATGTAGTCTAGTTGCAGTCACTATAAATTACTTGCACAGGTACCTATAAGACATATATGCATATATACACGAAATAACTCATTTCATTATTTTTTCCTTTCCTCTGCCCCCGCTATTGAATTTTATATTGTTATCCAGTGCTGATTAGTTGTTTAATAAAATGGTCCAAGCCAGTTTTAATTTTCATTACATTGTTTTCTAAAGACTGAATTGGGTATTATAAAGTGAATTTATTATTCTGACTATGCAATATACACATTTCTCAGCTTAAATAAGAGACATTTGCTTAATATACTGACAGTAGTGAAAGATCTTTAAACAAAGTGCCTGAACAGACTGAAAGGCCCTGCTCAGTCACATAGATATCACCAAAATTATATATCCATTCAATGGAGAGAGATTAAGATAATTGCTTCAAACAATGTGAGCTTTTATAATGGGTTTTTCTTCCCACTGCGCTGTGAAGCTTTGAAGAGGGCTTCCACAGAGATATGAAGCTTTTTCTTATGAAAGGAGATGCCCAGACTTCAAACATTTTTCACATTAATGGAAAAAAAATAATTGCAGAAATGATAGCGTTGTTCCAAAGGCAAAAATCAGGACTGGAATATGTACATATAAGCATGAGAAACAAAATGTTCACCTCATCAGAATGTATAAATGTCTTTGTTATATCTTCAGTAGAAATGCATCTGTTAGCAGAGCTTACTGTTGGCTTTACAGTATTACAGATTTTCCTTCAGGAAACATATAAGTTAATTTCCGAGCTCTGTAAGGAAAGAAAACCCTCTAATATTAACAGAGTCTTGAGTAGGCTGGGTGCTGCCTACTGAAGCTGGTTTTCCTTAGTAACTACAGTAAGTTCCTTCAGTTGTGTGGAAAGTTATTCAATTTTCCAGATAAAACTATGCTGATGAGTTTAAACATTTAAACTGTCTCCAGCCTACTTAGAAATAAGTAAAGGAGAAAAAGGCTAATGCTCTGCTTGAGTTTTGTCTTGTGTTCTTTACTGCTCCAAGTGTAAGGAGTGGTTCCTGCCACAGCTCACCTTCTCCTGACCTGCTGCCCTCAGACCCAGCGAAGGCCTGTGCTGAAGAACTAGGACCCATCATTGCTTAATGATAACTAAGAAATCTGCTTCCTGCCATTCAAAAAATAATAATAATTTAAATGTCTGGCCACTGTTCTCCGTTCACATCAGAGAACAAGTGCTCCCTCAGGGATGGGAAGCCAAGATCTGACTCTGACTCAGCACAGGCTGTGCCCTCATTCAACTTTTGGGGAAACTTCCTGCAGAATCCTGTTGAAAGCATATATATGTCTGTCCCTGCCCAGCTTTTTTTTTTTTTTTATTTCTGATTGAGCTCAAGATAATTATGGTAGTCACCTTTATCTGAGTCCTACAGAGCTCCCTCTGGTCGATATGGATAATTCTCATGCTCTGTAAACCTTCTCTATCTGGTACAAAACGTCTAAGGCACTACAATGCCTATTTTCCAGTTTGACTAAGGCACTACAATGCCTATTGCAGTTTGACTATTTCCTCACATGGAAAAATGAGGATTAGGAACTTTTAGATGGGTTTCAAGACAATTTGAAAGTGTTTTAGTCAGAAATAAACAGTCAAAACTTACAGGTTACTTTGTGAAACAAACAAACAAAAAACCTTAATTTGGGAGACTATTCTAACTTAAACCAAGTTTTTTTTTGTTAGATTTCTGTTTGTTTGGTTTTTAGAGGGGAGTAGTTTGCTTTTTTATATAATGAAAAAATTCACTCAGAGTGAAAGAAACGTGAGATTTGAAGTTGTCCCAGTTCATACTGAAACTCAGAAAGCTTTTGGCGCTAAACTGCTGAATCTGTCAGGATTAGAAGCATGGTCTAGAACACAGGGTATTTCAAAAATGACATATGTATATTGGAGACATGATGACGTGATACAGTCATTACTACTATTTTGAAAACAAGGACAGTCAGAGTCATGGAAAATTACTTCTAGAGAAGCACAGAACTAAGACAACTTGATTCCTACTGATGTCTTCCATCTGTAACATAAGAGGTGCTTGATTTTTTGATATATTCCACTCTGTCTTCCTGAGAACAAAAAGTTTTGGTTCCCAGGTTTCGGCACCACTTGTTGCCTTCGCGAGGCGTGGCGACCTGGTTCAGGAACGGCACAGGCGACCAACCCCCTCAGGTCGCGCGGGCCATCAGCACGCAGACACCAATGTGGTGGACGGCAAAATGGCGTTTATTGATGGGTGACACAACATTATATAGCTAGGGTTCACAATGTCACTTCCGTCTGCTTACATCACAGACTAAACGTTATTGGCTATTAGGAGAGGGGCCCTGTCTTTCCGTACAGCGCGACATCTTCCAGTCGCCAAACCCTAACCACCACCATTTCCCCCCCTCCTTATGCATAACTAAATTAACTAAGATATAACAAGTTAAAAGCTATTGTTAGTTGGGACGTAATCTATATGTTGTGATAATCTTAAAAGTATAGGTGATAAAAGGTGAATATACTTTGTGACAAGCTTAAAAAGATATGTAGTAAAACTTGAATAAAAACATAAGGCCCCGTAAACAGAATCCATCCTATAAAGAGACTACACAAGAACTTAAAATCTAAAATAGAAAACGTTGATAAAGTACGGTGCAAGGACCCTGAAAAATCTCAAAAAACAGCTCCAAATCGTGTCAGCACAATGTAGGGTGCATGCCTCCCCTACATTGTCTGAGGTTTGGGCTTCTAAGCTGACCAAAATGCACACTTGTTCCAATGCAGGTGATCAGTCTGCTTCGGAAGAAGTGGCCAGCAGCATCCATAGAGATCTGTAAGGGTCCAGCACATGACTATTAGTAAGACTATAAGTAACATGTGATAAACAAACGGATAAACACTAGAGACTGGTGACCCCGACGTGATTTTTGAGCTAAGTACTTTAGATTGTTCTATCTGTTTAAGTGCCTATCTAAAGGGCTGGTGGCCTGATTCTCCCACGGGTAGCATTAGTATAATCAAGATTACGAAAAAGCACTGCAGCCCCCCCCCACGGGGGCTATTTTGCCGTTGTCTGGATTCTGCCAGTGTGGAGCTCTCAGGCTTGGACGGGTCGCTTGGCACCGGGGTGTACGAGTTAAGGGGGCGTCCGATGATCTGATCCTGTGAACAAAAACTCACAAGAACATGGCAGTTGTCCTCCCATTCTTGTTTAAAAACAATCATCCCTGCCCCATCAAAAATCATTTTAGAAAAATGTTTTATATCGAAAGGGAGCATGTCGTCTCCCCCGAAAACCCCATCTATAAGGGCAGAAACCATAGCAGAATTAATCCCCTTGTCTGCAATTGCTTTAACAATTGCTTGTATGTCTTTAGGGTTTACTGGCGAAAAAATCCTGTCCCCTTATGTCCGTTACTCGGACCGGAAATGCTAATGTGGTCGATGGGACCCATTCAGCGCACGCAGTCTTTATTTCCTTCCAGTCCATGAAAAACATTTTTTCCTCTTTCGGTCTTTCTTTATTAAGGATGGGAATAGTTTGACTTTTAAATCTGTATACCCTCGTTTCTTCCTCCTCTGAATCTAGATCGGTTTTGAGACACTCGTCCCAGCTAGTGTCTGATCGGGGATCGGAACTGGACTGACTGGTTACTTCCGGGCTCCGATACTTTTTTGTTGGGCTCCGGCCCTGCCCCTTTCCTGAGCTCCGATCCCGCCCATTTCCCTTGCAGGCGGGTCGTTCCCCCCCTCCCGACTCACCCCGCCTTCTACTCGGGTGGTGGGGGGGGGTGTTTGCCTTATAAGGGCATTTTGTTAGATGGCCTCTCTGATTGGCTCTCCGCCCCTCACACGCGCTCCCCTCCCCTTCCCGATCACCCCCACCGCCTTTCTCCTTCCCATTCTCCTCCTCTTCCCATTTGTGTGCGCTTGTTAATTCTGGCGCTTCCTACCTGTTCCCGCAGGGGACATCATTGCCCCGCCCTTCCCCTTGCCGCTCGGCGCCATCTTGGGGCGCATATGGCGGTGGTTTAGCCCAGTTGCCCTTAGACTCTAATTTCTCCGCGGCACCCCTGGCCTCCTCAGCTAGCCCACCCCAGAAGGATTTTGCTGGATTCTGTCCCTCCGTAAGTGGGTCGGGGTTCGGGGATTTGGGGGGTGCATCGCCCTCCCGCAAGTCTTTAGACTCCTCAAAATTGCTATCCTCTGGGGGGTGCGGAGTCTGCGTGGTAGCCCCGACTCCTAAATTCGGGGTGGCTGACAAGCAGTCCCTTGCCGCCCTCCAGGTCTCCTGCTCATGTATGACCTTTTGTAGAGCCTGCATGACTTTCCCCCACGACTTAAGATTTTTTCCACAGCCCGAGGACATCGTTTCCTCAGCTAACGCTTTAGTGCATTTATCCCACACTTCTGGGTGGAAAATATCCACCGGCCGGTCAATGACCCCAATGTTTAAGAGCCTCGCAATAGCGAGAGTAAAATCTTTGGGCTTACAATCAATATCCCACTCTTTATGTAATTGTGATACGACCTTCACAAGGGCCTCCATCGTCCTTGCAGGTCCTGGAGCGTCCTCCCAGCCGGGCTGGTCCTGCCGCTCCGGCCACCGTTCACCCGATTCCAGGCGAGGTTCCCGGGTTTCGGCACCACTTGTTGCCTTCGCGAGGCGTGGCGACCTGATTCAGGAACGGCACAGGCGACCAACCCCCTCAGGTCGCGTGGGCCATCAGCACGCAGACACCAATGTGGTGGACAGCAAAATGGCGTTTATTGATGCGTGACACAACATTATATAGCTAGGGTTCACAACGTCACTTCCGTCTGCTTACATCACAGACTAAACGTTATTGACTATTAGGAGAGGGGCCCTGTCTTTCCGTACAGTGCGACATCTTCCAGTCGCCAAACCCTAACCACCAACACCATGACATTATCTTTTCTAAGGACCCTGCAAGCTTTTGCTGCTATGCTATGGTATAACATCATGTAACACCATACCTTTGTTGTGTGACCCCAGTAAACAAGCAAGAGTGGGAGCATTGGCACTGTGTGTGGTGTACAGGAAAACAAAGGCATTGGAAAGTTGCAGCTTGCACATTCACCTGTACAACTGGAAATTTACTCACCAGTAAGATGGGTACATCTGGATTATACACATGTGAAGGACATATTTGTGATCATAAAACAAGACAGAAGAGAGCTCACAAAACAATAAAACTGATGTGACACCCCTTGATGTGTATCTTTGTTTCAAAGAAAACTAAAGTTCACAACCTCTCTTCTCCATCCACCTACAGGATTTAACACTGGTGGGTGAATTGGTTTGTAGAATCAGATGCTATGGATATACAAGGTGAGCCATACTGGGCACTTCAGTAAAATGATATTTGGAGTAGATAATATGGGTGTTTAAGCAAAAATATGTCTTAGGAGAGAAAAAGATGGAATGATGGTAAAATGAAATAAGAACAACACTCATCAGAACCAGGATTTTCCTTTAGGCAGGAATTTCCAATATTTCAAAATCTTTGTTCCAAATTGACCAAGAATTTTTTATAGATTTCTGGTGAATTTTTTTTCTTGTTTAAATATGCATCATGGCAAAAAAGAAAATTAAAAAGGCATTAAACTAAAAATGTTGATACCATTTTTAATTATTAAAGTCAAGCAAATGCTCAATGAAGTAAAAAAGATAAACTTTGACTTTCCTTGTTGATCATTTGTTGCTAATTCTAAAAAGCATGTTTTGGTTTTGACAAAGCTGCTTTTATAGTTTATAAGTAACACTTGGTTTGCTGGAAAAAAAAATCAGTATACCCTCCTGGAGGAGTTTGAGTTTTAAGGAAGAATATGATAGAATGAAAAAAAAAAAAAAACCCACACTAAAAAAAAAGGAAAAAAGGGAAAAGTGGCAACTTGATACAGGATGAGTGAGAAAGAAAAACGTGTGGGAACTACATTTATTGGTACAGTTTGAAAGAGCTTGTTCAGTTTCAAACTCAAGAGACTGACATGTTCAGCTGGCCATTGTGTTTCTGAAAACTGAAATTGTATAGCTGAAATACTCCTTTCAGATAAAAATGCAAGACTGTGATAACCCTGTGCATGAAATATGTATTTCTTTCTATATTTATTTATATATAGAAATAGAGACTCATGTATGCCTTTGTTTGATATAGATATATTAAATCCGATTCAATCAGTAGAAGAGCTGTGAAGTTCATGATGGATAATGCTGACAACACAGACAACCCACAAAACTTTGACTATTCTGTATACAGCTTTTGAAAATATCCATGATGGAATAGTGAACTCAGGAAACTTGAAGTAATTGTTTTGTCCTGGAGGAAAAATATTTAGATTGAAGTGTTATGATATACTAAAAATTGTAAAAAATAATGATATTCAGTGTCTACTGTAACTCTATTGTCTCAAACTTTCTTCATATAATATAATATCTACATATTATTAACCTGTAGCTCATCTCTCTTTCCTTCCTCAACCTTACTGAAAGACTGTCATCAGTTTGTGTGCCAAGGAAGATAAGCTGGCCAAGAAGGATAAAAGTCAAGTCTGAAGTGCCCAATGCCCTGTTAGTAGTGTTAGGCAGAGGACCAAAGTTATGGGAAACTGGATGAATAACTGAGGGATGAAACGATTGCAGCTGAAGACCTGGGTTGTTTTTCAAGACATGAGTTATTGAACCATTTCTTTTAAAAATGTAGCTCTGTCATTTTAGGAAGGCTTTTTTTGTTGTTATTATTATTTCTAATTTTTTAATGAATGTTATCAATGATAAGGAAGTTTAGAAGTCTTAATAGAAATAGCTCTACTGCTGTAAGAAGTGAAGGTAGAGTCTAGGTCTGGAAATCCATACAGATTTAAAATTCATTTCAAGAGAAGCCAGGCTGGAGGGGGACTTGATATTATCAAATAGTCAAACTGTTCTACATGTGATGGTTGTGTTTGTGAACGCTGTATATTAGAAAAAAACATCATCAACGTATATAATGAAAGCTACGCACTACAGCTTCATAGTGAACAAAAATGTTAAGTGGGGTTTTATTATCTTGTTCTTACAATTTGTCAGTAATTTGACTTTTTCCATGTACAGAGAAAGGAAATGCATAGGAACAGGAATATGATTATTTCTTTAAAAACAGACAGTAGCATTATACTATATTCTACTAAATCTCCAGAATAGCCTGACACTGTCTTTGTGTGATTCAATTAACTTATGCTCTTGGTATCAATAAATTATTTGCTCCACCTGCATTTCAATACCAAAAACAGTTGAGCTATTGATTTTTTTAATTCTTTCATCCCCCACAGTAAGTTGCCTGATGTATACTGAAAAGTGCTGATAGTTTCTAAAAACATCACAAGTTGGCAAACATATAGGATTTCACAGATAGCTGTTTTTTTCTATAATGGAATATTTACAGAGTTTTGCCAATAAATTAATGACAAATGGAGCTCAAAACCCCTACAGCATATGCTTCTTTGCTTCAATGTAGATATTAGAATATTTTATTAGTATTTTACCTCTTTGATGCACTGTCACAACATTTTAATCAAATTGGTATTTTTATATCCAAAACCTTTAAAAACACAAGTTGAAAAACAAAATAAGAATGTCAAATGATTCCTCTTTTTCATCAGTATCACTACATTACCATATTAAGGAGTTATGATTTGCAAATCATAGGGCTGGTTCCAAAGAATGAGGTGCAGAACACACAGAGGAGATGGACCCAGCTCTAAAACTGTGATCTAAAAAGTCCTTGCCACATTTGCTGATCCTTGCAAGCAGTTTCCAAGTTCCCTGAGGAGAGTTGAACCACCCTGCCACTGGTAATGTGCAGCAGAAGTACCACGGGGTGATTTGTAGAGCCTCTCAAAATGGTCAGGTCCCTGCACCTGCGTATTTGCATTTGCTTCTTTTTACAAAATGTGGCCAATTTTAGTAAGACGTAGTCTCAAATGTAAGGGAGAAAAGAAGGCCTCTCTGGCTGAAGTTATACAACTGTCCTCTGGGTTCAATCTAAAAATACTCCTACAGAAGAGGAAATACTTATGAAGTTCTAAAAGCAGAGACCAGATGCCTCCTGGGTGCAGTTTCACAGCTTTACATGAAAGGAAAACGTTGTCCTCTAGCCCTCTGGGGTAGGAAGTGGGAATTTGCAAATTCAGGTGAATTTGTGGATTTGGGTGAACCAGGAACTAGCTCTGAGCTTCATTTCCCATGCAGGTGCTATGGCCATGAGGTTTTTCTGCACAAGGTAGGTGGTTGTACCATAGTTAGCCTCCTTCTATAATCTTTCATTGATAAGAAACCGGGCTCATGTGAGTTCTCCAAAAGGGATGTTTTAATCACCTACTATGAAGAAAGGATCACTAGCTTTCCATAAAAAATAGAGGTCCTTCTGGATTTCTAACTTCGGTATCTAAGCTGAAGGGAGAGAGGAAATCAGGCTCAAGATGAACATTATGCAGGCCAGTGCTCAATACTGGGTTTTATGGCTTAGCCTTCTGAAGCCCCTAGTAGGGGAATCATTTTAAACTTTGTATCACAGCCCAAGGATTGGGCAAACAAACACTGGCAGAGACTCATGAACCTGTAGACCCCCATGTCTTTTATTGTATGTTGTCTCAACTCTGCTGGAGTCTTTTAGAGGCAATCTATTGACTATAATGTATTAACATCACACCTTCCTGATAAGATTTTTATGTGCTAATTCACAATAAGGTTATGGTGTATTGGTTTTGTAATTTTAAAGACAGATTAAATTCCTTTCCCTTAGTTAATTACTTTGGATTCTTCAAAGGACTGACAACTTGCTTTTAACACAGGTATTTTCTTGGAAAGAAAACATGTTTTTTGTATCCTTAGTGGTGTGGAACTTATCTGATGAAGAAAGGTCAGTACTTTATAAAACCATGACTGTTTAACAGTCCTTTAGGTAAACCACAAGAACAACAACATTTAAATCAAGCTATAGGTGACTGAGCACATGCTAAATATCCATTCCTAATTCTTGAATTTTATAGTTTCGGTATTAGTAGTGGCAACTGTCTTCATTACTGTTTTAGAATCTTCCTCATAAAAAAGGTTAATGTCCTGAAAAAAAAAAAAATAGTTCTAGTGGTAAAGTTCAGTTTCTCTCCCTTCCCCACCACTCGCTCTGCTGTATGGAAATGCAATGGAACAATCCTCCTTCTGGGCTTGCTCAAATTGGAACTCTTGCACATCACTGGAAGTTCATAAATACAACTTGAAATACTGCAAAAGTTGAAGTACAGGAAAAAAAAAAAAAAAAAAAAAGCTATTTTCAAGTGAATAACTTCCTCCTAATATAAATTATATACCTTTGAAATATTGTGCAACAACTGTCTGACAAACTTCCTTTTTTGTTACCCATACAGAACATAAGTAACATCTGAATTAAACATTTCTGACAGATAAAGCACAAGCTTTACACATAAAAGCACCCTACTGAAGTTCATGAGGAAAAGGTCAGAATCAGAGAGTTGGAAAGTTCTGGTTTTCAGCTTCCATTAGACATTAGTTCAAGATTAAGAGCAAGAATCCTTGATAAAAATATAATATGGTTTTGTGTCAGCAGACTTATCTGGGGTCATACACTTACTGAATTAGATGTATTTAATCAAGGCTAAGGTGCTTAAATGAGGCGTGTGATTTCTATAGTCTTGTGGACCTAATTTGCCTATACAAAAGTACATTTCATGCTGAGGCATCACACTCTTAGTAGAACACTGATACACAATACTTCAATATCATACTAATTTTAAGTTATTATCAATATAACTAACTAATCAGTCGATCAATTTAACCTATGGATTCCATCTAACGCTGGCTACATGTTACAATCCTCATAATTTGAGATTTTTTAACATAAAGTGAGTGAAAACCATATCTTTTTTCTCCCACTTAGTTGTGTTAAAATCTTGTTTTGTGCAGTTCCAGCTGGTTCCAAAAGAACCACTGCAGGGCAAAGCAGAGTCCCTCAGCCACTGCTCTTGGAAAACATATCTGAGAGAGGCCAAAAATAAAAGAGGGTAAAGAGAGAGGACTGGGGAGCAGGGAAGGAACACGACAAAAATGAAACAATAAACAACAACAAAACCCAAACCAAACAGACAGAAAAAAACACACCACCACAACAGAAACAGCCCTGCAGACACCAAGGCCAGAAAACAAGGAGGAAGAGGAGGTGCTCCAGGTATTCTTCTGCAGTCCTTGGAAAAGACCATGATGAACCAGATTTTTCCCTGCACCCATGGAGAACCCCATATCAGGGTAGGTGAATGTACCCTGAAAGAAATTGCAGCCCACGGAGACTCCATGATTCAGCTGGTTTGTCCTGAAGGACTGCAGCCCTGGAAAACTTGTGAGGAATGCAAATTCTGACTTGAAAAGCTGAGTTTACATTATCTTATGATTACCCTCGTTCAGACATCTTATTAATACACCAGACATGGATCTTTAAAGAATGTAATTTATTTAATGTAGCTGTTGTAATGTGATTAAAATGTGATTTTATTCTTATAATTGGTAGCATAGACTGTGGGTGGTTTAAGCTGCAAATCACGCAGCCCGCTCACTCACTTCCCCCTTTTTTTTCCCCCCCAATCAGGGGAGGGGGGGGGGGGAATGGGGAGAAGAATCGAAAGAATGTAACTCCCACGGGTTGAGATAAGAACAGTCCAGTAACTAAGGCATAACACAAATCACTACTGCTACCACAAATAACAAGAATGACCAGGGAAATACAAGGGAAGAGGATACAACTGTTCACAAGTCAACGACTGAGCGTGAACTGAACTCTTCCGGGTTCCTGTCCCCAGTTTTTTACATCCCGGGCATGACGTACTGGGGTATGGAATACCTCTTTGGTCAGTTTGGGTCAGGTGTCCTGTCTCTGCTTCCTCCCAGCTTCCCCTCCTCCCTGGCAGAGCATGAAACTCAGAAAGTCCTTGGTCAGACCAAAACATTCTAAGCTGTAACTATAAACATGGGTGTTACCAGCACTGTTCCCAGGCCGAAAGTCAAAAACAGAGCACTGCACCAGCTACTACGAAGGAGAAAAATGACTGCTGCTGCTGAACCCATGACAGCATCTTTAACAGCTATGAAACCATACTCTAGAAAAGAAAAACCAGTGCAACATTACAGCCGGGAGACATCTGCCAGAAAAGGATCACAATCCAAATGTGGGGGAATGGACTTTCCACTGAAAATGTTTTTTTTTCTGACTTCAGGAATACAGGCCGTGTGGGGCTGATATAACTGCAAAACTTGCTCCATTACTATAGTTTATATGTTTTCCCACAAAAGAGAGTAATGCTGCTCATGTTTTTAACCTATCTTGCTTTAAATACTCAAGAAACCTAAAATTTCCTTGGCATACAGGATATGATTCTGAGGTCATGTGCGTAGCCTATCAAACTCATGCAAGGGTGGATTCCAGGCTTGAATACATTTAATAACAAATTCTTCTTTAAGAAGCATTTGGATGACTGTTGTTGATTGTAACACATGTATCAGCAGGTCACATTTGGCCCACGGTCAAGGTTAATTTTAACTGTTAACTTTTATTCTTGGATTATCCTTTTTAAGGGCAGGGCACAGAAAGCTGACTTTATTCCAAAGTAAATAAATCCTTTTGATATTAGCCTATTCTTACTCAGTTCACTCAATTATAAAAATTTGAAAATGTTTTCAGTAGAGTTTATTGATTTCTCCTCATTAAAGAGAAAGAAAATTCTCTTTTATTCAAATTACTGAAAGCAAATTCTGACTCATTAAGGTCAGAATCATTCATCTTTCAGCTTCTGTACAGCTGAGAAACAATAATTTTAAATGATCTGTTTGATATTTCAGATTTATATGACAATGTGTATCAGCTTTTGTTATTTTTTTATTTTGATTATACTTAGAAAATAATGACATTAGTTTTCTTGAAGATCCACTGCAAATGAGAAATAATATTATAAACTTTAATGCTTTTGAAATAACCAAAGTTGAAGCAAATAAATACATCAGATATGTTTAATAACTTACAATTTCTTTAACATTAGTCCTTTTAGGATTTTTCTTTCTTTTTTTTTTTTTTTTTTTTTGTAAATCAGATCTGCTATTTTAAAAACTTCTATAGCTCAGCAGGTGGTTTTAAGTGTTCCCTGAATGTTCATATGTGCTGGGTTTTTATCACCCTCATTCTACTTTCAAAGGCTATGTGCAAAATTGCCCATGTGTATGTTGTACATAAACTTATTTTCCATTGCCTTTACTTGATAAAGAGTAGTATAACATAATTTTAATACAGTTTTATGCACTTGTATAATCTTTTTGCCCTTTTTGTTCAGCCTTTTTTTCTTACCAATGTAGTGATATTTTAAACCAGAAATTCAGTGATTTAATAATCAGAAAATTGCTGGCAAGATTAATTTTTCTACTGCAAGTTTATCTCCCCTAAAGATTCTTTTAGTGAATTTTTTGGTATTATGTCCTGCATCATTCCTAAACTCTGCTTCTTCCACAGTTGAAGAGTAAGTCTATTTTTTTAAAGCAGTCTCGTCAGAGTCCACCCTATTACATGTTACTGTAGAAACAGTAAATTTCTTCTCATATATGCACAGTGCAATTCAAACAAATGCATTTTAAGTATTAAAATAGTCCCAAAATCAAACAATGCAAAAAAAATCTAAAAAAATATATAAATGGCCCAAAAAGTAATTTGCACTGCTAAACTCTTAACATATACACTTAGCATAAAAGGCAGCAGTTGTACAATAACACAGAAAGTGTTAGAAAGATTAGATTAATTTTTATAAGGCATACTAAAATCATTATTCAATAAGAGGCAATCCAATTTTTAAACATCTCATCTTATGCTTATCTTTTAACTTCAGTTTGCATTTGTAGAACATACTCCCCCAAACGCAGAGGGGTAATTTTTCATTTGCTGTCATCACCCTGTGCGATGTATGAGTTATTCATCTAATAAATTGTTTACAAATAAAATATTTATATTTAAGGAAGTCTCATGTAAAAGACGTGTGGTTTGAATTTTGAAAATAAACTACTCCTGCTGCTTTTGTTAAGACAAAGTCTGCACCTCTTAGAAACTTAAGGGTGGAGTCAATTTCAGAAAAAAATGTTTTTCTTGTCTCAGGCTCTTGAGGGAGGAAATATTGTTTGCCTTTGTATTCAGACTCTACTAATTAATTTCAGCCATTGTTCTGGTTGCTGTCTTAGAATTTGCAATAATTTAAAATCAATGTAATTATCATCCTCTGAAATCTGACATTTCCTGATGATACTGTGTCTGTACCATATACTTTTTTAAGCTTTTTTATCTAAAGAAAACCCTATCATTCCTGGCCATAAAACAGCCATTTAGGGGTTTTTCTATTCTCAATATTTCCCAATAACACAGTGTAAAAATATAAAAAAATATACTTAACATGCTGAAAGAGAAGTAAATGAACAGATTTATGTCTAGTCATGCTTGGGAGTCTCTTTTGCTATTAATTTTCTTAAGGGCAACAAGATACATTAGAGAACAGATATTAAGGAAGCTAAAAGTAAAGCTATATTAAATGTTACAGTGGATTTTTTAAACTGTCTGTTTTAAGTTTTGAAATATTTTTATTTTCATTCCCCAAGGAAGGTAGATGGGAAGGGGCATAACAAGGTAGATAAAAGTGGCTTTATTTGTGGTATGGGTTAAGAGCAGTTAATTATAAATCTTCTCAGCTGACTTTGGTAAGTTTATTGCTAATTTAATTTGGTTTTTTTCAACAAGGATTGCATGAGGTTTTATCCCATGTACACATAATATATGCTATCAAGCATGATAGGGGACTGTTTTCTTACCACTTAGACGTTAATGCCCAGAAGAAGCTTCTGTTTCATGTGAGTATGTACATGTAAGTACAAAGGGACGACTTCATCCAAAGAAAGAGTACTGTCCTGATGAGAGAAAAACAAAATGAACAATTTAAAGATAATTAAGTTTGTCAGAGAAAATAGAAACTATTTGTTGTCTTTGTAAAATGAGAGTGCCCACTGAAATGGTTCATTAGAAAAGGGAAAAAAGGGGGGGGCGGGGGAAGTAGGTCTTGTTTTCATTCACCTATTAAGTAGATATCCCTAGCAAACAATGAGTACAATTTGGTCAAATTTGACAAGTCTGCCTGAGAGAAATCCTGTTAACAGTTCCCCTGCAAAAAAAACCTACATTTACACTTCTACACAATTCATCCAATTTTTTTTTCAAGCAGTTTCCAGTCAGTGTCAGTGAATTAAATTGTTCAGAAATGTTGTAAAATACTGAAAGTTTTGTATCCCTGTTTTATGACTTGAGGAATAAAAGTTTAAAGGCTTAATCCATAAAAGTTCTTCAATGTTTGGTGCAACAGTTAAATGGAATTTTAGGGAGGCCAAATCCAAAATGTAGGTCTTAAACTCTTCCTTCATCTACAGTTTAACCCTGGTGATGCTTAAACTGTACTACCCTCACAAGTGAATTTCTTGGAGAGAAGGAAGATTTTACAGTTAAATTAACAAGCATTAAGATGGTTTAATAAAAACTGGAATAACAATACTAAGCAATTTGAACAGGAATTGGAAACTGGAATTTCTTCCTGTTAGGTGAGAACCTAGTGAAACATACATAATGAAACAAAGTCCTCTCTTTCTCAATTTTTTCAGTCCAATGAACTTGTAGTTCTTCTCTGCAAAGTGTACCTCTTCGAAAATAGAGATAGATAATGATGACCTACTGCCATGTGATCTAATAATTCTCCAGAGGTGCAGGATAAAAATAGAACCAGATCCCAACATCCAAAGTGGAGTATTCTGAGTTACATATTGGTGTATCTTTCTAAAACTTATGTTAAAGATGGAATATGAAGACAAGGGATTCGGTAAAAAAACAAACCAAACCAAGCCAAAACAAAACAAAATAAAGCAACCTAAAAAGCAACCCAGAAAGAGAAAAGGAAAAGCAGATGGAAAGAGGACTGAGCGTAGGTGCACATATACCATATGCTAGTAAATTAAGAACTGTTTACATTTAAATGGCTATACTGCTTCCAATTCTTCAAACAAACCAGTTATCACTGTAAAGTATGGCATTGCACAGTATGGGGAAACCCACCATAGTTCTTGTAAAAGCATTATTAAAAATAAGAAGACAGCAGTTTACGTACAGACCAATGTTTGCTTGCATGCATTTTTTGTATTTCTATAATGCTAATAAAGAGAACTACTCAAGTCCAAATGAAATATATTGCAACTTTTTCTATGGGATGAAAGCGAAAACAAATCAAGAAATGTATTCTGAAAGATCTGACTTGAATGCAACATTGTACTGCAGCTATGGTATAGGTTTTCTTCTAGCAAGCATAAGTGTGCAAAAAATTACCATTGTTTCTTCAACAAAATTCTGGAAAAAAAAATCTTTATTTCATAAATGAAAAGAAAATTCTAGGTTTGATTTAGCTGTCCTCTGGCCATCTTCCCATAAAACTGATGACTCAGTCTGGCTTCAATGCTCCTGATCCTGTTAATAAAACCCAGGCTAGAATTTACAAAGAAATCACAAGTCATGAATTAAGAGTGATGATGTGCATCTTAGCTCATTCTGCTTCCACTGACAAAGGAACACTCTTTCTCAGAATAGCTTTGAAAGAATGAAGTGTTCACGTGTTTAAACAGAATAAATGGACACATGAAGCACATTTCCCTCCACACATAGTTAGCATATCATATATAGTTGAACATATTTAACCAAACTGGTCCATTTGCTTTTGCAAAGTCAGTGTCTCTTCTAAAGTTAGCAAGAAATTGAATAAAATTTCTTCAGAATTTGCATTTTTTTCTGTCACATTTTATTCCAGGTTGTATTTCTTTATTATTGCAGTTTGGTTTCTGATTTTCTACTACAATGCAAATCTGATTCTTCAGGTGATTTGTTTTAGGTATTTTTTGTCCACTGAAAATGAAGATTTCTATACTACGCTTGTAGAAAATTTTTTACATTATAAAGGAATAACTCCCATGGTAATTTATAGTTCTTGGGTGAATAATATCTTGTGCTCCTTGTTTTGCATGTTCACCATCATGTACATCAGGTTTTTAAGAAGAGGAAATGATGATACTGTTAAGAACATAAAAGTTATACTGGTCATTGCTGGTATAAAAAAACATACTTCAAGTATTTTTAAATGTGAAAAGAATAAAGCAAATCCATTATTGACATGTTCATTTGGAGACTAATCTTCATATATGGGCTTGCCCTAGCTCTCCATCTTCACTTCTTACTTAAAATTTGCATGTTCTTTTTCCTTTGCTGGCATCATTTCGGCTTCTGTGCTCCTCTCACTCTTGCTTTAGCTCCCTCTCTCCACTTCTGTTTTTTTTCACAAGTACTATCCTTTCCAATTCCTTATGGTGAACTGGAAGGTGGTGAGGCACTGGAACAGGTTGTCCAGAGAAACTGTGGATGTTCCACCCCTGGAAGTGTTCAAGGCCAGGCTGGAAGGGACTATGAGCAACCTGATCTAGTAGAAAGTGTCCCTGCCAGTGGTCTCTTCCAAGCCAAACCGTTCTATGATTCTATGATTCTGCCTACTTTTTATTGACCCTGTTTGCCTATGGGGTAGGATAGGCAAACATGCAACTGGTGAGCATATAGCATAAGCAAATCCTGTTTGCTGTTAGCATTGTTTACCACACCAGTTTGTAATAATAAATTTTTGGAGATAAACTAACAGTTCAGTTTTTTCAGGACATTAAACATACACTAGAAATATTTCAATCTAACCACAGTGGAACTTCATCCAGTCTGTATTCACATATACAGGTGGTTATTCAGTAAGTTACAGTTTTGGTGTAAGCTGCAAGACAGCTTTTGCCTAGTATAAACCTGAACAATCCTGCTATAGTAAATAGCTATTCTTGCAACAGTTCCTAAAGCTTCATTTTACTCTTTTGTGCCTTGCTTGTGATTCTAGCAGCAAAAAAATGTGTCAGTCTGCAATTTTTTATGTGCTCTGAGATGACCCTCCCCCTGAGAAGACTTGGATATGGGGAGTAAATTCTGCTCTCTAGAATGTTATTCTGTGCTGCTACCTTAAACTCCAGAGAGCAAGTAGTCATAATAACTCATTTTGGGGTTGCATCTTCTCAGTACTTAAAGAAACATGCTTAATTGACATTGTAACCAGCAATGCCATAAATATTAATCCCTAGGAAAGGGGGGAATGCAGGGACTTCAAACAACTTGCCTATGATCTCATAGCAATTGAAAAAATAGGTGCTACAGTAGAAATGGTATTCTGGCTTACATGCTGCTAGCACTATTGTATCTCAGCCTAGAGGAGAATCCTTATTATGTTGATCCCATGTTGTCAAGTCAAGTCTGAAAATGAGTCCTGAGCATTGCAGTGGACAATGGAAGTCAGGTTAGCAATACATTTAACTTGAATTAAATGTCAACATGCTTAATTGCAGCAAAACCTAAGTTCATGGTTGATAATCATAGTAATAAAAAAGCTGCAGAATACATCGAATGACCATACCTGTCACTGTAAATGCCCCAGTCAAAAAATATAAATGGACTAGTGATAGTCCTTGAATGCAGGTCAACTAACCAGTGATCTGAAACCCAGTGACTCCTGGCAACAGAAGCAGAGCATTGCATGGTGTACATAAAAAGGCCATGGATCCTATTCTGGGATCCTATTCTGGGAAACCATCAACCCCTTTTAAATCCTTTACCAGAAATGTTTTGTAACAAGGAGTTCCACAAGTTCTCTATGCATGCTGCATGAAAATTTTTCTTTAGTTTCTTTTGTATCTGCTAGTTTATTTGATGCCCTCTTGCTCTTTGACTAGAAGAAGCAGTTAAAAAAATTTTCCTTTTCCCTTCTCTGCATCAGTCATGGATTTATTATCTGAGAACCAAACAGAGCATGAAATTAAACAAGACATTAAACCCTAAACACTTCAAACTTCAGTAATACTTTCAGCTACTTGCAACTTAGATCTAGATAATTTGGATAGTTTTGTTTTCAGTCTCATCTAATGTAAAAATTTTACATAGTCTATCTAAACTTTCAAGCCCAAATCAATAATTGAAAATATTGTTTTAAAATGGGCTGTGCAAAATTTTGAGAAGGTAGTTTGCTTTTAGTCTATAAATGAGTCTGACAAGTTTTCTGATAGTCCTTTAGAAGGCTGACATTCAAGTCAAATAGAGAAACCTAGAAATCATTTATACAAAACGCAAAAAATAATAGAAGACAAACATGAGTGGATTAGAATGAAAACAGTGTAAGCAACCGTTAACTACCTACCCTTTTAACCAGTCCTTTTTTAATGATTATTTGGGAAAAATATACTTAAGCAGATGTTGCTGTTAACTGAAGATGTAAATCTTCATAAAACTACTAATGAAGCCTGACATTCTCCTGCAAGGTTAAAACAATATTACATTGCTGTTTGTCCACTTCTGTGAAGGAAAATGCATTTAAGAAGAATTTGCTGAACACTAGAAGCCACTTCAGTGAGATTACCCAGAAAATGACTTATCAGTTTATTATCAAGCTCTTCGGGTTTACGGTCATGTTGCAAACAGCAGCAGCAATTTTTTGTCTACAGCAATGGATATTTGAAAACTCTATAGCTACTGTTTGGGTGCTTCTTACTCTGTCAGTCCCTGCAGTACTTTGCAGCTTTGCAAGAATTTACTCAGAGCACTTGTGACCATCGTATTTTAGAAGCATTTAGGAAATACCACAGCAAGAGATGTAGTTTGAGGGAACTCTAAAGTAGATAATGAGAAAGCTCATTTGGTGTTTGGTGGGAAAGATGACATTTTGACCAGTTCATAAGGGGCATTGCCACACAGGGTTGATATTACACCTTGACTTCCACTGGCAATTAAGTTACTTCTGTAGTAAAAGTCTCACTTGAGGCCATATAGTGAGATGTTTATGTTTCCTGGTAATGATAGGTAACAGTATGTAAGGTGAGAGGGCAAGACCTCTTTCTCTTATTGCAATGTCCCATGACTTGTTTTGATCCTAATCAGAAGACAGAAAAGGCACACCTGACCATGAATGCAGCTAATACTCTCCTTTATTTTTATCTCTAGTTATGAATTATGCCATGGAGGTTAAGTAAATTTGCTTTTTATTATCTTGTGTCTCTTGCATAATTTTTTACCTTTAATGCAATATTTATCTAGCCAATATATTTCAAATGTTCCACTTTGTAACATTCTGTACCTTTTCTTTTTCCTATGGTTGTATTTTTATTAGCTAGTAAAATGGAATATCTTGATATAACAGCACTGATCCTGGAAATTTTTTTCTGAGTTCAAATATTGTAATTTGTTGACAATCTGGACAATAAAATTGATAAAAAAGACAGTTCAATAGAAGATGCGTCAATGATAGATTGAAATATTCTTCATATATTCACTGTCATTTGAATCTAAATTTCTCAAAGTATTTTACAAAGTGCAGCAATTTTGTCTTGGTAGAAATTTAATTTTCTAGAATGCTGAGCTTTCAAAACATCCTTATGTACCTAGAAAAATTAAAAGTGTTTAAAATAAAATCTGAATTACTGGTCTGAATTAGTCACATTGGATGCAAACCATCATTCCATGTAACGCTACATCAGGGAAGTCTTATTCAAGCTTCCGGGACATGAGCCTCAGAGTAATTCTAAAACCAAGATCTAAATTAATTTAACTTTAATTAATTAATTTGAATGTAAAGAACAATATTTCTCTCTCTTTATCGCCTCTCCTGTCTTTAGACTGTCTTCTGCTTTAAGATACAATAAAATCTAACATGGTTTATAATTATTTTTCCCTTTCATAAATTATTAGTCTCCTATTTTGATGTTAAGTTTTGGGGATTTTTTATTTATCAGCCTGGAAAGCATCACTTCTATTGAATAGTTGTCTAGCTTATTTTGGCAAGAGTTTACCTATTTTCCAGCAGATCTAATATCCACCATGTGAAACAATTCTGACCACAGAATTTGTGTATATCATTGTATCCTCTTCAGTTTATGACTGTAGCTCATTTCATTTCTCTCTAGATGTAATCCATCTTCCCATTTGTGACCAACTTGACATGGTTCTCTAATTTTATCTGTTCTACATTATTTGTTGTTATAAATATCTGTTTCTTCTGGTATATATATATACATCTATGATATATATATATATCAGTGCATAATTGGGTTCATTTTCTCTTTACTGACACTTGCTGGAAAAAGATTTGGTAATCTAATTCCACTATCTTCTATACTCAAATATTCTAAGAGTCAAAATCATCCTCCCAGTAATACTGTGGGAAGAAATGTTACACCCTCTTTGCACTGCTGTGCTGTCTGCCCTGGCTTGAGAGTATCCTCTTTGTTCCATTTCTGAAGTCTACCTTTCAAGTGCTGAGATTTTTGTAAGAAAGATGTATTAAAACAGTAGATCAATAAACAAGACAGTACAGTTTTATCCCAGGAATAACCTGAGCTGCTTGATTTACTTATTCCTTTGCTCCCAGCTAGTGTCCAGGATGGCTGAGGGCATCATTCCTCTTGCATCATTCTTCCCGCCTTCATCATCTGAATAATTATGTGGTTGAAACGTAAAATACTAAAGGCACTTGGATCTCACTACCACCCATTCTCTGATCTTCCCTTGTCCTTGAAGGTATATGCTTAACTGCTGAGGTGGAACCAAACATCTTTAAAAGTTTCCAGTGTTAATGTTCTATGTTTATCTCACTAAATCTCATTGTTCAGAACATGTTCTTCTCAGAGACATAGATGGTTTGCTGAGAGTCTTGTTCTTGGAGGTTTTTTTTCCAGCTGTTCGTCTTGTGGGTGCTGTTGACTTTGTATAGTATTAAACTTTAAAATTTTGTTTTGGGATCCTGTCTCTACTGCACTCTGAGCTACAACATTTAAACAATCTAATAACAGATAAGTAGAATGCCCCTATGCTTGAAGTCTGAGTGTGTTTCTCTGGCATTTTTGTGGCACTTAACAATGCTCTGGATTTTTTTTTATAAGAGACATAGGGCAGGAAAAAGGAAGGGTATTTATATTTGTCATTGAAAAATGCTTTAACGCACTTGGGTGGTATGTCTTGTATTCTGCTGAGTTTCATAGGAAACTTTGTTACTGATGATGTATATTCCATGTTTTGATTGATATTGCAGTTTTGATTAACTTCAATTTCTATGATTCTGATTCTCAGACTCCCACGGGAAGGGAAAAGAAGAATAAAATCGAAGCATTGAAATGACTCTTCATGGAGTTTTTCAGACGACCTAGAAAATTCTTCCACTGGCCAAGTTTGCTGCTTAGCATTGGCAAAAATTAAGCTATTTAGTTTTATTTCATAGCATGACAAGTATTCACCTAGATATCAATGATGCATCTATTATGTATAACCCTCTTCCTGTATGACAATAGACTAGACTAGACTGGACTGGTCTGGACTAGAATGGAATGGAATAGACTAGACTGGAATGTAATGGAATAGACTAGAATAGAATTGACTAGTTTGGAAAAGAACATTAAGATCAAGTCTAACCAGTACCCCAGGACTGCCAAGACTACCACTAAACCATATCACTGAGGGACACATCTACACAGCTTTTGAATACTTACAGGGATGCCGATTCCACCATTTCCACTCGTATAACAAAATCTGTGCATGACATCTTGTGTTTTTCTGATATGGGGGTCATTTATACCTCTTGCATCCTTTTCCACATGTAAGTTGGATAATGATGGTTTGGTGTGCTTTTGTGACTTTCTCCTCTCAGGAGGCTAATGAGTTCCTTTTCTAGGACAGACTGCAGACACTCAGATAAAAAACATAACAAAACATAAAAACAAGGTTTCATCTCAAATGACCTTTATTTTTCTCTTATAATTTACTGTGATATAAAGCTTTTAAAATTGTCTTAGTTTTATTAATGAGTAATGGATGGTGTAATTACATAGAAATAGCATTTAATTATGCTTTTCTTCACTACAGAATATGACCTGCTAGCTAGTTATTGAGACTCATTAAACTGCAATAGACAATAGCACTCAGTGTGTCTTGGTAATGCCAGAAACCTTTTGTACCATTCTGTACTTCTTGACATTGTTTTATAATGTTTGAATGACTGCAATGAAATATGAACTCCATTGTAGCTAAAATTAAAAATTAAAAACTAATTAATATTTGAAATAAATCTTACTTTGTAATCATGTAAAGAGTAGTGGTCAACGGCTAGATGTCCAAATGGAGATCAGTGATGACTGGTGTTCCTTAGGGGTCCGTATTAAACTGGTTTCATGTCTTCATCAGTGACATAAACAGTGGGCTTGAGTGTACAAGTTTGGAGATGACACCAAACTGAGTAGTGCAGTTGGCATGCATGAGGGACAACGATAGCATCCAGAGGGACCTGGACAAGCTTGAGAAGTGGGCCCATGTGAACCTCCTGAGTTTCAACAAGTGCAAGATCCTGCTCCTGGGTCAGGGTAACCCCTGGTATCAAGGCAGGCTGGGGGATGAAGGAATTAAAAGCAGCAATCCTGAGAAGGACTTAGGGGAGTGGTAGAGGAAAAGCTGGTCATGAGCTGGCAATGTTCTCTTGCAGCCCAGAAAGCCAGCCTGGGCTGCATCACAAGAAGCATGGCCAGCAGGTCAAGGGAGGTGATTTTGCTCCTCTGCTCTAGTAAGACTCCACCCGGAGTACTGCATCCAGCTCTGAAGCACTCAACATGTCTGAGGGGGTCCAGAAGTGGGCCACTAAAAGAATTAGAGGGATGGAAGGAACACCTCTCCTATGAGGAAAGGCTGAGAGAGTTGGGATTGTTCAGCCTGGAAAAGAGAAGGCTCCAGAGAAAACTTACAGCAGCCTTCCAGCACCTAAAGGAGGTCTAAAAAAAAAAAAAAATTGGGGACAAACATTTTAGCAGAGCCTGTTGTGACCGGACAAAGGGTCATGATTGTAAACTAAAAGAGAATAGACTGAGACTAGTTATAGGGAAGACATATTTTACATTGACAGTGGTGAAACACTGGAACAGGTTGTCCAGAAAAGTAGTAGATTGCCCATCCTGGAAACATTCGAGAGCAGGCTGGACTCTTCTTTGAACAACCTGATCTAATTGAAGGTGTCCTGGCTCATTGCAATGGGGGTTAGACTAGAAAACCTCTAAAGGTCCCTTCTGACCTAAGCTATTCTATGATTCTATGATTCTATGTTTCTAAGTAAAAGAATGTGGAGGGAACAGTCTTGTATTGGCAAATAAGAATTCATTCACTCATATCAGTGAAACTACCGAAGAACTGATAAAAAAAATAAAAAAAGCTTCCAGTGAACTGATGACCTAAAATATGAAAAATGGCAAAACTATAGAAAGTCAACGCCAATGAAGTGCTATGAGCAATAGTCTTCACTGTCTGCTTGAGAGAATCTGATTTGATTTCTGGATTTGCTCTTTTTCCTTATCAGGCCACCAAGTAACTGCAGGATTCTAGCCAACATCCCATTTCACTAAAATAAACCTATGCCTTTGGATGTTGTCCAGACTTTGCTGAAAGCACAGTGACTGCTCTATTTTTCCATATAGCTGGTGACCCTTCAGTATTTAACCTATACTTGGCAAAATACATTTGAGTACCAATAGTCTGAGAAGAGCTGCTTAGGAACCAAACTACTCCCCTTCAAGTACTTAGAATCATAGAATCATAGAATAGTTAGGGTTGGAAAGGACCTTAAGATCATCTACTTCCAACACCCCTGACAAGGGCAGGGACACCTCCCACTAAACCATGCCACCCAAGGCTCTGTCCAACTCAGCCTTGAACACCGCCAGTGATGGAACATTCACAACTTCCCTGGGAATAAACCATACTATTTAGTAGGAAATATCATTTATGCTAATATGAAACAGTCGCATAGAATTCTTACCTCTAGCACTGCATATAGATGTCTGGAGAACTGTTCTCTGATGTAGTAGTGAGGACATAAAGGCTGAATACAGATAAGCATTTCCTCTATTTCCTCAAATTTGCAGATATTGAATCACATTTTATTTTTGTTATGACTTCAACACATTGTCCTTGAGAAATAATGGTTTAAAAGATAGTTATACTTGCTAGTTAATTTTAGGAAAAAGCACTTTAAAAAGCCTAGGAGAATCTCTCATCTGATTATCTTTTCATTTGAAGAGCAACAAGCCAAAGTCACTCGTACAATTATTTGGCAGTGATATCTGCTAAGATCATTAGAAGCTTTAAAATCCCAATGAATTCTTGAGGGTTGGCAAGTTGCCAACATGACTTTCTGAACTCACTAGCCTAATGCAGGTTATGTAAGACAACATGCAGACAGAAGACTAGATAATTCCAACTGTTTGACACAATTTACTTATACAGTATTCAACTATACTGTACAAGACAGGTACTGTTTGGGATGCATTTAGTATACGCTGCAGGTCCTTCACTACTAAACCACAACCTTCAAATAATGACAGATATGATGCAATCTGGGATGCAGCTGCTGCTAATGAGTATTAATATTGCATAGGGAAAACAACTGTTTTTCTTGGCCTGTCAGGCTGGCTTTGATTAGAGAAATGCAGCAGAAATATTCAATTAAAGAGTTCTTTCAGAAAAATGGCCTGCGCACCTTATTCTTTGAGTATTTCCATGTGCAACTGGACCAATATAATTTTCTGTCAGACTTGCCAACTCCTGTTGAATTTTAGCTTTTGTCTTGTTTTCTTTAAATATTTTTCTTTCACAGGGTTTTTAGCAAACTGAATTAATGTGTCACTGCATTCATTGCTGAGTGAACAATGCAGCCACACAAGGACCACAGCAGAAGGTAAGGAGACTGCACTAGTAACTATTGCAAGAATCTACATACTTCCAGTCACATTGGTCTTATCTACATAGTGTATACTTGTCTTTCAGTCTTGTGAATTTTTATAAGCAGTGGATGAAATGCCTTGTTATATTTAAGAGGTAGCAGTGATATAAATCTCAGCTTCTCTAATCAAACCTTCACTATATGACTAGATTGCATTCCCTATAAAGTGAGAAGCCGTTTTCTAAGGGACTAAAACATAAGGACCTTAGGAGCCCAGACTTCGAGCCCAGACTCCTAGTCCAGACACAGCAGCTGCTATCAGGCACATTAAGCCTTCCTGGCCCTGGATTGCCAGCTCATTTGGGAAAAGACTTGAAAGCGTAAGTCCAGAGCAAAAATACTTCAGCAATTTCTGTTACCAGGGCTTGTGAGCCAATGGAGAACCTGTCATCTCCTCAGAGTTTTTTTGCACATTTAACTCACAGCCCAGACTCTTGGATACAGGAAAGTTTTGGGTCAGAGACAAACCAAAACTCAGATCCTTCTTTTATTTCCATGTAGGCTATACTTACCACATTTCTCCTCAGATGTTAACTGTAGGTAAAGACAAGGAGCTGCCACCTAGACTGTATGATCCTTCACTGTAGTTTGGTCCTCCTTTGAAAATGCCTTTATTAGGGGAAACACAGCAAGCGGGAAAGGGAGCAAATATTCCTCCTCCACCTTGGAGTGAAGCCCCTCTAGGCTAGAGCTCCATTCAGTGGCAGTTTGGCGCTGAACTCGCTTACTTAACTTGTAAACCAAAGACATGAGTTTGTAGGACTGTGCGCTTTAAACAAGTTCTACAAATAATTGACTGTTTTCCTTCCCACCCATCATTCCTGGAATAAATAACCATTGTGGGATGCAGTTAGAGAAATGAGCACAAGTGTGAGAGTGTATCACTATGTATTTCCAATGGTTAGCACATGTATCCTTGAACTACTTTATTCCTTTTGTCAGTCTGATTTGTTGTGGCTTTTTTTTCTTAGTATTTACCTTGTCATAGCTGTTCTACTTTTAACTGTGATAATATTGCAATAATCTCTATAGATAAGTATGATTTTTACAAGATAATAGACAGCAACTGTCAAAATGGAAATAGCTTTCATTTGTGGAATTCTAAAAAAAGTCCTCTGCCGGCTAGCATGCCTATTCATAACTGAGTCTGAGTTCTGTGTAATATGTGTATATAACTTGTTTCTTTCTTAAATAATATCTTTACCAAAATCACATGAATTGTGGAAACATTTAGATATATTTTGCTGAGCTCTGCTGAGCATGATGGGGTGAAGGATGCTGGTTTTAGCAACAATCAGCTGATGCACATTGTTATTCCTAGAGAAATTTGCTTATGTGCCTAAAAATTTCAAAGTGCAAAGCAACAAAAATGGTGGCAAAAACGCCTCTTGTTCCTTGTGAATTTGTCTCAGTAGATTTACTCTTTTGCTTCACCACAGCCTGTGTCCTCCTGCTAAATATTTTCCCGATTCTGACTTCTCAGGCCAGTAAAAAGAAATCTAAGAAATGAACAAAGTGTTAATATCTGTATTGTGCAAACCCCCCCATATTCAATTGATATGGAGCACACCTTCATTCAAAGCACTGCAAGATATATATATAGAGCATTGTGCATATGGGACAGGTAAAACTGAATTTTCTCACTTCTTTTGTTTCCCTTGTAATTTAAGAGTGCCAAATAGAACTGAGTTTTTAGACACCAATTGTTAATACTTTTTTCTAGCCAATGTGTCATAAAATTGAATAATGTTTTATTTCATTTTCCAATTACCAAATGGCTCGGTTACCTGTAGGAAGGAAAAGTAGTAACTTGGAGATAATCCTTCAGACAGAAGTGCATCCTAGAGGGACATAAAAATCAGAGACTTGGTGTCTTGCTGTGAAAAGGTGCCAGACATTTTTCTCTGAAAACTTTATTCAGTATAATATCCAAATTCTTGTATTATGATTAAAAAAAAAAAAAAAAAAAAGGCAGCAGCTGTCCTTCCTTAAACCTTTTAAACACAGCTGTTGGTCATGAGCTTCATTTGTTGCTAAAATCAGAATCACTTTGAGCCTGAAAAGATACCCATGATGCTGTTTCTCTCAAATGGTCTCTGTAGAGTCCTTAACTGTAGATCAATATTTCTGAATTTTTATAAAGGCTTTAAAGAGAGTATTGAAAGGAAATGCTGTTTCCTAGAGTGGCTTGTTACATTTCGAGAGATTTTACAAAGTACTTTCCTTACTGATTTGTCAGCATTATTACCTGAAGGATCTGTTTGGTTTAAGTTGACATACCTCACTCTTTCCCATCTGTCCACATTATGAGATGAGGTTAATACCCCCAGACTATTTGTAAATAAGAAAATAACTACCAGTGCTAGAAAGACTGCTGGAGACTGCAAGCAGAATAGATACAGGTCACTAGAAATTAAGGGATTCCTGATAACAAATGAGGAGTGCTATGGAATAGGACGGAGTGCTTTTCATATAGTTTAAAACCATGTTTGAAGGGCTTTCTTGGGTAGAGGTTGAACCTCATTAGGTACAGAAGTGAAAATTGGATTTAAAGTGTAATCCTCATTTTGCTTCTGTCCTGATAATTTCAGGCATGCAAACTGAACAAAGAGAATTGGGGAAAACATTTATTTTAGATTTTTTTTTAAGCATTTCAAAAGTCATTATGCTCCCAATTCTTAGATCATTCGTGATGTCATCAACCTGGCTACTAAGTGATCTGTCTTCTCCTCTATTCCCAACAAATAAACCTCATTCTTGTATGTTCTTTGATGTTCTTTCAATGCTAACATTCAAAAATGTTAACCTAGTTGCACCTCACATCTTTTCTTATTGGTTTATACAGCTTATTTCTGTAAAATATTTATGTAAGAAGTCTGTAGGGCGTATCCTGTCAGCTTCTGAAGCCACACATATGTCTTCAGGCTTAGTTAGCAGCAGAATCACGGAGAAAGATATGCAGCGTTAAAGAAAACAAAAAAATAAACCAACAAAAACACCCAAACAAAAAAAATACCCCCCACCCCAAAAAAAATCAACCACACAAAGCCCACAACTATATTTTAATGCAAATTTAAAATAGGATGCTGACTCTTGACTGCACAAAAAAACTCAAAGATTCATGCTTACTCACATCACTGTGTAAATCTTACCTATTGATTATTATATTACATTTTAGAAATGAACCTGGATGAGATGATTGCTATAGCATTCTGTCTAAATTTCAAGTAGTTGGGGTTTGTGTGGATTTGGTTTGCTTTTTGCTTCTTTGATTTGGGGGCTTGGTGTTTTGGTTTGGATTTTTGTGTGTGTGTGGTTTTGTTTTGCTTGCTTTTTTGTGATTGTTTTGTGGTTTTTGGTTGGTTTTGAGGTGTTGGTTTGTTTTTTTTGGGGAGGGGGGGAATGTTTTTATTGTTTGTTTTGGGTTGTCATGGGTTCACCAGCAACAGTCATTTTTTTCCTTCGTAGTAGCTGGTACAGTGCTGTGTTTTCAACTTTTGGCCTGGGAACAGCGCTGATAACACCGATATTTATAGTTACGGCTTAGAATGTTTTGGTCTGACCAAGGACTTTCTAAGTCTCATGCTTTGCCAGGGAGGAGAGGAAGCTGGGATGAAGCAGAAACAGGACACCTGACCCAAACTAGCCAAAGAGCTATTCCATACCCCAGTACGTCATGCCCAGGATGAAAAAACTGGGGGCAGAAACCTGGAAGAGCTCAGTTCACGGCTCAGTTGTCAGCTGGTGAGCAGTTGTACCCTGTTCCCTTGTAATTCCCTTGTCATCATTATTATTGGTGGTAGCAGTACTGATTTGTGTTATACCTTAGTTACTGGACTGTTCTTATCTCAGCCCTTGGGAGTTACATTCTTTCGATTCTTCTCCCCATTTCCCCCCACCCCCCCTCAGAGTGGGGGGGAAGAGAGGGGAGTGAGTGAGAGGGCTGCGTGATTTATGGCTTAAACCACGACAGGGGTCTTTATGGCCTAAAATCTATCTGAATCCAGACATAGGCAGCTTTATATTTATGGACTAAAAGTCTATATCCAGACCTTTCTGAATGCCAATCGTTTGCGTATTTACAGCTCTGGGTGTGAATGCAGCTGCTTGGACTGATTTCTATGGCATTGAACTAGTAGAAGTACTTTTTCTCTGTCATTTTCTTCCCACTTCCTCTTTTTCATTCACCTCTCCCAGGGGAAATAGAAAAAAAAATGTAGAAAAATCAGACAATACACTTTTAAGTGTACCTGGCTTTGATGGGGTTTTGCACAGTTTAAACTTTTAGATGAGGAGTGATCAGGATCCAAAACAGAAATCTATATAACATAAAACTGCATTGAAATATTACACTGCAGGTTATAATATGGTAAAAATAGATTCACTTTTATGAACATGTAGTCTGCTTCATGATGTGATACTTGCTACCAGTCTCCAGTGAGTTTTGCAGGAAAAAAAAAAAAAGTATTTTAGTATTTTATTTCCTCACAAGTCATAGTATTAACAGAGCAGTTCCTTAGTAAAGGAATAATACTCAGTGCTTGTTGCTAAGGGAGCAAGAGAAAAGCTGATGTGTTCTGCTGTACTGTCACAACTGAGATCTTTATAAAGAATTGAATTTGATCATTAAGAGAAATTACCTTTGAGATTAGATCAGAGAAGCACAAGGTATTTAACTAGCGCTTTGAACAAGCAGAAATATCAGTTAATGCCTGTTCATGCAGGAAGGTTGATGTTGTTGGTTTTGTTCTGTATGACAAATACAACTGCAGATAAATGACCCTGATTTCCAGAGTTTAACTTGAGTGCTTTTCAGCGAACTAGCCTGCAATTACAGAAAAACAAAACAATGAAGCCTGGAGCACAGCTTTTTGTTGAGTTACAGTGATTGATCTGAATAATCACTACCATGGTTTTATTTTCTCTGATTCAGTAAGATTTCTGGAAGTGCAACACACATGCATGCATACATACAAGAAAGTGTCTTAGCTACTTGTCAAATCGTTCCAGCCATTGTTTGTCAAGAGACCTGATGAAATCTAATGAAGAAAGAAATCTCAGTATAGTTAAAATAGAAAAATAGATACACACACACACAAGGATGACTGAGACACAATTTTATCTAAGATTTCAGGGATTTTTTAGCAAAAAAAAAAAAAAAAAAGTAGAATTATTCCACAAAGAATGACATAGGGATTCACTGTTGTGTTCCTAGGCTCATATTTCCATTCTACGTGAGCTGCACATAGAACTTCCAATCAGATCTCCAGAATGACAAGAAGTGCTCTAACTTATGCATTTTGGGGCTATTCTGCTTAAATATTTGTAATTAGTCCTAACAAAAGTTTAAGTGTCACATCTTCTGATCAAATGTATTCAGTGTAATGAATCAGCAATACACCACTTTTGAGTCTTGCGTTGTCAGCTTCCTTTAAGTTAGTCCTAGAAGTACACAAAAGAACAATTTATTCTCTTGTTAGCTACCTTGTTGACCTCTGTTAAGTGGGTTCACATGCTCCCTAAACACAGTAATAATTTTTTCAGCCTTAATTGACCATCTAGGTAGATTAGTGGAACATTTTCAATGTTGCACACATTTTCACTGAACAACTTCTATTTATAATCAGTCTGGATGAACCTTGAACCAGGTTGTTGAAAAAGATAACAAACAGTTCTTACTTCTTGAGCCATCCACGCTCTTCACAAAGGGTATCCAAAGGCATTCCAAAGTTACTGTGGATTAGCCTTTCAAGTTAACTAATTAAATTACATTAAACCTCCGTCAGGTTTACAGGATTTCAGTTCAGTTCAGTTAATTTAATATAATTTGAAGTGCATTCCACCGAATCAATTATTCCATTTAAATTTTGAATGAACATGTCCATATGAGTAGCAGAAGGAGTCAAGTAATTTACTTTAAGCTAACACCTTTAGTTAACTTAATTAAGCTTTTGACCATGCCCGTGTAGCTTCAGTCAATTTCAGCATTTATACAGGCATAAGGAAATTTAGCCCTCATTCTTTTACTTTTTTCAGGACAATATTTCAGAGTAACTAGAGAGAATGTAAAATTACTTTTTTTCTGAGAATACTTTCTCCCTCTGACTATTTGATTAAGTCAGAACAAAGAGGTATTGAACACAATTCAGCAAGTTAATATTACAGTAATGATATCTTAGGTGCTTGATCTTTAATTAAAGAAATATAATTCTTAAGTAAGCGGCTTTCACTGAATTTGATACTCAAGTTAAAAAAAAAAAAGATAACCTTCTTAATAGTTTCTGTTCTCTTTGCAGAAAAATTAAGTGTAGAATATACTCTCTTTGTAACTCTTAGCCAAAATGAGGTTTGAGTCAGGGAAATTAAATAAATTTAATTTATTTTTAATTATCAAACTTTTCACTACTGATTCATGTATCGGAAAAAAAAAAACCTAACAAATAAACACTTAGGAAAAACATCTCAGCTTCCATCTGGACACAGCTCCTCCCCTCCTTCCCAGTCTCCAGTCCCCTCACTGCAGGTTACATTTGGTCTCTTCAGAAAAGCGATGGGCGTCACAGGATGTGGGAATAAGCATGTTGTGGTTCCTACTCTTCTGCTCCAGTGTGGGTTCCTCCACTGGCTGACGTTTCAGCTGTGGTCATGCCTCTTCCCAGGTCTCCTTTTTGTCCCTGTTCAGGTGTTGTGTTTTTCTCCTGTCCTGCCTGGGAAAGTTAGCGTTACTTTGATGTTTCTCCTGATCTACCATCCCTCCTGCATGTCTCTTTCCCCTGCCCTGGCATTGTCTCTTGCATTTCCTATATTGTCCAGCATCCCTCCTTTGGCATTGATTTCTTGATGTTTACCATCATTACTTAAATGCCTTCACAGAGCACCATGAACACATTGCATTGCTTCAGTTGTGGCATACAGTGCATTTAAGATCTTTGCTGTGACAATGGCTGGAAGCAGCTGCGTCTGGCACATGGCAGCAGCTGCCCCCTCTACACAGGTTTCCTCTGTCCTCTTTCATTACTGAAACACTGACAGTTACATCCAGCACAGTAATGGGCTCCTAAATTTTTTGTCTAGTTAGACTGACAATAAACTTGTCAAGATTTTCCTGTGTGTCATGGTTTAAGCCTAACTGGCAACCCAGAACCACGCAGCTGCTCGCTCACTCCCCCCGCCTTCTTCCCCCAGCTCCCAGAAGGATGGGGAGGAGAATCAAAAGAATATAACTCCCACAGGTTGAGATAAGAACAGTCCAGTAACTAAGGTATAACACAAACTGCTACTGCTACCACCAATAATAATAATGATAAAGGAAATAACAAGGGAAGAGAATACAAGCGCTCACCACCTGACAACCGATACCCTGCCCAAACCGAGCAGTGATCTCACCCTTCTGGGTAACTGCCCCCCATTTATATACTTGGCATGATGTGCTGCGGTATGGAATAACCTCTTTGGCTAGTTTGGGTCAGGTGGCCTGTCTCTACTTCCTCCCAGCTTCCCCTCCTCCCTGGCAGAGCATGAGACTCAGAAAGTCCTTGGTCAGATTAAACATCACTGAGCTGCAAAGAAAAACATTGGTGCTATCAGAGCTGTTCCCATTCTGAGAGTCAAAAACACAGCACTGCACCTGCTACTAAGGAGAAAAGTGACTGCTACTGCTCAACCCAAGACACTGTGAAAGACCTTTATAGAGCCAAAATGTGTACGCTGTAAATAACAGATTTCCTGTTACTATTCAGCACCCTTGTATGCCTGAGGATATTCTGCTTCTGTCAGTGACCAATTTAATAATCCACTGACCATTTCTTATAGTCTTCACCCAAACAAAACTTTCTTGCCTGCTAGCATGCTGATGTTTCCAAAGTGACACAGAAATTTCTTCTTATAAACAAATAACAAAGGCCTCACCATGTTTGAGACATTTGCTTGCAAAACTGGTATCTGCTGGGAAAACTTGACCTGTTAAGAGTGAGACATTCATCAATTTTACTAAAGAAATCAATCCAGATTTTTTTCTTTTTTTCACTTTTGACTTTCACTTAGACTTTTTCAGTCCTTCCCTAAACAAAAACAACAAACATTTCCTGAGAGAATGGGCATTGTCCACATTAGATTTTCACCATGAGCTGACAGTTAACTGGTAAACTAAATCAAGAAGAAAAACAAAAAATAAAGCCAGATCAGTTCCTACATATTTTCTCATGGCTTAAGAAGTCAAAACCAATTGCTCTGCTGACAAAATCTGACCACGAATTTAAAGCAAGTCGTAGGTAAAATAAAAAGAGAGAAAAGATGCATCGGGAAGAATGAAATTCAGAGGGTTTCAGAATAGTTTAAAACCTCAGAAAAGGAAATCAGATCCAGAATTAGCTTTTGCGTCTGATCCTTAAGTTAAATTACCTGAAATGACCATTTTCATTTTAAAAAATGAAGGACTAAAAAACTAAATATTGACCCACCAGTCACAGAGTATTTGCTTCAATCTTTGCATGTCGCTACTTGACAAATCTTCTAAGATTTGTATCTTACTGTGACTATTGGTTGGTAAAAACCATAAAGACATCCTAGGTCACTATTTTTCCCAAGTGAAACAATTCCAGGATCTCCAGATAGCCTTTCTACACATATATATATTCATACATATATACACACTCACACACATTTTGTTGTTTTCTATAACAGTTCACATAGCTGTGTAATCATGAAACTTATTTCAAATTTAGGAACCTGTATTCTTAATTTAAGTATGTTTTTTACTTCACTGCGTGCAAATACATTCAATATAATAAGAGCTAGACCAACTGCACTATGTATTCAGGTTTTACATAGCTTTTAAAGACCTTTACAAAACCGGTTTTAAAAAGTTTTCCTCCCCTTCTCACCAGGTCACTCTACTAGTTTGTAGGGCGGCAACCAAAGATGCTTTTGTAACAGAAGCTTCCAACATGTGAAGTAAACTTTAAATATCATTATGTAGATCATCACTTAGCAGCCACTATATCTGAGTGCATGGTGAAATCAATTCAAATGAATATGTAAATATATTTTTGAACATAACAACAACCTAAAGGAGAGTGCTACAATTTATTTATCTACAATAGTTTTTGCTATTTCAAAATAATACAGGGATAAGATTATCAAGACAAATATTTTTCACTGATATTTGTAATTTTTAAATGTTTAAACCCAAAGTTTAGATCCTTAAAAATATCTCCACAGCTGCAGAGGTTCCAGAATTTCCCAAGTGCCCAATTTTAATACCTAAAGGACCGTTATAAGCCAGTGTTTTTTAAACAGCAGATTTCTATCTCACTAGATTTGATTACTGCTGCTTAGTTTATACTGAGGGTCCAGTGACCTTCACAGTTTGATGATTTAGATGTGCTTCCTGGTTCAAAAGGCATGACCAGAACTATCACTTTACCTCTCTAGCCAAAATCTGAGAGGATTCATGCTTTTCTTGCCAACTACAATCAACCTGTAATCTACCTGGAGAGCTCACCTGGAACATATGAGACTCAAGATTTATCCTCTCCTGTCCTTCCCTTCTCTTACCTACTTTCATTCTCAATTGCTGTCTTCTGTGCCCTGTCTTTTTCTAGATTATGATTCTAAAACCAATTGTGGTCCATTTTTGACTGATTGAAATCATAAAATTGCATTTTTCTCATGATGCTAGACTTTAAGTGTTGCACTCCATCATTTTGCAGCAAAAAAAGATCTTGGCCTTGTTGAGAACACTCATGGTAGTTGTATGCAACTACCATAGGATCAGTTTGTCACAGGATGTACTAAAAACCACATTTATTATTGCCAAGTATAGCCAGGCTAAAGTATTATTCAAAGCAGTAGGTAATTTCTCCAAAATTGAATTACCTCTCTGGGTGGTGTTGGCAGCCAAGAAACCTCAGTCTTGTCTCAGACTTGCACTTACCCTACTTAACTACTGTGAAATCACACCTATTGTAGCACATTAAGGGCTTTGAAAGTTCAAACAGATGATCATAGAGTGAGTTGAAATGTTCATAGCTTTGATGAAATCTAGTATACATGTAATAAGAAGTTGCATTTAAAGTATTAATTCTTACAGAATTAATAACAAAGTAAAAAATTTCTCAAAACCCTTTTCCTATTTTTGTTGAGACTGAATGGCCATTAACTATTTTAAGGAATGGGATGGTTGCTTATATTTAGCTAACTTCTTACATAATGAAAAAAATGTGAATCTTACTACTTTCACTGAGATCTCCTGCTATTCTTCAGTAGTAAAGTATCATTTTATAGCAGATAGCTATTTTGGTACTTGCTCTTGATGAATCATAAATTCCTTTCTTTTTTAATGTTTGAATTAGAAATTATGCCATTTGCAGTGTGGATACCAGGTCTTACATTCTTTAAAGCCTCATGACCACTATATATTTTGCCAAACAAATAAGGAGTCCATTCTTCTTCCTTCTTCTCACTGCCTAATCCCCAGATCCTACAAGAGTGCCTCCGAGGAAAAAGCAAGTACCAGCTTTTATATGTATTTCACAAAATGCACATTAAATCATGCACACTTTTTATGTGTGTCACTAACAGAACAATTTAACTATCATGAAAAATCTTTTGAAGTGTAAATAACATCTCTTTTCATCTCCTTTGTAATTTCAGTCTCATTTGAAACATATCTAGTTAACAGGAACAAAGAGTATCCTCAAACCCATCTTATATTCTTTTCAACTCTCCCTCAACCAAGAGTTTCTGTGTCAACTCAGAGCATTGTTTTTTCTATTCAACATGCTTTTTTTTTTCCTTACTACCCCACAGATGCAAGTACAGCAACTCAGAAGAAGTTGACTCTAGAGTCTGCATATGGAAAGACAACGCTAAACTAAGCTGTGTGGTTCGGTTAATACGTTGGAGGGGAGGAATGCCATCCAGAGGGACCTTGACACGCTTGTGAGGTGGGCTGATGCCAACCTGATGAAGTTTAACCATGCCAAGTGCAAGGTCCTCCACCTGGGTCAGAGCAATCCCAGACACAGCTACAGGTTGGGCAGACAAGAGATTCAGAGCAGCCCTGCAGAGAAGGACTTGGGGGTGTTGGTTGATATAAAAATAAATATGAGCTGGCAGCTTGCCCTTGCAGCCCAGAAAGCCAACCGTATCCTGGGCTGCATCAAAAGAAACATGACCAGCAGGTCGAGGGAGGTGATCCTACCCCTCTACTCTGCTCTTGTGAGACCTCACTTGGAGTATTGTGTGCAGTTTTGGTGTCCTTAACATAAAAAGGACATGGAAGTGTTGGAACAAATCCAGAGGAGGGCCATGAGGATGATCAGGGGACTGGAGCACCTCCTGTAGGAAGGTAGGCTGAGAAAGTTGGGGCTGTTGAGGCTGGAGAAGAGAAGGCTGTGTGCAGACCTCACAGCAGCCTTCCAATATCTGAAGGGAGCCTATAGGGATGCTGGGGAGCGATTCTTCATGAGGGACTGTAGTGATAGGACAAGGGGTGACGGGTTCAAACTTAAAGAGGGGAATTTTAGATTGGATATGAGGAAGAAATTCTTTACTGTGCCGGTGGTGAGGCAGTGGAATGGGTTACCCAGGGAAGTTGTGAATGCTCCATCGCTGATGGTGTTCAAGGCTGGGTTGGACAGAGCCTTGAGTGTCGTGGTTTAATGTGAGGTGTCCCTGCCCGTGGCAGGGGTGTTGGAACTAGATGATCTTAAGATCCTTTTCAACCCTAACTATTCTATGATTCTAAACAAAGAAAATTTCTTGCAGCTAATTAATTTTCCTCTTGGCAGTGGTCTGTGTCTACCTGTGTCTAAAAGCATTTTCCCTATTCAAAAGGAAACCAGGCTTTCTGATGTCAGTGGCAAAGTCTGTGTATTTATGAACACACACATGTATTTGCATAAATGGACAGTAAACAGAAATCTTAGATTGAAGGAATAATTATGAATTTATCAACTATAAAAGAACATGATTTGTATGGCAAGTTAAGAAATGTACCTTTAAAATATATTACATGATAGTTGATTGGGAAGAAAGGTAAACAGTGAAAACATGTTTTTCCTAATATTTCGGTATAATCAACCTATGCAATTTCACTATTTCATTTGTCACAGTATACGTGTACTGCAGTCCTCACTGTAGACAGAGGAGCTTCTAGGGATCTTGCTGTATGACCTAACAATAACTGCTTGACGTTAAGAAATCCCTTGATCAAATTATGAAGATGATGATAGGAAAGATTACTAAGGCTGAAGAATTTCAGGATTCCAGAAAAGCAGCAAGTAGTAATAGCAACTTGAGGGACTAAGTCAAGAAGAACCCATTATTGTCAATATCTCACCTATCTTAAGAATGACAATTCTTAGATTTTAAAGTACATTTTTCAGGTCACTTTTTATATTTATTTTTCTTTTTTTCCAAATATTCCAGGGTTTTTTTGTATCAGATTGAAAAAAGGCAAATCTCTCATATGCCATATATCTATCGTAGTTCATCCTAAGAGCAGAAACATAAGAAAGAGGAAAAAGTACCTATTGAAAAAAAAGTGCTCTACTTCCTGATATTGTGGAGAACTTATATAGTGTATCATGCGATTATACTACAAGAAAATCTTTCTTTGGCATGTTCAACAATCTGACAAGATAACTATCAAAGTATTGTTGGGAAAAAAAAAAATATAAGCATTTATATATGTGTATATATATGTAAAATACAAACCAGAGATATTTAAATTTTAGCTTGATTTGCCTGTAATAACCAAGGCACAGAAATTCCATATTAAGTTTACATTCATTGCCAAAGGTCTGAAGAGAAACATAATCAACAGCTGAAACATTTTCTGCCAGTATGTCTCTTTGTTAGATTTGTATTTGAACAGTTTAATAAATCCCTTTCCTGAAATGAGACTATGGTAAGAGGTGATGAGATCTTTGCAGCAAAAGACTACCACTTTGCACCAAATAAACCTGATAATCTAAAACCCAAAAGAAATCAAATCCTTGAAACAGACTCCTCACTTACTGTCAGTATGAACTAAGCCACTACATTAGTCATGGAAAGAGAAGGATATTTAGACGGCAAAACTACTACAGTTGTTCATGAACAGCAGAATTTAAAGGAGTTCTGGCTTGTTTCACCTCTCCTTGTACAATATAATGAAATTATTTTTGCAATTACTGCAGTGCAGCTGGAAATAGGGTACTGAATTTTTACTGACTAAAATCTGCATTGAAAATGCAGCAAAACTAAGCAATAAATTCTATGCATATTTGGGTAATTTAACTTTGAATGTGCATGGCAGATGGTTTCTCTAGACATTAGAAACCTGTGTCACACAGCACCAAGACAAGTTTTCCCATTCCTCTTTCCAGTCAACCAGTTTCTGTCTGCCTACAATTTAAGGATTTGACTTGCCTGATTTACCTATTGAATTATGCTCTTTGGAAAGCTTTAAAGTATGGCTGATTGTTTCTATGATGTTTGCTAGTTAGTGGCTCATTTTTCAGGTGGCCAGTTTACAGGGATTTGTTAATAGGAAAATACTACTTCTGCTTTTCTAAAACCATTCAAGGATAAGATGGTCATCCCTAATTGGGACACAGTAAGTTCATAAAATATTTATAATTTTGAAGAAAAAGTTAGGATCCTTACAATACATAAACTGTGAAAGTTAGGATAATGAGGTGAAGAAAAGACATTTTTGGTAGTGCGTTTTTGTATTGTTCATATAAGCACTTCATTCATATCTTTTTGTGCTGTTAAACCTGTTGGTAAGTTCAGAAATCTACTTTGTTCGTCACTGAGAAATTACTAGGCATTATCTTGATGATAATACATTCTTCCTGACTCTCACTGGACAGAGTAGTAAGATGGCTCAATAATTTCTATTAGCACCTTATGACAAGAACCTGCACAACCTTGTACCCTTCTGAAACTACCAAAACATTCATAAATTTTTAAACAATTTCTATGGATGTGTTTCTTTAATATGATAAACATCTTCTGGCTTAATTTACTGTTGATTTTCCCATAAGATTGTAGTCATTCAGCTGGCAAAAACAGAATGGCCTTCTCAGCTAAAATTTATAGAGGTGCATTCAAACTGTGTCTAGAAACTGAAACATGAAGCTGCTTTGGAAGATCAGGAAAAAGATAGCTCTTAACATTCAGGAAAAAGAAAGCTCTTAATATTTCTACCTGTCATTTACCAATGTGTTTCAGGGTAGAACTGCATGCATGGGTACTAATTCATGTGTGAGTGAATTGCAAGTAATGGTGCATGGAATGATGTAAACTGAGTGTGTTGATATTGCCTAGAGCTTGAGCTCCTGAGAACTTCTGAGACTAAATTTGCTATGCCATCATCTGCACATGCAGGATCCTTTCCTAATCAAAAGCACTTATAATCATAAATGTTTCGGAAAGTATTTTGAGAACATGAATATAAGCAGATTATATAGCTGTTTCTTGGATCCCAACAAATCTCATTTATGTACTTTTACAATTCACCATCCTGATTAACTACAAGTTAAATGAGCGGAAGTATAACCCCCTACTGACAGTAAGTATGGTCAGACTTCTTTCTCTCTGGGCTATTAAACCATATGATAGAGAACTTTTGCTTTATTACATTTGAAAGAAAAACAGTTCTTGCCAGGAAATATATACTGGCTGTAAATTTCAGAGGTCTTCTGAAAGAGTTTTGATAAAAATAGATCAGAGTGCAGGCTGAGACAAAAATGTGCTCAAAAAGAAGTAACTGTGACTTCATCGTAGGTTAGAACATTTTTTGTTGTATTGCATTGTTTCCCTATGTTGCTGAAAATATTATCTCAGGCTGATTGTTCAAGGTTCTGACCTGCAGATATGAGGTATTTTGAGTGAGATTTTTCAGTGTAGACCAAAAACTGTTTTGAATCTTATCATCCCAGTGAACACCCTATCCTTACGCTTAAAAGGCACACACTTAAAGCATTCAAAACTTCTAATTAATTTTGAAGCAAAAAATGAAAATAAATCATAAGAAGAATACAATTATTATAATATGTTGCGTTCTATTCACAGATCTTGCAGCTTAAGGCAATGATCTTTATCAGCTTTATGGAGGATTACACTTGGTAGCTCATAAGACACTGGAAATTCAAGTGGTTGCTTATTTGCAACTTGTAACAAAAAAAGACCCAAGGACATGTTATAAATATCACTTTATTATTCATGTCACCATTCTTAGGCTGCATCTAACAACATTCTAAGTGGTATTTACCCACAAACTAGTACTTGAACAGTTTGTTTAGTGTGTGCCTCCCTCAAAAATAAATCACTATCAAAACTTTCATATCCCCAGACGTGACTATACCATTAACAACATCTGCCTGAATGACCTTTTTCAATATATTCAGAACTGTCTTATTATTCTTGACACCACCAGCATTTGACACCATGTAAAAGATTTCAAAATGAGTGTCTGCAGGTGTAATTGCTAAATGAAACCTTGTCTGACTTTTCATTACCTCCTAGAAAAACTACATCCTCTTTTTGCAATGCCTATCCTTTAGAAATAGTAGAATATACTGCTCAAGGGTATTTTACAAACATAAAGGCATTTTCTGCAGGGTGTTATATTATGGAACACCCTGATGATTTTGAAACTGTAACATTATGTTGATATATCTGACAACGTAAGACACTCTTGTGACCACATGAACATTAGTCACAAACCTAGATGTGTCTTATCACCTCATTTTTCAAGCTACTAAAGAATGCAGAGATCAATTGCCACACATTGCTTGCCCCAAGGACAGTGAACTGTAGGTGTCAAAGCAGAGAAGACTAATTAGTCAGCTTTCACTGCCTCAAGGTCAGAAGGGTTTTTTTGTAACTTGCATAAATTGATCATGTACTCTTTCTTATGTCCCTCTCCATTTCCTCCTGCCTTGTACCATCAGTATGGGCAACCATGAAGAAAGGACTGTGATTCTGAAGTCCCACTTCTGCAAAGTGCTTTGGTCATCATCAAGTCTTTGTATAATAATTTATTTTCTTCACAGATTCAATTGATTACACAGTCATCTTGGCTGTATTTTGGTAAGTGGATAGTCTGTTAACGAAGTCTGTTTATATTCACCTGTTGTCATATGTATGCTCTGGGTCATAGCTGGTTAAAATTTCACCCAGTGTAAGCTTTTTTCTAGTCAAAATTATTTTATTTGGTGCATCCTGTAACAGTCACATTTTGCACCATTGCCACAACTATTGTTCAAGTAAAAATTTCACAATTTAATTATTAAAACCCCCCTCACTCTGCAGCTTTAATTAATGACACACTACCGCAATACAAAGACACTTATTCTTTTTAAAATGGGCTTATTTTGCCTATGTACAAGTCTTCAAGATTGGCTATGTGATTTAAATCAGATGATCCTCAACCATATTACACTTTAAGTAGGGTAAGCAGAATGGGCACTTCAGATTTTCAAAAGAAAAGGGGCTTCCTCTTGTGCTACATGAAAATAAAAGCAAAGTTGTGACAGATGCTCCAGAAAGAGTTCTGCTTATTCTGGAATATGGCCAAACCTTATTAATGTAGTTCTCAAAAACATCAAATTCATCACGGAGCAAACACTCCCTTTCATCTGTGAGGCACATAACAAAATAAACCCACTAGCTGGTGTCTTCATCATGGTTTTTTTTATGTTTCTATTTTGTTCTCTCTTCGGTTAGTCAGTCATACAAATAGAACATTTGCTCCCATCCAAACTGTAATGCACGGTCTTAAAGAAGTTTAAAAGAAGACTCCAGTAAGCCTGTAATCACAGAGAAAAATATGAATAACAGTTATGGGTCTGTGTTAAATCAAAAATAGAAAAGAAATTCAGTCTGCATCTAAGCATGAGAGACTTGCTTTGAAACCAAAAATTTAAATAGCTTTGGTTCTTTATAATGTACACTTAGCTATTGCTTTTTATACTGCGGTCATAGCAGAATTTTGGGAATATTATTCATTCAGTGTGTTCAAAACACGTAAATGTAAAATACATTGTTGTTTTGCTGACAGGCAGGGTATGCAGAAAAACAACTACACACTAGCTGTATAGCATGCATAGTTTATTAAACAAGAGCAATAAAGCAAATAAGCACACTAAAGCAAAAAAGCACACTAATGCAAATCAGGTCTATATCTCTCTGTATATACTAAATAAGTACAATAAAGCAAATCAGATATATATATGTCAAGTACAGAGGAAAATTAACAATACATCAAATCATTACTTCATAAAGAGAACAAAGATTGAGAAGAAATACCTCACAAATTACCACCAAATCATCATTCACACCCACACTTCAATCTGGGAAACCCCATTACAGCTGATACCAGGAGTCTCAGCTGATTGGGAAAATTCCTATGTGGTGCATCCACCCATAGGTGAGACTTTAGATTTGGCTACAGGAGGGTCCTGCTTTTATACCCTTAGAAAAACAATTAGCTTTATACCAGTTCTGCTTACTCATAGGGATGTATATTTTCTCATGATCTCACTGTTGTCCATGCCAAGACCGCTGGCCAGGCAGCCTGGCGTGGCCAAGTGTGAAGGTCATAAAGCAGATGCACACCTATGTTTTCCGGCCTCTTTCTGACAAATAGTCACAATGAACATAAACATATATACTCTACCAAAAATACCGAATACATACAAAAGCATATTTTGTTGCATCTCTCAGTCACTAGGGAAAATCACCTCTCGGCTAGTTTCCCATCCATTACAATTGTAAACCAAGTAACAGTAAAACTCCTGAATTAATTGCATTTCTTTCCTTTTGCACCTTCAGTAATAAAATGCAAGTGAATTTCATTCTTTCTCCTTTAAATATGGCCTTTTAAGTGCAATATTTTGTTAAGACAAAAATTTAACAAGCCCTATTTTACTCAGGACTGTGAAAAAGGAAAAGATTTTACTTAAGACACAGCTTTTATTATAGCCAAACTTCTGTTCTGTAAAATGAGTGTTGATCTGTTTGTATTTTGTTTGTTTTTTCTGCACTCTTCACAGCAGTTTGTAGCAGACCTGACTTGAAGAATTAACAGTTCAATGCCTATATTGATTAAATTTAAGCTGAGATTTTGCCTCTGAGAATGTAAATGAATCAGATCAAATAATTGAGTACGCACTTCTAGCACTAAAGCTGTGTAACCAGCTACAGGTTTTTATCTAAATTGCATAATAAGCACTGGCTGTGAGACATTACTGACAATGAGTCTGGAAGCCAGTATTTCTAAACTCTGTAGCTGCTCAGTGTTAATTTGGCACTCCAGAAATCCCGGGAATGTTGTCTGGCCAAGAGAAGACCTTCCTTTTCATCCCTGGAGTGGGAAGAACCTGAAAACTTCAGTCTCAATATCATTTAAGGACACATAGGAAGACTTTGAGCCCTTAGGACTTTCAAGTACCTCAAAGAGCCTTGAATATTGTAAGAGCCCTGCGGTCACCAAGGCAGAGGAGGATTGCTTGGCAGGACTCCCTTGGAGCTTGAGAATCTGAATATCTTCAAGCATCCTTGTGATCTGCTTGAGAATACAGATGGGGAAAAAGCATGAATCTCTCAGGGTTTTTGTAACAGTTGGTTTAACTAGGTGCCTGATGGGGAATCAGCTAGCTTTGAAACAATCAGCATCACCCAATGAAAGTCTGTACCAGGACATACTAGTACTTGGCCAGAAATTCATGTGATATGACTAAGTCCAGGTGAAAATTTCCTTCTTTTTAGACTTATGGAGATTTCATGCAAATAATAATTTGACATGCTTTTCTTTTTTTTGGTTGTGTTTTGTTTTGTTTTGTTTTGTTTTTTTTCTTTTAATAGAATCTGAAAAGCATGGTAAAAAGAATATTAAAAAAAAAATAAATATGCATTACATCAAACCAAAATCATGTTCAATGTTCTGTCCCTCAAAATCAACAAGAGTAGATTCTTAAAAAAGAAATATGGTATTTATCCTCCAGTTTTCCGTATTTCTCCACTTCACATCACTAATAATTCTGTGGGCCCCCTATCATAACTTTTGTAAGTAGCTTTGCTCCAAACCTGTAAAAGCTCCTCAATTTTTCTCAAAAAAGCTTCCTATATTTTGATCTATATTTTTTATTTTAATGAAATTTTTTTTTGAGATGAGATGAACAGAACCATAGATAACACTTAAGAATTTACATTCTAACAATGTTGCCTATTTTGTTCTTTTTTTCCATTCCTGATGATGGCTACCACTCATTTTGCTTTTTTGCCTTTTGAAAATTCTGTCTGATATCATCAAAGAGCTACCTAAAAAAACTTCAAGAGGTCTTTCATTCATTATAATAGAGTCTGTTATTGTATGTCACTGGGTGATTTATTTTTTTAATTAATTACCTTGTATTATTTCATTTGAGTTAATTTGCCACTTTATCTTCCAGTTTCTTGAAGCTTCCTCCAAGTGTTATAAGGTCCTTTTGCAATACTTCACATTCTGCTTTGAATCTTCTGCACAGTTTTGTATTCTCACACCATTGCTCCTAAAATTTTCAGATTTATTTGTGAAGATATTACATTAAAGGGGACATTAAAATGTTCCACAGAGAAATCCCTGTAATTGCGAAGCTGACCATTTAGCCATGTTTTTTAGATTTTCACCATGGGAAGGTCTTAGTTGGCATCTCTGATGTCTTTGTTTATTTAGGAACTTTAGTGTGGAATATACTGAAAAGCCAAGAATAGTCTATTAACCAAACTGCCTTTTATTTTCTCAAAAGTCTATTGCTGTCTTGGAGAACTGGTGGTATCAGTCAGGGCTTTCTTCTACAAAAGCTGTGTTACTTCTTTGAAGCATGCAGTATTTATTCTCAGGTCACCTTTTCCTCTTTTTTTCTACCACTTTGCTTAGCTCAGGCTGATCTACTATTATCCAGATCACTATCCGGCTTTCTTTCACAAGCTGGCATTGCTACTGTCACCTTTTATCCCTCTAGCACCAATTCGTTTAAGCAGTACTTTAAACTCAACCATAAAGAATAGTTCCAGAGAGGGAATGTCCTCACCTCATCTGTGATGAAAACCAATGCATAGAATTTATCTCTTCCTGATAAAAGTTTAGGGTTTTTACATATTCTCTATGTATTGTCTGTATCTGCCTTATATATATATATATATATATATTTATATGCCTTTTATATCTGCCCTGTCAGATTTTCATAAAACTATGAAGCAATGGAAACTAAATTAACACATTCCCTTTTCCACTATGTCGTGTCTGACAGTAGTATCAAATCCAATGTGAATCCTATTAAAATTTTCATTTTATAACTCAGAATGTGAACATAGCTTATGGTGATATTTTTCTTCAAATACAGCATTTCATTAAATGAAATAAGTGATATGTTGATTTGGTTCATATCTACTGTGGAAATTAGACCTGATCAATAGGAGTTTTCAAATTGAAATAATTTATTTCGTAAGGATAAAGACAACTTAGTGATAAATTTGGGTCCATTTATTTAAGTTCATTTCAAAGAAAAGTTAAGAACAGTATAAATTTTGTAACACAGTTATACAAACTGATGAACAGACTGTAATTCTCAGAGCGTTCTTGAAATACCTTTGCATGACCTCAGAAATGTTATCACCTGTAATTTTTTCCTTTTGGTATGGCAGGTGATTTTTTGAATATTTTGATAGTGAACTGGTATGATTTATGATGATTATTGTTTTATTATTTTTACAAATGCCATCATCTGACTGTTTCTGAGATTTAGAAAGTTTAGGGATTGTTTGGGAATTATTTAGATTCCAGAAAGCATGTTCTGATCACAGGGCCTTGTGCTAGACTGTACTTTAATACTATATGCTGTGGATAAAAGCAGCCAGGAGGGAAATGAAGAAAATATTTGGCACCCCAAATATCTCGGGTATGTGGTGTCATATTATATCCTATACCAGAAACAGCACAAACAGTGTAGCTGAACTAAAACTACAATGGTTTCCATAAACTACTGAGAAATCACTTAAAGTCTCCCATATATAAGCTTGCAGGGACAGTAGTTTGGCAAAGATTTCTACTGCAGCTAGTTTAGAGGGAGGAAACAAGAATGTTAAGCCCACTGTTTGTTTTGGGATATCTTTTGAGGTTTTTTTTACTCTTCTTTTGTTTTCTCTGTTTGAGCCAAAGTCTAGACTAATCGTAATGTTCAAGTGCAAAATCTAGTTCCCTTAATGGGCGAATAAGTTTCAACTGAGCAGCACTGCTGCACTCAGAGCAGTGTAAACCCAGAGTCTCCTGAGGCTTAAACACACTCAGCTGGTCCATGGCATTTTGTCAGTATATGGTGGATTTGCATCAAGAAAGATTCAGGTTGGATATTAGCATAACTGTTCGTAATAATAGAGTTTTTGAAGCATGAAAAGAAATCGCCCAATGAGACTTTATCTCCTTCACTAGAGAATTTTAGGACTGGCTACACAAACGTCTCAAGAATGACAAATATACAGTTCATCTTGCCTTGTGCCAAAGAACTCAGTGACCTCTTAAAGTCCCTGTCTGCTTTATTTTCCTATGATTTTATGAAGATTTGAAAATAAATACAATAAAAGCTTTGAGATGCTCACAGACTGCAGTAAAGGAGCTATATAACGTTTTGAATAGCTGACACCAATGCTGTCTTGCTGGGACTTTTGCCAGGTAAGTGATTTTGAACTACAGCTTTTCTGAACCCTTATACAACTGAATCCCTCAATTTATTTCCAGAGAAGGTTTTATTCTTAAATCCATATAAATATATTACTCATCTGAACAGAAGGGAACATATTATGATTGTTATAAATGTAAATACCTCTATAATGAATATTTCTCAATTTTTAGTCCATTTCCTTTTTTACCTTTGAAGACCTCTTTCAATTCTGATGGCTGTGCAGGTCATCTGATTAGTAACATGTACATGCAGATCTTAGAGGGCTGTATGAGTCTTTTCTGACTTTCAAGCCTTTTAATACTGTCAGTGGAAAAAGGCAAGTTTTCTGTGGTGAAAGTCTCATTTTGGTGTAAATTTTAAAGATTAAATCCAATCAATACTGTTGATTACTGCAGTGTAATTTATTTATGACATGTATAAAATTGAAAGTTACCTTAAAAAGTACCTGAAAATATAAATAGAATATACATTCTGAAGTTAGGTATGCTATATGTGAAATTATTTGATATCCTAATAATATCCCTTGTTTGTATAACAACAATATAGTCACTAATTAATTTATGACAAAGCATTTTTTATTCTAAAAAGTGTTGTTTTTTTTTTTTTTTTCCCCACAAGAGTGAAGCAATAGCACCATCTAGAATAAGTATATTTTCAGTTATGTGTCAGTCTTTTCATATCTATCCTTTTCCTCTTTCTTTCCTAGTGAGTAGAAGATAGCCTTAATGCACCTCTCAGTCTCCTAATTTGGTCAAATTTGGGTAGACTTTTATTACTTATAGTATTTGTATAATATAAAAATTTAACTTAAATTCATATTCTTCTATTTAAAATAAGGTCTGCATAAAGCATTTCAGTGAAATAACTGTCATAAAGATAAAAAATTAATTAAGAGAATTTCTTTTCCTCTACATCAAACTGAGAAATGGCTGAACCATTCATACCAAAGTATGAAGACAGAATCAGATACTTGGCAGAAAAAGCCTGCACAAATGGATAAAGCTTAGAAAAGTGTAAGAAACTGAGAATGGACCTTAAACTTAAAAATACTGAAGAAATTGAAATAAGCCTTGATGCACCATCCAGGATTTGTGCTCCTATCACTGGGCCAATATCAACATGTCACATAACAACAGTGTAGCTTGCAAAAAATAATCTGTCTCATATAATACCACGATAATCCTGATAAAATTTACTCTAATAAGAAAGATGATGGCATAAAATTTTATCTGTAAGAAAAGAACAGTTATTCTTGTGCAGCGCACCAAAAGCAAGTTTCACTGCTCCTCTATCAGTGAACAGCCAGTTCATTGAATGGTTAAACTCATTCTCTGAGCAGAGAATGAACGGCTGAACATCCCTCTCTGAGTATCTCTGCTGGCAATGTAAATTCAGGAGCCAAATCCAGTAATGCTCTTAGTGTGGATGTTTATGCTTTTAGTTTCAGTCTCTGATTCTGCAGTTGGTCCTACTTGACAGCTGAGATAAAGAAAACTCATGGACTGTCCAACACAGTTTTTAGTTTTTTCTCTTGCACCAATTAGTGTGACTAACACATTTTGAGTCTTTGATATCTCATTGTCTTGAAGATGCAGTGAAATATTTTTCTGGTTTTTTTATCTTGCAAACGTATTTTATATTTTGGGAGGGCTAGGATTTTTTTCAGTGCTTCTGTTTGACAGAAGAGGGTTTTTTGTTTTTTAGTTAAAATATAGCAATTTGTTGAAGTGAAACATACTGTGGTAATGAGCTAGTTTAAAGAAAACATCTTTTTGGGAAAAGTTTCTCATATGTAACACTGATTTTCCAGGAAAAGTAAGTAAGTAAAAAAAAAAAAGCCATGGTCAACATCTTGACAATGACTTAGCATGCAGCACCCCTAATTAAATCTGTAGTCTGAACCAGGAAAAAAAAAATATTTGAACCAAGATTTCAGATTTCAGATGCAGGTTTCCTGTTAAGCTCTTCAAAAGCGTGTTAGAGAAGACAAGATCAAAGAGATGAACCTTGTAGCTGGGAAGAAAGGGGAGTATTTTTCTGTCCTTTGCTCCACAGTGGTGATAAAGGCTTACCTCAGTTTTTTAAAATTTATCTGGTGCTCTCACAGGCCAGACCTATAGTCTACAATGAACTTTTGATATTTTCTTTTTACTAGAAAAGTAATCCTGTTGTCCGTGTTTTCCACCCCAAAATTTGAATTGATCTTTAAGTTTTCTGGGCCCTGGCCATAAAGTAGCAGTTGAATTAGAAATAATAAGGAAAGTCAAGTATCACGGAGAGGGAAAGAAAAGCCTATCATTCTCTTTCCGTCAAAAATATTGCCTTTTTCTTCTTGCACAAGCTGAAATTTTCCCTACATGGGAATTTCTGTGGTGATGCTTATTGTATTGCTGCAGTTCAACTGCTCAGTGAGATAAGCATGACAGGCGTAAGTAATAAGGCAGATCTATGCAGTACAAAGGACCTTCGTACAGATACCTGAGCTAGCCCCAGGCAGTGCTGGTATAATCATGTGGCATACACAGTGTGCTGTTTCAGAAAATAAACTGTGTTTCCCATGGGTGCCTTGTAGCTCAAGCTTCCCCAGGCCACGGTGATTATCATAGAATCATAGAATATCCTGTTGGAGATTCCTTTTTGGCAGCAAGTGGGATCAGTGCTAGTTTGAGAGCTGCCATGCCATGCTCCGTGATACACACCTGACATACCTGCTGAGACTTTCATGGCTTCATGAGGAGACAGAATCACCAAACAGGAGACGGTAAAATTCCGGTAGAAACCGAACTGCCTAAATCTCATGTTTCTTTGCATGTAGAGTTCCTTGCTTGTGTATAACCTACATTTTGGACAATCTGGAGAAGCGGTAAATTTGCAAAGCATGGAAAACACTTCTCACCTTCAAAGAAGTTTCTTTGGACCTTACGTCTTCTGTGGACCTATAGGTGGCATCGTCATAACTGCACAACTGAGGTCTACCATCATATGCAGTATGAATATGGTGAAATGACTTACTATGTGCCAGTTGATTTTTCTACTTGGCTCATGTTGGAAAGGAATCAATAACAAAAATGGCACAGCATAACCAAGAAATATGGTATATGACCTCTACTTTGGGGGGGGGGTGTGTGATTTTTTTTTTTCTTTTTTTTTTGAGTCAGTTTATAAATAGCAGGAACAGTTTGTATGTCTTTAATGTATTTCAACTTACATTTAAAGTTTATTAAATGTAACTGATTTAGACTTCCTTTATTTGATGTTCTGAGTACAAAGAAGAAGGACATTAGAATTTAGTGTTTTTTTAATTAAAATAACAGTTTACTCTAAGCCCTGGAATTAATTACATTTTGAACTGCTTCTCTGCTTTACTAATAATTTTTGGCACTTTTTTAAAATAGAATAGCTAAACTCTTTGTTTTTAGAAAGCTTGTGGCAGCATTTCTTGCTGAGAATGGTCACATGAGCAATCCAGCCCTTGGCTTAGCCTCACCCATCTAGTGAGCTGAGGCTGTCAGAGGCTGCTGGAGGGGTTACTATAGGACACCTTTCCAGAAGCCTGCCAGAAGTTGCAGAAGGGGACGCCCACTTGCTGACATGAAGAGAAGCTCCAGGCGCTGCCACCAATCACAAGCCGTTGCTAGGATCTGACTCGGAGGCAGAGCCAATCATCTGTTGTGGAACGTTTTGGTGTTCTGTAACTTTTCTGTAAAAGAGGTTCTTGCACACAATAAATTGTTCAGTGTTTGATCACATTGGTCGGTGTCACGTTGTTCCATGATCTCCCGCAAAAGCTGATGCAGAATACACTGATGTCATGGTTAAAACCCAGTCGGCAAACCAGCCACGCAGTCTCTCGCTCACTCCCCACCATTCCTCCCCCCCACCCCGCTCCCAGAGGGATGGGGAAGAGAATCGGAAGAATGTAACTCCCACAGGTTGAGATAAGAAAAGTCCAGTAACTAAGGTATAACACAAACCACTGCTGCTACCACCAATAATAATAATGATAAGGGAAATAACAAGGGAAGAGGATACAACCGCTCACTGTTCACTGACCGATACCCCACCCAAACCAAGCAGTGATCTAACTCTTCCAGGTAACTGCCCCCAGTTTATATACTGGGCATGACGTGCTGTGATATGGGATACCTCTTTGGTCAGTTTGGGTCAGTTGTCCTGTCTCTGCTTCCTCCTGGCTTCCCCTCCTCCCTGGCAGAGCATGAGACTCAGAAAGCCCTTGGTCAGAGTAAACATTACTGAGCAGCAACTAAAAACATTGGCGTTATCAGCACTGTTCCCAGGCTGAAAGTCAAAATCACAGCACTGCACCAGCTACTAAGAAAAAGAAAAATGACTGCTACTGCTGAACCCAGGACAACTGAGTAAGCTGAACTGTAATTTAAAAAAACTGTCATGTGTAAGTGCATACTATTCATTTAACCATGAAGACCTCCGTAAAAATTTGCTTATGTGCTCTGTGAATGAAAGGCCATTCAAAAGATGAAAACCAAAGCTAACTTTAACATTATTGACCTAATGACACTACATTTTTGTCCTTTAAAGACAGGTGATTATTTTTCTATGAGCCCAGCCCATAGAAAGGGGTAGTTTGCATTTTACAGAAAATTTGCACTAAAAACGCTGGGGCTCAATGTATTTTTCTGAACTATGATGTGTTGTAGGACTTAAATGACAGGACAAGCATGTTAAGGTAGAAATAGAGAAGTTTTCACCTGATAACAACTTACTGATGGAAATAATAGTCAAGGAAGGCCTCTGCATTATAGTTCTCTTGGAGAAATTACAACCTTAATACCTACTAACACTTTGTCCCAAAGTGTAATAATACAATCATTTTGCCTCATTTAGAATTTTTTTATACAAATCTCCAGAAAGTAAAAGCCTCATATGTGCAGAACAAGAAAACTCCAGATAACCAGGCATTAATGAAATAGGTTCCAACATAAGGCAACTGATTTCTGGAAGCAATAAGAACACGCAAGTAAAGCACAGACATGGCATCAGAGTGTTCTGTGCCATTATAGGCAGGGACTGACTGTGTGAATCACATGCAACACTGTGGTGGTTTGACCCCAACCGTTAGCTCAGCCCCACACAGCTGCTCACTCACTCCCCTCAGTGGGTGGGACAAAGTATCAGAAAGGTAAAAGTGAGAAAATGTGTGGGTTGAGATAAAGACAGTCTAATAGATTAAAAAAAAATAAAAGCTGCATTATAACAAGCAAAACAAAGCAAGTAATTAATTTACTACTCCCCATAGGCAGGCAGGGGTTCAGCCATCTCCAGGAAAGCAGGGCTCCATCACATGTAATGGTTACTTGGGATAACAAAAGCCATTCATCCCTTCCTCCTTCTTCTTCCCCACAGTTTTTATTGCTGAGCATGACATCATGTTGTATGGGATATCCATGGGGTCAGCTATCCTGGCTATGTCCCCTCCCAACCTCCTGTGGACCCCCAGCATACTCGCTGGTGAGGTGGTGCGAGGAACAGAAAAGGCTTTGATTCTGTGTGAGCGCTGCTCAGCAGTAACAAAAATATCCCTGTGTTATCAACAGTTTTAGTCACAAATACAAAACACAACACCATACAAGCTATTATGAATAAAATTAAGTCTATTCCAGCCAAAACCAGCACAGTTACACAGGCAACAGTCTCTCCCAGACATTTGGGGTGCTAACAAACACTCCCTTGCAGCAGCAGTTGCCAGCTCCACTTGTGTAGGTATAGTTGGGCAGGGACTCTGGAGTGCTTTTCATGTTCTGCCCAGGTCAACTGTCCCCATTTTGGGGATGCTATCACTTAAATTTGCTTGTATTGCTGAGAACCTCAGTGTAATTCTCTTTTCACTCATAGTCACAGTGTTGAAAAATCAACTACCTCCTGGAGGGTGTAAGCTGGGTGGTGTTATCCTGAATGAATCCTACTCTGGTGGCGGTTATCTCCGAGTACTTGTGTCACGTGAATTCAGGTCCTCAGAAGTATTTAGATCCCTACCACTAGGTGTTGTTCTGATATTTAATATTAGAGCTTCCTAGATTTGTATGTATTTGCAATGAAGCAGTTTTGCCAAACTGAAGAGTTAAGTTTGCAACATTTTCCACTAATACTCAACTATCTCCATGAAGAGTATGACACACTTGCCTTCATATATTCACTCTTTCCTTCCCCTGGTAACTTTCTCTTTTCTCCTCACCTCAAGATTAAGAGCAGAACAATACAATAACAGTCTAAACTACACATTAATCTAGAATCTAGTAATTAAAATGGAACTTAATTTGGACTGATAAACATACATCCATCATCTTCAGTAAATTTTTTTTATTTAGATCTGCTGACCAAGCCAGGCTTCTGCTTCTAATTCAGTGTTCCCGTATAACTCTTCATCTTTTATTGTCATCTCAATCTAGTTTTCAGGGCATCATTTATTTACTTGTAGTTTTGCTGTATGTGTTACATATATAATTTGTGTGCTAGAGATACTAAAGATGCTGACTTGGCAGTTAGCAAATTACATGCCACACTCAAATTCCTTTTCTCTACGATTTTATAAAGTTCCTGTTTTGAACCAGGTCTACAGTAATGAGTATTTTCAAGGTATCTAACAATAACTAATTTGAGTCCAAACTACATGACCTGCCACTGCCTCTCTTACTCTCTCACAAGGATAAAAAGTTTTGCATGATGGCATGATCATGCTGCTCTTTCTGCACATCATATTACAAACATTCCATTTAAATAATAAAGACCCTGCCTCCCTAGTGTAAAAAAAAAAAAGAGTATTTGCCTTAAAATGTATATATAACTAAATTAAACTTTGCCTTTAAAATGTAATGAAGAACAAATGCATACAGTTCCTACATATATCACATTCTTTTTAGATACAGCTTTCAGGTGGGACCCAAATTTGTTATTTGGATATATGTACACTAAATACAGTTACAGGAAGAAGAGCGTTGGGAAAGCTGCAATGGGTGGCTCAGAAGCAGCCAGAACATGGCTATAGAGCCTACTTAATCTGCATATTGTGCTGAGATCTCAATGGCATCAATCATTAATCTATAATTTATTACCACAATAGTTATCAGCCTTATTTCCAGACATTTTCTATTCACACATGGCAGACAAATAGACAAATAAGTGGTCTGCTATACAATTTGCATATAAGTAGTTTCAGATGATACATGAGGAATAGAAAATTCCCTCAAAAGGGAAAGTTCTTCTGAAAAACAACATGAGCAGGCCTGGAACTCTCTTATTTGGGTGACCAGAAAGTTCCTGCAGTTCAGCAGCAGCTTCTGTTGGCTATCTATGGGCACTGGAGACCTCCTCCTATGGAGTATGCAGTCACTCAATCTTATTGAGGAATCCGTCCAATGATTTAAATTTTACTCCTCCTCTTCAGAACATTTCAGTTTTATCAGATTATTTGATTTTGGATTAACATTTTCTTCAGCTGGCATCCTGGCATCATGGGGAGGATTCTTTTTCTCCCACTTTTTTAAGGATTGAGCAAAATCTCTGCAAGAACTTAATTCCAGTATATATGGAAATAAATGCTCTGAGTTCTGTGAGTATTCATATTTGAATTGGCATAGTTTGAAAAAGATGAAGTTAGAAACCTCAAATTTGGCTTATTTCTAGCCTTCATTACACAAGATGAAGCAGTGTGATTATGAATAACTAATTATGTGTATGCAAATTTATGCATATATGTAACATTTGATTTTAGGAAGATTTAAAAATGTTAAATATATTTTAAGGTATAAAAGTGAAAGATAGGCTAGATATTTTACACCTTTGAAAAAAAAAGTCAAAATCTTTTGTTTATGTAAATATGAATCACAGTGGAGCGTATTTTCCCATCTACGGGATTACTTTTGGGATTTAAAAATAAGCAGGTATATCATATAATTTTGAATCATTCTCAATAATCCTTTGAATCCTATAATATCATATTGTTCTTTTGGTCCAATCAATATTATATGGTACACAATTTTAGTAGCACTTTCATACTCTAATATTAGTGATTTGGATTAGATTGATCTGTGTGAAAAAGATTTTGACTTTCACACAAAACGCTCATTGTGTGGAAGCTGGCTGGAAGTTACTCTTTAGAAAAAAATGCAAACAGCAATTTTAAAATAAGTTTTCATTTTGTGGTAAATTATAGAAGCTTTGTAAGGAATAAGATATTTATTTTAAAATGAATTTGAACTTCTACCATTTCAGTTTTCAATTTTCAATTAGGTATATTCCCATAGTTTATCTTTCACAGTTGTCTTCAGATTCTTAGCCTGTGATTGATGATTCAGAATATAATCTTGGGAAAGGTTTACCATGAGATTCATGTATTCTTACAGTTGTTTCTTTAAAAACTGATTATTTATCACTTTTTCTCTCTTTTTTTAAAAAAAAAAGTTCAGTTATTTTAGCCAGAGAGCAGTAATCATAAAATTCCTACTGGATGAGCTGGAAGGAGAAAACAATTTCAAATATTCCTGTTTAACAGTTTTCTTTCAGATTTTGCCAATAATAAGCATGGAATTCCTTGAGCTCCCCCGGATAGCAATATGTACATGTTTAATTCATAAACCAGCTAACCAACATGCGAATTACCAAAAAACTCCCATATTCTATACTAAGAAATTCTGTTAGGAATGACCCTTATTCTTGAAATGGTAAAATCAAAGGTTCTTGAAACCCTTAATTTAGTTGAGATAAAGATGAAATAAACACGAGTTTTAAAAATATTTAAATTTGTTTATTAATGGTGCAAAAAATATTTTCTTCCTTCACCCCAGTGGATTGTATTGTGTACCCCATGAGTGCACAATCTCTCCCCATTTTGGAAACCACTGTTCTAGATAAAGCAAAGAAAACTTCAGCAAGGCAACCCCACCAATTCCTGTATTGAGCTACAAATACTTTTTAATTCATTCCATTGCAGAGGGAGACTAATCAAATGGGATGGACAAAAAACCCAAAACAAAACAAAGCAAACAAAAAAAACCCCACCACAACCACAAAGAAGTAAGCACCCTGTAGAAAAGAAGTATCTTATTTCATTGAAATCATGGGGTATTGTGTAAATCCAAACCGCAATGAGTAAATCCCAAGATAATTATGAGTAACTGCAGATAAAAAATGTTAGCTTTTTCTTCTTTTCTTGTTTAAAATGCTTTGACCTCATATTTAAGTATTGTCACCCAGCCTGGCTTTTATAAGGGAAACACACTTTAGTTTCCAAGAAAAGTTTATGACAAGAGGTGCTCTAACCCTGTTGTGTTCATGAAAACCTTTGTCAGAAGGGTGCAGACCCAGGGTCCTCCTGCACTTATAGCAGAGAGGTCTACAAATGATGAGAAAACGGATAATGATAGAACAGATTTTATTTTAAGGCAGCAGAAATTGCCATTATCCTGATATCAAACATGGATATATACATTATGCTTCTCAGTAGGTATTTCATCACAAAAAGAACAGAGAATATTTCAGTTCTTCTTGTTTCAGCTTCTATCCCAATTGAAAGAAATATTGGATAAGTCCACATTAATAAGTAACTCTGCAAAAGGAGCTTATCAGAAAGGTGAAAGAGTTGGTACTGAAATCTCCATGCCTTCTCTGTATCTGGTTTAGGGGCTATTTATTTAGGTTTTACTCTGTTCATGTGGATTGCATGCCCTTTAGAAGCTGGAAAACAGGCTGCTCCTGGAACACATTTCTCAGCTTAGTTTCATCCATACGTAAAACAGCTCACACTCAAAAGACTGCTCAAATTTTCAATCCAAAATGTGGTAAGTGGGGGCAACTGGGAGATTCACTTCAAAGCCACGCTCCTATCTGAACTGAAACATGAACATAGATGTTCTGATTGGCTTGGTGATTCATTTTAGTGCTTCCAAATGTCACGTTGTGTATAGCTGCATTTTTCTGAGCCTGTAATTTGGATTTGCTACATTTTAGCAACAAAAACCATTCACAGATTGTGACAAAAAGTGCATCTGCAATTACACACATCAGCACAGAATCCACACTGTTTTTCAAGAAAGTGAAGTGAAATGTCACTTGCTCATTTCTTCTTTCCCACCCTCCGACATTGTAGGTTGCTCTCCATAAATCAGGAAGCCAATGTCTCCTCTGTTTCATAACATTGCAATTTCTTCCAGTTCAAAGAGTCCTTCAGTAGGGATGTAGGAGTAACTTGTGGTTCCTTTGAATGTGTTGAGTCTTTACCTACACAAAGAGGACTTAATTCACTTAGCTATTAAGGGCATAGTCAGAATAGTAGTCAGTGGAAGAGCAGGGACAGAGCAAGACTATCCAGAATGGCCAAGAAAAGGTAAATGCTTGACAGACTCTGTTTTCACAACAAAGATTAATGAAGAAAGGTACCGGGGTAATTTACCTAGGATGCCTCCATGTTGGAGAATTTGTAACTGAGACTAAATATTTTACAATTTTAACTGAGACCAAGTAACTTCCTCTGGTTCAAGGAGAAAATAATCCTGGTACATTGCCTAATTCTATTGTATGTAACAAATAAAAACTAGCTAATTAAATCCTAAATGTTAAGCAGCTTATTTTTCTCACTAAACATAAAAAAAAACCCTGTTTCCCTACTTTGTGTTCTGTTGTCCCCCATTGCTTACAGAATCACAGAATCATGGAATGTTTGAGGTTGGAAAGGACCTCTGGAGGTGATCTGGTCCAACGTCCCTTCTCAGGCAGGGCCAGCAGTCAGCGGCCCAGGACTTACTGCTGCTATTTGTTATATAAACACATAAATTAACCACAGAAAGGTGGAAACCAAGGCAGAATTAATTTTCTTTTCTTGTGGTTGAAACAGCAGCATAGGACAGTTCAGTGCCACAAGTTTTTTTTCTGTTTGTTGATGTGTCCGGCCCTTCACTTAGCTCTGAATAGGAGACTGCGCATTATTGTCTCTTTCGAAAACATTCCGTAGTGCTTAAACAGGTCTCCAAGCTATTGATCTCCTTTCTCCCATGCTAACCATCCTCAGGCTGACCAGTGCCTTAGGTTAGCCTAAAGATGCTAGACCACAGGAAGGAAGTGCTTCACATCTTGCTGAATAAAATATTCTGGGTTCAAATAAACTCACATAAAAATCAATAGAAAAATTCAGCTGTGAAAATGAAAGAGAGAGGCTGACAAAAGTGGACTATATGAAGAGATTAACATGTATTGGATGGTTTAAAACTACAAATAACTACAAGTAATACCATTGCATGTACTGAATCAAGGAACATAATTGTGCTTGTTTGTCTTGCTTATTTTTAAAAATAAGATTTCCTCTGACATCAAGCAAAGAACTAATGAAAGTACATTTCTAATCTAAAAGCATAACTGCCGTTCCATATCATAAAGCAATGTTATTACTCTAAGAAAAATGCAAAACATAAAACAAAGAAACATATACCCATTTAAAAATCGATAGGACTCTTACAGAGTAAAATCTAAAGGATTGCAAACAACACTAAGATGTCATTTGAGACAATTGTTTCTGGTCACTATTCTTTTCCTGTTTGTTTGTTTGTTTGTTTTTCGTTTTTGGGTTTGTTGTGGGGTTTTTTTTACGCTTCATGTTTTATTAGATGTTACTCTCTTTCTCCCTTGTTTTATTTTACTGCCTAGTAGAAATCTATGGGTATGGTTATTGGCTAATTAAGGATGAAAAAAAATGCAAAGTATATAAATATTTACCTATACAAAACAAGGATAGTGAAAGGCACCTGCTGGCTGGCAAGCTGCTACCTTTTCAGAAAGATTTTACCATAACTCACATAAGCAGATTTTGCAACAAAATGAGACATAATGCAAAAAAAAAAAAAAAAGTGATGGTGAAGACTTCAGTAGTTGCAGGAAGTTCAAAATTTCAAACTCTCTACAGGAGGGAGATCTATTGAGGCAAAATGTGATTTTGACTGATATCTTAACTTACAAACTTGTGCACTTGCTTATAAACACATTCAAACGAGCTTTTAGCATCCAACTATGTAGATCCCAAGACATCCTCTTAAGGTCTCATTAGCAGAACACGCAATGGCCACTGTGGCCATCCCTCAGCTGTTTTGTGGATGTCTCACTCTATAATGATGGTGACTGATTACAATTTGGCATGTTTTAAGGGCACCTGGTATGTACCACATGTTATTTGTTAATGCTATTACAATGGTGTCCTCAAAATTAAGAGTGCAAATTGTAAGAGATTTAAGATCTTTAAAGATGAAAACACCCTATTTCATAAAAGGAAAAATCTTAAAGCTCACTGTTATATGATGTGACACATCACATTCAGAACAGCAAAATCAGCTGTTTTGTGTCTACTTGATCTATAAACTTTTTTTTTTAAGTAACTATAACTTGAAGCTTATCCATATGGATGTCTGCATCATCCTGCAGAAGAAGCATCTGACTGTCTCTAGACACTCCTATAACTGTTTTCCACCCTATCCTCTTTCAGTTAGTCTGCTATTGCTTGACTAAGGCAAACTGCACATCTGTATTATAGAAGTTTATCCTACCGATAAATCAGGCAACTTTCAATTACTGCATAAATAAAGTTCTTTAACTTGAGGCAGGAGAGAGTAGGGAAGGTCAGAGAAAAGTGCTGAGAGGGCTAGAAAGCAGTGCAGGACAGTTTATTGAGATTAACAGCTGCAGAGTTGATGTTGCTAATGGCAAGACAGATTACACAAAACATAGGTGAATCCTTTTACGAAGTCTTATATCTTCTCTATTCTTTATTATAAGGAGCTAACTGCAGAGCCCTGTAGCTGAATTTTGTGCCTTTCTCATCCATCAAGATTTCTAAATGCTGAAAGCCAGACTGGCTGGGGTGATGACTGCCTGGCCATTTGAATGGATGAATTCTGCTAGCCAAGATCACCTCAGACTCACCCTAATGGGCATGCTGTTACTGCTGACTGGCTGCATTTGTAGTCATCGATGGCAGTTACATTCATGATATAGTACAGAGCAAACAATCCATGGCATCAAAAACCCCTCTGAGGCTCTTTATTAAAACAAGGTGATTTACAGGATGGGGAAATAAAAAAAAAAAGAAAAAAAAAAAAAAAAAAAGAAACTCGAGGCTTCCTCTTTCTTCACCTCCTGAAATAGCAGTTGTGCTGTTCAGTGGTGTCCCAAAGGGAGTGAAGGCACCTGCCTCATGAAATAGCTTCCTTAAAGACAACAGGTGGCCCGACAGCGATACTACTGCCCACCAGACAGCCGTCAGATCCCGGCTGGGGCACGGCCCCAGCTCCTCGGGCTTACACCGCCCCTCCGCGCCCGCCCGTGGAGCGACCAGCCATGGGCGCCGTCTGACATGCCCTCGCCTCCCCTTTGCCTCTCCGGCGCAGAAGTGAATCCCGGAATGTATTTTAGTTTGAAGTGATTTACAGCCTACACACACCCACCCTCCCGACCCCCCCCCCCCCCGCCCCGGCTGCGCGCTTCCAGGCGCACTCTGGTAGTAGCGAACTGCGTGCGCATCAGCTGCGGATGACGAGGAGCGGAGGCTCCCCTGCCCCGGGGTGCTGGCTGCGGCTTGGGGAGCCGGGGAAGGATCTGGATGACCTGCGGGGCCCCCGGCTATGCCCACAGTCCCCGCGGGAGGCGACTCGCCCGCCCCGGCTCTTCCCTCGCCTCGGCGCCAGAGCAGCGGCGCAGGGGGGCCGGAGAATTCCACCCTGCTCCCCTCGCACTTTGTGTCACGAATCTTCCCTTCCCCCCGGCCCTCCCCGCCGGCCCAGCGGCTCATCTCGCCCCCTGCTCATCCTCGCCCCTCTCCCTCTTCCCGGGCGGGTGCCGTGGGGCCATGTGGGAGCGGGAGGCAGCTGCTGGCTACCGCGGCGCTGCAGGACCGGCTTCCGGGACCAAGAGGGGACACTGCCCTTTCCGTCCGTCCGCTCCCCCTCCTCTCTTGTTGTTGTTTTTTTTTTTTTTTTTTTTTTTTCGCTGAGATCATTTCATTTTCTACCAGTACTCTGATTTATGTTTTCCATACTCCACTCTCCCTCTTCCCGCCCTGGCCCATATCCCTCCGCAATCTCGCCAAAGGGGTGGGTGTTTGAGGTGGGATGTAGCCGGGGAGGAAGATAAGCTTGAGAAAGGGAGGGGGGAGAGAAAGGACAGATTCCGCTGCCGTGTCTGGGCTGATTGGAAGAGGCAATCATTGTATCTGCGGCCGGAGGATTAGCAGCTAAACTTTTATTGCTTCCTTTTGTGCGCGCGCGTGTGTGTGCTCGTGAGTGTACGTGTCTGTGCGTGCGTGTGTAAATGGAGAAGTCGCCTCTAAAGGGGGAAAATCTTTTCAATTTCCCTTTGGCAGGTGCAGTTCAAGGTGGAACTCATCAGCATTTTGTCTGATCCACGAACTGATTAGGGGAGGGGAAACGATCCCTCTCGTTACTCATTCTTTCGCAGTTTTGAAATCATTCTTTCCCCACCACCACCCCCCTCCCACCCTTTCCCTCCCCTTCCCCTGCACTGTACGAACTCAAGAGTCTCCAGGGTTTTCTTCTGCTTCTCAGCCTGGACTGGAGAAGTGAGGGGACATCTCTCTATTCTCATCCACCTCTATTTCGCTCCATCCATTCCCGAGAGGATTTCAAACGGTGCAATGTGTTTTCAGCCTCTTGCCGCTGCTACCACTTGATACTATGCTACGCGCAAGGAGAAGGTTTTGCAAAAATGGATTTGTTCGATTTTAAAGGATTTCTTCCCTAATAAGGATCACATTGCACACAAATATGACTAAATCCCCTATTTGGTAAATCTTTCTTCCCCCCACCCCTCCTCTTTGGGTTCCCTCCCGCCCGCCCCCACCCCTTCAGAGGAGCAAGCACAGGAGCTGATGACGGACCCATTAATCCCTTCTTCAATGCATCAAAAGAAGCCGAAAGGCTGGAAGTCGCTGGGCTCGGAGTCCTGCAGGAAATGCTTCGATCTGCTTTTGGTTTTGTATGAAACTGGTGACTAGGGGCTCGGCTCGGCTCGCCCCTCTGCCGCCGCCGCCGCCGCCCGCCGGCACCTGGATGCGCGGGCCGCCGCCGCCGCCGCCGCCGTGCCCGCCGCCGCCGCGATGCAACGCTCATGGTGGTGCTGATGAGAGCTCGGGTGCGATGGGATTGAGCCGACGGTGATTATTTGAAGGCGAGGGAGAGTGAAGGAGAGGAAGGGCTGCTCCGCTCTGCTGTGTGTGGGCTTAGGGATTTTTTTTTTTATTATTATTATTTCTTCTTCTTTTCCTACTTCCATCCTCTTCGCGCCCCTGGAAGTCCTCCCGTATCTAAATGGAATTAGTGAAGACCGAAGCCCCTTGTGTAAGGAACAGACATGACCCATGGGCGCAGCTTCTTTCACAGTGAGTATGCCCCTCTTCCCGCCCTCCCCCGGCCGAGCTCCGCCGCTGCGCTCGGGCTCCTGCCCTGCGCTGCCTCCACAACTAGCATAACGGGACGCTCAGACCTCCGCGGCGTGGGGTAGACTCCCCCCTCACAGGCAGTACCCCTTCCCCACCGCCCTGCGGTGCAGCGTGAGGGAGCCGATGTTTGTCAGCGCAGTGGGGAGGGGGCACGCTCCAGGAGGATGGGGGGGTCCATCGGGGCGCGATGCGCCTGATGGCTTTCAGCGTGACGGCAGGAGAGTGGGAGAACGGCCCCCGCCGTCCGCTGCGGTGCGGTGCAGCCGTAGCCGGATCTCGAACCGGCTGGTATGGGGCGAGTGGAAGCGGGGCAGCGCCGAATGCCGCGGCGGGGGCGGCCACAGCGGGCACAGATCCCACATCACAGATCCTGACGGGGCGAATGCGGCCGCCCGGAGCGAAATCCTCCAGGAGAAGCGGGGAGGCACCGAAATGTAACAGTCGTTATTCGAAGACCCCCAGGGGCCCCACGCTGCGTGGATAGGACCCCCTCTCCCGCCTCAGTTTTGGGGAGTCCACTCTGCTGAAGGGGGTTGGCTGGCCACGATTCCATCCAGCACCTGTGTGTGCCCACACCTGTACCGCAGCAGCTATATGGCCAGGTAGTGCTTGTCCAACAACTCTATCCTATACTAAAGTCCTGTCTATGCCAAGTCGCAGCCTCCAAAAAGCTGCCTGGCCAAGAGGTAAATCTCTTAATGTGTAATGGAAAAACGCACAGATCCAAAAAGATGCGTAATTAGAATGGAACTAGAAAGCATGATTATAATTACACCCATGATTAGGAAAAAAAAGGGGGAGGAGAAAGACGAGTGAGAATGACATGAGAAATTTAATGGAAACTTCTTTAAAATAATTCCCTAACCCAAACAATCACAATATTGTTGCCGTACTGTCAAAGCTTCCCAAGTGACAATTTTCAGCAAGTGAAGATTGCATGGTTGGTCTTTTGGGGGTCTTTTTTTCTCTTTCTCTCCTTTCCTGTGAGAAGTACTGTTCTTTTCCTGTGGCTTGAGAAAGAAAAAGACAAGGGGTCACAGAATAAGATGGCCTGCCTTGCCTTAAGTAAAAAATACTGTGTTATCTGTTTCCCATAAGGCCTGGAATTTTAATTGCTTTCTGGCAATACACAGATTTTGGTGATGCTGGTGTTAATGCCACTAAATCAGAAAGCTTTCTCTCTTACTGAAATATAGGAAAAGTATTTCATTTCGTCTATCCAAATGTTAGATATTGTATGGCCAGAAAAAAAACTAATGCCTTAGTCTCATCTAATAAATTTTGTTATCAAGATTATTTTGACTCCTTGTTAATAATCAATAATGACATGATGATATGCAAGCGTAGTTCCCTGTTTTGGAATAACATCGCTCTGTGGCTTGGAAGCATCCTTTCTAGTGGTTACAGCTGGAATTGGAAAGACCTGTGTTTTTTCTATCATCTCAGTAGCAATATATCTGTGACTTGGACCAGCTCTCTCCTCTGACTTTTTTTTTTTTTTTTTTTTTTTTGTATAGAAAAGAGGGGAGAGCTAATAGGTAAAGGTGTTTGAAATGAACCAGTAAGAATCAGATACCAGTTGTTATTCATTGCCTAAGAAGAAATATTTCTCACGTGGGTTTTGTTTGGCTGCTGTGCACCCCGTTCTATCTCCCAAAAATTTATGGGCAGGAAGAACATCATCAACTGGTTCCATATTTTAACACCAATCCACCTTATAGTATAGAGAAATTAGGTTCTGACTGGTGAGGATTACAGGCATAGATGCAGTATGTTCACTGCATGAAACACAGCTAAAGTAAATGAGCAACTTCTAAAATGGGTGAATCCTGCATTGCCTTGAGATTTTGACACAGCTGGTGGGGAGAGTCCCAGCTAAGACATATTTCCGGAATCCATCCCTGAGGAGAGTAAGGGCATGAATGACTGGGCAGCATTCAGATCCGAGTAGAAGATGTATTGTTCTCACTGAATGTCTCCAACACAGAATTTTTTAACTACCAGCTCTGCCAACATCCGTCTCTGTTAGCTGAGGGATTCAAAAAGACACGGGCTGTGAGCCTGACCAAGAAATAGTGAATATGCTGCCAAGTCTTCATTTTCCCAGAACTAAAGCCTTTCCCTGCTTAATAAGATAGCCATTATCCATGCCTCAAACCCTCTGTTACATGAGACAGGTCAAAGGCATAGAAATAGAAATCCCAATGCTATCAGAATACTGGAAATATGGACACTGGCTTCCGTCGGGGTAAAAATTGCATACAATTTGCAGTGTAAAAGCTGAAAATCGTGAAAGCACCATCTTTGAGAGGGTCATGCAGGTAGCTAGTTGCTAGTCCATGGTGACTTTTGGTGTGTCTTGGGGGTAAGAAGGGGAAAATATGCCTTTTGATTACCTTTGTTGAAGACCACAGGTCCATCAATTCCTCATCATAGTTAACAATACGAACGGCAGCTGATTGATACAAAATGCTTGCAATAAACACACAACTTTATTTCCACTTTAACTTCAGTATGTCTTGACTTAATGCCAAACTAGCTAGGGTCAAAACCCCAAGCACTCCAAGAACTTTTGGATCTGTTATGCTTTTGCTATCCAACTTTCTCCACAAACGCCAAAGAAGATATGGGTGATAAGAAAACGCTATAATCAGTACATGATTCATCAGATAGTTAGTTAAGTCACTTTGACTTTCCAAAGCAATCTCGTTATGACTGTCCTGTTTCCTAGAATCATAGAATCATAGAATAGTTAGGGTTGGAAAAGAACTTAAGATCATCTAGTTCCAAAACCCCTGCCATGGGCAGGGACACCTCCCACTAAACCATGCCACACAAGGCTCTGCCCAACCCAGCCTTGAACACTGCCAGGGATGGAGCATTCACAACTTCCCTGGGCAACCCATTCCAGTGCCTCACCACCCTTACAGTAAAGAACTTCCTCCTTATATCCAATCTAAACTTCCCCTGTTTAAGTTTGAGCCCGTTACCCCTTGTCCTATCACTACAGTCCCTAATGAAGAGTCCCTCTCCAGGCTCCTTATAGGCCCCCTTCAGATACTGGAAGGCTGCTATGAGTCTCCATGCAGCCTTCTCTTCTCCAGCCTCAACAGCCCCAACTTTCTAAACCTATCTTCATACGGGAGGTGCTCCAGTCCCCTCATCATCCTCATGGCCCTCCTCTGCACTTGTTCCAACAGTTCCATGTCCTTTTTATGTTGTGGACACCAGAACTGCACACAATACTCCAAGTGAGGTCTCACAAGAGCCGAGTGGAGGAGCAGGATCACCTCCCTTGACCTGCTGGTCACGCTCCTTTTGATGCAGCCCAGGATGCGGTTGGCTTTCTGGGCTGCAACTGCACACTGCCAGCTGGTGTTCATTTTCTCATCTGATTGTCTCTTAGCCTTTTCTAGTTTAAATGTTTTATTCAGAAACTCCCAGAAACTCAGGTATTATGTCCAGGTTGAAGCCCATCTCAGAAAGGTCACATTTGTTTCCAAGAGGCATAGCTATCCTATCATAGTTAGAGATAAGAGATTTCTGTGCAAAATGGGCTGTGGATTCCCTGCAGCACAAAGCAACACCCTCTCGACAACTCAAACAAACTAGATTAATGAGACTGTTAAACACGCACAATGATTTACTTCACTGGGGATTTGCAAATGCTTTGATAGATGTGAAGAACCCAACCCCTCACTTTTTTCTTACTCCCAGCACTCATTTTCAAATTTTATTATGCCATAGTGAGTGACGTTAGTGAGTCCAATAGCACTGAAACTTAGCAGGCCTATGTCTGTTAAAAGCAGCCACTTTTCTGTTATTCCCAAGTTATGATTATACAAATAAATATTGGTAAGGCATTTTTCTCAAGTACTAAAAAATAATAATAATAATAAAAAAAAAACCCAAAAAGGAGAGAAACATCGGTGCCTGCAGATTTTGTTTTAAACCCAAAAGATCTCCTCTTTTTTTGGATACATTTACAAAGTACATGCATCATATATTTCTTTGTGATCTGTACTTACAAGGACAGATCACAAAGAAACTTGTTTATACAAAATATGCAATTTTAAGATGCAAATAAAAATGAAACTTGCTTTACAGCACTTCTATTTAATTTGCATTCTCCTAAGATAGATTTTTACAACTGATTTGATTGCAAGCACTATCACACTGTAATATTTAATATATTGCACAATGAATGTATTTAATATATTACATAGTTAATGATATGTAATGCATATTTCTTTTTCAGTTGTAGCAAGTCTAATCATCTTACATTTGTCTGGGGCAACCAAGAAAGGAACAGGTATGTAAACCTGAGACATTTTTTTCAGACATTGTATTAGAGTCCAAAGTATGAATTTGAATTGTTAATTCAGTTCTCGAAATTTTTAGTAGCTCACCTACTACTAGAGTCTGTCCTTTGTTCATTTGTGTTGAGTATTATTGTGCTTGTACATGTACAAAAATCCAGTAGTACTTTTTTTTAACAAGTTAGTCACCTGTCCCCCAGTTAGACCTAACTAAAGACTCAGCCTGATTCTATCTATCTAAAGACTGTACAGTACCGCCACTTTCATATTGGGAAGTTTAGTCTGGGCACTGAGCTATTTACACTTAAGATAGCTTGTTGAAGTAGAATTCAAAATCTGAAATTAGGTATCATGGGTGCATTTATGCAGGGCGCAGATAGAAAAATGTTTTTAAATACCAGCATGCTAAGTGTGTTGAGAGCCAAGTGGAGAAAGCGGCTACGCACAGTGTATGTATGAACTTGTATCTGAATTATCAGTCCTTGTAGGCCTGAATTCCTTTCAGGAAATTAGGAACTGTGTCGTACTCAAGTTGAATACAGACCAGGAAGAAAGAGAAATGCTTACAGAGCATAAGGCAGATCTCAGGTGGTTAAAATCACTGTTGGAAGGTACCTGTCTCCCTTCATTGATCATAAGTGAGAGCCTCAAACAACGCATCTCTGCGCATCAAAGGCTTAAGTTAAATGGGGCACTCCTTGGACATAGGTACATCATCCACAGCAAAACACAGAAGTCATCTTCAGGTGCCTGTATGAGGTCTAGAACCTACTATACATCCTTTTAATACCAGCATAGGTATTTTCCCCTCTGAAGAAAGCATTTTATTTTAGCCTACCTGTTAAAGCATGATGAGCAGAAAGTGATGTTTCATCTTCTTCAGCCTGAACAGACTCAAAACTTTGTCTCCAGGCTGTCTGCCGATTTGCAGAAAGCGAGTGCAAGAGTTTCAGGGCTAGGAAGAAAGCAAACAAGAAGGTCTGACTCTGCTCTCTGATTCATCTAGGAGGAGGAAAGTTGGGGCTGTGATTCCTGGCCTTAGAGCTATTTATTAATTTTACAGCAAATAGCAAGAAAAAAAACCAACCTGTGAACTAGAATCCAGGAATTCCCCCATCTCTCTCTGTCTGGTGAATATAGAGTCAAGCTGCTACAAATTTAAAAGAGTTCATATATTCTATCATAATTCTCTAAATCTTCTTGATTTTGTGACTTTGATGTATTCCTACATTAAGGCAAGCAGCTTGCTGATAGAGTGGCTTGCTGAAGCCACTGACAGGATGAACTGTTTTATTATCTAAGAGAGTTCAAAGTGTCATAGGGACATAATAATTTGTGAGCTAATTATATAATGCTTAATGTGATTATTTCACAGAAAAGCAAGCTACTTCCGAAGGACAGAAACCAGTGCAGTGTGGAACTTGGACGAAATATGCAGAAGGAGGCATCTTCACTTCTCCCAATTACCCCAACAAGTATCCTCCTGACAGGGAGTGCGTCTACATTATAGAAGGTGACCAGCTGAAGAATGTTTATATTCAATCATCACTGCATAAAAACCCCAAGTGTTTTATTTTATGTGAAGAGGAGGTAAAGCCTATGTGACTGTGATAAATATTTTCAAGAGATGAGATTTAGAAAAGCTCCTTCCCTGCACTTTTTAATTTTTTTGTTTTGATTTGGTTTGTCATTTTAAAATTTTGTAGTGCATAGCAAGAAATACTGAAAAATACTTGATTTTTTTTTTCTGAAATCACTCATATATTAGTTCAGGTGGTAAGTATGCATGATTCATTTAATAATAAATACTATATAATTTATGCCAGGATATTCACAGAATGAAGAGAACCTAAAATGCTGCAAGATGACAGAAGAAAGAATATTTTAAAATTAGTAAAATGTGAACACAGGAAACAAAAAAGTTTTTGAGTTTCATATGAATTCTTTACATTTATAATAACTGAATCAGGGATGAGATTAAAGTACAGTATAGTTAAGGAAAAGTATATATATGTCAAAGTATAGTGACGGAAATAATTCAGAAAATATCCATACACTGAATATAAGAATTTTCCATCCGCTCGTTCATGAGAAATAAAAATAACCAGATTAAGAAAAACCCCAAGAAACAAAACAAAGCCAGAAAAGAACAAACATTAACACCAAACAGCTGTAAAACACAGCTTTCAAAGAGCAGGCAGTTGCAGGCATGGAGGTGTTATAAAGAAAGGCTAGAGGTGGATTACAAGCAAGTTAATGCAGTTTCTTTTCATCAGTCTTAGCACAATGGATGTTGAAAGGATTATTGTAAAAATGAATCAGTGGAAAGTAAAGGAGATTAGATACTGTCAGAGCTTAGCAGTCGAAAAGATGGATCAGGTACAGAATGTTAAGTCACCAGAACCAAGAAGGTTCATTCATGAGTTGTGAATACATGCAGAATACAACACTGCTCCCTGTTCTATCCATGCTTGGTTGGATAGAATTATCAACTACAAATGATGGACCCAGCAATTACAAAAATAGTTATTTTACTAAAGATGCAGGTAGTACCAAAAGAGATTTCCAAAGCTGTATGGTTTATTCAGATTGAATTAGCTGGTTTAGAACCACCCAACTAGACTCTTTTAGAAACCAGTTTGCCTTTCCAAATCTAGTGTTGAGTTACTAAAATATATTTCATAAAAAACTTCAAGGGGAATGATGGATAGTAAATGTTTTGGTTAGGAAAATAAATCACAGCCAAATGACCGAGATCCCTGAATCCCAGTCTAATGTTAGGTATCCTGACTGAAGTCAGAAGTAAAGAGGTGATTATAAATCATGGAGTCAGACAAACACTTTAACGAAAATTTATGTCTGTCAACTCTTCCCATTTGAGTGAAATTTAAGCAGATGTATGGTAAACATTTAAATTCTTTCATAGTTTAGTAACTGAGCTACAATAAAATTAAAAAAACCCCAAACATAAATGTATAGGTTCAATATGTACTATATATGTGCTATATATTTTGTTATGTTGATCCAGGTCTCTTTTACATGCACTGATAAAACTATCTTTCTGACATTCCTGTGAGGATGGGAAGAAGCAAGCCTCTTGTATCTTCAAGGACCTGAAACACAGAGATGTGTTTTATCATTAAAGAGAAAAGGTGTGGGAAAAAAAAAAGCATCAAACTTTTTTTTAAAACACTAGTTCAGTTTCTCAGGCCAAAAGGTGTTTCTCCTTTTAGTAAGAAAGCACCTGAAAACACTTTATTGTAAAGAACTTTGTCTTTATTACAGTAATTAAGTACTTATGAAAATATAAGTTAATAAGGTGAAAGGTGGCAAAATATAGTTAATATATTTTGAAAATATAGTTAATACAATGAAAGGTGGAGAAATACACTGTTGGAGTAACCTGATTTAGAAGAGCTTAAATTAGAAATACCTAAGAACAATTTAAGAAGGGAAGATTTACTCAATCAACTTTTATGGTGAAGATGAAATTCCATGTTGATAAGTTTAGAACAATGTGTAGTAAAAGGAGTAATCCAGATTTAACAGACATCTTGATATAATTTATGAGATAAATCAATCTGGCAAATTCCAGCTGCACATTGTTTCTCATGACACTGATACTTTTTGCTTCCTGCCCAGTCATAACAGTTTGGATTACAACTGGGTATTTTAAAGCCCATGATGATAGCAGCTCTATTAGTATATAATCTGATGAAAACTATGCATAATGCACAACATATTCAACTCTCATTTTCCCATGTCTATTTCTGTCCTCTGAAAAGCTCAGGAATAGAAATACCTGAGAAACATCACAAAAATAAACAGAGATGTAGCAAGATGTCTAAGAATTGGTATTTTAAAATGTAGCTGTTTTAAAAAAAGGCGAAAGGAGAAACACTGAAGGACAAGAAACACTATTTGTTAATTTTGGTCAATTAGTTGTCCATATTTATTCTTTTTGCAACATATACAAATGACAGAATAGTATAAAGAAGGCTAGCAAATGAAAACTTTTTTCCATACCTTTTATATTCTGTGGTACTTATTGGCATGAGATGTTGAAGTCAAAGGAATGCAAAAAAAAAAAAAATCCCAAAGATTTATTATTTCACTAATAGCAATATCTTTGAGGTCAGATAACAGTCTATGTTGTGGATAATCCTTGCTAATCCGGGACATAAATATCAATTTTAGTGTAAGACAGAAACATCTCCATATGGATCTTATTCCTATATTTGTTATTGAGTTTCAGTATACTTCAAATAGCTTCTATCTGCCGTTGAATACCAAAAAACTAATGAGGCGGACTGTCAATATGATCAATTATAGCATTCCCACACTGCTCTCTCTCTTTTGTATGTCTTAGAGAGTTCAGAAACCCAGGACTGTATATATACCATGACAGTGACACGTGTCACATACAGTGACAGCTGTATGACGTGAGTTTAAACACATATATGAATCACCAGGTTCCTTCCTGCCTGCTTGTTTTTGTTCCTGCATTTTTTGCTGTCAAACACTGTCCGGGGCAAATGCGTATGGCTTCCCTCAAAAACAATTCCTACTGACTTTAGTGACCTGAGTGAGGACTCTTAACGTGTAGTGTATTGTAATAGTATAGAATTTCACCTCAATACAATTTTCCCCCCGATATTGTAGCTTATCTTATATGAATGTAAGCCTTTTATCATTTCAAAATTACTTTGGTGAAGTAAAGGAGCTGGCAAAAATTGCCATGATCATAGACTGTGAGTTTCTAAAAGAGAAAAAGATTTCTGACTGTAGAGGCTTCTATCTTAGCAGTCAAAGGCATAAGCAGATCAAACTCAAACAGCTAGAAGTTTCTCTTTCTCTTTTTCTTTCTTTCGCTTTCTCTTTTTCTTTTTCTCTTTCTCTTTCTCTTTCTCTTTCTCTTTCTCTTTCTCTTTCTCTTTCTCTTTCTCTTTCTTTCTCTTTCTTTCTCTTTCTCTTTCTTTCTCTTTCTTTCTCTTTCTCCTTTCTCCTCTTTCTCTTTCACTTTCCCTTTTTCTTTTTCTTTTTCTTTTTCTTTCCTTTTTTTTTCTTTTTCTATTTTTATTTTTTTTTCTTTTTCTTTCTCTTTTATTCTATCTTAGTAGTAATGATAATTAACTGCTGGAACAACTAGGAATTTTAAAGTCCAGATTGGATGCCTTTCTAAACAAATCCTTTAGGTCATCCAGAAGTCACAGACTCAGTACAAAAATTATTATGCTGTAAAGGAGCTTCTGGTGAGTTCTACCTGCCCTTCAAAATTCATTGAGAATTAGTTCTTTTTCTTTTACTGTCACATTTGGCATATAGAAAATAGGAAACAGATGAATTTATGCATTAAATTCCCTGTTGGGCCCAATTTCACTCTTATTTCATACATTCATGGCTCCAACCTGGCAAAATTCACGACTGCCTGAAATGACCGCAGCAGTGGCATCATTAGCCTTTTCCAGACTGCAGAAAATTTGGCGTGTGTGCTCCAAAGGGAAAGGAGCAAAGACTTTTGTTTGTGTTAAAAATATTTGGGGAGTGGGATATTCATGCTTTACACAAAGTATCTTAAGAATTGGTTTGGAAATCCTTCAGGTGAAATACTTGCAAGATTTTATCCATTCTTCAGTCTTTAACAAGTAAATGCTGATTTAAAAATGTAGGTATGGACTATAATTGCTTTATGGAGGTACAAAATGCCCACTTTATATTTTTGTGGATATTTAGAGATAGTTCTCTGGAAGGATTTCTGTGTTTTCACTGAAGATCATTAGACTCTTTAATTCTAGATCTTTCACAGCTGTTGGAAAGTGGTTGCATATGTCTGTACGAAGAATCTCTGCTTGAAGTAATTTTGAATTTCACAGTGATTTTTTTTTGTGTTTAAAAAAGTTTTCTTCAAAGCAAGAGAAGAATCCTCTTTTAAAAGGAAGATATAGGTGGCTTTCTTATAAATAACAGCTGGACATCCAGAAAGATCAAAGATTATTGAAAACTGTGAGTAATGTAGCAGTTCAAATAGATGGGATAGGTGTGAAGGTCAATTTCTCATTTTCATGCAGTAGATTGAGACAGATTTTTTGCTTAACTTCAGCTGTCAGTTACACAGATTGAGAGGCTGATCAGAGTTAAAATCCTAATTGTGTGGTTTTGCTGCAACTGTTCTTCTACCACAAGTTGGAACCCAATGCCTTTCTTTCATTAAGTGTAAAATCTCAAGACAACACTTGTGTAAGGTAATTAGATGAAAAATATGATGAGACATGCAAGCATGAAGTAGTCTTTCCACAATATGAAACATTTTTGAAGAAAAAGAGTTGGAAGTTAAATATGGAAGATTTTTAAGATTTGAAGTAAAATCATTTTGTGAGATAGCTCCAAATATTTCATTTGGACTTGACAACAACTTTTCCTAAACATTATAGCCACAGAAAAAGTTCTGAAGATGTGAGTGGGCTTTACCCATGAATAAGGATATTGGAAATGACCATTCCATCCCTCCTTTTCTGGTTAGATGACCATAGTCCAATCCAGTCTGGAATAATTGCATATTCTGGGCTTTTTGTTTGGTGGGTTTGTTTTGTTTTTTCTGTAGCTATACATTCAGTATTATTAGTCATTATTCTGGACTTATTCTCACTATATTTCTGTAAGTTTTACCATGACCCCTTTTGCACACACTTTGATACAAAAGCTGTGGCAGAAGATGTGTGTTTATATAGTACCTGATCACCTTAGCTTGTGTTTGGCAAAGGAATCCTTCCTAAAGCCAGAATATGAGTGCTGATACCCTTTGTTAAAGAAATTTTACTTTTTGCTAAAAGCAAATTCAGTTTGGGAGTTTGAATTGTGTGTTTTCATTCCTTATGGTCATTTCTAGGAAGATTTGAATAATTTTATTTCTTAGGTAGGTTATTGCAAAAAGAAACAGCAATCCCTCTAACCTTTAACTCTATATATTGTACAAGTTGAAGCACAGAGGTGCATTTAAAAGCACATGATGATAAGGTGCATGGATGCTTGTACAGCACCCCTTCTTCCCTTTGCCCAGTCTTTTGTGATCACCACAATCCGCAGTTACAGAAACACAAAACTCTTAGGAGAAAGGACCTCATCCTGCTTGGACTGCCTTGTAGAGCATGCTGGGACACAGGCAGTACTAATACCCAAAACAGGTCAGGAAATGTTCATTGGCCTTAAGGCTGATTGATAGATGCAGTCACGCATGTACAGATTATCTCCTATCACCTTCCCAGTCAAGAGTACAGATATAAACTACTTGCAGTAAATGGTCCTTGACTGATGTGAACCACCACATCATGCCTAAGAAATGGTTTAGGCTATTCTGACTGGCATGGCAGAAATGATACCAGGAGATGATTTTAACATTTAAGGAGTGTGAATGGTCAGTAGTCCAGCCCCACAATTCATTCCCCAGCCTTATTTTGAGGTGGAGAAACAGTGCTAATGAATAGTCAGTGCTCCATTTTGAAAGTAGAGCACCCTCTACACATGGGAGCTTTGGGGGAAAGTAAAAATTCTTCCTTGAGTACTTCCTGAGCTAACGTGATTCTTCCTGATCCTCTAGCAAGAACTGAGGTTCGCTAGGAAAAACCTCATCTTGACTTTGTTGAAAAATAAGCAAAAGCAGAGAAAAGAAAGCTAGTCTAATACTCTGATTATAAAACTAGTTTTTGATGTGAGATGCAGAAGGCTACATGGTGGTAGCTGAAACTGTGCTTTTTTCTTTTTCTCTTTCACTAAATCAATAGATCTTACTCATAACTCTCTAGGTCTGATTCTCTCTTACCCACAAAACCTCCTTTTATATTATACTGAGGCTGTAATTGGATTTAGGGCTCTTTTTCAACACCAAAAATCATATCAAATTACTGAGCTATAGCTCAGAGGGGGCCTCATGCCCATTGTTATCACATATTACATGAGTCTTAGATTCAGAGAAGATCCATTAAAGGTTTAGTAACCAGCCAGCACTTAAAAGCCTCCTGTTGGTATGAAAAAGAGTAGTGAAGGCCTAACTCAGGAAGTTTATAAAGGACAAATGTGTTATGTTAAGGGAGTAAGACATTTCTGAAGCAGGTATCTCTTTGTTGCCATGGAAAGCAGAGCAGCCATGTACTGCTGTGTGATGCTGTCTGACACAATAGTAGCAGAATTCATATCTACTTCACAGCATTAAAATATTACAATAAAGCTTTAGGTAGGTTAATAGCATAATATTTCAATAGTTAGTTTATCATTTTCAAGCGTTAATGAGCATTCTTAAGATTACTTCAAGAGTTGTCAGGATGGAGTTTTTGATACCAGACTCTGCAGTCCCTAGGTGAATCATGAGTAGTTCTTAACAAATCTCCTTAAATGGAATAAAAGCATGCAAAATATGATTCCATCTTGAAAGGTCTTAATTGCTCTCTACTCCCCTAGTATTGTTTAGTTAAGTTTAAATCAATATTTGTTATAAAGATGTGAAGGCAAGGGTAGAAACTTCTCGATAATGTTAATTGATGATGTCTTCCAGTTAGTCAGTCTTTTGCTATAATATAAAAGATCAAATTTGGTCTTCATACCACACCAAGGGTACCATGAATATTTTCTTTATAAGTTTTATTATCTGATTTTAATTTTGTAAATTTTTGTTTCATACTGTCAAAGTAGTTTTATTTCCATAGACTGTGAATTTGGTACAATTATATGTAAAACTTTAGGTTTTGATATTTTGCTATTGAATTTGTATGGGTACAAAAAGCACAAGTTTCCTGTGAATTGGTAAAAAAAACAACCAGCCAATAGTAAGTACTTCCCTAGGTGTGAATTCCTTCAAATTGAGAATAGGAGATAAGTTTTCTTTCTTATGCTAAAGTAAATACTTCAATAAATATCAATCACCTAACCATATTAACATTGAAAGTAAAGCTATTAAAATAATTGTTCTTCTCAAATAATGTGTTTTATTAACTTACTTCTTCAATGTTTCATATAAAATAAGGCTGTATTTATTTACATGATATAGCTGTAAATGTGATCTGACTGTGTGCTCTTCTGTAAAATCATAAAGTTTACGTAATGTCTTCTTATTCAGTCTATTTTAAATATTCTCTCTTCTTATGGAAGTAGTGAGCTCATCCCAAAAGATCAATTTAAAGCATTTCAAAATACATGCAAGATCTAGGTTCTTGTCACACTAATAGTTTTGCTATCATTCCTGTGGAAAGATATGGACAGGTACTGCCGCTGGAGTTGCAGCAGTTTCCATGTTAAGCTTACTCACTTGGCTTGGAGTTTGATCTTGCATGTTTTCATGTGAAAAGAATGATAATTCAGGCAAAGGTCATAACAATTTTAGGCTCTTGTAATATTTGTAAAGTGTAGGACATGAATGGTCCCATGAGAGGCACAGCAGGCACTGGTACAACAAACCCTTGTCTTAGCAGGCTTTGTCAGCAAAAGCCTATATTGCACCATGATCTTAGACACTGGAGGCATACTCTTTCACTTTAGACAGGATTAAGCTATAGGAACAGTACACTGCAGGGATGCTGCATCTGTTCAAATTTGTAGAAAAAACCTTGAGTATTTTTTTAATTCTTTACTATAGCTCATCCCATAGCTTTATTGCTTTATACAGAAGATGCCAGGGAATATTTGTTTTAGAGATCATTCTGACTGCCACTAGCCTTAGTATCTATGAATAGACATGGGGGGTTTATGTCTAATTAAGTGACCATTCTAAAGTTCCTTCAGGGTTTGTAGTAGAATATTGTTTGCTCTTCAGCTAAATGTTAATTTTGCTTAATACTTATCTGTTTCTTAAGTGAGAATTCATTACATTTGTCCATATGTTTCAAAAGAGATGATAAGCAATTCTGTATATAAACAATTACACTCAAGCTTGTCATTGACTGCAATACATAAGGAACAGAATTTGTCCTTCTTACTGTAGAACAGTTCTGATAATATTTTTCTTCATCTTTGAAAGCGTTAGGTAAAAAAAATATTCTGATTTACATTCCCCACAACCCCTAAATAAAAAAAAACCCACTGTTTTTCCACATGCATAAGTTTCTTAGAAGCCAATAGTTTCTAAACTGTATCTTGGTTTACATCATAGATATATCTCTTAGTTTTTCCAATAACTTCTGTCATGAGCACTTTTTAAAAGGCAAACAATAGACAAGTAAGCTCGTGGTGTAAAAAATCTAAGAAAATATAGAGGTGCAAATTTTCAAAGAAGTTATTAAGCAAAATACTATATTGCTTGCAAAATTGATGTATCTGATTCACTCGGAGTATTGTGTGCAGTTCTGGTGTCCTCAACATAAAATGGACATGGAACTGTTGGAACAAGTCCAAAGGAGGGCCACAAGGATGATGAGGGGACTGGAGTACCTCCTGTATGAAGATAGGCAGAGGAAGTTGGGGCTGTTGAGCCTGGAGAAGAGAAGACTGCGTGGAGACCTCATAGCAGCCTTCCAGTATCTGAAGGGGGCCTATAGGGATGCTGGAGAGGGACTCTTCATTAGGGACTGTAGTGATAGGACTGGGGGTAACAGGTTCAAACTTAAACAAGGGAAGTTTAGATTGGATATAAGGAAGAAATTCTTTACTGTAAGGGTGGTGAGGCACTGGAATGGGTTGCCCAGGGAAGTTCTGAATGCTCCATCGCTGGCGGATTTCAAGGCTGGGTTGGACATAGGCTTGTGTGGCATGGTTTAGTGGGAGGTGTCCCTGCCCCTGGCAGGGGTGTTGGAACTAGATGATCATCAGGTCCTTTCCAACCCTAACTATTCTATGATTCTTTAATTCTGTTTTAGTTTTAAAAAGTTTTGGTTTAGAAACTAAAAAGATAATTTTCTTTTCATTTCTAGCTGCCCCTAGACAATGCATTGAACTACATTTTGATGAAAAATATTCCATAGAGCCTTCTTGGGAGTGCAAATTTGACCATATTGAAGTACGAGATGGACCTTTTGGCTTTTCCCCAATCATTGGACGTTTCTGTGGACAGCAAAATCCACCTATGATAAAATCCAGTGGCAGATTCCTATGGATTAAATTTTTTGCTGATGGTGAGCTGGAATCTATTGGGTTTTCTGCTCGGTATAACTTTACACCTGGTGAGTACAAACCATCATAGTTTCTGAAAGAAAAAGCTTAGCATAGTAACTTTGTTAATGTTTTAGTGTTGTGTTGTTGAATATCTTTAACTGGGACTATGTTTATTACCAAGGAAAGTGTTAACATGTAGGAAAATGATAGAAGATGTATATATTTGTTTTGCTTATTCAAGTAAAGCTTATCCAAAGAAGACATTTTCAAAACATTTTTATCCAAGATGCATATATTCAGCTTCTGCAGTGTTTAAAAGAAAGTTTTCAGTTGAATTCTGTTATAGAAAATAATGGAAAATGTTTCATGGGAAGATGTGTGTTTTATGCTTGATTGTTGCAATGTGTAGCTATTTTCTTAAAATGGTTACTGATAAAGTATTCTAATTAAAAAAAAAAGTAATTATCTTAGCAAATTCCATCACTGCTTTTGCACTTCACCAATCGTTTACCCACCTGAGGAGTGGAATAGGTCTCCCTTCTCAATAAACCAAACTATTACAACTATTGCCAGAGGAAGTGTGAGGTTCAAATAGTAAAAAGTATTAAGTATTTTTCTAAAAAGATGTAAATCTTAGTTGTAATTGTAGAATTATTACTTGTTACTTTAAAAATTTGATTCATTAAACTAAAATTCATAGTCATACTTTCCATTAATTTCTCTCCTCCCCCCACTTATTGACAAAACATTGCTGATTTAAAATTTCTTTTTTGGCTGGAGTCACGCTATACTGCACTGCTGGATTTGATGTATTTCTGTACCTTCTTGCGTATTGAGTGATGAGTCATGCCTTAATATAGCTTGCTCTAAAGTACTATAATTATTATGTAATTTTGTCTATTACGTCACTATTGTTTCAGATAAATTATTGTATTAGGTGGAACAATATTCTGTAGCATATCTGCTAAAATTAACAGGCTCCAAATTCTGTTTGCTTATAATTATTCTGGTACCATCATAGAAGGTTGCAGGACTCCTTGAATTTTCCTCCCTGCAGTTTTCTTTCACTAATGCAAGGAAAATAGTTCTGAAATAGTTCTGAAATAGTTCTACCCAACACAGTTCAATTTTCTTCTAAGTCAAAGTTACTGTCCTCCACAAACATATTTAGAAAGTTCAAATGACAACAGAACAAGGAGTTCCTGTAGCAAATAACCTGACAGCCAGATATATGTAACTATTGTAAATGAAAAGACAATGGATGCAATTTTACTGTATCCATGCATACTCTCTGAAAAGTGACTTAAATTTGTATCTTTCATTTACCATGGCTCTATAGGCATTTGCAGTTTTCCTCCCCATGTCCGCCCAAAGTTCTTTGCTTTGAATTTCATGTGCTTCTTGTTTCAAAGAGTTATGTATTAGGGTTGAAAAGATGTTCATAGCACAATCTGCAGCTTATTCTGTCTAAAAACTCTCAAGTGAAAAACAATTTCATGGACCATGTTTTATCTTCATTCCTTTTCCACTTTGTAAGTTGAATTTCTACACAGAGATCAATGCTGGTAAATTGTGATAGCAGCATGAATTATTCCAGACTTCAGATGAATACCAATGTCTTCTTTTGTCTTTCTTTTTTTTTTTTTATTTTTTTTTTTTTTTACTTTTTTATCACCATAGTTTTCAGTAGAAAGCTCTGTAAATGACAGAGGGTTTCTAGGAATATTGGCCAAGTGAGAATGTGATTAATGTGACAAGGGCAAAACAGCACTGCTGCCTCCTTGATCATCAGTAATGGGAAGCAGTTCTCATTCTTCATGGTTACTTGACCAGTCCTTTACTATGTTGGCATGAAAAAAGCTTGATATTTTGAGATCTGTTGTTCAAATGTGTGCTCTGGGATGGGGCACTAACTCATAAAAAAGACTTATGGCTTTCAAGAGCGTACAAAAGAGTAGCATCGAGAGGAATTGCCTCCAGAAATTATCACCTTAACAGTTCAGACCATAGGTACTGACAATTTAGGAAATTTAATTATCAAACGAGAGGTCAGAAGAAAATTTTCAGCTATCCTCTCTTTAAGGAGCATCAAAAATTTATCTAGAGCAAAGACACACTTGGAAATTACTGGTGTCTGAAGCAGCTTGAACACTATGGGGAGATAGAGTTGTACCATCTCACTGAGAGCAAGCAACACACTCTGCCTGTCTGCAGCCTGCAGAGGAGGCTTTCTTCGTACCAGTGACAAGCGCAACAGAACTATTTCTTCAGTACCAGCAGTCTTTGACGTTACCCACCTGTGTGGTTCCCCACCCACCACTGACATTTCTCAGCAACTACTCTTGCATTTGATATCTTGATGGAGGTTCTGGTTTGTCCATAAAGACAAGAAATGTGGTATTGAATGTGTGGATGTGTAGCAAGATTTAAAATAATTAATTAAGCAAATTTGATTCAATTGAAGCTGCAACCCTTTATTGCTATTTGAATAGTACCTGCAGAAGCAGAGAAAGAAATTATTTACTAGGTCTCCAGGGTGTACAAAACCAGCTAACTGGATGAAGTTGAAAAAAAAAAGATCAATTAAGGTATCAGGAAAAATGTTCCATTTGAAGATCTATTAGTCTGTGCAAATGGAAAGAGCCTTGTCACCTAAGCATTTTTAAACTAGTTTGGACTAAGCCTGGAAAAAAAAATCATATAAAGCAATCCTAAGGAATAGACTAATATTTTGCAATTACTAAAACTTTTCTGTTTAATAATTTCTTTGATTCCTTGACTGTTTGGTATTTAAATGGTTGGAACTCCATCCACTAATGCAAAAGTCCACTCGGCAAGTCACATAATTCTTTCCTGCTTTTACTTTGTCTTTGTTTGGGCCACTGAAATGTCTACACCTTAAATTTCATCACACATCTCTGGGTCTTTAGACTCAATCTGTTACCCTCATTTTTCCTAAAAAGTCATGTCTTAAGAGCATTTTACAAAATGGTATTAAATCACTGCTCTGTTTAGAAAAATTCAAGTATTTCTTCAAGGAGTCTTAACCCTTGACAACCATTCTTTAAAATGAGGAATTTTTTTTAGTGGAGACAAAAGTTCAGACAGAGAGATGTTTATTTTGCCTTTCTTACTCAGCTAGAATAATCAGATTTCTCTTTATCCTGGTCCCTGATTTTGCAGGACAGTAGCTTAAGATAGCACATCATTACCTTCAGTTCCTTCATTTAGTAGAAGCCATCTGGGTTTTTATTTAGCCTCATTAATATAATGGTCAATCAGTAATGTTTTCCGTTTGACTGCCTGGTAATGGAAAAAGAAAAAATGCTTTATACTCTTCTGTCCCGAAAAGTGGAGTGTAAAACGCTGCCTAATCAGAATAACGGGACTTTTACATCCCCATATAAGTGGTACGAGTAGCTGTAGAATGTCAGAGTAATAGAATAATAGCATCGTTCATCTTGAAGAAAAAAAACCAAACAACAAAAAACCCCAAAATGCAAATAACCCAAATTCTTCTTAATTGGGAAATTTCCATATTTTAGGACTCATGAAATATTTAACATGAATTTCTGAAAAACTAAATAAGATATTGTGGAAATGTTTTGCCATCTAATGTACATTTCCTGTCTCCTGTGTAAGGAAGGGTTATTTCCCAGGCATCTGGGACAGCTGAATACTAATGGGAGGTTGCTTACTTGCTTTTATTTATTTCTTTATGTATTTATTTATTTTTTATCTATTTATTTTCATTTTCTCTTCTGACCTTGATCTGATTGCTTCTAAGTTAACATCAGCAGTGGCAACAACTTTTAACTGACTTGTATTTCAGTTATTTTGGAGAAACAGTAAACAATCTCAGAGCCATGAGACTTTGAATGAGTCAATCTTTTTCCTTTGGAATAGGAGTTGATTTTTATGAGAAATTACTCATTATACTTCTTCATTCAAACTTTCGAGCCAGAAACTACTGATGTCAAAAAAAAAAAAAAAAGGTATGAATAATTTTTTATTTATTATACTATTTATGGCTCCCAGCACTTCCAATTGTTATAAGCAGCTTCTTTGAGTTAGGAACTTCTAGTTCATACATGCCCTCAACAGTTAGGCACTTCATTGCTATTTACAATGTATTAGAGCATCTGGTCTTGTGAATGAGAAGGAATTTCCATGTGACATCTAGCATGATGCTTTTCCATGTTACATTAGAAATCATGATCAGCTACAGAAACACTGTATTTTCAAGGGAATTTGATTTGTGTTGTGCTGCTCTGTAGATTCTATTAACTTACAGGAACTGTAAGATTAGGCCTGAAGTATTTCAGTGCCATAAATGTGAGAATGTAGTGGAATTGTATGCTGTGTTGAATTTCAAGTGAGAAATAGTTCTTCATGTGAAGCAAATGAGTATCTAAAAGATCTCATGGAATTCTCAGGTCCTATATTACCTCTTGTCATCATATACTTCTATTTTTCTTTCAAAAATACTCAAAAAGCAGCTATAGAACTTCCTGGTTTAGAAATCGCTGCATGCTGGGACTATCATATTACTAACAGAAAGAAGCTGAACAATTAAGCTCCTACCCTGTTGAGCTTTGATTAAAAATAAGGGCAATAGAAATATAAAATATCGTTTTAAGTATCCTAATAAGAAAGAAAAAAAAGACAAATCTTCATTAACTAGGCACATTAGAAATGTATTTGTATTTACTGTGTGTGAATATAAGAGTGAAGGGGCTTTCCAAGGCGTATAGTGTTGTCTTCGACACTGGGACTGCAAGCAGCAAGATTCCAACTCATGCCTAATGTTTAAATTCATATCGTTCTATTGATAGATCTTAAAAGACTTTCAGAGTTAATTTTATTTGGGTATTTTCTGTTTCAGCTACTGTTATGGAAGACCTGTTCCAGGATCCAAATTATTATGAATGTTCTTCTGATTTCTTACCTAAAATTATTCATAGCCAGCTTATGTCTTTGTTTTTACCAATGTTAGCTGTTAGCTTTGAAACCTTTTTTCTCACCAGGACTATATACTACTGTAGGATCAGGTTAGGGATGGCAGTCATCTTTTTTAAGATGTCAGTTTCCTTGTCTACACAAGCCAAATATTTGTACAATTTTTTTCTAACATAGGCTTCTTTTTCAGTACCACCCATTGTCCCTCAAAGAATCTCTTTTCTGTAGCTGTTCCACAAGTTGAACACAGACTTCTAGAGGAGGACACTCTAGGATACTGTAGCACAGTGCAGTTTCAGATAATTCTTTTCTGCTTCTACAGGAAATATCCTTCTTGTTATATGGGTGATCTCACTAGTAAAGGTGATTATGGTGTTGCATTGCTAAATATTATTTACAGAAGAACCACATTTCTCTGACAAAAAGTCTATCCAAAAAGTCCGTCCTGTTCCTGGAAGGAACCTCTAACAAGCTCAACATTTTTAGATTAAGCTACATTTTTACAACACCATTGCCATAATTCTCAATATAGTTTATATTATTACTTGTTATAGAACAATTAAAACTAAATCTTAGAAGTAGGAGAGGATTTTCCTTAAATGCATCCTTTTCTTATGCTCTTTCCCCTAAGAATTCAGTTGGCTTTATGCAAATACTATACTTAGCTTAAACTTATGCCTAATACAGAGTTTATCCTTTGCTTTAAACTCTTGAAAAATGTGAAAATAACCAGTGTCTCTGTGAATTTGTTTTCCCTATTAATTCTTGATTTTACTAATGTTTGTGAAGCGCCTTGAAATGACAGAGCAGGGAAGACAGTATGGGAATCATACTGAACAGGAAACTTGGGTAGTCACCTTCCACAAATGCTTGGGAACAACCTGTTTACAATGAGAATTTTCACTACTAGCATGCATGTTCAGAGTAGCACTTCCAAAACCTATTTTTAAGCATCTTAATTTGTAGTGCTCATTCAAACATTTTAACACCTGTTTCTTCAGGGGAAATAGATGAGAAACTTCATGCCTCGTTTATAATGAGTAAAGAGTTTTTTAGCACTCTTCAAAGTTGTTCCCGATCATCTGACTTCCTTATCTGGCATATTTTCTAATAGCTGTTACTGGGATGCACTTCTGGCTGATTGTGTTGAGGCCTCATCCTTGCAATGCTGCTGTCTGTAACAGTTTCTCTTAGTGACTTTGGAGATGTGGATGTCTGCAGAGATTTTTCTGATGCTGAAGCAATTTTTTTTATTTACTTACATTAAGCCATTGAATTCTCATCTTTATGTATTGTATCTATAGGTTTCTGATGTGTTACAAGTATAGCCAATAACTCTTGACAATCACCTCAGTGCTTTTTGACACTTCTGCTCAGCAGAGAAGCTATTTCTTATTCTAACCCCAGAGTTACAAGTGTTCTGATTCTTTAGCTGTCCATATAGAAAATTGTACTTTTGTGTTACATACACATCCATGTTCACATCATTTGTTTTCAGTCACCCTTATTTTTTATTTTGATATTTGGATAGGTTCAAGTAACTGTGATTGCTGATTTTTTTGTTGGTGGTGTTGTCTGTTTAATGAAGTATTTCTCAATTCTGACAGCAATAATAAGGATCCTTACTGGCATATTTAGCTTTCCTTAAAAGCTTTTTTACTCTTTGAATAGTGCTTCTAGCTAATTCTCCTTAAACAAGTGCACACAATCACTTGTTAGAAAGCTCCCAGTCCTTTGTGACTAATAGAAAGAGTTCTTGCCCAATAATTAGTAGCTCTGATTGTGCACACTGTAGTCCTTGGAAAAGTCAGTCATGTTTCTATTTCTAGAACTGAATAATTTTGCATTTTGCAATAGTTAGCAAATTAAAACATATCCTTTCTCAGCCTTTGTTGTACATACACAACTGTTTAGCATTGGTTAATTTTTTAGGGTAGCATTAATACTTTTTTTAGATGTCAATCCAGAGTTTCTTTTGCTTACCAGTACTGTAGTGAATGTTATTGAATATTGTTTTGTATATTTGCAGTTCTAGTAGATGCATTTTAATACATCTTTTGTGCTATTGATGTCTTTGACCTATGTTGATTTGTTTGCTGTCTGTTGACAAATGCAGACTATGTAATTCTTTCATCTGATATCACATTTGAGCTTCTTTGTTGCTCAGGTTCAAAAGTAAGATTGTGCTTCCTTCAACTTTGACAGAAATTTTGTCCTAACTATTTTGTAAATAAACTTTCAGCTGGCCCATTAGAGTACCTATGCCCTTGAAGTGGTTTTCTTTGGGAAAGCCAAAGCTGGTAAATAATTTTTGTTCAATTTATGTTTAGTGCCTAGATATTTTCAAGTTACGCTTTTTTTTTCCTTTTCTTTTCTTTTCTTTTTTTTTTTTTTTTTTGTGTGTGACAAGTCCAAATGTTAGGTATTTTTATTTTTTTTCTCTACAAAACCTGTTCATTTCACCAAGGCCTTCAGGCCAGATAAGAATAACAGCTACTATAATTTAAAACTGTAATACATCAAAAATCTCTGAAATTCCTTTCTGATATACCCAAGGATAATTCCAAAGAGCAGTTGCCTAAGCTTACTATACTCAAATGCTGCACTGACAAGCCACTAAATCTAGTCCCAGTTTAGCAAAGAACTTCAGGAAACCTGCGTTTAAGCATGTGCCCAAATCAAGGGAGTGTCTTGACGTGGATACTTACTTAAAAGTAAGTACATTTAAATACTATCTTCTACATTTTTATCTATTGAACTAAGTCAAAATGAAATATTTGTTTATTTTGGATGGCTGAACTACTATTTCTTAAACTTTTCTAATGAATTAAAAACTAGTTTTCTACCTTTACACAAGTTATGTAGTAGATACATATATATCAATTCAGTGTTTGTGGTTTTGACCAATATCACACTAATATAGGCTTAAGTAGGCTCACTAACCCCCAGTTTTCACTTCTTTTCCTATTCTGTCACATAGTACATAGTAAGCTGTGTTTTTGCTGGAGTTAGAACATCTTGATTAGTAATTTGACTGTCTTCCTGCTGATCTTCCTCTAGATAGCCTTGTCCCTAAAAAGTCATGTCAGAATTTTCTGAAAGAAAATTATTTTCTCTACGTAAAAATGTATATTTTTCTTAAACCATGCTTAGAACAGAAGCCATTCAGATAAGTTTTTTTGGTCCAACTCAGTATTTCAATCAGGTTTACAAATTGTAAAATGAAGTGATACTAGTTCAGCAAACTTCTTCATTGAGCGCTCGTTCCACTCCTTAGATTTTAAATTTAAGCATAAAGTTTTCAGTAGATTTTTTACTGCATTCCCACTACTTAAACTTGTGATAGTTCATCATTGCCAAATCGACTTTTTAAAATAAAAATGGGTTTGTACTTAAGGGCAACTTTTTTGAAACGGACAATTATATTTTGATAGGAAAAGAGGCCTGTGAGGGGTTTTGGTGGGTTTGCTTGGTTTTTTTTTTTTTTTTTCTTTTTTTTTTTTTTGTTTTGTTTTTGTTTTTTGTTTGTTTTGTTATGTGTTCTTTTCTCTAAAACTGGAAGCTAAACTCTCACATAAAAATCTCCACAAACAAGAGATACTTACAGAAAGCCAGGATGATCTTTAGTATCTTGCTTTTTCTGAAAAAATCTCATCCCTTGCTGATTGAGGAGCTTCGTAGAAGTCAGGACTGAGGAGTAGTTGCCTTAATTGCACACCTTTCCAATAATGAGGAAACTCATGTCTCTTGAGCCTGAGCTAGTTCAGCTGCAGGTCTTTCAAAGAATGGTGCCTGTCTTAGAACCATAGAATCATAGAATAGTTAGGGTTGGAAAGGACCTGATGATCATCTATTTCCAACACCCCTGCCAGGGGCAGGGACACCTCCCACTAAACCATGCCACACAAGCCTATGTCCAACCCAGCCTTGAACACCACCAGCGATGGAGCATTCAGAACTTCCCTGGGCAACCTATTCCAGTGTCTCACCACCCTTACAGTAAAGAATTTCTTCCTCATATCCAATCTAAACTTCCTCTGTTTAAGTTTGAACCCGTTACCCTTTGTCCTATCACCACCATTCCTAATGAAGAGTCCCCTCTCCGGCATCCCTATAGGCCCCCTTCAGATATTGGAAGGCTGCTATGAGGTCTCCACACAGCCTTCTCTTCTCCAGGCTCAACAGCCCCATCTTTCTCAGCCTCTCTTCATACGGGAGGTGCTCCAGTCCCCTGATCATCCTTGTGGCCCTCCTTTGGACTTGTTCCAACAGTTCCATGTCCTTTTTATGTCCATGCCACATGTTGTTGACAGCTTTAAATATCTATTAGTAGTTTATTTACTGTTTACTCACTCATTTATTCAACAATCTGCAGACATTTAAAGTACCTATATTCTCTGTTCATTTACTTAATTCATTTAGAACAAAGCATGAAGACATTTAGGTTGTGAAATGTCTGTTGAAATAAACAATCACTTAAGCAAAAGAATTGCATATAGGAAGATTCAAATTTAAGTTTATTTTCATTGTGAACCTGTCACTTTGTTTTCGTTCAATTATTTTTTTCATATTTGCATTGTCTGTCATTTCTTTTTCTTTTAAATAAAAAGGCAAAAAAAACTCCAAACAAAAAACTTGATTGTTTCTAGATACTACATGCTAATGAGCTTTTTTTTTATTTTATTGTTATATGTAAACATTTAAAACTACTTCCAAAACTACAGGATTCCTTAACCCTTCTTGTCTTCCTAGTTTTCACTGCAGTGCAGTGTTCACTTAACTAGTATAATCTGATGCATAAAAGCGTTATCTACAATGTGATACAATTAAAAATAAAAACAACTCAGCTGAAAAGACCAAATTCTTGTCTGGCTTAAGACTGAGACTTCTATTCATACCAATGTACTTGGATTCATAGGCAGGCAGGTAGGGTCTAGGATTGTGTTCTGGTGTGCCATGATATATCCAATCTGATTTAATAGTGCTTTGCAATCATGTGGACACACAGTCTAATTGAAAACTGTTCATTAAAAAGATGTTAGTTCATAATCAAATAAGGTCACATTCCTGTGAGCAGAATTTTTTTTGCCCTTAGCAACTTTCAAGACACGTGTTTTGTTTCTTATTAAAAATGAATGATATAATAAATACCACAAATATTTAAGTATACAAATATCTTTTGAAATCGAGAGATCCAGTGCCCTCAAATTATCTTGTTCTGAAGACTCTTCTCTATTATGCCAAATGCACATTGTTTACTTGATCATAGCATAGTCTGCAATTCCTTAGGTAAATTACTGTCTGACGTTAGTGTTTCCTCAAATAGATTTCTAGAGGAGAATTGAACTTCAGTGAGACAAAATGTTTTGGTCTGCGCTGCACTTTAGATTAATTTTTTTTTTTTTTTTTTTGGTGAAGTTTAGGGTGATGTAATTTACCAAGCAATTAAATGCCATCAAAGAGAGTGAATTCATTGCAAAATAATTAAGCGAGTGCTTTTGATCAACATTTTAAAAGTATTGCTTCAGAGATCATTACACACTAGAGACGCAGAAAATTTATTTGGATACTTTGATGTCAAAAGACTATATCTAATACCCATCAGTTTGTGTTAAGAAAGATTGCTTGTGTCATTAGTAAGATGATGGGAACAGAATTGCCAAATATTTTCTGAGAATTCCGATTTAAATAAACTGAAGTCTAGCACATCCATTACTAAAAATTTGTACTAGCATGACAGAAGCAGGAAACGTGAAATGTGTTATTCTAGTCACATATCAGTCCCATAGATGACACTGAGAAGGCAAAAGATGTTGTGTAACAGGGCTTACAAACATCATTTGCCAGATGTTATCTGATAGTTGAAGCTCAAGAGACAATGTTATCAAATCTGCTGGTTGCCGTATGTGGGTTAATAAAAGATTGTATGATACCACTTCTTGTTTTCTCCTGATTTTTTCTCTTTCTTTTTATTCCTATATCTTATTCATCAACTCTGTGTGAAAATTAATATTAAAAGAGAATGCAGAAAAACATGTTTAAAAATAGTTTTCTTTAATGCTGATTTCATTATGTGGATTAAACAGGTGGTTACTAGCTGCTGCCAACTATGAAGTCCATACTGAAATTATATAAAATATAGGTTGTGGGGTTTTTTTAATAAAATACGTGCTGTCTTAGTAGCTTAAAAATCAGATTTGAGTAATTTCAATCTCTGTATTTGCACGTCCTCTCCTCCGAGGAATCATTTGTAGTATTAATATAGTTGTTTGTATTCCAGAACATTTTGTGTACACATGTACATAATGATTTTATAGCACCTTTAAATTAAAGGGTCTATTTATAAATTTTTTTATCTTATTTTTTTTTTATTGCTCGAGCTTTAAATGACTCTTTAAAATCAAGCTAGGAAAAATCCTGCTGTTTGGCAGTCAAAAACTTGATCTGCTCAAATGAAATTTAATTATTGCTTTCTTGTTGGATAAGCAGCTGACCCATACTTAACAATCCTGAGTGCTGTGACTGACTGGCATGTTTGTCCTGCTGCTGCTGAAAGTGGAAACTGCCCGATAACTCATTTCTTCTGAATATTGCCACATCAGAAGAAGAACTGGCTAATCGCTAATCAGTACCCACTTTGCTGTTCTTTTCCCAGTCTCTTCAGCCAGTTAATGACAATATTGGATATTGTGTGAAGTAGACATAAAGACTTATGAGCACTGCTTTTTCAAAGTGTGATTCAATGAATCACAATGTCTTTTTCATGGTGGTTGTGATGCAGAAGACCAATTTTCATTCTCTATATGAGGCTGAGCCAGTCAATCAGTGTAGCACTTAATAAACCAATTGCTAAATTCAGCTCAGATTGTGGGCCTAAATCTGCTTCTGTTAGAATCAGTATTAAAATTGTAAGTAAATCCAGTAGAAATCAGATTGTTGATTCAGACTGGTAGCTTTTGAATAGAGAGGAAATACTGAAAATGTGTTTATTTCCATGGAAATGACAATTTTTTAACATAAATTTACAAATTAGGATAACAATTAATTATTTTAACAATTAATTAAAAAATCACTAGTCTATACTGGATACAATCACTATTTAGAGATAGCTGGCTCACTAGTTTCTGGGGTGAGGAAAAGTCAGCAGTAATTTAGATTTTATATACACAAATCTAACTATTCAAACTCTAGATTACAGATCTCTAATTATCCCTGACCCATTTGTTTGCTTATGTTCATGATAAACCAGTTTGAGAATTGTTTAGCAAACACAGAGCATGTGGCATAAATGATGGCAAAGAACACTGAGGATCTGTTAGAAAGATTTTGTTTAAAGAAAAAGTTTAAAAGGTTGAAGACAATACCCTTTGATTTAGAATTTATCATCCTCTTGATTTTTTTTTTTCACTTGGGCATATGGCAAAACATCTTACTGTTACTGATGAATCTTTAGTCACTAAGTGGAAACCATTTTTGGTTAGGGTTGGTAGGAATTGTGTTTGTTTTAGTAAAGTGTATAGTAAAGCATGCAGTAGGGCTTTCTTCATCAAAATAGTTTAAGTCCCAGTTGACCTGGTGTCTTTTTTCTAACAGATTATGTCTATGTTAGGTCACTATTAGCAAGTAATCATTGTCTGGAGTGTTTTCTGGCGCTTCGAATTGCATGAAATTGAGGAAGAATTATCTATTTGAACAAAAGCAATTGTCACTCTCATGAAGTTGTAACCAGCAGGAAACAGATGAACTGCAAGGCAAAAACCTAGCTGTAAAGCCTTTCTTAACCAAGAACTTATCGAAATATTTTCCTCCCATAATCTCAGGAGAGGTTGAATTTCATAATAATGGAAAGAGTGGAGGGATTATTAGTCCCTTTCCATATAGTTTTTATATCCTTTTAATAGCTGAATGTTACCTTGTATTAAAAAAAATAAAATTTGTAAGTTTGTGGGTAAATTAAATAGGAATTCACAGTTTAACACACAGAGTTATCTTCTTTCTGAAACAGTTCCTCAGAAAAAGCTGGTACCCTACGCTGTTACAAAGTTGAAGAAAAGAAAGTGAAAGATTAATTCCAAGAATACTCCTCAGTATACTCTATAGCTCCCTGAAAGCACAATTTCTAGGCATAAAATCTAAAAGTGGCAGAACAAAAATGAAAGCTCTGATGTCACTGACAGCTATACTACTGTGGATGCTAAAAACTACAGAACAGAAGACTTATTTTTCCAGCAGTTGTTTCTAAGACATGGTGTTGATATGCCTTCCCCAGCAATTCATTGGACTATGTGGCTGATCCTCTCCTTGATCACTGGAAATGTCTCTGGTGGGCACATAAAATTACAATTAGAGTTGACAGTTTTGCTTAATGAATGGATTTCACTCTTCCTTTGATATGTTCTAGTTTTGTTTGTTTGGTTGTTTTTTTTTTTTATTCTTCCTTTAGAAAGAGAGCATTCAGGTTCCAGTGGGGATGAAAACCTAGAATTCTCCTTTTGATCCTAAACACCATCAGATTTATACTCTGGATATCGAATATATTTTTAAAACATCCTGTGATTTTGGCTTTCAGAATCATACAAAGACTTTTATAGGAGAGTGCTACAACATAATTTAGCCAATAACTTTCAAAAATCTAGCAGTTGTGCTATAAACTAATGAATAGCTTTTTGTCTACGGCTCTTTCCCTTGTTTCCATTTTAAGATCATATTTTTTGGAGTATTGTGTCTGGTTCATCTCGTTTTGGCATCTTACATGGTCAGATGATTAAGCAATCTGTTGTTTTTACAAACACAACTCAGCTCCCTTCCAGTACTCTCTGACACAGTTATTCATTTTAGCGAAAGCCCACCTCATGCTTTGCTAGGCTGTGATAGAAAAATACTGGAGACAGTGCAAGGAATCTCTTGGTGGACAATAAACTATTCATGCATGAAAATTAGAGAAGGTATTTGTGTTTCTCATGTGAGATGCAATTTTCTTCAAAAAGACCCCTATAGCGTAGGTACCTTAGCTGGTGTGGCCAGCTACAACAGGAGAATGTTAGTAGGTGTAAACACTATGCTGATATTTCTGTTTGTAGTGGAAACGTGTCTTAATGTGTGGTCAACTACAGGTTATTCAGTACTATTTGAAGTAGCACAAGTAATATATTCTGTTGACTATAATAGCTGAAAAAGACACTTCTTCAAAAGAATTGGGAACATTGCAATGAGTGTATTCATACTACTGAATGTTCTGAGGTTAAAGTAGGAGAAAACATTTTTGCTATAATGAAATAACAAAGGGTACTTTGTATCACCAAGTGTCCAGGGTTCAGCTGTAACAGTTATTTTCCTTCCTAGTAGCAGCACTGTGTTTCAGCTTCAGTCTGAGAACAATGCTGATAACACACCAATGTTTTTAGTTGTTGCTAAAGTAATGTTTACCCTGATCAAGGACTTTTTAGCCTCTCCTGCTCTGCAGTGAGGAGGGGCACAAGAAGCGGGGTGGGGGGACGGCGGGGGGACGGCGGGGGGGGGGGGGGAGCAGAGACAGGGCACTTGACCGAAACTGGCCACAGGCATATTCTGTACTACAGCACATCATGCCCAGTATATAAACTGGGGGGAGTTACCCAAAAGGCCCAGATAGCTGCTCAGGTGATGAGCAATTGCATTTTACATCACTTGTGTTTATTGGGTTTTTTCTTTTCCTTTTTTAGCTTTGAATCCTCTCCTCTTGTTATTTCCCTTATCGTTCTTATTATTGGTGGCAGTAGTAGTTTTGTATTATACCTTAGTTACTGGACTGTTCTAATGGCATGCCGTGAGATTTACATTCTTTCAATTCTACTCCCTATACTGCCTGGACAGGAACGGGTGGAAAAGGGGGAGTGAGCTAACAGCTTCTTGGTTCTGAGTTACTGGCTGGGCTTAAACAGCACAAAGTTATTCCCACAGGTTCCTTCTGCCCTGAGAAATCCACTCCATGGACTGATGGCCCCCCTGAAAAGAATATGCAGATTTAGCACTCAGTGACAGCAAGCAAACAATATGCAAATTGATTAAATCTGAAGAAGTGATTCTTAGCAACCAGTTGTGGCTAAGCCCTCTGGATCATTTTCCCCTGTTCTTCTGCCATGAACATAAAGTATTATTTCTTGGCCTGGTCTGGTAATCATTTATAAAAAACCAATGAGACAAATCCCAAGCCTTACTAGTATTGTGTTAAAAGTGCATGACTAGGCTATGCTTTTTGTTTAATATAATTCAGGAAAAGCTCCATAGCACTTTTATGTTGCACATCAGTCTTCCTAGTCAAGTTCAGAGACCATTAGTTAATCACAAAAAGCCACTGGGATGTTATCTTAGGGAGATGCATTGACTGATAGTCAGTCCTGGCGTTATCAGCTGTACTGTTGCACCAAGGCCGCATTGCTCAGAGGGAGTGGGCTCCTGAGCTCATTCAGTCTTGTTTCACACAGTCCCAGGCATCTAGTAGATAAAGGTATATGCAGCCCCTGAAATATTTGTCATAAGATCATTTTTTCCCTGTGTTTCCCTGTGCAGGGTACTGCATAAGGATAATATGATGCCTAATTGGAGCACTCAGCCACTAGAAATATATAACATAATAGAAATGATCCACCAGATAATCCCACACATATCATCAAGCCTGAGTATGACAGTATTGTCCACCCATTCTCACTCTCCTTTCCCGCTAAATACAGTTCCAAGAACTGCAACAATTTCAGTTTCATATGAAAAAACTCAAAGGTGGCAAGTGCAAAAGCAGATGTGAATATGATTTTTGCTATTTCACCTTGAAGTTCTACCTGCTATTAGATGAACAAGAAATCATAAGAAGACAAACCAAAAATTTTTGTACTCTGAAGAATTTTGAGAAATTTTGTTTTTGAGGAAGCATCTCCATAAGGAGATTTTGTCTTGCCTTTGCTGATCTGACTCACAATGAAGTACACTAAAGCTACTATTTGTCTTAGGAAGAACTTTTATAAATGAATTCTGCAGCATTGCAACCATATGCAATGCTGCATATGATTATATGAACTATAATCATATTTAGAAAAATACAGTCAACCTGCTTAGTTATTTTAACCAGATTCCTTATATTGAAATAACACAAACTGCCACCCAGAAGTTTGATTTCCAAATTATTTTGTTTTGTTTTAGTTTTTCTTTTGTCACGTTTACTAATCTCTGTTAAACTCATAAAGTATCTTTATAGTGTAATTAATATATTAGATTGGTTTACACACTGTGCAGCTATACTGACCTCATTAATATGACGTATACTGCAACTGCGAGCTGTAGCTAGACATTTGCATACCAGAAGTTAATTCTTGCTTCTTTAACATATATTTGGAAATGAAAAGGCGGTATCACCAGAAAATGGAAATACATGTCTTTGCATAACTTCTTGCTAAGACAAGATGAACTGAGCAGACAAAAAGTGCCTGAGTGGACTCTACTGTAACTGACACATGATTGAAGAGGTTGCACCTAGCTTTCTCTTTTCATGCACACAAAGGCAGGCTGTGACATTTTAGCCTGCTTGCCTCTCTTGTCTACTCTGTAAACTGTCTAGAATAGGGTCTTTCTCCAGTTTAAATTTTGTATGGATGGGAACCATGTTATAAAGAAAGGGAAATCACAAAGGCATAGGTCTCAAACGGTGTTTGGATTATCTGATATGTGCACCAAAATCCCAGACACGGAAGTTTCAGAAAGACTACAGAGCTGAAAGCATTCATCAGGACAAATTTAATTTTTAACTAACAAGACAATAATTTGTATATTTTTGCATATCTATTTCGCTTAGTATTATTTCTGCTAAGTACTTTTCCATTACTCTGTCCAGCAGAAAAGCTAAGCCCCTTTGTCTGCCTCACAGAAGATGTTTACTTATAGAAATGTTTTTCTATTTTAGAATTGCTTTAGTGATTCTTTGAGTAGATTTTTAAGCTTTTTAAATTCTTTTGGTCATCATCTTCCAGTATTTTTGCTGCATCATCAAATACTAGGAAGCAACCACATAAAATACTGTAGAAAAATTTTGCTGTTTTGTATTGAGTTTTGCAAGCTCTGCTTTTGCAGAGAATTATATTTCACCCCTCAAGATGGCAAAACTGGTTTAGGCTCCCAGAAATCATTGTAAAAGAACCTGACTTCATAAACTTGAAAATAAATTACTGGTGGCTTGCTGAATAGTGCAATTCTCTTTACTTTTCCATGAGCATTTACATGTAAAATCAGGTCTCTAAAAGAACCATATGCATTTATTAAAATCTCTTAAATATTGATAGGTAGAAGTTGAATGCCTATTTCTAGTCAGTCAAAGACAGGAAAATGAAAAGACATATCTACATCTGTCTCTTCAATGAGTAAAAATAGTCAGTTTCCGTATTTATCATTAGGAAAACTTTTCTACATATTGTGACTATTCTGTGTATATAACTATTAAAAAAGGGAGTTTTTTGTGTTCACAAACAGCAAAAAGTCCTTTCATGTTTCAGACATCAATCCTCTTTGTAGTGTATATTTTCATCAAATAATTCTTTCATTTCTCATTTATAGAAGAAAAGAAACAAAAATACTGCAAAAGTTAATCACAGTCAGGTTTCATACCTGCACCAGGATTCTGTGGCACATATTTCCTGCATCTTGATTTCCGACCATACAGTAATTGCTTGTATACTTTACTGTATTTACTGTACTTCAGTAATTGTGTGTATAATTGTGTGAAATTGAGTATATTCTAACCAAGCTATGCTATGGAACATACCAGCTCAATATTCCTTTTTTAAAAAAGAAATATTGAAAATTCTGTTGACCTCAATAGTTTGACTTCCAAGAGTGACATATCTGTTATTTCTATCAGTACAAGCAACAGGTTTGATGTTGACACTATGAGAAAGTGTCCAAATGAACTTTGTATGAAAAGATAAAGAAACTGATTAATAAAATGTGAGAGGTTTACTCACAAATTTGTGCTTCTATAAGAAAAAAAGTACTGTAATTTTTTTGTGTTACTTAAAATTGCTTTTGAAAGCCTCGAGGAATCTGTCTTTGAAGACAAGTTGAACAGTTTTGATAATGGATTTTTAATTAAAATTTAATGTTTTTAAATAAAGACACTGTAAGAGGTTGCTTAGAGTTTTGGATTCGTCATCTCTGGAAGTGTTCAAGGCCAAGTTGGACAGGGCCTTGAGCAACCTGGTCTAGTAGAAAGTGTCCCTACTCATGGCAGAGGGACTGGAAGTAGATGATCTTAGGATCCTTTCCAACCCTAGCCATTCTATGGTTCTGCTAATATCTTAGATTTGTCTTTTGGCTAGTTTTTTTCCATATTAGCCTATTCCAGTGTTTATTTATTATAGAATCACAGGATCACAAAATGGCTGGAGTTAGAAGGCACCCCTGGAGGTCCTCCTGTAAACCCCTCTTTTCAAGCAGGGTCTTATAGAGCTCCTTGCCCAGGACCATGTTTAGACAGCTTTTGAATATCTCCAAGGATGGAGACTCCACAACCTCTCTGGGCAACCTGTGTCAGTGCTCAGAAACCCTCACAGTGGAAAAGTGCTTCCTGATGTTCAAACAGAACCTCCTGTGTTTCAGTGTCTGCCCATTGCATCTTTTTCTGTCACTGGACACCACTGAAAAGAGCCTGGCTCCATCTTCTTTGCACCCTGCATTCCGGTATTTACACACTTTGATAGGATCACCTCTGACCCTTCTCTTCTCCAGGCTGAACAGCCCCAGTTCTTTCAGCCTTTCATCATATGAGAGATGCTTCAGTCCCTTAATCAGCTTTATGATCCTTTGCTGGACTGTCTACAGTAGCCCTGTATCACTCTTGCACTGGGAGCTCAGAACTGGACACAGCACTACCAGTGCTGAGTAGCGGGGAAGAATCACCTCCCTCAGCCTTTTGACAGTACTCTTAATGCAGCCCAGGATACTGGTGGTCTTATTTGCCCCAAGGCCACCACTATTGGCTCATGTTCAACTTGGTGTCTATCAAGATTCCCATGGCCTTTTTTGCAGAGCTGCTTTCTAGCTGGGTGGACCCAGCATATATAGGTATATGGGGTTGTTCTTCCCCAGGTGAAGGTATTTGTGCTTCCGCTTGTTGAACTTCATAAGGTTCTTGTCAGCCCATTACTCCAACCTGTGCATGACAGCATGACCCTGGATTCCTCCCAGTTTTGTTATCAGCAAACTTGCTGAGGGTACACTCTGCCTCATCACCTAGATCATGAATGAAGATGTTAAACAGGATTGGACCCAATGCTGACCCCTTGGGTCCACTATTGATTGCTGGCCTCCAACTAGACTGTATGCTGCTGATCCCCACATCATGTGTCTGGTTGTTCAACTAGTTTCCAGTCCACCCCACTGTCTGCTCATCCACAGCACTTTTTTTACTGATTAAGGAAATTACAGATTAATGCCATTTTCTTGTCTATTTACTTCAATGTTTCTCATTCTGCTTGTTTGCCAATAAATCTAAATAACCTGGCACTGATTTTACACCTTATAAGAAGTTTCAAGTGTAATTCTGTGCTTCACAGAGGATTTACAGAAAAGATTACAGTAACTAAACATTGAAGGAATCTATTATTTGTGGAATTAGTTGCAATATATCACCAAAGGAGATTTCTGGATAACCTTTATTTTGTTGGCTTTGGTTGTTTTTTAAAAAAAGCATCCAATGCTTCAGAAACAGCCACAGATATTCTTTTGGATGCAAGATCTTCAATTTATATAACATTTACACATTTTCATATTTCTTACAAAAATTCCTGTTTTTCTTTTTACATGTTTCCTCCGTTAAGGAGATCCCATAAAAAAATTCTGTGCATTGCATTCCCCTCAAAGCCTATTGCCTCCCATTTTTCTGTTTCATTGCAGGTGATTAATCTTATTTTTAAAGGAAAAAAAGTCTGTCTTGGGAGGCTTTCTTAATGGGAGCATGATTTTCATTAAGACTATCTGTCTGTTGGAAGATATAGCCAATGTTTAGATATCATTAAAAAGGTTCTGTCTCAGCCAGACTAATAATAAAAACTTGATTGAATTAGATACAGAAGAGATGCTAAAGTATAACCTGTTTAATGGTAGACTATTTAAAAAACCTAACAAACCCAACAACAAGCATTTGCTGATTAAATATGCTTAAAAATGGTTTAATTTTCATCATCTCTGATAATCCTTTATTTACAGGTTCTTGTCTCATTATAAGAACTTTGGTATACTATCAATGTTTAACCTCTGGTGTCATAGATTCTATTTCAGTAACACTCTTGAGATGTTGAAAGGTTGCAAAAAGACATTTTTTTTTTTTAATCTGAGCAAGATCTACCATATTTCTAGAATTCTAACAGATTGCACACTTTAATGTTCATTGCTACTAATGTTACTGTATTGTTAACAAATAAGGACTTATTTTCAGAATTATTTCATGGGTCAAATTTCATGGTCTAGATTACATTTCAGTCTGGATTCTTGCTGCTTGTACTCCTTTACAAGAAAACTTCTTATGGGAGAAATCCTGTCAAGACCTTTTTCTTCCTTCCTCTTCTGTACTTTGCTAATGTTGGAGTGTTTTCAGTAAATCAGAGTGATCCTTGCAAATTTAACAAAATGAAGAAATTTAGTGGTTTTGATGGTAATTTGAACCAATAGTCAAAGTAGATTTCTTTTTAGTATATTGCTTTCAGCACTAGATATCAACGTCTGAGGACATTAACTCAAATATTTCAGTACATGTAGTGTTGTTGGTTAACACATCTATCTACTGATCCATAAAACTGCTTAACAATTAGTGCTAATTACCTACTCAGTCATAATTGCAGTCCCTTAAGTTCATGAGTATTTACTCATGATTTATATTGTGCAACTGAAAAAGATAACTGGGAAAAACAAAAGCAGCCTGGTTATAGAACAACAGTTTAAAAAAGCGATCTTAAAATTCCAGTTTTTGAAGTCAAGACATTCTGATTGTTTGGGTTAAAATGACTGATCTTGCTTATAGAACACTAGACTTTTTTTGGGATATTATTTGGTTGTGAGTCTTGCTGTCCTGACTTGACTAAGGCTAGAGGAACAGCAGTTTTGGTGGTGGGTTGGTTGGGGTTCTTTTTCACTTTATGTATTCCCTACTTCCAAACCTTCTCTTCATTGTTTTATTTGTAGCTTTTTCTACACTGACCCAATTCTGAAACAGTAAGATCAGTTCCATGAATAGACTCATGGCCTAAACTGTACCCTGGCTTTCCTTGTGTGCAATTCTTTTGAGGCCTGGGCACTATGTTTGTGGCTCAGGAGAAGCTTAATGCAGAGTGCTTGTATGAAAGTGTTTATCACTGATTTCAGATGGCCAGATCCTATCAACTTTTCTGAAAAAAAAAAAAAAAAAAAAAAAAAAATAAAGGCCAGTGTATTTTTTTGTTTGTTTGATTGTCTATGTGGTTAGTTTTTTTGGCTTTTTGTTTGTTTGTTTTTGGGTTTTTTTGTTTGTTTGTTTGTTTCATTATTTTTCTATTTTTGGTTTGTTAATTTATTTTCTCCCATACAGAATATTAATTTTAGGTACAAAAGAAGTGTAAATGTTTAAAATCTCCCAGACAAGACTAGTGTACTCTGAAGAAGTCATTTTCTCTTGAAATACTTCAGGCTTTTTTACATTTCTGGGTTTAGACAGTATCTTCAAACTGGGACAAATTTTGTGAAATGATGATTTTTTCAATGGACAATTGTCCATTGAAACATAGGTCTAAGACAAAACTCATTTCATCTATGTGTTATAAGTAGCTATAAAAGCATGATACAAAGAGTCTTAGAAGGTATAATCAAATTTATTTGATTGAAAATATCATGTGTATTAGACTTACTACCTTGTTAGCATATGAATTCCATTGCAAACCCTTATGGTATCTTTCCAGGAAGACCAAATGGATGCTTCTGACGCAGAGTTTTCTTTTCGACAGTAGGGATGGCAGAGTATTCATAAACACTGAATGGAGTTTAGATTTCTCTAGCTAAGCTGAATGTCATACTACAAAATGTAAAATAGGCAAAAGGATTCTGAATGGATTGGTAAATACACCCTCTTTCATTAGGCTAATGTATTAAAATATTGTGTGGTTAACTGTGTGATGTTCTTGTTTTCAACTGTAGGCAGAAATATTTTTGAACTCTTCAGAGAGAGAGACAGGCAAATTCAGGATTTCATAACAGAAAAAAATCCCACAACAATCTTGGTCTGCTAGTATCATTAATTTCTACGTTACTAACTAATGTGTTTTCATAGTTTTGAAATGTTTCTTATTTTTAAGAAATATAAGCATAATTATATTATGAAATGCATTTTTAAATTTTACCACATAGACATTACAGTCAAGATATTGAACAAAATTAATTTTTTCTCTCTCAATTTTTAAGATCCAGATTTTAAGGACCTTGGTGTTTTGAAACCATTGCCAGGTTGGTATGTTGTTTTGTGTTCTTTTTTTAACTTGGAAGCCTTTACAGTCTTCTGTAGAAAATATTTTTGTTTGCTGTTCAGGTTTCATTTTTTCCTGGTATTTTGTTATTTAGTTTGTGAGTTTGAGATGGGAGGACCTGAAGGAATTGTGGAATCTGTGCAAATTGTCAAAGAAGGAAAAGCTTCTGAAACCGAAGCAGTAGACTGTAAATGGTTCATCCGAGCACCACCCCGATCCAAGGTCAGTCCTTTGTACACTTATTGATTTGTGGTCTAATTTAAGAAATAGACTTTTCTAATATGTTATGTGTTTCTTAGTACAGTCAGATCTTGTTTAATAACTTTACTGCTTGAACTTATAAACTATTTTTTTCTTTTTGCTCTTCAAGGGTAATTTGTCACTTTAGCAGAAATAACTTACTTTCTCTATAAATAATAATGTGGCAGTGTTAATGGACTTTCTGTTCCATAAGTAATTTTCTTCAATTTATATTTACTTTTTCTCATATTTTAAAAGAATCAATGTGGTTTTTTAAGTGGGAGGTAATCTTGTCACTTTAACTTTCAATATATTTCAAACAACTAATATTGAAGCTACTAAGTGAACAGTGCTGGCTATCTAAGATCATCATTGTTTCACATCTGGGAACCATGAAAATGGAGCCAAATAAATTCACCTTCCTCCGTATGAGAACTTTAGTTCTGATTTAGAGCCACAGACAGAAGAAGATAGTATCCTCATTTCTCTCCCACCAGAGTCAGCAAGCCGTGCCTTTGTAACAAGCAAGAAAGGGCTGCAATGAATTTCACAATTATTTTCTTGGATTCTGAATTCCTCTCTTAGCCATAGTTTATCAGTTGTTATATGGATTAATTGTTGCTGGCTACGCTACCATTTCTCCTTTCTTTGCAATTGGAACAGCTTTGAGCCTCTCATCTATTTTCATTCACAATGTTAAAGACAACTCCACATTTTTTTTCCCTAGCTGCGTTTTATTGGACAGAAAAGGTTTTACAAGGTAGAATTTACATATCTACTAATCATTGCTATCTTTACACAAATAAGGGTTATTTTAGTATAATCGCAGAGTGGATTGTACTGACTACAACTGTTTCAGCATTTGGTATTGAATAGGCAGGAGAAAGGATTTCCAGAAGAGATGAAGTTATGAATATCAGCGTTTTTCTATTGTGAAAGTTTAGGAATTGAGTAGTTGGCTCATCAAGACTATAGATAAATAATTTCCAGAATATACTTGTTTTTTATTTTTTTTTAATCTTTTGGATAAATTCAATATTCATAGAGGTGTTTAATTAAGTAGATGAGGTTCCCACTTTGCTACAGTAAGTAGCTACGGTCTAATGACTGGCTTGATGAATTATTATTGCATATGTTACATATTTAGGTATCAGTAGAAAGAAAACAGGTAAACTCAAAATTGGAATTGTGTGTATTTATTAGAACCAGCACAATTAAATAAGCTAATAAAATTTTCCTATAGTCTTAATTCCAGTTTATATTTGATTGGTCAGATAATGTCACTGTGATATTCTTATTTGATCTAACATTTACATTCCTTACGATTCAGAGCCCTTCTAGAAATCATATTTATGTATCTGTAAGTGGGACACTTCAGTCTTGATGTAAAAATACAAATTGTGTAGCTACATAACCATAAACTGTGTGACAGAAGAATGCCACCTTACCACTGTTAATAGAGGATTAAAGATTGTTTAGTTTTTCATTAACTTCTATACCTGTATTTAGTTGAGTTGCACTTCAAAAAGTATATACCAGAAGATCAACTGCAAGGGAGAGTGATGAGAGCACTCTAGAAAACCTGAGGAAACACTGAGAGTTATTTAAGGTCATCTGGAAGATTTTGTGAATAAAAAGCTTTAATGACAAGGAAGGAATACTCTGATGTCCACATCTGTGCAATAAGTCATCGCCCTGCACTCTGAAAGATTCAGGTTAGATACTAGGGAAGAAAATTTCAAACATCAGGGAGAGGATTATAAATGACTGGTTAAGGAAGTTTGTTTAGCCAGCATTGCAAGTGGTCTAAAGGTGCAGATTAGGTGACAGTCTATGAAAAATGAGAGAAACATTACTAATCCTGCCTTTAGGAGAAGCTTATGCTGGGTCATCTCTTGATGAATCTTGCTGCTCCCATCTTACAGAATTCTCTGGGTAGAGAGATAGGGCAGTATAAAAGCACATAAATCAGTGTTTCCAAGCATTTGGAGTTGAAAGCTTTTTCAGCAAGCTAGGGAAAAAAAAACCCCAACAGTTTTCAAGCCTAGATTCTTATCAAAGGGGAAAGTCCAATTTAGCACTTGAACTTTCTTGGTGTGATTTTCACACATATATATAGATATAGATATACACATATAGATATACACACGCACACAGATATCTGTACACACATGTACATGCACATATGGTTATGATATCACCATACTGGGACAGGTTGAACAATTTTTAGACATCAAGGAATAAAATAGTGGATAAAATAAAAAAAAATCCAACAAAACTCAAACTTGTAAGCAGTAAGATTTATTAATAAGATTATTCAATTGAACTGGATTGTATTGTCCATATTTTACAGTCAGCTTCCTTTGCCCTTATCTGACCTTGAACTAATGACATATGCAGTACAGGAATTTTGTGACATCATTCTAACTTATGACAGTTTGCACCTTTGAAAACAGTCTTTTCTGCTGAGAACAGTAAGAACTCAAGAAAGGTCTTTAGATCCACATGTTCCTGTACTCTGGGCTGCACAGTCTGTTACTGGGAATTATGCCTAAAAGGCCAGAGTTTCTCAGATATAGTTTGGGTTGGATCTTTGCATCTTGAGTTTCTTAATTAAACCGTGCCAGAATGTGGACTGCTTGCAATTTCATTTGGCTTAAGCTCATCCAATCTAAACTGCACAAATAAGTTCTTTCCTTGGTTTCCAATTCCAGATTCAAGCCAAGTCTGAGCAAAATATATGAACAATGAGCTCAGTCAGGGAGCATGAACTTGAGTTCTCTGAGCCTAAGCTTCAAACTGACAGTCTAAGTGTAACTTGTTGCTATCCTCAGCAAGCTGGAATGGGACAAGAACAGCAAATTTCTAGCACACGATTAAAAGAGAGCCACCACTGATTACAGCACAAAGAATAAAATACTGAAAATGCATGCAGAAATGAAACTTTCTCAAAGTGCAGAAGACATCAGAAGGCGGTTTAAACATTACTTCAGTCTATACACAGACCTGGAGCCTTATATTTGACAGTGACTGGTTGCAAAGTGTGTGTTTCTTGTAATCATTTGAAGTCAGTTCCTGCTGAGTAAGATAGTTGTGAGTCTGGAGTTCAGAAATACTGGCTGTTCTGCACTTTGTCTAGAAGCTGTCTCCTATCAGTACTCAGAGCAAAAATGGAAAATGAAGGAGGGAGCTGCTGTCTGTCTGTGCCAACCCGCCCAGAACAGTGAAGAGTTGGAGAAACCTCCTCATCCCAAAATTCTTCTGTCTAGAACAAAGCCCAAAGGAGGAAGTGGATAAGCTTATTGTACTAGGTTTTGAAAAACTTCAGACATATCATTGGATGCAGCAGTGGATAAGCAAAGAATCTCTATTTATTAATAGAAAATAAGAAAATTAAAAGAATGATAGTATATTTCTCACTTTTTGTTAAGGGTGTAATGTTGGAGGATAATATCAATGACAACTGTTTTTCTATATTGGACGTGTCAGCAGTTTTACAAGCACCACCCAGAAGACAGAACTCATGTTTCTGCTCAGGTGGCACTCCCTTTGGCAGGCAATTTTCCCAGCAGGGTACCATTGTGTCTTGCTTGTTCCTTGAGAGATTCTGTAGGGGGAAAAAAAACAGTCAGCACAATTGGACAGTAATAGTAATAAAACATTCACAAAGATGAAGTCCTGATGCTGGGAAAAAACAGTAAGCAGTGCTTATAATCAGAACCTCTGGGCAGCTTGGGAAAGGGCATCCTAACTACAGACAGACAAGTATGAATTTGAATCTGGTCCAGTTGAAGCCATCTATTCAGAAGGAATGAGCAAATAGTGACCTCTGCATGTACACCACGAGAAATAAAATTAAGTTGGAAGCTAGTTAGAAAAAGTGATGCCTAATTCTCCTGCCCCACCTAAGCATGCTACTAAGCAAACAAAATATCTTTACAAATTGTAGGACGCAAGACTTAACAAAAAGCTCAAGAAACTGAAAGGATAAAAGAATGAGCATCTTGTTTTGACAAATCATTGCAGCACCCTTAAACCCGAGCTGTCTATAAGTGGTGACATTTGTTTCAAGCACAGCTGTTGTGGAGCAGTGGGAGGGGGATGCACAGCACAGGGGAGGGGGCAAGAGTGAGAGTGGCCACAGAGGCAGGACATGACCAACAAGGAGAGCTAGGTAGGCCCAGCCATGGCAGCTAAACTGTGGTAGTGGCTGGGTTTGTGCATGGCCCCAGGTGAAGCCAGGCAGCAGCTTAACAATGCCCAAGGCTGGGATGGTGAGAAGTGAGGCCAAGTGTGGGACAAAAGTCCCAAGTGGGTCTAAGACACTTGTATATCTACAAAGGGTAGGTATTACTACCTGGTAGAGGCTCTAAATGACCTGTTACTCTTCACAGTGGACCTTGTATCCATTTGCTTGATGAAATAGATGTTACTTTTGGTTCCAGGTGCCTGATTTAGGATTGAATATAGTCTGGAGAGACTGAGTTGTTGCACATGCATTTCCTAGGCAGTTAAGAGGAAGCACTCAGTGAAGCAAATTGTAAATCCACAGGTCTATAGGAACCAATCTGACTAAACCAAAGCATTTTCTGTTCTGAAATGTGAAGTGGAAACTTTTGCTCTTGGATGAGACCTGAAAGAAAAACAGTTTAAGCTTCCATCACTGGCAGACTAACTTATCCCTGATTTTTGGAGGCTTCTTTTTCAGGTGTAGAAGAAAAGCCTCAAGTAGTGCACTAAAATTTAATAGAACTCGTTTGAGTGGTGATTCCTGAAATATTGCAGAAACATGGAATATAGGGAATGAAAACCCTAACATCCATGGACACTTTTACAGGCTTCAGATGAGCTCTATCTCTGAAGAAAATCTGAAGGTTGCTAACATACAGATAAGCAGATGATATTATGAATGAAAAAAACCCAATACATTTATATTGCAACTGTGGAACAAGGTGAACAAATGAGGTTTAAAGAAGTAGAAAATACTGTTTACCTGTGTTAAAGTATTAAAAATACTTATTTGAAACATCTTTTGTTAGATGAAGATGCAAGACAAGTGCATGTGTAGAATCATGTATGTAGAATGTCTTCTAGCAGGCATGGTATACACAAACCAGAATAGCGCTGACAAAACCCAGTTTGAGTTAGCATGAATCTATTCCATTCTACTATAGAAAAATAACCAACCTAAGCAACCTCAAACCAAATAATTGTTAGGAAATGTGATAAAACAGCTACTGATTAAAGTAATAAAACATCTGCCAAAGAGGGCAGCAGAATCAGGATGTGCCCTACATTTTTCAGTGTTAAAAAGCAGAACAGCACCAAGAAGCTGTAAAGGTTGTCACTTGCAAGCATTCTGCCACTGTATGAGAAAAATGACAGAATAAATGTCAGTTTCTGGGGGGTCATAAAAGTCTGAAGAAATAAATAGGACAAATCAAAGAAATCCAAAGAGCTTCATTTGTCCAGGAAAATGGTATTTTGATGCCTGATCCTAGCTGTGAATCGCAGGGTGTTAGAAGTACCATATAAGGTTGCCACCTTTGATGGACAGTATTCTCCAAGCCCCAGCTGAGAGGAAAATATGACGTACAGAGTTATCTGTTTGCGCAGTATGGTTCCAGACTAGTGACAGCAGGCCCCAAAATGTCAAAAAAAAAATCCAAACCCAAACAGAAAACCAAACAGAACATGTCTTGTTAACACTTTCAGGCTGAAGTAAAGTGGATTAAAAAAAAACAAAAACAAAAACAAACACCCCCCCCCAAAAAAAAAAAAAAAACAAAAAAAAACAAAAACAAAAAACAAAACAGTTCAGGATCCAAACAACAGGACGGGCTATTTTAGAAGACAATTCCAAACACTGTAAGTAATATGTATTTTAGCTTGATATATTTCTAGCCTTCTTGCCTTGTGTTGTGGTTTAACCCCAGCTGGTAACTAAGCACCACACAGCTGCTTGCTCACTCTTCCCTGAGTGGGATGGGGGATAGAAAACAACTCAGGTTGGGCCACTGCTGCACTTACAGTCTCTTGTAAGGTTTATCCTCCACTGTTTAATATAGTAATTTCTGTCACATGCAACTCAAATCATGGTTCATAACAATTTAAAAGTATTTCCATTACAATCTCACCCCAGTCCCATTGGGCCAGGTTGTAAGGTTTAACATTGCAATAAACTTCTCCTCTTGACGTTGCACTGGCTTGCACTTATCCACAGGCTAGTTCTGGGTGTACCTATTCCAAGTATCCACACTCTTTTCTGGGTATAGCTGCTGTGCCATAGACTTATCCACAGCCGCAGTCACTTTGAGGTACATCTGTTCCAGTGTGGCTTTCTTCATGGGCCACAATGTCTTCAGAGAGACACCTGCTCCGGCACGGCCTTACCCACAGCCACACATCCTTCGGAAGTAAACCTGCCCCAACATGGCCTTACCCATGGCTGCAGTCCCTCCAGAGGTGTACCTGCTTTCCTGTTGCCACATGCTTTGAGGCGCTCCAGCATGATCTCATGTGCAGCCACCAGTGCTTCAAGGTGCAACTGCACCTTCATGGACCTCACAGCCACAAATGCTTTGACGTATAACTTCTCCACTGTGGATTTATTCTTGGGCTGCAGTCTCTCCAGAGGTGTACCTTCTTTGGCACAGACATAACCACAGCCATAGACACTTTGAGATGTACCTGCTTTGGCATAGGCTTATCCACAGTCACAGACATACCTCAAGGTGTCCTGCTCCTGCATGGACTTATCCATAGGACACAGTGCCTTTGACTCGGGTTCCAGCCTGTCCAGCACAGCAGCAAGGAAACAGCAGCGATGCCCTGGCCACCTGCCATCCCAGGCACATGGCCATTGCTGTTATCAGAATGCTCCCAGGCACAGGAGTAAGGTGATCAGCAGTGCAGTGCTACAGCGAGCAGCAAAAGTGAACAGCACCCACTAGCGAGCACTAGACTTTAATATACAGCTAGGCAAGCAAGCTCGTGGCAAGCAGAGGAGGCTGCCAATTAATAGATGAACGGCAATAACAGCTATAAATTTTGTCTAAAACATTCCAATCAAATCTGTTGTTATTTCGAACCCTTTGAACCCCATGTTGGGCATGAAAAAGGACTGTCGTGGTTTAACCCCAGCTGGCAACTAAGCAACACACAGCGGCTCTCTCACTCCTGCCCCCAGTGGGATGGTTCAGTGAACTGGAAGAGTAAAAGAGAGAAAACTTGTGGGTTGAGATAAAGACAGTTTAATAGGCAAAGCAAAAGCCGTGCACACAAGCGAAGCAAGAAATTTATTCCCTGCTTCCCATCTGCAGGCAGCTGTTCAGGCATCTCCAGGAAAGCCAGGAATGCAGGAATCCTTCACGTGTAATGTTTACTTGGAAAGACAAAAAACGTCACTCCAAATGTCCACCCTTTCCTCCTCCTTCCCCCAGCTTTATATGTTGAGCATGATGTCATGTGGTATGGGATATCCCTTTGGTTAGTTAGGGTCAGCTGTTCCAGTTGTGTCCCCTCCCAACCTCTTGTGCGCACCCAACCTACTCACTGGTGGGGTCGTTTGAGGAGCAGAAAAGGCCTTGGATCTGTGTAATCAGTGCTCAGCAATAATGAAAACATCCCTGAATATCAAGTGTTTCCAGGACAAATCCAAAACGTAGCCCCATACTAGCTACTATGAAGAAAATTAACTCTACCCTAGCCATGTGTCTAATCACATAGACCTGAACAAGTCGCAGAATAAAGCAGGCACTGCAGCTGATCACTGTGCAATGTGGAAAGATGGGCCATTTAACCCCATCCTGTGCTTACAAAAGAATTGACTGTAACGAGAAGCTGAATATGTAAAATCTGGATGTTAGTCCCTGACAAAGAGGAGGTTTTTGTCTTACACCTAAATTACTTTTGGCAGATGAATGATGACTTTTTGTTCGTTTGGTTTGGTTTTAAGGGACTCAATGTCTGTGCACATATATTAAGTTTGATATTCTGGGATATGGTTTGAAGCTTTTTTCTGACTGGCCTGATCAATCATGCTGTCAGTCCTAAGCTTCAGTGATTGATTAAAAAGCAGAACTCATCAAAAGTGATTCACTATGAAGAGATTATAATCTGACCATTTTACTGAGGTGATATATTATCTATAGTTTAAAATAATTCTTTTTTTTATGTATGCAGAGATTTCTGTTTTTTTCAAATTTAATTAAAAAAATGGTAAAACTTATCCATCATTTCCTTTTTTAGTATTATGTTGACAACATAAACCTTAAAGGTGACAAGACAATTATTTGAAATGTGTGACAGAGTATAAACTAGATATGCCACAGTTGCAGTGTGGCTTTCTGAGTTTTGTTGCTAATGGCATTGATATTTGCAGCCACATCTCAAAACTCAGCAAAAGCTAATGCTTGCGCACTAGCAGCCTGCTCTTCTAAGTAATGTGGAATTGATGATTTCAGGGAAGTGTCTTATTAAAACTTTACAGCAGAAATGTGAAAGAAGAAGATATGAGAGCTATGCTGCTTCTTTCAAATAAGACGTCTTCAACAAGAATGTCCAGTTGTGTTAATATAGTGTGTCAGTATCTATAGAAATGTTCATTCCAAAAGTTCCTATTGGCATCACTGAAAAAAGAAATGTTCAATGAAGGCAGATGGTGGCATTTGAGTTTTTGATCTTTTTTTGGTTTCTTAATTCGGCTTTTTTTTTTTTTTTGTGGGAGAAAAATTTCTTATGCATTATCCTGCTGGTAGAAATAATAAGTAAGATCTCAGGAAATTAAATAACCTGAAATATTAATGATATTTTTTCTTTTACTTTCTGCTTAATTTCTTTTAGTGAGATCCACATACCAGTGAAAGTAATGAGAATATTGCCACTGATTTCAAAAACTATGTGCAGGAACATTTTGCATTAGATAACAGTATATCATATCATTAGGTTTTTTCTATCCCTGGGGAGCTCAATTTATTAGTAATTTTCTTCTGCCAGTGCGGGTCTTACAGCTGGTGACAGGAACAATGGCAAAAATATAGTAATAAATCCATAAAAATTGGCAGAGGTGTGCAGATGCAATTGAATTATTCCAGCTCTTTAAAACAGAATCTGATCCAGTATCAGGTTGTCAGTTTGTGTAATCAGTTTCCAGGGTTTTTTTTTTTTATGCCTGCAGTCTTAATCCATAGGTCTGATCCAAATAAGTAGATGGAAAGATACCCACAGATTTTAGTGTGCTTTGTATCAAGTCCTCATTACTTTATATAAAGCTCTAGGAATAGTCATCTCCAGAGGAGATGTTGAGAATGAAACTCCAACTCACTTCAGAATATCAGGAATTTATTTTCTCTATTTTATGAAACTTTATACCGTTGGAGAAGGTGCCATCTTTCTTCTAAAGGATAGACATAAATTTCTAAGTCAAATTTTTCTTTCCAGTGATTCCAGTACCTACCAGGTCTATATGTGTTACGATCTTAGCTGAATTTATCACATACAGGAATGAACTTGCATGACTGACAGCAGAACTAAGGCTTGGGAAGAACTGAAAATTATGGCTTCTTCACTGAGAGACTCAAAGAGAAATGTTAAGTTATTTTTCTCCTGATTCCTTCTCAGCACTTACAACTGCTACTCTGAGAAATATTTTACTATTTTATAAGTTTAGTCTGCCACCAGAAAGTAGAGAATATCAAATGATAAGTCCATAGATAGAAGCCTTTGGCTATACTGTTATATGAACAACCTGTTTGAAGAGATCAGAAGTAATCGATGAATGCTTGAAATTGCTATGAGAGCTGGTATTTTATAACCGTAAGGATTAGCACACATTTCCTGTAAGAATAAAAACAGACATAAATTACATCACAATATTGAAATGGGATGACCTATGCAAGATATATGTTTGCTTATATATACACACATACATATGCACCTAAAAACGTATATACATATATCAAAGCAGCAGGGTAGAAAGAGACAACAAATGAGCAAGTGTAAGAGGTTTTTGCCCCATTAAGTAAAGTATAATTTTACTATTGTTCTGCAGTCGGACTAACTGCAGTTGGAGTAGGTAAAAACTTTCCTTAAAAGTGGAAAGTGATATATGTACATTATATCTCTACAGTATATCTTATCTTTATATGGCATATTGTAACGTATAGATGTTACACATATAATAGGCATATATAGCATAAAAATAATGGTTCATGAAAATAATATGCTGGAATCCATCTGTGCTTCTCTATGAGACATTTATATGACATGTTTTGCTTTCTGGAAAGCAGTCATTTTGCATATTTGTATTGCACTACCTGTGACAAAGCTGGCTAGCACTCAAGCACCCATCAGAAGCAGGCTGCTTCTGTTAGCAGAGGAAAGGAAAGCAACGTGCACATTTAACTCCTCATTCTAAGTGAAACTTTATGCAGAGATGGGCTATGAACTACCTCAGCAGCTTCACAAGAGAGGTTAGGTACCAGGGTTTCACAGCACCTGTTACGGTCTTGTTTGAGCAGGACCAAATGGTCTCTAGGACACAGAAACAGCTCTGGCGTGTTCTAGCTACAGCCACTTGTTTGGTGTGGGTGTCACAGGTCTGTCTTCTCCCATACCTCCCACCATCACATATAATCTTGCTCTGGCAGGACAACAGAGTGCCTGCACCAGGTGGACCCCAGGAGCCACTAATGTAAGAGAGTCTTATCAAGCTATTAGTGAAGAATAAGAGCCCAGTTCTTCATGGCTGTGTTTGAGTCAATGACTGGTCCAAAATTCTTGTCTGCAATTCTCTCACTAGACTTTTGCTGTTTATTTTTGCTTGATTCCAGTTAATTTCTGCGCATGTTCATATACTTCCTATCAGAAGTGTAATGATTTCTAGGAAGCAGCTGGCAGTGAAGGTCAGCCATATGCCTGGTGGCCATGGAAGTGGCAGATGTTATATAAACAGAAAAGGGGAGGAAACACACTGAAGATGAGGTTTACCTGAGGGGCTAAAGTAGTCAGACATCAGTAAGGCAGAAATGCTCTAAATAGCTGGAGAACACCAAGAACAAGGATTTCGATCATGAGGAGTCATGGAGGGTCAGGTGCTTAAGCACCTGGGGAAGGGAGGAAGAGACTAAAGAATGAAAGAAAGACTTTTAAAGGGGTGTAACTGGTGTAGAGGAACTTCAGATACTCATTTTCTACGCTGAACAAATCTTCAGAATTAGAAACAGATTTTTAAGTATGACCCTTCCAAGAAAGTAGGTGGCCTGTTTTAACAGGAATGTAAACTTCATGTTCCCCAGTAGGAGAAGAAATGGCAGGACATTTCAATACAACGCACATAAAAAGTAGTGGGTAGTGTGAGAAAATTTCAGCAATGCTGGGTGACCAAACTCTAGTAATTTTTCATTCCAGTTACAGGGGTGGAGCAACCAGTAAATGAAATGAAAAACACTGTGAAAAGTATTCATTGATATAAGATATTGCCATCTGAATTGTTCTGCTGTTAACTGTTCCATTTTGTGGAGATTAATATAGGCATCTTCCTTAATTTATAGCATTTAAGAACCAAGATACATGGTGAAAGTAGAATTCACTTAACTGCAATTTAATTGAAATATATTCTTCTGAATTCTTCTGGAGGATGGGAATGCTGGAACATAAGTAAGGATTACTGTAAGGAATAACATACTAGAAAAAGGTGAGACAAGCAAAATGAAACTTAGTATGCCAAATTTCATATACTAGCAAAAATTGTTTTACAAATATTCTTTTGAGAGAGACGACTTGCAAAGCATAACAAGGAATGAAAATGTAACATAATACACTACCTGAAAAGAATCATTTAAATATCTGAGCTATTACTAAACAGTGGCAGGCTGCTTAATAATACATAGTTCTCAAACCATAACACACTTAATATATTATTGAGGTGAAGTGGTGGGCCCTGCTGCTACTAGGATATACTATGTTTATATACTTTAAGCAAATCCAGAGAAGCTTTTTAAGCAATTGTTCTGTGTATGCAAAACAACTGCCTGAAGTTAATAAGATTGTTTGTAAAGAAGTGTACCTGATGTCTAATGCAGTGCAGTTTCTTTTTTGGTTGTTTTTTTCAAGTGAAGATGTATATAGCTGGATGCTGAGTATGCTTAATGGCTTTTTATGCTATTTGTGCCCTACTTCACCTTTCACCGTTCTGTATCATTCTTCTGAAATTTCCTGGGTAGGCTTGGCAGTTTGAGTATGTATCACGTGTCTATTGAAAATATTACCTCTCCTCTCTGTTGCAGGAATGCTTGATATTGCTTGTATTATTGCTTTTAAAATGAGTGGTTTTCCCTATTAAAGTCCATATAGAGTTGAATATCAAATAACAGCATTTTCTCCTCAACCCTGCTTCTTTTAGGGTAGATTTAAAGAGCTCTTTGCAAAGGCCAATACATCTATTACTTTTATGAGAGAGCTTAGCTTGTATGACAGAGATATTTCCAAAAAAAAAAACCCCAAACTCAAAAAGCTTTCTAGGTTTCAAGCAGTTTCCACAAAATATGCCTGATTTCCACCCTGTTAAATTAGAAAATATATACCATAAGGCTTTGTTTAGAAAAGCTGAGATGGTAGCCAGATTGCTGGAAGAAACATGAAAATATTAATGATCAATTTCTGCCTGGCTCACACATTCTCACTTCCTGAATCAGTGTAGCTGAGACATATCATAAGGATGACATATATTGACTCTGGGGAGGGAGCAGCAATTATTTGCCTTATTATATTCCATGTCAGGCATGTAATAGAGCATTACTGTGCCAGCCAGCAAAAGAAGAAATTTCTAACTTGTCTGTCCTTTAGCTTGAAGAACCATTGTGCATACTTCTCAGAGATGGGTATATATATGGAAACTAAGACCCCACTGCAAAGACAAACAAAAATATCAAGATGTCCCCTCTAGATCCTACTTTGAAGCAAGACAAAATACCAAGAACTATAAACACCACTCAGTTTCCATATTAATGCCCTTGCAAGGAGGTGGCTATGATTCACCAACTCCAAAGAAATTACTGGGATGGTAGTGTTGTGTGGTCTTTCTCCCAAAGGTAAAGCAAAGGTATTTTAATTTCTTAGTCATTGTCAAGTGTCTGTCCATGTTACTTTTGTCTTTTATTTCGTAGATCTATTTGCGATTCTTGGACTATGAAATGCAGAATTCCAATGAATGCAAAAGGAATTTCGTAGCTGTCTACGATGGAAGCAGCTCTGTGGAGGATTTGAAAGCAAAGTTTTGCAGCACTGTTGCTAATGATGTAATGCTGCGGACAGGTCTTGGTGTAATCCGCATGTGGGCAGATGAAGGCAGTCGAAGCAGTCGATTCCAGATGCTCTTCACATCCTTCCAAGAACGTAAGATTCTAATCAATGCATCCACCTCTCAGTTTGATAAATTATACCAGTCCTCAAAACTGTTAAAGTTTTCTTCATGCAGAGTATTCACTGAAGAATGTTTCCAAACAAGCTATGCAAATATTCAGAACAGGTTTTATTCCAAGCGTTTATAGTATGTAATATTTTGTAACACAGCGGATAAAGCACTGGATTCAGAGACAGAAAGACAGGTGCAAGTAGTCATGACCTGTCCAGTTGTATGACCACAACTTTTAACTGATCCCCAAGCTACTGGCTGCTATGTCTCAATTTCCCTTACACAACATGGAAAATAATACAGTTCTGAAAATTTTTATTAAGCCTTAACCATTTCTATGAATTTGATTTTTAGATTTCATTTTGACAGGCATTTGAAAAATGCTTTGTGGTTACTTTATCACAAGTGGTGGGTGTGTATGTGCATGTTCCAAAATGCGCATGTAGCAATAAATATGTGTATGGTATCATTAAGAAGAGAATTTAATTTTTTTTTGGTAGTAATACCAGTTTTATAAAGTCTTACATGATGTTTTAATGTTCTGTCTATGTGCCTTGCTTGCATTCATATGTTTATGACTTTTAGACTCAGATAACAAGCAAAACAGCCTTTGAAAGAAACAAAAGGTAGTTCTAGCCAGTTTAAAGCAAACAAACAAACAAACAAATCACAAAAAAAACCTCAACAAAACCCAATAATCCTATTCACTGAAAAAGATTGACACAGGTTATCACCTGTGAAAAATTTGGATTTGTTTTCTTTGATGAACATAATGCATATCTGGTCCCCTGAGGAAGAAGTATACGCATTGATTTTCACATGCTGATTCATGTTCATTTTTAATGCATTTTTTGACTTGAGCATCACGTGTCTGACACAAAGATTTCTGTGCGGCTGTCAGTGGTTGGAATGAAGTGAAACCCTACCAAACACATTCTTCATCTGTATTCTGTGTGTGTATATCCTGCAATAAGGCAATGAGACTGTTGAGAACAGCCTCTGTAATTCCTTAATTATGGCTCTGATTAAAAATTTCTGACAGTCTACATGGCTGAAACTGCATACGCCACTGTACTTTCACACTGCAGCTTTAGGGTGGATTACATTTTTCTTGTCTGTAAATCAGTCCGGGGTCTAAAAGATACTGAGAACCCTCAGCTGAGATGATACTGCCCTTTTCTCATTTCTGCAACTGGAGATGTCTTGAATATTCAAGATCTGATTCATTTTTTTGCAAGGCATCCTGATCTGTTACCTTAGAAACAACTGCATAGACACTGGAGGTTCACAACATTTAAGGAACTGGGGAGTGAAACACTGTGATGACTAACTTGAAATGTAGGTTTCAATAAGTGTGTGTTTGCAAGGCTTTCATATTTTAAATGAAAGTAAGGAAAATGTTGGAGTTTTTTTTTTCTCCTATAATATTCCTAATACGTTTACCTGACAGCTTACATCTTATGAGCCACTTCATTCTTGTAAACAGACTACAGTTAGAATAAACTAACTTCATGGTATTCTTACTGGGATGTTGAAAATATTAACATGATTTTTTTTCTGTAACTTTATTCTGATCAGTCATTGCACACTAAAAGCTGAAACTTTTATTAGGGGTTAAAATTTGCTCTGAGATACATATAGCCTGCTCATAAATAGTAGAAGAAACTGTATCTGTGGTTTTAATGCTGGAAGGTGACTTTGACTGTTTAAAGGTGTTGCAGACTGTACTTTCTGTGCCATGTCAGTTGTCTGTAAGTGCTGCCCTGTGCTGCAAACTGGTGCTGGCTGTCAGGAATCAGCTAGAACAGATGCTGACATATGCGCTGCAAAACACATCTTGTAGCATGTAAACTGCAATGCCTTTCAGCAGTGTGTGGGAATAATTAGATCATCTGCATGGAAGAGAAGGAATGTCAGACCTCATTCAGGGAGATGTGCATCAGGGAGCAGACACCTGTGTCTCTACTCAGGGGCAAAGAAAGAGGAAAAAAGCTATTTTGTTCACCTAGAGATGAGAAAGAAAAAAAAAAGGTGACATTTATGTTGTGGTTGTGTGCATGGGAAAGAGTGACAAAGTAAATTCCTGTATTTACGGTTGCCGTGGGACTGACCAGGAGGTATTGTGGTCTGCAACTCCCCAAGTCCCTCTCTTAAGTGTAGAATTGTCAAGACTGAGCTCCCTTACACAAAGTACTGTGCACTGGCAGTGGGTTTTTTTTGTGGAGACAGGCTTTGTAGCCTGAGGAATGCTTTCTTTGTGTGTGAGTCTGTTGAGTATTAGCTCTTGCTAAAGAGCCATTTTCTTGGGGACTTGACAGCTATATAGAAAAGAGTTTTCCTATATGATTATTTTCATAGAGTTTGATTTGTGTATTCCAGTTACATTTGAAATAAATATGTGGGGTTGGGGGGGGACACATCTAAAATGTGGTCTTACAAGTTTCCAAATCTCTAGCAGTGATGTTCTGCAGAGCAGCAATGCAATAAATATGTCTGAAGGAAAAGCATATAATGCAGGAAGTTAAATTTTCTATGCCAGAAAATCAGTAATGATTCTCACATGATCAAAATAGTAGTAGATCTCTAAGTAATGTTTAATAACCTTAATAAAAGCTTTATAATTCTTAATAGCTGATAATTTAAAGTGATGATCTGATAATTTGCAATTGGCATTATAAGATATTCCAGCTGTCATTTTGGGTTTTTTCTGCTGTTGTCTTTACCTTTATAGTCTTTAACATATCTTCTAAAGCATACATATCTAATAATTTTTTTTTTTGTGTATGGTAGTTACTGTCTACAATAGATTTTAAATTTCCAAGAAATTAATTTAAGAATCAGAAAAAGCAAAACAAGAAATCTGGTATCATCAAAAGGTGTCTCTTCATCTGGTAAGAAGACTTGAAAAATGTAGCTTTGTTTTTTCATCCACCGACTAACTGTTCATTTCATTTTCCATGACTATGAGAGTAATCACCAGCCTGATTAATGACAGACATTCTACACCTACAGCTTCTTCAAGGAGCTGCTGCTGAGCAGACACACCTACACTTTAACCTAAAAGCAGATTTGTAGAACCAAGGAATATGGGATAAGAGAAAATCCCTCTGCATGCACAGCAGGCAAGATGTTCGTTCTCTTGCTTCTCACGGCTATTTGGTTGCACTGCTTCCTCCTCTGTCCATAGCCTTGTATCAGAAACCCCAGATGAGAAAAATGTTGTTCCTTCTTCTATTTTGTTTCCCCTTTGAGCTCTAACCCTGTTTTTAAACCCCTGTCACATGTGGCTTTCCCAACAGATCACAAGTTCTATCATTTCGGTTTTGTTTTTATTAACAAAACCAATATTTGGATAGAAATCTAGGGCCATGTTTAGAAGAGTAGTGCACAGTTTTACTGAGAAACAATACTCATGTCCTTGTTTACAGCCATAATCCTTGAAGATGATCATCCCAGCATGGTCAATTTTCTAATGGGGAAAAGGCACTGCAGGTATGCAGTATTAATGACTGTGTTTATTGTGGTAATGCAAAAGAAACTACTGAAATAGGGAACAGCAAAGTGATTAGTGCAACACAAGTGAAGAGATGGTTTCCCTTTGCGCTCCCTTTAGGTGTGTAAATAGATTGCAGTTTTGGTGGTTTTCCTCCCTGTTTCCACACTAATATATAAAAAGGAAACTACTAGGATTGTCACCTGAGTGGTGCTACCTGTGATTTTCTTCTCCTCTGTGCTGCTTGCAGCTCTCTCTAGTGAATATAATCTCTTCACTGTCTAAGCATATCAATAGCTCTCTGACCCTGAACAAAATAATTGTTTGTGTAAACTGAACACAGACTGGAGCTCTGAGCATATGCTCCTGAGATGCCATTTTTTGTTGAGTTTGTATCTCAAAAAAAAAGCAATTGTGAAATCACATATTAGTGTTTTTTAAAGAGTAGTGTCGTTATCAATGTATATCTGGCATTAGCTATCCGTAAAAGTTACATTCATCTTGAACAGAACTGCCTGAAGGTGACTGAGAAGAAAAATTCAATATTAAGCACATTTCAAGTTTCTAATGGCTGTATTTTAATATGTTGTTTTTTGGTTTGGGTTGGTTTTTTTCATTATTGGCAAATGAAAATAGAAGTAGTTTTACTTTAGGTAATATACTTGTGGTGTACAGTACTAAAACCACTTTGATAATTTAATAATTTTCACAAAGTAAGTGAAACAGTTTCTCAGCCTGAGTGATGGACTGCTCTTTGGAGAGGCTGAAAGAAAACTTCTGTTTCAAGGATGATTCAAGAAACATCTGAAGAATTTGTCTTTTTCTCATTAAAGAAAGAAAGATCTATATTTCAGCAATGAAGAGTGCAAAAATCCAAATTATCTCTACCTAAAGAATTCATGTGCAGAGCATAATGCAATGAGCAACCCTGACTACGTGAAGAGTAGGTGTGAAGTGTCTGAGTTCAGTGTAAAATATTTCTCTAACCATTGTTCAGATTTCAGAAACTTCCCATTCGCCCTCAGGAGAAAGCAAGACCTTTCAAAAACATTATGACAAGAAGGGAAGGGGGGCAGGGAAAGACAGAAGCCTAAAAATAGTGAGTAAGGTAGTGCATTCATTTAAGATTAGGAGTCCTGTCTGAAATTCTTGTCTTGAAACAGACTCAAAGGTTAAATCCACACTGTTCAATGAAATATGACATAGGCACCGAAGCTAGCTTGCTCAGGAAAGGAAAGGAGTCGCACTTGACTCTGCACAGTGCTGAGAAACAGTGTAAATACACTGAGAAAAGCACTGCACTCAAGTGGGACTGTCAGACTTCACATCAGGTCCATATCCATAACAAGTTAGCTTTTAGCTTCATCTTGTAAAAATATTTTGACCTGGCCGTGGTTGCATTTATAAAAGTATAAAGTTTGCCCCCAGAAATGATGCTCAACACACAGAGATAATTTGTTTTATTATTAATATCATGACATCACAAAGTATAAAAATTAACAACACTCAGAATATTTAATTGCTATAGTTCTTTATATAAATTGATATTTTATTGTACATGCATTGCTTGTGGATATTTATTTTGTTGTTTCAGTGAAAGCATTCATTTTTAAAAAATATATAAAATATGACTGCTTTTATTTCATGTTACTTTGTAAACATGACATATGGAAGAAGTATTAATGCTCTTTATGTTTTTCTGCCTTAGGGCTACTCAGGATTAAAAGAATTTATGATCATTTTACATTAATAAATGAAAAAGTATAGATTATTTGCTCCATATGCGTTCCCAAAACCTTCCAAAAGCAAGAAAATGCAGACAACTCTATTGCCTCAATTTTTATGAATTTTGAAAGCAGTTACCTTCAAATACTAAACTCAGTCTTTTTTCTAATGCTGTGATGGTAACCCTCTTGAAAGATAATCATTATAACAATCTCCTAACTTGTATTGGAAACAAAATATATTTACATGCCAGGTGACAGAAATAGGGTTGCTATTATTGTAGGATTTTTAAAGTATAGGTTTCCGAAACCTGAAGAAGATTCTGGGATATTATGTCTATTCCTGTTAACTCACCAAATACTTTGCTTGCTTATCTTCTAGGTTAAGTGCGCCATCTTGTGTTCAGTATAAATAATTGTTGCAAAGCAGATGATATTACATTGTAATTATTTCAATAACTATAAAATCTTTTTATATGTTACAATTCAAGATATCCCTACACATGTCATACAAATTCTTAAAAAAAAATCAACATTAAAAATAATGTAGAATGAAAGTGCTTGAAGGTTTTTTCCTTTATTTATATAAAATATAATTTTACATAAAACTAATTGTTGGTTCAAATCCAAGCTGCATTTAATAACTAGTTTAAACTATAGTGTTCTCATACAGAAAAAAGAATCAAAAGATTTAAAGTTATTAAAGTACATCAGGTTGAATTATATGTATAGTTCTAATTTGCTCACTGGTATTATTATGAATTGTTCATTGTGCTGAATATGCTATCTCACTTGTTTCTAGGCCAATATCTTGGCAGAGCTTGACTCAAGGCAGCTTTAGGACACAGGACAAATAACATAACTGTGTGTTCCCAGCTGTTACTTTTAATTTAATTATGAAGCCATCTTTTCAGAAAGTCATAGAAGGGTTGAGGTTGGAATGGGCTACAGTCCATTGGTCTAGTCCAATCCTCCTGCTTAAAGCAGTCAGCTACAGCAAGTTGCTTAGGGCTGGCTGTGTCCAGTTGGGTTTTGAATATGTTCAGTGGTGGAGTCTCCGCAACCTCTCTGGGAAACCAGCTCCAGCACAGTCTTTGACCAGCCTCCGAAAGTTTGCTGCATTTAAGGGGAATTTCCTGCATTTCACTCAGTGCTGATTGCTTCTTGTCATGTCACTGGCACTGCTGAGTAGCGCCTGGCTCTGTCTTCTTTATTCCCTCCCATCAGGTATTTGTACACGTTGATCAGATATGCCTGAGCCTTCTCTTCTTCAGGCTGAAAAGTCACAGCTCTCTTAGACTCAAGTCGTACGCCAGATGAATCAAGCCTTTGATGGTCTTTGTGGCCTTAGCTGGAGGTACTCCAGTACATCCATACCTCTCTTGTTCCCAAGAGACCATAACTACGTACACACTCACTGCAGATGTAGCCTTGCCAGTGCAGAGAAGAGGGGAAGGCTCATGTTTCTCAGCCTGCTGCCCACGCTCTTTCTAATGCAGCCCAGGACACTGGTGCCCATCTATACAGCCACCCGACTACTTTGTCTATCAACCAGTCCTCCCAGTTTCCAACTGCCTTGAACTTGTGGGTTGAAAGCTTTTAAGTAGAGAAACACAATATTCACTCCTCTGCCCTTATTCACCAAGCCAATCATAGCAGTCATGTCAAGCATGATTTCCTTTTCATCAGATCATGCAGACAAAATTCATGTCCTTCATGTGTTTGGAAATGGTTTTCAGGATTATTTGCTTTGTCACCTTCCCAGAGATCAAGTTGAGGCTGACTGATTGAAGACTCTCGGTATTATCCTTCTTGCTTTTCTCAGAGATGGGGGACATTTCCTATCTTCCGGTCCTCAGAAATCTCTCCAAGTTCAAGACACCATAGAGGGGACCTGACTATACTAATTTTGTAATCATGAACAAAAAATGAGCTGTTTGTCATTAGGTTTAGGAATCTTAGATTTGGGTTTTTCTTATGCTAAGTATGTTGCACTTAATCTGAAATTGCTCTGCTTCACTATTCATCTAGTTTTGACATTTATTCACATACCATCTCTTTCCTCCAGAGTTCAACAGCATAATTTAGAGGAAATGAATTTTTCTTTCTTTTTTCTCCTTTTCTCTTGCCTTTCATTTCCCTATCTCCTTGCCATCAGTTTGCATAATTATCCCTTCTTGAATCTACTCTTATTTTTCCCTCTAATTTCTGAAACATTTCCTAATATTTTTCATTCTATATAAAATCTCATCATTCCTTTCTGTACAGAATGTCTTGAGTGTCATCTATGTCTGCTGTGCAATTTTCTCTTTCTTTCTTTTCCTTTCAATTCCTTTACTACTTTCCTCTAGTTCTCCTTTCCTACTTAACAACACCATGCTTCTAAATTCCTGTATTTCTCCCGTGCACAATTGTCCTTCTTTCCCTTAAATTCCTGTCTATTCTTGTGGGAGTTGTTTTTCCACTATCAATTCTTTTGTTGTTGTTGTTGTTACATTCAGGATTAAATCAGATTTTAAAGCAAGAAGAGCATGTCATAGACATCTAGGAGGTTCTACCTGCTCAGATACAATATTCTGTATTCAGCACTTCACTTCTAAGGCCTTTCTTGCCACTCTGCATGTTTTTTGGTGTTTTGGTGTTTGTTTGGGTTTTTTTCTTCTTTGTGGCTTTATTAACATAATCTTTTCAAATCCTGTTTCTTTTTTTTTCATTACCTTGTCACTTCTTATGCTTTTTCCATTCCCCATTTGGATATTCCTTTCTGGTGTACTTCCTTCTTATAAACATGCAACTTGAAGGAGTGGCTACATAGGTCTTCTTTGGTTTCTCCCTCATAAATTCTCTCTCTCTCCATTTCACTTTTTTGCTTAGAGCAGACAGTGTGATGCTGTCTGTGTGTTGGAAAGAACTAGTTCCCAAAAGATCCTTGCCTTGCCTGGAAGCAAGGACTGCAGCTACAGTGCAAAAGGATAATAGTGCCCCTGCTGCATTCCTTATATGACGTGTCACATCATGATGTGACAAAGTATCTTCCAGGCTCAGCCTTCACTGTCCCCAGATGAGAAGAACACAAATATAGGCATTCCCCAAAGCACGCTCCTTGCTAATACACCTGTACCATAGAATCATAGAATACCAGGTTGGAAGTGACCTCAATGATCATCTGGTGCAACCTTTCTAGGCAAAGCATAACCAAGACTAGATGTCCCAGTACACTGTCCCGCTGAATAGTAAAAGTGTCCAGTGCTGGGGAATCTACAAATACATGCTCTTCTGTTCTTTCTGTCCAGTTTAAAGTAAAATCCTTCCTGAAACAAACTTAACACCCAGCCAGGGTCACTTCAGCCTAGGGGATGGTATACTAGATTGTTTCAAAAATTGAACCAGGGTCAGAACCTGTCTGGCTCATAATTTTTCTGCATTGGCTGAAAGATGCAGTATATGTATATGATTGTATCTGAGCAGATGGTTGAGTGTTTGGGAGCATGTACAAGTTTTGATGTAATTTACTATTTGTTTAACAGACCGTAACTGCTCTAAAGAAGACATTATAGTCAGTTATGGATATCTGAACTTAAGCACTTATTGAAAAGTGGGTTTCTTGACATGATATATAGAGTCATTAAGTTCTACAGTATAAATCCTGTGTACAGCCCTTAGTTGGCAAACCACTGAAGCAGTCAGCTGCTCTGAGCCAGCCTCTGCAGTATGCATATATGTTGTCATAGGAACTGCTTTTAAAGTTGCAGAGGAGAAAAATTGCCATTAAGCATCAAATTCTAAGTGTCAACAATATGAGTATCTCCCTTCTGATCACTTATGGGTCTTATGCTATTTTTTAACTTTCGTTTAAAAATAATTATAATAATGCCTGTGGTTTGTTTGACTTTAAAAAAAATAAATAAACAATTCATTTTTCCAGATTTAACATTTATAAAATTTGTAGTTCTTTTTCTAAATGGAGGAATACCTTCTGGTTTGCTTTTGATAAAATAAATATAAGATGTAATTTAACTTTACTCTGTTTCACAATTTTGGAGTACATCTTTACAATGCTAACACATAATAATCTCCCAAAACTTGAGTAAGGAGCACAGTTCCTTCTGATGTGTACAATTCCTCCTGACAGCTTCCAAGCTGCTTCTTCACAGTAATAGCAAATGGACACCAGTAAAGCCACCATCCTGCAGTTTTAATCTGCATAATTCTCCTAGACTTAGATTCTCCTAGGCTTTAGGGATGCAGAGGACTGTTGCTTTTTTCCAATCTTCACATTTGTGCTCAAAAAAGTACTTTTTAAACTGTAGCTTTTCTATGACCAAAACATTTTAAAAATAAATTTATTTTCTCTGTGCATAAATGTCCAGACACAGTTCGTATGAGGACTAAAGTACGTATCTTCTTTGAGTCACAAGTTTTCTTATAAAACTGGAGTTTCAGCAACAAACTTCAATACAGATTATTTCTCATATGCTAGATATGGCTGGGATAGAGTTAATTTTGTTTTGGATCTGTGGCTAAAACTGTTAGTAACACAGCAATGACTCTCCACACCAATGTACAGGGGACCAACCTACTACAGCCATGAGAGTCAGACTATGAGAAAGTCCATCTTCAGAACTGAAAATCTTTTGCTGCAGAACAGTAACTAGTGTATGACATGAGTGCTCTCAGTGCTGCATGTCAAGTATTGAATAAGTTCAAAAAATCCGTGTTGTATAGCTTCTTTCTATCACAGATTTCATGATCACTCCTATATGTGTTTGTCACAGAGAGCTGAATGATTTACTGCTTAATGTCAGCTTTTTCTTTCTTGTTTTTAGCCCCTTGTGAAGCCAACACATTCTTTTGCCACAGTAATATGTGTATTAATAATACATTGGTCTGCAACGGACTCCAGAATTGTGTGTATCCTTGGGATGAAAACCACTGCAAAGGTAATATGCAGAACTGGAAATGTCAAGTCGTTTTGCCTGCATGGGATACAGCATATTACCCTTACCTTCTTGATAAGTATGTGCCAGATGGGTCAAAGCTCAGGAAGAACAATTTAGGGAGAGCATACATCAAGCAATTGAGAAAATGAAGAGGGGTAAAATTACGGATGGGTTTTCTTTTTAGTGTTTGCATTTGTTTTGCTTGGTATTTTGTGTTGGTTATGTCCTCCTGGCTGGTTGTGTCCTTCTGGAAAGCTTGCTGATCACTTGGTCTCTGTTCCCCATATACTCTAAAATGTAATTAGAAGTCATATTTTGGTTTGTTTATCATAGTTACCTTTGTAGCGCAGTAACATACAAGTAGCAGGTGTCTTTTAGTTACATTCCATGCCCTTAATAGCCCAGGTGAGCTAAAAAGCCAAGGTGAAGTGTAATTAACACTGTAAGAAAGCAACCAAATCTACCTATAATCAAGTGAAATTGAAGATCAAGGAATAAACACAGGGAATCAAGCATAATATCTCTTTCATAGGTAGGGGCTGATGTTCCTAACCAGGTGTTGAGAACAGTTTCTAAATATTGCTCTGTGTTTCTGGGAAAAAAAGAATAGAATCAGCATCTGTGTTGTCTTCAGGGAAAAGAGCTTAACAATCTGACATTGAAAGCTAGGGAGGTAGTTCACTTCCCTCCCACTCTGCCCTCCCTCTGCTGCAGATTTGTTCCTGGAAACATGGGATATGCCAAATTTAGGAACCAATCAAGAAAAAAAATTCAGAATGAGGTGGATTAGCAGTCAACCCATAAGTCTACTGAAGCCTGTAAAATCCTGACAAGCAGTGCAACAGGGTAGAACACAAATGAAAGCGTACTTCAAAAGAGCACAGTAAAACTGTGGCATGGCATAATATTCTTTAAAGAAACTGAACATACGAATGAGAAATAATTATCTGTTCTTTATTTCTTCAGCACAGAGAAAAACAGAAAAAACTCCCCACTCTTTAATTTGTGGAATTATTTTCACCTTTAATTTGTCAAGTAACTTTCTATTTGGCCTTTTAAGCTTATCCTCTTTTTTTTTTTTTTGACTGATTCCAACAAAAAAGTTGCTTGTTGCTGTGTTGCTTTTTCTAATTCTGCTACTTCCCCAGAGCCTGTGTCAGTCAGAGAAACCTCAGGTGACTCTACAAAAGCAGGCAACGGGGAGTACTGAAAAGTTAATTTTTGTTATCTAGGAGATTATGAAGAGATGGATGTTATTGCTATGCCGCCAATAACTTTAATTTCAAAGGCTTTTTATTAAGCCCTTTGATACACTTTAAGTTGTCAATAAAAATTGCACTAAAGTGGATGTTGCCACTAGTCACAGTTGTTCAGTCTTGCTATGCCTGTGGGAGACTTATGTGAATGCTTTTTGACATGTAGCAGTTCTACAAGGCTCAGTCACTGTCTCATGTGTCTGCAGCCATTTGAAAGCAAATCACAGAGAAATATTGTGACACCATGCTGAGTGCCACAAAGAGCTGTCATAGTTTAAGCCCAGCTGGTAACTCAGAACCAGGCAGCCCTTCGCTCACTCCGCCCCTTCCTCCCCCCACTCCTGGAGGGAGCGGGAAGAGAATTGAAAGAATGTAACTTCCACAGGTTTAGATAAGAACAGTCCGGTAACTAACGTATAACACAAATCACTACTGCTACCATCAATAATAATAATGATAAGGGAAATAACAAGGGAAGAAAATATACAACCACTCACCACCTTCTGACCGATACCCAGCCTGACCTGAGCAGTGATCTAACCCTTCCGGGGCCCTGCCCCTAGTTTTTACATCCCGGGCGTGCTGTGGTATGGAACAGTTCTTTGGCTAGTTTGGGTCAGGTGTCCTGTCTCTGCTCCCTCATGGTTTCTTGTGGCCCTTCTCACTGGCAGAGCATGGGATTCTGGAAGTCCTTGAGTGTCTCAAACTGCAATTAATGCTGTGCCTTTTTTTTTTTTTTTTCTTCTGTCACACAGAAAAAAGAAAAGCTAACCTGTTGGACCAACTTACAAATACCAGCGGGACTATAATTGGAGTGACTTCTTGCATTGTGATCATCCTCATTGTTATCTCTGTTATAGTACAGATCAAGCAGCCTCGTAAAAAATTTGTCCAAAGGAAAACAGACTTTGATCAAACAGTGTTCCAAGAGGTATTTGAGCCTCCTCATTATGAGTTATGCACCCTCAGAGGGACAGGGCCTACAGCTGACCTTGCGGATGTTGCAGATGACTTTGAAAATTATCATAAACTGCGGAGATCCTCTTCAAAATGCATTCATGACCATCACTGTGGATCACAAGTGTCTAGCATTAAGGGCAGCCGTAGTAACCTCAGCACAAGAGATACTTCTGTCTTGACAGAAATACAACCCCAGCCTGTAAAACCACTCATTCAGCCCATGAACAGGAGAAATATCCTTGTCATGAAGCATAGCTACTCACAAGATGCTGCAGATGCGTGCGAGATAGATGAAATTGAAGAAGTACCAACCACAAGTCACAGGCTGTCCAGACATGATAAAGCTGTTCAGCGGTCAGTATCAATAGATTTTTGATGAAGACCATTGTGTAAGGACTTGATTGCTCAAACATATTCACTCTTTATTCAGTAAAGACATATTTCTTCTTTATTTATTGTTTAAATTTTTGTTTCCTTATAGCACATACCATTATATTATCTCTTTCTTCCTGTCTCTCTGTCTCTCATCGCTGTTCCTGTTTCCTGAAGGACCCTCTATCTCAGTTTTACATTTCTACTTTATATCTTCCTTTTTCTTTCACAATTTTGCACATACTGACATGCATACATACAGAATTCAACAGAGAACAGGTATAATTTTTAAAAACCAAAGATTCTGTGTGAATCTTATTTTTAGAAGAGCCACATACATGTGGTTTCCTTTTAACTGAGGTGGCCTTGAGTATCATCCGCTGTCAGTCTAATATCTCTAAATCAATACATGAATAAATAAAAACATGCATATATTCATTTTGATGCATGGCCAGCAATAAGAAAAATTCTGGAGTAAGGAAACCCCTTTTCACATGAAACATTATTTTTCATTAATGAATTTCAATATTTCCAAACTTCACTGTAGCTGTTCCATTATTAATCACAGTGTTTTGGTTTGTCATAACAACATATATATAGATAGATAAACTAGAACATGAGACAACATAGTGAATAAAGAAAACTTATGTATTTATGCATAAGAATGTAATTAAAAGGCATCTTTCTAATCAATAAAAAAATTGTCAAATATTTGACAAATTAAAAAAGTCAAACATTTTTAACAAAAGAGCTATCTCTACTGTATATTGCACTTTTAAAGACTGTAAATATGAATGATTATGAGTTTACAAGTATAAGAAAAAGAAAAGCAGATGAAAAAGCATTTATGAGCAATTTATTTGAAAAAAAAACCACCCACTGAAACTTTTTGTATATATTTGTATTTTTTCAAGAAAGCATTATTTTTGCAGTTCTTGTTACTCTTTACATGCCCTCCATATTTTCTTTGCACATTAATGCATTTCTGTCTCTTAAAAAAGTTGATTATTTTAATCTAATTGCATGCCAAAGTAAATTGCTTTATTAATATTGATCAGATTATTAAGTTGTACTGTTAAGTATCTATATGTATATTTTTTTTTCTATGCAAACATTATTATTTTGAATGAAATAGCCATAACATTCCAGGTTCTGCCTCATTGGGTCTCTAAGCAAACATGAGTCTGAGTACAACACAACTAGGGTCTAAGAGACAATACTGAGGTAAGTAAACATACCTTTGCAACAACTGAACAATTTGTTGCTTTCCACTGTATTTGTTATATTTCTAAAATGCATGTTAGTTCTCAAATTACATGTCATCTTGTTTGGAGAGAGCTGTATTTGAATAGTGAGAAAAATGAGACAGATGACCACTTTAACATTGTAAACAAAGCAAAATCTGTTAATTCCTTTTTCTTGAAAGCATTATAGTCATCCCCTAGCTAAACATAATCTTCATTACAAACACTTTATAAATACAGTTGCTTTGCATGGTTCTGGTGTTTTGTTTAATGTTTTATTTATGAAAAGAAAATTTAGAGTCCCAGCATATGAAATAGCATATAAAACCTGGTAATCTAATCCAAGACAGGAAGATGTGGAACTATCTATTTTCAGTTCTTGTTTTTAATCCAACCTATTGAGGTGTCAGGGGAAGGATATGTGGTAGTACTGAGAAATTTAGATATTCTGTAGCATTAATGTTAATGTTTGCAAATTAAACTTCCTTTTTTGTGTCTTTTCCTAGGTTTTTTATTTTGTATAAATTGTTATCAACACTTAATCTTAACAAGTATAATCTCAGATGTTTATAATGGAGTTATAGATAGCTGCTAGTTTGTCATTTTATATATGTATGTATGTATATAAGTATATAAACTTAGATACGTGTGTATACATGTTTATATGTATATATGTATACAGCAATTTTACTGGGAAAAAATTTATTAGTGCTCTTATTGCTTCTAGATTAGGAAAATATTTTTTCTGTATATTTCCTCACAGAAAGAACATATTTTAACTTTGTTTTGCTTTCAGACAACTATTCATGCAGTCTTTCAAATTCTGAATGGAAAAATCTACAGTGAATGATTTCAGTTTCTGAGAGTGGACATGTTTCTAAATTCATTTTATTGCCTTTGTCCCATCCCAAGAAGCACAGACATATCCCACTTCCTTAGCAAGATATTCCCATTGCACAATAACGTATTTATTTTCTAACTGGTCTGCTGGCCACCAAGTGCTCCTTAGTTTTTAATACATTCAGAGATTTGCTGCAAGCCTGAAGAAGAAATTAGCTCCTGAGATGTGGCTTTTTTTTTTTTTTCAGTTTTATTTGATATGTTTTATGTCTGTTGTTGACTTGTATGTTGCATGATATATAGGAGAAGATTTTCATTGAACTTTTGTTATATGTACATTGTTTTCATTATATAGACTGCTTGAGAATAGTGCGCTCCTGGGTGATTTTGAACATGCTACAATGAAATGTGAAACTATCGTCCTTGGAAACACCAGCTAGAGGTTTTATGGACTCTCTGACCAGCTATTCTCATATCATGACAAAATTCAGCAAACTGTTGGGTAAAATTACTAGAAGGCAATAAGACTTTGATTATTATGCTTATCGGTCATTTTTCTTTTTCTCTCTTCTTTTTGTTGCAAGTTGAATTCCCAATTTCAGGAACAATTTATTGAAATCAGGTATTTAGCCATTCATAATCTCTTCAATAGAAATGTTTGTTGGATAAGCATCTAGCAATATGACTGAATTTGACATTGAGAAAATAATCTGCATGTATGTTTACTGAATATTTGAGTTGGCAAAAAATCCCTTTATTAGATACATTGTAAAAAGCATGCATTCACAATTATTGCTGTTACTGTTCCATTTCTGTGTCATATGCTTGCTACTTGTAACTTTTTATATAAAAATACATAAACCAATGTATAATAATTTCTTACCTTGAGTTTTATGGCAATGTTTTCTTTTACCAAATATACAAATCTTATATAATTCAGAAGATTAAGTTCAAAACGTAGCTTCTAGGATCATGAAACACTGGTACATCAGAGAATCAACTGTGTCTCATCCCTCACTCACTGAAAAGCAAAGTGCTTTTTTTTTAAATTATTTAAATGAATTCATCACACATAAAGTTGATGATTGCTTAATTTCTGTTAAAAGGTTTCTGGTAACCTTTGTATTCAATTCTGTACTCTTAACTAATTTATTTCCATGGCAATTTGTAGGAGGTTTGCTTCAGTGTAGCAGAGATTTTTATCAGTCACACAAGTGTTATGGCTGGGCTCCAGTTTTAGTGCTACAAATATAAAACATTTCCTTATGCAAGATAAACTCAAATTCGTAATTCATGCTGTAAACATTAGTAACCAACAACAAAATCAAATTTAAGAGGTTACATTTTTAAGGAATTTTTGTAGATTGAAAGCCACAATTATGTAAAGTTGAAACCCCCCTCTTTTAAGAACTCCATATGCATAAAATCATAGTTTTATTACTGTTTAAAGTGTTATCTTGCAAATTCTGTTTCAAAACAAATCCCAGGTCCTTCTTAAACATATTGTGTCATTCATGGTTTTAAGGTTTGCCTACATAAAAATTTTGCTAGTTTTATTGGCAAAGTAGGAAGAATTAAATGGATCTTCCCAAGCATAAGTAGATGAGAAGAGATTGAAAGAGTGACACAAAAAATAAGGTGATCTATATCACCTATCTAAATATATGATACATAATTTACGTAATTAAAAATACAGGTAATCTGATTTATACAAAACAATTTCTACAAATGTGATTTATAAATGACATGAGAAGAAGAAGGGTTTCAGGTATTTACCTTCTTTTTTTTTTGTATACTATATTTATAATGTATTTTACATAATTTGATTTTAGCTTGATTAATCTGTTTGTTATCGCATGTTAGCTGCAAAAAGCAGCCCTCCCTTGGCTGCAGTCATTGAGAGTCATTGAGCCATCTTTCAATTATATGGATTTTTTTAGCATGCATTAGTAGTTAATTTACAAATCTATATCTCTTACAAAGTTCATATACTTTATAAGTGTTTTTTTTTTTCCTTAATCTTTCCAAGACTTCTCTCATGATCCTTTCTTAAGTATATTAGTTGCCACATCCATGCATCCATTTTAAAATCAAGGAAGAATGAAAGACTTCATGAAGGAAATACATGCACACACATTTATGTATGCTTACAAGTACTTGCTAATGGAGATAGTGTATAAATAAATATGTAAGGAGAAATCTAAAGATGTGAATTCAGATTTAAATTAATTCTGTTTGTCACCTAGGGAAATGCTGAAGCCTTGGATTTTAAAATTGCTGTATGTAAGTGCCTAAATACCACTGAAACAGAGTTGGCCTAGTCCCTCCTAGAGAAGCACACAATGAAATACAATAATTTTTCCAGTGAAGTGTTGACCTGTACAAACAGAGCAGGTCAAACAAAGTGAGAATGGTGATGCTTATTTGATCTTGGAAACTCCTTTAGAAGCAAGTTGTCAAATAGCTAGGTATAACATTAAACAAAACCACTATTTTAAGTGACAAAGGATGTGTATATTAGGGGAACAGGGTCAAATTATAATTTTTTCTATTAAAAAATGAACAAAAATTATTTCAAATACAATTAAAATGTTATAACTGTAATATTTAATTTGAATTAATTTTATTCTGTATATAGTCAGTGTAAATATTAGCCAAGTCCACTATACTGCAAACAGTAGATAACTTTTATTGCGTACCACACAATAGCAGAATATCTCAATGTGATCTATAAAACTCAAAATATTAAAATAAAAGGGGTTGTTTCTTAAAGCAAATATTTTGCCTTTCCTATGAGTATTTTTTGTTATTATACAGCCACTCTTAAAAACAGAAAGCAGTTCAAGCAAGCTAGTTCAAACAGACAAGGTAGTTTAAGGAACTTCAAGTTTATGCAAGTTCAGTTAGCTATAAAGAGAATACTAAAACCTGGTATTTGACTACATACTGTAAGTGAGGCTTAACCCATTCTGTTACACCTTTTTCATTTTATGGGAAGAAAGTTTGGCTAATTAACACAACTACATGTATTCTTTATAACAACTTAGTAAATTACTGTGGATTAGCTGAGCTGGTATTAGCTTCATGCATTTTACCTGATGTTTGCCTTAAGCTAAATCTAAGAATGATATTTACTAGATCATTTTGATTTGACTGATGTAATGTGTGTGTGATATCTAGCTATGTTGACAGTATGCTTATTTATTATATTTTTTTTAAAGGTGTGGTTTTTTGTTATCACAGTGCATTACCATATTGTTGTAGTTTTTAGAGGGGGGGTGTGGTTTTTTTTATTTGTTTTTTTGTTTGTTTGAGTTTGTTTTTTTTCTTTTCCCATGGGTATAGTGCTATGTATGTATTTTTCTTTTAGGATGATAGTGTGCACAGCCACTCCCAAATATTTTCCTCTGCTCTAGGAAATAAGGACTTTTCAGTTTGTGAAGTCTTTTCTGCACCATGGTTTAAAAAACTCAGGAAATTCATTTTGTAAGCCATTTCAGTGTAAACCTTTATTATCCTCGCAATTCTAAAAAACCTCTTGGGGAAAAAAAGAAAAAATGTCTGAGTAGTGTTAGTACCTTATCCTTCTATTTTTCTCCATTTTTATGATGGAGTTATTCTCCTGAGCCTAACAATGATGCAACCAATGGGAAAGAACAGAGAAAGCAGAAATGTTTCCTGCTAAACAAGGAAACAAAAAAAAAAAAAAAAAAAAAAAGGTCAGACAAAGAAAAGAAACAGAGAAACCAAGAAAGTCATGGCAGTTACAATAAGGAAGAATTGTTTCTCCTACTCACTCACAAATCGGCAGACACATTTCGGACAGATTCCTTAGCCACAAAATAAAAATGTCCAACTGCCCATGTACAACTCCAAAAGATACTTGTAATACCTGTACTTTATAGAACACTATCCTTCAAGCCAGAAGTTGGCCCTTTTGTGTTTTCTTGTCTTCCACTTTATGTGCAATCTCCCTGCCACCACAAAGATATTCCAGCTGAGCCAGCTGAGGGAGCACAGCTGAAAAACTAAGTGGAACAAAGGATGAAATCTGAACCATTCAAATCTCTTTAACACAAAAGTCAGTATCTGATTTAGAAGTCTCTTATCTTCTCTTTCCTGACTCAATATTTGATGTGAAGTCCCGGACTCATGGTCCCATTGCTCTTCTTCATCATTACCTCTCCTTTCTTTCTGATTCATCATCTCTCTTTTCTTTTTGATGATAACTTTACATATTTATCACTGCTGCATTTCATTTCTGTCACACTGAATTTAGTTCTGTTCCCTCCAAATTCACTGAAAATGCTGAAATTTTACTAGCTGACTGACTCTGTTATCTTTGCATCCATCTGGCTCATTCCCATCTATCACTTCAGAGCCATCTTAACCTTACCTTACCAATAAACAGCAAAATGAAAACATGTGATTGCAGCATATCTTAATTTCATTTAATTTATGCAGGACAACAAAAGCTATGAAGATGCATGGGTACAGACTGGAATATGGGCTTATTAGGGACACTGGATTTGTATTTTAATGCCTGTGCTTCATTGTTTTCCGGGCCATCTACCTCTGGGATGGCATGCCTACTCATGCTGTAATTATACTTTAATGTGCCACAAAGAGAACTCACCTCCACTCCTTTACTTCTACCAACTATATCTGCATCATTGTCAAGCCAAATTTTGTTTCAAGCGCTTTTATTTTTCCTCCTATGCTGTATTTATATTAGTATGTCCCTTCACACAACATAAATCACTCTCCTAGCCTCCTTCACATGCCTAATAAAAAACATTTAAACCGCACAGCGTGGCAAACATCTGCCAGTAGTGTGGCAGAGCTATCACCACAACGTAAGAACATCAGCTAACACGAGAAGCAGGAGTTGCTGCTTCCCTCCAGTTTTTCCCCCCAGAAAAGGAGTCGTGCTGATCTGCAATCTCCCAACAAGGTCACTATAGGAAAAAAGGGAAGCTGCCATCCCCTTCAAGCAACAAGCTGCAACTAGAAGTAGAAAAACAATCTGAGCAGCCCATGATGAAAAACTGAAAAAAGCTTTGTCATATTTCATTACCTAAACAGGCTTGACCAACACTGTACAGCAGCATTGCACCTCTTAATTCTCAGATAAGTGAAGACTGAAGTGCAAAACTCCTTTATCCCAGGAAGCAGGATACCATAACTGCGAATACTGATTCTATTCTGGGCTCTGGAAGTACTTACAGCTGTTTGAACAAATGTAGGCAGACAAGGGCTTTCAGGGCCTACAGTGGCAGGCCTGTGCTGCCACATGCAGTGGGCAGCTCTGCAATATCTTACTCAGAGCTTTTAAGTTTGCCATTCTTTATTCTGTCCTCCTCAACTACACTCAGAGACATATTAAAAGCGCTCACCTATATCTAAAATGATAGTTTCATTGGAAAAGTGATTGGAAAGTCATTACTTGGCATATAATTTAGTTGGATGCGAAAAGCATCCATGGCACTTGCTGTGGATACTGTAAAAATAATAATAATAATAATGGGGGGTTTTGCTCCTAGGTACATTTATCTGGTTAAATGAACCATTCAGCTGCATCAAATTCACCTGTAAATGAAGACACCTTCCATCTGAAATTTCTCTAACTGAACTGCAGGGCATGATTCATGCTCTGCTCAATTATCCCTCTAGATCCTGCTTTTTCCTGGGTTGAACAAAAATTTAAATTAGGAAAAATCTGTTTGTAAAAGCAAATAGCTTTCACCGTCTTTAGTGAAGCACAGAACACAATTTACTTTGGGGAAGGAAAGCGTTAGTCCTCATTTCTTGCTTAGTGCTAGAGGAGCTTTCAGCATCAGTGAAAATACAGGTGAGCCATTCTTTCCCTTAGTTTGACAAATCAATGATTCAATGCTCTATACTTAATTGACCCATGTAAGTGAGAAGAGGAAGTAAACCAATAAAACAGAATGTCAGAAATCTAATGTAATCATATTTTCCCAGTGATCAATGCAGCAATAATATTCTTAACAGTTAGAAGACCATCGGCTGAATACTTGATTGCTACACAAACCAAATCCTAGCCCCATTTTTATAACAAATTTTGTATTACTATAAAATTGAGTTCAACTGAGGAATATAAATTATTTTGTATTTGTATACCAGTTTACAACTAGAAATCTAACATTTTAAGATCTATAACAAAGAGCTGATAACCTTTATTTTGGGACAGACATTCTAAGTATAAATGATTTTGCTGGCCCAAAAGAATTACTCTTTTTTTGTTTGGAGTTGAGTCTCTGCATTTTGACTTTTCCTTGCCAAATAGAAGAGATTTTTAATTCCTTTCCAACTTTTTCATTCACACATTCTACTGACTGTTTTGGTGTAGAAAACACCCATGGGGTGATTTTGTTTGATATTCTGAGTATATCTGGCAGCTCTTTAGCAATGAAACAGTACATTAAAGCTCTGCCAGCAAGAGGAATTTCTTCGACTGTTGTCTAAGTCTCGTGGCAAAGATGCAGGACCAGAAATTTGTGCTGTCATTTGAGAGTCACTTTAGTGACATAAAGAAGCTTGCTAACTTTCGGTGTGTTGGTGGAAAGTCTACACCAATTTAGGCATTGAGCATTAGTCAGCTAGTAATAAATTATTAGAAATAATATGAATGTCATCTCAATTTTTTATTATTGCCATCACATTGGTGATTGAAAAAGCATGATATTAATATTGGAAACTTTCAGTTCAGGGCAGAAGGGAGCAAAGATAATGTGACATTACTATTACGTGTGCAAGGGTTTTCAGGTCTGTGATTCTTCTCCTTAAAATCATCTAGAATTCTTAGTTTCACTCCTCCTCCTCCTTTTGTAATGCAGATTTTGTGCTCATTATGCATCTATTGGATTAACATATCTTTTGTAATTCAGTAGCTTATCCAGGTGGAGACTAAAAAAATGTTTGCTGTGATAAGATATAATATACAGCTTTTTTTACAAAAGGCTATCAGATGTCGTTAGAGTTTAGCTGAATCACTTAGTTTGCTGCTGGAAAATGATTAGAACCAACAGGAGTAAAAATAAAAAGAGGAAAGTACTCTGGAAGCTTTGCATGATTTTGGTTCTCTAAGACTTAACTATTCAACTGGCTTTAATCAAAAGACAGGAATCTCAACAGGCATGATCTTTTGTGGAAATCTCAACAAGAACATAACATTTATGTAGCATAAAGTTTTAAACACACATCTGTTTGCAGTATATAGGGAAAGAAAGAGAACATTTAGAAACTTTTTAATGGTTTGAGAAAATGAATGGTTCTATATCAGAATTAAATACTTTTGGCACAGGCTCCTTTCCATAAATCTGTGCACCATGATGAAGCAGACATTTAAAAATGAGGTAAAAAAGGCAGTCTTTGAGAAGCAACAGAAGTAGATCATTGTAGTGAAAAAGCTTTTAGGTATGGTGTGTGATTCTGAACCTAGTAAATAGTAGCCTGAAATTCTGAAAAACTTAGCATCTTGCTTCGATTTCCATACTATAAGGTCTCAAGCTGATATATATGAAAGGGTAATATCCAATGAAGTCACAAGGAAACTTCTTTTCTTACTGAGGCTTCAGTCTAGCTCCTGAATTGGAATCTTGTCCTTCAGCCTATGAGGGTGGGTTCATCATCCTTTGTTGCTGATGACACAAAATGGGCTGATTATTCAGAAGCAATGCTCTTTGTGACAGACCTGGTGTAATTTTTGCTAGCACTGCAAATCTCACCTTCACCCATGATAGTAGTAACTGGTCAGTGGGTGATAGAGAACTTGGCCTAGTTAAGCTATAACTGTATGTCTATATTATCTGGATCTGCCTCTACACTTTAGCAATCAAAGGAGATATAATAGGGTTGCTAATTTAATTTTAAATCTCTCTGGATTTTCTTTAGCATTCTTGAAACCTGTTCACTGATAAACACCCATCTGAAGTATTTCTTGTTGAACATGGCTCAAACGACATTCAGCTTGAGCATGAAGCTCTGAAGATCAAGATTTTTGTATCTCCCCACCCCCACCCCAACATTTATGTAACATTTTAAAGCTCTCCAAGCCCTTCAAGAGCTGTTATTCCATTGAGAGCTGACTTTAGTCAGTGGTGAGTACCAGCTGGTTCAGAAGGAATAAGAAAATCTTTGCATCTGAAGATTGCTTGTATATTTTCTCAATATAAAGAAGCATCTGAATACTATAACTACATGGATCCTTCTACTGCTAGGGTAGAAACAAAACCTAAAGTTTCAACTAGCTAAGTTTATGCCATAGTTGTATTCTCAGCATGTGAAAACAGTTCTTATTATCCTCAAAGTACATACAAGAGAAAGCAGAATGCAAAGGAGGCTGCTGAGGAAAAAAAAACATCCAAAACAGCAACAGTGGTAAGTAAATAAATCACTGTACACTTGTGCATAAATTAATGTACAGTATAAAATGGAGTGCAGCTGCTTCTGGTTTTTTTAGACAATTTTCAAATCCTCTAATAAGTTTGTGTTTTGGGAGGTTTTTAGACATGGATCAGGTATTATCTGCTAAAATGTTATTTATGGTTGCTTCATCTAGTTCTATGAATTATGAACTTTCTACGTGCCTAAATACGTTTGAAAGCTGTTAGCCAGACAGTTCCAACACCTTCCTCTTCTCTACATATTTTATAGATTATTCAGAAACAGGAGCTGTGGTATGGAAGTCCTGTTGAGCCTAGTATTGTTTGAAAAATAGGGGAAAAAATGCACTGATGCAATATAAGATTACATTCAAGTTCCAAACCCACAAAATCCTGAAAAAAGGCCTTTTAGAGAAAAAGCAGTGCAGAGTTATTTCTGAGGAGCTTGCGTTTGTCCTTTTTCATATTCTGATGTCTAAAATGATAAGCATTGTGAAGGGGAAAGGGAGAACAAAAGCATAATCCAGATTTTTTCTTTCATGTTAATAGTAATGCTTATCTGTACATGTACTGCTTGGGTATGTTTTGTTTGGGGACACTTCTGTGCTGATACAGGATTTTGGTCATAACGTGAACTGCTGATGCTTATGCAAGCCTCCCCCAAGCTTGCTATTGAAGTTTCATAGAATTAATAAATCCAATAAACATGATTTGAGAATATTACAGCATTTTGCCTTTGCTGTTTTCAATAGGAAATATATTCTAGATTAAAAATTTGTAGGAAGCTCAAGTCTGAACAACAGCCATGAATCTCTCCCCTACCCCCAGTCATGCATATAGTGGAATTTAACAGACTAATTTGTAAAAATGCTGACATATGCATGCAATTTTTTAACATGACATGCTTTCCGTCACTTAATATGCATATCTCCCAGGTATGTGGATGCTCCATTATGAACACAAGAGCTTATATGTTTCCAGACAGCAACAGCCAGTCATCGGATTGCTGAAAACTGCAAATATGCCCAAGATAATGCTGCAAGTATTTGGACTGATATTGCGTGAAGAAGTTGGACAGAAAAATACAAAAGAAGGCATTCATCCATTTCCAGATTATTTCATGCTTGGCATTACAAAATGTATTTCAATTGTTATGATGATGAACATAAATTAAAAAGATTTATCAGTTTGCTGGTGCTGTTTTATTCTGGGGAAAAAACCCGTACAGCTAATATGTCATGATGCTTAGAAAACATCTGTTCTAACAGATTATGACTAAAGAAACTCCATACTTTCTTTATTTTTGTTTTGTCATTTTTTTTTATGTCTTCCAATCACTCATGATGAAAGTTAAAAGCTGTTAGTCCTAGGAACTTAGTGTCTCAAAGTCAAATTTGCTTTCAGAGATCCTAGATGGGTTGGACCCTTACTAGGATAAATACAGAAGGAGCCAAAGGGAGCAAGGGGTACTTGATATTTCCCCAAGCCTGTGCCATTGCAGGAAGAGGTGGGAAGGAAATAGCCTTGTCTGAAAAGCTTCTAGAGGTTTGTTGTTCTCCTTAACCATATTGTCCATCAGAAACCAAAGCACTGTAAATGAAGTCCCTCTTCTGTGTAAATGCTTCTTCTTTGCTGCCATCAAAAAGAAAATGAGAGATTCAAGCTGTCTGATATTCTTCTAATTTATTACTAGGTGATTGTTCATCTGCGTTGGTTTTCTTGAAATAGAATTGGTCTCTGCTTCTGAAACCAATCTCCCTGGTCCCAGCTCAGTCACTGTCACAGATGACCAAAATCAATGAAGTGGCAGCAACTAGTAGCAGCTGGAGGAATGTCAACCCCTGAGGTGCTGTTGTTGGCAAGGGGAAATGGAGGTCTTTTCCTGATCTACTATTACTGCTCTTTCACCATTAACAACTGATAAGTCATCTTGCATCCAGTAAAAGTGAATGAAGGTTTCTTCGGGTAGCTCCTCCTTATATGAACTTGCACCTTCTGTGAACTTACAGCATTGAGTAGCATAGGGAACTGCAAGCACAAGGGGATGTATCTTTTTCCCCTCAACTAATTCGCTTTTGATACCTCAGGTCTTAGCATAGGACAGGTTTTGATGCTTCAGTAGGGCAGTCAGGGTCTCTGAAAAGACTCAGTGTCCAGCATTGTTATTTCAATGAATTCATTGTCAAAGTTATTTTCCTCATGAGTACTTCCTTCTTTTTCATTCAGGAAAAAACAAACTCAACTACCTCTGTCTGAGACAGATATCAATAAATCTTTCTTATTTCTGTATGCTAAAATAGGAAGACGAAGGGAAGAATGTAACATATTTTATCTGAAGTCAGTTCTTAATTCAGTTAGAGCTTCATCAGCCCAAATGAACTTACCGGGCTTTTTGCCACAGATTTTAATAAGGTTAGAATCAGACTCATAACCCACAGTTTCTTATTTCTTCCAGATAACCAATTAAAATATTAAATATCTCAGGGTGAATGCTTACTTGTTGTCTACCTGCCCCTAGATGCTATGTTATCACTTTTTCTTCTGCCTTTCATTAAGTTTTAATTAGGAGTTCCTTTGTGTGTAGGTAAAGGGGGGTGTTTTATTTTAAAACTTTAGAGAAAAGATTTAGATTTTGATGGTTTCTAAACAGAGAAAAAATATTAACTTTTTTTTTTTCTAGTGGAGGCTTAATCTGCCAAATGTGCTTGCCTGAGGATGAATTGGGAAATGAGATGACGAATTAGGGATATGAGAGCAAGCATGCACTCTCCTCTTTTAATTAAAAAAAAATAATCATTTGATTAATAAGAATTTGGTTCTCATCAAGGCTCTCCAGAGAAAATAAACCTCCTTTCTATTTCACAAAGCGCCCATAGTGAAAACAAGATTACTACTACTGATAGTTGGTTTCATTTCTGAAGCCTCACTGTATTCATATCCATTCATTCTTTTTAAAGCTTATTATTTTACATCAGTGACAACTAAAAGTAATCGCTTTTGATCTAGTTTGTGGCATTGGTTGCGTGCCTGACAATGCAGGTGAAAAGAATGTGATGCCAGGGACTACAGATTCACATAAGAGTGTGAAGGAAGAAATGTGGGCAAAGCAACACCTCTAGAAACATACTAGAATGCTAGCATGTTCTCATATGTAGAAAAAAGATATTTATTTTAGTAGTAGAGAGAAGATAGGAAAGAGAAAGGGAATGATTTGGCTTGATTTTCATTCAGATTTGCTCATTAGACCATGTACTTGCTGGGTTGCATTCTATGTACCAGTAGTACTGCCTGGCTGCTACTTGAACAAATGTATATTTTTCTCCTTTCAGGTAGATATTTGAAAATCATAACTTTGGTCTAAGCAAAGATTTTGTACTACAATTACTGACATAGGCTGTACGTGCAAGGTGAAAAAGATACTAATTATCTCTCTTCCATGAAAGATGATAGCTGGTGATCTTTGTTAGGCATCTGAAAAATAAATAAAACCAAGATGTTTACTTGGAGTTAATAGCTGTAGCAGGATAGAAGGCAGAAAATAAAATCCCACCGAATAAACTGACTTGATAAGTCAATAAGTTATGTCTAACTGTGTGTAATGTAATTAAGTCTACTAACATTTTTTTTATTGTAAAAACCTAAATTACACTGTCTAGGGTGTTAGATGTATGACAGTGATTCCTGCTCCTTGTAAGAATTAAACTGTTGTCTGCTTGCAAGTTTTTCTAATGGCAAAACTGTCCTGTGAATTCATCATGTCCTTATTTATTGATTTCTCTAGGTCTCCAAGCAACATTGCAGACTAATCTGAAATTTCTGTCCGAAATGAATATTGAAAGGTTTAGAACTGACAAACACCTTTGTTTAATTGTTGACTTAAAAACTAGCTTAAGCAATATATTGGATGCCATCATAGCAGTAACTTTTCCCTCTGATAAAGGTGTTTGAGCATTTTCTTTTTTCCTTACTGCAGATGAAGTAAGGAAAAAATTGAATTTTTCTCAATACAGAATTGTGCTGTGAAATCTCCAGCAAATCGTTTTATCATATTAATGCGTTTTCTGTCTGAAAATCAACAGGGAACATTTTCTGTACACTGTACATCTTGGACAAATTTCAGGTTTGCATTTCGTCCAGTGTCACTCTAGGGGCAAGAATTTAACATTTGTTTAGTTAAATGAAATGGGAGCCATAGATCAAGATATTATTTACAATCCAGTGACCCTGGCTAATTTTAGGAGCTCAACTCTATATGACTTGAGCAAGAAGTTGCTAAACCTCGCCTATTGATCTTGATGATCATAGCTATACCTTTCATCTAGAAAGTGGTAAATGGACATCCTTGGATAAATTTAAGACCACATCAAAGCAAATTAGTGCTTTTTATTTAAAAAAATAGATATTCAAAAAAAAGTGAAACTTTTTTTTTTGTTTATATTGGCTTCAGCCAACAACAGATGACCTACATGAATTTTCTTCTTTTTTTCACACAATCTAGGGGATGGAAGGCTTCCATTTTTTTTTCATCAAGATTAAGAGACTGTGATTTGAATAAAAAAGAACTGATTAGATATCAATTTAAACAAGAATGAAGAGATGGAAAAAGGTACTGAGTCAAACTGAAAAAAAAGCCTTGTACTTCATCTGTTCAACAGGCTTGCAATCGGATTAGCTTTTGTGTTACTAAATATTAAATTCTAAGCTGAAGTAGTATATCTGGCCAGAACTTAGAATCATAGAGCTTGTTCAATGAAGAAATAAAACAAATAAATGTCACGGACATTTATCTCAGTTCAGGTGTTCCTTGATGTCATTCATGACTATGTGAGTTTTAGATGTCATTAAAGATGCTGTAGATCAAGGCAAATTTTCCTCTGCCAGAAACAGGCAAAATTTGTAAAATGATCTGCAAAAAACAAAAATTCATGTGGATTTGTTTGTTTTTTTGTTTGTTTGGGTTTTTTTTTTTTCCTTCTTTTAAATTCAACAAGGAAAAGAAAGAGATCCAAAATCCCTCATTTTATTATAGTATTCAGGTATTTTGGAGAGAAGTACATGAGCCTAAGGTGATTCATACTATGCATACAAACTGTTTTTTCTGTATTGGGAGAGTCCTTGGATGACCAACTTTATACTTATGGACATGCAAAATAAATCCATTCCTCTGGAAAACTGGCACATTTTTCTGTGCAGATTTAGGATCTGCTTCCTTTATCTCTAAATTAATTATTCTAAATGTTAGCAGCAGGTTTTGGAGTTGCTTTAAGCTAAATATTAGTAGTCAAACAGTATTGCAGAAACAGCTCTGACAAAATATCTGAAGTAAAAGTGAAGGCAAACCCAGTTCTTCTTCAGCTCAAAACTTAGTTTAAATTGATATATTTCACTGGCTTAGTGGTAAGGGAGTGACATGTCTGCAAGCATTACATAGATCAGTGAATGTGCTGATCTGTTAATAGTAAATCTTTTTGAAATTATGGTAAACTTAAACTGATTATTAAAATCTACAGTATACTTTAGAAAGATATTTATTATAAAGTTCATGTCAACCTATTATTTTTTAGTGAAACTAATAGTAATAAATTACAAAAGGAAATTGCTTCTACTTTTGAGCCATTCTTGAATATGAGTAACCAAGCTAAAATAGTAAGTACTACTGATAGCAATTTAATGAAGTATGAACAAAAGATAACACTAGAGCTCTTTTGGAGTGGCTGATCTGTCCAGTGGTTTATCAGAAATACAAACTTTAAATAGTACAAGCACAAACTATATTTGTTTAAAATTTTTATTATATATAAATCTGATTATAATACAGATATATTTTTTCTGATTTTAATTACACTGTAGTAATTCTATCCATTTTCTCTCTCTCTATCAAAACTTGTGCTAATATAACATTCACACTTCATATCTGCAAGTTCTGAAAACTTAAAGCTGTTATTATTTATAATGTTAATATCTATCTGACACTTTTCATTGTTTATGAACTGATTGTGCTCTGTAGTGCAAACTGAGAAAACGCTATGAGAAACCTTGTATCTTACCTTGTCTGTTTGAAAGTTTAAAAATGCAACCAAAACCCTAATATAGTTAACTGCACTATAATTTTTTGATTGATCAAATCAGAGCCTACTATGTGTTTTTGAAGCGTGTACTTGAACAACATGTATTTCTTTGGTTTCTCTTGTTCTTGCTGTTTTCTCATTAGGATGCTTAAGGATTTTGACTGAACTGGTGGGAGCAAATGTAACTAGGAACTGGAAATGTCCCCAGTCAAGGTTTTCTTGTCACTGAAAAAGACCTTGGCTTCACCTTTCAAAATCCGGTGGACAGCAATCTAGAGTGAAATTGTTCTGCTGAAATTGACTGGAACTTAGGTACTCCAGGCTACTGGAAGGACATCTTATTATTAATCCTGCATTAATGAAGACATTGGATTCAGGGCATGATCCAGAGCCCATTGTAGTCAATGGGAGTCTTTTTCCATTGACTTCAGCAGGGTTTGGATCAGGCCTTTACTTCCTGAAATGAATTGAGTCCCAGAGGAAGTCTGCTATAAGCAAGTGGCATCCTTTCCTGAGATCTTTGAAGATGCTGAAGACACCAGTGTACTCATACTTTGCTCATGAGTATGGCTATGTGTACAGCTCATTTCTCATGGGGAATCCCCAGTGTATCTTTAAAGTAAAAAAAAAAAAACTTAAAGTCTAAGCATTGCCAGTAGCATTCAAAATAGTTTGTCTAGAAAGCAGGGCTTCATATTCATATCATAAATTGATAAATTATGTGAAACAATGTAGATAAATTTCTGAGTATGTCTTAGTTCCCTAGGGGAAAGGTCGAATTTAAGTTTAAAACTCCCAGAAGTCTAGCATGTAAATCCTTAAAATTCAGAAATAAAAAAGCAATATCACTAGAGACTTCATTTTGTGTGACAATGGCTGTAATGAAAACTAATACTACCAACACAAAGTCATTGATTATTCCATTGGAGTGACCATTTTCAAAATTTCTGTTTCTATAAAAGGGATCTAAATATGCTACAAAATGGAAAGAAATTAAAGTATTTCTTTAAAAAGAACAAACAGTAGGGGGTTACAAAGTTCATGTTTTGTTGTTGTTGTTTTTCTTAAATAAGTTTGAATTATTTTTTTTAATTAAAGAGCAAGTAGAAGAAATTTAAATCCTTCCCTTCCTCTTGAACCTGTGTACTTTCCAAGGAAAAGTTCTATTTCAAGTCATGTAAATGTCTGAAATCCTGAAGGCCTGAAAGCACAGTCTGAGCAATGACTTCAAGGCTTTTGGCTTCATAGGCTTGATAAGTTATGTGATGTAGGTACATAGACATCTGCAGGACTGTCTCTGAGCTAGCTGCTCAAGATTTCCTTTACAGATAGCAACTTTGTAGCAGAAAACTTATGCTCATGTGGCTGTTTGAAGTCTGTCTGATGAACTATGCCTCAAAACTACCTCTGTCTCTCCACTCATTATGAAAGGAATAAATATGATAACTCAAAATACATGCATAAATTCCCATGTATGCTTTGCTTTGCCTTTCTTCAGATGCAAACTGAGAACCTTAAAAGCCTTGTGATCAGGACTAACAAAAAGCCTGCAGTCCAGGCTAGAGCTTCAAGACTGCAGTGGCTGAGAAAGCCTTTTGGCTTCCAGAAATCATTGTTGTAACATTGAGAGGACCAGGACACAGCCAATTGCAAATTCCACAGCTCTAAAACAAATTATTTGCAAGGAAAGAAGAGGGAGCCTGAAAGATTTCTGTCAGATATTCAGAGGCATCTCAAGTCCAGACACTCCTGATACCTTCTATTTTTTCTCTTTCCACATGAGGGTGTTCGTATCTTCCATTTCTGTCTGGCAGCCTAAAGTTTCAGTCAAAAATTGTCATATTTTTAACAGAGAATTCTGTCCTCCTTTCCTAGGCATAATAAGATGTCTCTGAAAGTTTTGTTTTACCTGGAACGTACACAGAGACTTATCTGTAGTATATGCATAATATTTGACAAAACTAATAATTTCTAGTGAAAAAATAGTATGTGGCAGGTTGTTGGTGCTTCTGAGGCTGTTCCATCCTCTACAATAATTCCGTAAAGGTACAGTCCACTGTCTGACAGTAACTGATCTTAAATGGAAATGGAGCTGCTTGAAAAAACCTTTTCTGGAAATATGATATAGTGGAACTTCGTAAGAATTCTTGCTTTTACATCTAATCCAAATTTCTTTTCCCATTACAAATTGAATGCATTAGTCTTGTTAGTTAAGACAAATTTTACAGGAAAATTTATAGTCAATGCATTGTAATTTGGATCATTGTTTCACCTGATAATTTGTTTTCTTAGGAAAATGTTACATTTCTTTTTAGATTACTGTTGTCGTAGTTCATGTCTTGCTCGATTGGTGTGACCTTTTTTGATACCATTTATGCAGTTTACAATGTTGTTTACGTCAAAAATTATCTTTCAACACTGGAAAGGTACATTATTAAGTTTTGAAAGTTATATTTTGTGGAACAGATTGGAATGACTATCATTTGTAATGCAACCAAACCATAAATCTGCATATGTAAATTGGAAATATGGTCTTGAGATTGACTTTGGGCTACCAGTTTTTGAAGGTTACACTTATACTGTATAGTTTCCTAATAAATGCTGCACTCACTTGTTCTTTTATAGACTTTTCAGTTTATTATTTTCCTATTATTAGTTCTTAGACTTCATGCAGGAACATTAATTGAAACTACTCTAATGAAATTTTTTTCCTCACTTGTAAGAGAATGTTGATGATATGCCTCTTTATATTCCTGAAAAAAATACTATGATAACACTACCAAAAAGTTTTGGAATTTTTTCCTTCATATTGTGTAAATTACTTCTGTCGTCTATGTTATTAGATTTTATTTCAGTAAAGATGAGCTTACAAACTGTGAAGGATGCACACTATAGACCTTTCAACAGCTTTGGAAGAAAAGTCATACAAGGAAAATCTGTGTGCAAGTATGAATGGGATTTGGAGGATCAGCAGTGTGAGTGACTGATGTTACTTACAAAAGAAGGACTGTATTTAGTTTTATGATCATGAGTTGCATCTTCAGCTTGAAAAAGAATCCACATATATGTGATAATTCAAAGTGACCAAACTACAGGGATGTCAATAAACTTCCTTTTGTCTACCTAATTTTTTTTTCCTTTTCTTCTGCTTTGAAATAACACACAAATATGAAGTGCAAGTATTCAGTCAAATATACCACTGTGGTGTGGTAAATTGCATGCTGTCCCAGCTCAGACAGTGTGTTCTGCGGAAACTTTGTATGTTACCTCTAGAACTTCATGTGGTCTACAAAGCAACTAAGAGTTGCTGCTGTCTTTAAAATATTTTATGTTATGTCAGCTGTGTAGATATCTATGAAATTATCACTGTCTCAAATATATTTTATTGCTAGTTAATTTAGAAAATTAATCAAATTATGGGGAATTGAATGTCTATGCAGGTTTGTTTTCTCATTGATAAAGGTTTATTTATGATAATAACTCAAAAGCATACAGAAAAATAATTCATCCTTTCATATACAAAAAGAAAAGTGGGTGCTGATATGAAAATTAATTACTTAAATAAGTATTACATATAGGGATATTGAGTGAAACGTTGGCAAACAGTACTGATTACTTCGTACTGCATCTAATGATTGAAATAAGGCTATAAAACAATCTATTACTGTGGAGAGACATCTGATTATGAGAGTAATAATGTTGTTATTGTACAAAAGCAACGCATGTTAAGAGAGAAATCATTTCAAGGCCCCTAAACCTAAGATTTTACACACAGAAAGCAAAATAAGCATTTTGATTCACAGCTGATCGATAGTCTCAGATAGATTTATGTCACTGGAAATCAGTTTCATTGCTTAGAGTTGGTATATCCCAGAGTACTAGCATGTAGGAATCTTGAGTCTTGAGAGCTTGAAAAAAAGTCTCACTTTCCATACTCACCTATGCAAGGAAAAATTACTGTTTCTGAACTGAGCTGTGGAAACGTGCTACACGCAGACACACACTCAGACATCCTCTTTCATACACATTTGAAATATTCGCTGTTTTGACGACTCAGTTTCGGTACTTCTGGTGTGCTTTATTTTTGAGAAAATTTTTTGAAAGTTGTTCTATGAATTATAGGAATAGCAAATAGAGATCTGATTTTGGTATGTGTAAAAATAAGATGCAGAAATAGCTTCAGTTTCTTTAGCATGCGGTCCCAAAAACACATCTCTGTGGTGGTACAGTCTCTAAGATGATCTGTAAAAGATGTTTATTCAGCCTGGCAACATGCACTATTGGCCCTGTTAAATCTTGCCCATGCAAGCGGATCAGAACTACAGTGGATCAACCACTACCTCTATTTTGATAGGCACACAGACCTGTATGTTTCAAAAGCGTCACTATGCATAAAAACTGCATCCTTTGCATGGCTGTGGTGGGCCTCTCCTGTCACTCCTCTAATTAGTGAAACTCTCCAAATGAAATATTTTATAATTACTTTCTTCCATATCTTTTATAAATTGTTATCACTCACTTATAAATTCTGGAGCTGAAGTTGTGCATTGTTGTCAACTGCTACAAACTGCAAAATGAAGTTGAAAATTGTAAATTTCATATAAATATGATGTTGAAGACAATTACTGCAACTACTAATTTAAATTTCAAATTACCTGGTGTCAGTATTCGACTATCACTTAATCTCCCAGACTAGCACTGAAGGTGATGACATTAGTTTTCGTTTTGCTTTTGTGGGGTTTTTTTGGTTGGTTGGTTGGTTTTGTTTGTTTTTCCGTTTGTTTGGTTGTTTTTTTTATAGAGAATACCCTGCCCTTATATTTTTTTAGGCTATATGAGCTTTGAAACAAAAAATTATGTACAGTAGTTTAGCTTTAGAGTGACAGACTAGAATATTTTCATTTCAGTCTGTGCAGCACTAAAATTCTAAACCCCGAGCTTCTGATGTTTAGAAAAGAGGGAGGTTTTTGATAAATTACTTAATTTTGAATCCACTTCTACATAACATACTGAAAATAAAGGACATAATTTTGTAAAGAAATCTCACAGGTGAGCTATCAAACTCATATTTTGCTTTCTGTCTTTCATAAACTCATCAGGTTAAAAAGACATACAGGTTTCAACAAGATTCCTTTATTTTGTCAGGTACTCAACTGTTTGTAAGTGTGTTCTTCTTAAATTTCATTTTTGTACTTTACGGCACTATCTCTTCCAGGTTTCTGATTTGTTTATATTCCAGGAGTGACCCAGAGGAAAAATAGCAAGATGGATATGATATTGCATATTAATTGCCAGAGCTCTAAGAATAAAGCATAGGTGTTTCTATTGTTATAGGAAATAAGAATACATCCTTTTGGCTTGTGGAAATGTTCAAAATATTGTATGCTTTCACAGTACCAGGTGGTTTCTAGTTACTAAGGCCCTTGCCTGGAAGACTGCTTTAGTCACTGACAAACATCCTATTTGCATTTAAATGGCTCTCAGATGTACCTAATAGCTTCACAATACACTGTTAGTAGGGACACAATTGTATAGTCCAATTCTATGCAGTAGCTTCATTGAAGTAACCACTAGCCTGTTGTCTGTATAGAAAATTAACATTTTAGATTGGGTAAGTGTATGTGGCTGTTGTGTAGTGACTAGCTAAACTACCTTTTACTTCATTCTTCAGAACAGGCTCCCCACACACACATACACACCATAAAAAAACTCTATCTTTAACATGACAGACTCTTTCAACTCTTTCATTATAATTTTCCCAAGGCTAATACAGTATTGAATGCAATGAAGTAAAATGAATTGCTTCCAAGTACTACAGGTACTGTGACAAAAAAACTCATTTTACTTAGAACAAAGAAAAAAAATCCATTTATTTATGTAAAGCTTTCATCATAGTACTGCCAATGCAGAGGCATAATTGCATTTCATCTAAAATTGAGTGAACTTTGGTTCGAATATAAATTCTATTTAGTGCAGATTAACTTCATAGAATAGATTGTACAAAACCTGCACTTTGCTTCAAAGGCAACAGCTTTGCTGTGTTGCTTGTGAATCCTGTGTTAGCAAAAATTTGTTTGGAGAATATGTGTTACATAAAAATATAGATATTTGAAAGTTTAGGCAACTGTGTAATCCCAAAACTTGCACACTGCTCATCACTGACATACAGAAACTTTTCTTTGAATATTTTTTAAAGAATATGCTTCTGGATTTGACTATTCTAAGATCAAACGGCCAAAGAGAATTTTCTCTGATTTCTCTAATTTAATGAAGGCGGTAAGGTGGCTATTAAGAGATTATGTGACTCTATCTCCATCATATTCATTCAAAGGCAATCCTTAGAACTTTTCTATGTACAGCAATTTCATTTGTTTACAAATTTACTGTAAGATTTTTAAAAGTATTTAATTTTATACTTGGAATTCATAAAAATAAGAAAAACACTAACTCCTTATAGTTCCATTATGCCAACTAATGGCATGCACTATTAATTTCTGCAAGCTCTTTCTTTTTAATTTCTGTTTCAGTGATAAACCAAAGTATCTATCTATACTGCTATAGCAAACATAAGTATTGTTGCTGTAGAACAATTGCAATGTCAGCAAACAGCAGTGTCACACTGTCATCATCTCAAATCTAATTCAGTGACAGGTGTTATACATGGATTTTATGAACTGTCAGATGAGGTATGTACTGATGTTAAAGGAAATGTAAGATGGGCTGTTAGTTGTTTGCACAAAATATATTGAGTTACTTTATGCACTTTTTGTAGGTTAGGGGTTTAGTCCACAAAAAGAGGAGCTTTTCTGGGACAAAACCTTAGTCCCACTGAAGTCAATGTTAAAAGGTTTACTGAACAGAACAGGCTACATTTCACCTGTGATATTTACACTCAATGTAAGCCAAATTAGTGACTAAACTAAAAGTTAGTGGCAGCTCTCCTGCATCGCTCTGTTTGTTTGAAAGTGATAGTGGCAAAATTCACCAGATATAACTGCAGGCAGTTAGGACGGGACTCATTTTCTGACTGAGTGAGTATTAATCATATTCTGGATCAGGAAAACCAGCTGCTAGAATTTCCACCACCCACACTTTTAAAAGAAATATGTAACTTTGCTAAGGCACAGTATTATTATATAACTGGTGGCAGGAGTCGTATAGATGGGAGTTCACATTAAAAAAGATGGAGGCCTGATGACAACTGAGAGTGATAGGAATTTTTCTCTCTGACTTCAGTATGATTCTGGAATGAAATGCTGGCTCTACCTATAGCTTATCACATCTGGTTTTGCTCAGTTCCCCTTTTAGTCAGCAGGGCATAGGCCTCTCTAGAGAGTGATTCATTACATCCAAAGTCAAGTGTGAAGTATGTGATGGGTGATTCACCTGAATTATTTCTTTTCATGCATTTGCAGGGGAATGAAAAACATGACTAATACAGGGAAGTCAAATATCCAAATCTGTAATGAATCTTTTAAATGAAATCTTCAAAATACCATCTTGAAAATCTTACCATGACTAAATATAACAGGAAAAATAAGTTTAAATTTAGTTTCAAGACCCACAGCCAAGTTATGCTCGTTTTCTAGCTGAGCAGGAGAGAAGGATGAAAACAGTTTTCCTTGTTAATTCTTGTATCCTATATAAGGTGATTCCTACAGTGCATGTTGTTTTCTCTTCCAGTCGCATTTTTAAAGCCATCTGTATAAACAGGAAATATCAAGGGCAGAACTCCATTGGTGTCTGACAGCCAAACTGGGCAGGCATATGCTCTATATTGCTGGAGGAATATAAAAGCAGGTATTACCCCTCCCTGCTGTCTGGCAAGTGAACAGATCTAAGAACCTACATAAAGATATTGTTTACCCAACATATTAGTATGACTCGCTTGGTTTTAATAAAAAACTACTTTTGAAATCAGTATTGTGATGTCTTCCTTCAGGGATATATACTTTTGCAGCAATGCTGCAGTAGAAAATATCTGAAATTGATCCTGATTTGAATAAATAATGTCAGAATCTGTAAAGGCTACATTTAATTTCAAGTGCTATTGCTATTGCAAAGTGCCCTGCCCAGGGAAAGCAGAAGACGACCTAGTAGGTAATGAATATATATGGTGAGTAAATAGAGAAAAGGAACTGTAGACCCCCAGATCCAGGTTCCACATCAAGAAAGTCCAGCAGTGCAAGCTTAGTGTCTGCCTTTAATCTGCATGCACTTTTGGCAAGGCAGTGTACTTAGGGGACATTCAGGGCAGCAAAGCATCTTATCTCTTGGGAAATTCAAGCAAAGAAAAGTATTCACTGGAGTTGTCCTCCTGAAAAAGAACTGAAATGAAACAATCCTTTCCACGTTAGACTCGCTTCCTGCTGAAGGCAATGGAGATATCTGAAAATTTGTACAGGAATGTTTGCTTCTATATTTTTAAGGTTGTAAAGCATATCTGGGAAACCCCCGAAACTTCTCCTGAAAAATCTTTACCAAAACTAAGTCTTGACCTTCACCCTGAATTGCCTAGACAAGAATAGAAATCTACCATCGGGGTGTGTGTGTGTGTGTATGTTTGGTTGGTTGGCTGATTGTTTGGTTGATTTTGTTTGGTGTTTTTGTGGGGTTTGGTTGGGTTTTTTTTTCCCCAGATGATTAGTTCATTCCACACTACCTGAGCCATTAGTTTAATATTTATAAATTTTAGAGAGTTTTGAGAGTTACCTGGTAAGGAGCAGCTACACACTAAATGTTAACAGAACCTCCATGGGTAGCTTAATTATCACAGAATCATAGAATGGTTAGGGCTGGAAATGACCTTAAAGACCATCTATTTCCAACCCTCTTTAAGTCAAAGAATATAAAACGCAATTTTATCTTTAAAGGTTAAAAGAAATATCAAATTAATGGAAGATAATGGTTGCTATCTCAGCTTTACTTTCAACATTTATTAATGACTAACAAAATGAAAGCTAAAGTTCATATCTTCCTCATTATGGTCTACAAAAGCACACTTCTGATAATTTTATATCAATTTATCTCTCTACAGAAAAAAATATTGCAACATAGATTGTGATGAAAAGAACCAATACATACCAAACATATTTGAGATGTCAAATTTTTTTGAAGTAATGACTGTAGCAAGCACAGATTTATAGATCACTCAGTACTGTGTGATATTTTGCCTCTTATTCATACCATAAAATGTAAGCAACTGAAAATCCTGATAAAGTAACTGGGTAAAGAGCTGATTTGCAATTTAAAAACTGTAAAAAAAGGCATCCTTGGCACTACTTGGCATTGATACTAAACTAAACCAAGGAAATGCATTACAGCCACTACTCCTGAATATGGCTATTGAAGAAGTGGCACAATCACCATGAAAATTCTCAAATTGGACTAAATTTAAGGTGTTTGAAAAAGTTTTTGGCTAGGCTTATGTTTTAGTTGATGTACACAGAAATAACAGAGTCAACAGTTTGTATCCCAGCAGGGCTAGAGTAATATACTCAAAGAGTGCAATACACTAAATTTTGCAATACAGTGGGCAAAGTAGAATAAGCAGGGAAAGCTATTTCCCAGTTAGGGAAGACCTGTGAATGACATGAATTACAATCAAGGAAGGAAAAAATATGTCCTTGTACAAGTCTGTACCAAGTGCGTACCAAGAGTGAAGTGATTTCTGGGGCTGTGACCCTGCCACTGTATAGCAAAGCAACTACTTTGTTGAAGAAGAGAGAAATATCAGGAGTTGGGCAATTACTGCTAGGGTTCAGAGGAGCAGCAGTAGATCTTGGCTGGTGTCCCATACTCTTCTGAGCAGCAAGCTTGGATCTACAGGGCCTTTATTACTCTTCAGGCCCTTTCATGCTCAGCCTCTCACTTTTAAGGCAGGAAAATTCAGTTCTGCTTTTATGATCTCATTGCCACTTTCCTTCCTAGAAAGAGACTGGCAAATTGTGAGAGCAACAAAGGTATTTTGAGATAGCTAAATCCATTGAGCTTTTATAAAAATTTACTAAATAGCAAGCTCCCTGCCATGTCTGCTCTCTATAAATTAGATTTTTTTGTTTTAAAATGTATTTGCCTGGTATGCCAGTCTTCTACATTTCTTTGCTAATAAAATGTCTGTCATTCTTTAATCCTTTAATCTCAAGCATATAAAAAAGAAAGAAAAATACCCACTAGTCATATTTTTCTATTTTGAATCAAGTTAGTAATGCAGTGTTATCATCTGAACCTATTAATTTAATTTTTATTATGTCAGCCCATTTGAATTTGGTTTTTTTCATTACTGGTTTTTCCTATTCATCAGCCAGTCTTTTGTAAATTTTGGCAATTTCTGCTAACCAGTAGAACAATATCACATGTTTTTCTATACTGAAGAAAGAACTCTGTCACTATATGAAGTATAAAAAGGTATGACTGGTGTGTAAATTAACCAACAGCAGACCACAGGCTAATCCATTTATTCATTCAAGTACCATTTTCTTCTGGACTTGTTTTGCATCAAAAGCAATTGCTACTGTCTTATATAATTGAAAGACTAAATCTTTTTGCTTTATAACATTATTCACTAAATCCAAAACCTCTTTCAAAGTTGAAGAATGGTTTCACTTGTTTTAAGGAGTCAGTTCTCAGCAGAATTTAATATGTATGTATGTGCATAGCTACAGAATTTCTTTGTTGCCATTGTCATAGTTACTGCTTCAGTGAGATACATGTCTGGGTACAGTTCTGCGGTCTGGAGAGAAACCTAAGAAAACCCTGTGCATATCTGGTAACTGTGAATTTATGGAAAGTCCTTTCAGTAAAATGGACACACCAAAAGTGTTATTCTGAATTCACTTGCATGTAAAAAATTGCATCTGTGTAAAACTGGAATTTAAAAAATCATCCACAGTTATCAACTAAATAAATGGCTTGAGATCTGAAACATGATGAGCAAACTTTTTGTAATCTAAAGCAACAATTCCTGAAAGAAATCCACATACTTGAATAAAATAAACATGGAATCCAGGCAATAGAATCCTGGGCAGGTTGGCTTCCTTTAAGGTTCGTTATTTGTTTTCTTTTTGATATTATGTGGTCATGCTAGAGTAATCAAAAACTGCAAGGAGTTAATACAATGTGTTTATTGTCATCTTGATGGAAAGATTTTATGAGACGTCTGTGCATCAATAAACCTCCCCGTTGTTAATCATTTGAAGCTATTGTCTTCATGACAGTAACATGCAATACTGAGCTACATTATTAAACCCCATTTTAATACTTGGCTTGTTATGCCTCCCACCAAGGATTTTAAGATAGCCTTTGCCGTCTGAAAGGAAACAATTTTTTAGTGGCAGATTTGCCAAGGACATTACAGGGCTTCCTGGAATGCTTTCAAGGAAATGTCAATTTGATCAATACTGAAGGAGTTCAAAGCTCTATAAAAATAAGGCAGAGTAGGACAAAGCACACACGACATGAAATAGAAAAAGCTGAAGTTTCAAGAACAAATTCTCTTGTGATATATATCTTCATATGTGTAAATTTACAGGTTGAATGCAGGAAATGTGTGAGGTAGATTAAATTAGCTAAATTTATGTGCACTAAGACTGTCATAAACCTCTTAACACCCTACTCCACGAAGAATAAATTCAAGCACCACGTGTAAATAAATCTACTACTAGCATCATTGACCTAATTTATTCATTTATAGTCACACATGCAAACAAGATTAAAAGCAGAAGCAAAAGCAAGGCAAATATTATATAACGAATCAAAAAGTCCAGCTTAGACAACACACATTCTGGATGACTAGAATTCTGTGAGATGATCTTACAATTTTTTTCTGACAATTTTATAGCAATTTTGATCTAAATTGACTCAAACAGGTAGTTTACACCTATTATTGACCAATGTTCAGGGTAGGTGTTGAGAAGTGTCATAGAATCTGAGAATGTATGGGCTAATACCTGGGCCAGAAGTTACTATAGTTCTAGTTAACTGAAATGCAATTCATCACTTGTAAGAAATACAACCGGACACTGAATTAAAGCCTGTGATGTTTCATAACTTGCATGTTTTCAATGAAATCCTAAAAGTCTTTGAAAAATAAATTGCCTTAGTGTTTTTCCTGTTTTAAAATTTAAAATTAGTGAAGACAAAAAGCATCTAGTTGTGTTCTAGATGAACCAACAAAACTATCAAAGGTTCCTCCCCCAAAAGGTCAAACATTAATAGACAATATTAAAAAGGTTTAAGCAACTTGTTCTCTGTCAAGAAATATGTTTTTCTATTTTCTTAAACCATTCAGGATGAGAAAGAACATTTCACAGAAAATAAAAGCAATGACATATGATCTAGAAGAAGGAAAACAAAAATTATTAATGAAAATAGGCTAAACAAACTTCTTAAATCATAGTGTTAATCATCCAAGGATTTTGAAATGCATATTTTACAGGAGTATAATGTCAAATTTTAAAATGAGAGAAGTAATACAGATCCACTCCTTCGTAACTTAGTATTGTTTGTCAAAGGGAGCTGTAATATAGATTGGCTAGGCTGTTAGTCATATGGCATGCCCCAGTACATAAGCACGTACAGGACCAAGACCTATATAACTAATCTCATTGCAGCATCATATGTCAAGCAAAAAATGAAGAACTTCTATTTGGATTTTTCTGGACACCTTTGCAAAAAATCTTTAATTTGTCACAAGAGTCTCTTCTAAAGATATATATACATACTCATGCTGATGTTTTCATACCACCTCTCAGGTTGTGAGAAGTGTGACACTTCTGTACAAGACATAATTGTTTCCCCTAAGATTGAAGGGTTTTAGTGGAATTGATCTGTCACCCTGTGTGTGCTTTAGATATGAAATGCCTTATCCCATCATCCTGTGGGCCAGTAAAGTGCGCTTGCATTTGCCTGGCAAAAGGTTTGTTAAAATTCTAGTGTTGCCTTACCTTTTGAGAACAGCTGGCTCATAAAAGTTGCATATTGAATTGCTTGAGCTCATTCATATTTCAGAATATATTTATATCTGTCAGTGAGCAGTTTTATAACATCCCTCTTATATTTTACATCAACAGTATTAACTACAACTTATGTTGTTCATTTGCTATTAAAAGGAACAGATGGTGCACTAAGTTGTTTCTTCTTCAACATAAAGCATGCACTCAGTTGGCATTAAAATTTGTTTCGGCTCTGAAAAGGGATTTCTGTGAAATATACTTTGTGGATTACATGTTTATTGTTTCTCAATGATTCTTGGATGAAATAATCTGCTGTTTAGAAGTTACAAAGTGGGTTTTCCAACTGCTTACAAGTTTGGGTGGTTTGTGAAAATAAAGCTGGTTTTAATGTTACCAGAATCCACAAATGAAAAAGGCTTTGCAATGATGATTTGATCTTAAAGGTCTTTTCTAGCGCAGCTGATTCTATGAGTCTATGATTTAGGTACCAATTTTGTTCATGGAATACAGTCACGTACAGATTCTAACTCAGTCCCCAGATTTACTAGCCTTACCAAAAAGGAGGACCAAAATATGTAAACCAGAAAATTACTAACCCTTCTCTTAGACCAGCCAGATAAACTCTTGAATTATTTCTGTCAGCTTAATGGAGTCCACATCAGTCTGCAGCTAGTGCTTGCTTAGGAAGCATCTAATACTCAGGCAGATCATGTGTCTTTGGCTGATCTGGCAGATGAAGTTTCCTTTCTGCCCAGACAGTACAGGTTATTATGAAAAACTGTGGTCTCTCATGGCCACCTGTGTCAGGGCTATTTTCTGAGGTTTCTGTTTTGATTGCACAGCTTTGATTAGTCTTTTCATGTAATGCAACAGGAGTTGCTACACTCAAATCACAGTATAGAAGCACTGAGGGCACAGAGACTGCAAGAGGCAATGGATACCTTACTGCTGTAAGAGCTTATCTATCTCACTGGTTTGCTCCTCTTGTGAAAGAGGTATGCTGAGAAAAGATATGTACAAAATTGCTGAAAAAAATATTTGTTCATACTTTTTTTTAATTGATGCTTTTTATTTTATTTGTACTCTGACAAATCAGTATTAAGAAATTATTTTCTCTCTGTTGGGATGCAACACTGCAAAAATTTTCCTAGTTAGTTGTCCTGTGTAAACTTTAAAAACACAGGGATAGATGCATTCTACCATCTTTAAAACAACCACTACACAAGTTCTCCTTTCCAAATAACAGCATAAGACTTCTCTGACCATGGTTCAGGAAACTGAAAAAGTCATACAGCATTTAGTGTTTTATAAAGGATAACAGAGACACCTAATGGCAAAGAAAGAGAACAAAATATTCCTTTTAGGGAAATTCCTGGTAATGTGAAATATGTGGGAAAGAAAATATTCCTTTCGGTATTCTAGTCTGGTTGTAATGTAGATGGATACAGAAAGAATATGAATTTATGCATTTGACAATAGTTGGTGATAGCTTTTAACTGGTTATTTCTTTGGTTCAATGTTCTCACCTCCAAATAATTAATTTTTATTTAAAAATTATTTTTTTGTCTTCTATACAAATATTTTTGCAAAAATGCTTGGTTAGTGGTGAAAAGAAAATATTTTTTAATCTATTTTAAAATACCATTCAATCAAAATATAGTGCTTTGTCAAAACTACAGCTGCATTGAATTGGATTTTTGATACAAGCTCAAATAGTTAGGAAGATATGAAGGGACTTGTTCTGAGGATTTTCTTACAGAGCAAAGTAAACATTTGAAAGGGCAGCGCCTGTCTCCTCCTTCTTCTTCCTAAACCTGTGGTGGAAGTGCAAATCACAAGACAACTGACAATCAGGTTCCACTTTTTCATTAGCAGGCAAAGATCAACTTCAAACAAGCATTTCAAATTCACATATAAACCAGATACAGGCAGTGCATGAAACTCTGTGCATTTGGAATAGCTGTCTCTTTAAGTAAATGTTACTATGCTGGCATCAACAGGGAGCTCACCAGAATCACAGTGATATGTGGAGCTGAAATGTTGAAATAATGTGGTCCCTGGGTACAACAGGGAGAACAGAAATGGGCAAAGACTAGTCCACAGCCTTTAAAAAAATCCCACGGAATTACAGACTTGCATAAAACATGATGAACTCTGTAAGAGAAAGAAGTTCATGGGCAGTCTTCAATGTGTTTAAGATACCAGGTTGCACAAGAGAAATAAAACACATGGTTGGCTGCTACTGTTTCTCCTATTGATCAAGAAAGGAGCAAGGGTGAGTGTGAGGTCTTGTCCTCTGTGCTCAAGCATAGCGACTGCAAAGAGTCAGAAATTAGCAGATTATTGCAAAGTATTCATACCAGCAATGAAAGAAAAGTGGGACTCTTTTCTGCTCATCTCTTTGCCCCGGGAATGTCTGGGCACTCCTTAATCAGGATGGATTGTAGGATTATGATACAGCCTGAAGTGAAAGTGCCAGCCCCAGTTACAAAATCTTTTAAGACATCCATAAAACTGTGTAGTTTTGCTATAATTCTTTGCTGGATTTCTTTGCTAGGCTAATTGTTGTAGCATACTACTGACCACACCTATTAGACTGGTTTGGAAAATGATCAGGTTTTGTGACTCATGTAAGGAAGTGTTTAAGAGGTTGTTCATTTCAAAAAGCTGCAGAATCTTTACCTTTTTTTTGTAATCACCTTTCTAAACATAATCTTCTAATTAAAAATATTCATTGTTAACTAGTTATGTTTTCCTACTGTATCCTAGCCACATAAAAAGAGAGAGGAGGAGGATGTCTAAAGTAAAATAAAGAATCACATTTCCTTTTTCCTCTCTCTCACTAGTAAAAGTCAAAAAGGCCTCACTGATATATACGTCAAAATTATGTATGGAAATTAAAAATCAATTTTCTTTCTCACTGAACAACTCCCATTCAAAATGGTATTTCTAAACTTTTCCTGGGTGTTCTCATCCGCACTAATCCCTGTATTATGTTTTCATATAAACACGCTGTGTCGTGGAAGTGCCTTTTTACCTCTTTTTAATTTTTGTGTCAGCAGATATAAACCTGTTTTGTCTGACATAGGGAAAAGTGAGCTCATCACCCAACATATATTTATAAAAACAAAGGGGCTTAACATAGAAAATATGTTTCAATTTTTAAATGTCATATTCCTTTAAAGATAATTTTCTTTATCATGAAATTTACTAGTGACAAAATACATTTATAGTGAAGCAACTCATGGGTTGATGTGCTTTTTATATCTCTCTCCTTTGAAGAGAGAGACAATAGACAAATCTACCCCAGTCTGAAGCTCTGTGCTTGTTTTGACCAAGACTTAAAATGCCTCCTCCTTACAATGAGCTTCAAATCTCCAGTTTACCAATATAAATTTTTAATCTAAGTTATACAAAGTTATCAAGTCCTATTTTGTCGTCGCGTGGAAACACTTGTGTCAAGAAGCAACAAGTGTTTCAAATAAAAATTTGAACAGGGAACCTTGCTTGCACAAATGCTAAAAATTACTTGGTTTCAGACTTAGTAATCTGCATGCTGTAAACCCACTGGAACCCAGAGGTGTCTATTGACTTAATCCTAACCTCATCTCTAGCTTTAATCACAGCCATGCAGCCCCTGACAGACCAACACAGAGCTAGCTGCAGACGCTTATATCAAATTTATACAAGTGCTCACACTATAAATAGCTAAAGCTCTAAATTTTCAGAAGACTGGAACAGTCTTCCTATACCCAATGCCAATTCCAGAAAGCAAAAGAAAATTAAACCAGATTTTCCCAATAGCCTGTTTGATTTCTCTTGGAGGCAGTAGTCAAAGCTGTGGCTCACTCGGCTCTGAAAGTGCGAGAAAATGAGCCATCCTTAGCAGACTCAGAACAGATTAGGAAAGGTGTCAACTATAGGAGTGTACTCAAAGCTAGCCACCCTTGATAGCCCCAGACACCACCATTAGACCAGGTTTTCCACCCCTTGATGGAGGCAGCACTAATTCTGCACTGGTCAGTCTCTCTGTACACAACCCTTAGTTTACAGTTCTTTGCTAACCTGAACAATGCTCCCAACACTAATCTTAGCTTTAAATACACCCAGGAGTCATTAGCAGTTCCATAGCAACACAAAGCAAGTAGATCTCTGCTGATGTATGCACTAGTACTATAATGGTGACCTTTAGAGAATGCAAGCATACCCTTCAGTAATTTGAACCAGAATCCGCTTCGGTAATATTTTTGCTGAACTCAAAGCTAATTTTAGGCTTTTCCTCGTAAGTACCAGTCTCACAATAAACATATATGCCCTATGTTCAAATATTTGCATTAGCATTGTTTTTTTCTAGATCTGTTCTCTTGATGAAAGGTCACTTTATACAGAGGTCTGCAAAAATTAATGACAAACTTTAACCTTCTTTATTATATATTATTTATACAAGAGAAAAACAAGCGCATGTCTTGTATGTGTGGGTTGTTATATTTTCAGTCCTTATATTTTGTATGCTCAAAACTAAATTTGGTAGCTAAATTATGACATGACAGACCAGAGTTTCATTTCTAAATGACTATGGCAACTGCAGCTGAGATCTGCATTAAGCATGGACAGAAAATGTGAAATAGAAAGGAAAAGTGAACATGATTACCATTATATTACGTTTTTCCTTACCAACTGAAGCAAAATAAAGATCCATGTTCATCGGCAGGGGGAACACTTGAGCACAGGTGACGGACATTGGCAAACAACATTGCCTACATTTACACTGAAAGTCTTAGTTGACATTTCCAGAATTGTCCTCCTCAACTTAATTGACTGTAAAGACCATACACTGCATGAAAAGACCTGAAAACTAATTTTCTGAGGCAATTTCAGACCACTGCCACTGTAAGCAGAAGTGCGGAACAGATGAAAGCTTTCCACTCTAAAGAAAGTTGGTGTAAATCTGAAATTAATATTGCAACAGTATTTTATGCTGCCAGAGGTTAAATTATAACATAGATATTTAATTAAGACTGATTTGTTTTTTAGAATTAGTTTTCATTAGAATTAGTGTTCTTTAGAATTGTGGTGAAAGTATGACCTTCCTTAAACTTTTGCAATCAGTAGCTGAATTATTACCTTGCTAAATAAATAGGCAGTTTTCCATTTCCTCCTTGTCCCAGGGTGGAAGGCAACAAGATTAAACCTATCTCAGCTTTAAATTCTCTGCTTCTAACCACCAGGGGGGCTCACATAATCTTTGAAAGTGAAATGTAGAGAGCTTAGCTGATGACAGAGAAGGTTTAGTGAAAACAAGGATATTCACACCCCACCATAAAGAAGAGAACATATTTTTTCTTCCTCACTACTAAAATTCTTCACGAAGCATTTATCACATACCAATGTATCAGATCCATATGGAAGTAGTGCTGGCATCTCATTAGACCTCACCTGGACTTGTATTTCTGTGCACCCTGTAGCTGCTGCATTGTTGGAACTACCAGTTACAGCCTATTTTGTGTCTGACTGGGTGTCACCACTGGAAGGAAGGGGAAACTCAGTAATTCTCCCCAGCCCCAAAAAGTGTTAAAGGATGCTTAAATATAGCTTATTTTTATATATGAGTCTAACAAAATACTGTCTAAAAGGAAGAGCTTTAATGATGAGGAAAGGATATTTTTCTATGAATCACTGAATATCTTTTACAAATATGTTGCAATATATTGCTGAATTGGGTGAATCTTGATCAACCAGAGGCCTCAAATACCTTTGAAGTTAGCACTGCTTTGAACAAGGAATTTGATTATGTGACTTTCAAAGGCACTTTCTATTTGTTCTGTGATAGGGGTTTAGGAAAACCAAGTGGCAAACATTACTTTTAGTGTTTCTGTTTGCCTTTAAGTTACCAAAATAGATTCCAGAACTTAGTGGAAGATGCTTGTGTAGGTAGGACAATAAATTTGCTGTACGAACTTGATGTAGAAAACCTGTGTGGCATTGCACAAATCTTGTAAATCTTAATTTCAGTTTTGCTGCGTGTGAGGTAGAGACAGCAGTCATCTCCTTTTCGTAGTGGTGATCATCCAGCATGGTTGTCTTTGTTTCAGCTGAAACAGAGTTAATTTTCTTCCTAGTAACAAGCGCAGTGCAGTGTTGTGACTTTACTCGGGGACTAAGACTGACAATGCAATGATGTATTAGTTGCTTCTTAGTAGCACTTACTCTGATCAAGGACTTTTCAGTCTCATGTTCTGCCAGTGAGGAGGGGCACAAGAAGCTGTGAGGGAGCGCAGCCAGGCCAGCTGATCCAAACTAGCCAAAGAGGTATTCCATACCACAGCACGTCATGCTCAGTATATAAACTGGGGGTTGTTACCTGGAAGGGACCGATTACTGCTTGATGATGAGCTGGGCATTGATCAATGGGTGGTAAGCAATTGTATGGTGCATCATCTGTTGGATTTTTTCTGGTGGGGTGGGATTTATTTCTTTCTCCCTCCTTTATTTCTTCTTCTTATTATTATTACTATTTTTATACTTTTATTTCAATTATTAAACTAATCTTAACCCATGGTTTTTTTCCTTTTTTCCTTTTTTCCTGTTCTCCTCCCCATCCCACAAAAAGGGAGACTGAGCAAGCAGCTGCATGGTGCTTATTCTGTTGTACTTAAACAATGACAATGAGGGTGAAAGTACTCAAAAGTGTAGTAAATACCAGCCTACCTGTAAATAAGCAATCTGGGGCCAAAATATGGCAGATCTCTGACACTGGATCTCTCCAATTGCTCCCTTTCTTTTGGGAAAAAGCAAAGCATGATCTAATGCATTTTCATTAAAACAGTGGCAAGACTGGGTTGATACTAGGGGAAATACTTTTTTTTCAGGAGGAACAAGTAATTAAGACAAAAGCTACCAAATACACAGGTAATTTTTTAAATTTTTGGTTGGGTGGTTTGTTTAGCAAACTGCTCAATACATCACCACAATTATTACTAGGCAGCTGAGATGGCTGTTGGGGGAGCCTTGAATACACTGCAGCTCCCACCTCTACTTTACAGATGTCATGTGCTGTCTGCAAATGACATGCTTTTGCAAAATCAGACATCCCTACCCTATCAGTTCATGTGCTGTCAGAGTAATGGCCATGGCATTCTCAATATTGTCAGCAATAACGCTCCATTGACAAAAAGAAAAGAATGAGGGCATCTGCAGCCCCAGGTCTGATAATATTTGCCTTTTTACCCTTCATAACATGGCATGTGATGTCTGTGGTTCTGTGTGCTGCCCTTTCTACAATCAAATGCTCTGGGGGAGCTTACATAATCTTCTGCACGACTGAGTAGGCACCGGTAAAGCCACCTTAATTGTTCCTACAAGTCAATCAAACCAATCTGAAATTTAAATTAGATTAGTTCTGGCATTTAAATCGTGATTTGCTATTGTAAAACCTTAAAAAAAAAAAAAAGAAAAAAGGTTAAAACCAGATCTCAATTCTACCATGACATTTCTTGTAGTAAGAGACACATGGGTAGGAAAACAACTGCAAATTTCATAGTTCTGTTATCTTCCTTCATTTTAATTGCCTATGGTATTTTTGTAAACTTCAAAGAAAAGGTAAAAATTTAGGCTGTTGACTTTATTCAGATGTGGTTTTGTTTTGGGTTTTTTGTTGTTTGGGGTTTTTTTTTTTAATGCCTAAGACTGAGGAGAGGAATGGCTTTTTTCTTAATTGTTTCTGATTCTGGAGAGCATGGTGGGTTGAAATCTAAGCAGTTTAATGTAGTAGAGCCTGATTTCAGATTTGGACAGCTCTGGCATTTTTCCCAGGGCTTGTAGGTGATTTTGTCATCAAGTCAGAAACTGGTACCGTACTTCTGGCACTGCATATGACATGTAGTGATAGGGCTCTTAAGCAGCAGGAGCCACACACCACCAGAGGGTGCCAATTACTTTCTTAATCCCTGAAATAATCTTGTCAGATAAGTGCGGCATTATTTACTGCGTGGACATGTTCAGAAGGTTGTGCTGGGCATTATACTGACAGCCAAAGGCTTCTGCATGACACTTCATGAGCATAAAGTCACGTGAGCCAAAACATGAGCACACAGCCCTGTGATTAAGGGCTGTGAGGCAAAGACCTCTGAGCTTGGTTGCAGAGACAGAATCGGGTGTGTGAATTGAATAAGGGGCTGCAAGAGCTGCTTTAAATCATATGATATTCTACAGCTGAGAAATCTGCAGGAAAATGGGTGACTAACAAGGTGTGAGGGCGCAGAGATGTGTTAGGAATGCTGTCCTTGCAGAGCAGGCAGAAAACTCCAAGTATAGCATTATAACTGTGCTATGTTCAGAGAATTTGGTCATCTTTGCAAATGCTGCTCTCTGCATGGGTGAAATTTAAAATAGTGTGATGGCAAGGAGGCTTCTTGTTACAGACAATGCACTTGATAAGGATCTTCCTTGACCTTTCCTGTCTTCTATTGCAGCTGTTCCCTTCTGCAAATGCTCCCAGTATAAACAGCCTTAGTGATTCCCTGAACCTCCAAAGAAGCCATTAATAGGAAAGATAGAGAAAGGATCCACTTTAGCTTAAAAAATTTCTAATACTCAAGCATAGTGAAAAATGCAGTGGTGGTCATATTTTAGTTGTTTTCTATTTTTTTTGGGTAGTAGGTTGACCTTGGCTGACTGCCAGATGCTCACCTAGCTTCAATCTCACTCCACCTACTCAACAAGATGGGTGGAAAATAGGATGGAAAAGCTTATGGGCTGACATAAAGACAGGAATACTGCTTACCGATTACTGTGATGGGCAAAACAGACTCACCTTGTGGAAAATTAATTTAATTTGTTGCTAACGAGGAATTTAGGTCAATGAAAAATAAAATAAAACAATTAAACACCTTCCTTCCAACCTTCCTTCCTCCCAGCTTCAACCTCACTTCTTCACACATTTCTTCTGAACCTCTTTCTCCACAGTGCTACTGGGGAATAGGGAAAGGGGGTCATGGTTAGTCCATAACAGGTCATCTCCGCTGCTTCTTCCTCCCCATGCTGTTCCCCTACTCCAGTATGTGCCCCTCCAACAGGCTGCAGCTTCCTTCAGGTCATGTCCACCTGATTCAGTGTGGGGTCCTCCCCAGTGTGTATATCTGCTTCACTGTAGTCCTCTTCGGGGTTGCTCAGGGGTCTCTGCTCAGGTACCTGGATCACCCTCTCCCCCTCCTCCTTCTCTCATTTTGGTGTTTGTAGGGCTGTTTCTCACGCATTTTTATTACTCCTCTCAACTCCTGTGCAGCATAATTTACCCTTTCTTAAGCACATGTTCCCAGAGGCACCACACCGATGACTGAGGGGTTGGCTGATTCAGTGTGGGGGACCCCAGCCTCACAAAGGCTGAGAAAAACTACAGCATTGAAATACCAAGACGGAAAGAGAAATGGGGAAAAGACTGAAGGAGGAAGGGACATCTATGGAGCTCAACAAGAGGCTGAAGTTTCCCGGTTGAAAGACGGAGCTGCAGGCTGTACAGCAGGGCACTTAGGTCCCACAGGACACCATACTGATCATGCTGTAGCCAGAGCTCTGGAAAAGTTTTCTAATGGCGAGAGAGATGACCAACAAAAGAAAGCACTTTATAGGCAGAATAATAAATAACAGCCTGATTATTTAATTTTCTCTGAGGGATTATATTCCCAAAAGAAATAACAGTATCAGTTTATGAGGAAGATGGAGCAAGAAGGAAGTGGACATAAATTAAACTCAACACTTCACCGTGAATTAAACTTAAGATGTTTCCATGCCCTGTGGCATCCCAGCCTTGCAGAAATTTGGTTTTTAGCTTTACAGTTTCACCATGAGATACTTTTGTGTTTTACCTTAATGTGCATGAATTAATTTATGTGTCCACTCACATCCCATGCGAAGCCGCTGTCTGACCTAAAGTAATGTTATTGACATCTTCACTTTCCAGCAAATAAGTTTCTTCCTGGACAACAATGGTAAATCAATTAATTGTCTGGTGGTTTAGTTTAGAAAGGTTAAGAACTTCTTGTAACCAAATGTGTCTGTGATAAGTAGGAAATCTCATTCTTGGCTACCAGGACTGTTAGTGAATAGTTTGACCATAACCAAAACACAGCAGAAAAGGATATTTGCAGTTGCCTGCTGCAGTAAAGTATCTAAGATATGACTATTTTAACTGTGAAATTTGTCCTATTTTGAATGTGGTAGGACTTCTTACAGCCTTAAAGTTGAGCCACAATCCTCAGCTGAATCTAGGTCAAAATGATGATAGGAAGAAACTTGCGTAACTAATGTGTTTGTACCCCATTCTCCTCTGCCTCTAGCTTCAGAAAAGGTGTCAGGGAGTTTCCACGAAGCTGCCTCTGCTCAGAGCTGACCAAGCAGACAGACGAAATACGTTAGAAAAGAATTGTCTGTATGTGGGGAAATGTTAACTCTTATGTCTCTTTAAAGCACTGTAAGTGCCCCTTACTGAGGAAGTCAAGGCGTCAGTTGTTCTCAGGAGGGATATATCAGCATTCACTGTGGTGCTTGTGTTGCAGGCCCTGACTTTGTAATGTGACCCATTCCCTTACCAACCCCTATCAGATCTGGAGCTCATGTGGTCGAGAATGCCATCAGGAAACATACAGGATCTGCAAAGACAATGATGCTCCTGCTTGTCCTTGATCTCCAAGATAAGCAGGCACAGGATTCCCTCCAGAAAATCTTCATATTTGATAGTTAAAAAGGTGATAAGTTTCCGGCCGTTTCTATTGCACATGAAAATCACTGACATTTTATCTTTTTTTTTTTTTTTGTTCTTGTTGATGTTGTGGTCTTTAGCATGATGTACAAATGTTTAGACTGGTAAGAATGAGACGTAATGAAGTATAGAATCATAGAATAGTTAGGGTTGGAAACGACCTTAAGATCATCTAGTTCCAACCCCCCTGCCGTGGGCAGGGACACCTCCCACTAACAGATTTTGGCAGGAAATTGCCTGTCTGGTTTTGCATGGCATTCCAGAGGCACTGACTGCAGGTTCGTTCACATCACACAAAGCTATGTCTTTGTTTTCAGAGTCTTGGAGACAAGGGGGCCATCTGATAGATTTAAGGGAAATGGAAAAATGGTTCTTGATGATAGTGGGGCTTAAAGGAGTTAATGAAGATACTTTGGAGAGTGGAAAAATTAAGTAGATCACCCATGATTTCTGACCTGACAAGAGTAAAATGTCACATGGAGGAGTTGCAGATTGATTTCAAGTGATTGTCAGTTTGATTGTGGGTGGGATTACACGTGGAAAAGCATGGCATCCTCCAGTGTTAATGAAATTCCTTTGGTGCTCATGGAAAATGTGGATATTGGTAGTATCTGACTGTAATTTGTTATCTCATTTGTTATTTCTGATGCCTTTTGCTATAAATACAACAATTTAGTAGAAGATGGGTGTTGGGAGAGATGATACTTGGATTTTTCCCTCTTTATACATAATTAGATTATATTAATTCCTTGAAGATTGGGTCAGGTAGAGCCATGTAAAAGGGAGATTGTTCCTTGCCTTCAGTGACTACTGATCCTGGTCAAATACAGGAGAAATAAGAAACTGCAAGGAGTGCTGGGAAGAACTAGAGGAAAGGTTGTCAACAGTTCAAACAGCAAGACTGTGAGGCTTCTGAAAGGAGGCCAGTTTTAGAAGAGAAAGAAGGGCTTCTCTAAACTCTTTTTCTAAGCTGCGCAGAGCTTACTGCAGAGCAGAAAGTTACTGAGTAACTCAAACTAAGCCTGGAAGCAAACTAACTTGACAGAGATATGAGGCAATGGGTGTGTTGGGTATGAACCCTATTCTATTATGCTTGCCCAAATCACTTTGAATTTTCTTTGTTGAAGTTCTTGGTCTTGGTTTATAGTAAAATAAAATTGGGCTTTCAGAACTTGAAAGTCTTGGTCCTCATGGGGAGTCCTATATGGAAGTAGGTCTGAACACATGAACATCTCAGAGCTCTCACCAGCTCAGGAATCCATCACATGTGCTTAGGACAATTGCTGTTTATGATCTTTCTCTCTGTGTATTTGACCTCTGCCTATGTTTTGTCTATGTGTCTTTCAATCCTGCTTCCTTCTTTCCATTACTATAACCATAAAATTGTTCAGCACAACCATCATTACATTGTCATCATACATCCAGTGGGCTACAGTGAGATGTTTTCTTTTTTTTTTTCTTTTTTGTACATGTTCATCAGTGTTTGAAACTTAATAACTTCAATTTATGGCAAGTTGCAAAATATTCTAGTGGGATCTTATTTGTGTTTCTGAATTATCTACTGTCTTGTCTGAAAACTCAAGAAGACAATGTTCAGTACACAGTCGCATTTACTTCTTTGTACTTAAGATACTCCTTTGTAAAAAATTCTACATTAAATGGAAAGTTTGGGAAACCACAGTGATCCTACAGTGCAATCCAGAAATAATTTTCCAGGAACCTGAATGACAAAAAATTTCAACTCCATTTTCAAATTCATATGATCTCAGACATAAGTGACAAGTGGATAGGTACTATCATATTTTATTCATATCCTTCTCTGGGTGTTTAGGTAGTTCTGAATAAAACATATTAATTTTAATTTGCAGAAATAAATCTATCTGAAGGTACTTAATTAAAAGTTTGCATGAAAAAAATGTATGAAGATTAAATGTCATTGTTTGACAAATATTTTTAGTATTTACTTAAAAATAAAGCAATAAACCCCATAAAATTACAACCTGAGATTAGAAAAACGGCAGAGTTCTTTCATTTTATGTTAAAGTAGCTTCAATTATCCAAAGGACTTGATTTCAAGAAAGGATAATTTAAAGTGTCAAACTACAGAGCTGCATTTTAGGCCAAATGCAGAAAATGTAGCACAAAATGTAAATATATTTATGTAATGTGCTCATAAATGATTCAGTGTTTAGACACCAATCTAATTTTGTTTAAACTGTATCACTTTATTGTAGGCTACAAGATTTTGTAGTTTGAATTACATTAATAGGCAATATAACTTTAGCTTGTAGGTGGGGTTTGTTTTCTTGGCTTTACTTTCTGTTATATTTCATTGTGAGGGAAAAAAAAAACCAACTTTTTCAGGAAGAAAAAATAAAAAGAAATAGAAAAAGATCCTCCCGAGTAAATAGCTGTTCCTGGATTTCTTTCCATTTGACAGTCTGTCACTATGAGGGTAAATCCCCACTTAGAACAGGTGTTCTAGCTCTGTTTGGTTTCTCCTGTACTTAGCATTTTCAGGGAAAACTGACCCGAAACAAAAAGATGCCTTTAGTAAATTGAAGAAGCCTCCTCAAACTACTCTCCAAATAGAAGTGATAATAATGAAAATAAATTCTAGAAAATGTGACGCATTAATTAAATTGATGCAGTGGCTCTGTGTTTGGTAAGTATTATCTGCTGTTTAATTGTCTGTATAAGAGTCTCAGGGACGTCCAAGATTTTAAAGTGACATATGTTTTGCAAATTTCATCTATTGTATAGATATGGAGTGCCAGATCCTTCCACAGAGAAAATAGCTTCAAAGCAGAGAAAGATAAATGCCTGGATGTTTGGCTTTCCTTCTATAAAAGAAAATTTCCCCTTTTGGGAAAATAAGCAGTACACTACACACACACACACACACACACACCCCCCCACACACACACCCTACCTGCAAATTCTAAACTAGGTGGTGGTTTTTGTTTGTTTGTTTGGATTTGGGTTGGGGAGGGCTTTTTGGTGGTGGTATTTGGTTTTGGTCAGTTTTTCTCTATAGAGTAAAAGCCAGGGCAAACAGCCATAGAGCCAGAAGGGTGGCCAACATGAATTCATAATCCATGGCAGAGAGAAGAATGACAATCTGCTAATCTGTGCATGTACGAACCATCCTGAATGGCCATCCAGGTTAAAAGCTATTGTGCAGAGTTTTCTTACGACCTATTATCTTCAGCTTGGTAGTAAATTTCCTGAAAACCATACTGACTTCAAGGAGAAGCCAATTATAGTAAGTTCCCCACAGCTGGGCTTTCAGAGTATGGACAGTAACTTTTGAGGTGGGTAAAAACTTTGCAGTGGGAAGGAGCTCTGGCTATCTACTTCTCCAGTCATGTACAGAAGGAGACTGGAGGTCAGGGTTGTTGGGAAATGGTTCTCTTACCTAATAATTTTTTTTTGGTTTGCATGATATTTTCCTTTTATCCGTTTGCATAGATTTTCTCTGATTTAATTTACTTGTCATTGGGAAGGAAGAACTGCTAATTTCTGAGTATCCAGACTAAGAGAAAAAGGTGTGTTTCAATACTGAATCACCAGAACTGATTATTTTAATATATTTCCAGCTTTAATTAAAGCTAATGCAGGCAAGCTATAATGTCTTTCACTACTTAAATGTCTTTAATATCTTAAACAGTGTAGCATTATAAATATCTAGAAAGGCTATACTTGCTCTGGAAAAAAATAATAATGCATGGTGTGTAGAGAAGTAACATGCTTGTCTTGTTTTGAGCTAAGGAATAATGCTGGCATGAGAGTAAATGGATGCATTAGGCCTCAGGAAGCACTGGAGAAATGAGGTTGTAGCCTCCAGTAAAAGTTGTGCAAAATACAGTGAACTCTAGCTAGATTTTAGATGAAAAAGGATATATTTATAAAAGTAAGGGCACACTGCCATTGGCTCTGTGTTATCATCAGAAAATACAGACACCTGAAGTGCGTCTTTGTCTCACATGTTGAAGCTTGTTTTATTAACATTTTTAATTCGCAGTTTTCCATTCAGTACCACTTGAGTTCTCAGCAGATGTCTTCTGTTGAAGTGTCTTCACTCATTTTTTGCTTTTACTTTGCAAGCTGATATTTTCTTAAGTGAATCATTATCATTCTCTTAAAATATATGGCATTGTGTGCCGTAAGAAAATGGAATTTATTACTTGGTGATCCATTGGATAAGCTTGTTACTATTTTCTTTGACATAATGAAATGCATATTCTTGTTTCTTATCCTAGCTAATGTTTGGTTTTCAATTCTTTTGGGTGAATGTTTTATTGCACTGCAGAATAGCCTTCCTTTTCACTGTAAGTCCATCTTATCGCTCGGAAGTGGTTCTCCAGTATTTCTGAACCATGACATCAGCAGAAGTGGAAGCTACTGAAAAGGTTCTTTTGCTTTCAAAACCACTTGTATTTTTCTTGTTTTTAGAAGGTTTCCTTCTACTCAATATTCTCAATGTGTTGCTGATCCTGGTGAGCAAAACAGGAGGCTGTCTATGTGGAATTGTTCTGAAGAAAATAATGTGGCTACATCATTCACTGTAGTCATGTTTTCTGTGTAATAGTCTCAGTAATGGAATAGGAATTTGCCTTACATATGAAAAATTTCAGTTAAAATCTAAGAAGTATCATGCAGAAAAAGTTTTACTTTTAAAAATTTTGCCATCCAAATACAGGTCTATTATTTTGATTTTTTAACATTTTATGTTTGTATTGCAATATCTTAAATGTTTCTGGAAGGGAAAGAGAAAATCTCAGCCGGGCTTTTTCTCTCATCTGCAGATTCTGTCCATTTAAATGGAGGTGAAACCTCCTCTTGTAAATCAGGTTGCCTGCAGTGGCTTTCCCTTCCTACTCCTGTCCCAGCTTCAGCTCCTTGTGTACGCCGAACTGTACAGAGTATTTGACTGGCAGTTTTGCAAGGGCCTTGTGCAACGGCTGCACTTCCTTATTACTACTCTGAATAGTGTGTTTGTTTTCATTCCTTTGTCTCTCCCTCTAAGATGACCAAAAGAAATGTCCCTTGTGATTTCAGTCATTCAGAACCAAATGACAATAGCTTTGTAGGTCTCTTTTGTAGATCTGTTTTCCTGAATTCAAGCTTGAAGTCTTTGAAGACCACTTCCAGCAGTATGAAATTTTTCATAAGGAGAAGTTTTGTTCTTTTATTTTCCTGCTATATTTTTGTGCTCCCAGCATTTTAATTACAGTCTGGTTATTACCGCTTTTTCTCTTGTTCCCTAAAATGAAATCTGTGGGAGTAAAAAATAATTGGAAGCATGATAAACCTCAAAAGAAACTGAAACTGAGGCTATGATCTTTTGTTTGTTTCTTTCTGTAGACTTAAATCTGATAGGCAGCAACTTCAGACATTAACATCTGACTAGGCTAAATACTCCTGACATTTGAAGACATCATAAATAACCATTTAACATAATAGGCTTTAGAGATTAGAGCAATTTCCAAATAAAATTGTATACGTTTCAAAATTAAATGTGATGGTTTCACTTGTTTGCTCCTGTTTATTCTAAAATATTTCAATTTCAATTTGAGACTTAGAGACAGGCATTATTTATTATGAAAAGCTATTTAAGACAATTTTTTTTTTCTTGAAAGAAAGACATTTGCTACTGAAATGAGAGCGGCATGAGTTGAGCTTTGTCACCCTACATAAGGTCCACTACTCCAGAAATAGTTGGGGTATCTGTAAAGCTTGTGCTCCAGCAGCCTTTAGCAGTTGTGCTAGACTGTGTTTTCTCTAATTTATTGTATCATAGAGTTGGTTTTTTTCTCCCCAGCTAGTAGTATGTTAACATTTGCATGGTACAGGGTTAATGAGCCTTGTCATATAGCTGCCTAAAATCCCATTACACGTGCTATTATTAAAAACTTCTCACAGTCAAAACAATTATCTCTAAAAGAGCTATAACAAGAGAATACATTACACATTAACAGTGCCAGTTTTGTTAAGATATGTTATAATACCATATATATCAAAAGAAATAAACATTATGCAAAGTCTTTAATTAACGTAATTGCTTTTAAGTGTTGATAGTTAAGATTAATGATGTTGGTTATAAAGTGCCATTTTTTTTTTTTTTGCCACAAATATGGAGTTTAGAAACTGAGCATTGGGTGGTTGACCTTAATTTTCCCCAGGGCATTGTGTTGACTCAGACTCCTTCCATCTTCATGCCAGAATGACATAAATATTAGTATTTTGTTTGTTTGTTTGTTTTCTCTACCTAACTTTGTACTTAAATTGCTATTATTTGCAGTTTGTACTGCTTTCAGCTACAGTATCTTAGTGTAGCATTTGTAATCATTCTTGAATTTTAATGCTTTGTATTAGAGGATAAGAAAAAGAAGGAAAAAAAAAAGGAAAGAAATTGTCCATATAACTCCAGATAATTACAGGTATTACTAAACTAAGTTCCAGTGAGCTGTTAGTACTTCCTGAAGGAAGAAGAAGACCATATGGAAGAGCCTTCTTTAAAACCACTCTAACAGTCCCAATCCCTGACGTGTTTATGTTCAGTTTCTATTGAGCACCACAGTATTCAGCATATAAACTCTCAATGAAGACAAAGGGAGAGGTGTTACAAGCTAAAAGTTCTACTTTTTTCTTTCCACAACTTTAAGGATGGTACTCAAATGAATAATGGAAGAGAACCCATGCCAGCCTGTTCTAATGCATAACTTAACCCCACCTTATGGCTGTTCTGCGAAAATAGCACTGAAGGGTTCAGTCATGAAAAATGCAAGCTACCACCTACTTCATAATATCTCCTCTGAAGATATCAAGTCAAGTCTCAGTTGTTATCCACAAAATGTGAGGCCTAACCCAACAAACTGTGACTCTGTTATGGTGATGTGTTGGAGATAAACATGGATGTCAGTCTCTTGCATTTTCTCAGTAGTTTAGTCTTGAAATGAAGGACAGGTGGATTGTCTGTTCTCTTTGTATTGCTCCTCTGAGCTCTACAATAGTGATTTATAATTCATGAGTTAAATAATATGAACTCTCTGCCCTGGTTATTTATAGAACTGACTTAATTTTTGGATAAGTATTTTAAATTAATAATGTAAAAATCTATTGATTTTATTTATGTGTTTCATTTAATATACAGGAATAATTGTTGGGACATTTATGGAGCAGTAAAAATAACTCAAAGGGGATAGATGATGGCTCACATTTAAAGTCTGCAATGGAAAGGAGTTTGAATTGTTTAAATATTGCTTTCCTTAATAATTTTATAAGTTTTCTGTAAGTTTTATTTAAGTATTGGTTATAGAAACTGTGGGCTACTTGAAGAAAACCAGTACCAGATCTGATTTAAGTCAAAGAGCAGCTAGACAATGCTCCATATTCTGAAAAACTATAATTTCAGGTGTTTTTAAATAGGAATGTTGTTCTGCCCTCTTTGGCTCTTAAGCGAGTCTATAAGAGCATCTATTAGCCAAAATGATTTTTCAGCTTTCTTGCCTCTACCCATTCGTCATTGAACATTGTAGTTCAATGTAAGAGTAAGTACAGCATGCTAAGTATTGTAGAAGGAGTAAATCTTAACCTGTGTTGCTGTTGTGATTATATATTTGAAAATATGCAAGTTTAGTAATGAATATTTTGCAAGAAATTACTGAGAGCAAATAAATAGCTCTAAAGTGAATGTGTTCAGGTTAAAAGTTAACGTGGTGCATTTCTGTAATTTCTGAATGTTCTGTATTGCTTTGTGACCTACCATACACTCCTTGAAAAGCCAATCAACCTGAGTCTAAACAGTCTCAAAATGCAAATTCTAGTACTTTTTTGTGGAACAAATTCAAATTAGGGGCAAACCTCATGTATTAAACTCAGAAGAACTCTGCAAAGAAAAGAAACTCAAATGTAGGTCAAATAATCATTTATTTGCTTCAGTACATATTATCTATTGTGACATTAATTTGCAGACCGTAACAATAACTACTAATTTCCCATAATGGTGTTCTCTCCAAATTCTATTACAAAAGCTAGCTAAAGCTAGTCACATCTTTTCATTTTATGAGCTCCACTGAAGAGGTTTTTCCTCCTTTCTCCAACATAAATGCAACCGTTAAAGTACAGGAGGTTATATTAAAAAATGCTTTATCTTCAGATACTAGGGTAAGAAGTTACACATGGTTTTATAGGGCTGCTTTTCCTGCCTGTCACTGGACTTCATGCTGGTTTTTTGTGCATGAGTTGAGATGCACAAATCGCTAAATGTGAAGCTGAGACTTTAGTGCAAATAGTAAAACTACACTTGAAGTTATTATTCATTTTCTAAATAACTAAATTTCTTTTGATAATTATCCTTTTATCTGGAGTTTAAGTACATGGGGGGAAGGTTTGTTTTATTTTGTGTCTTCTCAAGAAAAATATAATAATGTGCTTATATGTGTTAGAAAATGCACTTCGAGCATTACTACCCTGATTACCAGTGTGGTGCAGCCATTGACTCTCTGGTAACCAGCCAGGTTCCTGTAGAAGGATTCACTTAAAGTATCTTACTTATTCCTTTAGATTCATAATTGTCATGAGTTCAGCAGTAGAAGTCATTTTTTCTCCTTGGTAGCTGGTGCAGCGCTGTGTTTTGACTTTCAGCCTGGGAACAGCACTGATAACACCAGTGTTTCAGTTACTGCTTAGTGATGTTTTGGTCTGACCAAGGACTTTCTGAGCCGCATGCTCTGCCAGGGAGGAGGGGAAGCCGGGCGGAAGCAGAGAAAAGACGCCTGACTCAGACTGGCCTAAGAGGTTATTCCATACCACAGCACGTCATACCCAGGATGTAAAGCAGAGAGCAGAGACCCGGAAGGGTGGGGGTGCACTGCTGGGTCAGGCTTGGTATTGGGCTGGGTGAGCAATTGTATTCTTTCCTGGTATTTGCCTTGTCATTATTGTTATTGGTGGTAGCAGTAGTGATTTGTGTTATACTTTAGTTACTAAACTGTTCATATCTCAGACTGTGGGAGTTGCATTCGTTTTGATTCTCCTTCTCATCCTTCCGGGAGCGGGGGGAAGAAAGAGGGGGAAGTGAGTGAGAGAGAGACTGCATGAGTTAGAGAGGCTTAAACCATGACAATAATGTGCAAACATATTTCTAATTTCCTTTGCTCTTGCTAAATTATACGCTATTTGAAAGGCTTTTTAATCTTGCAGTGACTAAATACATTATACATCAAAATCTTGGACTGGCTACCAAGGGGAAGATTTTCAGTGTCTTATTTTTACACAGTGTAAAGTAGAGGGTTTTGATACTTCTGATACTTAAGAGAGAAGAAAAGGAAATATTTTCATTTGTAGCCACACTCATTCCATGCGTTTTACTCTATAAAGGCCCTTTAAAATTACAGGTAAGATGATCTTATCCCATCATGAGTATTGGAAGTAACAAATCTGATTTCATCCTCTCTTATCTTTCTTAATGCTATTGTACTAATAACACTGGATGTTTTGATTCATTAATGTTACACAGTCAAAAGGCATTTTCACTCCAGTAGTAGATTCTTGAGTCAGTCCTAGGGCTCACAGAGGTTAAGGCAGCATCTCTGAGAACCACAAATTTGTTATGTGTACTACTAGTACACACTGTTATGTCTTCTGTATACTTTTTTAGAAATAAGTAGTAACATCAGCTCTGCTAAATAGTGGGCCTCTTTTTTTTTTTGTCTTTACTTACAGTCTGTGTTGAAAAATTACAATATCTCAAATGTCAACTATAAAGACAGGCAATCATACAATCATAGAATCATCGATTAGTTAGAGTTGGAAAGGACCTTAAGAGCACCGAGTTCCAACATCCCTGTCATGGGCAGGGACACCTCCCACTAAACCATGTCACCCAAGGCTCTGTCAAACCTGGCCTTGAACACTGCCACGGATGGAGTATTCACAACTTCCCTCAGCAACACATTCCAGTGTCTCACCACCCTTACAGTAAAGAGTTTCTTCCTTATATCCAATCTAAACTTCCCCTGTTTAAGTTTGAGCCTATTACCCCTTGTCCTATCACTACAGTCCCTAATGAAGAGTCCCTCTCCAGCCTCCTTATAGGCCCCCTTCAGATACTGGAATGCTACTATGAGGTCTCTGTGCACTCTTCTTTTCTCCAGGCTCAACAGCCCGAACTTTCTCATCCTATCTTCATATGGGAGGTACTCCAGTCCCCTGATCATCCTCGTGGCCCTCCTCTGCACTTGTTCCAACAGTTCCATGTCCTTTTAATGCTGAGGACACCAGAACTGCACACAATACTCCAAGGGAGGTCTCACAAGAGCAGAGTAGGGGGTCAGGATCACCTCCTTCGAGCTGCTGCTCAAGCTCCTTTTGATGCAGCCCAGGATACGGTTGGCTTTCTGGGCTACAAGCACACACTGCTGGCTCATGTTCATTTTCTCATTGACTAACACCCCCAAGTCCTTCTCCTCAGGACTGCTCTGAATCTCTTCTCTGCCCAACCTGTAACTGTGCCTGGGATTGCTCTGACCCAGGTGTAGGACCTTGCACACTGCTTGTTACTGGTCTCCAGCTAGACATTGAGCCATTGACCACAACTCTTTGCGTGCAGCCATCCAGCCAGATCTTTATCCACCGAGTGGTCCACCTATCAAATTGATGTCTCTCCAACTTAGAGACAAGGATGTTGTGTGGGACAGGGTTGAATGCTTTGCACAAGTCCAGGTAGATTACATCAACTGCTCTACCCCTGTCCATCAGTTCTGTAGCCCCATCATAGAAGGCTACCAAATTGGTCAGGCAGGATTTCCCCTTAGTGAAGCCATGCTGGCTGTCACCAAGCACCTTGTTGTTTTTCATGTGCCTTAGCATGACTTCCAGGAGAATGTGCTCCAAGATTTTGCCAGGCACAGAGGTGAGGCTGACTGGTCTGTAATTCCCCACCTCATCCATTTTCTCCTTCTTGAAAATGGGGGTTATATTTCCCTTTTTCCAGTCGCTGGGAACTTCACTTGACTGCCATGATTTTTCAAATATGATGGACAGTGGCTTAGCACCTTCATTTGCCAGCTCTGTCAGGACCCGAGAATTTCATCAGGTCTCATAGACTTATGTATGTTTAGGTTCTTAAGATGGTCTCGAACCAGATCATCTCCTACAGTGGGCCCAGGGTCTTCATTCTCACAGTCCCTGTGTCTGCCTTCCAAGACTTGGGTGGTGTGGTCAGAGCATTTTCCGGTGAAGACTGAGGCAAAGAAGTCGTTAAGAACCTCAGCCTTCTCCAAATCCAGTTTAGCCAGTTCACCTGATAGCTTCCGGAGGGGGCCTACGCTGTCCCTAATCTGTCTTTTATTCTCTACATACCTATAGAATCCCTTCCTGTTATCTTTAACATCCCTAGCCAAGTTGAATTCTAAGTGGGCCTTTGCTTCCCTAACCTCGTCCCTAGCTTCCCGGACAACATCCCTGTATTCTTCTCAGTCCGCCTGTCCTTGCTTCTGCCTTTTATAAGCCTCTTTTTCCCTTCAAATCTTCCTCAGCAGCTCCTTATCCATCCAAGGAGGTCTCCTGGCCCTCCTGCAGCACTTTCTTCTAGTAACGACGTACCACTCCTGACCTTGCAGTAGGTGATCCTTGAATATCAACCAACAGTCTTGGGCCCCCCTGCCCTCTAGGGCTATATCCCATGGAACCTTACTAAGCGGGTACCTGAAGAGGCTAAAGTCTGCTCTTTTGAAGTCCAGGGCAGTGAGCTTGCTGCGTGCTCTTCTCACTGTCCTGGGGGTCTCGAATTCGACCATCTCATGATCGCTGGAACCAAGGCTGCCCTGGAGTGTCACATTTCCAGCCAGCCCTTCCCTGTTGGTGAGGACGAGGTCAAGCATGGCACCTCTCCTTGTTGGCTCTTCTATTGCAGAAGGAAGTTATCTTCCACACAATCAAGGAACTTCCTGGATTGCTTGTGCCAGGTCATACCATCCCTCCAACAGATATCAGGGTGGTTGAAGTCCCCCATGAGAACAAGGGCCTGCAAGCGTGAGGCTGTTCCTATCTGTCTATAGAGTGCTTCATCCACTGAGTCCTCTTGATCAGTCAGTCTGTAATAGATCCCCACAATAATGTCTCCCATTGCTGTTCTCCCTTTAACCCTCACCCACAAATTCTCTATTGACTGCTCACCTGTCCCTGGACAGATTTCCATACTCTCTAGCCTATCCCTAACATAAATAGCAAGTCCTCCTCCCCGCCTGCCAGGCCTGTCTTTTCTAAAGAGCCTGTAACCTTCCATTCCAACACACCAGTCATAGGAGCCATCCCACCATGTTTCTGAGATGCCTATTTTATCACAGCCCCGTAGACGTGCACACATCTCTAATTCCTCTTGTTTGTTCCCCATGCTATGGGTGTTTGTATAGAGGCATTATATGTTAAGTAGTTTGTTAATTAGTTTCATCAGTTCTGCTGAGGGTCTTGGACTTTGTCTGCTACCTTGTTTGTGCTTGGCCTTTTCAGAATATATACACATCTTGATTTAATTTGATTGCACAGTCTCCAAAAGCCACAATAATTTTTATATGGAATTAGGCATCCACCTTCATCTCTATTATTTTATCTCTACTTTTTCTCTCTCTTTTTTTTTTTTTTTTTTTTTTTTTTGGGGGGGGGTGTTTTGTAGGTTTGTTTTTCTTTTCTTTTCTTTTCTTTTCTTTTCTTTTTTTTTTTTCATAAGTTAAGTTAAGTTATTCTTTTGCCTTGCTACTATGGTGGCCAAGTGTGTGTAGAAACCCAGGTCATTGAGCCAAGGGCTGTAAAATATGCAGTGTCATTCTTAATGCCATGCTTCAGCTTCTCTGGCCTCCTCCTGACCTTTTTGAAAGTAAAAATAATCTAAAACCTGAATCCTTGCTCAAATTTTACACAAGAAGTTTTACCCTTTCCATGATAGCTGTCGAGCTATTCATACTTTTCAGAATTCATTTTATCTAGCAATTAATTTAATTTTGTTCGCATTTATTTACCTGCCTCTGAGAAGATATCAAAATTCTCAAGTAGGTTTATTGTCAAAAGTCATGCAGAAGGGTTATGCACCTGGATAGCTTTTTGTGTGCTAATTTCTACCTTTTTCAGTCAGATATGGAAATGCTTCTAATGCGGCTTTCATCTGGGAAAGGTACTGACAGAGTATCCTTCTCTGGTGGCTGCAATATATTTTAACAGCTTAATTATGTGGCAGGGTAGCAGCCAAAGTCCATTATAAAGAGAGGAAATCAAAATTCCAACCTGGGATTACCCTGTGGTTTTCTCAAACAAAACATTGTCAAATCAAATGTGCACTATTGTTAGATAGACAAAAAAACTCCCTTAATCTGTTAATTTAATTGGAAGGAAAAAAGAAAACCTGAATTACACTTTTCAGGACCATTCAGGCTCAATGTAAGTTCATAATAACATGTCCTACCTTGCTGTTTGATTTAGAGTGCAAGCTAGTAGGGTTTGCCTGAAACACCTTCCTTTTGTTGCAGACAGGAAATGTGAAATTTGCCTCAGAAAAAATTACTTCATAGTTAAAAGAATTGTTTTAAAGATAGTAGTACTAAGAGCAGTTGAGACCAGAGAAAAGTTGGAGCTGAACTTTTTCACATTATGGTCATTATTGATAACAGAAAGCTGCAATAAGATAGTGCGCTTTTCACTCCGAATAATGATCAGACCTCAGAAAAGACGGAAAAAAAAAAAAAAGATTAAAAAAAAGAGGAAAAAAAAAAAAGGAAAAAAAAAAAAAAGAAAAAACAAGTAGCTCAGGTCTAAGATGATACCATGTTGTTTAAAGGAAACCATTCTAATCTCATTTAGATCTAGTTCCTGGTCATGTGCAGTATTCAGATGCTGAATCTATGGCCAGGTTTGAGAAGGATAAGGGTGAATGGGAAGGAAAAGCAAGCACAAATTCACCAAGGGAAAATTTTACCTGGCTATCATGATTGCCTATGCAAGGGGAGAGCCCTGGATGTTGTTGACTTTGATTTCTGCAAGATTTTTGACATATTCTCCCATAGTATACTTACAGGCAAATTGGTGAGATATGAATGGAATAGATGGATAAGAAGCTTGACAGAAAACTGTCTGGAGCATGATTTTGAAAGAGCTGTGATTAAAGCTACAAAGTCCATGTGGAAGTTGATTACTAGAGGCATTTCTCATTTTGCTACTGGACAAAACTGGGGAGAGTGGTCAATACTTTGGAATGCAGAGCTGCTATTTAGGGGGATTTCAACAAGCCAGAGAAGTGGGCTTCCAAGAATCTCAGTAAGTTTAACAAAAGGAAATGAAAAATCCTACATCTGGGGAGGAATAACCCCCTACCATCATACAGGTTGGAATACAGAGAAACTCTACAGAAAAGATCTTGGACATCCTGGTAGTCCACAAGTTAAACATGAGTCAAAAGTGTGTCCTTGTGGCAATGTTTTTTCTAGGTGCATTCTGGCCTCTATAAGCAAGAATGAAACCAGCAGGCTAGAAGCAATTATTCTCCTTTATCCAGTGCCTGTGAAACTACATCTGAAGCACTGTGTCCAGTATTGGCTTTGCAGAAGAAGAAAGACATGGACATACTGAAGTGGATCCAACAGAGGAGCACCAAGACGGTCAAGGGGCTACAGCATATGAAGTGCAAGAAGATGCTGAGAGAACTGGCTTTGTTCCAACTTAAAAAAGAGAAGGCTAAGGGGAGATTTAATTGCTGTCTTCATATATATTCTAATAAAATGTCCAGCTGGAGACCAGTAATGAGAGGTGTCCCTCAAGGATCAGTGTTGGGACCAGTATTGTTCAAGATCTTTGTTGGTGACATGGACAGTGGGATTGAGTGTGCCCTCTGCAAGTTTGCCAATGACACCAAGCTGTGTGGTTCAGTTGATAAGCTGGAGGGAAGGAATGCCATCCAGAGGGACCTTGACACGCTTGTGAGGTGGGCTGACGCCAACCTTATGAAGTTTAACCATGCCAAGTGCACGGTCCTACACCTGGGTAGGTGCAATCCCAGGCACAGCTACAGGTTGGACAGAAAAGAGATTCAGAGCAGCCCTGTGGAGAAGGACTTGGGGGTGTTAGTTGATGAGAAACTGAACATGAGCCAGACTCATCCTGGAAGTGCACAGTGACAGGATGAGAGGAAACAAACACAATCTGCAACATGAAAAATTCCAGTTACATATTAGGAAAATATTGTTACTGTGACACAGTACAGTGCAGGTGATCAGCCACCTGATATAAATTGTCCCTACTGTGTGAAGAAAGTTGAACTGGGTAACTTCAAGAGGTCACTCCAACCTAAATTATTTGGTGATTGCACACTAAAATATATTTTCCCTTTCTGTGTGACTACTTAACTGATATTTGAACTCACGAAAATTGCTTTTTGTTAGAAGATATAGAGATATATATGGGTATTTTACTAGGACATATTTGTTTATTTAGACAGCTGACACAGAGAGAATGTACTCTTTTTTTGAACCCAGCAGGGACAAATACTAGAAGGCAGTTTATTGGCTCATAGTCAGGATTTCCTTTTCTATCCAATTTTGTTGAAAAATAATTCTCCATCTTTCCTGTGGTCACCATGTTATAGTTCCTCTTCTCCCAGTTTTTCTAGGGGTTTTTGTTTTCAGCGCACTCCAGCTGATATGCCACTCTTGCTTTCCCAACTCATTCCCAAGAAACTGAGAGTTTGGGGTTTTCCTAGTCTCTTTGGGTTTATTTTGTTTTGTTTGTTGGGGTTTGGTTTTATTGCTTTCTTTTTTTAAGCAAAAAGAAAGTCAGGTGACATTCTTAACACAACTGTTTAGCTAGAAAACACAATTTTTTTTGAGATTGGGTGGAAGAGAAATTTTCATAATTTAGATGAAACTAGAAGCCTTTACATTTCATAACTGCATGGTTTCTTTATGGAAAAGTTAACATTCTCACTGGAAGATGTGAAAATAAGCCCCTCAGACAGGCAGTTGACTAATCATTGCATCAAAATTATCTCACAAAATGGAAATTTCACTGTGGGTGTATTTTCTTATTGTAATAAATGCATTTTAAACCATAATTTCATATTCATACTAGACATAACACCAACAAGTTTTTCCAAGGTCTGCAAATGCTCAGAAATGAAAGACATGATTGTGTAAAGTCATCAACAGCTTCCAGAAAAATATGCCAGCAGTATATCTGTGTTCTTCCATAGGAAGTTTGTTCTGTTAGCTGTTTATTTTGTGTTCAGTTGAGTTTGTTGGTGTCCTGGGTTCAGCAGTAGTAGTCATTTTTTCCTTCTTGGTAGCTGGTGCAGTGCTGTGTTTTTGACTTTTGGCCTGGGAACAGCACTGATAACACCGATGATTTTAGTTGCTGCTCAAATGTTTAGTCTGACCAAGGACTTTCTGAGCCTCATGCTCTGCCGGGTTGAAGGGGAAGCTGGGAGGAAGCAGAGAAAGGACAATTGGACCCAAATTAGCCAAAGAGGTATTCCATACCACAGCACATCATACCCAGGATGGAAAAAACTGGGGGAAGGGACCCAGAAGAGTGGGTTCACTGCTGGGTCGGGCTGGGTATCGGTGGTGAGCAGTTGTATTCTTTTCCCTTGTTGTTTCCCTTGTCATTATTGTTATTGGTGGCAGCAGCAGTGGTTTGTGCTATATCTAAGTTACTGGACTGTTCTTACCTCAAACTGTGGGAGTTACATTCTTTCGATTCTCCTTACCATCCCCCTGGGGAGATGGGGGGAAGAAAGAGGGGGGAGTGAGTGAGCGAATTACGTGAGTTACAGCTTAAACCACGGCAGTTGGGTATTTTTAAGACATTCATAAAATGTCACAGTCTTTCAGAATTTGATGACACCACAAGCCCATCAAAGAAACATTAAGGCAGTGCTTTTGTATTTTAAGCTATAAATAATCTGTGTAAACATAATGTTTTAAAATCACTGGTGCATAACTGTATTTCCCTTTTTTTTCTGTGATTCATTGCTCTCTGGTTGTACTTGAATGTCTGATTCATATCATAGAATCATGGAATTCTGCAATAATTATGTAGTAATCCCCTAGTTGGACTGTAAAGTTTGGTGTAATTATTGCATCTCAATAGCTTTTATAGCATGTGCATACATGTCTTATTGGCCACTCCTGTACTTCAGTACAACGTGACTCCTCCAGTTAGAAATAATATCAGAAAAAAGCTTACTTTGACTTTTAATCTCTTGTATAAAAACTTCTCATCTCACTCAAAATTGAGTACATCTGACATAAAAATTAAAGTGTCAATTAAAAGTTCTCAGGCAAATTTTTTTTTTACAGGAACCATAATTTCATCAAACTTTACACACTGATTGGCATATAGAATGGCAACTATACTGTAAGGTTATTGCAGAACAGAAATTGATTGTTGTAGAAAAATTTTTCTGGTTCTCCATTCTACATTGTTACTAAATATTGCAAAATCATACTTTTTTTTACAGTATCACTGAACATCATACATAGATTGCGAATATATTTAGGGAGATGTGCTTACATAAACCAGTTATCAGTTATAGTTGGCTCTATATGTTCAGCTTTTTTTTTTGTTTTTTGTTTTTCAGTACAAGGAGTGGTCTTTCAGCTATGGTAAGATTCAGTCCACTCCAGTATTTTTAACTCTCACAAGAGCGTGTTACAGATAAAACCGTTGTATATATGTAATAAATGTGCATTTATCTTTTGATATGAACTTCTGAAAAAGAATAGTTCACCTTCAACTTTGAAAATGTGAGTATAAGTTTTGACTTTGGTAGAGTCAGAATTTCATCCTCAGAGGTAAAATATTGAAGAACTTCCTCAAAGTCACAAAGTTTTTCAGAACAGCATTTAAATGACAATATTTTACTTTTGCAAATAATCATAGAATCATAGAATAGTTAAATTTGGAAAGGACCTTAAGATCATCTAGTTCCAACCCCCCTACCATGGGCAGGGACACTTCCCACTAAACCATGCCACCCAAGGCTCTGTCCAACCTGGCCTTGAACACTGCCAGAGATGGAGCATTCCAAAACATTAAACAAAAAATCTTGATCTTAACTGCTTGCACTTTCACAGAAAAACATTGCTTTCAGGCATGTTATCAGTGTTCTGCTTGTTTTAGTTTAACAGAGCAGAAGTTTCGCACAGGAAAATAGGTCACAGGTGGCCATAAGATAATTTTCATATTGAAGCATTAAGCATTTCCTGGTTTCATATTATAACTTCCCTTTGATTTTACTTGTTGATGTTTACGAAGAGCAGAAATGGAAATACATTCAGAAATGCTGAAATAGGTAGAGACTGGTACTTCTTGGTACAAACTTCTTCATTATTGAGCTAAAAACCATAAGCATCAGCATTTTGAAAGTATTAAGCTCTTATGAAGTATTAGATTCCCAAGCAAGATGATTCAATCTGTACTAGATTTTGGCTTTAAAAGTATGAAGAATTTCTGTTGAACATCTGAAACTAAGTAAACACTAGAGTGTATCCTATCATATCATTCATGAAGTCCAAAAAATTAAAAGAAAAGTTTTCAGCAATTCTTTTTGTGTTTTTAAATGTATTTATCAAATTCTTACATTTATACATATATTACAACTTGCACACAAATAGATAAATATGTGTGAATGTAGAAGTCTGTATGTGTCTATACATGTATACAGAGAATTTATGGTGCTGTAGTACCATGCATGTGTTTTAGTAAAACAGATTTGAGGGGTCATGTTAAATCAGATTTCTTAATTACCATAAAACTGTTTGTGCAGATCCCTGAAGAAATAATGTATTCTTAAATGTAGTATTTGCTTTATGTATTGCAGCAGTCTACTTTTGGAACCATTATTATAGGCTGTGCAGGATTGAAAAATCGTGGTTAGGCCCATGAAGAAAGAAGGAATTGCTCTTCTCCAGGCAGTTTCTGCTTTGTGGAAAGTATAGAGATAAGTACGATGCACTATGCATGCAGATTCATGCAAACAAGAATGAATTTCTATATAATTTATATAAAATTCTATACAGTTTCTTGTAGCTTCACAACTTCATAACCCTTGAGCTACTTTCATTCTTGGACCAGCAAAACCAAATAAAATCTAATCCTTCTGGCTTTTTCATACAAAATTGCTGGACCACAAACTGAATTGTAAAAAGACATTAACAAAAAAATAAAGTTCCAGAAATATAGATGTTTTAATAAGAATTTCTTTAAGTTTATTTCAAAATTTTTGTGACAAAAAAAATTTAAAACAAAGCGAGGAGAGTAATTATAGCTTCCTGAACTACTATGCTGGATTAGATATGGTGGCTTGACCATTAAATATATATAAACATAACTTGAATATGTTTGTTGTAAAGAGCAGTTTCTGAGATAAACTGTATCTCTTATGTTGCTGTTGATGTTAATGTAGTGCAGATATACTGGTAATTGTTGGAATACATACAATAAAAAGGTAAACTGCAGTGAAGGGGTTATTATTTTGGATTCTAAAGAGCAAACATAGATTTTCAGAGTTTTGGTTTAATGTTTACATGTTCTGCCCTGGGATATACACTTTATAGACAAAATCAGGAAGCTATTTATAGATGTGGCCCTGGTATCTGTCAGGAGATAACACAATAAACACACAGATTTTAGAAGTGGGAAATGATAATTTAAATGTATTAAAATGTATGTGGTGAGCATCTGTCTTCTGATGTCTGTAAAAACATTCATTGTCATAAAAATGCAATGATTCATGAGTGACTTCCTTTTTCTCTCATCTATAATTTCATTTCTATCAGAGGGAACATCAGATGTCAGCTCTCTGAAAAATAAAATAGTATTTGTTATCATAAATCGTGGTTCTTGAATCAATACATCCCTCAATCAGGCTCAAGATAAATGCCCTACTTGGAGTCTATGAATGAAGATGATAGGAGAATATTTTTCTTGAATATCATTACTCTTATCCTTCCTGGGTCCTTCAGAGGAAGCAGGTTCTCTTCATTCTCAGCCATAGGAAGATAATAAGAGTGCAAGCATGTGCTAGGAAGTAAAATCATATGTTTTTCCTCAAACTGATACAGCAGTGCCAGTTTGAGTCTCTCACTTCTGCTGGGTGCATTTACATTACCATTTTAGCTTGAATAGCTTAGCTGTGCTCAGATTGCTTTGAAAGCTGTGCATTTTGAGCTGCTTTGGTTCTCAGAGTGGAGTAGCTTCAGGCATGCAAAAGTTAGATTTCTTTGGGATGAAGATGTTCCCTAGGACCACCTGAATGCCATCAAAAAGCTATTGGGAAATCAGGCCACCAGATGAAATTAAAATAAGTCTAAAGTAAACACCCAAGAAAAAAAAAAAAAGTAGTGTGGACACTGGATCCTTATCATCATCCATTTTATTTGGTAGATTCACTGTTTCTGAGTTACTTGCAGGTGTAGATATAACCCTTGTGTCCACTCCTCTATGGAACATTCAGGAATGAAAAACTTCATTCTTCCTTACCCTTCAAATATCACTAATTTTAGTATTTTAATTAGACAAAATACTGGCATTCTGTTACTGAGTTGGGAACGATTAATTACCTTTTAAACTTTTTCAAAACTGTCTTCTGCATATTCAAGATTAACCATTGACTCTAGCAATACTGGACAAATAGGGATTCTATCTTGCCCATGTAAAAGACAACAACAAGGAATATAATACCAAGTGTAGCAGCTTTCTGCAACCCAACTGCCTGCTGTTACAGGTTTCAACCATATGGCAAAGTTAAACTCTCACCTGTTTGGTCAAGAAAACTGGGGTGGATGATTCAGAGGCACTGTATCTGCAGATCAGATAGAGTAAGACAGATGTCCACACTTTGTACCTGGATTTGAAAATCATATCCATTCTGCTATTAGCAATACATACTTAACATGTTATGTGACTATTCATCTTAGTTAGGTTAAATATCAACATACCTAGCTTCAAATTTCTGGTTTAGAGTTGTCGTGGTTTAAGCCTCTCACGCAGTTCGTTCACTCACTCCCCTCTCTTTCTTCCCCAAGTTCTGGGGGGATGGGGAAGAGAATCGAAAAGAATGCAACTCCCGCAGGTTGAGATAAGAACAGTCCATTAACTAAAGTATAACACAAATCACTACTGCTACCACCAATAATAATAATGACAAGGCAAATAAAAGGAAAGAATGCAATTGCTCACCACCTATACCCAGCCCAACCAAGCAGTGCACCCCCACCCTTCCGGGTCTCTGCTCTCTGTTTTACATCCTTGGCATGACGTGCTGTGGTATGGAATACCTCTTTGGTCAGTTTGGCTCAGGTGTCCTGTCTCTGCTTCCTCCCAGCTTCCCCTCCTCCCTGGCAGAGCATGAGACTCAGAAGGTCCTTGGTCAGACCAGAACATTCTAAGCCGTAACTACAAACATCAGTGTTTTCAGCACAGTTCCCGGGCCCAAAATCAAAAACACAGCACTACACCAGCTACCAGGAGAAAAATGACTGCTATTGCTGAACCCAGGACAAGAGTGTAATAGCAATATGACGAAAGGCTGTTGATGAAAGTACTCTGTATTATGTACTCTGTCATTGACTAGCAAAGTAGTAATTCATCTTTCCTAAGTAGCAACATTTATTTAATAAAAAACGAAACAAAACAAAATAAAAGTGTGTTGATCTTTTCATCCTTCCAGGAATGCTGTAAAGAATCTTCCTTCTGAAATTATGTGCACAAGGTAGTCTGGACACAAAAACCTGACTTAGTTTCTGGAGGCAGTCTAGGTGCAAGGTAAATTATTCAATAAGGAAATCTACTACTGTTAACCATTTCCTGACTCACTTCTGTGAAAGTTCAGGTTTGCTTCATTTATGTTGATGTGCAATATTTTCCTTCTCCTTGAACATTTTCTTTCTATTTTCTGCCCAGGAGCTCTTTTGCCTGCCTCCTTACCTAGCAATTCCTGGTCTGTTCCTGCACAGAGGTTTTATCTTTAGCTTATGTTTTTTTGTTGGTTTCTTGTTTGGTTTTGGTTTTGGCTTGTTTGGGATTTTTTTTTTTTTTTCTAAGGAAACACATCTCCAGCCAATGTTAACCTAAATGTAACATGTGTGTTTGGATAAGGATGTGTATACATGTGTACAAACATAAATTTAAGGGACATCAGGCACTGAGATTCTTGTTCTGGTTTCCTTTACCAATATGCCTGGTTTACAAGAGTTATTCTAACTTATGAGTTTTCTGTCATATGTGGCAAGCCTATAAATCAGATCAGATGAGTGTAAAGTATTGAAAATAACTTTATATAATGCCTACCCGAGTACATGTGTTTCTTTCAATGGAAAGAAGGCTCTTTTCCTCTTTCTCATTTTGTATTACCATAATCTGAGACACTGTTTATAATAATAGCAGGGCACACACAAAAAAAAGGGCAAAAATTGACAGTGAGCTTTTAAGTACAATCATTTGCTTTATTCTTTCATTGATGTGCCAGCTTCCCAGCTGCCTGCCTTGAGAGTTTCCAAGGAGTTTATTTTAGAAGCATGAATCGATAATATGCCTGCAGGATGGACATATTTTGTGATTAAAAAAAAAAAAAAACCAACCAACCAACCAAAAAAAACCCCAAACCTAAAGCAAACCGAAAATAAAACAAGAAAAACCCAAGTAAACCACAAAACCAACACAGATCTTTCCATTCAAGGAGAGCTAGAAATACGAGTTTGCCAAACAAATGTTGCACATTTGCAACATTTGATGGGTGGCAAACTGTACATGGCCAGTGCATGAATGGAAGTGGTACAAAATTGCACAAAATCACTGGATTTCTTAATGAACATTGTATGTTAATAAGTACTTCTGGAACTGGTTCTGCTTGTGCCTTATGATTGGCTGTCTGCTATTTCTCTTTGTAAATGAAGAAAGATATATATAGATATTACTTGGTCAATCATAGTACATAATTGATGTCCATTATCTGCTAGAAGTGGCCACCACTGTATGGCTAATTAACCTAACCTACCTTCTACTCTGAGAAACTCACAGGGTTTGCCCTTTTTATTAATGTACCCTACACCATCTGAGTACTTCTTCTGATTATATTCTGATATTGGCAGGGCTGTTTTAATTTTTTTTAAGGTTTGAGATTTTGTTTGGATTTTTACCATTTAAAGTATCACTAATAAGAATGTAATATTTAATCACTATATTAATAGTTATTAAAATAACTATTTCTTGTTTGAAAAGTTAAATGATTTTTGTAATTTAACATATGCACAAAAATTACTTAGTGAGCTGGCTTCATTACCCTTCCAATTCTTACTTCCAACAGTGGTTATTTTAATTTGGAAGAAATAAACTTTCTCTAAACTACAGATGAGCAGAAAATCAAGCATGTTTCCATGACATAAGGCCAATTAGAACATGTTGGATAAGTAGAATACATATCAGACAACCCTGACATAATGGTGGCATAGGTTTATCAGTCATAGTGAAAAATATTTCACAGATCATTTGTTTTATTTATTTTTTTAAGAAATATTGCATGGTCTTATTTCCTTTTTATTGATCTTTCTATACCAGGCTGAATCAAAAGAAAATGGATGTGAATTTTATTCATTCATAGAACTCAGAAAAAGTTTCAGATTAGTTTTATGTTTGGCATTTTGAAAGATTCATGATGTCCTAAGTTACAAAAACGTGTTGGTTTGAACAGAATTGACTGCATTCTCTTGTCCAGTGCTACGGAAAATGCTCTTCTCATTAAGAAATAAAATTTTGTTATGAATTGATTTCAACTCTGTCGATAAAAATGTACAGAAAGAAAAAAAATCAATCAATGATTGTTCAGATAGTTAAAAAAATCTATTAGAAAAACATAATTTCTTGTGAGTTTTTTGGGGTCATTTTTAAACTAAACTTCAATATATATTGAATACCACTTCAATTTTGGTAGTTGATGGGTTTGGGGCATCTATTGTTTCAGTGTTGGGGTTTTTTTGTTTGTTTATTTGTTTGGGTTTTTTTAAGATGAAATTTTATATGAAATTAAAATTATAAATTATCATATTTTATTTTTAAATGCTAATAATTTTGGCATTTCCAGATTATATTTGACTATAAGTGACATTACAACTGTATTTTTAATTGGTGAAACTCTGTGAACAATTTCAGTGATATGTAACATTCTCTTCTAAATCTAGTGCTAGTTCAGGAGATTCACTTCTCATTCAGAACTTGGTATTCATTTGTGATTAGTCCTTTTAATGTTCTCATGGAAAAAAAATATAACTATACAAGTATTTTAAGGAACTGAAAATACATTACTGAGCATTTCTAACTCAATATACTGAAACTTTTAGTTCACCTAAAGAAAACTTTCTCCTTGATGATATCCTCATCTGTTCCCTTCACTTGGTTTAACTTGGGATCTTAAGTATGCATAGGGCCTATTCTGAAATTTACAGGGGAATTTTCAAAAGCCCCTATTATGTGATAAATCTCCTTCTGCTGAAAATTTTCTTTTCCATTATAATACATCTGAAAAGAAAAATGCCTAAGATTTCTTTATTTTTTTTCTAAGCTCTTGATCTAGTATGACATAAAATTTCAGAAGGGAAGAGAATCAATGATACTGAAATGTCAGGTAGTTTAGAAAGTTCAAGATACTTCAGAAAGCAGCAAAGACCTAAAAGGCTATCACTGCTTGCAGTTATTCTATAGAGAAGAAGCAGCAGCAGCTAAAGAAGGCAACAACATGCTATTGAGTTCACGGTTGCATGATATGGAGTAAAAGTACAAAGTTTAAGCAATGGGAGAATCAGAACATCTTTTTTTAGTGCAATGGCAGTTGTTTACCTATTAAATTTTGCCTGGCACAAGCCCTTTGGGAAGGAAGAAACTAACAAGTCTGGTCTCCCTTACAAGATCACTCTGAAGAAATGGGCTGTTGCTATCTGCAATTGTGTCTTGCTATCATTGCCGCTTTTTCTCCCACTGTAACAAGATCACAGAATTGTTCCAGGATGGTTCCAGGTTTCGTTGCTGGTTTCCACATACAGTGAAAGCCCCTTCCTCTGCTAAAGTAGCTGTATGTAATGTTGTTTTCAGAAACAACTGGCTACAAATTCAGTCTCTCCTTCCAGTCAATATAAAACATAGTGTTATGCCTATAGACAGAGCAACAGCAAGTGAACAAAGCAGCTTAAGTGTCTTTTATGCCCGTAGTAAAAATGAAATTAATGTCTGTTAAAAACTTCTGGTCTGAAATAGACTGCTCAGAAGGTATTGGACATCACAGTGGTGTTATGTTAATCTATGGCTCACTGATGCCTGCCAGCTGCCAAATTAATCCTGATACACCATAAATTGATAAATAATTTACTTGCTGTTAATAGATCCAAAATCTGAAGTTCCTGCTGTAGAATTATATTGTGCCAAGTCACCCAGACTTACTAATGAAAAAGAAAAAAATAAACCCTAATGTTGAGTTAAAGTGCTTTATGATGCTTACTCCGAATGTCCTTGGACTATTCGTCATAAGCACTAAGTTCTCAGTTAAAAAAGGCAAATCTAATTTTTTTGATTGGTCATTTAATATGCAATTTTATAAATACCAAGTTTTCCCCAATAATTTCCCATATTTCTTTATTATAGCTGCAGAAGATATTTGAAATTCCATGGTTCATACAGGATGTATTAAACAGGAGGTGAACTGAATGATTTTTATGGATCACTTCCAACTCAAGATATTCAATGATTCTATGTACCAGAAAGAAAGCAGCTGTTTTGAATCTTTGACTCCATTTCCCTTTGTAACTGTTTCTAGTTACTTAGCTGAACATGTGTTGTTAGAACAAATAACTAACTTCCAATATAACCTCTTTTTGATTCTTCCACCCTCTCTTCCCATAGTATATTGGGTTTGGGATGAAATGTTTTGTGCTCTAAATTAGATTAGTCAAGTAATGAGTCAGTCACAGTATTCCAGAAGTCACCTTCACTGAAGTCTTCACAGTCACAGAAGGCACCTTAGAACTGAGTTGTCAAAACCACAAAATTAGGAATATGCTTAACTAGACCATGTGCAAAGTTAAAAGTCTATGTACAACTCTGCTGAAATGTAATTTTAATAAAGAAAAGGAACTTCTATTCATCTTCTGTTCCAGATTCCTTCTCATTTACAGAAAGATACATTTATGTCTGGAGCTGTAAAACATAAATTGGTCTCTAGTTCAACACTAAAATAAATACAAGCAAACCTGACAGTACAGATTAACTCAGTACTTTAAATTTAACCAATGACTAGTAGCAGGAAAATATTTAACAACTTTTAACACACAATTATTGATACATTTTTAAATTATTTTTTAACATGAGCAGATAAATATAAGCAGTAAAAAGCTGCAATATTATGATTTTTTTTCTCCATCAATATTATAGAAGTGCAATAAAATAGGTATTCGCAAAGGAGATCAAATAAATTGACACTCAACATCTAATTAGCTTAAGCTGAATTTGATTACTCAGGTTCACCAGGATCTAGAATTAGATTACTAATCTATAATTACATACTGTTTACAGTGATTAAAAATAGATCAATATAATTTATAAGCTGTGTAGTTTAATGATAGAAAAAAAGATTCAGGAGCTGCACAAAAACATTAACAAATATAGTTTAATTGACTGCATAAATGACTGCCTTTTAGCCCAGGTTTACAGCATAAATCATAGGTCTTTGCTTCTTTCCCCTAGCCACATTCCAATTCACTTTGTTATTCCTCGTATAACCCCAAGGGATTTTTTTTTTTAAATGGCTTTTATGTGTCATGCCATGCAAAATGTGCTTTAGAAGTCTAAAACAAATAATGTCAACTACCTGCCTTTGTCACTTTTCTCTAGTATCCTTGGAAAATTCAAATATATTTGTTAAACTGCATCTGCTGTACCTGACTTCTTACTTGAGATTTTTAGTATTGCACATCTTTGCCTTGCTACAATACCATCCAAATTAAAAATCAAGCACTATATTACAATTATGAACTGTCATAATTAAATTATAAATAACAGAAAAGCAAATCTGAGGGAAAAAAGTTAATGACACAAACAAAAACTAATGATCATCTCAATCAGAATGTCTTTCATATAATCTTTTACAGATTTTGGACAATGGTAGGAACATTGAAATCATTATGGAGAAGCTCTCTATCTGCAAATTCAAAGTGTATTAATTCCAGAATTAGAAGTCAGCTCTCCTTGAATATGTCATCAGTAAGGCAAGAGTTTTCATTGTAGGATAAGTGTACTTAATTTTGTAGGACTTTGCACTAACTTCTTATACGTTACTTCAGTAACTCAATGCATTTTAAAACCAAAGAAAATTCTTAAGAGGAGCACCTGAAGGTGTTATATTAAACCAGTACAGTTAGTGGAAATTAAAAATCTCAAATTCAGATAAATGAAACCATTTACGGTTAGGGTTAGGGTTAGGGTTAGGGTTAGGGTTAGGGTTAGGGTTAGGGTTAGGGTTACGGTTAGGGTTACGGTTAGGGTTACGGTTATGGTTAGGAAGCATCACCTTTCTAGAATCTGAAGTTTAAACTGTAAAAAAGGTGTAAGATGAGTTGTTGCCACCTTTTCAATAACAACAGGATTTAAGCATTTCTTTTAGAGAATGACAAACCCATTTTCATGATATTTCCTTTTTACTACCTTTGCAAAATACTGATATAGTTGTCTTGTTGCCATATGGTGTTATGTAGTTGCTTGTGGAGCGTATGGGGGCGGGAAATAAAACAAGGGGAAAAAGTGTGTAGAAATAAAATTAAAGGTCTGAGACAGTAGGGTTTCAGAAACTGGAAGAAGAATATGTCATGACAGGTACAGTTTCTACTTCAATCAGTGTTTTTAAATCTTTTCTCATGCACATGCCCATGTAAACATCCTTTGTGTTTTGTGGGTCTCAACATAAGCTAATCCCCAAGATTCTCTGTTCGGGACCATCACAGAGTGCATGCTGGCAAAGTCAGACCAAGGTAGCCAGCCACAAAATAACAATAACCCTCCAGGGACTGCACTCTTGAGAATCACACTGAAGCTGCACAACACAGGTGCTTAGAGTCTCAGTGAACATACTTTCAATCATCTGTGAATTGCCTCAGCATGTGCATGTCTTGTTGTAGCTGGTGAAGACACCCTTAATAAATGCACAATAGTAATTTAATTATTTGTTTCTGCCCTTGAGAGAATGGAATCTCAGAACTGTCCCACATGACGTCCTTGTCTCTAAATTGGAGAGACATCAATTTGATAGACGGACTACTCCCTGGGTAAAGAACTGCCTGGATGGCCGCACACAAAGAATTGTGGTTAATGGCTCAATGTCAAGTTGGAGACCAGTAACGAGAGGTGTCCCTCAGGGATCGGTGTTGGGACCGGTCTTGTTCGACATCTTTGTCAGTGAAATGGACAGTGGGATTGAGTGCGGCCTCAGCAAGTTTGCCGATGACACCAAGCTGCGTGGTTCGATTGATACTTTGGAGGGAAGGAATGCCATCCAGAGGGATCTTGACATGCTTGTGAGGTGGGCTGATGCCAACCTGATGAAGTTTAACCATGGCAAGTGCAAGGTCCTACGCCTTGGTCGGAGCAATCCCAGGCACAGCTACAGGTTGGACAGAGAAGAGATTTAGAGCAGTCCTGTGGAGAAGACCTGAGGGTGTTGGTCGATGAAAAACTTAACATGAGGCGGCTTCAGTGTGCACTCGCAGGCCAGAAAGCCAACTGTATCCTGGGCTGCATCAAAAGGAGCACGACCCTAACTATTCTATGATTCTATGATTCTAGGCTCCCTTCAGATACTGGAAGGCTGCTATAAGATCTCCAAGAAGCCTTCTCTTCTCCTGGCTGAGCAGCCGAAACATTCTCAGCCTATCTTCATACAGGAGGTGCTCCAGTCCCCTGATCATCCTCGTGGCCCTCCTCTGCACTTGTTCCAACAGTTCCACATCCTTTTTAAGTTGAGGACACCAGAACTGCACACAATACTCCAAGTGAGGTCTCACAAGAGCAGAGTAGAGGGGCAGGATCACCTCCCTCAACCTGCTGGTCACGCTCCTTTTGATGCAGCCTGGGATACGATTGGCTTTCTGGGCTGTGAGCGCACACTGCCTGTTCATGTTCATTTTCTCATCGACCAACACCCCCAAGTCCTTCTCTGTAGGGCTGCTCTGAATCTCTTCTCTGCCCAACCTGTAGCTGTGACTGGGATTGCTCCAACTCAGGTGTAGAAACTTACACTCTTCCTCTCCTGCACTCCTGCCTCTCCTATAGTTGGCCCAGGGTCTTCATTCTCACAGTCTCTGCATCTGCCTTCCAAGACTTGGGTGGTGTGGTCAGGGCATTTGCCAGTGGAGACTGAGGCAAAGAAGTCATTAAGAACCTTAGCCTTCTCCAAATCCAGGGCAGCCAGTTCTCCTGATAGCTTCTGGGGAGGGCTCATGTTGTCCCTAGTCTGTCTTTTATTTGCAATGTACCTATAGAATCCCTTACTGTTATCTTTAAAAAGACATATAAGGATGCTGGGGAGGGACTCTTCATTAGGAACTGTAGTAACAGGACAAGGGGTTATTGGTTGAAACTCAAACAGGGGAGGTTTTGATTGGATATAAGGAGAAATTCTTTACTGTGAGGGTGGTGAGGCACTGGAGCGGGTCGCCCAAGGAAGATGTGAATGCTCCATCCCTGGCGGTGTTCAAGGCCAGGTTGGACGGAGCCTTGGGTGCCATGGTTTAATGTGAGGTGTTCCTGCCCCTGGCAGGGGGGTTGGAACTAGATGATCTTAAGGTCCTTTCCAACCCTAACTATTCTATGATTCTATGATACTATAACATGTTTTAGTTTGTGTTCTGGATTGCTATTGTGGTGCTTCTTTATTTTTTTTTTGTTTTTTTTTTTTTTTTTTGAGTGGGGGTTCTCCCCATTTTCTGAAGGGCCTTTAATGTCATTGTAGCTTAATGAGATTCGAAATTTTATTTCAAAGCGGTCCAAATATCATTATATCCCATAGAAAGAAAGTTTCTAGCTCTGAGAATCATCTTTATTACTTGCACAATTCTTAAGGAGAATGTTTTAAAGCTGAAGTGTCATCTAAGGAGCCCATGTGTGTTCCCGTCCATCTCTATAAAGATTTCTTCTAACTCTTTAATTACAGGAAGAAATTTGTATAAGCTCCACTAGAAACCTAAATAACTTTTTAATTTTTTACAACACTTTATATGACATTATCCATTTCTATAAAGAAGACATAGTATACTGCCTTGTCTTCTTTCCAAATTAAACTGTTAATGGCTGTCAGTCACATAGCATTTTATTAATACTTTTAATAAGAAGCTCTTCATTAGTTCTTTCAAAAAACTCTGTTCACTAGATATGAGCAAATATCAACTCATTACTCACTGGTCCTAAGGTGCTGAGAATGGAAAGGAAAGGACCCTACGTATTTTATTAAAATTTTAAATAGATGCCAAGTGTCTGCATGCCTAAGTCAGAATTCTAGGGTTTAATTTTTGTAAGTATACCGTCAAGGGGAAAAAAAAAAGCACAACTCTCCTGGTTTCAGCTGTAACAGGTTTGTTTTGGGGTTTCCTCCTTCCTATTAGCTAGTGCAGTGCTGTGTTTTGGCTTTAGTCTAAGAAAAATGCTGATAACGCACCAATGTTTTAGTTGTTGCTAAGTAGTGCTTACGCTAATTAAGGACTTTTTAGTCTCATGCTCTGCCAGTGAGGTGGGGCACAAGAAGCTGGAGGAGAACAGAGACAGGACACCTGACCCAAACTAGCCGAAGAGGTATTCCATACCACAGTATATCTTGCCCAGTATATAAACTGAGGGAAGTTACCCAGAAGGCCCAGATTGCTGCTGGGGTCTGGCTGGGTATTGATTGGTGGGTGGTGAGAAATTGTATGGTGCATCATTTGTGTTTGTTTTCTTTTCTTTTTCCCCTTTGTCGTGGTTTAAATCCAGTCAGCCACGCAGTCTCTCTCTCACTCACTTCCCCCTCTTTCTTCCCCCCGCTCCCGGAGGGGTGGGAAGGAGAATCGAAAAGAATGCAACTCCCACAGGTTGAGATAAGAACAGTCCATTAACTAAAGTATAACACAAATCACTACTGCTACCACCAATAATAATAATGACAAGGCAAATACAAGGAAAGAATACAGTTTCTCACCACCTAAAACCCAGCCCGACCACGCAGTGCACCCCCACCCTTCTGGGTCTCTGCTCTCTGCTCTCCATCCTGGGCATGACGTGCTGTGGTATGGAATAACCTCTTTGGTCAGTTTGGGTCAGGTGTCCTGTCTCTGCTTCCTCCCAGCTTCCCCTCCTCCCTGGCACAGCATGAAACTCAGAAAGTTCTTGGCCAGACCAAAACATCACTAAGCAGTAACCGAAACACTGGTGCTATCAGCGCTGTTCCCAGGCCCAAAATCAAAAACACAGCGCTGCACCAGCTACCAAGAAGGAGAAAAATGACTGCTGCTGCTGAACCCACGACACCCTTTTAGTTTTATATTCTCTCCCCTTGTTATTTCCCTTATTATTATTATTAGTAGTAGTAGTAGTAATTTTGTATTATATTTTAGTTATTGGACTGTTCTTATCTCAACCTGTGGGGTTTACATTCTTTTGATTCTCCTCCTTATCCTGAGTGGAGGAGTGGGGGAAGGGAGGGAATAAGTGAGTGGCTGCATGGTTCTGAATTATCAGCTGGGCTCAAACCATGACAACAACACAGCCTAACAACAGAAGGGACCCAAATGGAACTTTGGCATACCACTTTTAGACACTTTATCCCCCAAATTCCAAGATGAGTTTGCTATTTATGAGGCCTGAAATTAATGTAAGGTATCAAAGCTCCAAACAGGAGACTAGAAGAGTGGGTTGTTCCCATGGATAGTTGTATTAGAGATGGTAAATTTGACAGAACATCTGATGCCATGAATGAGAAGAAAAGCCAAATTAACCTCTGATTTATAGTCTTCCAAGAGTCTGTCTTCAAACTTAACAGTCAAACTATTTGTTTGACTAACAAAATGTTTTTAGGTAATCAGCAGTAATGGAAAAGGGAGTATTAAGACATTAATTATCTATCTGGGAAAGAAATCTAATATTATTTTAGAACAATATAATTGCAAATTGATTAATAAAAATTCACTAGGGGACCACAAGATCCTAAATCTGAGAAGGGAAATAAAAATTTGAAACTTAAAAGCTCTTTACATAATTTGTAATGGTCATATCATTCACGGATACTTTGTCCTATGTTTTGAGAAGCTTCAGTACACAACTTAAGCAGAATTGTTGTTTTTTATAAGAAATTTTTGTTATGTTCTTGTAGCACATTATAATCCTTATTGTTGATATTGATTTCAGATAAGAAGTTGATCAATAAGTGAATTTGTAGCTAATCCAGAGTTTTTAGTTTGATTGTTGTTCTATTTGCTCTTTGAATAAAAAATGCTGTCCTTGTAGATCTAGGTGCTATTTATTCATTCATCAGTTCCTCGGCTAGTGAGAAATACCATAGCTTAATCTACTTCACACAATTACATTGATCTCTCACATGAGAAGGCTAAAATAGGGCACATCTAAGTACTTTACTTTCTTTCCATTTCCATTGTCTAACTTGATTATTTCAGTGATCTAGTTTCTCATTTACTTGGGACCAGTGAGTTCAAATTCAGATCTCAGTAACCTGGTTTGACCATTGCAGTTGAAAGCTCTTCAAGATGGAATAATGCCTTCACTGTAAGATGTTTGCAGGCAAAGCTGTTGGTACTTGAATCTTGGTAGAATTGATTACAGAGGAATAATCTTTTCAGCCCTGAGGCTGTCAGCTGGTACTTTCACAAGCATTTAATTCATTTATTAATTTAGAGTTACCAACTGCTTTTTGTTCACAGCGGAACACATCTTGATACCAATGCCAGCATCAGCTGAGGATAGAATTTATATTTACCTAGAATTTGGAAAAATCATGGCTTCCTTACCTCATTTACCATTACAATTCCATTACCATTCTATTATTATTCCATTACTATTACATTCTCCTTACAAAAATTGAGAGAATTGTTGACACCAACTGCAGTATGGGAAATGTATTTTAAATGACTTCACCTGATTTGACAGTCATTCTAGATGCTGAAGAAGGCCACTGGAAGGCTTGATCCTCAATCTGTGCTATGATATCATGTTTGAGTCCCTAGCAAACAAAGGAGTTGTGAGTTGCAGATTTTACTGGTATGCATAAATCACTGGGGTTACTTAAACCCAAATATGATACTCCATGGCTTAGAGACATTTGTGCACGACAACAGTCCTCTTGCATCTATTCAAGGACAACAGACTAAACAAAACTAAATATAAAGACAATTTGCAGTATTAAGTATTGTAAAACTGTGTGTATTTGTAACTAGTTTGTTACCTATTTAGTTTCCATGCCATCAATTTGGTCTTAAATTGCAACAGGTAGTCATAACAATTGTTCATTTTAATTTGTCTTTATTCAGTTTGGGTTGTTGATAAACCCAGGTAGTCTAGCTATTTATCATCTATGTCATGCATGATCACACAAAATTATATAATGGAATGAAAAAATACTTTCTATGCAATGTGGTTATTAAGCTAAAATATCTAATTTTAATGGGCAATTTTCTTTTATTCTTAACACATTTTATCTGCAGAAATGCATTTGAGTAGTAAATGTTTTGTAATAATCCCCTGCAGTAAATTGCCATTCCTTCTGAAGAAAGGACCTCACTATTTCATCCGACCTGTGTTTTTAGGAAAATAACTTCTGCAGAGGGAAATGGTATCTACTTTACATAGGAAAAAGATGGAGAAGGATATTTTAAGTTGACTGATGCCAGCTTAAATGCTACCTAAAGGCAATCCATGTGCTGACCAAAAAGTGAGAATGATGCCTTTCTACACTTGGCAGCTATGGATTTGAAGATAACAATACTCCTCAGAATCAGTTGAAACTTCATGATCAATCTTTTGATAGACCCAGTTATCCATTTCTCTGAAATATCCATTATGTCTTGGGAGAATGACAATGCTAAGGGTATGTGTTCTGAAGCAAGAAAAAGTCTGTGTCACTTGAAACTTGTCACTTGCAAAAGAAATCCTAAAAAGAACTAGTGTGGGCTTGACATATTACAAATCAGTGTTTGCACTCTGATTAGATTTAATTTTTAGACACCCATCATGACTCTTAAAGTTTAAATTAATGATCAGATATGTAACAATGTGTGGTGACTGGAGGAAATTTCTAAGGATTAGAAAAAGATGCTTTAACTCCAAAACCCTGCAGTGTTTCATATTTTGAAATGTTGTTATTATAGTGACACATTAATAGTCTTAGCAGGGCTTGAATTTAGGTATGAATTATCAAATTAACTTTTCCATACATTCCAGTGGTTGTTTCATTGTGGATATGAAGCTGGCCACCACCAAAGGAGGAACAGAGAGAGATTTCAGTTTAATCCAAGGCTAAACTGATTTATATGGAGTGAAGTCTGCTTCTGCCTCCAGTCAATACAACAAATTTTTAAAAAGAGAACGGTAAGTTTAATAGGCTTTGGCCTAGAAGTGACTCTTTCATGTATGTCCTTGGAAACCTTATCATGTGATAAAATTGTCTAAAATTTTCCACATGAAAATTTCACTTGACTGTTAAAAAAGTGTTTAATATTTGTACAAAGAGTTACCTCTTTATTGTCTGTACCCTCATGACTCAATGTTCCTTCTGACATATAAAAAAATTGAACTACTGAATGAGTGATTATTCAGTGCATAACCACCTTTCAGAAGCTTCTTCCTCTATTTCTAGATTTGTTCATGATCCAAACTTAATTTGTTTTGGGGGTTTTTGTTGGTTTTTTTTTTTTTTTTAGTTTCTGTTTGGTTTCTCTTCAGCAGAGACTGACACTCTATTCAGTCTATTCTGGAATCTGAATTGCACGAAAATCTGAAAGAAACAGCTTTTAATGTTTTGTCCAGTTGAAACATATTGAAAAAATTTTAAAGAAATTTTTCCTTGCAGAGGATCTGAAGGAAAATATTACCATCTACAATTTGCACAAAAAACTTAATGCTTTGTTTGTCTGAACAGAACTTGATATTCATTATCTTACAACTAGAACATAAATATCAGTATGATATTATGGGATTTTTATCTCACTGATGAGATAGTTAAGCCTCTGTAATACACCGCTGGGGTTTGTGAGGAAGGTTGCAGAGGTTGCAAAGCTGTCATAATTATCTGCCTAATGACTTTTTTTCGGCATGGGAGCATGAAGGTCCCAAAAGAGGGTCTAATCTGTTAGCTGTGTGGACCATGAGCTACATTGAGATTTAGAGAGCCATGAAGATGAGTTTTATCCTCTGTCGCAGGCTACTGTAAGACTGACATATTGACTTTCCACTTTGCTTAGATAATATGGTAGTGTGTTAAAATGCAATGAGAAACAGTAAACATTAAAGAGCAAAACAGATAAATCAATTAAAAAAAAAGCAAACCCCAACGTATGAAATATTCCAGGGGCTGTTAAAGTGTTCTTTATTTCCTATTGTACTAGATGGCCTTTTTACTATTGAAAATGTATATATGTTGAAACCGAGTGTACTTCCAGAAATTCTTCACAAACTACAATAGCGATATGCAAATGGTGCTCAAAATGTTTCTGCTGCTGCAAACACCAAGTCTAACTCGGCAACCACAGTGATTGATACATATTTTTCCCAGTAGTCTAATTATATCTGTAGGGTAATGCAGTGAAAAGAGATTGGAGAACATGTTACCTTTACTCAAGAATAGTGTGTGTGTGTGCTTGTGTGTGTGTGTGTGTGTGTGTGTGTGAGTGCTTGTGCCCACATATAGGAAAGGAGATATATCTCATAAGAGATCAATTGCAGAGTATGACAGAATGCAGCCTTCGTGGTTTAAGGGTTGTAGGTGTGCCAGCTGTAGGATGGATGGATGCAAGCTATAGCCCAAGTTGTTCCAAAGCACAAAAGAAAGTGTTTGACAAAGTCAAGCCTGAGCAGCCCAGCTTAACCTAATTGGCTCATTTTTATTTTTTTTTAGTCCAGTTTCTGGCTTAATATTCGATTTGTGATGAGCTGATTAACTGAATTTGAACTCGGGCCATGTTCCATCTTCGCATACCTTTAGATACAAGTCTGTGTTTCCTCTTCAGACAGCCATACTCTCCTCCTTTTTGTATACTGGCACTGTAGTTACGCAGTTTACATTTTATGTTGATTGCTGAGAAAATATTGATCAAAGGTGTTATCATGAGTCAAAAAGACTTTGTTTAGACTTCAAGATGAATTGGAATTTATTTGTGCATTTCTCTGCTTACTTTTATAAAATGACAACATAATTTACCTTCTTTTTTTTTTTCCCCTGTGAGAAACCATGGAATGCTTGTAAAGAATATTTAAAGTTTTCTGAGGTAATTCACCTGATTATAGCTGGGGAAAATCTATTAAGTGAGGACGATGCAAACTGTCAGAATGAAAGAGTTGGAGAGGAGATATGACTGGCAGCAACTGTGTATCAAGTGGAAATAATGTAAAATGGAGAAAAATAGACAAAACATTTCCAGATTTGAAGTTCAATATCAGTTTGTGTGATTTTTCATAGAATATCTAGCTCATATTAGAGATTAAAAAAAAAAAAAAAGCAATGAGGAGACAGTAGAGTTATTCTTCAGCCCCAATACCACTGGAAGTAATGTTTGCATGTTATTTGTAGCATTTACTGTTTGTTCTTAAGTAAGGTGAACTATACTCTTCTCTACTCTACTTTACTGTATATACTATATATATACACAATATATACTATACTATACCCAGAGGAGGGACACAAGGATGATCAGGGGAATAGAGCACCTCCCATATGAAGACAGGCTGAGAAAGTTGGGGCTGTTCAGCCTGGAGAAGAGAAGGCTGCGTGGAGACCTCCTAGCAGCCTTCCATTATCTGAAGGGTGGCTATAGGGATGCTGGGGAGGGACTCTTCATTAGGAACCATAGTGATAAGACAAGGGGTAACAGGTTCAAACTTAAACAGGGGAAGTTTAGGTTGCATATAAGGAAGAAATTCTTTACTGTAAGGGTGGTGAGACACTGGAATGGGTTGCCAAGGGGAGTTGTGAATGCTCCATCCCTGGCAGTGTTCAAGGCCAGGTTTGACAGAGCCTTGGGTGACATGGTTTATTGTGAGGTGTCCCTGTCCATGACAGGGGTGTTGGAACTAGATGATCTTAAGGTCCTTTCCAACCCTAACTATTCTATGATTTTACGATTCTATGTTTCTACTTCAAGGCCAGTGATGAACAGCAGCTAGCCATCAACCGGACTGTGATTATTTGCAATGAGTTCACAATTTTTGACAGATCAAGAATTATTTCCTTAAAAAGACAGACAGGGACACATTACTTTCAGTTATTCTGATTTTGCAGTCCGCTTTTAGATAGTTTTAGATGATATGAAACAATTATTTACTGACTGTTTTTTAGAGGGCATGTAGTTTGCTGAGTTATTTTCTCAAGATTGACCTTAAAAGGTGAAATCCCTGCCTCCCAGCTGTGACTCACTGGTTTGGAAGCATTATCTCCCAGTGCCCAGCACAACCATCTGGCTTTGCTCTGTCTAGTGTGTTCCTAGTCCTAAATATTAAGGTGCAGCCAAGTCCTTAAATACTAGCAACTGGACAGGGTGGATGGGAAACAGATTTTGATACAAGCATGGGCTTAGACCTTGACTGAAAATACAGTGTTGATGTAGCCTTAAATGCCACGTTCATTAAGTTCTGCATATTGTAAATTATAAAATCTCATCAAGTCCTTAGGAAACAGAAGAAAAGAAAGCCACTGAGAAAAAAAAAAGCAACACATCTGTACTGTATGTGCACATAGCTCACAGAGAGAGACTGCCTTAGGTACACCTACTATCATCATACTTGGGGGATTTTTTATACAATCCTTTTTTGGCTGTAGCTGTGAGGAAGGTGGACATCATGGTTTTGGGAAAGTGATGGCCTTTGAAAGCTGAGTGCTTTACTCAGGGCTGACAGTTCACGTTGACCTGGGTCTCTGTCTTCTTTTTGAAACCTGATAACCTCAACTGTGTTTGTGTTGCCTTCCTCAGTCATCCCTTCACTTCCAATCTCAGACTCCCCTTTCCTTTCTCCAAACAGAAATATACATTTTGCTTTGCCTTACTTTGGTGGAAAGTTCTACAGAGATAAAAGTATGTAAGTAAGTAGCTTAAACACATCTGTCATGGGCATATACAATGTTTAAGCAGAGCTGTAAAAGATATCAAAGAATTTTACTTGGTCTTGAAAAGTGACAGTTACAGAGATGCCAGCTGCTTTGCAGTCATTGCAAAGCCTATCTCCAGAATCATTTTCTGCCTTTTTACAGAACAGAGTTGACATCTGAAAGACATATCTGCAGCACAACAGTCTCTACAGAGCTGCACTGAAATCTTTTTTGTCACCACAATGACAAAGTATAATAAAGCAATAATGATACTGATTCAAGAGCATCGCAAGCACAAAGTCATGAAAAGAAAGGCTACCAAATGCTTTTGGTATTTCTTTCCCTCTGTGTTGTGGCTCCAGGCCTACAAAGGCTTGTGTACATAAAGAACAAAGCACAGAGGGACTGTTCAAGTACCTCAAGAAAAACACTGGCTAGATTTTTCAGGCCTGAGACTTTCAGTCCAGGCTATCTGTGCATTAATTTCCCTAATACATATATATTGTATAATCTATGTTATATATAGCAGTTGCTACTTAAAGGAATGATTTGCAGCATGAAATGTATTTTATTTTAAAAATATGTATTGCTTCTTGCATTTGATAAAAGTGTATTAGAGATCTGGTCCACTGTTTTTCTTTAATTTAAAGCCATTGAATTTACCGTCATTCAGTTCAATACACTGAAAAAGCTTCAGATGTGATATCCCTTGTGAAGGCCTCAATATTAGAATTGGAAATGCTGAGTCTGCCACAAAATCCCTCATGTAAATGTCTGAAATTTTAGAGTTGCTGTACTGAGTGTTTCAACAGTTCCCTGGAAGGAAAAGTACAAGGTGATGGCAGTGACTGCTTCTGTGTCACCTCTTTTTGACTGTGCCTTCTGATGCGATTATTCTTCGATGCAGCCATGTGCAACAGAATGTGCTGAGTATTTGGTGTTTGGGACAGGCACAGATCAGCCAGTGTGAGCCCCTTTATCGTGAAAGATTACCAGGGTTTACTACTGGGAGAGTTCTGCCTAAATTGAAGGATAGGACCAGAGGTGTATGTGGTACTCCAGAGGTACGGTGCAAACACATATAAAGATACTTCAAAACAGATCAACAAGATGCTTTCCTAAAAAATCTCTCCCACCTGTAGCAGTATATCCTAGGACAACCGGGTGCGACTAAACAGTAATATATGCCAAAGGTTCAGTTCAGGACACAGAATTAGTTTTCAATTCTTCTTCCAATGAAGCTGTTAATAGTAAAGCTGATAATTATTCCAGACACAGTGACATATACTCCTTAGGCCCCTGGGCCTGGCTCTCCACATCTTTGAATATGTCAGCTTCTCCACAGTGTCTTCCCCTCTCTATTCCCTTAAGAATTTACTGGACTCTGGCTCTGAGTCCCTTACTGTAAGGAGAGACAAATACCAGTGTTCCTTATTCAGCCCAAATGAGTTTTCATTCACAGTAGATTGTGTAAGTGTTCAGCAGGAAATGTTCCATCTCCTTTTCTACCTGCTTTGATGAGGACTGAAAGAAGTGACATGTCACAAATGTTTTCAGGGACATTCAATTTAGCAGCCACTAAGATGAATGAGGTAGGTCACATCTCACAATGCAATTGTTTAAAAGTCATCTATTGCTATGGCTTTTGAGGCTACCTCTACAGTCATTAGCAGCTAAAACATTTTTCTGATAAAACCTTTAGATTCTGGAAGAGACCAGCGTGATATTATGCTGATGCACAATGGCTGGATCTGGACTGGCTGTATGTTTCCTGATACTTTCAAAGGAGACAAAGATTGCTATTCATAATTATTTCTAATGAGGCAAGAACAGAAGTCTTCAAAGACCTGAGAAAGCTTTTTCATTATCCAATGATGGAAACTAAGACTCAGATCTTTTAGGTTTCTCAAATGTTGTCAAAATTCTCAGCAGTCACGTGCTGAGCTGGAATGAGTGTGAAAAGGTGACAAAACACATCTGTTTTAATTCTCTAAAGCTGTAAATAGTCTCTTGGTTGCATCACAGATTTATTTATTTCAGAAGAAAAATTAATTTTGAAAAGACTGAGCCTAGCTGGTTTTTCTCCCTACCAGAATGGCTACATTATAGGTCTCTATAAGGGATAAGATTTCCAGGGTGAATAGTGCTTTTTATATTCCTATTTGGTGAATGTGCAACTTGAAACAACATACAGAGAACTGTTTACAGAGCAGTTGTTTTCTCAAAAAAAAAAATTAAAAAAAAAAGTATGGCTCTTTCAAGCAGAAGCAAAAAAAAATTAAGCAAATAAAAAAAAACAAACTGAGGCAAAGAAATACATGAACAAAAGTTATAGATTTCCTTCCCTTTATGTCATTAGGGACAGTCTTCTACAACATTGCTTTTCAAACCTGATTTTGTATTCTGAAATGCTAAACTCAGAACTAACTAAATGAAAGCATTAATAATGTGATCTTCTATCTCTGCAATATATTTTTATTTCTGCGGACTGTTTTCAGAAATGTCAGAGTCTTCTTTGTTAATACAAACAATCATGCATCAGTAAAAACATGAAATTCAGTGTAACTTTGTTCTCCAATTAGAACTGGAAGGTCTGCTTTGAAATACAGCTGAATGAACTAAAGAAGGTAGGTAATGCAATTGTAGGCGGTGGCATCTCTTTGTTGTATTTCAAAGTCCTTTCTTCTGAAAATAAACAGTCCATATCTCAGTTTTAAATGTTGCATTTGTGTGACATTGTGTAACAACATCTCACCTGTATCAACACAGTCAGTGCAAAAAAATATAGTTTAAAACCACTAGTTCTTCCCAACTCTCATATGGAACTAACATATAGTATCTATATGTACCAAACATATATCTAAAACATCTTATATTTACATAACATCAATCTCTATATTATGACATATACAACATCTGTAAGATATTACTATATATAATATATATAATATTTAAACTTCAAAGAACTTTATATATATTGGCTATGACACTGAAGAGGTCTCCATTAGTGAAACTTGCAAATGTGTCATGTTTAGAGCAACTTTTTTATTAGATATTTCATTTAAAGTCTTCAGTCACTGAATTCACTTGGAAGGCTCAGGGAGGGTATATTGGGTGGACACACACACTTTTGCAGGTGCAATAGAATAAATTAATTTTTTAATTCTCTTAGCTAGGAGTTACTTTATTAAAACACGTTTTCCTTATTTAAAAGATCAAGTTGCAAGTTTGTACAGGTGGAAAATGCATGCCCAAAACTTAAGGACAAAGCAATGCTCGGGGTTACATGTAAAAGAAAAGTATTTGTACTGGCCACGCCCCATGCCTGGCTGCCAGTGTTATAAGCATTTCTTCCAAGTGCATTTTCTTTTTACACAAAAAAAATGTTCAGTCTTTGGAAGGCACATTGGGTTTCTGTCATCATTTATCTAGTTAAAAGCGGTTATTCTGTGAATAAGGAAATCAGAGAACAGCAGAGCTCTTCAACGTCATTGTAGCACAGTTTGCAATGAGGATGCACTGAACCCTGGAAATAAGTGTTGATCATGCAGACCAGAGGTGACCATGCACATTGTCTGAACATTTCTGATTAGTATGTGTTTAGAAAAAACAGTATTTCGCCACCTTTTTTTTTTTTTTTTCTAATGAGAAGACATCTTAATCTCTAAATTCTTCCAAGGAAACCTGAAGGGCCTGAAAAGTTATTGATCACAGAAGCTAACAACAGAATCAGAACATCACATTAGAAAAAAGCAGTGCAAAATAACTTTAATCCGCTCTCCTCCTGGAGCAGAAATTCCATGAAATGAGAGAGATTAAAGAGTACAATGGCATGTTGTTAAGTGCTAGCTATTTCACTGCAGGGGCTATTTGTCAAATGTTTCTGGTACAAGTATCTAAGGCAGTGGCATGCACACTTGGTTTAGAAGAGTGGATTTAAGTATCACTTTATGACTATATGTAAGAGGTCTGCTACCACTACAAAGATATGCAGTATTTCATGTCTGTTTCATCTCTATGAGGTGTACAAGGCTGTATTTACTGATATTTTAATAAGATAATTGTCACAGAAATACTTTATTCAAAGCAGCCTTTGACACTGGCTCAGTAAGTTTGCATATCTTCAGAAAAAGTAGTGTTATCTAAGTAACTGTGAATATTAAGATATGACATTCAGGGATCCAATCTGATATGAAATGGTATTAAATCAGAGCTCTATGATGAATTATATTACAGCTAATATATTCTAATGTCCTGGGTTTTGTTACAAATTAAATACATTTATTTAATAAAACATCAAAAATTAAAGATACTTTATGGAAGAAAACAACATTTTATGTTCCAAAATAGACTGCTGTCTAGGGTTGTTCTGATATTTTTACATGAACAAATAAAATGTTCTTGAGGCACTATACATATTTCTTTCAATGTGTAAAATGTTATGTAAATATTTCTGAAATTACATCAGATATGATATTCCATGTGAAGATGGGTCATGCAAAATCTTCCATCTATAGTCCTGACCTTCCTATGAGGGAGACCCTTTGCAATTGAAAACTGACACCTCAGAAACACTTATAATGAATTTTCCTATGCAGGAGAAAACATAACTGCCTTGATTGATGTGGGAGGCACTAAGACTGAAAGGCTATAAAAAAAGTTTAAGCATTTCTGTGAATGAACTCTAATTTATTAGGTAATTTTTTTCTGCATTGTGTATACTTGAGAACGTTGTGCAAGTTATCAAAAGAGCAGTATATATTCTTTGCCATAGCTGGTAGTTCTAAGGTAATTTGCCCTGGTGCCCCAGTAGGATAGAGAATGAACTACTGGTTTGAATTTATAAAGAATTCTTTAAATCACACTTATGGTTGAATTTACCACAGGGGCTGCTCTCACAGGGGGCAGATGTACCTCAGTTGATTTAACCATAACTTGTATTAATATGGAGGTCATCACTGGATAGGTACAAAAGAGTGCACTTTCGCTACCACCAGGTTGTATTTGAAATGTATACTTGTAAAGAAAAAAGAATCAGATTTATTAAATCCAGTTTGTTTATGATTTAAAGTAAAATTGTTTTTTAAAGGCCAATTAATCCATGAAGATGATGTTTAGCAATTTATATTGTAGCGTATTTAACAAATTTGGACTCAGTCTTCTGCACCTTGGCTGATCATGGAAGTGTTTCTTGTGTCCCTGTCACAAACTTGTCCCAATATTTAGGGGTAGATAAAAGTATATTTCACATCAGATGAACATTTCTTCTTTCTCTGTACTTGTATTCATAACACTGAGATAATACATGCAAATATATGTGAAATAATGTCAGGAACAGATATGTAAGTATTTTCTTTTGGAAAAAATTGTCACATTTTTGCTAAACATCAATGTAAATAATGTATGGGAAACACTTGGGAGCTGCTGATCAAAATACCTTTCTGTTGATAACTTGATTTAGTAGATGAGACAAAAAGCTTTTCCCCTTGAAGCTGTTGTCTTAAGTGAGCTCAAGGTGAATGCTATCTTAGAGAAGGCTCCAAAGAAATGAGTGATTTCATCTTTTGTAGAACTCCCACACCATCAAGTTCAACATGTCCCTGCTAGATATGTCTGTACTCCTAACAGTTTCGGCAAAGTGAAGAAAAATGGCATGAGCTTGATTACACACTGTTCTTTTCCAAATACAACCAAATCTTAAGCTCAAGAAAGAGGACTGCAAATACCTTATCTATTTACTTTAGAAGCTACACTTTCTGAAGGTAATCCATAACTAAACAAACTGTATTTCCCCATATTAATAATTTTGAAATCTGCATTTTCAACCTTGCAACTCACAAAAGAAAGGAAAGATGCAGAAATAATTCCACCAGCTAATAACTCCAGGAAGGCAGCAGGTTTATCCCATAAATACTATCCATTACGGATAGTATTTAATTAAACAGTATTTAATTAGCATGGAGCTGTTTTCTAATAAGCACCATAAAGGTTGTATAATTAAATATTTTATTAGAAATAAATATTATTATTTTGTTATTTCCCCTTTCCATTCATGCTGTACTGATTTGTACCACTAGTTCTTTTGCTAGTTAGGTATCTAAGGAGAAGGGGGTTTCTGTACATTTGGGATTTATTCCTTGTATTCAAAAAAGGCAAGATTTCATATGTTTTTCTGTGGATGCACATTGGATTTAAGGGCTTTTCAGTTCCCTTTAGTTCTTGCACTCACCTTTCTTGAAAGTAGCAGATGGAAATGATGATGTGCCATCAGTCCCTCACCATTGTGCCTAATGTTGTAAGTCATATAAAATAAGTAATAAATCTTTTGGCTCTGTTTTCATTCCTTGATAATACAGCAGAACTTCAGGGCCTTGGGTCAACTGGTTCAGGGTTCAGTAGCCCAAGTAGTGTTCTTGTCCCTCCTGCCAGTCACAATCAATGGCAACGGCTACATCAGGAAAATCTCACTAATTAATTCCTGGCTCTGTGACTGGTGTCAGTGTTAGAATTTTGGGGATTTTGACCATGGGTCAGTCTACACAGCACCAGGCCTGCTGGCAGAAGACGGGTGCATCTGTCCCGAACGAGAAAAGGATTCTAGCCCAGGAGCTAGCAGGGCTTATAGAAAGGGCTTTAAACTAGGCTTGAAGGGGGAACATGGTAACACCAGGCTCACTAGAAATGAGCCACAGGGTAGAGTGCTGCTGTTCGAGTCCAGATCCACAGGGTAATTTAAATGCATTTATGCCAATGCCAGCAGCATGGGCAACAAAAGGGAGTAGTTAGAAGTCATTGTGAAGCAGGGAAATCATGACATAATCACCATCACAGAAATGTGGTGGAATGACTGGAGTGCTGCAATGGATGGCTACAGGCTCTCCAGAAGGGATAGGCAAGGAAAAAGAGGTGGCAGGGTTGCATTTTATATCAGGGAGTGCATCAACTGCCTCAAACTTAATATTGTATCCTGGGCTGCATCAAGAGGAGCATGACCAGCAGGTCGAGGGAGGTGATCCTGCCCCTCTACTCTGCTCTCATGAGACCTCACTTGGAGTATTGTGTGCAGTTCTGGTGTCCTCAGCATAAAAAGGACATGGAACTCTTGGAACAAGTCCAAAGGAGGGCCACGAGGATGATGAGGGGACTGGAGTACCTCCCAAATGAAGATAGGCTGAGAAAGTTTGGGCTGTTGAGGCTGGAGAAGAGAAGGCTATGTGGAGACCTCATAGCAGCCTTCCAGTATCTGAAGGGGGCCTATAGGGATGCTGGGGAGGGACTCTTCATGAGCGACTGCAGTGATAGGACAAGGGGTAACGGGTTCAAACTTAAACAGGGGAAGTTTAGATTGGATATGAGGAAGAAATTTTTTACTGTGAGGGTGGTGAGGCATTGGAATGGGCTGCCCAGGGAAGTTGTGAATGCTCCATCGCTGGCGGTGTTCAAGGCTGGATTGGACATAGCCTTGGGTGGCATGGTTTAATGGGGGTGTCCCTGCCCATGACAGGGGTGTTGGAACTAGATGATCTTAAGGTCCTTTCCAACCCTAACTATTCTATGATTCTATGATTCTATGATTGTGAGTGAGAAAGATGAAAGCAGGTGAAGACCAGGGGAAAGGCCAACCAAGCAGATATCCTGGTAGGAGTCTGTTATAGACCACCCAGCCAGGGTGAAGCTACAGATGGTATGTTCTTCAAAGAACTGGAAGAAGTTTCATGAACTCTTGACCTTCCTGTCATGGAGGACTTCAACCTACCCCACCTACAACCTATCTGCTGAAAGTACAAAACAGCAGGGAAGAAACAATCCAGGAGGTTCTTGGAGGGTGTGTAAGATAATTTACTAACCCAGCTGGTTAGTGAGCCAACTAGGGGAGATGCCTGGCTAGATCTGCTGTTCACAAATAGAGATGGACTGGTGGGTGATGTGATGGTTGGAGGCCATCTTGGGGAAAGTGATGAAAAAATGATTGAACTTTCAATCCGTGGAGAAGTCAGGAAGAAGGTCAGCAAAACCTCCACTTTAGATTTTTGGAGGGCTGACTTTGGCCTGTTTAGGACTGTAATCTGGTTGGCAGAATTCCTTGGAAAACATTACCGAAGGTCAAAAGGGTCCAGGAAGGCTGGGCACTCTTCAAGAATGAAATCCTTAAGGTGGAGGAGCAGGCAGTCCCTATGTGCGGAAAATCAAACTGGCAGGGAAGACCAGCCTGGCTGAACAGGAATATATTGCTGGAACTCAGGAAAATAAAGAGAATTTATCACCTGTGAAAGAAGGGACTGTCACCTCATGAAAAGTACAAGGATGTTGTTAGGCTATGTAGAGAGAAAGTTAGAAAAGCGAATGCACAGATGGAACTAAATCTGGCCACTGCCATAAAAGATAATAAAAAGTACTTTTCCAGATCTATTGGCAATAAAAGGAGGGCCAAGGAGAACCTCCTTCCTTTATTGGATATCAGGGGAAACCTGGTGACTGAGGATGAGGAAAAGGCTAATGTACTTAATGCTGCTTTTTCCTCAGTCTTTAATAGTCACGCCAGCCACTGGCATCAGGTCCTGTCAGCATGGGTTCATGAAGGGCATGGTCTGCTTGATCAACCTGATCTCCTTGTACGATAAGGTGACCCACCTGGTTGATGAGCGCAAGGCTGTGGACATTGTGTATATGGACTTGTGTAAAGCATTTGCTACCGTCTACCACAGTGTTCTTAAGAAACTGGCTGCTCATGGCCTGGATACGTAGATTTCTCGCTGGGTTGGAAACTGGCTGGATGGCTAAGCCTAGAGAGTGGTTGTAAATGGTATCACATCTAGTGGGCAGCTGGTTACTAGGGGTGTCCCTCAGGGCTCGGTGTTAGGGCCAGTGTTGTTTAATATCTTCACTGATGATCTGGATGAAGAGATTGAATACACTCTCAGTAAATTTGCAGATGAGACCACGTTGGGTGGGATCAACCCAAGTTGGGTTGATCTTCTTGAGGGAAAGAAGGCTCCACAGAGGAATCTGGACAGGATGGATCGATGGGTTGTGGCCAGTGGTATGAGGTTAAACAAGGCTCAGTGCTGGGTCCTGCATCTGGGCCGCAACAGCCCCATGCAATGCTATTGGCTTGGGCAAGAGTGGCTGGAAAACTGCTCGGTGGAAAAGGACTTGAGGGTGCTGATTGAGGGTTGCTGAACATGAGCACCTTGTGCCCAGGCAGCCAAGAAGGCCAAAGGCATCCTGGCTGGTATCAGAAATAGTGTGCCCAGCAGGGCCAGGGCAGTGATCATCCCCCTGTACTTGGCACTGGTGAGACCACATCTTCAATCTTGCGTTCACTTTTGTGCCCCTCACTACAAGAGAGACATTGAGGTGCTGGAGCAGGTTCAGAGAACAGCAATAAAGCTGGTGAAGGGCCTGGAGCACAAGCCTGATGAGGAATGGCTGAGGGAACTAGGGTTGTTTGGTCTGGAGAAAAGGAGGCTCAGGGGGGACCTTTTTGCTTTCTACAACTACATGAAAGGAGGATGGAGCAAGGGGGTTTGGTCTCCTCCCCCAAAGTAACAAGTGATAGGACAAGAGGTAACAGCACCAAGCTGCACGAGGGGAGGTTTAGATTGGATATTAGGAAAAATTTCTTCACAGAGAGGGTGATCAGGCATTAGGCCAGGTAAGTAGAATCACCATTCCTGAAAATGTTCAAAAAATGTGTAGATGAGCCCCTAAGTGATACACTTTAGTGGTGGTCTTGGCAGTCCTGGGATAATGGACTTGATGATCTTAAAGGTCTTTTCTGACCTTCAATGATTCTGTGAATGAGTAGTGTGACCTAAAGAGAAATAATAGCATCTTCTCAGCGTACCAGCCCCATATAAGACTGAGTGTTGATGTCATCTGAAGGAATTTCTGCGATCCTGTTCACTGTCTTGAAGTACAAGTGCTGCCTTACAGCCACAGACTGGCTCCTGCTCTGATTCCTCATAGTTTTAATTCACTACACTTTTCAGCTTTCTACTGGCATCCCTTGATGCTTGAACTCAGGAAAAAAGACCATTAAACATGAGGAATTTAGGCTTAGTACCAAATTCTCATTTGAAATGAGGAGCTATAGGTTAGGAATTCCCTGCACACTGCTTAGCTGCAATTTAAAAGCATGATTAATTTCTCAGTGCAAATCATCAGGCAGACACCCGCAGGGGTTCCTCAGTTGTGCTTAAAGCAGAAGATTGAAACAGAAGAGAGCTCATTCATAGATGAGATCATAATTTTACTATTGAGTTACACATGCAAATTTTTTCTCCTTATCAAGAGCTACCACTTAGATTTATATGTGGTTTTCTATTTCTTTCAGATGGTGAAGTCTGAGTATCAGGATCTCTAGGAATATGCTGTATACAACCAGAAAAACAGTTTGCGATGGAGAGAAATGCGTAGAAATGCAAAGCTTTCTCACAAAACTTCATTGCCAGAGCATTGCCTTACCCACCCTCGCATTGCTGCTAACCTCTCAGCAGCAGCCACACGAGCTGTCACATGAAACATTTGCAGCCAGTAATACCTGATGATAACCTTGACTATGACATACATCATCATTATCGCTCCTGAAGGCGGGAGGGATCGGCGGGAGCAGCGCGCCCGCGCCCGGCAGGGAGCGGGAGCGGGCGACCACTCCTTTTCTCTGACGCTCTGCCCTTTGGGAATCTTCCTTCCCGCCCATGCCAGGGCGCGACCCTACTTCCCTCCTTCCTGCCCTCCCTCCGTTTCTCCTTCCCTCTTCACAGCCCTCAGCGGCACTGCTGTCCAGCCCGGCCCGCCGTCCAACGCCGCCGCCAGGTGGCGCCCCACCACCGCTCTTGGCGCCGAGCGTCGGGGGGGGCCGGGAGCGAGTCAGGGAGATGGAGCGGGTCTGGGAACAGGTTCTGGACAAGCAGCGGGTCTGGAAGCGGACGCGGGTCTGGGAGCAGAGCCGCCACGGGGAAGAGACAGTTTAATAAAGGCAATGAAGGCGGATCCACCACCGCTCGCTGGGCGCCGAGGTGCAGGGGTCCAGGCGTGGAAATGCGGTGCGCAGCCTGAAGTACCCCAAACAGCGTGTCCTTGTTAGTGCTATATATATCATCATCGTCATTATTAAAGCCTGTGAATCCAGTCAGTGGTGACAAGCGGCCCGACGGCAACAGCGGCCCTTGAGTGCCAGTGCGTCAGCGGCGTGTTTGTGCCGGGGATACTCATCCCCACGGGTTTAAATAAGGGGTGGGGTGGATGGTACGGCTTTTCCCCACCACCGGCGACACCCTGCCCTGCTGCGGGGCACCCTGGAGAGGCCGCCCCGGTGGGAGCCCTGCGCCCCGCCGCTGCTGCCCGCGGCGTGCCGGGCCGGGGCAGGTGCTTGGGTGAGCGGTGTGCCAGGGCCGCGCTCCACTCCGCTCCCGGCGTCTGAATCCCTGCGGGTGCGAGTGTTTGTGTGTGTGCGCGTGGAGAAGGGAGGAGGGAGGAAGTGGGGTGGTGGTGGTAGCGGCTAAGGGGGTGTGGGGGGGGGAGATTATTGGCAATGGGCGGGAGAGAAAGAGGCGACTCCTGTTTCCTTTTCTTACTGCCGGCGCAATCTCGACTCATTTTCTCTAAGCAATACAAGTTCACGGACGAGCTACCTAGCCAGTCCTCCTCTCCCGTCATGGATCGCCCAGGTAAAAACGCTGTTCTTCTCCCCGCTGGCTCGTCCCTTCGCAAAATACCATTTTAAATAATAGCAATAATAAGATGCGGGGTTAGGGCAGCAGTAGAGATGCCTCGGGGAAGTATAGGGGGGATCTCCCAGGAGCGAGATCTCAGGGTGTTTTGGTGAGCGGGGAAAACTCAGATGCAACTTCCCAGGGAGACGATGGGTGAGGTTTTGCCTCTTGCGACGTGCATGCTGCCAGGGTGGGAGCCGCGGGGCGCTTCCTTCAAGAGGGTTCAGGAGGCAGCCGGGGGTAGCCTAGCCTGGAGTACAAGAGGTTGGGAAGTACAAACCGGTGCCCGAGCGCAGCACCTCCAGGCAGGGAGGAGGGCGGTGGCGGCTCCCAAAGCCCGGTCGGAACAGCGCCGCGGCGGAGGCGCGGGCTGCAGGGAGCCCAGGGCCACGCGAACCGGGGGGAGGGATAGTGGGGCAGCTCCTGCAAGCGGGAGAGGGAGCATCACCAGTAATAATAATCATGATAAAATCTCCTTTCGTAATGGCTGGGGCGTTAGGAGACAGACATAAACCCGGCTCGCAGATGTAGTAAAAAGTGGGGCTGTGGAAACGAGACGGATTTTGTAGCCTCCCTCGCTGTGGGGCGGAAAGGGAGCGCCCGAGAAGCCCGCAGAATGATATATACCGTGGACTCAGGACAAAACCTGCCGCGGTGCTCCCCTCTTCCCGGCTAAAAGCACGGGTGGGGCTGCGGGACCCCGCCGTGCTAGGGAACGGGAGGGAGAGAAGACACGAGGAGGCGCTGGGCAGCGAGGTCTCTCCCAGAGAGACTTGTTGGGCCGACGGGAGGCTGCCGGGCAGCGTGGTGCCCAGCTCCTGCCCGCCCGCCCCCCTGCTTCACCGCCGCCTTTGCCCTTGACAGGCTGCTGCGCGCCGCCCGCCCTTTGAGGAGGCTCCTTCGCCCCGCGCGGCGGAGGAGGAGGAAGAGAGAAGGAGGAGGAGGCGGAGGAGGAGAACGGGAGGAAGGCGCGGCCCCAGCCGCCGCTGCCCAGCCGCCGTCCCGCAGAGCGCTGGCCGCCGGGCGCCGCGGCGGCAGCAGGCGCGCAGCCCCCTCCGCTTCCCCGCGGCTGCCCGCATGGCGGCGGCGAGCCGGAGCGGCGGCGGCCGGGCGCTGGGCATGGGGCGGCGGCGGCGGGGGGCGCTGCCGGAGCCGGCGGGCGGCTGCTCCTGCTGCCTGGCGGCGGCGCTGCCGCTGCTGCTGCTGCTGCTGCCCGCCGGGTGCCCGGTGCGAGCGCAGAACGACACAGAGCCCATCGTCCTGGAGGGGAAGTGCCTGGTGGTGTGCGATTCCAGCCCCTCGGCCGACGGCGCCATCACCTCCTCCCTGGGGATCTCGGTGCGCTCCGGCAGCGCCAAGGTGGCCTTCTCGGCCACCCGCAGCACCAACCACGAGCCCTCTGAGATGAGCAACCGCACCATGACCATCTACTTCGACCAGGTCAGCCGACGTCCGCTTTGCCTTCGCTGCCCCGCACTCCGCGCCGCTGGCCCCTAGCCTCCGTGCGCGGCCATCCACTCCCCTGCACCCGGACTTTTTAGTTTCTGCTCACCTTCCATCTTTTAACCCTGACCCACCCTCTCAATAGCATTTTTTACAGCTCAACTCCCCAGAGTTTGGGAAGTTCTTTTAGGTGGCTGCGGGGCTTTCTTGGAGTGTGTTGGGGGTGGAAGGGCGACGCCTGCTTTTTGTCCGGTCCCATCTCTGCTACCTAGAGGGCTTTAATGTGCGAGTTTGTGCCTCGGGCGTTTGTGGGGGCTCCTTGCAGCCGAGGGTTGCCCCAGGCAGTCAAGGATGACCCGGGCACCCTCTCCCCAACGGTGCTCCGTCTGAGATGCTTATTTTCAGGGCAAGGAGAGGACAGAGATTTACCGATGGGGAGTCGCCGGGGCTGCTTGTTCCAAGCGCACTTGGCAATGTTACAGCAGCTCTCAGGGGGAGGGAGGGCTGAAGAAGAAGAGGGTGTTCCCCGCATTATCAAACGAGGCGGACACTATCCTCGGTGGGTTGTAAAGGAGCCGTGTTACCCTGCGCGGGGCACGCCGGACAGAGAAGCTGACAGCCCGGGCTGCTGGCTCTGTCTCCGCTTCACTGCTTGCCTCCCGGAGCCCGTGCCCCGTCGTACCGCTTGACTTTAGAGATGAAATTCACCTTTTGTGCCGCCTCTTACTCCTGAAGTAGTACTGCGGAGTCAGCCAAAATTAGCACATGCTGACTGTCTTCCCTGCTTTTGTTTTTGTTTTCATCTATCTGTCCGCCTGTCATTCATCTCCCTGTCTCTCCTAATGAGTTTGTACAGCTATTCCTTACAAGCTGTCATAAAGTCAGATCAGTAGAGGAAAAAGAAAACAACCAAGAGTTTTCTTCATGTGTAGCGTATTGTAGACGCTTTATTCAGCAGTGTTCAGTTCTCAGGAGTTTGGAGGCGTTCCTCTCTCGGTGCTCCCGCAATAACGGATTTTTTTTTTTTCTTTCTTGGAAAAAATAGGATTTTGCTATTTGGGAGGAAAAGGTCGGGATTTGCAAAGGGGATTGGTTTTTGTTTCCTCTCGCTTTGTATTTTGATCCATTAAACAAAAGGCTGTAGCCCGCTAAACCGAGCACGCCTGGGGCGCTTCGGGGGGTGAGCGGAGCGGCAGGGCAGCCGGCTCGGGCTTATCCCTCGCGCTACGGGCCTGAGGGGTTTTCTCCCCTCGTTAGCCGTGCCTATAGAGCCAAACTAAGCTGTTGCCTTAAAGGGAGGGAGCGATGAGCCTGTGCCGGATTCCCGTCTAAGTGTCGGCCTCGGCAGTCTGCGGGGCAGGATGCGGTCGCCGCTCTCAAGCAAGGCTTCGCACATGTGCCAAAGGGCTCAACTCTTTTTCTTGCGTTCAAAAGACACTCAAGTATATGACAAATGAAGACTGTTGTCAGGGAGGAGGAGGAGGCCCACCCCAGCCACCTGAGGAGGGTGAGGGCCAGGCGGCACAGCTCTCCGGAGGCGCAGGGAGACATGAGCTGGCGGACGTTGCTGTTGCGGACCATTCTCTCTCCTCCATCAGTCATCTCATTAGGGCGATTTTAGTTCTATATCCTACTGAATTCGAGGGCAGGTTTGATTTCAGTAAAGCTAGATAACAAACATACGTTTGCAGTATGAGTTGATGAGTTTCAGGGTTTTTTTCCTTGCTTCTTTCTCCTCCCTCTTTTCCTTCCTTCCACTCCCCTACCTTCCTCTGCTTCTTCTGCCTTTGTTTTATTAACATTGCAGTGTGAACATTTGCACTTCCCCTAGCAAGCTTTGGAGACCATTATGACATAACTGAATCGTTTTATGAACTGTGATGCTTTTTAAATGCCTCTGTAACTTGGCTCCTTTCCCCTGCAGTGCACTTTTAATTGTGCTGCAAATGCTATTTCGACTAGGCTTTATATCGGTCATGAGCTCATGTAAGATGTTCGCTGGTGGTTTTCTAAAGTGAGGTCTGATTTCTCTCTCTCTCTTTTTTTTTTTTTGTTTTGTTTTGTTTGTTTACTTTCCAGGTATTAGTTAATATTGGCAACCATTTTGATCTTGCTTCCAGTATATTTGTAGCACCAAGAAAAGGGATATATAGTTTCAGTTTCCACGTGGTCAAGGTCTATAACAGACAAACCATCCAGGTGGGTTCTGATCTAAAGAAAATGCTGTGGGTTTTTTTTGTTTTTCCTATTTCAAATGCTCGTTTCTAGAGACTAAAGTGCATTTACAAACAAACAAGTAAAGAACGAGACTGTAGGTTATTTATTTAAAGGGGTCTGCATGCGTGACAGAAATCATGCATTGTCTTAGCTTAATTTGACCCTATTTCTAACCTGCGCAGAAGCTTAGTGAAATGTACAAGGCATAAAAGTCATTGAAAGTATTGAGAAAACTCAGATTCTCTGTCTTTGCACTTTTTAGGTAAGTTTAATGCAAAACGGCTACCCAGTGATTTCAGCTTTTGCAGGAGATCAGGATGTCACCAGAGAAGCAGCCAGCAATGGGGTTTTGCTCCACATGGAGAGAGAAGACAAAGTGCATCTCAAACTGGAAAGGGGTAACCTCATGGGAGGGTGGAAATATTCAACCTTTTCCGGCTTCTTAGTCTTTCCACTATAAAAGAAGGCCAAACAGGAGACAGATCTATGAGCCAGAGGAAGGATTCAGTTGTTAATGACACCCTGATCTTGGCAGCACATGACAATATTTCCTGTCACCCCGTCAAACTGTCATGGTAGAAGAATGATAACCTTCTAAACTCCAACATTTGCTTTGAATATTGACAATTCCTCGGGAACCTGCGCCTCTAATTAGTTTTAGACGACAGTGATCTTTAGGCGAAATGAAATTATCGACCTGAGCAATTTGTACCTGTGATTGTAAAGTCAATTTTGGATTTTATTGCTGGGATCATTGACTTTCTTGTTATTTTTTAATTTTTCCCCTCTTTTATTTTTTCCTCTTTTTCTTTCTCGTATTGTTGTCCCAGTGAGACAAATAACTCGGACCACACAATCGCTTTGTCAAAGACTCAGTCCAGGGCCAGAAGAATGAAGTGTTCAGCCCGATGAGGTGTTCTTTCCATACTTTATTTCTTCGTGTTGTGTAGCCTTAAGGGAAAAAAAGAAAAAGAAAAAAAAAAAGAAAAAAAAATTAAGAAAAAGGCTTCAGTTTCAGTCCTGTATTTTTCTGGGGGAGGGGGATTCTGGACATTACTGTGTCAAGAAGTGCTTTATCAAGTGAAGCAAAATTTGCACGATTGGAACCTTATTTGTTTTGTGTTGTTCGTGTTTTTCATCGACTTTCTTTTTCCTGATTTTTGTTAGTGTGTGCTAAAAATGTAAGCTAGATTGATCAATAAGACAAAACAAAGCACATATATACCCTGTAGCTCTAGGTGAAGCTAACCAGTGAACAATTCTATCTGCACTTTTCAGCTGATCTTTATAGACCTATTTAGAGAAAGGAGCGAGAGAGCTACATGATCCTTCAATTACTATCTGGAAACCGGTAAAGGAACTGACATTTCTGAATTGTCCTGACATTTCTAGAAGCAACAATGGAGGCTTTGAATATCTTCTCTGACCATACCCTAAAATATATCCTTTCTTTGCATTACCAAGCGTATTTTGGGTGCTTTTATCTGATATTTATTTGATGTATTTGTCCACTAATGCTTGAGTACACATTGTGGGAGCATGAAGAGATGGCAGAGCAAGCTCTTCCTCTTCCAAGTTAAATAAAATCATCTCCACTTGACCTATCCATGGCAAGTGTCACAGGAGCTGACGCTAGCATCTTTGACAGCCTTTGGGAGAGGGGCCTCAGAGAATCAGCAAACGCACCAGGAGTTGCATGGGTGCCTTGCATTTGTTAGCTGTGTGTGCTCTTCCCGGTACAAATGGCCTCAGAGTTCTGGGGTGGACCAACGTCGGTATTGGAGGTTAGGAAAACTTATTACCCCAATTCACAAGAGGTAAAATATCAGGCCAACGTCAGTTGCATCATTTTGCCTCATTCTCAGTGAACAGACCCCATTTTTTCACTTTTTTTACGAAGGCTGGTGTATTAGTGTGCTGAGGGAAGCCTTGCTTGAGCACATCCAGGAAGAATGTTTATACTATTTTATAATTATTAATTTTTATCTTCATTTATTTAATTTGAAATAATTCATCTTGCTATTAATCCTGCAAGGGTGGATGTGTATAAGAATTTATTTTTGTCAAATATGCTCCTCTGCCACAAATATAATGCAAAGGCATTTGCAGCAAATCGGTGGTAGCTATGTTGTATTTCAGAATTATGGTGGACATGTCATTTTCATTGTAAATTTATCATTAAAGGGGCAAACTCAATTAAAGTCATATATTCTTAAAAAAAACTTATCTGTGTTGCTTGTGATACCTCAGATGACTAAACCATAAGCCAATATAATATTTAATATTTTCATGTCTTTTCAACATTGATGCTGTTTGTTTGCTTTGGTATTTTACTTTACTGGCTACTGAATTAATGGGCTTCAGGTTTGTTTTTAATGGGTTGCATTTTCTAATTCCCCTTTTGCATTGGCATGACTGCTATGTTTTTATTCACAAAAATATCACAGGACTACGTTTAAATATATGAAATAAAACCTGAGTCAGCAGCAACCTTCTATTAAAATACAAAAATGCAAATAAAACAGTTGTCTTAATGCTAGATATTGTAAAACTACTTTTAAATCTCAAGTGTTTGTGTTTAAAACTTGATCATGTCTCTCAAGAAAATAGACACTGAGGTGGGTTCAGAGTCCCAGCTTTTCAGTTTCTATTCCATTTCCTTAGTTTTACTTTGAAATTATGCCTACCATTGTCACTTTCAGTTGTCCCATTTATCTCAGTTCATCTGGTTTGATAAGGCAATGGTATACTAGTTCTGTCTCTCTCCTCAGCTAAATGAAGCCACTGTCAAGATTTTCCTTGAACATATTCTTGGAAATTTCTTAAACCACTGAAACTGCAGAATCAGAGTAACCTGCTTCATATATTCAAAGTCAGTAATTTTGACCATGGTTATTTTATAAAGCTAAATATATTTATACAATAACACATCTTCTTCTGAATTTGAAGAGGGTCTCTAATGTACTGCCTCTCTTCCTCTTCTACTGATCCGTCCTTCATGGTAAGCTATAGTGTTAGGCGCATTATATAAACAGTTAAATGGAATTCTCTTCTTTTTATAAAGTTCCCCGAAATTTAATAAATTCCCTTTAAATTTAATAAATTCCCTTCTTTTTATAGTCCTTGCAATATTTATTTCCTTTTTCTATTTACTTAATTCTGTATCTGAGTTTGCGAAGGTGCAATCTACTTGTCATTGGAAACAGTAGATATTTTGATATACGTATAAGGTGTGAATATCATGATATATTTTATGTTAAAGAAGGAAAATGTGCAATAGCAAACTGAAGAATGCAACAAGAAATACTAGGTGAGACCACTTAAAAGGGCCTGACAGAACACTTAAGAGCAGGCTTGTCTAAAATAAGTTATATAAATAAATGGGGTAACATTTGGAGTTGGTGTAAATTTAATGTTGAGGTTCACCATGAGACTTAATAAGCTTAAAACACATATGGTAGTGAAGTAGGCCAATAGCACAATAATGGTTCTGGTTCCTGTGGGAGTAATAACAATATTCTTCCCAACAACTTTAAAATTTTCTTATAAGCTGCTGTGTAACATGATCATAAGATATTCCTATGAAAGCACTGTCTGTTTGACTGTTTCCCTTCCAGGAAACAATCTTCACCTGGGTGTTTTTATTAACTGATGCTTTAGTGTTTCTTTAGCATGCTTTTGTCAGGGCAGAACCAGGACCTGTATTAGGAATGATAAGTGCTCATCATATACTTTATTGCCTGCCTCTCGGTTTTTGAACACTGTCTTGCAAAACCCTGTGTGCTCTCACATCACGTTGAGGGGTGAGGGATGTGCAGTGTCTCTCGTTATTGGTCAGCATCTTGCAAGCTGAATCTGTTTATTTTGGGTGGGAGAAGAGAGATGCAGAACTAGGAAGTTGTTTGGAATTTACATTGTATTTGTTGGCTCTTTTTTTAACTTCTAAAAAGAAATTTTTGTTTTTGTTGACCAAATTTATGTCTCGGAATATCTGTCAAAGTAGAGGATAGGCTGAAAGGGCTTGTTTACTTGTGGAGTTGCTTGGAAATAGCTGAAAGTGTTTTCATGTCCTTGTAATGTGACATTCATTTTTGGACTAGGCAGGGTCACAGGTAGTGTTGTTTAAAAATAGCTGTTAGAATTAATATCTGCTTTGGTCTAGGATAAATTTCTAGTGTTAACAAGTACTCAAAAAATTAGTGTCATTAATATACTTTTTAATTTTCACAGGTAATGACTGTCAGCTAAAGTCCTTTAAACAGTTATACATAATGAAAGGGAAAAAAAATTGCTTCACATGTTTTTATTTATTGTTGAAAGGCCAGGGAATGTCTGAGGCAATGCATAGCTTCTAGATTTGGAAGCACACACTGTGTTGAACAATTGTTCCAGGATCATGTTTGATGTGATGCATCATGCCCATTTTTAATCATGGTGGTAAATAACAATGATTCATGGTAAAATACACATTTTTCTTAATGGAGCAGATTCTTTTATTTGACTTGTCTTCATCTGTCAGAATGCTCAAAACAGAACTTCGTGATTCCTGGCCACCTCTTAACTAGATCACATTAACAGGTTATAAATTCCTGAGAATTACTGATGTTCATCGTGGCTGTACTTAGACACAGACTAGGTGGCTGGACAGATGATAGGCAAACCTTTTGATCAGCTGCTTAATCTTCAGCTCCCTAGTAAAACAAATACATTGTTATTTCAATGAAAAGGCTAATCCTGCTTGGTTTACCTACTTCAGTAAAGTCCATTCCTGTACAGAGGAGTAGCTTATGAAAAGCATAAATAGTATTTGTCCTAGATCGTAGGGTTTGGATTTTAGTCATGATCTACAATTATGTTTACTTTGAAAATAAGTGATAATAGTTAGTTCAAACCTTTAGTTAACACAAAAATAATTCTTCAGTTTAAATGTATTTCAACATATCATAATTCTGGTAATGTAATCAAAATCCTACAAATATAACTTGAATAAGTTTGAAATCCATTCTCAAAACAGTAATGCTTACAGTCTTATCGACCACAACCATGATTTTTTTTCTTATTAGCCATTATCACTAAAATCCAAAAAACACTAATTGCATTTTGTACTATCTGAGTGTAATAATGAAAATGCACTTCACATACCAAGTATATCTAACATACCCTATTTCTTCCTAGGTAATGTACATTAAAGTATTTCCTACATCCCTTTTGCTATTCATCAGCAAAGCAAAGTTGCCTAACTTGCTGGGTTTCTGCAGATCATATACCACAGATAACACAAGTAGTGGCCTAGCAAGACATGGAGAAGCAAATAATGAGTACTATTATGAATTCTGCATTGAAAAAAAAAGTATCTATCTGCATCAACAGAAATTCAGGTCATATTGACCAGTGTTCCAAAACTCAGGAAATATTAAAGATAAGTTTTTAAACTAATGTTACTGACTGGTACTACTTACATTGTTATAATGAAGTGTTATTTTTACTATGGGTATCTAAAAAATAATTATTCTTTTTCTTCGATCAGCTCTATTAAAAGACTTATTCAGAGTGTTAATGACTCCACAGAAACATAAGTTCATCAATTAGTAATTAGTAGTTATTACTTATCTCTCATCACAACTGATACATTTCAATTAATTGGAACTACGTCTTTGAAATGCTTTTTATTATCTGTGTGCAAATATACACACAAGTGCATATATGAATAATAAATATGTGTACATGCACATAAAACATTTTAGCTGGGAATGGATGAACAGAGAGTTGACTTTTTCATATATAGTTTGGCTTTCCGTTCTCCGAAGCATTACCCCAACAAATCAATTGTTATTTCATTTATTGTCATTCTAAACCTAAAATGTTTGTCTTTTTGCTTACATCCAAAAGTGCACAGAGTAATAGCAAATGGCATTATATATTTCAGTGCTGAGAGCTGCCACAGCTTAGGTAATATTAGGGTGAAGTGAAGCATGGAGTTATTAAAGGAGTTGAGTTACTTCAAGTTCTGTTGAAAGCGTTTGTGATGGGTGAACCTATAGTGCTGTGTGGGAATTGTTTCAAAACATCTTACAGGGATACATACCAGACTGAAGCTTCAGTTTGTCCTTCTAAAGACACTGGATGGGAAACCTGCAATATGTATTATAACTGAAAGAGAAAATATATCCCTATAATTGCTTAGCAGCAATAATCCTTACACACTGATTTAATTTTGGTTGTAGAACTGTTTTCTGTACAGAGATGCATTTTACTGTCATATTTCAGAACTAAGAATACAGTGACTTCAGTGGACAAAGAATGAGGGGTTTCCAACTTTGTATTTGCTTACTAGGAGAAATAACCTATCAGAGAGCTTATGTTGCTTCTACAGGCTTTTATACCAGAGAAAAGATGTAAGAAATTATTTTAAAAGAATCTTTCAAGTTCTCTTTAATTATTTATTGTTACCAATAGCAGAATTTTCACAGCCCTGTTATTAATAATATGACTAGGAGTGGTTTAGGGTGGAGTTTAAATGGATATAGCTAGATGCTCTGACAGCTGGCTTCTTCCTTATCCTAAAGTTTCTGAAGAGTGTTCTCATTATACTTTATAATCTCTCTAGATACAACTGTTCCTTAAACTTGACTGCCTAGTAAAACTGGTCTTCTGTATTTACTTCACCTGAGTAGAGAATACATCCATTTTTCTTCTTTGTAATGGTTTCTTTTGTTTTCATATACTGTACGAACTATGCTAAAGCCATCCAGTATAGAAAAGCAGATTCCCACTGCGCTTGCCACTCTTAAGACACTTTCATTTCTCTTGCCCTCTCTTACTTACATTCATATTTGAAGACTTACAGTGTTGATTTTTTAAGAGTATTTTTTGAAATAATTCTTTTTCCACTGAGTGAAACTTAGTTCCTGACAGCTTTAGTCGGCTGCTCAGAAGTTATCTCATCTCTCAGTTCTGCAGCCAGAACTCTCGGACTTGAGAAAAGTCTAATTAGAGAAAAAAATAAAAATCTAAATAAAAAATAAATTAAAAAAAAAAAAGAAAAACAAACTTGGTCTGTATACAATTAGTGATTTCTGGTAAATGTTTTGATCCCATTTAGTCTGTTCTCTCAGAGAGCATGATTTGCATCACCAAGTGACTTGGCACCTCTCTGTTTTCTTTAATCCATTTAAAATATCCTTATGAACAGGGGTACTAGGAATCTCCCCTTTTTCTTTTGCAGCCTGTTTAGAAAATACAGAACCTTTTGTGCAGGTGTTGGGCTGTTGGACAAAAGTGAGAAACTGGATTTTCAAGTACCCGAGTGACCTTTTGACATGAACACCTTGCAAGAAATACAGAAGAGTCTGGAGGAATCATAGGGAAAGGGAGGAGACCCTCCTAACAAACAGAAAGGTTATTGCTAGCTGTTCTGTATGCACATACCTACCTCAACATATATGTGTGAGCCATGGCTATAAGTGACAAACATTTGTATGTAAATTCCTCTCTCTATTTCCCAGAGTTCTAACTTTGATGCAGTTAACAAAATCACATGAAAATGTATATGCAATTTAGGTGGGATTAAACATGCACACATGATAAAATTGTACCGAACTGTTTATAAGGACAGTGGCTCAGTGCAGGTATATTACACAGTGTATTCCACTCAAGTATGGAATGATGCACTCTATAAAAAATATATAGGCTATTCCTGAGCAAACTTTATAAAATTATCTTTAGAGAGATACTAGATTCAGAGGTCAAATCGCAGCTAATACAGTTCAGACCACTGGACACATGCAAAGGGAGATAAACATTTTGGTATTTCTCCCTTTGCCTCAGTCAAGAAGTAGCTCACCTTCTGAAAACAAAAATGGAACCCACATTCTTTTCCTGTTACATGCTTTTTACCTGTGCTACTGTTTTTCAGAGCCTGGTAGGTTATGTGTGAACTAAATGACTGAAAGTTAATTTGCAAGTGTACTTTAAAGTGTTAAACCTGTAACTGGCAGGCTTTCTTACCATACTACTGATTGTCAGATTTACTGTAAATAAGGCTCGGGATATCTGTTGAGTGTAGACTGCACTGCTATACTCTATTCATGCCCAAGGCAGCCGGGTGCAGTGAAATTCAACTTCAGGCAACATTTAATTGGCATGGCAAAGTACAGACTCAGTATCTCAAGGTGCTGGACTCAGCACTCTGGTGCTGGACCAAAGACTGCAAATCAGTATACACTTTCTAGTAAACAATATATGTGGTGAATGAATCTGGACTGGAAAAGAAATTCCTAGATATATAACTGCACAATAATATAGTTTTAATGATCTATTTAAAAAATAAAATCTCCATAGGCTCTTGGGCAACTTAGCATCTTTATTTTCCTCTAGTGAATTTACTCCCCGGCATAACTGCTTTTTCTCTGCTGGGAATTCAAAACTGGGCAAGATACTCCAGGTGTGGTCATGAATGCCAAATACGGAGGATCTTCATTTGCTGGCTACACTCTTGATAATACATCCAACTGTGTAATAGGCATTTACTGTGTCAAGGCTACGCTGCTGGCTGATGTTCAACTTGTTACCCCAGGATCTCTATTTTTTTCCTTTTGTTGTTTTTTTTTTTTTTTTTTTTCCCCCTGCAAAATATAGTTCTTTTCAGTCAGCCCCAGACAATACTGTTGGATGCGGATATTTCATCACAGATTTAGGACTTTCTACTTGCCTTTGTTGAAGTTCATGAGTTTCTGTCAGCCTGGTCTGTCAAAGTCTACTGAACAGCAGTCCTGTTTTTAGCATATTGATTTCTTCCTTTAAATTTGATTTCATCCACAGACTTGCTGATGGTGTGTTTTGCCCTGTCATCCAGGTAGCTAATGAAGATATTAAATAGTATCAGCTCTAGTATGCACCTGTGAGGAAGGACTCCAGTAACCACCTGGCGAATGGATTTCAAACTGCTACTCACTAATGCTTTGAGGCTACTTATCCAAGCAGTTTTCTATTGATCTTGCAGTCTATGCATCCAGTCCATATCTCTTTAGCTTGGCTAAAGAGAAGCAATGGGAGAGCATGTCAGAAGTCGTTATAAAGTCAAGGTAAATAGTATTCCCTGTTCATGATGCCAGTCATCAGAGAGGGAATTCAAGTTGGTCAGGCATGATTTTCCCTTTGTAAATCCACTGTGGTTGTCCTTATTCATCCACTTGTCATTCATGTGCCTATGAATGGCATCCATATGTAGGTTTTCTCCATAATCTTCCAGGAAACTGAAATGAGGCTGACCAGCCTCTAATATTCTATATCCTCGTTCTCACTGTTCTTGAAGAGTGATGAGACACTTTCCATTCTCTAGTTCCTCTAGTCCCTAGTGACCTATCCTGGTCACCCAGTTTTTGAAAGGTGACTTTGGCCAAGCTCTGTCATCGGCACAGATGTATCTCATGGTCTCATGAACTGCTGTATATACCCAATTTATTTGCTTAACCAATATTTCCCTGCCATAGGCAGTACTTCAGTCTGCTAGACTCTTCTGTCTCTAATCAGAGAGACCTGGAAAACCAAAGGGCATGCCTTACCAGTAAAGACCTTGGCAAACAAAGCTTTGAACACTGCAATCCCTTCCACTACAGATCCCCTAGTCCCCCTGGCAATATACTCACAGAGGTCTTTATTTTTGCCATTCACTTTCCTTGCCAATTTCAATTGCAGCAGAGTTTTAGTTTTTCTAATTCCATGCGCAATCAATATTTTTAATCTTCTTCCTGTTTGCAAGGATTCTTTCAGTCATCTAAAGAAGACTGCCTCTTATTTTGCCTCTCAATCAGGTCTGTAGCAGAAACCCACTAAAATAGCTTATCATAGCAAAGCTCCATGCATTCAAGCTGCTATTCTGCATAGAACATAATTTCTTTTCCTCCCATTCCCAACCTGTGCTTACTAAAGAACCTGTATCCACCACCTGTGCCCTCGTCGTGTGAGCTATCCCAACATGCTTCTGTTACACTGAAACTGCTTGATAACAGTCTGGTTTTCCCTGGTGCTTGCATGGGTGGGTAGTAAGGGGTTATAATCTAGGAGCTGGCTGAGCCTCTGCAATATTTCTATGAAATCCTATATTCAGGGTGCACTCAAAATCTGCTTAGAAACAAGTAGTAGGTGAAGAGATAAGTATACTGAGCTGGCAACCCCATTACTAATTCTCTGAGAACTAGGGAGAGGAGAGGAAAATGTACGATTGTTCTTTGTGACATTTGGACAGTATCTCAATGCATTACCAGTAGCTAATCTGACAATAGAAACAATGATGTACTTTCTTCACTAATATTTTTACCATAATGGATCCTTCCAGCACTTGGAAGTCAGGCAAATATAAAGAAACAGGAATAAGTGTATGCTAGAAGAGACAAGAAATTAAATGACAAATTGAAGAACATGGAAGGCAAGAGAACAAAATCAAATGAAAACAGAGGTCCTGTTTGGAAGGTGCTGTTAATGGGACTGAAAATGAGTTAGTGTCATGATAAACAGGGCATGGGGAAGATAAATTAAGTGTCTGGTAATACTGGAAGAAGAGTCAGAGACTAGAATTTTTTTCAAACAGTGAGAAAGAAGGACTTAGAGAATGAGACACTTGGGGCAAAAGTTGTAACAAAATGCAGAGGAAAAAAAAATAGTGAAAAGGAGGAAAAATAAATGCGGTCTCGGGGCCTGTAATGCCTTGGTCAGACTGCAGTGAGAAGTAGGTATAGAAAAAGAGAGTGAAAAACCTGTGAGATCATGCATTACAAAATATGCCTGGTAAGACAAGAGCATTATACAGTGTTAAATACAGTTTGATGTGACAGCGGAGAAACATGGCAAAAGGGACATAGCTTTGACAGACGGTTTCCACGTTAGAAGAAAACAAAACTATTCACAAAAAAAAGGTGAAAGATTTAAGGTTTTGTGTGTTTGTCTCATAAATGCATTGATTGGACAGAATTCTGAGCACTTACTTAGTTTTCTCTTCTTTCTTCTATTTATTCCAAGGGTCTTTGAACCCATTTGTTTTTTTTAGCAACCTTTCCATTTATGCAAGTTTCTCTCATTCTCTGCAAATGACTCACCAGTCCTACAAACTCTTGAAAATGTAGCCAGCATGAGTAATTCCCTCCTAACAATGCCAGTGGGAAACGAAGGGTGCATTGCTTCCTAAGAATGTCTTTCTTTTCCTGACCCATCAAGAGATGTCATCAGACTCATTTTGGGCCAGCTAGCCTGCCCCTTTCCCCTTGTTTTCCTCTGGTGTGCTCCTTAAAAAGTCTACTGTCCTTCTGGCTCCCAAAAGCTGATTCAAAGCAATGGAAAAATAAATGATGAATGCTTTGAATTTATACTTTTGCTGACCTTTAGAAATTCTGCTGTAGGTTTAGTTGGAATATTTCAGTTTTCAATTTGAGGTGGGGGGATGTAAAAGAACATATATTTAGATAACTTTTTACAGTTCTGTTGGGTTGTTTTTTTTTATTTAGTTTTGTTTTTTTTTTTTTTTTGGTTGTACTCTGTGAATTCTGTGATTAGATAAACACAGTGATTATAAACACTTCCAAAGGACTAATGCACTCACTAGGAGCCATCCTAACACAACACCATGGCCCTGAGGCACTGCTAGCCCTGCCTGTCCCTGCTTGACGCCTGCTCTCCCTCCACCCTTCCCACAGCCCAGGACCACATCTCAGGCCCCCAGGGACATCTGCCCCTCCTCCAACAATGCCATAGAAGAGCCAGTCTTCAGCTCCCCATAGGCTGACCTTGCCCATGTCCTGGACCAGTCACGGCCCATTCTCATCCCCAGGGGGATGCCTGATGCCTAGGGCTGCCCCCGTTGTCTACTGCTGCCTGTTCCTGGCTGGGGAGATAGAATTGGCCCTGCCCTCAGACCTTGTGGGCACCCCCAGGCTTGGAGTGCTCCAGCCTTCTGAGTGCCCTGACACACACACTGCTGGGCTAAGGAAAAATGCCAAATATCTCATCTGTTATTTGTATAATGGTTGTTTCAATCCACATTAAATGCACAGAAAGCCACTTTCCCACCTCTGCCACCAGCACTTTGCCTACCATGCTATTTCACCACAAATTACAGCTCACTTTGTCAAGAAGTTATTTTGGAGAATTTGGGTATCATTAAACCATCTGGTGCAGTAAACCCAATAGAAAAATGCAACCAATATGTTGTGGCCTAATCTTTTCACCAACAGCATAAAGACTTGCTTCATGCAAGAGTTGATTCAGCAAGAAAACCAGGTGCATATAGTGAATTATCTGGTAATTAAAAAGCATTCATCCTGTGAAGAACTGGCAAATATCCCAGGGACGAGGTTGTCCGTAGGTGATTGAGCTTTTTTTCAGTCCTAAGTTATTATTTAGATTTTCTTATTTAGTGAAAAGTGATTTTTTTTTCAGTGGAATATTTCTCCTCTACAATATATCGATCCCATCAGAGTTCAGAACACTGATTTATTAATTTCAGGTGCCTTTTAAGCAATTAATTGATTAATATCCTGTCTTACTAACTTGAAACAGTAATCGATTCTGTTCTTATTTATCTCAGCTGGGATTTATTTGCCTTCAATCGAAGCAAGGCAAGTCTAGGCACAGTGAGTTGGTATTCGTTTTTTCACTTTTTCTGAAATGTTACCATTTCTATAATTGTATTTATATATATTTTAAGATCATTTGATAATTTTGCCAGTGTGTAAAGCATAGGTTATGGTTTTATCAGGTTAGGATTTCCATTTATCCAGTAATCTAGTTACTGAGATAATAACTTGTCTGTGTGTTCAAGTGCATCTTCCAGAAACACATATTATAATAATCTTTTCAGTAGATGGCAGTGCTGGGATTAAAACTGTATTTTGACTAATATGCAAATTCCCTCCTGTTGGGATTTAGGTGTAAAAAGGCTTTTCAGGGCATTCTCATCTTTGTGTCAGGGCTCTAGTTTGCTTGGATGCTGAAACCATGGGGAGATTTATTTCCACTGGTTCAAAAAATATAGAAAAAATAGATCAAACACCACAAGTGCAGTCAGTTTGCTCCAAAGATATGCATGAAGAAGCTAAAGCTGTGGAAAATATGTAACCATAAAACTCAAAAAATATTAGCTCCTCCACTGCATATGGCATAATCCACTTCAATTGCTCTCTGTAAATTTGTGTTGTTAGCTGAGATGCTATAGGGTCTGAAGACACAGCTTCCACTTGGAAGTGTTGTAATTTTACGTTCATTCAAGTTTATCAGAATTATTCTCGTATCCTTACGTTACAGAGAACTTCTTTATACATGGCACCATAAAGGACTCCATTACTGGGTTCTTGTGACTTCATAATCCATTTCTTAAATTATGATGAAGAACATTTTTCTACCAGAATGTAATATACAGTTTGAGAAGTTCTAATTCCTGATAAGGATTAAAAGAGAGATTTGTGTCCCAACGTGAAGGTTTGTTTTTTTTTTTCCCCACAGAATCACTTCTCAAAAAGTGGTTTTACATGAATCTCTTTAAAGATCACTCATCTTAGTGGCACACATTATGTAGTTCACATGGAAAGCTGCTCAGGAGTGCAGAACGAATGGTAATAATATTAGAGCTTTGAGAGAAATTGAAGGCTTCTCTTAGGTTGGAGTTGTCCTGTACCTGTGTGGACAACAAAAGATGGTTTATTGTGACAATTAAAATGCATGGGGCAGCATATCATTGTTTATCTGCTGGGAAAGCAGGCTACAGAGAAATCTCACAACTACACAGAAGGCAATACTGAGTAATGTATTCCAGATCACACACTATAGGTAATAATACTAAATCTCTGAGCAGCTAGGAATTATCAGTTATTTTGATGCCGATGACACCTGTATTGACACAGTACTTCAGAGAGGCTGTGAAAACAGCACATATGGAGACAGCACTTAATCTTTAAACAAACTCCCAAAGAAAGGGCAATTGGTATTTTTCATTAATAGTATTGTGTTTGTAGGAGGTCTAGCTTGATCCTATCCAGTCGGGCAAAATTTTACGCATCATAAAAAGAGAACAAAATCCAAACCAAACAAACCAGAAAAACCGCTAGCATTTTTCAACATTAGGAGAGTGGAATTCACTTCTAGATGAGTAAAGGTCAGATAACTTGCAGATTCTTTTGACAGAAAATTGCAAATATTTTATAATTAAAAATAATAAAACTCTTGACATTTATAGAGGCTTGTTTTCCAGAAATTCTATTTATAAGAAAATTACAAAATGTAAAATAAATTCTGCTTGCAGATAAAGCATTTCCAAAAGAAAGGGGAATATGTTAAAACACAATGAGGTTTAGAAAAAGACTATTTGGGACCAAATTAGATTTATGTTCTGAAAATGTTGAACCTAAATTGGTAAAGGGAATTGTGCTGGTTTCAGCTGGGATAGAGCTAATTTTCTTCCTAGTAGATGATGTAGTGCTGTGTTTTGGCTTTAGTCTGACAACAGTTCTAAGAACACCCATGTTTTTAGTTGTTGCTCAGTAATGTTTACCCTGATCAGGGACTTTTCCAGTCTCTCATGCTCTGCCAGTGAGGAGGGGCACAAGAAGCTGGGAGGAAGCAGAGACAGGACCCCTGACCCAAACTAACCAAAGGGGTATTCCATACCACAGCACGTCATGCCCAGTATATAAACTGGGGGACTCGCCTGGAAGGCCCAGGTTGCTGCTGGGGTCGGGCCGGGTATTGGTTGGTGGGTGGTGAACAATTGTATTGTGCATCACTTGTGTTTGTTTTTTTCTGCTCTGTTTTAGTTTTATATCTCTCTTCTTGCTATTTCCCTTGTCCTCATTAGTATTAGTAGTAGTATATTGTACCTTAGTTATTAAACTGTTCTTATCTCAACTTGTGCATTTTGCAGTCTTTTGATTCTCTTCCCCATCCCACCCAGGAAGGGGGGAAGTAGGTGTGAGTAAGCAGCTGCATGGGACTTACTTAGTTACTGGCTGGGCTTAAACCATAACAGGAATCTAAACTCTTGTTCTGTTTCAGAGGGACTTGAAGACCTAAAACCCTCCAAGATGCTCCAGACTCCTGGTTGTACTATAGAGATGCCTTTCTTGCTTCCAGGGTCTCAGGATTTCAGTTTCTAGAATGAATAAGCCAACTTAGGACCTATGTATATCACTGTAGAGTCTTCTAATTCTGCAAGTCCTTAGATTTATCAGGCTCCAGAGCAAGGACTCAGTAGCCATTTTTAGGAAACTAAGGCTGTTTCAATCCGTGCAGAGTAGCTTCATTGGCTTACGCTAGCTCAGAATCTGTTTTGTTTTTTTTTTTTTTTAGCTGAGACTGTACTGTCAGAAAACAAACTTCACAAAAGCATGAGTAAGTGTGGCTACTTACTGGTTATAATTAGTAATTTGAGACATAAAAACATAAGAAAATCACTCTTCCAGAATAGTAGAATTAGTAAGAGAAGAAAATTGTACCATTACCTATGACTTCATTCCTTGACTACATTCACTAAATGCAAGGTTCGACATTTATCTCTCTGAAAACAATTCATAACCTATGTCATTTTATACATAAATCATTTATGTATAAAATTTCAGCATATTAGAAGATGTACTAAAATAATGAGAAGAAGAGGACTTACTATCCACTTTATACTCTCTGCAAAAAATTGTACAAACCACAAAGCAATGGAAGACAGAACTCTTGCAAAGAGTAGGTTTTTTTCTAAGACAAGAGATGTCATTTTTAACCTGAGAGATACTAGAATTCTCTTGAAAGGAAAAAAAAAAAAAAAAAGACGCCTAAATCCTATTTGTGAAATAAAAAAAGTAGCTAGAATAGTTTCCATTGGCTGGAATACATTCTTTTTCTCTTCAGTATAAACAGTGATTTCAGATCTGCTGGCACATAGGTCATCTGCCTATTGCTCCAGCAGACTAATACTCAGTAAGAAGCAAAACCCGATTTTTGAATTTTTACAGTGTCATACAGTGAGGGGATAAGTTTTGCCTTCTGGCAAGAGCATGTCCCTCTTAACTTATGAATGACCTGAGATCTTTTGAGATCTGTAGAGTTACAGCTTCTCTGCAACACCCTTTAAGCATCTTGTCCTAATGGCAACTATACTTCCTCAGTGGCCATTGACTGGAATGATCCTAGCTAACTTCATTTTCAAGGGCCTCCTGAAGGAGTCTGTGCACATTAATGCTGATTTTGTCAACATCAATATAACAGCAGAATAACCCCATTGATTCTCGAGGTAGATGGTGGATATTAATTGTGATTCAGTATATGTTATTTATGTATCTCTGTGTGTTGTAGGTGCCTTATAGATATATATGAAGACAAGGTCCCAAACTGAAGACCTTATGAACTGAAAAAAATATGGAAAAAAAAGACAAGGTAAACAAAGGATATTTTGTCAAAAGACATTTGTCAAGCACATAGTTTTGGCATTACTTTCTGTTCTTGTTTTGAAATCTTTTAATTTCCCTAACTGTATTTATCCCGTGGCCACAGAACTCCATGGAAGACTTTTCAGTCTGAAAATGGAGCTTTTGGGAAGACATCACAATGTAAATTTAATAGACAGTGGTGCTTCCCTAAAATATTGCTTTTTGTTTTTCCGACCTCCATTTCTGAGGACTTCTAACTCATTCTTCAGGTAAAGGAGCTTTTGCAATGATTTGTTGAGAAAATAAAGAAATCAATGTAGAAATATACCCTGTACTGAGAAGGACACAGGAATACTTGAGCTGCAGTCCCTCTTTTCCTAAATTGGTACAGAAGTGTGCAGGTTGTGTAGAAAATCTTAGGTCCTTTCTAACCCTCACTATTCTACGAGTCTATGATTCTTTACTATGCCCAAACTAGATCATTGGAAAAAAGGGGACCAAAAAAATTGAATTAAGCATGGACTTGAAGGAAATGAGAATGATTTCAATGGTATTTTTTCCTTTTTCTTATAGCCCTGCCTTCTTTGAGATTAACTTTTCTTTAAAACTTTACCGATTTCCTATCTTCCTATTAATAAAATGTGCCAAAAGAATTATGTAGTTCATTGAATTAACAACCCCCCAGGTACTTGTGTATATTTTGATCTCAGTTTCATTCCTAAATAACAATTATGAAAAGTCTAAGAACTTTCCTTCATGGTATTTGGTTTCATATATTTAAAAAGACAGCATTTTATTCTCTTAGGATGTTTTTACTCTCAACCACTCTTGAGCTAGTCAGTGTAGTTTTATAAATCAAATGCCAAAACCACTTTAACCAAAATCTATGATACGTCCCTTGCCTAAAGGAGCTGCATCATTTTAAGACCATAACTGTATCACAGAATGATATTGCTTGCTGTGCTGGTTGTGGGTGGCTGGGGGGTAGACTGGGAGCTGAAACTGGTTTACCCTGTGCCATTCTATGAAGTAAATCCATACAGGGTGATGTAGAGCTCTGCCGGCTGCTGAAGCCTGGTATCTAGCGAATGGGGTATAACTCAAGGACATGGAAATGTGATGCTTACTCTCCATATTTTCATTGCTGAAACATCTTAAATGAATGAATTATATCTGTGTGGAGTAGTCCATTTTTAAGTAGTATCTACAAGAGTCATGGAGGGATTTTATTATTATTGTTATTTCTTGCTACCAAACGGCTTTTTAGGAAAAAAACCCACAACAAATAAACCACAAAACAGCATAAATTGAATAAATATGCCTTGATGAAATTTAATCTGTCTCATCAATCTAGTTCTCATGCTTGATATGCTGATTGATGGTAATGCTAGAAGTGTTTTCTGTAGTTAACTCTTCTGTTTAGGATAATATGTAGAATATTGGTAAGAGAGACATTTATTTCCTGGTTTTAAACCAATAATAAACAGTGAAAAAGAATTTGGCCTATATACTATGCAAAAGGGAAGAAAACACACAAATCTATTCTCTGTTTTATGGATGATGGCATTTGAGAATAGGAACAAACTGGTGAATTTTATTGACATAATTGAATAAAATCAAAACACCTGATATTTAACACATAATAAGCCTCCTTAGATTTGTTAAAGTTAAATATTTGTGTTGTTTAGAATCTGGTAAAGATAACCCACAACAGAGATAATCCACACTGATAATTGTATGAAGCAGACTGTAGATTGTGCCTTGAGGAGCAGGAGGCTGAGGGTCCTTTGCTCATTTGTGGCAGTCAGCTGGTGTGGATCAGAAGAGTTCTACAGAGCCTCTTTAGAGGTATATTGCAAGAAAGAAGATGTTTCCTTTGTTGTGTCTTGGAAGACATTTCGAGGCAGACAGATGAAAAGAAAAAGGTCTGTGGATCATATTCTTGTCAGGGAACTAGTTTTGCTTTGTTGTTTACTTTGCACTTATTTGCATCTTGAAATTAAATTGTGCCTGAGAACACATCCCACAAGAGAAATATGGTTTACTTCTTCCTAAGCTATGGCAGACAAATTTGGACTTGTGCAAATGTCCAAATTGCAGTGTCATAGGGAGATTCTAGAAAGAAAATCTTGCAACAAAAGTGGGTAGGGGTCTTGGAAGTTCCAAAATTGGTAGTTAAGATAGTGAAAGAGGACATTGTGCTTTCTGATTGCTTGACTTCAGTAAATAGTACGCTCTGTATCATAAAGATGAGGTACACTGAATAAAATAGTTTAAAAAGAGAATTCTTTTCAATGCTAGCAGTAACAGTTTTCAGGAAAGCTTTACTGTATGTTTGGGTTGTTGTGTATTCTGTTTTTTCAGGCCTTTGGGCCGTACTAAAAAGCAGAATTGAGACACACATACTGCTCCCTTGGCTCTTAAACAGCCAAATGAGAGCATTGACTCAGATGCTCATCATCTCTCTCTAGAGCCTGCATGAGTTGCACAGTTTTTGAAGTGAATATGAAAACAACAGAGTACATTACTTGATATAGGAAGAGGTAACTGTCAGTATGCTACTTTGAACTTCTTCTATGAGATTAGTGCCTCCTTTATTCCATGCCAAGATATTAGTATATAGTTCTTTCTTAACAGGAATGCCTAAGGACAGCTAGAAGACAGTATGTATAGCGATAGTGCATGTCTCAGAGTGCAACAAATTAGAAGAACATAAGTTACTTAACATCTGTTGTCAAAAAACAGTATAAATATACTTAGTATTTTGTTGGGTTATAGTGGCGTTTTCCTGCTTGTTGGCTGCAGTTCAGTAGATCATCAAAATGTACCACTGTCAAATCAAAAACATTGTACAGCAAAAAGATGTCAGCAACCTCATTTTTTCACTTGATCAATAAACTGTTGGTAGCACAGTCCTCATATCTGAAAGACACACTAATAGGAATAAAAAATACCTGTGTTTGCTACTAAAATACAAGCATTTCTTATTAAATATACCAACACATTAGCAAAGATGATACTATGCATTTGTGACAACAGACAGGAGCCTGCTCTTGAGCTACTGGCCCACTAATGAGTTAATGCTGTACTCAGCTAACAAGCATGCAACTGTGAATAGCTAAATAATGCAGCTGGGATAAAAGCCCAATGAAAAAATCAGATAAAAAGATATAAGTCTGAATAAACGACTCCCTGATAGTCAGGAGAAGAAAGAACAAAATAAAAAAAATAAGATTAGAATAGAAGCTGTCATGGAGAAGTGTCGATAGAATGATACTGTATGGCTTTTTCTGCCAAAGTGTTTTGAATATTGCAGTTAGGAACAGGTGAAGGGAAGAATTATGATATTTGTAATGGTGGATTCTTATACAAATACTTTTTATTGTTTAACTTTGTGTTTTGATAATTGAAGTCTTAGAAAGGTAACTTACTATGTTCTGCCCACTTCATTTTTTACAAATGCTTTTTAATTGGGAGTGAACAGAAATTATCAAGAAAAAATAAAAAAGAGTGGACAAGTCATTCTTAGTTTTTATGTGTGGGGTTTTTTTTTTAAACAAAGCAGCATTTTTATGTTTTCAAAATGCTTGGAATGGTGTGTTGTTTAGAACTGTTTTCATATGCTAATAATCCAGTGTTAATTCTGGTACTATTTCCTCTCCTTTGGGAAAGCTTCTTAACTTCTATTATCCTAAATTCCTGAATCATCACTTGTCTGCCTATACTATGTTTAAAACTACATATATATTCATAAAAATCGTATTACATGTGAGGGCATATTACATAAAAATATTTTTTATCATCCTTTAAGAAATGTCTTGGTATAATTATGGGACAAAATAATGCATGTAATAGAAAAAATGTCTGGAGCTGGGTGCAGTTCTAGCTAAGACAAATAAAATGGGTATTTAAGCTAGAGCCTACCTACCTCCAGTTCTGAATGTAATCCCTGGTGTCCTCATATATGGAACTGATGGTGATATATGACAGATAGAGAGCTGTAAGAGAGATTCATAGGAAGTGAAGCATAATAGTGGCATAGTAATCAAAATTGTCTGATAGCAATCTAGTCACCATTCCTAACATGAGAAACCATTCCACCATAGCATCAAAATCCAGGTGAACTTGGTTGCTGCTGGGCCTTACTGAGAGAAGTGTAGATCACAGATTAATCTTTATCTTCCTGTTTTATAATAAGTTTTTAGAACATTCCTAATATGCTGTTGCATAGTTTTCTTCACTTATCATTTATTGTATGTCTGAATGAGAATTTAGAGAAGGTGGAGCTTCTTCTTTATTTGTTAGCTGAACTTTAGGACTGGTAACTCAGCTTTATAACTAGGTTTGAATTCCTCTGCTCTGTTAGCAGTAGTAGCTGAATTCAAACTCCATGCAAAGTAAAAAACTAGGCATGTGTTGTCCCTTGCATTTCTGTGCTCTGGCTTCTCTCAGAAAGAAACCTGGGCAATTGAGCTAGAGGAGGCTTATGCTCCAGACAGGTACTCCATCTAGCTGATAACAAAGATTAGGAACCAAGAGTATGTTTCTATTGTAGTCTCCATTTTAGAGTTCCAGGAGCACCATTCTGGAACACATGAATGAAGGATATTTCCTGGTTTGTGAAAAACCTAGGTACTCGAAACCAGTATGTGCTCACCCATTCTGAGAGCACTTGTGAATCTGATCCTTTAATCAAAGATACGTACTTTTGCCTTCAGGAAAAAACACTGATTTATGCCCCCTCTTGGAATCTGGTTTATCTTTTTCTACATTAAAAATTGGCTTCATAAAGGACTCTGCAGAGGACTTGTCCTTTGCACTCTTTCTTTTGTCTATTCCAAGTCACTTTATGTTGGTCAGAGGGGTCCTCACCACCAACACTGCCACCTCCCCCTTCGTGTTTCTTTTCTCTTGGAAACTGCTAACATGAGTTATAAAGCAGTCTGGGCATCTTGGTGGCTTATACTAAGAATAATTGGTATATTTATTACAAGCATGAAAAAGTCAGGATAACACAATACAATTCCAGTCAAGTACTGTGTATATTTTTAAAAACTGATGTGTCTCAGGCTGCCTTTTGTTATGTGTCTATACGTCACCAAATGCAGGGAAGCCCAACCTAGTTGTGACCCCCTTGTGATTCAACAAGGTAAATATTAAATAATAAAATTTTTCAAAAGTATGTTCAAATGACTTAAAAGCGCTGTTAAAATAGTTCTAGAAATAAAGTGTTGGTAAAGCAAGCCTAAAGTTTTTCACTTATAGTAGCAAATACTACATAATCATCTTAAACTGAACTCACAAGAAAAATATAAAGCCTAGTTAGATGCAAAAAAACTTGTGTGCTTTAATGTAATACTCTGGGAATTCCACTGTTTACCATTTTAAAAGATTTAATAGCTTAAAGTATCATAATGTACCAGAGAGCTTCCTGTTCATGTCATACCTTTCATTAGTGAGGCTTTCCAAGTGGTGAAGCAATATCATGATAGACATCAATTGTGGTGCATTTGATGTCTTGATATATTACTACTGCACGAAACAATTGGTCACTATTAGTCTGTTTGAAACAGAACCAATGCAAATGCTGGTGTGTACTTTTAGAAAAGGTGGTATAATGATAAAAAGTGAGTAGATCTGAGTGGCACTTCATATCCAAGGCTATTTAGTATCTTATACTGCTGGAATAATATTAGCATATGTTAGTCCAGAGGAAAAATAATTGTTCATAAATCAGCCTTTTTTTAAAATTTTTCTTAAAATTTTGTGACTCAAAAATGCTGTTTCCATGACTACCATTTCTGCACTTATTTTATTACATTGTATTGTAAATTATGGCACAAAAATGCAAACCCCACCAGCAGTATTTGAATTAGAATGTAGTAGGTTTATAGCTTTGTTTGGCCCCAGGCACAAGTAATAAAATCCTAGCTTTAAGTACCACTGGGGTTTATGGAATGAAGACATCTGCGTTATTGTAATAAAATGTTCCTTAGTATAATAAATATAACTGACAGAACTGCATGACTTCCTTTATGAAAAAATATGTTGATAACAATATAGTCTTTAAATACTGAAGAAGCTGACTATTAAAAATTTATGTTTCCAGTTAGAGACATCTGTTGAGCATTTAGCTGGTATTATCAGTTTACTGCTGGGTATACCTAGCAAGACTTTAAGTTTACAATTAGATTGAGAAATACTGATGAAAAGAAGATATTAGCCTTCTGCTGATGAATGTTTTTTAACAGCTAAGCATTTTAATTTTGCAATATATTTTTATGAACACAGGGTAGTGGATTAGATCATAAAGAGTTTCTTTTTCCTTCTTCAGGAAGCTCTAGGAGAATTTAAATTTACAGTTTGATCAAAGGCAACTTCAGTGCTATCTTTTTTAAAAATGGGCAAAATGCTATGGAGATTTGAGTTCTTATTCTTACCAACCTGTCCAACCTATCTCCCATTTTTATGCTATCAACTATTCATTATACAGATGGTTTAGGTGTACTTGTTAACTGAAAATGTTTCCAAAACAAGAGAAAACATCTCCGTTTGACTGTTGTTTCTGTTTGAGACATGCTATCTTCTTTCCCATTTGATGTCTCTGTCAAAACCTTAGCGTAATTCACTTCACTCGCCTTTGATTATTTGGATGTACATAGCCACCTTTCTTTGAGTAGATTTCTCTTTCCCTTTTAAAGCATGGTTGGTAGAGGTGGAGAATTGCATGCACAATGTGTTTATTCCCTTCAATCTTGTTTACCCTATATTAGAGGATGCTGAATCGGTTTGCAAGTATTGATCTTGTATCCAGTATTACCTTGTTCAGATTGCAGCTATGAAAGTAATAAAAAATAATGAAACAGTGGCCTTTGAAAACTTTCTTCAAGACATAGAAACTATTTTGTTTTCTGAATCCAGTGGGTAACAAATTTGAATTTCTGGCTATGAAATTTCTCAAGTATTAAAAAAAGAAAAGGCAAAACAATTTATGCTACCTATGCATTTCACTTCTTCTTGACTGGTTTATTACCTCAATATTAAATTAAAAAGTAAAACAAAAATCTATTGTAAACTCAACAGGATATTTAATAAAACAATTCTGTTCTCTGACTGATGGGTTCCCACAATGATCACAAGAATGTTTTTCTGTCTTCTTAGCAACTGTAATGTATTGAAATTCCTGCCTCATTCTGTTATTCCAACCAATAAATTTGCTGGTTTTTATTTCCTTTTCTCTTTCCTTGCTCTTTTCCAATTTATTTTGTCTTTTCTTTTTTTGTGACCCTTTTTTCCTGTTCTCTCTGTATAGCTTTGTGACAGTGCAAAGGCTTCAAAGATGAAAGTCTTCATCTTTGCATTGTCACAAAGCTGTGAGTGTCAAACACTCTATGTTGGTACTAAACCAGATTCTTCAGCTCCAAAATGAATGAAGTGCCAGACTTGGATTTAAGGCTATTGCAAATAGAAGAAACAAATAATAGATTACTTCAAAAGTCCAAATTAAAACATCAGTATTTGAGAGAATGGCCTTTCCTCTCAGACAATCTCAAAGGAGTAACTGTGCTTCTACTGAATTGTTTCTACTTATGTCAAACCATGTCTTTGTTTTTGCTGTCACTGACCTTCTGCATGTGGAAGGCACTTCTAATGAACTTTGCCAGTGGAAAATCACATGTATGCTGACCTTTGTTTTAGCTGGACACTTCTAATTGAAGTGTGCTTTCATTTTTAAGCATAAATGAAACATTAAAAAAGTAGTTCCTAGGCTTGCTGAAACTTTTTGGAGGAAAAAGGTTTAAAGATTTTTGTTGTATCAAATAAACAAGCTTTCTTCTTTTCTTTTCTTTTCTTTTCTTTTCTTTTCTTTTCTTTTCTTTTCTTTTCTTTTCTTTTCTTTTCTTTTCTTTTCTTTTCTTTTCTTTCCTTTCCTTTCCTTTCCTTTCCTTTCCTTTCCTTTCCTTTCCTTTCCTTTCCTTTCCTTTCCTTTTCTTTTCTCTTCTTTTCTTTTCTCTTCTTTCTTTTCTTTTTTCTTTTCTCCTCTCCTCTCCTCTCCTCTCCTCTCCTCTCCTCTCCTCTCCTCTCCTCTCCTCTCCTCTCCTCTCCTCTCCTCTCCTCTCCTCTCCTCTCCTCTCCCCTCCTCCTCTCCCCTCCTCCTCTCCCCTCCTCCTCTCCTCTCCTCCTTTCCTCTCCTCCTTTCCTCTCCTCCTTTCCTCTCCTCCTTTCCTCTCCTCCTTTCCTCTCCTCCTTTCCTCTCCTCTTTCCTCTCCTCCCTTCTCCCTTCTCCCTTCTCCCTTCTCCCTTCTCCCTTCTCCCTTCTCCCTTCTCCCTTCTCCCTTCTCCCTTCTCCCTTCTCCCTTCTCCCTTCTCCCTTCTCCCTTCTCCCTTCTCCCTTCTCCTCCCTTCTCCCTTCTTCTCCCTTCTCCCTTCTCCTCCCTTCTCCCTTCTTCTCCCTTCTCCCTTCTTCTCCCTTCTCCCTTCTTCTCCCTTCTCCCTTCTTCTCCCTTCTCCCTTCTCTCCTTTCCCTTTCCCTCTTTCCTTTTTCCTTTTCTCTTTCCTTTTTCCTTTTCTCTTTCCTTTTTCCTTTTCTCTTTCCTTTTTCCTTTTCTCTTTCGTTTTTCCTTTTCTCTTTCCTTACTTTTCTCTCTCTCTTTTTTTTTTTTTTCCCCCTTCTCTATTTATGCTCCTGGTCATGTTGGGGTGAGTCTTTCTTTGAGACAGAGCTCAGTAAAAGCTCAGTTATTTACAGAGCAATATTTATGTGTGGTCATGATTGAATCTTGATGTAATCTAGATTATTACCATGTAAGCACTAAAGGCTCTTTCGGAAAATTGTTCTTCAGCAATGATTCAAGTGAATACCTGAAAAATACATTGAATTTTTATAATGATATTCATTAAAAGGTCTTCCTGTGTCATGTATAAACTATATAATCTTAGAATGGTCATGAGAGGTTGGCATTAATATTGCCGTTTTGCAGTGAACTGAGGCTAAGTCTAAATTGCTTTCTTAAGTGTATGTTATAGTTCAGGACAAAGCTGAGAATAGTGTGCTAGTGAACTTAAAATTATAGTTCACCAAATGGATGTCCTAAAATGTGAACAGTTACTATTTAAAGGATAAGTATTATTATTATCTTTATGTAAAACATGGGAGAACAAATCTAAGCTCTCTGATTAGTTATGAGGTAAGGTACATAGTACATATCACTAAATGACTATGTATAATAAGCTAACTATACAAAGCTTTCTCTCATCTGTGTTCTCAATATCTCAGTGGAATCCTAGAATATTACTATTACATAAAGACTTGTGAGGTTGAAAATACTGGATGCTAATAGACTTCAGTCAATGACAGTATCTTGCTCTCATAACTGTAGTCTGGAATTAAATGCTCTTCAAAGTTATCAAAGAAGTTCCTTCAGTTTCAGAAAAGGAAAAAAGAGGAAAGGTATAGAGAAATGTAGCCTAAAAGAATTTGTTTGACACAATAGCTGGTGAGACATGGGGATTTTGCAATTATTGGCAGCAGGCATGCATGCGCAAGCAAACATGCACTTTTAGAAGTCAGTGTCCAAGTAGACTAAAATAAAATGCAGAATTGAACCCTGATATTCCAAATAGTATGATAGAAATATAAAATGCATTTTAATACATACACTGTTTAAGGTAATGTGAGCTAATGTAATTATGAAAGTACTTCAAAAAATAAAGAATATTGAGGTAAATCTGACCGTAGCACATCATCAGTATTGAGCTACATTCAAAAGAACAGATCATAGACTGCTTTCATTCCACAAGATTCAAAGCAAAGTCAATACTGGTTGTCACATTTATTAAGATCCTAGTAAAGGCTGTGTCATTTTGAGGTGTGGAGGGTTTTGGGGGAGGAAGGAGTTGTCTGTTTTAAGATTCTAAGCAAGCCATAAACTTAAAAATAAAGTAATAGAATCATAGAATAGTTAGGGTTCGAAAGGACCTTCAATCATCTAGTTCCACCCCAATTGCCATGGGCAGGGATGCCTCACACTAAAACATGCCACCCAAGGCTCTGTCCAACCTGGCCTTGAACACCACCAGGGATGGAGCATTTACAACTTCCCTAGTGTCATGGGTTCAGCAGTAGCAGTCATTTTTCTCCTTCTTGGTAGCTGGTGCAGCGCTGTGTTTTTGACTTTTTGGCCTGGGAACAGCGCTGATAACACCGGTGTTTTCAGTTACTGCTTGGTAATGTTTTGGTCTGACCAAGGACTTTCTGAGTCTCATGCTCTGTCAGGGAGGAGGAGAAGCAAGGAGGAAGCAGAGAGAGGACACCTGACCCAAACTGACCAAAGAGGTATTCCATGCCACAGCACATCATGCCCAGGATGTAAAACGGAAAGCAGAGACCCGGAAGGGTAAGGGAGCACTGCTTGGTTGGGGTGGGTATAGGTGGAGAGCGATTGTATTATTTCCTTGTATTTGCCTTGTCATTATTATTATTGGCGGTAGCAGTAGTGGTCTTGCGCTATACTTTAGTTACTAAACTGTTCTTATCTCAACCTGTGGGAGCTGCATTCTTTCGATTCTCCTCCCCATCCACCTGGGAGCAGGGGGAAGAAAGAGGGGGGAGTGAGTGAGAGTGCGACTGTGTGAGTTATAGAGGCTTAAACCACGACACCTGGGCAACCCATTCCAGTACCTCACCACCCTTACAGTAAATAACTTCTTCCTTATATCCAATCTAAACTTCCCCTGTTTAAGTTTGAACCCATTACCCCTTATCCTATCACTACAGTGACTCATGAAGAGTCCCTCCCAAGCATCCTTAGAAGCCCCCCTTCAGATACTGGAAGGCTGTTATGAGGTCTCCACACAGCCTTCTCTTCTCCAGGCTCAACAGCCCCAATTTGCTCAGCCTGTCTTCATATGGGAGATACTCCAGTCCCCTGATCATCCTCATGGCCCTCCTCTGCACTTGTTCCAGCAGTTCCATGTCCTTTTTATGTTGAGGACACCAGAACTGTACACAATACTCCAAGTGAGGTCGCATGAGAGCAGAGTAGAGGGGCAGGATCACCTCCCTTGACCTGCTGGTCTCGCTCCTTTTAATGCAGCCCTGGATACGGTTGGCTTTCTGGGCTGTGAGGGCACGCTGAAACCAGCTAATGTTCATTTTTTCATTGACCAACACCCCCAAGTCCTTCTCTGCAGGGCTGCTCTGAATCTCTTCTCTGCCCAACCTGTAGCTATGCCTGGGACTGCTCCAACCCAGGTGTAGGACCTTGCACTTAGCATGTTTAAACTTTATAAGGTTGGTATCTGCCCATCTTACAAGAGTGTCAAGGTCACTCAGGATAGCATTCTTTCCTTCCGGCGTATCAACCGAACCACAGAGTTTGGTGTCATCAGCAAACTTGCTGAGGGTGCAGTCAATCCCACTGTTCCTGTCACAGACAAAGGTGTTGAACAAGACTGGTCCCAACACCGATCCTTGAGAGACACTTCTCGTTACTGGTCTCCAGCTGGACATTGAGCCATAGACTACAACTCTTCGTGTGTGGCCATCCAGACAGTTGTTTATCCACCGTGTGGTCCACCTATCCAATTGATGTCTCTCCAACTTAGAGACAAGGATGTCATGTGAGGCAGTGTCGAATGCTTTGCACAAGTCCAGGTAGATGATGTGAACTGACTAACACGATTTTCTAAATATGATGGGCAGTGGCTTAGCAACTTCATTTGCCAGCTCCTTCAGAACGACCTGATGGATTTCATCATGTCCCACGGACTTGTATACGTTCAGGTTCCTAATATGGTCTTGAACCAGATCATCTCCTGCAGTGGGCCCAAGGTCTTCACTCTCACTGTCCCTGCGTCTGCCTTCTAAGACTTGGGTGTTGTGATCAGAGCATTTGCCAGTGGAGACTGAGGCAAAGAAGTCATTAAGAACCTCAGCCTTCTCCAAATCCAGGGTAGCCAGTTCTCCCAATATCTTATGGAGAGGGCCCATGTTGTCCCTAGTCTGTCTTTTATTTGCAATGCAACTATAGAATCCCTTCCTGTTATCTTTCACATCCCTAGCCAAGTTGAATTGTAACTGGGACTTAGCTTTCCTAACCTGGTCCCTAGCTTCCTGGACAACATCCCTGTATTCTTCCCAGGCCACCTGTCCTTTCTTCCACCTTTATAAGCCTCTTTTTTCCTTCCAATTTTCCTCAGCAGCTCCTTATCCATCCAAGGAGGTCTCCTGGCCCACCTGCTGCACTTTCTTCTAGTTGGGATAGATCACTCCTGACCTTGTAGCAGGTGATCCTTGAGTATCAGCCAACAGTCGTGGGCCCCCTGCACTCTAGGGCTAAATCCCATGGAACCCTACTAAGCAACTTCCTGAAGAGGCCAAATTCTTTTCTCTTGAAGTCCAGGGCAGTGAGCTTGCTGCGCGCTATTTAATAATAAATATTGTTTTGAAGGTTCACAGCATTAATTTCACCTAATAATTCGAAACTTACTAAATATCCTGTTAGACATAAGAAAGCAAAGTCTGCCTGAAATCTCTTTCAGGTTTTCTTTGGGGAGTGTTTATAATGTTTCTGGGAGCATTTAGCATATTTATTCATGCAGAAAGAGTAAATATATAGAATCAAAGAATCATAGAATAGTTAGGGTTGGAAAGGACCTTAAGATCATCTAGTTCCACCCCCCCTGCCAGGGGCAGGGACACCTTACACTAAACCATGTCACCCAAAGCTTTGTGTAATCCAGCCTTGAACACTGCCAGCGATTGAGCATTCACATGTAAATAAAAAGCATTCTTTTGACTTTTTTTTTCCCCAAATGTTTTGTGTTGACGGCTAAACAAGCAACACGGAATTACTATTTCCATTGCTGTTGTTAAATAAAGTGGTACTATTCTTTATTATACTCCTACTTTTTTTTTTTTTTTCAAAGAGAAACCTATTCCAGAAGCATGGCATCTTCCCAGACTACTCAAGTTTTATTTGCCAATGTGTGTTACTCTGTAATAATATTGTATGATTACACAGAGTAAAACATTTATGCTATCAGAAAAAGATTTGCTTTTTGACGGCTAGTATATGCTTAATAAATGCCAGTGTTCTTTCCACAGTTTTTCTGTTATTGTCTTTTCTTTTCCCTTGATTGCTTCCAAATAATGTTTAAGACAATAAAATGCTTAGCAGCAATCTTTCTATTGTTTTTGAGTGAAACAGAGTAATTACTTTTAGTAGAGTTTATGCAGTCGGAACTTATGCATATGTGAAACATTTTTGAATGAGAATTCTCTCTGATGATTTCTCTGGTGAACTCATGACCATCAATTTAGATCAATGAGTGGACTTCCGATTTGATAGAAATGCAAAAAGCCATATTTTGGGGTTGGGGAGAAATGCTATACTCAGAAATGTAGAACCAGTATCATAGTTCGACCACCTTCTGCGTTTGCACCTGTTTCAGTGTTAAAACAGGATGATTGTTCCATCAGATGGCCTTTGCACAGATCATAGAATAGTTAGGGTTGGAAAGGACCTTAAGATCATCTAGTTCCATCCCCACTGCCAGGGGCAGGGACACCTCCTACTAAACCATGCCACCCAAGCCTCTCTCCAACCCAGCCTGGAACACTGCCAGCGATGGAGCATTCACAGCTTCCCTGGGTAACCCATTCCAGTGCCTCACCACACGCACAGTAAAGAATTTCTTCCTCATATCCAATCAAAACTTCCCCTGTTTAAGTTTGAACCTGTTACCCCTTGTCCTCTCACTACAGTTCCTCATGAAGAGTCCCTCCCCAGCATCCCTATAGGCCCCCTTCGGATACTGGAAGGCTGCTATGAGGTCTCCACGCAGCCTTCTCTTCTCCAGGCTGAACAGCCCCAACTTTCTCAGCTTATCTTCATATGGGAGGTGCTCCAGCCCCCTGAACATCCTCATGGCCCTCCTTTGGATTTGTTCCAACAGTTCCATGTCCTTTTTATGTTGAGGACACCAGAACTGTACACATTACTCCAAGTGAGTTTTTAAACAAACAAAAAAGTTTTCTTCTGTAGAACATAGATACTAAAACCAGGAGTCTCTGAAATAATGTCAAGAATAGAATTACTTTAAAAATATTTTCCTATTAATACACGGCAGTCTAACTATCATTTCTGCAAAACAGCTAAAAAACCAACCAACCCAACCAAAAAACCCCAGCCAACATAGCCCCCCCCCCCAAACACCAAAACTAAACAAAACAATCAAACAAAAGAAACAAACAAGCAAACAAAAAAAACCCAAACAAACCAACAAACCAGAACCTTTATATGGGAATTCTATAACCTGACCCAATTCTGTTATAAGGAACTTTAGTGTATAACCCTAAAGCACTTTCAGATTTTGCCTTTCTTATAAATTTCAAGAAACGCTGTTGTATTCCTTTCTCTCATTGCCTCGATCTAATACTGTATTCTATTCAATTCCCTGATCTTCAATGCTGGTATTGCACAACACATTTCTTTAAGACTGGTAGGTTCATGAAATATTAGAGAAAACAAAACCCACCTGCATTTTGGGTCTTAACATAAAAAAAATAAAGGGGGGGGGGGGTGGGAGGAAGGAGGCAATCAAAGAATCACCACACTGAAAGCTAGAGTCTTTCTTTAATCAGCCACTGCTGGATTTATGATTCAGATTTATGGAAGAAGCCATCTTTATACATGTATTTAATACAACTGGATTCTTCAGACTTTGCGCTGAATGGAACAAGGAAATGAAAACTTAATCTCTGGAGAAATATGAAAATATAAGTGACTGAGAAGGAGAAAAAAATATTGCTTTAAGTTCCAACTTGATTAGGAGCCTACTGTGGGTTTGTAAGTATATTATCAAACTGATTAATTCCCTAATCCTATTGAGAGTTTCTTTTCCATGTGCTAAATTTCAGCATGTTTTCCTTTTACTTTCACATTAGATATTGAAAGCTGGAATCACATATAACCACAAGAACTTGCAAGTGAATGTTTGTAAATAAACTTGAAAATAATGCCATTTGAAATCTTCTGTATTTCTTAAAAAAGAAAAAAATATTCCAACTTCAAGCTTACTGAATACTTCAGTTAAAAGCAGACTTCTGCATGTTTGCTTGATGGTGGGAAGGGGAATCAATCCTTTATTCCTCCTTACATGATGTGTTCTGGCAGTGAGTAAAGTCAACAGAAAGATCGGATTGTAACTGCACATCCCAGGTGGTGACAGGGTTTTGGCTGCTTTTGACAGGAACTTCGTCAACTTTTTGTGTTTGATTTGTTTCTTCTCTCCCCTCTTTGCCTCCAAGACAAAATGAGTTAGAGAGATTGGTGAGGTGGGTTACCTGGGAGTTATGGGTTAAAAAGTAAGATGAGTGGCTCTGGCAGGATATCGTCTCCTGAAATTAAAATGGATCTGATGTACTCCTAAACTTGTAATTTTGTTTTTTCTATGCATGCAATATATTTTGGTTAGATTTTATTTTTTAATTTATTTTTTTTTAGAACTAGTCATCATACCAAAAACGTATCAGTTTACTTCATTTCCATTTTCATCTAGATGATCCAGTGCAGGTCTCACATGACTGGATCAGAGCTGTTTAAGATGTTTCAGGTGCCTGAGTGAAAATTGGCAGTGACTGGCTGCATTTATTTTCTTTCTTTGTTTTCACAGTTCTTTACACCAACTCTCTTACCATTTTGACCATACCCTTGCTGTTGTTTTGGTCCACTCCTTGCTTATGCTGAACTAGATTCTTAAGCAACTGACCATGTGCAGATAAATCAATATAAAAGTATTTTTGGATAGTTTTTTAGGTAAGGACTTTATGAACTTTGCAGTTTTGCTTAATCTGGTGTATTTGTACACATAGTAGTAGTATATTTTTAGGTGATTTTTGTTTCAAAAAGCTGGCACTCCACAGCCTTTTCAGCTGTTAATTTATCTCCCTGAACTTCCCTGGTGAAAATTCCTGTCTCAAACTTCTTACCCGTTCCAAACCCCCCCCCCCCCCCAAATTTGGTGCAGTTCTGAGGAGGAACCGTGAGGCCAAGGATCCTCTCCTCATACAGAGATGCTATTAAAACTTGCAATCCTAGCCTCCTAAAGAGGTGACAATTCTGCTGGCTGAGACCTTAGTGAGGTATAGTGATGCCAAGTCCCCAGAAGCAAACAGCACAAGCTTGTTGATAGTCTCACTGCTATGTCCTGTGGAGGTTTTCTCTTAGTACAAATCTGTTGTTATTGAGCTAATCCTCTTGTAGTCCTTAATAACAATTTTCCCACTATTGCCCATAAAATGATCTTTAAAACTATCGTTCTGATGAGCTTAACATAATTATATGTATATGAGATTATTGTAAGTCTTTATTACCAATGATTAGCTAACTAAATTACCTAACAAAATAATACATTCCTTAAAAGACTAGCCATGTGTAATTATATATAATTTAGAAAAAAATCAAAAGATGGTTCACTATTTTTTTTTCCTATAAAATCCTGTCTGCATTGTTGGAATCAATTTAAAGTATGGGCACTTGTGAATTTCCAATATGTAATTCTGCCTGGAGAAATCAAGTATTTTGTCACTGATGCCACGGAAATAGTTTTGTTAGAGATCATAGAAAGCCTGTGAGAAATGCTGAATCAAGTCAGACACTATATTCAGTTATAAGAATAAACTGGGAGAAACTTCATTTTAATCATGTCAGATGTAGACTTTGGTTCACAATCTGGATACATAAGTATATGTCAACCTGATCTGATTTTTTAATCTTACCAAAGAATCTACATGTATATAAGTTTTTTAAGAAGAGGTGGTTTTTTTACATGTTCCTGGCAAGTTTAATGAGTGTGTGTGTCGTGGTCTAAGACCAGTCAGCCACGCAGCCCATTCTCTCACTCAATTCCCCCTCTTTCTTCCCCCCACTCCCGAAGGGATAGGAAGGAGAATCAAAAAGAATGCAACTCCCACAGGTTGAGATAAGAGCGGTTTAGTAGCTAAAGTATAACACAAATCACTACTGCTACCACCAATAATAATAATGACAAGGCAAATACAAGGAAAGAATACAATTCTCACCACCTAAAACCCAGCCCGACCACGCAGTGCACCCCCACCCTTCCGTGTCTCTGCTCTCTGCTCTTCCATCCAGGGCATGACATGCTGTGGCATGGAATAACCTCTTTGGTCAGTTTGGGTCAGGTGTCCTGTCTCTGCTTCCTCCTGGCTTCCCCTCTTCCCTGGCACAGCATGAGGCTCAGAAAGTCCTTGGTCAGACCAAAACATCATTAAGCAGTAACCGAAACACTGGTGTTATCAGCACTGTTCCCAGGCCCAAAATCAAAAAAAGCAGCGCTGCACCAGCAACCAAGAAGCAGAAAAAATGAGTGCTGCTGCTGAACCCATGATAGTGTGTTACATGATTCTTCAAATACAAGATATTGGTTGCACACTTTCTAGATGTTTTTGGTTGAGAAGCTAAAAGAAATTCAGACAGATTTGTGGGGACAATGAACGGATGCTAAACTGCAGAGAGCTATACTTTTCAGAGCAAAAATGGTTCTTTTTCCTGCAAATGATCTACTGCTTAGTTTTTAGTTGACAGAAAATAAGAGACTTCTCATTGGTAACTGACTTGCAAGGTTTACATAGGAAATCTAGTCATGGTGAGAGATGAAAGAATCCTTCAGCTCAATAACCTAATCTTCCAAGACCTCCTTTATTTTGGCTCCAAAGGAAGACTGTTTGTCCTGGGCTCAGCAGTAATAGTCATTTTTCTCCTTCTTAGTAGCTGGTGTAGTGCTGTGATTTTGACTTTCATCCTGGGAACAGTGCTGATAACGCCAATGTTTTTAGTTGTTGCTAAGTAATGGTTATTCTGACCAAGGACTTTCTGAGTCTCATGCTCTACCAGGGGGGAGGGGAAGCTGGGAGGAAGCAGAGACAAGACACCTGACCCAAAGTAACCAAAGAGGTATTCCATACCACAGCACATCATGCCTAGTATATAAACTGGGGACAGTTACCCGGAAGGGCTGGATCACTGCTGGGTCAGGCCGGGTATTGGTTAGCGGGTGGTGAGCAGTTGTATTCTCTCCCCTTGTTATTTCCCTTATCATTATTATTATTGGTGGTAGCAGTAGTGATTTGTGTTATACCTTAGTTACCGGACAATTCTTATCTCAACCCATGGGAGTTACATTCTTTTGATTATCCTCCCCATCCCTCGGGGAGGAAGAAGGGAGGGAGTGAGCGAGCGGCTGCATGGTTTAGAGTTACCAGCTGGGCTTAAACCACAACACTGTTCTTTTTATGTAAATGCTTGTATCATGTAGATAGAGCTAGGTGGTGTGAAAACATCTTAAGAACTTTCTACTGTAGTAGAAAGCTTTTCTACTAAACATACTGCTGGTTTTTGGATGTATTGTTCAAAGTGGGACGGTAATACAAGCATGATAAAAAGATTCTAGCCCTAAAATGTGTTCTGCTAATACAATGGAGGAGGTTGGGTTTTGTTGACTCCTTTTTTTTTTTTTTTTTGTCTTTATGTTAAAATATTGTTTATTTATTCATTTAAAGCTTGATTTTAAATTTGAGCCTACTGGGATTCAGGATCCAAACACCCAAACATTTTCTCTGTTTTTAGCGATTCCTTTGTTTTCAATAAGTAGTGTCTAAAGGGCATATTCAGATGGAAATGAGAACCTAATGTGACCATAAGATCCTTTGACATATGTCTCTTTCCCAGAGTTTGCTAAATCGGTAAGGGAGCAATCTGTTGATGAAGGATCTGCTCTACTCTGACACTGGAAGGGGAAAATTCAGTGAGCCAGTAAGGTGTCAAAACATCTTGGACACATGTTGGTTTCTGCAATAGAGCTCTGACAATCTATGTCCTTTGGTAAGAGCATTTCATGAAGTTACTCAAGCACCCATTGCTACTATACCCTCCACACATTGACTGGCATGAGCAAAAGAACAATAGAAACACAAAAATAAGAGGACTGAAATGAAGGAAACAAATTCTACGGTTGTATACAGATCCATACCAGTTTTCTAAAGGACATGAAGGTTGTTATGTAGCTCTCACCACAGAAGAATGAGGATTTTGAATTGGAAGGATCCCCATTGCCCTCTGCTCCAGTGGGTTGTAAGCCATTGACAGGCTGCAAAAAAATCCTGAGGATGGCTCTCTGCTGTCTGAGCACAGAGGGTACTGAATATGACACTGTTGCACTACTCCATTCGTTTTTTAACTGGTCAAACTGCCACACAGTTTGGTTCCCTTTATTTTTTTTTTCTGCATCACCATAACTTTGGTCTGGCTATTGGACCATAGAATCATAGAATAGAATCATGGAATAGTTAGGGTGGAAAGAATCTTAAGATCATCAATTTCCAACCCCCCTGACACGGGCAGGGATGCCTCGCACTAGACCATGTTGCCCAAGACTCTGTCCAACCTGGCCTTGAACACTGCCAGCAATGGAGCATTCACAGCTTCCCTGGGCAACCCATTCCAGTGTCTCAGCACCCTTAAAGTAAAGAACTTCTTCCTCATATCCAATCTAAACTTCCCCTGTTTAAGTTTGAACCCGTTACCCCTTGTCCTATCACTACAGCCCCTAATGAATAGCCCTTCCCCAGCATCCCTATAGGCCCCCTTCAGATACTGGAAGGCTGCTATGAGGTCTCCACACAGCCTTCTCTTCTCCAGGCTTAAAAGCCCCAATTTACTCAGCCTGTCTTCATATGGGAGGTGCTCCAGTCCCTGATCATCCTTGTGGCCCTCCTCCGCACTTGTTCCAAGAGTTCCATGTCCTTTTTACGTTGATGGACACCAGAACTGTACACAATACCCCAAGTGAGGTTGCATGAGAGCAGAGTAGAGGGGCAGGATCACCTCCCTCGACCTGCTGGTCACTCTCCTTTTGATGCAGCCCAGGATACGATTGGCTTTCTGGGCTGCAAGACCACACTGAAGCCGCTTCATGTTCATTTTCTCATCGACCAACACCCCCAAGTCCTTCTCCTCAGGACTGCTCTGAATCTCTTCTCTGCCCATCCTGTAACTGTGCCTGGGATTGCTCCAACCCAGGTGTAGGACCTTGCACTTGGCATGGTTAAACTTCATAAGGTTAGCATCAGCCCACCACCCTCAAGCATGTCAAGGTCCCTCTGGATGGCATTCCTTCCCTCCGACGTATCAACCAAACCACACAGCTTGGTGTCATCGGCAAACTTGCTGAGGGCTCACTCAATCCCACAGTCCATATCACCGACAAAGATGTTGAACAAGACTGGTCCCAACATCGATCCCTGAAGGGCACCTCTCGTTACTGGTCTCCAGCTGGACATTGAGCCATTGACCACAACTCTTTGTGTGCTGCCATCCAGCCAGTTCTTTATCCACCAAGTGGTCCACCTATCAAATTGATGTCTCTCCAACTTAGAGGCAAGGATGGCATGTGAGACAGTGCCGAATGCTTTGCACAAGTCCAGGTAGATTACATCAACTACTCTACCCCTGTCCATCAGTTCTGTAGCCCCATCATAGAAGGCCACTAGATTGGTCAGGCAGGATTTCCCCTTAGTGAAGCCATACTGTCTGTCACCAAGCACCTTGCTGTTTTTCATGTGCCTTAGGATGCCTTCCAGGAGAATCTGCTCCAAGATTTTGCCAGGCACAGAGGTGAGGCTGACTGGTCTGTAGTTCCCCGGGTCATCCATTTTCCCCTTCTTGAAAATGGGGCTTATATTACCTTTTTTCCAGTTGTCAGGAACTTCACCTGACTGCCATGATTTTTCAAATATGATGACCAGTGCATGCTATTTTCCATTAATAGATAATGTGTGAGGCAACCTCTTTCACCTTATAAATATCACAGTTGTCTGTAATTCATTCAGTTTCCTGATGTTGAAAATTAATTTCCTTTGTCCCCTGATGTTGCATTATATGAAGACTAACAAGAATCATTATAGTCATTTAAAAAAAACCCAAACAAAACCTTTGTTCAAGTCTGTAAGAGCAATCCACTCTGATTTCCACTTCTTTTCTCTAGAGGAAAGCGGTGGATTGCTTCCCTCTTGGCCATTACATCTCTTCCATCTTGGCAATTGCAAGTGTGATTCTTTGCTGTCCTGGGATTGAACTGATGGTGTGTCGCAGAGCCAAGTACTGGATGAAAGGCTCCAGGAGGAAGACACAACCTCCCTTCTGGAAGAACATACGACGAGCTCCCCATTTTGCTATGACAAGTACTGTGTAAAGGAAATGCAGGGAAGCACAGGGTATCTGAGAGCTGCTTGGAAGCAGTTTGGGCAAATAATCTTGTAAAGCTATGTGCATGAAACTAATCCTGCTGAATCAGGTTATGATTCTGTTGGTATAACTCAATGTGCTGTTGCCCTATGTTCAAGGTTGTGATGATGACCAGGATACCCAGGTCCTTTTCATCCTGTCTCTGAGCTTGCACTGTTGCTTGGGGTTACTCTGTTCCAGGTATATGACTTTGCATTTTCCTTTGTGGGACCATATGACGTCTTGTTTGCCCATTTCTTCCAGCAACCAGAAGAAAGCAACTGTGCTCATCTGGGCAAGAATATCTAAATTTTGCTGCTACACTTCTTAGAATAAGTTACAAGCTGTAAAACTATTTTCTGATGGTTTACTTGCATATTCTAACCTCAGACCTTAATGCCCTTCATGGCAAATTTTTAGAGTTACCAAGTTTCACCATACTTAAAAATTATAAAGTGTGTCTCACACAGCACATATTTTTCTCCCTTTTGGTAGTTTTCACCTGTATTCAATCATCTGAAGCAATTTAATCTACTGAAGTTTTGTGGAAACTAAAGCTTCTTTCTCCTTGAACTACTTTTAGTGCTTATCCAGATTGACCTATGCAAGAAAAATCTGGGCCAGCTCATTTACTGAGTATAATAGTCTTGCATTTAATATTCTCTAATGATCCACTAGTGTATTCCTGAATGTGTGTTGCTATCCAATAGATTATAGTACAGATACATAAACTGCATAACAAAAGGAAAGTAGTTGTTGGAGGGGGATGACTATTGAGTAATATATTCATGAGTAGCTAGTCTCAATTTGGCTGTGTCCACAGATTATTTGGATCTTTTTAATTTAAGAATCTTGATGGATACAAAAAGTAACTGAAATGAAAGTCTCCTAGAAATAATTGATGAGATAATGTTCTCTTAGGAATAAAAATTAGCTGTGCTTGGGATTAGCTTCTAGCAGATGTGAATGAACACAAATATTGCATGCTTAAGAATAGTTTTGGCAGGGAGTGCTGTGGTAACACTTGGTGTGTAATGCTTTCAGGGTTTTCAGCTATGGCAGTTGTAGCTGCCACTTATCTAGAAGATTTGCATTTAGCTCAGCATCAAATGAACATGAATAAGGCCGGTCATTGTTAAGTGACTAATCCATTATTTCATAAATGCACATGACACACCATCAAGTTCTGCCTAACATCTGAAATTGTCTACCCAGTGGGACACTTGATATTAGACGGTAAAGCTTGATTGGAAGTGATAAATTCAAAGAACATTTTGGTAAACACTCGTGAAATCCAAATAACATAAATTTGAGGATTCTTTCACTCTTGAAGCTTAAATGGTATAGCTTTGTTTTCATCCTCATGTTGGATGACTGTTGCTTTCACAGCCAGGAGCGGCTGGGCAAAGACAGCATAAAACCACTTTGCTACTAGTGGTTATTTGGGTTTCTTAAAAATCAAACCAAAAGGACAGAGTTCTTCTTTTCTTTATCTGATGGTAAAAAACCAAACCAAAACAAGTTGCTTTACCTCTGAGGTCAGAGATAAAAGTAAACTCTGTGAACAGTGACCAGACTATGTCTTCAAATTCCATGATTTAGGAGGCTAATCTAATTTGCACACTTATATCTATGTACTATTCAGATGAGCATGAAGTAATAGATATTAATTCTTTTCTCTTAGTGAGCCATCTCTAGGAAATGAAGGGCAGGTAGTTTCTGAAATAGGAATCTCAAGGCAAAGGGTGTTCAGAAATATCAGTTGTGACACTTCACTAAAAGAGGACTATAACTAATTTTGTAATGAAATATCTATTATACAGAACAGAATTGTTAAGTAGAACTATTCAAAAGAGTTCATATATTAGTATGTAAATAGTCCATATATTAATAAAAATGCAACAAAACAAAAATGGGAGGTTGTGTATGACTAATAATTGTAACTTTTTGTTAGACATTGAAGGTAACATGCTCCACTGAAATGTCTGAGATTTGGATCTGTGTGAGACCTGATGATCGACATTTTATGTGTTTAATGAAAAATTTTGTCTATTGATATTTTCATTAGCTGAATTGTCTTTGTATAGTGTAAGTATAAAGGTTTCTTTTGAAGATGATTCCTCTTCAGACCGAGATTACTTCCAGTATATGTAATTGCTAGCCCTCAGTCTAAATCCATATGATAAACCAATGTGGAATTTAGGTAATTTAAACAAAGCAGAGTCCTGACGTGTCTGGAAAAATTAAATACAATTCAAAGAGAGGAAGAGAAGGATAGGAAAATAAGAGTTAAGGAGAGATAAAATAATACAAAAATAATAGGTCTTCTGTGAAATCCAGGCTCTTCAAATGCTTTCTTATATGCAAAACCTGGTTTTAGTAGGTAACTCTCCTGAATTTATGGAAGTACTCATATAAGTGAACTAGAATTCAGTGTTATAAACATATATTTATAATGTTTACTTATACTGACATATTATAAATATATATTAACGTTAATGGTTTTTATGGCTTTATTTTTTTCTCTGTTTCTCTGTATGTTTTTTTTTTGGTTTTTTTTTTTTTTTGAAGTTAAGAGATTGTACCCTCTGCCTAGTTCCTATCATCTTAACACTGAGATTCTGTCCTTCCTTCAGTTCATTATTAACAATGAGGTCCTGTGGTCCTTTCCTTGTCTCAGAAATAGCAGAAATGGTGCTACTGGGTGAACTAACACTTTAACAAATGTAGTTGCAGTATATTGTTGCTCTTTTCTCCTCTTACACCTTTCCAAATAGTAAGGCAATGGAAAATGAATGAATTACTAATGGGTAGAGACAGGGTGAACATAAGGCATAATCAAATCCTTCCTTGATATCTGAATATTTTTAATCGCTCATTATTCTCTGTAGCACAGATATTCAGCGAGGTTTTTCAGCCTTTGTTCCAATCCCTTATATTGAGGTTAGAAAAACATAAACGAGCCTGGTTACAAGTGTGGGGGTTTACTTGGCGGTTTGGTTGGTTAGTTGGTTTTTTTGGGGGTTTTTTTTGGTCAGTTTTGGTTGGTTGGTTTTTCTTTGTTTCCTCCACAAAGGTCTCATTTTCCTTATTCCATTAGAATGACAAAGTCCTGGAAACCTTCCTCTCATAATCCATTTTAAGGTTTGCTTTCAGTCAGAGGTCTATGCAGTTAATCCTGAAGTGGAATCAAAGTGTGAATTAACCTTTATACTGTGGGTACACTTTCATTAGTGTTCATATAAAGAGTGGAATTCTAAGGCTAACTTCCAAACAAACATGCTTTGGTTTTCTTTATGGAATGGTCTACATTTCCTGAAAGCTACATTCCTTCTGTACAAAATCATCTGGCATATGCATTTCAGAAGCATGTCTAAATGCCTTCCAACTGCTAAAGGTCCATTGGCTCAGACTAAAGCTAATCATGTATATCCTTAAACATGCACACTCTACATTTTAATTCCTCAGTGCCATCTGTTTTCCTCTGAAATACACAGGACTATTTGCCTTACCAGACGTGTGAATTAACAAGTGCATGGGAGTTTAGTGTGAAACCAGATGATCAGTTGTGAGAGATCCTGAGGTACTGAGCAGCTAAATCAAAGCTATGTTGACACAGGCACACGAGCAGCATTTTTTAATAGCCATGGGAAGTCTAGGGCTGGAAGAATGGCTAAGGTGACTACAGCAGTTCTCTGGGTTGTGAATGCTTTTCTGGGTCTCTTAAATAGTATGCAAAAACCTCATCCTTGGTATGGAAATATGAGGGTGCGAAATAGTCGAGTGAATACGTATAAAAGAAAAATGACCAATCATTCGTATTTAATTTATTTAGATAAATCATATTACTCTTCCTAGAAGAAAGCATGGCACTAGTTTCTTGGTTTCACAGGGTAGTGCAGAGTACAAGGAAAACTAAACTGTCAGAACATATCTGGCTGTTATTGACTGGCTGTCTTATGGCAGCACTTGAAGAATCTCCTGCAAATGCTCCAAAAGGTTTTTCTCATAAAATTATGTGGGATGCAGCAATTTTCACTCATCTTGATTTTTGACTGGGGAACTGAGGTAAATTAATAAAACAGAGTAGTAGGAATGTTACTGTTTTTGCTGGTGTTTATTTACTCAGGTTATGCTCTAGAAAACACGTCTATCAAATATTTTCCCACCAGGCTGAGTCAGATGTCATGTTGCTAGGAATATTTCTGATATGGGGGGATAGTGGGGTATATAAATAGTTGATTATATTCAGAAGTAACTTTGTCAGGTGATCTTTTATTTATATTGCATCAAATACAAACATAGTGTTTTTATCACATGTAACGACCATACCTTGATGTCTCAAGAGACCTACAAGCTTCCCCTTAAGAGTGAGCAAGATGGCTTTCTGGATTGATTTTCTTTTTTCTTTTTTTTTTAAATGAAGCTTTACAAAAATCTCTGTTACAAATGAATATTAATCTTAAAAGTTCTTATCACAGTATCAAAACATTGACTTTTTGTCAGCTTTTTTCTTCTACTCTTTTGTTTTATGAAGACAACTGCATTTGTGCTGTAGCTTATCTTTCTGTAGAAATATTAATATCTGTATTAATAGCCATATATTATCTGAATTAATATTGTTATATTATTAATATATCCAAATTAATATTTATGTATTAATTAATGAATGCGCCAGGACAGGAATGTGAGGAGGAAGAAGTATTTGTTGCAAATAAACACTTCAAAATAAATGTGCTTCAAGTTTTTCTTAAAAATATAATAACAATTACATGTTTAGCTGCTGTGTAACAGAAACTGAGCACTGTTGAAAACAGATAAAATCCGGCTTCTTGTAGAGTTGCCAAAATAAATATGGTGTTGAAACTGAGTAACAGGTGTTTTAAAAAACCTTCTATAAATAGAGACCTCTATCTGTAAAGAATCCATTGACTGGAGTTCCTAGAAGAGATTTTTTGTTTGATTGCTCATAGTATACAGGAGAGAGAGTTTTTGTGGAAACTCCCATCTCATTACTAATGTGTGAGATGAGGATGCTAGTAGTGGAGCTCATCAGGAGAGCAGCAGCTAAGTGCATGGTGGTGATTGCTTACAGAAATACATTCTCCATGTGTAAAATAGAATATTTGGAATGGCAGGAATTGTACTGATGTCTTCATAGAACACAGCTCAGGAAGATTGCATATAATCTACTAATTCACTTTATTAATAAAAATACTAATCATATTTGGCATTTTAAGTTTTGTTCTCTTTAAATACTTGTTGGTTATAAAAATAATTTCAGGTTATTGCATAAATTCCCATGTAGCTGTCACTGACTCTACTGTCTCATTTTCAAAATGCAAACCAAGCAAAATTTAAGCAACTAATATGCTTAATTTTTATTAATTTCCATTGCATGCTGTATTCTTTCCTGTAGATATAAAAGAGCAAAGTACATGTGACCATAGGTCTGATGATTTTCTTTAATGCACATCTGGCAGATAGTCACAGTTCAATCAGGCAAAGACAAGTCCCTTTGCAGGCTGGACTGAAATGGGAACTGTCAATCACAGCTGGATTACTGAAATAGTTGTTACCTATTTAATGATGCATTTCAATACATTCCTTTTGTTTACCCTTAAATGGAGGGAAACAAGTCTCAGACAGTGTTCTTTGTCCTGCCCTCCTGTTGCAGGTTAAGTTGGGCAGGCAGCTAGGCAACACACAGTAGCTCCCTCACTCCCCCCACCTCCTTAGTGGGACAGGGGAAGAGGGAAACAAGAGTGAAAGCAAGAAAACACAGAGGTCCAGATAAAAAACAAACCGAAACAAAACAAAATAAAACAACCCAGTTTAATAAGTAAAGTATAAGTGGAAGAGGAGAGAAAGAAAAGAAAACAAGTGATGGAAAGGCAATCATTCACCACCTCCCATGGGTAGATTGATGCTCAGCCAGTTCCCAAGCAACAGAGGGCTAACCTTCCTAAACCCACTTCTTTTCCCTTTTGTTGCCAAGCATAACATTCTATGGTATGGAATATCTCTAGTTAGTTTGGGTCATCTGCTTGGTTGTGTCCTTCACAACCTACTGCACAGCCCCAAATTTATTCACTTCACAGGAGTAGACTGAAACAGAGGTGGCCTTGGTGCTGTGCAAACACTATTCAGCAATAGCTAGAGCATGTGTGTTACTGGTACTGTTTGGTCATAAATCTAAACCAGCACCATGCAAGCTTCTATGATGGAAGGTAACTATCCCAGCTAGGCTCAGTACACCCCCATAACACACACATTTCTTTCTATCAAATAGATTAAATCAGCAGTCAAGGAATCCTTTTCTTCTAAAACTGATGGAGCAGGAGAGAGAAATACTGGGGGAAGATGCGATTGTTAAAAGGTAGCAGGTCTCTTCCATGTTTTCCCTGTTCCTTTAAAAAAGAGAGAAATAACATCAAATTTTATGCACTAAATTATTTTGTGAGTTCTAGAGGATTAATTCTGCAAAAGAGCATGTATTTGACAAGACAATATCTGACAAACAAACCTGACAAGGCTAATTTTCACTAAATTCCAGCATCTACACTTATGCTTTGTTGAGGAAGGTCTTGGTAATTTTCAGTCCACTACTCAAAAAAAAAATAAAAACCAAACTTTATTTTGCAGCCTCTAACTGGGATCTGACAGATAGATAAAGTGCTGATCACAGAGAGAAATTGAAAAGAGATAAAAGAGAATATAAAATACTGGAGAAGGGGGAGAAAAGGAGGGTCATATTGGAGGTCTGTCTTTGTAGCATGGGAATATTATTCAAAGAATCACTTTTATCATTATTAAATGTTCCCTGCATAAATTCCTGACATGAAAACAAGAGAAAAGCTGCTAAACACAGTACCAGGAAACACTCATTATGTGTAGATTTCAAAGCAAATTGATTATACAGTATAGTGGATAACATACAAATACAAGTATAGGATGATTTCATTGACTTTGGTGTTCTTTTTGTTAGGGTCACCATAAGCTTCATTATTTTAAGCTTTGACTCCTCAAGAGTAAGGAATGCATTTAATCTGACTGAAAAAGAGCCAATCACCATTTCCTGCTTCTCCTTTCAGAACTCTTTCCTTTGTTCACTGTTAACATATTAAAACACTCTCAAACTTCTGGCTTTTAGAATAACTCCAAAGAAATATTGCAGCAATATTTTGAAGTTCTGGAAAGGGCTATCAGAATCAGTGGGTAGGTATTTTATTTTGACTGTTTCAGACACTCTTGAGCATACAGTTAGCAATCACTAGAATCTTCCAGAATAAGCAATAAAAATTAGACTAACCCTCTAAGTGATGTCAGCATTAATTTTAAATCCATCGCTTCATTTGTCAAGATTTTATGTTCTCTCTATTCTCTCTTTGGAGAGTGGGAAGATATTACTGTCATGGTTATGTAGACAAGCCACCGTTGTGGGGAAGTAGGAGTTTCAGCTGTTGGGATCTGCAAAGGTTTGTGGCTTCAAAGCCCTCTTTGTGGGCTGGACTACAATGGGCTCTCCTGTCATCTCTAGTAGCTGTCCTGTTGTATCAGGTAAACTCTGACCAGCATTGCTTAGTATTCAGAGCCTTGCCAGAGAAGCTGAGGTCCCAGGAAACTGAATACCTGTTGCCTAGCCTGGCCATTTCAGGCAGAAGTTATTTCCTTCTGCTTATGATAATTCAGAATTACCAAATAATTTAGGAGTGCTAAGGATATAGATAAGCAAATCAGAAAAAGAGATGCAGTTAAGAAAAAATGCCTGGAAAACGTTGGATTTTTTTTTTTTTTTATTTGTCACCATTAATGACACAGCAAAAGAAATGGTGGATAAATCAAATGTTTTGCATTTACTGTATGGCTGTTTGCAGTTGCTTCTTTATATAATTATTCTTTGTTGATAAAAATAGCACTCTTTGATTCAGATAGTAAATACTGTACTTTTTCTTCCAGATGGTTACCCAAACAAGTTTTTTGCAGTATCATAACCTTTATTAATATCACTAAGGGCCAAAAATATTTTTTCCCCTAATTCCTCAATATTCTTTAAGCTTTTAGATAGTTCTTTCAAATGCATTATCAGCCTTAATCTACTCCAGTGTTATAAATAATATATACTTTTTTCTTTCTAAAAGGCTTTTCGTCCGTTAAAGAGAAAAATAAAATAAAAAAAATTAAATCTTAAAACCCCCATAGAACTGATTTCACTCCTATACTGTTTTAAGACTCAAGCCAAATAACATTAGCCTATTCTAAATTCCAATAAAACCTTAATCTGCATAATAGAAGTATTTCTCATGTGTACATCATAGGTACATAAATACTTTCATTGCCTTGGTTTATACATGCCATTTTCTCTTGTAATAAATCAACCACATTTTTCTTTCCAAATTCAAGTTATTTCAAATATGTTTCATTTTTCTTTGTCACTGTAATTTTAGGGTCTTCAAAATGAATTCCCTTAGACTAGTTATTTTCTATACTTTTATCTTTTCAATAGCATAAATATGCGGCAAGACGTCTAAGTCAGTGTCCTGGGTTCAGCTTAAACCACAGCAATCAGCCAGTAAGTAATGTAGATAATTGCATTGTCCTTTGAATGTGGTGTAGCTTTATTAATTCTTAACCTATAAATTATTTTGAAGTATTCTTCATCTAAGGATATTAAAATGTATCTATGCTTTTTCTGGTATCCTTTGTAGATGTTTTTTATAAACTGGAAATGGTTAGTGGCTTTTCCAGGAGGTTGAGATGGACAAAATTCACAAATCAGATGGGATAGAGGGAATTAAAAACATTGAAGTGCCTGGCTTAGTACACTGTGCAAATTGTCTATGAAGGTTATGCAGCAGAAGTCATAATTAGGGTTTCTAACAAAGCTTTATAGGTAATATTCCACTTTCAACTATTTTGTAAGATACTTATAGCAAAAAAAAGCCACACACCTCTCGTTTCGCCTTCATGGCAGCACATCATAAACACAAGAAACCAGCTAGCTTTCCAGAGTAGAGAGATACTTGTTTATAAAATGAAAACATGTTACTAGACAAATATATCATGAGTTTCCTTTCCAGTTGACTGAAGACAAGCTAAATAAATAATACCGTTCAAATTTGTACTATTTTGTGCTAGTCACAGATTGTTTTCTGCTTTTTTTAAATACTGTGATCAAACATCTGCTTTACAGATGTTTAGAAAAGAAGGTATCAAATAATTTTCTCTGATGAATGAAATGATGTACCTATTCACATTATGCTTAGAAATTTACAAAACCAATTTGCAACTCATTCTACTCTTGTCTGTTACTTCATTTATGCCACTTGCTATTTTCAAGCAGAGGTATTTGCTAGATGTATGATATTAAAGTTCAGCGGCAGCAGGCTCTTCTCCTTTTAATTTTGCAGATCTATACTGCTGCAGTATGAATACTTTCCTCTAATGCTGTCAGGAAATTAGAAGGGAAACTTAGATTAATTTTTTTTTCCTTGTGATGAAATCATTTACTTCTCTTAAAACTTCTTTGCAAGCAGAAGTTACTCACAGGTAGAAATGAAATTGTGTGTTGTCAGCTACCGAATCAACTGGTGTTTTTTGTTGACATTATAAAAAATGAGAATCATTGTACCAGAATTCACTAGTGAATGCTTCTGATGCAAAAAGCGAAAAATAATATGAAGAGGGAACAAGCTCCATCTCCTTTCCCTCTCTACACTTCAAATTATATTGGTCAGTATAACATTGGGTGGTTTTAACCATCACTCAATTTTGTAGAAAAAGGAATATCATTTTGACTCTAAAGCTGTGGATATTGCTTTAATAGTTACTAGCTTAATGAATGTTTCCGGGTAGAGAGCCTGAAAGTGAAAGTTTGTGTGGTATTGTTGGCAGATTTAGTCCCAACACAAGATGTGAAGAAAGCAGATTGACTGTAATATTGTTATATTATCCTAAAATCATTACATTAAGGTCTTTAAAATGGCTCTAAATAATTATGGAGCCACCTATAAATTCCCTGTAGCTTTTGACTGATTCACTGTACGTTTCATGGTCTTTTTCCAGTCTCGTACTTTCACATACTTTTCAGGAAGGACAGATAAAAGCAGATGTGTCCTATAGCATAACCTTCCTTTACAGGCAGAGGTAAGTAATACCTTATTTTGGCAATATATTTCTTTCACAGTCCCCATTTCACCTGCATGGGTTGGCTTATCTGCCGTGGCAGAGGATATGTTGTGGTGCGTTTAGTACCTTTTAATATTTCTGAATTGAACTCATTTTCAGTGATGTGTGAATATTTCTTCCTCAACCCAAATCTTTCCTTCGTTACCTTATGGCATAATTTAGTTTATTCCTTTATGGAAATATATCCAGAATCATCACATTTATTGACTGAGGAAATAAATGGAGCGCAACTACTCAATACTCTTACTAAGCTTATTTCTTAGACTGAATTTCTATTTTGGGTGTTGAGCTTTATGATTTCCTGGAGAGGCTGTGAGTTTTCTGTCCTTGGGTATGTTCAAAGACTGACTATAGAAGCCTGTGAGTAACTTGATCTAGATATGAAGTTGGCTCTTCTTTGACTCAATAACTAGGTTGTTGGACCAGATGATCTCCAGTTGTCTTTTCCAACCTAAATTACTGTTTGATTCTAGGTAGATGAACATTCTTTAGATCACAAATGAGAAATGTATGTATAAACAAAACCAATGGAAGTCAATCCCTGAAGTAACCTTTTTTAGGTAGTGTTTTCTGCTTATCACTTACTGACTAGAAGCATATATAGCTTTTTAAATGTTAATAATTTATTGTTAACATAGGCAATGTTTTAACAATTCTGATTCAAAAAGAACCCTGTAGTTGCTACAAACTAGCAGATTTCTGGAATTTAAGGTGAGATATTGGGTACTGTGTGAAGTTGGGTGAGGCAGGTCAGTAGAAGCCTTGAGGAACGTCGAAATTACAACTAGGTCAGTTGATTAGAAGTCATCCTTTCTATGTGGCTGTGACTTATTCACTACAGCGGATAAGGGGTGTGGTAACTATTGAGAAACCAAGCACACTCCTTTGATATAGTATTTGAAGCACATAACAGAGTTTAGAGTCTCTTGAGGTAGTACATGGTGAAAGTACAAACATTTTTAGTTTCAAGTGCTGGGGAAAGGTTTTGTAGTTTTGACTATATGAGGAACACAAGCATCTTGCAATTTTATGGACATAAGCACTACATAGATAGAATTGAGAAAGACTGGATTCAATCTGAAGCCAAAACCACCATTACAATTATTGGAACATGCGACCAGGTCATGAGGGACGGTATCTTTGCTGATGACCACAGGTATGGGCCTGACAAAGAAGACGCTGTTGCAGATCACAACCTTGGTTTCAGCTGTCTGATCTTAAGGCCCTTTTAAGCCCTAACTATTCTATGATTCTATGTGTTTTAGAGACCTAGTGAGTAACACTGGAACAGGTTACCCAGAGAAGTTGTGGCTGCTCCACCCCTGGCAGTGTTCAAGGCCAGGTTGTATGTGGCTTGGAGCAGCGTGGTCTAGTGGACGGTGTCGTTGGCTATGGCAGGGGTTTGGAACTAGGTGATCTTTAAGGTCCCTTCCAAACCAAACCAGTCTATGATTCCATGACACACATATGAGAGGGAAAAACAGACCAAATAGAAGAGAGGTCATGAAAAATACATGATGTTTCAGATGGTCATTTCATTTGAACTTTTTATTAATATATGTATAGAAGCATCAGAGGTGGAGTTCTGGAAGTAGCCAAGTAGGTAGATAAAGTAACATTACAGGCAAACCTCGAATATTTTCTCATATGTCATTTATGTTTTTTTTCCAGAAGGAAAATTCAGTTATGTTGTCATCTGGGCACTAGGGCTTTGTACCTTGGGCGGCTAAGTCAATAACTAGAACTGCTGAAACTTCATTAATTGTGAGTCAGTGGGGAGGAAAAAGGAAGTAGTATGCAACAAGCCATTAAAGAGCAAAAGGATATGTAGAATGGGGATTTTTTTTTATCACGGCCATGGAGGAATAACATAAAAATTTAGAAGTGGGATCCCTTGTGTTGACTTTCAGATGAGTACATCAGTAGTGGATTAAAAAAATAATGATGCAAATCACAGTTGTACCATATTGTATGTAATTTTGTCACTTTAAATAAATGTGAAAAAGTGGTGCATGATAAATGGATTCCCAGGTGAATATGCTTTAACACAATTATGTCTGGGGGTTTGGTGAACTGTCCTTCTCAAATGTTTGTTAAAAGAAGAGAACATTCTAAGGAATAAAGATAAGGATTGCCTTGACTCTTTATCTCAGTTCTGTGCTCAGGCGTAAAAGGAAATTCTATCAATTCAGTCAAGAGAGTGGAAGTCCTGTACTTAAGTCTATAAACCAGTAGACCAGAGGAACAGCATCCCTACAGAAGTCTGCAGTTTTGCGTACTCCACTTTTTTCTGAAATGTTGTTTCTTTTCCCATGTCTTGGATGTGTCTCAGGAATTAATTGCAGACAGAGTCTAAACAAAAATAATAATATTTCCCGTAAGGCTTGCTTGTAGATCTTCCTCTTGCTGAGGGTTTAAATAAAACCCCAAAACCAGAGGGTGTTTCGGAAGCAGATTGATTCATAATGCAATGAATATTGACCAGACTATTTGCTAATGCATTCATAATTTTGATTAGAAACCAAATCTTTCAGTAAAAAGATAAAAGCAAACTTTTAACAAAACAAGATATCCTGCTGTGTGACCAAGACTGCAAAATGAAAGAAAAGTGGTTATGAGTAGGAGCGAAATTGCATCATCAGTTTTGAATAACAGTAAACATTTAATTTTCCTTTATAGTAACAGTAATAATTACTCTTGGAGTTTAAGTACTGTGACTTTTTACAATGCTCCACGTGTCCTGCTTCAAGCAGATGGAGCATCCTATGGGATCTTGTGTTTTGGGTTCTTAGGGGCAAATCCTTTCTGGATTACATACAAGCTATTGTGTTTCTGCTGTTGGCTGCCAAACTAGTAAGTCAACTCATGGTATGAAAGTAAGGTATGAGACTTGAAAGTGTGGGGCTGCAAACAGGGTCTCAGAAGGGGATGTCTGAGTCTGGAGAGGTGGAAGAATTGTCTTTTGAGTTGAGCAAGGACAATACGTTACCACAAACAAAAAGTAAACTAAAATAAAATAGCAAAGCAATCATAAGGTGGCCGACTGACTTACTACTCTCATCCTCTAACCTAGACTATGTAGTGAAATCCATTAATTTAATGTGCTACCAATTCCTGGTAGCACATTAAAAATGTAGGAACATTGAAACACTTGAAGCAGACAGAACTATGCCCTAAAAGTCCAAGGAAGCCAATGCCTTTGCAAGATGGTGGCCAAAGTTTTAAGACTGCATGGGACTTGGTAGATGGAGGACTGCTTTGGCTTTACAAATGTGAAGGGGAATGAATAAAAGGAGGTCATGCAGAAGAAGGAAAACATAGTTTGCTGGAGGCAGCTACTGATTTCTTGAAGAGCCAGCTGTAATTTCAATAGTGGACTTTACAGAAATGTAAAAGAGGCCTGAACATTTCAGATATTTTAGGCTGGGCACAAAGACACTGTAGGCTTGATCCATTTCTAGAAGAAAATAACTTTGTATTAGTTCTATCCTGCTTTACAGATCTTTGTAACTACAAAGAAGACCCCAGTCTCATACATCTTAGTTGTGCACGTTAACATGTGGACATGATGGATATTGTGTTTGATGGCCTGTTTCAATCTTTTTTCCCACTTTCTTTGCAACATGTGAGTTACAAAGGTCTGTTTTGACCTTTTTTCCCACTTTCTGTGTAACATGTGTGCATATACACTTGCCATGGTAGTTGAAGTGGAGCTTTTGAACCTGTGGCTGATTGGCATGGCATCCCTCCTCTTGAAGAGAATTACGTTTTAGTGGGATCAGCATTAAGCCTCAGATCCTGTCTGTAGTGTGTGAGTCAGCTCAAAATGAGTATTACCTTATCTTAAGAACAGATAGTATGCTAATGTTAATTAGAGGCAGTGGGCTGTTTGAGTAATTGAGGTAATGAAGCTGTGCGAGCTACTGTGTTCTGGGTTTATTTAAAGTACATAGTTGAGTGTGCATTAAGAAGGAGATTGTAATTTAACACTGACATATTGTGTCCTCAAAATCAATGTAATTGATCAGATTTTCTTCAGCAAAACCCAATGCAAACATGTTTTAGACATTTAGGTTATATATGTGCAAAATTAAACAATAATGACCCATTATTTAAACTATATTGTTTAATGGACTTTTCAGGGAAGTCCACAAAAACCATATACAAAGGATGTCATTTCCAGTTCAGTTGAATAAAACCTATCTAAATGCCCTAAATGCTACCTATCTCAGTAAATGTTTCCTTCCTTTAGCCGTGGCCACCTTGCCCCTTTTTTTTCCCATGAAACTGCTGCCTACAGTAAAGACTATATATCAAGTTCTACTGTGTTTTCTGTTGTTAAAATGAACTAGACTCTTATTACTTAACTCTTTCATGAATAATTTTTCAACAGCTGGTAAAGAAACTTTATGGAAGATGAGATGAGAATTTCACTGCAACTAACTAACGTTGTTTTGCAATATTAAGAGTTGAATTAAAAGAAAAAATCAGTGCAGATACAGTATTAAATAATATTTTACATTTTAGTACAGCAAACTGAATATAATATTGTATTTTAAATAGCAGGAAAGATAGGATAAATACATTCTTCTCTCGCACCATTCAGTAAAATTATTTTGTGAAAATTGGTATGCACTATACAGAATTTTTCAGGATATCAGATGCCTCCATGCATGTCACAATCACTATCAAATTTTGCTAGTTTAGAGATATAGGTATAAAAGTGTTTGCTCCATCTGGTTGTAATTCTTTTTTCCTTAACTTATGCTTTGTTGTGTATGTCAAAATTCACTCTTTTCGTCTCTGTTTTGCTTGTATTTTTGAGTAACTGAAATTTTGTCTGAGACAATCTGCCAAATTAAACAGTATTTTTAGTAGCCTCTGTGGTCGTAAGATGGGCATGAAATAAACCTTTCCTTGAATCTCATGATTTTGGATGCTTTTATGCCTGACTTACAAGTCAGACCCAAAATTTAAGGCAGGAGTTAGGGAATCTTAATATATCCTTTAATTTATTCCTTTTGAGTGATTTAGTTGAAGTTATACTGTATGAAGTGGTGTAAATGTTTGTAAAACAAAATATTCAGTCCAATATTTTCTTCTCAAGTGTACATTCTTTATAACACCGTTGATATTAAACACTTCAATTTGTGCCAAGTGCAAGACACTTGAGCAAGATGGAGCAGGACAACAGCCAGAAACAGGAAGCACCTTAAGAAGGTGCAGATTATTTGAGGTCAGGTGTAGCAGCTTTGCAGTTGTATGATGGTTTGTTTGCTCAAGGGGTGTATATGTTTGGCAAGCTCTGAAATGTGGATGTCAGTCTGAAGACTTGGAAGAATAGAAATTGCTTAGATATAAAGGCTTCCTGTGTGAATGTTTTTTGTCTTTTATTTCCTTGAAACTAAATGCTGTGTTTGGATTCCTTTTCTATTTACCCAAAACATTCAGAACCTAAGGGCTAAACAAATATGACGCTCCCAGAATGCCCAAATTCTTAGATTAAATACATGAGGAATACGTTGCTGGCACCAGAAATGTGCTTTCTACAGAATTAGTGTTACAGATAAATACAAAGCAAGTCAGAAAACATGATTATGGTAATCTTCCTTTCCTTCATTATTCCTGAATAAGTCCATAAATCCTGTATAAGGAGGATGATATTGCTTGGAAACACCGAATTGGGCAGTGTGATCCAATGTAGCCACTGGAGATATCTCAAAAATTATATTTTAGCCTTGCTTTTGTTTCAAACATGGTTGCAAAAAGGGAAGTATTTAAACCACTTATGATACTCAAGTGCATGAGCAATCTGCATAAAGTCTGAGCACTTGCGCCTCCTACTGACATTAAAACAATTTTGCCTGCGTAGGAAATAAATGGAAACAGACAGAAGAGAGAGAGAGATCTAAGTCTACAACAGGAGTAAGAAGTCCCCATGCAATCCAAACTTGAAAATACTATTCTGTGTCACTAATAAGATGAATTTAGAGGCATTGCTATGCTCTTTTGAGATGGGACAGGGCAGTCTTCTGAAAAAAAATGCGATTTTATATCCACTAGATATTTTTGTGCTGTCAGTGATGCCTCTATATGGTTTCTAATGGAGGCCTGATATTCACAAGTGCTTCATAATTCTTCTTTACATGAAAGTTATAATAAAGATGTTGCATACAACAATGTTGATATAATTGCATAATTGGCCTGGCTGCAGCTTTGCTGTTTTCAAACTTGCCCTGGCTGCCATCTTGGCCAAAGTAGATAGCTCTCCAAGGCAGCAGAACACTGAGGACAGCAAAATGGCCTTGGCCCTGCTGCCTACTTTTGTTATGTCAGAGCATTTGGAAAGGCCAGCAGGCTTGATGCAGACAGACAGATGCTGTTTGGACTGGTGAAGGATCCATTCCCAGCAGCACCACTCAGGATTTCCTGCTCTGTATCCCTCATATTCCTGGCTGATGCAGTGGGACCAGCTCTCCAGGGACTTCCCCATCTGGCCTTTTTCCTACTTCCTTTTTCCTTCGCTTCTACTCTTCCTTACAACAACAGCAACCCATTTCTTCAGAGTGCAGTTCAAATGTTCTTTACTGCAAGAAGTCTTGAACGAGTTAGTGGTGAACTCTACAGCTAACATCGCCAGATGTGGCTATCTTCAACACTCAGAGCTGACACTGTTTAACAGCTTCCCTCTCTATTAGTATGACGGTTAGGCCCTGCCATGAAAACTAGTTAAACATTGGAGGTAGTTTATGGAGCTGTGATTTTTCTTCAGACCCTGGCACAGGTTTGCTTCACAGTTTTGGATGACTGTATTAGCTCTACTGTGTTTCAGTCCTACCAGTAGAATAGTGATTTCTACTTTACAACTCTGCATGACTGCTGCAGAAAATAGACTGCAAAGAGGAATGTGAAAGTCTAGGGGTCGGGGAAAAAAATGTAACAAACCAAATCAACCCCAAACCATAAGCAAAAATGAAGAATAAAAGAAGCATAGTTTGCCTATTAGATTCATAGATGCTACATAGTGTTGCACAGATAATAACACAATAGCATATAAAGATGTAACACAAGATGGAGTTATTAGTGCAATTCCATCAAAAACATGCCTGAAGTACGCACCTTGGGTTGTTGAATAATCATCCACATGCTTTTTTCCTAAGTACAAAACTACAAACTAGATGAAATCTAAGTCTCTGTCTATTAAAAAATTTAAATACTGATGTGACATGCAGATTCCAGGAAGTGTGAAATTCACTTGATAATTTTCTTTTCTATAGAAATAAACTCCACTAGCCTCAGCAAAATAATAAATTGTAGTAATGGTCAGAATGATATTCGAGCTTCTACAGCACCTTTAGTTGCAGTATTTTAAATCATTTTACAAAAATAATTAGCTCAGCTTCTCAAGTTATTGAGAAGTATATTTAGCAAGGCCTTTATTTGTATTCTACTTACAGAAGTAATGAGGTTCTGAGAAATAAATGATTTTCCATAAATTCATGAAGCACTTTGTAATTCAAACGAGGACTCCTGCAAGATCTGGGTTCTTCTCTTTCATTCTTAATTACTTCTGTTTCTCTAGAAGACGCTGCTAGATGAGCTGAATAGCTACTACATAGAAAAAAAATACCTAGGGAGGAATAAAGTATCCCTTTCTCCTCTCCCATCCCCAAAAATAAAGGGAAATCATACCTGTGGACTGGAGATGAAGTGAGATTTATAGAATTATTTACTCTGCAAAAGACTAAAAATTAGTTTCCGTGGCAACCACTGTACCTTCTGATACATATGGAATACCATTGCAATAAACATGAATGCAACACAACAAAACCTTTAACACATATTGTATTATAATAAGCATGCATTAAATGATCTTTCATAAATTTTTAATGCTAAGTTCTGCAATGTTAGCATTTTTAGAAAGGAATTAAATTTTTTTTTTATGAACAGCGGCCCTTGTATGTCGTTCTTGAGAGGATATTGCCAGAAAAACAATGTTTTGAGAATGCTGCTGATGTATGATACATGGAAAACTGGAAGTCTGTGGTAGCTGCTTTATTAAGATTATTAAGATATATGATTTATATGGCAAATATCTCTAACACCAAGGAAGGATTTAAATGAAGAATGATCTTTTAGCATTGCTCATATTTTGGTGATAGTCGTGCTTTTACATGATGTCTCTTGCAGCCCACATTTCTATGATTTTTTGATTAATTGTCTTAGGAATGAATTTGTGCTGGTTTTAAAACCTCATGTCTCATAAAGGTACTTTTTTCTTAAACCATATAAAGGTGTATTTAAAAGATTAAAGATTATGAAACACACCAGGTATGCAACAGAAGTCATGGTACAGTGGCTCTTTTGAGAAAGAGCTGATGGAAGAAGTCTGGGATTTTTTTTTTTTTTTTTTTATTATTAGAAGAAGAAAGCAAATATATTCTAAGAATATTCGTCTGGAAACACGGTAAATTTGGGTTACTTCCACCTTATAGAATCATAGAACAGTTAGGGTTGGAAAGGACCTTAAGATCATCAAGTTCCAACCCCCCTGCCAGGGGCAGGGATACCTCCCACTAAACCATGCCACCCAAGGCTATGTCCAATTCAGCCTTGAACACCGCCGGGGATGGAGCAATCACAACTTCCCTGGGTAACCCATTCCAGTGTCTCACCACCCTTACAGTAAAGAATTTCTTCCTCATATCCAGACTAAACTTCCCCTGTTTAAGTTTGAGCCCATTACCCCTTGTCCTCTCACTACAGTTCCTTATGAAAAGTCCCTCCCCAGCATCCCTATAGGCCCCCTTCAGATACTGGAAGGCTGCTATGAGGTCTCCACACAGCCCTCTCTTCTCCAGGCTGAACAGACCCAACTTTCTCAGTCTATCTTCATAAGGGAGGTGCTGCAGTTCCCTGATCAGCCTCGTGGCCCTCCTTTGGACTTGTTCCAACACTTCCATGTCCTTTTTATGTTGAGGACACCAGAACTGCACACAATACTGCAAGTAAGATCTCACGAAAGCAGAGTAGAGGGGCAGGATCACCTCCCTCAACCTGCTGGTCACGCTCCTTTTGATGCAACCCAGGATACGGTTGGCTTTCTGGGCTGCAAGCGCACACTACCGGCTCATGTTCATTTTCTCATCAACTAAATCCCTCAGGTCCTTCTCTGCAGGACTGCTCTTTATCTGTTCTCTGCCTAAGCTGTAGCTGTGCCTGGGATTGCTCCGACCCAGGTGGAGGACCTTGCACTTGTCATGGTTAAACTTCATCAGGTTGGCATCAGCCCACCTCACAAGTGTGTCAAGGTCCCTCTGGATGGCATTCCTTCCCTCCAACGTATCAACCAAACCACACAGCTTGGTGTCATCCATGAACTTGCTGAGGGTGCACTCAATCCCACTGTCCATGTCACTGACAAAGATGTTGAACAAGACCGGTCCCAACACCAGTTCGTGAGGGACACCACTCGTTACTGGTCTCCAGCTGGACATTGAGCCATTGAGCACAACTCTTTGTGTGCGGCCATCCAGCCAGTTCTTTATCCAAGGAGTGGTCCACCTATCAAATTGATGTCTCTCCAACTTAGAGACAAGAACGTCATGTGAGACAGTGTCAAACGCTTTGCACAAGTCCAGGTAGTTGACATCAACTGCTCTAAAGTGCTGAGTTCTTCCTGTCCTAAATCAAGCTGTTGGATATCATGCATCCAAGTATCCACAATCTTGCAATAGTCAGGAAGAAGGTTGTTGACAGGAGCAGAAAATTCAGGTTTTGGACTTTTTTGATTCAGCAAAACCATGGGTCTACCTCAATGTGAGGATTCCAGGGCTTTCCTCTCATGGAGAGTTTCAATAAGCCTGTTTTTCACCCTGGCTTAGTGAATAACTGAATTTTAAGGTGTCCATGGAATAGAATTAATGCCTCAATGGAGACGGAGGGCTCACACAGTTACTCAATATGTAAGAGAAACCTCTGTAATAATCCATGATTATATAGCTTTTTTTTTCTCCTCCTTGTAAGCAATTATGGATTTTCAGGTTTTGCACAAAGGTAAGTTACTCTTTTTTTTTTTTTTTTTGAGAATGCTCATTATACTGTGCTTGAATATACTAAGATTTTTTTTTTTACTACATTGAAACCAATACATAATTTTATTTTTGTAACATCTCTGTAAACATGTAAAGAGACTTTTTATGATCTGACACAGAACTGCATCAAAATAACTCCATAAGTTCTTAGTATATAGGGGATTGATTCAGAAAAAAACAGCATTCTCCAATGTGAATGTGGTGTCTTGTTCTAAGTAAGGCATGAAGAGAATAGTTAAGAAAAAGTCATAGCAGGAAGGAAAGAGGCACAGGAGGGTTTGTGAGACAAAGCAGGACCATTTCTTCACAGCTGTAGTGGGCTGAAAAGTTATCTTACATAATTGTCTGTAGTTGAAGCTTTCAGGTGAATTATGCCTACCTCGTGCTTATTGTCTGTTGCTTGAAGCATGAAGAAGGGTTAATATATTGCAGTAGGCTTCAGTAGGAATGCCTGACAATTTAAAACAGTATGTACGTACTCCTTTAGGAGCTGTCATGCGCTTGTAGTGATTTTCTGTCCAGAAGTCTCATTATGGTGTTTAAACCCAGGTGGTAGTACCTTATATTTCAGACATTAGATAGAGATGTCTGAAGTTTCTCTGTTATTAATAAGTAGTGACAAGTGAAATAAAGATATTTCAAACTGCAGAATGTTTTGACATTTCTATTCTTTGTAACAGGATGATGCAAATACTGGAAACTCTGAATATCCTGCTAGAAAAATTTGTAATTCTTGTTTTCTATCAATATGGGAAAATGGTTCAGGAGAATTCATCTGATCCTCAAGACTTCAGTCACCATAGTAACTGTTCTTAGAGTCAAGAGAAAGAAATGGCCGCTTCTAGGGTGCAATCCTACGCCATATATCCAAACTAATTACTTCAGTTGTTCTCTATAAGTGTCTACTCCTATCTGTTTTCTACAGAAGCCTGGACTGATTTGCTTTGGTGTTCCATGCCTTGTACTCAGCTAAACTTTTTGAAATAAATACCATCTTTAGTTTCAATATAAAAAAAAAAAAAAAAGGTATGTACAACATTAATGAACTGTGGAATATTCTGTTTCCTATAGACAAAGCTGCTTGGGTTCAAATTGGTTTAATGGTAAACTGCATTTTGCCCACTATAATGTGTTCATTTAGGAGAGATGAAGACATAGAAACCTTATGTCCCACAGTCCATGGAGACTTTCATGTTTAAGTACAACTTACATGGTACACTGGGTCGTAGACTCCCTCTACACTGGGAGAAATAATTGTAAGTTATCATGTCCTTTTAAGGAACACATTAGAACCTATAAGAATTGGAATAATAAGGGGAAAGATCAACGTTACATTGCAATGATATGAAATAAAACACACCTGTTCCCTTTAACAAGAGGCTATTCTCAGATATGTGTTAAAATTACCCTGAATCACGTATCTTGTTTGACTTTTCTCAATAGAAAATGGCAGATTCACAGCAAAAGAAGTATTTCTGCCCTCTATTGTCAAAACTTAGTGGTTTTCCTCAGAAAACCATTAAAGAAAAGCCACAAAAAAATTAGAGTGGCTAGACTGAGGTCCAATACTGGTTACCTGGTGACACAACAACATTGAGGGGGTATGCTTTTTTTCCTTGCAAAACAGCAGGATGACGTTTGAACATGGAATAAAAATCTCTCTTGTGTATGTCCTACAGAATGGCATTTAATCACCTGTCATGGTTTAAGCCCCTATAACTCACGCAGTCGCTCTCTTGCTCACTCTCCCCTCTTTCTTCCCCCCTCTTCTGGGTGGATGGGGAGGAGAATCGAAAGAATGCAGCTCCCACAGGTTGAGATAAGAACAGTTTAGTAACTAAAGTATAGCACAAGACCACCACTGCTACCACCAGTAATAATAATGACAAGGCAAATACAAGGAAAGAATACAATTCTCACCACCCGATACCAAGCCCGACCACGCAGTGCACCCCCACCCTTCCAGATCTCTGCTGTCTATTTATCCCAGGCATGACATGCCATGGTATGGAATACCTCTTTGGCTAGTTTGAGTCAGGTGTCCTGTTTCTGCTTCCTCCCGGCTTCCACTCCTCCCTGGCAGAGCGTGAGGCTCAGAAAGTCCTTGGTCAGACCAAAACATCACTAAGCAGTGACTGAAACACTGTTCCCAAGCCGAGAGTCAAAACACAGCGCTGCACCAGCAACCAAGAAGGAGAAAAAATGACTGCTACTGCTGAACTCATGACATCACCAAGCCTCATGATGGAATTTTATTGACTCCTTCCTAAAAGAGGAGTCATAATAAATAAATTATTATAAAACCCCTACATAATTAATACCTAATTATCAGTATGCTTTTTGTTTTTTAGTTAGTAATTTTTGATTGTAGTTAAATTGCTGTATTCAGCTATTACTTTTTTAAAAATACATTTTCTAGTGATGTATTGTATTTCTGAACGTAACAAAACTATGTTAGTTATTCAGTTATTCAACGCTGTTAGCAGCTAAGTGTGAAAAAGAAAGAAGAACAAAAAGAAGAGGAAAAGACGGTACACTCCTAATCCCAAGATACTTGCACTATATTTCCTCCTCAAATTCCATTAAAATGAGGTTAGTTACATAGACCTGGATTGGGAGGTATTGGAAAGGTATTAAGGAGAATGACAGTTATTTTCTGGATTCTTTAAAAATATTTTTGTTCTGGAAATTAAATATTTGAAATAAAACTGCTATTTTTGAAAGCAAACAAGATAAAATTCAACCCCCCTCAAATCATAGTATTCTATATGAAAGAATAATTTTACTGAAAGAAAATCATTAAAATGTAATTATATGCTTGTGAATTATTATTTAATATAATTTGAAATTCTAGCAATAATAAAATTATCAACAAGGATCTGAAAGACACCTTCATTATGCTCATTGGTTTCTTCACCATGTCAATCAGAACAGATAACAGATTTAACGTGTTTTAAATTATTATTTTTTTCTAATAAAAAAAGGAAATCAATTGAACTTTTAGACAAATCAGAAAATATATGTAGTTTAGGAGAAAAGTACTCTGTAAATAAGCCTAATAAATATATTTAGTATCTACACGATTTCATTACATATTTAAAGTTATTTCTCAGCGCTTGGAGGTAATACATTTGCATTTTTTAGCATGCTGTAACTGTACTTGGCTATACTCCTCATTAACTTTTTCTTTCATGTCAGTTGTTACGGGTTTAGGACTGCTGGCTATTAGTAAGTGTTGTGGTTTAACCCTGGTAGGTGCCTAAGCACCACACAGCCGCTCACTCACTCCCCCTACAGTGGGAAGAGGGAGAAAATTTGGAGGGCAAGAGTGAGAAAACTCGTGGGCCCACATAAAGACAGATTAATAGATAAAGCAAAAACTGCGGGCACAAGCTAAACACAACATGAATTAATTTCCCATTTCCCATTGGCAGGCAAGTGTTCAGCCACCCTCAGAAAAGCAGGGCTCCATTACTTCTAATGGTTACTTGGAAAGACAAACACCATAACTCTGAATGTTCTTGCTTCCTCCTCCCTCTCTGCAGATTTTATTGTTAAGCATGACATCATACAGTAAGTAAAATGACTCTGTACCACCCAAACCAAGTACAGTGGACTGCAGAAGTGTCTTTTTAGGTGGAAATGTATTTAGGCAAGCTTAATTTAAAATTGTTTCACCGTATTCCTTTCATAAAATCATTTAGGTTGGAAAAGATCTTCAAGCCCAACCGTTTACCAAGTGCTACCACATCCACCACTAAACCATGTCCCTAAGTGCCAAATCTGCAGGTCTTTTAAACGCCTCCAGAATGGTGATTCAACCGTTTCTCTGAGCAGCCTGTTCCAGTGCTTGACAACCTTTTCGGTCTAGAGATATTTCCTTTTATCCAATCTAAACCTCCTCTGACACAGCTTGAGGCTGTTTCTTCTTTTAACACTTGTTACTTTGGAGAAAAGGCAGACACCCACCTTGCTACAACCTCCTCTCATGCAGCTGAAGAATTCAATGAGGTCTCCCCTGAGTCTTCTTTTCTCCAGGCTAAACAACCCCAGTTCCCTCAGCTGCTCTTTGCCTCCTTTTTCTCTAAACACTTCTCCAGCTTTGTGGCCCTTCTTTGGAAACCCTCCAGCACTTCAGTATCTCTTTTGTAGTGAGAGGCCCAGAACTGAGCACAGTATTTGAGATGTGACCTCGCCATTGCGGAGTGCAGGGGGATGATCACTGCCCTGGCTCTGCTGGCCACACTATTTCTGCTACAAGCCTAGATGCCATTGGCCTTCTTGGGCACACTGCTGGCTCATGTTCAGCTGGCTGTTGACCAACACCCCCAGTCTCTTTTCTGCTGAGCAGCTTTCCAGCCACTCTTCCTTAAGCCTGCATTTTGCATGCGGTTGCTGTGGCCCAAGTGAGGACCCATCACTAAGCCACGTTGAACCTCATACAATTGGCCACAACCCACTGATTCGACCTGTCCAAATCCCTTTGTGAGGCCTCCTTCCCTCAAGCAGATCAACATTCCCACCCAATTTAGTGTCATCTGCAAACTTACTGAGATTGCATTTGATCCCCTAATCCAGATCATTGAAAATGTTAAACGGAATGGGCCTTGCCACTGAGCCCTGGAGAATACCACTTATGACTGGCTGCCAACTGAACCTTTATATATCTCTATATCTACCATCAAAACTTTACCATTAAATTGCTCTGAACATGTGTGCAGTTCTGTTATCATCAGCATAAAAAAGACATGGAGCTGTTGGAGCAAGTCGAGAGGAGGACCACAAGGATGATCAGGGGGCTGGAGCAGCTCCTGTATGAAGACAGCCTGAGAAAGCTGGGACTGTTCAGCCTGGAGAAGAGAAGGTTGTGTGGAGACCTCATAGCAGCCTTCCAGTATCTGAAGGGGTCCTACAAGGATGCTGGGGAGAGACTCTTCATTAGGGACTGTAGTGAGAGGACAAGAGGTAATGGGTTTAATCTTAGACAGGGGAAGTTCAGGTTAGATATAAGGAAGAAGTTCTTCACTGTCAGGGTGGTGAGGCACTGGGATGGGTTGCCCAGGGAAGTTGTGAATGCTCTATCTCTGGTGGTGTTCAAAGCCAGGTTGGACAGAGCCTTGGATGACTTGGTTTAGTGGTAGGTGTCCCTGCCCATGGCAGGGGGCTTGGAACTTGATGATATTAGCATCCTTTCCAACCCTAACTATTCTATGATTCTACGATTCTATGTAGGGCAGCTTGCACAAGCTCTTAGGCTCTTGAGTTTCCACTTGTATGTGAAAGCCAGCCTATATCAAAACAAATGCAGAGCTTTGTGTAATTGTATTATATTGTTTTGTGTAATCTTTGAATGATCTCAGGAACTGGCGATAAAGTTATCTGTCTCTGATTAATGTTTATTTTGAACCTTTGAAAATAGGATAGTGGATCCTGAAAAAGTCATATAGAAGTTTTTGAAACTTTTGGCCTTGATAGTTTAATAGGCCCAATTGTGTCTTTTATATATGTTACCTAGATACCTTATTAGATAAAAACCTTATTAAATAATAATGTTAACACAGTGACAGTCCTATTGAAACCTGCTACTGGCAATCAATGGACTTGCAAGAATATCAGTAATGTTCACAAGTACTGATAAAAATCTTCTGTTGTGTCTTTAACACTTTTCCTAAAGTAGCTCTAGATTCTAATTAATTATTCAGTTTCCCTAATATTTGAAGACAGGTCTTTAATTAAAAAGCATCAGTGTTGAGGAGGGTTCTGTGAGGGATCTTTCTGCTACCTTTCTTCCCTTAATATTTAAAGGAGTTACCCTGCTGAGGTTATTTTTTCAGGTTTCTGTCAGGCTGGCTTTCCCATACTTTGCAGCTCATTGCTGCACTGTCTGATAATCTTACTACACTGACTGGCTGCAGTTATTACTCTTTATATGAAGGATCTATGTTGAAAGGCAGTTATGAGTTTCTGTCCCAGGGGATTGTATGATGAAGCTGAAGCAGGCTGTCATCCAAAGCTGTATAATAGCCTCAGCTGGGAAATACAAAAGTGCCATGGATTATTGATAGAGTCATATCTGCAGTTCTGCTGACAAATTTGATGCCTCTTTTGCTAGGTTTCTGTTATTAAGAAATACCTCTGTTAGTATGTCTCCCCCTCTCTCTCTCTGTGTTCAATTTGGTTTGGCTTATGATTTGGCATTACACCTTATATACCAGTGAAAAATGATGTTGTACTTAATAACCCTAATGTTACAAGGAAAAGAATTATGAACTTTACAAAGTGCTAATGATCTTAATTAAAAAAAACAAAACAAACCAACCCTAGAAGTATAAATTTAACAGGCCATTTAAAATTATTTTTATTCTATGTTTTCTGTTTCTTTCAAATACTACATAAAGCTCTAATATGCAACAGTTTTCCTTATCTTGAATATCTGTAGTACAAAGGAAAATGTAGAGAAAGGAAGATTATTCTATCAGTTCTTAAAAGTTTAATTGACGTAAGATAAATCTTTCACTTATTCATCAAAGTTATACCCACATTGGTATAAAAAATATTCTTCTCTCTTCATGTAATCATAGGGCGTATCTGTTAAAGGGAAAACTAAGAATACAGTCCTTAATATTTGGATTGACACATCTTTAAGAAAGTTAACTATTTATTTTATATTACTGTGAAAAATTTACCACTGATTCCTTTGTGTTGTAGATCAGTTTTTCTTTAGCTGAGGTGTAAAAGCTGTTTAGCAAAAAAAATGGGGTAAATTACAGTGGGACCATGGATTTTGCAAAGCATGTTTTTTTTCACCTCATATTCAGTCCATATTCACATACAGAAGAATGAGAGGCAGTATTTGGTTAAAACTGAATTATGTGTCCAAGCTGGAAATCTTGTGACATCAAACACAGTAGTAGCAGTTAAGGATGTATGAAAGATCCTGGTCTTTTAAAAGATGTGAAATCAAGAGTCAGCTAATTAAAAAGCATTTTGGCTAATCACTTTCAGAGAAAGGAAGCATCACCTCTAACCCAGGTGATAAAAAGTTTTGAGTCCTCCCCCAGAGATCCTGTACCCACAGAGGTCCTGTACCCACAGAGGATCTGACTGGTGTCCATTCTTTTAAGGCATAATGGGCTTAGGTTACCGACTTCACTTCTGACAGGGGCCAGTTGAGATTTACAGGAGCATTTTAAAATTAGGATAAAATGGTGAATGCTGAGCTGTCCCTTTTATTAACTCTGTTTTAAAAATCCAGACTAATTGAGGAAAAATTAAGAAAAAAGGAAGTTCACACTCATGTTAATGAAGACAGTGAGATGAAAATCCAAGCAGTGCTTTAATGACGTGAAGTTTTGTTGAAGACCAGATATTCCAAAAGACTCTTTTACATATGAGCACCTAGGTACCTAGCAGTAGTAAATTAATTACTTTGTGCCAAATGTCCATTTTGCAAGGGAGGATTGAAATGTTCTGTTCAGCATATAAATATTATGGGCATTGTCCTTCACTTGTTAAGTTAGAAATAGATACTGATACAGAAGTTAGCTAATTTTGACAAACTTCTCTCTGAGACAGATGGTACTGGATTATTCTGTATTGTATGTCATTGTGTTATGTTCTTTTTGGGTACAGCAGAAAAGGGGCCTGTTGGCTTCCTCCAACCATGCTGCTGTCTTTTGGGTTAGGTGGAGCTCCAAGTTAGGAAAGGGAAGTTGTTTCTTTCCTGGGGACTTTCTCAGAAGGGAAAGTCTTCATAGGATGTTCTGGAACAGGGAACTGGGGAGTCACGGGTGAGCTGGAAGCCTGCAACACAACAGAGATTAGGCAAGGAAGAGTTTTGTATCCTAACCTTCAAGGTAACAAACTGCAAAACCTATCTTTCTAGACACCCGGAGGTGACTGTGGAGTTTGCAGCAACCAAAGAAAAAATTGTACTGGCTTTTCTGCTAATTAAAAAACAACCCAACCAAAACCAAAAACAAAAATCACAAAAAAAAAAACAAAACATGAAAAGCTTTTAGTTCACTTAACTTTCTGGGGTTCTTTTTTATGAGAAAAAGAATGGAGAAAGAAACATAGTTTGGCAAGCTCAGGGACCTATCATGACAGCAATGATAAAGTAAGGGAGTATATGAGGAGTGTATACCTTTTTATGATAAACACAACATATGTAAGTATTTAAAAGTGTTAGCCTATTGTCTGCTTTGCTTTCGTTTCCTTAACTAGTTAAAAGAGAAATCCGATAGACTCCCCTGGTTTTGGAAAGAGGAATGAATGTTTTTTTTTCAGTTGAAAATACACTTATTGGATGGATATACTGAGATACAGTTGTATAAGTCAGTATGTACCAGTAACGGTATCTGAGTCTATCTACATGTATAATGATTTCTCTGTGTGTGTACATATGTATACATATATGTGTGTATTTACATACGCACAATGAGATTCATCACAGTAATTGTACACATGTATCCCACTGACCCAAATGCTTCTATCATGATTTAGATAACAGGTCTTGTATCTATCAGCACTGTATTAGAGCAAAGAAAAATTTGCATATAGTCACAGTTTAATCTTTCATGTTTTTTACAAGAAAACATTCCAAGAGGATTCAGAACAGAATATATACATAAGTAGAAGGCCCCCTTTGATGAATAGTTCATATTTTTTAATCTGAAAAATTCTGGATGAGCATAGGCTGTATATTTATGTCCAAGAAGCATTCCTGAATATCCTGTGCAGAGTGTATAACGTAATATGTTTTCTGTATTCCTTACAAGTGCTATGTTGCATTGCTGGCAACAGCAGACCTGCTCAAAGAGCAACTGCAGAGTATACACAGCAGATTAATGATGAGAATTTCTCAATCCTGTTAGTAAACATTGAAATGCAATAACTTACATAAGGTAGTAAAACGATCTTTTGCGTATAATGTTATTTTCTTTTTTCTTTTCTATTACTGAACTGCTAAGGAACTGACCCTGACTTTCTCCAAGTATTGGTAAGAAGTTTACAGCAAAACTGAACACATTTTACTAATTCATTAAAAAGCAAAGAAGTTTTGGGGTATTTTGTTTTGTTTTTTGTTTTGTTTTTTTGTTTTGTTTTTTATTTTGTTTTCTTTTTATTTGTTTTTGTATTTCTGAATTCAGAGCATGGTGAATATAAGAATTCTGACAGTTGAGAAGCTGAAGTGTAGATTCTCCTGAACTAATGGGATCTTTGGTCCCCACGAACTGGAGTCTCTCGGAACAGTTTGTGTTGAGAATGCCAAAACAAGATGTGGAGACCTCATAGTAGCCTTCCAGCATCTGAAGGGGGCCTATAGGGATGCTGGGGAGGGACTCTTCATTAGGAACTGTAGTGAGAGGACAAGGGGTAATGGGTTCAAACTTAAACAGGGGAAGTTTAGATTGGATATGAGGAAGAAATTCTTTACTGTGCGTGTGGTGAGGCACTGGAATGGGTTACCCAGGGAAGTTGTGAATGCTCTATTGCTGGCAGTGTTCAAGGCCGGGTTGGACATAGCATTGGGTGGCATGGTTTAGTGGGAGGTGTCCCTGCCCCTGGCAGGGGGGTTGGAACTAGATGATCTTCAGGTCCTTTCCAACCCTAACTATTCTATGATTCTATGATTCTGTGTAGTCAAAAAAGTCTGCCAGTTTCTCCATTGTGATCTATTTACCATGGCTGCCTCAATCAGACTGATGGTTGGTACTAATAAAGCTTTCCCAAAGAAATCCCTCAGGGATTGGTGTTGGGACTGATCCTGTTCAACATCTTTGTCAGCAATATGGACAGTGGGATTGAGCGCGCCCTCAGCAGGCTTGATGACGACACTAAGCTCTGTGGTTTGGCTGATACACTGGAGGGATGGGATGCCATCCAGAGGGACTTTGACATGCTTTGGGGTGGTGAGGCACTGGAAGAGGTTACCCAAAGAAGTGGTAAATGCACCATGCCTGGCAGTGTTCAAGGCCAGGTTGGACAGAGCCAACCAGGTGGACCATGGTGGCGTGGTCTAGTGTGAGACGTCCCTGCCGATGGCAGGGGGGTTGGAATTAGATGACCTTAAGGTCCTTTCCAACCCTAACTATTCTATGATTCTAGTAGTAGGGCAGCTTGCACAAGTTTTGGTCCCTTTTTTATCTCTATTGTTCCATACATTTTTGTACAGTAATTTACAGTATCTCAAATAAAGATGATATGCAAATTGCCAATAAAGTAGAGCAGAAGCTTACAAGATGAAGCTGCACGGGTCCTTGCATAGGAAAATCTTGGCATTTTCCTTCTTTACTTTTGTCCCCCAACAATCTGTGGGACAAATTGTTGTTTTGCCTCTGGTTGACTTGAAAGTGCATATGCCCAGGTTGTTAAATCAGAAAGTCCAGGACAATTTTACATGACATTTGGTTCAGCAGTGCTTCAGAATATCTGTAAAAGAGACAGACAATGGAGAAGACATTATTCTGGAGAAGAAAGTCAATATTATAAAATTGAGAAACAAATTAGAAGGTTGAAAGATAACTTGTTTTAAAATAATCGCAATGGATTAATGTGGGTTTTCAGTAAAAATACGTATTAGATTTTTGTAGCCCTTTAGACCTCCAGCCTAAGGATTTCCATACAATTGCCAAGCAACTCCATGTCCTTTTGGTCATATTTGATGCCACACACAAACTTCATGCAAAAGGTACATTCTCCAAGGCATGAAAATAGTCTTGATTTGATTCTTGCTGGTAAGGATCACTTGCATATTCAAAAATGAATATGTTCAATTTAAAGAGGCACCTTATACATTTATTAACTTTTGCAAGTGGAAAAAATGTACTAGAGAAGGAACTGTCAGTGTTGTCATGTATCTAATCTGCACCACAGTAAGATCACCTCTCAAATTTTACTTTTTCTTAAAATAAAATCTACTGGTATAAAATTTTCCCAGTATAATCTGACAAATACACACGGATTACATTTTTGCCGAAACACAGGTTTTGGTTCTGTACTTTATTTTTTTCTGATATGGGAAATTAAGGTTGGAGGGATATAGAGAAGTATCAAGTTGTCTGAATCTAACAATTGTGTACTGAAAACTAAGTATTTGCAATCACAAAATCAATTTTTCACTTTGAAATTTTACATAGAAAAACAATTTGAGTGAATATTGAGAGGAATTATTTTTCAAAATTTGACAGTTTAAAAATTTGCGTATAAGCTTCCTCAAAGAGTTTTTTTTCCTAGCAACAGGAAATAAGGCTGTAATGTCCCCTAATGCAGGAGAAATTTGTATTCCTTCCCCAAATGTTATGACACTTTTGAAATGGCTTTTTTTTCACCAGTTTTGTTTGTTTGTTTATTTGTTTGTTTTCCAACTCTTCTGGAAAATTTCCATAGAGAACAAGAAAGAAAATGGTTGCCACGAAAAATAAAAATTAAATTTTAAAATACAGAAGTCACTTAGTCAGCCACTGATAAGTGAATGCTACATTGGAAATATAAAGAAAAAAAGTGCAAACTGTATGAGGGCAAGTGTGCACTTATTTCATGAAACCTCAGGCTGACCTGCAATAAAATAAACAAGCTGAGAAAAAAATAGAGTGCCTTCTTTTAAGACACTGTTCAGTTAGGTCAATAAGTGCAGTTAGAAGAGGCAATCATGCAGTATATCTTCCATTTTAATTTAAGATAAAGTGTCTACAATATATAAAAATGTGCTTCATGTGCATTGTATTAAAGCTGACAAATACAGGCTTAGTAATGTGTGTCCTCATGTGCATATGGTCAGAAGAGGGAAATTTATATAAGTCAAGCTCAGGAAAGCTTTTTCATAGCAAGTAGAGAGAGCTGTACCTTAGCAGCCCTATTGAATCAATACAGTGGAGTTCCTCATTGATTCTTTTGATAAAATGATACAGTTCTCTCTCTTTCTCTCCCTCTCCCCTGTAATACAGTAGAGCATTAAAGAAGCAGGATAAGTACATTTACAACCTTCTCAGTGCTGCCCACAGGGTGCTATAAAGGCACAAGCTGGATATAATTGAAGCACATATTAACTTACCTTCTGTTGTACAGGAAGAGCATAAGCAGGCTGTTAATGTGCACGGTGTTGAAACTCTTAACTTGGGGGATGAGAATTAGCTTGCAGTAGTAATTTGGTAAGCACCTGGGAAAATTGCAAGCTTCATTTCCTGCAACGTGGAATATGATTAAAAACAGAATATATTACTATCAGGGGTACCATTAAAAAATGTTTAGACAGCATTCTATGATGTTAAAAAGGAAATTGGAAGTTGTATCCAGATGTTGAAGATGCTGCATGTTAATTATTGTCTACCACAGTGCATTGAAAGTGCAATTCAATTATTTGCTTTGTCAAGCAATATTTTGATTAACTTAAACTTTAATTTTGTACATCTGGTGTTTTTCACACTGTGACAAAACAGTGTTGAGGTATGCTACTCAGCCAACAGTATCTTGAAACAACAGAAAGAACATATGCAAAGCAACAGTAAGCCATATTAAATACAGGAAAGAGCCTCCCCTAGGCCCGCTGTTCTTTTCTTTGAATAGAGGGCAAAGAAAACCCTAAACCTTTCTCAAAGGGTATTCAGCAAAATCAGAGAGTTTAGTGTGCATTTATGGGTAGGGATCCTGAAATTATATTTGTCTCTTGGGCTTCCTCATGCATTGTCTTTAATTGGCATGATCACATTCCCATAATTACTGTATTAAGTAATCTGTATTGTAATGCACAATGCAGTAGGAAACCAATAGGGTAGTCTCTGGTGATATCCAGACAAATTGTCTGTAAGATTTTCTGGGTCGTCCTGTCCTGTTTCTCAATTTTATATAAAATTAAGCCATTAAATTTTATTACATGGTTATTAATTCTATAAAAAAAAGTAAAAAAAAAAAACCAACTTTAAACTATTCTCGTATAGGTGTCATTTATGGTGGGGCCTCCTATTCATGGTTTGATGAGGTATTTTGTTGTGCACTGTGCCTGGTCCATTTCTGAATTTGCTGAGAAGGCTGGATCTTCACTTGTTCTTGAGTTTTGGTTTGTTTTTTTTTTTCTTTATTTTGAGAATCCCTTGAATGAGCTACAATGCAGATGGGGACTGGACACGATATTCCAGATAGTACTGACTTTCCCAAGGGAAACGGCCTGAACCAATGAGGAGCTGGCAGCTGCAAGGCGGGATATACATGTCATTATTCTACCCAGCGGCAGCCTTCTGTTGCAGGATGTGCTTCCTTAGACTTGCAGGAGGATTTATGGCTGTCTCATCCTCTATTGCCTTTGAGATTTAAACTGCCTCATCTCCCCTCCCTGCAGGCTGTACCCTGTCTCATAAGATTCAGTTATCTCTCTGCACGTTTTCCACCTAAATATTTTATTTTTATGTAGGATTCATAGAGAAATTATTTTATTAGCTAAAAGCTAGTGTCAGGTGGCATGCAACAAGATCTTTTGTTACCAGCTGGAAAGACTTATACATTTGTTTGTAGAAGAGAGCAGGAAACAGATGGTATTTATAGTAAATAGGAATTAGAAAAGGGTAAAAGTGTGCAAATAGATATTTTGCTGTTTCCTGAAATGCTTGCTCTGGGTAGTTTCACAATTAGTAACTTGAAGTATTAATAAGAAATATAAATTTTATAGAAGCTTTTAATTTTTTTTTTTCCTTTGGAAAAAGGATCTTGTAGTATGACACGGAATACAAGTGGTTTCATAGAATCATAGAATAGTTAGGGTTGGAAAGGACCTTAAGATCATCTAGTTCCAACACCCATACCATGGGCAGGACACCTGCCACTAAACCATGCCACCCAAGACTCTGTCCAACCCGGCCTAGAACACCGCCAGGGATAGAGCATTCACAACTTCCCTACGCAACACATTCCAGTGCCTCACCACCCTGACAGTAAAGAATTTCTTCCTCATATCCAATCGAATCTTGCCCTGTTTAAGTCTGAACCCGTTATCCCTATTCCTCTCACTACAGTCCCTCATGAAGAGTCCCTTCCTAGCATCCCTATAGGCCCCCTTCAGATACTGGAAGGCTGCTATGAGGTCTCCATGCAGCCTTCTCTTCTCCAGCCTCAACAGCCCCAACTTCCTAAACCTATTTTCATACGGGAGGTGCTCCAGTCCCCTGATCATCCTCGTGGCCCTCCTTTGGACTTGTTCCAACAGTTCCATGTCCTTCTTATGTTGAGGACACCAGAACAGTACGCAATGCTCCCAAGCGAGGTCTCACAAGAACAGAGCAGAGGGGCAGGATCACCTCCCTCAACCTGCTGGTCACGTTCCTTTTGATGCAGCCCAGAATACAGTTGGCTCTCTGGGCTGCAAGTGCACGTTGCAGGCTCATGTTCATTTCCTCATCAATCAATACCCCCAAGTCCTTCTCTGCAGGGCTTGTCTGTGTCTGTTCTCTGCCTAAGCTGTAGCTGTGCCTGGGATTGCTCCGACCCAGGTGGAGGACCTTGCACTTGGCATGGTTAAACTTCATCAGGTTAGCATCAGCCCACCTCACAAGTGCGTCACGGTCTTTCTGGACGGCATTCTTTCCCTCCAATGTATCAACCAAACCACACAGCTTGGTGTCATCCATGAACTTGCTGAGGGTGCACTCACACCCACTGTCCATGTCACTGACAAAGATGTTGAACAAGACCGGTCCCAACACCAATTCGTGAGGGACACCACTCGTTACTGGTCTCCAGCTGGACATTGAGCCATTGAGCACAACTCTTTGCGTGTGGCCATCCAGCCAGTTCTTTATCCACCGAGTGGTTCACCCATCAAATTGATGTCTCTCCAATCTAGAGACAAGGATACAGGTTGGGTAGGGAAGAGATTCAGAGCAGCACTGCAGAGAAGGAATTGGGGGCGTTGATCGATGAGAAAATGAACATGAGCCTGCAACGTGCACTTGCAGCCCAGAGAGCCAACTGTGTCCCGGGTTGCATTAAAAGGAGCGTGACCAGCAGGTCGAGGGAGGTGATCCTGCCCCTCTACTCTGCTCTCGTGAGACCTCACTTGGAGTATTGTGTACAGTTCTGGTGTCCTCAACAGAAAATGACATGGAACTGTTGGAACAAGTCCAAAGGAGGGCCGCAAGGATGATCAGGGGACTGCAGCCCCTTCCGTATGAAGACAGGCTGAGAAAGTTGGGGCTGTTGAGCCTGGAGGAGAGAATGCTGCATGGAGACCTCATAGCAGCCTTCCAGTATCTGAAGGGAGCCTATAGGGATGCTGGGGAGGGACTCTTCATGAGGGACTGTAGTGAGAGGACAAGGGGTAATGTGTTCAAACTTAAACAGGGGAAGTTTCGATTGGATATGAGGAAGAAATTCTTTACTGTAAGGGGCTTGAGGCACTGGAATGTGCTCCCCAGGGAAGTTGTGAATGCTCCATTGCTGGCGGTGTTCAAGGCTGGGTTGGACATAGTCTTGGGTGACATGGTTTAGTGTGAGGTGTCCCTGCCCATATCAGAGGGGTTGGAACTTGATGATCTTAAGGTCCTTTCCAACCCTAACTATTCTATGATTCTATGACTCTTATGTCGTGTGGAACAGTGTCGAACACTTTGCACAAATCCAGGTAGACGACATCAGCTGCTCTGCCCCTGTCCATCAGTTCCATAGCCCCATCATAGAAGGCCACCAGAATGGTCTTCAGGATTTCTTCTTAGTGAAGGTGAGTGTTGAGGGAAAGCCACTGCTCAGTAATTTTGTGTTTTGTGAGCCCGTTTTGGCTTTCTTTCCTCTCCAACATTTCCTGTTTGTATAGATCCTTATGAAGCTAGGCTGAGAAAGTTCGGGCTGTTGAGCCTGAAGAAGAGAAGGCTGCGTGGAGACCTCCTAGCATCCTTCCAGTATCTGAAGGGGGTCTACAAGGATGCTGGGGAAGGACTTTTCATTAGGGCCTGTAGTGAGAGGACAAGGGGTAACAGGTTCAAACTTAAACAGGGGAAGTTTAGATTGGATATGAGGAAGAAATTCTTTACTGTAAGGGTGGTGAGGCACTGGAATATGTTGCCCAGGGAAGCTGTGAATGCTCCATCGCTGGCGGTGTTCAAGGCTGAGTTGGACAGAGCCTTGGGTGGCATGGTTTAGTGGGGGTTGTCCCTGCCCATGTCAGGGGTGTTGGAACTAGATTATCTTAAGGTCCTTTCCAATCCTAATGATTCGATGATTCTATGATTCTATGTTAATGGTAGTCCTGTCTCAACTCTCACTTCAACGACTGTCAAAGAGATGCTGTGTGCAGTTACTTCCAAGGCAGCGTTTTCCTTATTTTCTCAGGAAATTTGAAATAATCTAATTTGACTGAACATGAAACTAGCAAAGAATTTATTATCACAAAGATTTGTAACATCAAATGCTCATCTTCCAATCTTGTTTTACACTAAATATTTAAACATATTTATTGTTTCCCAGGTGTTTACTAATCTAAATATTCTTCCAGATTTTCACTGCTGCTAATTATAGTGTTACCAGCAATATCATTTACTCATTCTTTTATGAAAAAGACTTGCAGAGTTTCATTAATAGCTGTTATTTTTTCCTCATTACTGTGGAAAACATCTGTATAACATTATGGAATTATCCTGAGTAAGATTAAAGCAATAATAAAAATTCACATATGTATAAATTGCAATGGGCAAGTTACTTACTTCGAGTGGGTTCTCAGTATTTTTTTTCATTTGGGTTTGGTATAAAAAATTTTTGAGGATTTGTCTGTTGTTTTACCCCATCTTAAGTCTGTCAAACATAAAAATTCACCATGACTTAAAGGATAGCAGGCTATTTTAGAAGATGAATATATTATGTGAATGTTCAAGTAAGGTGAATAATACTTTTCTTCAGATGATTTAAAACTGCTTACAAGATTAGAATAGTAACACCTTGTCATAGCCTTGAATGATTTTTTTTCTGTTTAGTAGGGGTTTGTTATTTTTATAAGAAATAATATGGCTGATTACCATTGTCGTGGTTTAAGCCTCTCTAACTCAAGCAGTCTGTCTCTCTCACTCACTCCCCTCTCTTTCTTCCCCCCCGCTCCCGGGTGGATGGAGAGGAGAATAGAAAGAATGCAACTCCCACAGGTTGAGATAAGAACAGTTTAGTAACTAAAGTATAACACAAGACCACTACTGCTACCACCAATAATAATAATGACAAGAAAAATACAAGGAAAGAATACAATTCTCACCACCTAATACCAAGCCCGACAACGCAGTGCACCCCCCCCCCCCACCCTTCTGGGGCTCTGCTCTCTGCTTTTCCATCCTGGGCATGACGTGCTGTGGTATGGAATAACCTCTTTGGTCAGTTTGGGTCAGATGTCCTGTCTCTGCTTCCTCCCTGCTTCCCCTCCTCCCTGGCAGAACATGAAACTCAGAAAGTCCTTGGCCAGACCAAAACATCACTAAGCAGTAACTGAAACACTGGTGTTATCAGCACTGTTCCCAGGCCGAAAGTCAACAACACAGCACTGCACCAGCTACCAAGAAGGAGAAAAATGACTGCTACTGCTGAACCCATGACAACCATGTATCTTAGAATAAAGTAAAGCCTTGAGGTTAAAGCTGTCTAAACTCTTTTTTAAGCTTGCTTTATGACCTTTCCTTGTATTACAGCAAGTGCATTAACATCTGACAAACCTTTAATTTTGACACGTTAGGCTATGTGTTATTTGGAAAAGAAATAGAGTTTAAAGACAAAAGTCTTCAAACTTTAATACTGCCATATTTGACAGTACAAATGAACTTTGCTACTTCTGTGTTTTTTTTTCTTTTGTCTAAGTATATTTTCTAGCACTTTAATTATTTTGTAAAATTTAAGCAAGATTTTTTAGCTGGAACACTGTCAAAATGCTCATAGTTTTCAGCGCAGGCAGCAAAAAGGCAAAATTTTGCTGATTCCTCTTGATATCGGTCCTTTGAATAGCTTGACCTATTTTCAGTTTTTATTGTTCCTCTGAAAACTCTTCTTTTAATATAAGCCTGTAAATGTTATGTAAGTTTATCTGCTTTTATTTATCTCATATTTTTAAGTGTGAGAGCAAGGGAACACTTGATTACACCATTCTTAGTCAATCACAGTGTCATAACAAATATTCCAGAAGTTTTTACATGCTGAAGACATATGGGCAGAGAAATGCCATATAAAAATTATATGTTTGAAGATGAATGTACGGATATATGCATGCTACATATAAAAACTATCTTCAGACTGGAAAATCACGTTCTCCATTTATCTGTGGCTTAATATGGAAAAACCCAAATATGAGATCAGGTGGTGATATGGTGCCTGTATGCAGATTGTTACGATGGATCTGAGACATGGCTTCTGCTTCAGGGGGAAAAAAAAAAAGAAGAGATTACTGAGTTGCCCAGGCCCTAGGACTCCCTGTAGCAAACAGGGTTAGCAAACAGTTTGCTGATTAGTTGTTTGGATTGTGGATATTTGCCAGGTGAGCATGGATGCTTTTAATATAAAAAGTTGATTTCACATTCTGAGCATGGGATACTAATTATTGCAGAGCTTACATTGCAGATGAGGCTATTATCTAGAGCATTTTTGAGAAGTCTGGGGCGAAAAATGAAATTAACTGATGGTTTCATGCTCAGATATTGTGTTGGCACTTAGAGCGTTCCTGGGGACTTTTTTGCAAGATGTCCAGGGCTTTCAAAATACAAAAACCATCCTATTTTATATCAAATTTCTTGAAACACCAACTTATCACCACAGGAATGCATTGTGTGTATAAACACAAAGTTCTATGTTAAAACATAAGAAGTTATGATGATATCCACAATTCAAGCATTTTGATGTTCTTCAATACTTACTTTGCTTTGTAATAAAAATTCAAAATCAGAAAGACCCATGGAATTCCACTCCATGTAACTATCCAGCTCTCCTACCCTGTTCTATGTGTCTAAATAGTTCTAAAAATATTTTTTTCTTAATTTATGGAAACCAAGAACAGTTCTTTTCCTTCTTGAAGGGCCAAAGATTAAATGTTGTATTGAATTTCCAGGAGGGATACTTAGTACTAAAATAAAATGCAATGTTTTCATTTTGATGGATTTAATGTTTCATGTGGATTGGTTTATACAGAAGGCATCCTAGGTTAAATTTTTTATACAAGCAACTCTAGCTGATAATTATCTATTTATTTATTTATTTGATTTTGGTTTCATGCAGACCTTGCCTCATCTTGAACAAATAGCGGTTTGTGGTCTATAGAATAAAAATGTCTCATAATGGTTCGTAGTGTATTCTGTAAATACATAGTATTTTCAGAAATGTGGAGCTCATAATAATTCAGCCATCTATGTAAATCTGTTTTCTAGGAGTTTGACAACTCACTTGGGATTTCATAATGTTCTTTCTGGCATATTTGACTGTTTGGTACATGTTCTGCATACTAACTACTGTGGAAGGTGAAAAGTTAGAACCAGAATTGCTTTCTTTTTTAATTTTTTAACAGAATTTCCTTTTTCTGCTTTCTCCTTGCGATTCTTTGACTGCAAATGTTGTAGTCCCTAAAAGATTGAGGAAGGAAAGAAATGTTTTGAGTAAGTATTCATGAGTTGGTATAAGTAGATTGTATATGCACGGGTTTTGTCCTCTCCAGACTATATGTCTGACAGGCTCCAGTCTGAATATGACACCTTCTAAGGTTAAGAAACTAAGTGTTATAATTTCGAGGAATATCTCTCTTTCTCTCTCTTTTCAACTAAAGGAAATGATAAAACAGATCTTATAGTGAGTTGTCTGAACATTTTATAATGTCCTACATAGATTTGAACAGAGTTAAGTGTACAGGATTTGTGAATTCAGAAGTGTTTGACAAAAAAGAGGAAGAAATACAAATTTTTGAATGTCATTATCTTCTTTGAATTTGTAAGGAAGCTCTGGTAGGTTTAATTTTCTGCTGGAGAAAGCTGGAGTTAATGGATACTGACAAATAGAGTGCTCTTATTCATGCTCCTGAACACAAATTATAATATAAGTAGAATTCAAAAGCATGTCTTTTAACCATCTTGATCTATGTGAGGGAACTTGCTAAGTCATTTTTGATGGTTCATGTGGTTTGAAGAAATCTGAAATTAAGTCTGCCTTCAAATTATCTCCTTCAAGAACTCCATCAGAGTTGGAAAAAAATTAAACCAAGCATTATACACTTGCAAAATAATTTATTTGGGGGATTTAGCTTCTGTAATGAAATGAAATCTAGGTTAAGTTTGAGAAGACCTCAGGTATGTGGTTTATATCTGCAAACTAGCATATAAAGTAGTTAACAGTCTAGAAGACTCATAAATACAGGGAAAAAGCATGTCTTGTAATACAAGGTTTGCTGTTTAATCCAAGCAGCTGCTTTAGGTAGTTTGATAACTCGTTGACATTTTTTTCTGTTCTCACAATTCTGGTGTGAATTACAGCACAATATTTAATGCTGGGCAAATTTACAATGAGAAAATCTGACTAAAATTAGTGAGAACTTTTCCCGGGATTTTCATAGAAGTGAAGTTGACTAAGGAATATGACCACAGACTCCTTTCACTCATTGTAGAAACCTGGTCCCTTTCAATGGAAAAATAATGGAAAAGGGCAGGGTTTGGAACAACTATTATTATTGTGAAATGAGGACTTTGTTATTTCTGGAGATAAAATTAACAAAGCCTGTTTGAAAATTATTGGAGAGAGAGTGGAAGAACAGAGTTTCATCTAGACAAAATGAATATGCACAAGGAAAGCCCTGTCTAGCTATATATGGCCCCTCATATAAAACCTGTCAGATTAAAATTTCATTTGCACTTCATGTTGATTTTTCTTTTTTAAATTTAAGGTGAGTGACAGACTGATGAAAAGCAAGGTAATGATCTTGTCCTGTGTTGTGGTTTAAACTCAGCTGGTAATTCAGAACTACGCTGCCACTTGCTTGCTCCCTTCCTTCTTCCCCCTTGCTCCCAGGCAGGATGGGAAGGAGAAGCAAAATAAAGTAATCCCCATGGGTAGAGATAAGAACAGTTCAGTAACTAAGGTATTATATAAAACAACTACCACTAATAATAATGATGATAAAGGAAATAATAAGGGGAGAGAATATAAAACTAAAAAGGGAAAAGGAAAAGGAAACAATAAGCACAAGTGATGCACAATACTATTGCTCACCACCCACTGACTGACACCCAGCAAGATCCGAGCAGCAATCTGGGAAATCCGGGTAACTCCCCCAGTTTATATACTGGGCATGACATGCTGTGGTATGGAATACCGCTTTGGCTATTTCAAGTCAGGTGTCCAGACACTGCTTCCTCCCAACTTCTTGTACCTCTTCTCACTGACAGAGCATGAGAGATTGAAAAGTCCTTGATCAGAGTAAGCATTACATAGAAAAAACTAAAACACTGGTGTGTTATCAGCATTGCCCTTAGACTAAAGTTTGAACACAGCTCTGCACCAGCTACTAAGGAGGAGAAAAGTAACTGTTGCAGCAGAAGCCAGGACATCCTGTTAAAACAAAAGGTTTTCTGTAATCAACTTTAAGAATTAGACTTACGTATTAGAATCATAGAATCATAGAATAGTTAGAGTTGGAAAGGACCTTAAGATCATCTAGTTCTAAACCCCCTGCCAGGGCCACGGACACCTCCCACTAAACCATGCCACCCAAGGCTCTGTCCAGCCGAGCCTGGAACACCGCCAGCGATGGAGCATTCACAACTTCCTTGGGCAACAAATTCCAGTGCCTCACCACCCTTACAGTAAAGAATTTCTTCCTCATATCCAATCAAAACTTCTCCAGTTTAAGTTTGAACCCATTAACCCTAGTCCTCTCACTACAGTCTCTAATGAAGAGTCCCTCCCCAGCATCCCTATAGACACACTTCAGATACTGGAAGGCTGCTATGAGGTCTCCATGCAGCATTCTCTTCTCCAGGCTGAACAGCCCCAACTTTCTCAGCCTATCTTCATATGGGAGGTGCTCCAGTCCCCCAGTCATCCTCGTGGCCCTCATCTGCATTTGTTCCAACACTTCCATGTCCTTTTTATGTTGAGGACGCCATCACTGCACACAGTACTCCAAGTGAGGTCTCACAAGAGCAGAGTAGAGGGGCAGGATCACCTCCGTCGACCTGCTGGTCACGCTCCTTTTGATGCAGCCCTGGATATGGTTTGCTTTCTGGGCTGCAAGCGTACACTGCTGGTTCATGTTCATTTTTTCATCAACCAACACTCGCACGTCCTTCTCCACAGGGCTGCTCTGAATCTCTTCTCTGCCCAGCCTGTAGCTGTGCCTGGGATTGCTCCGACCCAGGTGGAGGACCTTGCACTTGGCATGGTTAAACTTCATCAGGTTGGCATCTGCCCACCTCACAAGTGCGTCACGGTCCTTCTGGAAGGCATTTCTTCCCTCCAATGTATCAACCAAACCACACAGCTTGGTGTCATCCATGAACTTGCTGAGGGCGCACTCAATCCCACTGTCCATGTCACCGACAAAGATATTGAACAAGATGGGTCCCAACACCGATCCCTGAGGGACACCATTCGTTACTGGTCTCAAGCTGGACACTGAGCCATTGACCACAACTCTTTGTGTGAGGCCATCCAGACAGTTGTTTATCCAAGGAGTGGTCCACCTATCAAATTGATGTCTCTCCAATTTAGAGACAAGGATGTTGCGTGACACAGTGTCGAACGCTTTGCACAAATCCAGGTAGATTACATCAACTGCTCTACCCTGGTCCATCAGTTCCATAGCCCCATCATAGATGGCCACCAGATTGGTCAGTCAGGATTTCCTCTTAGTGAAGCCATGCTGGCTGTCACCAACCACCTTCTTGTTTTTCATGTGCCTTAGCATGCCTTCCAGGAGAATCCGCTCCAAGATTTTGCCAGCACAGAGGTGAGGCTGACTGGTCTGTAGTTCCCCGGCTCATCCATTTTCCCTTTCTTGAAAGTGGGGGTTATATTTCCCTTTTTCCTGTCATTGGGAACTTCACCTGACTGCCATAATTTTTCAAATATGGTGGACAGTGACTTAGCAACTTCATTTGCCAGCTCCTTCAGGACCCGCGGAATGAATATGCTCTTAATTTCCCCATCATCGCTGAGTTCTGAAAGTCTTCTGAGATTCAAATTTAGTTAAGAATCTGTCCTTGTCTTCAGGTGGCATAGAGTTAATTTTCTTCCTAGTAGCTGGTATAGTGCTCTGTTGTAAGTATGTAACAATGTAATGTTTTGATTACGTTTTGTGTTCTGTTTGTTGGGTTTCTTTATTTGACAATCAAACTGTTGCGGAGATGTAGTCTGAAGCTCAAATAGTGCTAGAAAATATATGAGGTAAATGTTGATTCCTATCCAAAAAATCTTCAGCTCAGAAAATGCCGCGTGTGTCAGTTAACTAAATAGGATATTTCATTAAGATGTTATTTGTAGTAATCAAAATCAATTGCTTTGCATATTATCTTAAGTACCCTTTTCTATTTTAGATTTATTTATATGGAGATTCATGTTAACTCTCATTTCCCTGTTACAGAGTAAATAAAAATTAATTAAAAAAGACTGGTTACGGTAATCAAAAGGCTTTTGAGTAAATAGGTCTAGTACTTTGCTGGAAAAACTCTTGAACTCTGGCTATATGGAGAAGTTTCCAGTTCATGAGAATACTGAAGTGTTTTTTCTTTAGTCACGCTACTGTTAATACTTTGAGATACAAAATTTTTTCACCAAAGGCTGTATGGCTAATGCCTTCTATTCGGAACTGTGAGTGGGACCTAACTCTAAGTTCTTTTTGTGTGTAGCCCTTGTATAAAATATTTTGCCATAAGTTTGTATTTTGGATGCTGAAATTATAGGTGACCTTATAAAAATTTTAAGTATTACTTCATCAACTATTGGACATCTGTAGACATCTCTGATTTCCCTCCTCTTCCCTACCACTTCTGAAGCAAAGGTCAGTGACTTCCATGTAATGTTATTCAAGGAGGTTTAACTGTTCTTAATTGGGTATGCTTAAGAAAAAGCTACGAAGGAGCTACATAGCAGTTGATAGTCATAATTTCATTGAATAGCAGCTTTTGAGTGGCTTTTTTCTGTACTTGGAATGACAAATGGAATTGTGGGGTAATTTCCTCTCTCCTGAGCTGCACTCTTAGTTTGGGAAAAAGGCAGCTAGGAAAAATGTCTGCCTGGTCTGGGATAATTGTCAGAGGTCTTGTCTTTGCTACATTGATAACAGTTTTTGAATGTCAATTGAGTAAACTGGGTAAAAGGTGATTCTGAATGTTGTTTTCACACATCAATGGTCTTGTGACCACAATAAAGCACAATAATATATTTAGCATAATTATAATCAGTGACTGAGTTATTGTTGCTGAACTTCGGATTTTCCTATTGTCAAATATTGCTATGCTTTAGTGTCTTTGATCCTGAAATGTGTTCCTGAAAACATTTCCCAAAGTTCATTGTTTTAAAGTGCTTCAGGTATCTGCTCCAAGCATCTATACAGATTTTGAAAGACTGTGTCTTTATAGAAGAGAAAATTCTCAGAGAGCACTTGAATAGTATTAACTTTCACGAAACTGCATTCCCAGCATAAAAAGACCCTGCTTCACTAGATTGTAAATTGCACTTACAGTTGTCCTGGGTTCAGCAGTGGCAGTTGTTTTTCTCCTTCTTGGTGTCTGGTGCGGCACTGTGTTTTTGACTTTCAGCCTGGGAACAGCGCTGATAACACCAGTGTTTTCAGTCACTGTTTGGCAATGTTTCGGTCTGACCAAGGACTTTCTGAGTCTCATGCTCTGCCAGGGAGGAGGGGAAGCCAGGAGGAAGCAGAAACAGGACACCTGACCCAAACTGTCCAAAGAGGTATTCCATACCACAGCATGTCATGCCCAGGATGTAAAAATGAGGGGCAGAGACCTGGAAGGGTGGGGCATTCGCTGCTGGGTCAGGCTTGGTATCCAGTGGTGAGCAGTTGTATTCTCTTCCCTTGTTATTTCCCTTGTCATTATTATTATTGGTGGTAGCAGTAGTGATTTGTGTTATACCTTAGTTACTAAACTGTTCTTATCTCAACCTGTGAGAGTTTCGATTCTCCTTCCCATCCCTCTGGGAGCTGGGGGAAGAAAGAGGGGGAGTGAGTGAGCAAACTGTGTGGCTGACTGGTTAAACCATGACACAGTCTAGCCAGACTAGGAAATAGCAGATAAAATGGGAGGAATCCCAAAGGATTGGAGGTTGGCCGGTGTTACACCTCCGTGTAAAAAGGGCAGGAAGGAAAATCACAGAAACTTCAGGTATGTCAGCCTGACCTCAGTGCTGGGGAAGGTCATGGCGCAAATGATCCTTCGTATGATCATGAAGCATGTGCGGGAAAATGGAGGGATCAGGCCCAGTCAGCATGGATTCATGAAGGGCAGGTCCTGCTTGACCAACCTGATCTCCGTGTATGTTAAGGTGACCCGCTTGGCTGATGAGGGAAAGACTGTGAACATTGTCTATATGGACTTAAGTAAAACATTTGACACTGTCTCCCACAGTGTTCTCCTGAAAAAAAGGACTGCTCATGGCCTGGATAGGTGGATTCTTCACTGGATTGGAAACTGCCTGGGTGGCCAAGCCTGAAGAGTGGTTGTAAACGGCATCACATCTAGTGATTCTATACTACTAGTTGGTGACCAGTCACTAGCAGTGTCCCTCAGGGCTCGGTGTTAGGGCTAGTGTTGGGTTTTTTTATTTATTTCCCCTGAATTTTAAAATATCTTGGGTTACTAAGTCCCAGGAAATTAAAAAAAAAAAAAAATCAAAACCCAAACAAAAACCCCACAATAAACCAAAACAACAGCAACATCAAAAAACCCTAAACCCAACAATAATTTAATTTGAGGTGCTGTGTTGAAATTACATATCAAAGAAAGCAATCTTCATTTAAAAACAAAAATTTTGAAGCTTACAGGTGAATTTGTGACAAATCAGGAAAGAAGTTAATTTTTTTCTGCTGAATTAACTTCTGATGAATTGGGAAATACAATGTTCTAAGTGATTGGAACTAAGTTATTCTAAGTTGGTTTAAGTTATTGAAACTAAACTCAAGTGAGCAAAACACTGCTGCTGTTCAGTAAGTAGTCCAGATTCCCTGATTTCAGTGTTGTTTCAAAATGAAAATTGTGCTAGGGTTTGCAATTTATTGTAAACACTCTTTGAAAAAATAGTTGTATGACAGAATCACAGACTAGTCAGGGTTGGAAAAGACCTTAAGATCATCTAGTTCCAACCTCCCTTCCGTGGGCAGGGATGCCTCTCCGTAGACCATATATGCATATGTGTATATCATATATACCAAATATATACCATGTCGTTATTGGTTTGTGCTCAGTAGATTTAGTTGAGAGAGTCAAAAATGCAGCTCAGATTGTGATTTTTTTGAATCACCTGCAAGTACCACAGTTTTATTCTGCAGAGTAGTAGCGTCAGTGATATCACCTGCTCTCCTCGGGTTAAGCTCAGATCACTGAATATTTCATTTCTTCAAAGAAGTTTCGTGGAATTTATAACACTGGAGAGATTATCCAGCCTCCAATCCCTATTTTCCATGTCATCAGATCTGAGAATAGAAATCCGGGAAAGGAGCAAACTCTTATGAAGAACTGATGCAATATTGTAGTGAAAATGAGGTCAGAATTGCATTTGTAGACTGTGTAGAGAACCACGAACTATGACCAGTAACACTGTGGCTCCAGATTGTGAATGAGTTCTTTATTTTCATGAACCTTGCAGCAGTTCCAGAGTATGAAATGTTTTGCAAGGAAACTAACAGAATGTTGTGGTGCATGTGCACACAAACTAGCTATTGAACATGTATTTAAATATTTTATGTAGTCTAATAAAACCATTGAACTTGACTGCAAAGATGATGTCCTTCTTAGTTCTTGTGGTCAGAATGAGAACTGCTCAGATTCCTAGACAGAAAACTAACTTTTCTATGACAAGCTTTCCACTAATTGCTTCAAATATTTTTTTAGAACAGCCAGAGTTTTCTAAAGGAAATTGCAACAGAAATAAATGTAGATGGATTTTGATGACAGGCCTTGGACAAAAATGAGCAAGGAAGTTAGTAAAAAAGTCAGCAAGACATACTTCTTGATATCTATTTTCTTTGTACACAAATTTTTACTTCATAGAATTTTCAGGTTCTAATGTTTCCAGGCTTTGTCTTCGGCATATGTCAAGTATTTTCTGAGCTGACCTATATTGTGTCCCTTCAACTAATTTTTAAGAGTCTACAGCAATAGAAAACAAACAATAAAAAAGAATTTAAGATAAAACTTTATCCTGTGTTTTCTCTTAATAGCTAGGGAAAGAAAAAAAAGTCTGTTTTTCAGCATTTCCCAGGAAATATTTACTATGCCTGGAGACACTGAGTATTTAGTGAGGAGCTTTTGAGATTAAACCTTAGAACATATATTTAATGGCATTTAAAGGTAAAAGATGCTCCAGAAAAGTTTATCTAGTATTATGATTAAGAGGAGCAAACTGGTTTATTTATCTTGACCTCCCATTCATTCTTCAGGTTTTTACATTCTCTTAGCAGTTAATACTGCTGATTTTCTTGCATACTGTACTTTTCCTTTTCATTGGAGCACCTCGGTTAGAATAATTTGTCCCTTATATAATTCAACTGTGTTCTAAATTCTTGGCAGAGAAAAGATATATTTTTTAACTTTAAGGCACATTTTCTACAATCAACTGCTTGCTAAATAAATTATGTGGTTTTGTTTTGTTTGCATGTTTTTGGTTTTTCAAGCAAATATTTTGGATTTTTTTACCATTTGCCACCACACATGCTAATGGATTTACAGATTTTTTTTCATGCGTAAAATAATTATTCAGTTGTGTAAATTTGACTCCTGTGTAGCACAGGTCAGACAATATTATGGATTGACCTTTATTAATTCCTATTAATTCTAGCTAATATATGTCTTCTACAGACAGTGTCAAACTAAATAATTTAAAAATGGAGTATTTGCTACTTAAATGTTTTTTTTTCTGGTTCTTAACAGCCCTTAATGCTAGAAAACTGTGCCTTACTCCATGTAGAATTTCTCTTGATACTACTTCCAGATGCAGAAGTTCATTCTGCTTTCTCCTGGAGCAAAGAGTTTTATTACAGTCTATTTATTATGCATCCAAATACTTTATATACTATGGCTAGCAACCTCTAGCTCTATATCCTGTATAATCCAGGATGAGACTGAGCATTTGTGGTTTCATTCCATTCCAAAAAGCCACTGAAAGGAGCACACAGCTTCTGACGGTGATGTGCTTTTGAGCACACATGGTAGGGGAATAAACAAGCCAATTCTGTACATGATCAAGCAGTTACTAGGTGTGACTATTAAATACTGGTCAACTTTAAGAAATTAAAATTGACAAGTGACAGTTATTTTAGCTTTTTTATCAAAATAAAAATGCAAATTGTGCTCATACATCAGAGTGAGTATTCTGTTTAATGAGATCTGTTAGAAAAATTGTTTGTAAGGAGGCTTGTAAGGGGCCTACCAGAAATCTGGTGAGGGACTTTTAACAAGGGCATGTGGTGGTAGGACAAAGGATAATGGCTTTAAACATGAATATAGTAGATTTAGATTAGATGTTAGGAAAAAATTCTTTACTGTTAGTGTGGTGAGACACTGGAAGATGTTGCCCAGAGAAGCTGTTGTGGCTTCCCCTCTTCCTGGAAATGTTCAATGTCAGGTTGGACAGGGCTTTGAAAAACCTGGTGTAGTGGAAGGTTTCCCTTTCCATGTCAGAGTGGTTAGAACGAGGTGATTTTCAAGGTTTCTTCTAACCCAGACCATTTTATGATTCTGTGATTCTATACTACTTCTGAACTTCTGTTTTTGAGGGGCCTATATGTTGAAGAGAAGGGGATGATGTTAAATTGAAATCATAATTTACCAGAAATGTGTTACTTCCTTTTAGTTCCTCCTTCTGTTTAAATTCAGTTCTTAGAATTCATATATTAGCAATAATATTGGTAATCAAAAAACCAAGATTTAGCTATGGAAACATGGTACTGTTAAAGTCATGGTGTTTATTTCCTTTTAGTGAACTTTGTTGGGTTTTTTTTGGCATTAGAATATAATGTGCAAAGAGAGTACTCATGATAGCAGAACTTGTCTATAATTGCTATAAAGCTACTTGAATAGATCATAAAAGGCTTTTAAAGAAAACACTATGTACTGCAGGTTCAATGATCCATGTTTGAGAAAATACTTATCCATCAGACTGCAAGTCCTATTTATGTTGAACCAGTTAAAGTCAGTATTTAATCAGGGAATATAATGGGTTTTGTGTGGGTTATTAATCTCTTAGTACCTCTAAATTAAATTTTGCATCCATTGGTCTCCGTTTTTATCCTCACTTTAGCACCTCTCAATCATTTAATTCTGCAGAAGGCAGACTTGCTAAAACAATGATTCAGACAGGTTGGAAGCTTATTATCATCCCTGTGCTAATGTTCTGCATCTGAGTCATTGGTTGTGACAATATGATAGCTTGACTACAAAACAAACATGTCTGTAGTCAAATAATCTGTTTATATTCATCATTAAAAAGGCAGTTCAGCAATTAGCTGTGATGAAACCACAAAGCTGTTATCTTACCTGTGCACTTGCAAGAATATATTTTCAAGATATAACTGAAATTTGCTATTTATAGGATGACCTAGGGAAGGGATAGAAAAGACTTGTGGTGAAGAATTTTGAAAAGCTATGTATAACTTCACCTTGGTACAAGATTTTATAGCAGAACAAGTAAGTGTGCTACTGATATTTCTTTAAAAATATCCTCAGTGATGCTGATTCTATCCTCAAGCAGCTTGTTATGAGAAGTACACATAATTTATCAGTGTTTGGAATCTGCCTTTATATAACCTCGTAGAGCTCCTGAACACATGAAGTTCTTAATAGAAAAAGTGAATTATTTCTGGTCCAAATGCCACATAGTAATGAATTTCTCTTAACATCCCATAGTTTTACTCTGGGCTGGCATCCTGAAGTGTCAGGAAAGAAATGAAAGTGAGATTGTGGCTGTGGATTAAATGTAAATGATGTGTATTGAACATTTGGCAGCTTGTTTCTTCCTGTTCTAAATTGGTTCTGCAGCAAGTTTATTACTACAATCTCTGAACAACCTGTCAAAAGTTTCTAAGTCTGAACTCTAAGAAGAATCAATTAGTAGTTTATTGTCTATATTGTATGTATTTTATGTTTTATTTGGGTTTATTGAAAGAGAGCAACCGAGTTATGACAGGTAGAAAAAAACAGTAGCAGCATGGTCATTTACCAAGTATCCCTAGGTGGGTTCTTGAAACATTATAATTATAATCACATATACAATGAGTGCAACAAGAAGGAAGCTAGAGAATCTTGTAAGGGTGGTCTTGTTTTGTATTTTTCTAAGTAGATATTTGCTTCTGTTAATGTTTATTACAAAAATTAAGTGGAAGATTAAAACACAAAGATGAGAACAGTCTGAGAGTGGTTCTGTCTCTCCTAAAGAGTCTTCCTTTCCAGTGGCAACTAAATGCTTGTTCATGAAATATTTGTCCCACTTAAGAGCATCACATACATGTGGACAGAAACCTGTCACTTCTGGTTATATGAGAACTACTGAAATACAACACTGTTGTATAATGTCAAGAAATGTAATAAATTATTAGATTGCATCACTTGACACAGTGCATATCACACTGAGAAATTTCTTAATGTTCCAGAAGTCAAGTGTTTCAAAACTAGAAATTTATACAAACACAGAGAGAGGAAATAAAACCAGAGTATTTTAGAGTAACTCCTATGTGCTTTCCTGCCCTGAAAAAAAATTAACAAAATATACAGTTCAAGAAAATTGTAAATGTTCTTCTGGTTGATCTAATTTTCATGTCATTAAAACATAGATCAGCTAAAATAATGTATTGCAGCAGACATAGGAAACTCTTTTATTGTGTATTTAAAGCATTGGAAGTTGCATGTCATTTCAAGGCAAATAAAAAGTCAAGCAGAAACCCACTTTACAATGGAAAAGCTGTTTCAGAAAACATGGGTGATTGATAGTTGTTTATTACAACTAATGTTTCAGTACTATTAAGCAAAATGCTTAGTAAGGTGCTCAGCAGTGATGAGAACATAAAAGGATGCTAAGTGGTACTACTTAACAATTTTTTGAAGTGTTAGCTGATTGTTGGTTCTAGCCACCAAGTTTGTATTAGCAGAAATTATTTCTATTTGCCTTTATTTATTTCTCTGACAACGGAATAGAGAAAAGTGAGTCAATCGTTTTCCAAGTAGAAAGGTTTTTTTAAAGTACTCACCCTTTGTATTCTCATCTTCTGTGTCGTAGTGCTAGTACAGCTCAAAAAACACTCAAGTTTGGTTAGAGGCAACTCCTGAAGATTGTAGCACTCAAAAAGGACTAAAGCTATATCTCACAAAGAGGTATGAGAGGTGTAAAAGTCTCTTTGAATTTTATATTTTTGACAGAAATAATTCTTTTTTGTTTTAATTACTGCTCTTGTATTTGTTTGGAATGAGATGTTACATTTAGGTAATATCATTTGCTACTAGTTTCAGAGCAGGCTGAAATATCTGTGGTCACTGAGCCCCAGATCTGGAAATTTGCAACCTATTTAAGCAGTGGTAAGGATTGATTATTTAGTTATTCTAGAGTGCTTCAATTATGACAAGCTCTGTGAAAGTACTAAAAATTAATAACCATGTCTATTAGTTAGGGTAATGCTTGTAGTGTTTCAAAGTATACTTGTAAAAGTTGTTACAATAAAAAAATACTTGCAAAAGCCATTTATGCGTAACTTGCTATTGTTCCTGACACTCTTAATTTATTATAGAAGTTTATAAGGTCAGCATTTGTAAATGTGATTTCAAAGCTACTTTTAAGCAATAGTCTTACTGGAGGGAGCCTGCACTGGTTTAGCATTTAGAAGTGCTCTGACATTTGTCAATACTCAGTCTGAATAAGATCTGATGTGAGTTTGGTCAGCTAACTAAAACAATATTTTTCTACTTACGACAGAAATGAACTGATCTAGAATAAGTGAATTAAATTATGCTGGTTTATCCTGGGTGAGGATTAGATTTTACAACACTGAATGCACACTGCTTTAACAGGAGTTTGAATACACACTGCTTTACAAGCGGAAAAGGTTACATTTCTATTTCTCACTGAATTTAATTTTATGTTTAGTACCAGTTAGAGGGTGATTAAGCAGCTGTTGATTTCTTTCAAGAAAGATAAGGTTAGGACCCTCATTTTAGTCTTTTGGCTCTTAAAAGTAGAAAATTAATTGAAAAATCCTGGGAAGAATGGAAAATAAGAGGCATAATTTCTGTAGTATTTTGTGTTGATATTGATGGTTTTTATAGTGGTATTATTATTTTGCTATTAATTCAGTACCCTTTGTGTTCCAGATACTATAATAAAAAATATGCACCTTCAGGCTTAATGCATAATGGAGAAAATGAACCAACAACAGGATATCAAGTGAATATGATCTGTTGTTCTAGCACTAAAAAGGCATGGCAGTATTTGTGCTTGATTAGTATTCTGTATCAATGCAAATTTGTGACCACTGAGTTTGTGATTAACCTCCACTGCTCATGTAAAGCTCATTAGAAATATTGACCACTGAAAGAATATCTGATTGCAGGTTAATGCTAATATGGGCCTGATCTGCAATCGAAGGAATGACTTTTCCTGACATTGTGAAGACGAAATTTGGGGTGCAACATTTAAGAACTTTCAAGGGTGTTAAAAAGCAGAAAAAAGACTGATTATCCAAATTAGGCATTACAGCACTTCATTGCAGGCCCTGATTATCTTTTACCTTATTAAAAAGTTGTTTAAAAATAATTTATGATTTAGCTGCTAACAGACTATAAAATATTCATTTGAGATAATGGCTCAATCAGATTATATTTTATTGCTCTCTGTTTATTGGTCTTGATAAAGGGACAGTGGATTAATTATACCTCTATTTTATCATCTCAGTAACATTAAGAAATATCACTACTGGGAAAGGAATTCATTCAGAGAAGAGTCTTTTCATTTTAATTACATAATTTCAGGTAATAAAAGAAATAAGCATGACTATTTTGTGTCTCAGAGAACCAATTTCAAAAATCTATTCAAACTGGTTTTCAAAAAAATGACTCAGTGAATAACTATTTGAAGGTAAAAGTCTTACTGTGCTACTCCTTCTTCATAGAATCACAGAGTCATAGAATAGTTAGGGTTGGAAAGGACCTTAAGATCATCTAGTTCTAACCCCCTTGTCATCAGCAGGGATGCCTCACACTAGACCACATCGTACAAGGCTCTGTCCAACCTGGCCTTGAACACCACCAGCGATGGAGCATTCACAACTTCCTTGAGCAATGTATTCCAGTGTCTCACCACCCTAACAGTAAAGAACTTCTTCCTTATATCTAGCCTGAACTTTCCCTGCCTAAGTTTAAACCCATTACCTCTTGTCCTATTACTACAGTCCCTAATGAAGAGTCCCTCCCCAGCATCCTTGTAGGCCCCCTTCAGATACCAGAGGGCTGCTATGAGGTCTCCACACAGCCTTCTCTTCTCCAGGCAGAACAGACCCAACTTTCTCAGCCTATCTTCATATGGGAGGTGCTCCAGTCCTCTGATCATCCTCATGGCCCTCCTCTGGACTTGTTCCAACAATTCCATGTCCTTTTTATGTTGAGGACACCAGAACTGCACACAATACTCCAAGTGAGGTCTCACGAGGTCATAGTAGAGGAGCAGGATCACTTCCTTCGACCTGCTGGTCACGCTCCTTTTGATGCAGCCCAGGATACAGTTGGCTTTCTGGCCTGCGAAAGCACACTGCCAGCTCATGTTCATTTTTTCATCCACCAACACCCCCAAGTCCTTCTCTGCAGGACTGCTCTGAATCCCTTCTCTGCCCAACCTGTAGCTTTGCCTGGGATTGCTCTGACCCCGGTGGAGGACCTTGCACTTGGCATGGTTAAACTTCATCAGGTTGGCATCAGCCCACCTCACAAGTGTGTCAAGGTCCCTCTGGATGGCATTCCTTCCCTCCAGCATATCAACTGAACCACATAGCTTAGTGTTGTCAGCAAACTTGCTGAGGGCACACTCAATCCCACTGTCCATGTCACCGACAAAAAAGTTGAACAAGACCAGTCCCAACACCAATTCATGACGGACACCACTTGTTACTGGTCTCCAACTGGACCGTGGGCCATTGACTGCAACTCTTTGTGTGTGGCCATCCAGCCTGTTCTTTATCCACCGAGTGGTCAACCTATCAAATTGATATCTCTCCAATTTAGAGACAACGATGACGCGTGACACAGAGTCGAATGTTTTGCACAAGTCCAGGTAGATAACATCAACTGCTCTACCCTGGTCCATCAGTTCTGTGACCCCATCATAGAAGGCCTCCAGATTGGTCAGGCAGGTCTTCTTAGTGAAGCCATGCAGGCTGTCACCAACCACCTTGTTGTTATTCATGTGACTTAGCATGCCTTCAGGAGAATCTGCTCCAAGATTTTGCCAGGCACAGAGGTGAGACTGACTGGTCTGTAGTTCCCTGTGTCACTGTCCTGTCCTACTGAAACTCCTATCTCAACAGACAGTGCAGCTACTCCAACCCCAAGCGCAGCAGCTACACCAACCTCAGCTACAAGTACAGCAGCTACCCAAATGCCAACATCAGATACTGCAGCCACTCCAACCACAGTGCTAATCACTGCAGCTAAACCAGAGGACCAATTTGTGCCAATATCATTTGCCCATTTATGCAAGGGAAACTTTGGTGGAGGTCCGTTGTAATCCTGATGAGCAAATCAGTCGTTCAACCCAGGTTTAGGGGCTAGCAAACGAACTGTAATTTGGGATGTACATTTTCCAGAACCCCACAACACCCAAGAAAGCTTGTGTTTCTTTCTTATTAGTTGGTGGAGACATTGCTGTTATCTCGTGTCATGGGTTCAGCAGCAGCAGTCATTTTTCTGCTTCTTGGTAGCTGGTGCAGTGCTGTTATTTTTGATTTTCGGCCTGGGAACAGTGCTGATAGCACCAGTGCTTCGGTTACTGCTTAGTGATGTTTTGGTCTGGCCAAGGACTTTCTGAGTTTCATGCTCTGCCAGGGAGGAGGGGAGCCGGGAGGAAGCAGAGACAGGACAACTGACCCAAACTGACCAAAGAGGTTATTCCATCCCACAGCACGTCATGCCCAGGATGGAAAGCAGAGAGCAGAGACCCGGAAGGGTGGGGGGTGCACTGCGTTGTCGGGCTTGGGATTAGGTGGTGAGAAATTGTATTCTTTCCTTGTATTTCTCTTGTCATTATTATTATTGGTGGTAGCAGTAGTGGTTTGTGTTGTACTTTAATTACTAAACTGTTCTTATCTCAACCTGCGGGAGTTGCATTCTTTTCTATTCTCCTCTCCATCCACCCGGGAGCGGGGGGAAGAAAGAGGGGGAAGTGAGTGAGAGAGAGACTGTGTGAGTTAGTCTTAAACCACGACATCTCGTTAATCACATCTCTGGGTATCTGGCTATGTCCATCATGCCATTTTAATCCCAAAAATTGAATCTCCTGTGCAGGTCCCTTGACCTTACTCCATTTTATGGCAAAACCGGCTTTCAACAGGGTTTGGTTTATTTTCCTCCCTTTCTCATATACTTCTTCCGCTGTATCACCCCACACGATAATGTCATCAATGTATTGCGGGGGTTCTGGAGCTTGTCCCTGTCCCAGTACAGTCTGGATCAGTCCATGGCAGATGGTAGGACTGTGTTTCCACCCTTGGGGCAGTTGGTTCAAAGTGCAATGGACACCCCTCCAAGTAAAAGCGAACTGTGGCCTGCATGCTGGTCAGACCTGTTGTTATCTCAACCTTTTGTGCCCCATATTGTATGCCAAAAAGAACTGTCTTGGTTTAAGCCCAGCTGGCAACCCAGAACCATGCAGGTACTCGTTCACTCCCCTGTCTTCCTCCCTCAGCTGCCGGAGGGATGGGGAGGAGAACCGAAAAAATATAACTCCCACAGGTTGAGATAAGAACAGTCCAGTAACTAAGGTATAACATGAAACCACTGCTGCTACCACCAATAATAATAATGATAAAGGAAATAACAAGGTGTCGTGGTTTAAGCTGTAAATCACGTACCCCGGTCTCTCACTGACTCTCCTCTCTTTCTTCCCCCCGCTCCCAGGTGGATAGGGAAGAGAGTCAAAAGAATGCAACTCCCACAGGTTGAGATAAGAACAGTTTAGTAACTAAAGTATAACACAAGACCACTACTGCTACCACCAATAATAATAAAGACAAGGCAAATGCAAGGGAAGAATACAACCACTCTCCACCTATACCTACCCCGACCAAGCAGTGCACCCCCACCCTTCTGGGTCTCTGCTCCCCGTCTTTTGCATCCTGGGCACGACGTGCTGTGGTATGGAATAACCTCTTTGGTCAGTTTGGGTCAGGTGTCCTCTCTCTGCTTCCTCCCAGCTTCCCCTCCTCCCTGGCAGAGCCTGAGATGAAGAAAGTCCTTGGTCAGACCAAAACATTACCAAGCAGTAACTGAAAACACTGGTGTTATCAGCACTGTTCCCAGGCCAAAAGTCAAAAAAACAGTGCTGCACCAGCTACCAAGAAGGAGAAAAATGACTGCTACTGCTGAACCCATGACACATTGGAAGAGAATATAACCGCTCACCACCCGCCATCCGATACCCAGCCAGACCCAAGTAGTGATCAAGCACTTCTGGATAACTGCCCCCCGTTTATATACTGGGCATGGCGTGTTGTGGTATTGAATACTCCTCTGGCTAGTCTAGGTCGGGTGTCCTGTCTCTGCTTCCTCCTGGCTTCCCCTCCTCCCTGGCAGACCATGAGACTCAGAAAGTCCTTGGTCAGACTAAACATTACTGAGCAATAACTGAAAACACTGGTCCCAGGCTGAAAGTCAAAACCACAGCAGTGCACCAGCTACTAAGAAGGAGAAAAATGGCTGCTACTGCTGCACCCAGGACAGTCACCCATTTTCCCCTTCTTGAAAATAGGGGTTGTATTTCCCTTTATCCAGTTGTCAGGACCTTCCTCTGACTGCCATGAATTTTCAAATGTGATGGACAGTGGCTTAGCAGCTTTATTTGCCCGTTCCTTCATGTATTGAGAAGTCAGAAAAGCAATAGAAACTTATGTTGCTTTTTGTCAAATTAAATTACTGACAACTTGGAGTTCAGTCAGTTTTCAGATGTAAATAAGATGATTTTACTGAAGTGTTTCATTTCACTCTGCAAGGTTGCTTTTTCCCTTTTTAATTCTTGCTCCTTCTTTCTTATTAACAAAATAAAATGCAAAGTTCAAGTGAATATTAGTACTGATGGAAGATGTCAGACTGATAGCCTTAAAAAATTAGTTTCTTAATTATCCTGTGAAGATGGACAGGAAAGTCAGCACCAGAGCATGATCCCTTCCACTGAACCCTTTACTTTATTCTCTGACCTGGGTAGAAGACTTCTAGGGGTTAGAAAAAGATTTAATCTCAGCAGCTCTGAGGTCAGCAGCCTTGCTGCTGAAACTGCTGAGAATGCAGCCAATTAGTGGCAGTTGTGAGGGCTTTATTATTTTAAATTATATATGTGTCTTTCCACTAGATACTAGTCTAACATCTTTCCATGCACTAACAAACAGCTGCCGTGGATGTGGTTGCACACAGCTGTATAAGCTGTGGTGGGATCTCCAGGTGAAAGGTGCTATACTCACCCACCTGGCACAGAAGCCACATCATCTCCCTGGTCTGATTTTCTTCTCTGTTGTTGGATTGCATATTCTTGAATCTTTATACAAGTGAGAGTTATATGATCACTTACCTTAAGAAGTAGCTCAGATTTCAGAGCATCAGAAAAATAGGTTAGGATTTTCACTGTTAGTATGCTAGGCCTTATACTGATGTTAGCTTGTGTAATTTTGCAACTGGGCAGAGTTCCAGCCATGGTGTCTCGAATTATTGTATGTTATATGTTGCCTGTGCTTTGGGAAATGTAGAAATACATTAGACACAATAAACCTAGAATACCTTCCAAACCATTGAGCTGGCAGTTAATGTGCCTGCTTCTGAGTTAAATTGCATAAAAAAGTTATAAGGCACTGTTAGTGCTTTACAAGATTCCTTCCTTAAAAGGTGGTTCCTTTTGCCCAAACTGCTGCTTGTGGCAGAGCAAGAGATAGCTCCCACTGTGTGCAGAGCAGATAGAAGGTGAAATGGAGGCAGAGGCACAGTGAAGGGCGTGGAGGCAGAGGCAGTGCTTGCATTTGTGAATAAGCTATGCATATTTTTTCCTCATAGGATTCATTATTTGCAGGCTGTGAGACTGCTTGTGTTTCCAGATCTTTTATGAAATGCAGACAGAAAAAAGCACCCTGAAGCAAGGGTCTGTGACTGAGTAGAAATAGCCTGGATGCTGAAGGCAGGTATAACACGTATACTTTGCTGGGTTTTTTGACTATGAAAGCAAAAGGTGGAATGTATACCTCAACTTTTTGTTCGTTTGTTTTTATTGAATTTTTTTTTTTTTTTAATTTTTAGTGGGTTTTTTTGTGGGTTTATTTATTTATTTAATTTTAGTGTTTTTTGTTGGGGTTTTTTGGTGTTTGTTTTTGTTTTTTAGTCCTGGACTGTATCAGGATCTGTGAACTTCACAGAGAAATTATTTCAGCCATCAAGCTTGAATTTTTCTTCCTACTTCTCTTTCTGTTACAGGTCATTAAAATCTGTGTGTGCATCGTAGAGTATAGAGGTCACTTTTGTTCTGGAAGATCTAAACCATCTTTCATGCTCTTGCTGATTGCTATTTGATATTTTATGTTGAGGAGAAGTGATAGAGACGAAGAAGAGGAAAGAGAACATAACAAGACTTGGTACAGTCTATGTTACTCTTTTTAAAATAGAAAATATCAAATGATCAATGCCAAATCACACAGCAGAGTCTGTAGCTGAGAATAGATGGGGAAAACATGAATTGAATTACAGTCAAGTTTGTTGACAGTCAATGAAGATTGTCTGGTAAAGCAGACTAACTTTATTGATATTGTGTGTATGCTGTGTTAAAGGAAGAAGCTCTTCGTAGGAAAGGTTTACAATAAAATCTGATGGAGTAACAAAATACGAAAGCATACTCTGGAGAAGGGAAAGGCAAAAACCATTTTTTTAACATTGGAAATCAATTATTACAACTAATTTTCAGTTAAATTATTTAATCAGTTAAAACATATCTATTTTGTTGCTTTTTAAGGTATTTTGAAAATGCAAGATGACCTGGAATAGAGTTTTAAAAGTCAAATTCCGACATTCACAGCTGTTTTAACCTTCCTTGTTTCAGCTAGAAAATGCAAAGACTTCCGGTTGGGTCATGCTAATTTATTTTCCTGTTTTGTCTTACATCTTTTATTTCTCTCTTTCTCTCTCCATCTCTTACTGTTGTATCACTGAAAAAAGTGGCGGAAAGAATAGCTTCTTTTTTTTAGGGGTATATTGGCTAGGGAGCACAGTTTTGAGGAAGGGTCATGTGGAGAACATCATAGACTTTATTCGTCAGTGTCAAACAGAAATGAATAACACCATACAGAAACCTGTCCAAAGTGCTGCTGGTAGAGAAAGTCTGACAGATCACGACAAAAAGTTTCTTGCTTCTGTTTGCTGTTGTTGTTGCTGCTGGGTTTGTTCTTTCTTTGGTTAAGTTTTGAGATTTTTTCGTAACCAAGAAAACTTAGTTGCTTCTCCTTGCCATTGTTAAGGGTTTAATGTAGCACGTTGGGAATTACTTATAATCATGTTTTCTAGAGCACATTTGATTTCACACATCATTGTGTTTCATTTGTAACTATAAATTCAAGCCAGTATGGGAAATCAAGAAGAAATATTCTGACTTTAATGCCAAATTTTAGAAAGAGATTGAGTGGGGTTTGTCAGAGGAGATATCTGAGCTGTACTTGAGCAGTAAAATGGGGTATGTCTCTCAGGAGATTATACAGAACTTATTGCTATTTCAATAAATGCAACATGTATGGGGGCTAATGGTCTCATACATTGGAAAATATTTACTGGGAGCAGCTGTTAATTTACTCAGCAGACACAAAGAAGAACTAAATGCAACGAGAGAAATCAAGTTGGCAGTAGCGCTTCTGAATCCTGAAATACATTATGTGGATGAAATGCACAGAATGTTAAGTTTATGACTGCAACATAATCTAGTTCTTAAAGATTCATTTGATTTCACAAGATTAATGAGTCTTTTTCTCTTCATTGTGTAAGAAAAACCTGTATAGAATTTAGTAGCAGGTCAACAGATGAACTTGGAAATATCTTCTGTACAACAGATGGAATACCTAATTCCATATAATTAACAGCAACAGCCAAGTAAGTGGAATGGAAAAGAAGTTTATATACTCAGAAATTTCAGTCTACACCCTTCTTGCCTCCTTTTCTGTGTTTGCTATTTTTATATTTTTTTCTTTTTTTTACCTCTTTAGTAGCAGTCGATAATGTAGCTGATGTTGCGCTACATTTAATTCACCATGGAAGTATTCGGAGTACGACAGAGAAGACGTTCTTAAGAAGTGTTCTCTTACATGGAGAAGATTTTTCAAAGAGAGTTTAACACAAAAATGTGTGACCTACTTTATTAGTATTTTCAACTTCATCCAGGTGAATTTTTGGTAACAGAGGAGGGAAACCAAGATGAAGATCTGGAAAATGGTCTGACAAACTTGAAATAGCTCTCTGTTCTTTGCAGTTGAGAAAAACATCTCAGGTTTCTCCCCCTGTGCTCACCTAGAGACTGATCATGTCATGCAATGATGCTCAGGAAGATGTCAGGGTCTGATGATAAGATCCTGGTATGAATTGGGCAGGCACAAGCTTAAGCTTGCTTCTCTCATCTGGAACAAATGCTGTAATCCCAAAGACATTAGTTTTAAGAAAGTAAATCACATGCTTTCATGTCAACCTCACTTTGCAACATCTTTCATCTACTTTTATGTGAAATGTAGACATTCCTGAAATTGTGAAGATTTTCAAGGAACAGGCAAAGGATTTCTCACTCCAGTAGATTTTTCACAATCAGCTAGGCTATAACTAAAAAGGCGCTTCCTGAAAACCAAGACTAGAAAACAAGATTGGCAGGAGGTTAAACATGTAGCATGTCTAGTCAGGTAGTAGGAAAAATATCTTTGCACAATAGTGTTCTGTTCAAACATTTAAATATTTTAAAGCTGCTCTTCCATTTCTGAGGTGTAATGACTGATCTTTGCTCTTGTTGAAAAGTGATGACTAAATTTATGAGATACAAAATTTTTATTTTTTTAGCTTATAAAATAATTTCACACTCAAGCATTTTCTACACTTGAGAAAGTTTCTATAATTCATATGTAATTATGACTATGTTTTATGTGTTCAGAAGTTCTGTATAGCATTACTGTGAGCTTTCTTCGATATAGTGAAGATTAAAAAAATGGTATTTTTGACATAGCTGCCTAAAAGATAATGATGCTCTTTCACAGCCTCTGTGAGATTTCAGAATTTGTTTGCATGCCGTACTGGAAGTGACCAGAGAGTCCTCTGAATCTGAAGAAGTTTTCACTGAAAAAAAAAAAAAAAGAAAATAATGTTGCATCTCTGGAAAACTTTTTAACATCTATGAAATAAATTTTCACTGGACATTTTCTAATCAACAGTAGTACTAAATTCAAATTAAATCCTTGTAAAGGAGAGTCACATGCAGTGCCTTGAACTATAGTAGGGGCCATTGTCTGTAGCTGTTGGGTTTTGTTGTTATTGTTTTGTGTGTAAATTATTCTGTTCCTGTCAGAGGAGTCCTCATGCTTGTGAAAATTTTAGACTTTTTGATCAGCGCCAGTAAGCTGATTTTTGTATTGATTGAATTTACCCATGTGCTGTAGCAGGTTTGTGAGTCCCACAGGACATTAAAGTGATGACTAAGTGTCAACTAAATTGGCCTTTCCCCGATATTACACCTCAAATAAAAAGTGAGAGGAAAACAAATAAAGAGTTTAGGTAGTGGTTTATGACAACCTCCTATGCGTCAGGAAGTAACTCCACAGAATTATTTCAGTGAAATCATTAATCTTTGAGCCATGAAACATGCTCTTTCCCTTTCAAGAACTGCAAAGTTAATGCAGTGTCTGAGGAAGAACTGATAACTGTCAGTGGTGAACTTCCAATGCTCATCACATCATAAGGACAAGTGGAATGCCATTCATAGTTACTGCTGTTGGTAGGTGTCATGGGTTCAACAGTAGCAGTCATTTTTCTCCTTCTTAGTAGCTGGTGCAGTGCTGTGGTTTTGACTTTCAGCCTGGGAACAGTGCTGATAACACCGATGTTTTTAGTTACTGCTCAAATGTTTGGACTGACCAAGGACTTTCTGAGTCTCATGCTCTGCCAGGGAGGAGGGGAAGCAGGGAGGAAGCAGAGACAGGACACCTGACCCAAAGTAACCAAAGAGATATTCCATACCACAGCACATCATGCCTAGTGTAAAAATGAGGGGCAGTTACCCGGGAGAGTGGGGTTCACTGCTCAGTCAGTCTGGGTATAAGTCATGAGTGGTTGTATTCTCTTCCCTTGTTGTTTTGCTTGTCATTATTATTACTGGTGGTAGCAGTAGTGGTTTGTGGCATACCTAAGTTACTGGACTGTTCTTATCTCAAGCTGTAGGAATTACATTCTTTCGATTCTCCCCCCCATCCCCCCGGGCTGAGGGTGAAGAAAGAAGTGGGGAGTGAGCGAACAAGCTACGTGGCTGACTGGACTTAAACCATGACAGTAGGGCAGCAAAAAATATTAGGAAAGCTTATATTTTGTTCAGAAAGGAGAAATATTTCATGATGTGCTGGATGGAGGAAAGCACTGGAGACTTGTAAGGTTGTTTTTAATTTTGCTACCAATCAGCATGGTATGTAGTAGGACATGGGTTCTCATAAGATTGTTTATATTAATATAGGCAGTGCTTACTGTTACTACAGTAATAGGATAAATATTGCTTTGAGTGGTAAACTGCTACATGATTAGAAAGACAGTTTATAATCATGCTTAGCTGGACGATCATGTTTTCTGCTTGATGGTCTTCAAGAAGACAACTGGTTGAGGTTAAAGAGGTTTCAGAGTGCGAATGGGTAATTAAGACAATTTGCCATCTGCCAAGCAGGAAAAAGAACAATCAGAATCATATACTCCAGTGGGGTAGCATAGTAATAGCTGTCAGCAATTATATCCGTTGTCCCAGTGATTATTATTTCATTAGGCTCAAGCCTAAAATTATTCCTTTGCTTGTGTAGAGAAGAGTGTGGCTTCTGAGTACAGCAATCTCCATGGTACATATGGACAACTGCCATACATTTATCATACACAAGAAAAAGGATGTTACATAGAGGAATATTTTATTAGATTTTATTAGTTTTTTTAAGAAGCTGGTCTATATCTGTACCTTTGGTTGGTTATTTCATTTATGTTAAGAAATTCCTAAGCAGTTTTAAAAGCAGTTATAAAAGGTAACATTTAAAATTAAGGTTAGCTTGATTAATATTCAACCCTGATAGATTTGTAGTTTGACCCAGAACCATGTACAATATCCAAAATGTGAACTCATTGAGCACTTTAGGAACTGAGATTTTTACACCAGGTATAAGCCAGACTGTACTATGCATCATTAGCAGAGGAAGTTTTTTCTGTGCCATGATTTAAATTTTAATTTTATTGAAGATGGGAAGTCAGAAAAAGACTGCACAGTGCAAACTTATACATGTTGAAACAAAAGGAAATGCTCCAAGAAATTTACTGAAGTTGGGGCTTCTGAGAGATTGGTGGTTTTACAAATCTAGCACAATCTGTAGCCCCATTGCACCAGATAATCACAACAGCTATTGCTGAAAAGAAACAACTATCAAGGAATCATCATCTTTCCAGATGAGAGACTTGGGGCAAGCTTCAGGTACACCTGAGTATGGTGACAAGGGTAATAACTACTGCTTATTCCTTTTGCACAGTCACACAAGTTGGAGGGTCTCTCTCTCTCAGATAGGGTAAGAGGCAAGGAAGTGGACACTGACTCTGTAAGTTTTGGTGCTGTGCTTAAATTGCCTCATGGTGCACTATGAAAGTTAGATATCTTGACACACTTTAATATAGTAGATTACATGGAAGGCAATATAATGCAACATGATATATCATTAGTCTGTTGTACCAGGTTAAAAAATCTAAAATAGAAACAAACTTCTACCTTCACTGAATAAATGATCTTTGGATAAAAATTCAGCAGATTACCCACAATTTTATCACCTGGATATCTCTAGTGCAAAAATTAATGACTGTGGCTTTTGACCATCTGTTTTACAAGTATTCTGGCAGGTGCAAATAGTTCCTACCCAACGCTAAATGTGGGTTGTGGAAAATAATCCTTTTTCAGGCTAATTTTCATCCATACTCCTTGAGAAAAAAAGTAGTTTGTTAAAGCTTTGTTTCGTTTTGCTTTGTTTGTTTTTTTTTTTATTTTTTTAAATTTTTTTTGCAGGTGCACAGGGAATGCAACAAGACTGAATAAGCACTAGTCAAGGCATCAATCATAAAAATATTAAATATTTGATGCTAATGAAGATTTTGAAGGAAGCATTAAAGTTAAACCTACACTTCATACTTTGTTGTTGTTGCTTTCAGATTCCATTCCAAATCTTGGTTGATAGAACCTGTCATTACTGGTCTTCAATAAACATAATTTCAGGTTGTCATATAAAAGGTCATGAACCATCTTCTACATTACAGAAAACCAGAAATGTTTCTTCTTTCAAATGGTAGATAATCTCTGCTAGCTTGGGAGTGGATGGCAGGCTCCCCCAGTTAACAGTATACAACACGCAAAACTGTTTGGTTATAAATGACAAAATCATCTGAATGACTGGCAATACTAAACCATTTTGTGCCAAAAATATATACATTACTTACGGGGCACAGAAGGCTCTCCCTTTCCCAGGTGTAGAAACTGTATGTTTGTATATTTGCAGGGTAGAGGAAGGAGGATGTCCATTTAATTTTAACATGGAAAATGTCCATTGAAAATTATGAGTTGCAACCTGTTTCAGTGTATTATAGAAGACTATCAAATATTATATTCCCACAGGTGTTTTTAAGATTCATGTGTCATGGTTTAAGCCGCAACTCATGCAGTTTGCTCACTCACTCCCCCCTCTTCCCCTCCCCCCCCCACACACACTCCGGGGGACTTTCTAGTCTCTTCAAGTGGATAGAAAGTTAAAGGGAAGAGAAAGAAGTAGAACCAGTTGGAGCCAGGAGAGAACCACCTCTTTTGACCTGCTGTTTGAACCACTGAACTTCCTTCCCTACAGATCAATTTTATTAGTAAACTCTTTTCCTTCTTATGTGATATTTGAACCAGGTATCATTCAGAGGACCTATCCAATGAAAACTTTTAAGCACTGACTGTTCACATTTGTGGGTCCTGTAAAGTGAACTCACAACTCCAAAACCACTGTTCCCATATTAGAACTAGGAACTGACCTCACAGGTAGGATTAATTTATTTGAAGATCAGTAGTGTAAAAATATTTCCCCATAAACTTCGTTAACTTATTTTTCCTTTTTACACTACTTATGTTGTATTTCAATATAGAATCATAGAATAGAATCATAGAATAAAATCATAGAATAGTTAGGGTTAGAAGGGATCTTAAAGTTCACCTAGTTCCAACTCCTCTGTTATGAGCAGGGACACCTCCCACCAGAATGGGTTGCTGAAGGCTCTGTCCAACCTGGCCTTCAACACTTCCAGGAATGAAGCATTCACAGCTTCCTTGGGTAGGCTGCTTCAGTGCCTCACCACTCTCATAGTGAAGAATTTCTTCTTTATATCCAACCTAAATCTTCCCTGTTTAAGTTTGAACTTATTCTTTTCTGTGCCTCTAAAGTAATATATATATTTTTGGCACAGAATGGGTTTAGTGTTGTCAGTCATTCAGACGATTTTATTCTTTTGTCCTGGGTTCAGCACTAGCAGTCATTTTTCTCCTTCTTAGTAGCTGGTGCAGTGCTGTGGTTTTGACTTTCAGCCTGGGAACAGTGCTGATAACACCGATATTTTTAGTTGCTGCTGAGTAGTGTTTAGTCTGACCATGGGCTCTCTGAGTCTCATGCTCTGCCAGGGAGGAGGGGAAGCTGGGAGGAAGCAGAGACAGGACACCTGATCCAAACTAACCAAAGAGGTTATTCCATACCACAGTATGTCATGCCTAGTGTATAAACGGGGGCAGTTACCCGGATGGGTTAGATTACTGCTCAGTTGGGCTGGGTATTGTTCAGAGGCTGGTGAGCTGTTGTGTTCTCTTCCGTTGTTATTTCCCTTATCATTATTATTATTGGTGGTAGCAGTAGTGATTTGTGTTATACCTTAGTTACTGGACTGTTCTTATCTCAACCTGTGGGAGTTACATTCTTTCAATTCTCCTCCCCATCCCTCCCGGAGTGAGGGGGAGGAAGGCAGGGGGAGTGAGGAAGCGGCTGCGTGATTCTTCTGAGTTACGTCTGGGCTTTAACCACGACACATTTATAACTAAACAGTTTTGCCTGCTTATAAAATTTTACAAAAAGTAAAGGTTCTGCATTAAATTAGGTGTGTACATTTTTCTTAGGTTTCATAAGTCGGTTTTGTGGCACTGATTATTATAGTCCATTTTTCCCTGCTTAATTTAACTTAAGACTTTGTTCTTTTTCTTTTTCACATTTATTTCAGTTACATCATACAGATTAATTACTATTGCTAATTACTACAGATTTAGTTTCATTTTTATTGGTTCATATCTCTTTTGTTTCAATGCATATGAATAATTCTTGCAGCCAGCTCTAACAGTTCTGCCATGCAAAAATGTAGGCCTGCTTCACCATAATAAGTTTCGGATATCTTTCCCTCAGTCATTAAGGAAGTGGGGTAAATCTGTGGAAATGGTTGTAACATTACAATTGCTATTATTATTATTAATAATATTATTATTAATAATAATATTAAAATAGTATATTCATTTGTGTCAACTACCAAATAAATGAAAAGACACTGAAGATCTGTGAGGATCATCCTGCAGAGTACTGGCTGAGATAGGCTACGTTTAGTTTGCTATAGGATGGGAAGCTATAAGAAGGGGGGATAGAACTAGATGATCTTAAGGTCCTTTCCAACCCTAACTATTCTATGATTCTATGATTCATGTAGCAACCTCATACAACGGTCTTCCAGTCACCACGACTTTGCTGGCTTCTGCTCCCAGCAGTCACATGCAGGCAGATAATTTGGAAGTAGACACAGGAAGTACTTCATAGTAGCTATGATTGCCTCTGATTTTTCTCATTTTTTTAATCCTCACATCTATATTGTCAATACCAGCTTTTGGCAATTGTGATTCCTGGGCACTTGACATCAGAGTTTTATCTCATGAATTTAGCTTGAACCCTGTTGATGTGATATCCTTTCTACTTAAGAAGATGGAATATCATTAGGAAAACAGTGTGCCAAAGAAGTAACTGTTTGACTACTGTCACTGTAGTAAATCACTATCTGTATTTTTCAGTAATTCACAATGACCTGTTTTATTTTATTTCACAACAACAAGATTATCCATACATGTTTTATATTACATTTGCATATTCAATATCACATGTCAAAATACTTTGCCAAATTATTTCTGCAAATGATTTCTAACCTTTCATGATTTTATGACCTAGTCATTGTCAAGTGGTCACCGCCTCAACATTCAGCTATTGACAGGACACAGAACACAGTAGTGCAGTTCTGCTCTGATGGAATTTGGCATCATTATTCGAACCAGCAAAATAATACTTGTACATCTAAATTTCTTTGTTTTCAGAAATGTGGATTTGTGCACAGGAAATTAGTGTAAGGAATGATAGTGTGAGCCCTTATGGAAGAGGAAGGTGATTTCATCATGCAAAATATCTAGGAAAGTTGATTTTATCCACTCATACTCCCACACTCACAAACATTAGTGAAATGGTTAGTGGTGGGCTTGGCAGTTCTGCAGTAAAGGTTGGACTTGATGATCTCAGAGGTTTTGTATAACCTGTTTAAGTCCAACTGCCGTAGACAGTATCACTTGTGCACAATGCATGATGAGATGTTGGCTGCTAAGCCCTCAATATGTTTCCTGTTTTTCTCTTGATTGGGGAGTAATTTTTTTTTTTTTTTTTTTTGCAGATATTAGATAACCTCTGAGACAAACGTTTTACTACAGTGGGGTGCTTTTGGCTCAGAATTTTTCTTCTCTCATTTTCCACAGAATTTTATATATCTCTGCTTCCTACTATGGCATAGATATACGATGTGTACACCTGAAACCTGCTCTCAGAGCTCATCTCAGGGGTGTCAGCAGCCACCAAACATATGTATAAGCTTTGTTAAAGCATTTGTTAAAGGTCCAGCCCACTGCCATAGTTCTTAATTTCACTTTTTCTGATTCTTGCTCCTGTCTCAGCTGACTCTCTTCAAATTTGGTTTGATAACTGCTCTAAATTTACCTTGTACAGATCTGCTAGCATGGACCTGAATTCAGGTAGTGCTCTTGCCTGACTATCTTAGAGTATGTCTGTAGACTCTATACTATCTAGACCCTGTCTTGAATTCTGACTGAATTCTTACCATTTGTCATCATTCCCTGGCTGTTTCTAGATTCAGCTCACACTGACTCAATTCTAGGTTTCATACTGAATTCTACTAAGTCCAGAGGGTTGCTTCCACTTCAATTATAAAATATATTATTACATTTGGTCCTTCTTGCTTGGATTGTTTGATTCCAAAAAGGAAATTAACTGGCTTTCCTGACTTGAGTAAAAAGGATGGAGCAAATACCAATTAGAAAAAGCAAAAACATAACCAGAATTTGAAGTTCCACTGAAGAACATTGTTCATTATATAAAGTTGTGTCCTTAGTAGACTTCATTTCATTTCACTTCATATTTCTTCTTGTTACTACTAGTGGTTTTGATTCTTCTTTTTGCAGGAGGTGGAATTCCTACTGGAATATTATGTTTATTACATCATCACATTATTAAAAAGCTCACACTTTCTTGAATTCAGTCTTTTAAAACCTCTATGAAGTATCATGAATGTTACTGTCTTCACTTAAAAGATAAGAAATTGAGACATAAATCAGTTTATGAATTTGTGAAGGTATTAGGAATAGAACTGAAATCACATTAGACACAAGACCCTGTCACCAGAAGTTCATTCCTCTTTGGAAATTAGATTAGTTTGAGTAATAGGGGTCTGCAGTCTTTCCTGTTTCTAAACATTGATGATGGAGAAAAGATTGAGTTGAGTATACACTTATTCTTCAATCTTCCCACTTACCAATTTTGCCTGAAACACAGTCCGAGTGGGTCAGATGAACTCCTACTATGGAAAAGTGACTCCTGTAATATAGTCTGTTTTAGTTCTGTTTCTATATCTTATCCTTTGTTTCTTGGGGCAACAATATCGATTCGATCAATAGAGAGAAGTGAGAAACCTAGTCATGATACACTAACTACATGGGTAGTGGGATGGGCATACCAGAAAAAGAGGAAAGAAACACAAGGGAAGTAAAGGGTAATACATAAATAAACGAAGCACTAGCAATTAAGAGTAACTGAAAAAGTAATTTTCTGCCTTTAAGAAGAGTGATAGCTCCATGGGATAAGTATGCATGCAAATTGCAGGTTGCTCAAATATTACAGTGGCATAAAACTGTAAACCAAAGAAAATGCTTCACATGTAGCCTCAGTTTTCATGCAGCTCAGAAATGTTACTGAATCTAATTTGATTTTTTTTTTCTCTCCTCATTTTGGAAGCATCCTTTTTCTAATGTGGACTGTTCTTTGACACATGGAAAAGCTATAGTCTAAGTGTCTAGGTATAATTCAGTTTTGCCTTGGCTTATGCTTATCTTAACAATATCACAGTTGACAGTTTTCCTTTCTGTGATTTATACCTGTGTTTTAGGCTTTTTATTACGCCATGGTGTGAGGTTGGTGACAGAGTCAGGCTAAATGAGTTTCACACAGCTTTCATATCTGGAAACCTATTTTCTGTTCTGATTGCTTATTTATTTATTTATTTATTTATTTATTTATTTATTTATTTATTTATTTATTCCCTGCTAAGGCCTAGGCTTCTTTATTTCTTTTGTAGATAACAGAATGAACACCTCCAGCATCAGCACTATATTTCCTCTCCCAGCCTATCAGCCTCCTCTCCCACCTTTCATTAGACTCTTAACGTTAGAAAAAAACAAAACTGAATTCTTATTTTACCAAATTCATTTATTCTATGTTTAATTTTTTACGCGCATGTGTAATTTCCTCACAAGAAACATACTTAAATGGTCTTCTAAAACCAATAATAATAATTTTAAAATTATGTGAGACAAGAAAGCCTCTACATGCTGTGTTTGAATAGCCTACTGTGGTGAAGGAGAAAATGTGTGGTGGGAGGTGGGTGTTGGAACGTTTGAGTCCTAACCTTGCATAAGCACTTGCTACAGATGTGTGAGAAAGCCTGGTCTGCTTTAAGGTTTGTGGAAGAATTTGTAACCAGGTTCCCTGTTTTTCTCACGAAACTGCTAAAATAATCTGGGATCTTCACTAATGCAGGTCATGTTCCTTCATTTTCCCGTAAGCTTAAACTGAGTTTTAATTTTCACAAAGTTCTTACTTACTTTTCTTCTTTCCTGTGTGCTGCCTTCTTTCCATCTGCAACATTTTCTAACATTCTCTTTACTTTGGCTGGCAGGCAGAGCTCTTGCTGTATGTGTTATCTGCTTTTGAAAAACTTTCTGGTGTGGAATTAGCACAAGGATGAAATTAAGGATGAATTAAGTATGTGCTCAGCATGCATCCCTGAGGCAAAAGCAAAACTGTTGGTGTTTTAGGCCACTATTGTACCTCAGTTTGAACTCTAAAGATCATTTCAGCTAGGGCTGAAATAGTCTAGCACTTAGGATGCTCTGAGGAGTAACCCCACAATCTCACCCTTGCTTTATATCTGTACCATACCTGGATTCCAGAATAAGGTAGAGGAAGGGTAGCATCCACTCTTGTGAGGGCTAACCCTGCCCAGAGCAGATTGACCTTGACCTTGTTGCACAGTGACTAACCCTTGGTTTTCTCAGAGATCCCCACTGAGGGACCAGACACAAGTGGGGAACTTAAGTTGTTTGGCAGACTAGACAAATCCTGTGTTTAGATTTGGCATATTTAAGCAGTATGACACAGCTGTTGTTTAAACAAATGAGGTCACATCATTTTACACCATGTTAAAATATGGTAGAATGTGCCAGATTATCCAACTGAGGCTGAGCTGTGACTGCACTGTACTGTGCAAAATATGTTAACTTTTCTTGTATTTTGCATTGCAAGGGACTTTCACTTTGTGGGTATAGTTGATGCAAATCTATTCATTCTAGCATTTAATCTGGTCATAGCCAATATATTCTTGTAGACAGTGTGTGTTAGAGCTTAATTCTTGTAATTATTTATAGTATAATTCATTGTAGGCAACGTGTGCAAGTCATGTAGTTAATCTGTTTACAGCTCTCAGTGCAGTCTATACAAATCACACGTCACAGCATTTTAATTACACTGTTAGTCTGCATCACATACAGTTTGTGAAAATCTCAAGGTTATTTAAGTCTTAGCTAATGATGGTAAAAACCTGTGTGCCTCTTATGCCTGGACACAAGAAACCCAGTCTCACCTAATGTGTTAGGAAATGTACTGATTTTTTTTCACATGGGCAAATTAAGTAGGACATTATCATTAGAAAGAAATGCTCCCCAACTGTGAATACAAATTTCATAGCTGCAAGGAGCAAAGGTTTGCATATCTAAAAATAATTTTGAAAATGTATGCTGATAAGGTGACTGTTACTGACAGAATCTTTCTTGATGCTATACAGTAGGGGCCAAATTCTAAAGTTATAGAATTGTTATAGAATTGTTTGTGTTGGAAGGGACCTTCAAAGGTCATCTAGTTCCAACCCCCCTGCAATGAGCAGGGACATCTTCAGGTTGCCCAGAACCACATCCAGCCTGGCCTTGAATGTCTCCAGGGATGGTGCATCCACCACCTCACTGCTAAATCTGAGCCAGTGTTTTCCCGCCCTTGTAAAGAATTTTTTTCCTCACATCCAGCCTGAAAGTCTCCTCTTTCAGTTTAAAACCACCTCCCCTCATCCTATCACAACAGGCCCTGCTAAAAAGTCTGTCCCCATCTTTCAAACCACTCAGGAGGGCAAATGAAGGAGACACCGGCCCCAGTCCCACACCCAGCATTAAGCCACTAGGTGAGAAAGGCCTTCGTAAAGAACCAACTTCTTCCCTGCTGCGCCAATCCTAAATGTCATGAGCTAATCCATGTGGTAGTTCAGTGAAGTACACACAGGTCTCAGTGCCTGGGAGTTTATAGAAAATTTTGGGATGTTTTGTTTGCAGGACTAATAAAAAATGTGCATGGATAGCAGACAGCAACATGCAAAAGGTTTTGTAATCTCAGGGTTGTTTGCAAAACCAGAGTGCAGTTCTGATTGCTCACAGGTCAATGCACTAGTAGGGGCGGCAAGTTAGTTTTACACAAAAGTAAATTGAAATTTAAGTGTTTGTAGCATGTTGCCGGCGGGGTCCACAGGCTCCTCTTGCCTGTGCGGTAGGCAACGACTGCAGGCTCCTCTGCCTGCGGCAGGCCCCCCTGCCTGCCCTCCGTGGTGGGAGAATGAAGACAATCAATATGATCATTCATCAGACTCAGTTTATTTCATCTGAGGGTTCCAGTTATATACTCTATGCAGGCACACTTGCTAATATACGATTGGCTACTTATGCTACTAATTGATACATGATTGGTTACATGATCCGCATGTGCTTGGTCACAGCTCAAAGGTTACATTCACATCCCACCCCCCTCTGTAGTTTTCCTCTTGGTTATGTTCCAGGGGGTTTCCAGCTTGCACCTGTGCTTCAAGGTTGTAGTTATCAGTTCCTCCCTACATATCCCGACTTCTCAGGCTCCTCTGCCAACTCCCTCAAACTCTTCTCACGCACACGTTCTCTAGTAACCTTCAGCCAAGGCCCCAAAGCCTTTGGTTCACTACTGCTGGGCCTATGGTCTCATCATGTCCGTTCTCCAGCAGCCATTCCCCAACAATACCCCTCTTTTCTTTTTGCATCCGCAACAGTAGCATACTTTTAAAGTTTTTGGTTCAGGGAAGCAAACTTGCATATAATGGTACCAGAGAAGGTGTCTACAAGATGAATCATAGAATCATAGAATAGTTAGGGTTGGAAAGGACCTTAAGATCATCTAGTTCCAGCCACCCTGCCAGGGGCAGGGACACCTCCCACTAAACCATGCCACCCAAGGCTCTGTCCAATCCAGCCTTGAACACTGCCAGCGATGGAGCATTCACAACTTCCCTGGGCAACCCATTCCAGTGCCTCACCACATGCTGTCGTGGTTTAAGCCTCTATAACTCACGCAGTTTTGCTCACTCACTCCCCCCTCTTTCTTGCCCCCCACTCCCAGAGGGATGGGAAGGAGAATCGAAAAGAATGCAGCTCTCACAGGTTGAGATAAGAACAGTTTTGTAACTAAAGTATAACACAAATCACTACTGCTACCACCAATAATAATAATGACAAGGCAAATACAAGGAAAGAATACAATTTCTCACCACCTAAAACCAAGCCCGACCACGCAGTGCACCCCCCACCCTTCTGGGTCTCTCCTCTCCGTCCTCCATCTTGGGCATGACGTGCTGTGGTATGGAATAACCTCTTTGGTCAGTTTGGGTCAGGTGTCCTGTCTCTGCTTCCTCCCGGCTCCCCTCCTCCCTGGCAGAGCATGAAACTCAGAAAGTCCTTGGCCAGACCAAAACATCACTAAGCAGTAACCGAAACACTGGTGTTATCAGTGCTGTTCCCAGGCCCAAAATCAAAAAACACAGTGCTACACCAGCTACCAAGGAGGAGAAAAATGACTGCTGCTGCTGAACCCATGACACATGCACAGTAAAGAATTTCTTCCTCATATCCAACCTAAACTTCCCCTGTTTAAGTTTGAACCCGTTACCCCTTGTCCTCTCACTACAGTCCCCCATGAAGAGTCTCTCCCCAGCATCCCTATAGACCCCCTTCAGATACTGGAAGGCTGTTATGAGGTCTCCACGCAGCCTTGTCTTCTCCAGGCTGCACATGAACTAATAGGTTTTGAGTAAACTTGATAGAACAAAGTCCCTAAACTTCTGTACTACCTAGTGCCTATATGGAACTTCATTGTATATGTCAAATAAGTAATATAATTCAGCTGAGTGATGCAAAGATAGGTTTTCCTTTCTGTTGAAACTTTATTATTCTGAAACTTGGTGTTACCTTTTCATGACTGACTGATACTGAATTAAGATGTGTAGGGGGATCTGATCATATATACCTCTGTGAAAAAGAGAAATAAGTCAGCAGCCTTTCATATGTTACATTTGTAGAAAAGTGTGGTTAAAAGTGTGGTTTGATATGGGGGCATTTCATAAATTAATGTTTATATCCAAGTACAATTTTGCTTGTGTGGAGTGTGCAGTAGTGATGTTCACTTTTCAGAACCAGCTCTGGGTACACAAGACAGCTTGGTGGCAGTAGCTGAGGTCTTTAAGCAAAGCAATTAAATCAGAAAAGCCTAGCCTCTCAGTAAGAATGTAATTAGGCACCAGTGCTTTCTGGTTCCATAAGAAGCTTGATCACAATGGCTCTTCCACATGCCATTGCACTGGATAGATGTGTTTTACAAGCTCACTCCCAAGGCTAGTTTATAACAATATATCAAGGAGTCCTTGATCTGGACTTCAGTGTTTGCTTTGAGCTATCACTTCCACAGCATGTTTAGAGCCATCCTTGCCATGACTGTCTCAAGTAATCCAGAAGGTATCAGAGGAAGCTCATCCAGCATCTCAGTGTTTTCACATCATTAGACTTCGTTTATTTCTTAAAAGAACAAAAAATGAAATTTCATCATAATTCAGTAAAGTATGCTGGCCTTATGAAATTGTAGGTCTCTCTTCTACAACTAATCATACAACATCATATAAGGATCCCACTGCAAACCGAATGGTTTCTATATGAGTGCAATGGCTGTCATTTTGTTTGGCAGGGTTGTATCATGTGGTTCGCTGATTAGTCATTCCGACACCCAGGTAGCAGTTCACTTGTAAAAGTAAAATGGTGTTTCTCAAAAGAAAAATAGTGCTACTTTGCAGCCTGGCTGGCACTTCAACTTTTCCTACATTGTTTTCCATTTTCAATGCAGCTGGATTCACATACTGAAGAGTGATTACTGAAGAAAAACTAAGTTTAGAATATGCAGAACATCCAGAACATCACAGAAATCTCAAGCCTTTGATGCTCATCTGCTATATCAGAGAGATGCAAAACATTTTAAGGTATTTTTTTGTTTGGGCTTTTTTTTTTTTAAATCATATAACATCTGCTACTTGCACCCAAGGTCAACTGAAAAACTGAGGTTTTTATTCAATTTTTTCACCTGGAAGTCATATTCTATGAGCAAGGGCACCAGTCCTGTGATAACTGCTTAGCTTTCTATTCACGTTTGGATTTGTTTGTGTGACTTTCAGAATGGTCATACTCTTTTCTGAAGGATGATGCTTTGTGGTAGCACAAAATTCACTTATATAGCGGAGAACTCCCTGATCAAACACTCATTCAGTAGATGGTAATTTTTTATGAAATATCGCAATTTATATTACTGTATGCATGAATCTCAAACACAGACCAAGATCATACTGTCTTGAAACTATGAATTCCCTTTTTTTTTTTTTCTGTAAAGCTTACAAATATAACATAGGATAGCAACAAGAGGAGTGCAAGGAGATAGTGAGAACATATTGAACAGCATGAATGATCTTGGCATACCAAAACTATGTTAGCTTTTTCTCAGCTGTTATAGGAAAACAGTCTATTAAGAGAAGATAGAAAAGATGATGTTGAGTGACTAAGTAGATGTTTATAGGGAATTTCTCTTAAACCATAGAAGCATTATGACAAAGCATGCAGAGATTTGGAATAAGTGATCAGTAGTGTGTTTATGTCATGGATTGATTTAAAAAAAAAAAAAAAAGACTCCTCATAGAAAATGAGAGGTGAGTAGCAAGTAGGGACACCCCTTGTCTGAGAAAGTCTTTTTCCCCAGAGTGGTATCACTGGCAAATATAGTTGTCAGGTAGAGCTGCAGAACCCACACCTACTGCAGAGGGGTCTTCAGGCAACGGGGTGGACACCTGTAATCTTCATGACACAGTGGGTAGGAGACATGCACATAACCCTGTTGGCAAGAGTGTGTGTGAATATGTCTGTGTGCATGGCTAGAACTTTTTCTTATTAGTCATGAAAGGGTGCTAATAAACATCTACAATGTTTAAACATTTTAAGACACTTTGTAAAAGTCTTTTTGTGGTTTATCTGTTGTATCACTGATACTGAGCCTGTGTGTATACCTCACTCATTGCTGGTTAGTTACAAATCAATAATAAATAACTAATAAAGTTCAGAGTACTAAGAAGAGTTAAAGATTTGGGGAGGGAATGGTAAAGGATGCAAAGACATACTTGAACTTTGAGGACAGCAAGGTATATCAGATTGAAAAGCAAAGAATAATAATGAAGCAGATGAGAGGTGGTGAAAAAGGAATTCAGGGGATGCAATGGGACTTCAGAGGCAAGTGGATGGTTAATGAAATAAGAGTAGATCAATAGACTGTGTATGTCAAATAATACAGGGTGAAAATATGGGATGAAAGGGGAGAGAGAAGTAAGTTACAAAGAAATACAGGATAGTTTTTTTATGTTATTTTTTTTATTTCTGCCACTGACCAATGAGATCCTATTCAGAGAAATATGGAGTAACAGAATATTTGAAAAAAAAAAAAAAAAACCAAACTAACAAAACCAGTTTCAGAGGAGAGTTTATGCAAACAAAACTTTGAAACTCACAATCCAAGATTTAGTTGCACTGAAGTCTACTTACCTGGAAGATAGGGCAAGAAGAGAAGAAAATGTATATGAAATCCAGAATACCAGGAGAATTTTTTAAGACATGGTATTACTTTATAAGAAAAAAGTTTCTTTATATAAAAAAATTTATTAAAATTTATGTGAAAGAGGACTTAGGCTGCTGTCCAAAGTATTTGGAATTTTTTTCCTGAATATTCTTTTGTGATTCAAAAAGAAATACAGTCTGCTTTACAAGCATTCTTCTCAGCTCCTTGTCTCATATTTTTGTTTGTTCTTTTGTATACTGGATCTCTAAGAAATTTAATCCTGTTTTTTCATCTGACAAATTTTAGTTGAATGACATTTGTGCTTTCTCTATATAAGGTATGATATCAAGTTAGAAATATATACATTCTGTAATGTGCTTATTGTCAGATGGGATTTATGGAAAATGGAAAGAAATCATAGAAATCATTGAATAATTAGGGTTGGAAAGGACCTTAAGATCATCTGCTTACAACCCCCCTGCCAGGGGCAGGGACACATCACACTAAATCATGTCACCCAAGTCTTTGTCTAACCTGGCCTTGAACACCACCAGGGATGGAGCTTTCATAATTTCCTTGAGCAACCTATTCCAGTGCCTCACCACCCTTACAGTAAAGAACTTCCTCCTTATATCCAATCTAAACTTCCCCTGTTTACGTTTTAACCCGTTACCCCTTGTCCTATCACTACAGTCCCTAATGAAGAAAGAAGTAAGTCTGGGAAAGAACTGTTTTGAACAAATCCCACCTCTAACAATCCAGTTCTTCAACAAGAAAAGAGAAATAAGAGTTTGCAAAGATAGCAGTTGTGGTTGATATAGTTCATAAAATTTTTGAAAAGTATCACTTTTGAAAGCCAAACTAATGACTTTATAGTGGCTTAAAAAGCCATATATCAAGGACACACTATATTCTGGGATAGTATGGGCAAGTATCTAGGCCAGTGGGCCCCTCCAGTGCTTTGGAACTTCACCAACGAACAAATACAAAATCCAGAAAAATTAGTAAAACACTTAAAGGAGGTGTGTTGCCATTCTGGTCACACCAGAGATGGACAAATCATGACAACCTGCTGGGGCTTGGCCTGTGCTTACAGAATCCTGTTCAACACCATCCAGCACCTTCAAAAGGAAAAAAATGTCCCTGGATCTGAGGGTGGAGTAATGGATAGTGCAGCTACTCCAGCTGCAAGCACAGCAGCAATACCACCCCCAGGGACAAGTACAGCCACTACTCAAACTTCAACCGTAATGGACAGCGCAGCTACTCCAACTCCAAGCACAGCAGCTACACCAGCCCCAGGGACAAGTACAGCAGCTACTCAAACTTCAACCGTAACGGACAGCGCAGCTACTCCAGCTCCAAGCACAGCAGCTACACCACCCCCAGGGACAAATACAGTAGCTACTCAAACTTCAACAGTAATGGGCATCACAGCTACTCCAGCTCCAAGTACAGCAGCTACACCACCACCAGCGACAAGTACAGCCACTACTCAAAACCCAGTGACAAGTACAGCAGCTACCCAAACCACAGTGATAATCACTGCAGCTAAACCAGAAGACCAACTCGTACCAATACTGGTTGCCCCTGTAAGCAAGAGGAAAAGCAAAAAAGAGGCAAGAAAGATAAAGCAAGATGAAGAAACCACCTGGGACAGCATCTGATCAGGAGTCATCACCACATGACGAAGAAGAAGGAGAAGAGGTGACTTCCCGATCTTGGACCTCAACCAAGCTACGGAATATGTGAAAAGACTTTACCAGTCAGCGAGGGGAGCACATCATCACCTGATTGTTCCCATGCTGGGACAATGGGGCCAACGGTCACAAACTAGAAGGTAGTGAAGCCAAACAGCTGGGATCACTTGCTAGGGAAGAGGGAACTGACAAAGCAATTGCAAGAGAGAAACGGTCCCTCAGCCTTTGGAGGCGGCTCTTGGTAGCTATGAAAGAAAGGTTTCCATACAAGGACGATGTTATGAGTCATTCGGCCGAGTGCACTACTCTAGGAAAAGGCATCCAGTCTCTGAGGGAATCAGCCACTGCAGAGATGATCTATAATATCAAGTCAAATAATGGGGATATAGATCCAGATGAAGTCGAAGGTACATAATCCATGTGGCAGAAATTTACACAGAATGCACCCCCATCACATGCCCACTCATTGGCAACAGTAACCTGGAATGACATATGTCGTGGTTTAAGCCTCTCTAACTCACGCAGCCTGTTCTCTCACTCACTTCCCCCTCTTTCTTCCCCCCGCTCCCAGAGGGATGGGAAGGAGAATAGAGAAGAATGCAACTCCCACAGGTTGAGATAAGAACAGTTTAGTAACTAAAGTATAACACAAGACTACTACTGTTACCACCAATAATAATAATGACAAGGCAAATACAAGGGAAGAATACAACTGCTCACCCAGCCCGACCAAGCAGTGCACCCACACCCTTCCGGGTCTCTGATGTCTGCTTTACATCCTGGGCATGATGTGCTGTGGCATGGAATAACCTCTTTGGTCAGTTTGGGTCAGGTGTCCTGTTTCTGCCTCTTCCCGGCTTCCCTTCCTCCCTGGCAGAGCATGAGACTCAGAAAGTCCTTGGCCAGACCAAAACATCACTAAGCAGTAACCGAAACACTGGTGTTATCAGCGCTGTTCCCAGGCCCAAAATCAAAAACACAGCGCTGCACCAGCTACCAAGAAGGAGAAAAATGACTGCTGCTGCTGAACCCATGACAACATAATACCACGAACAGTGGATGAAATGATTCATAAACTCCGAGTTTGAAGACAATCTCACCCCTTCCATCATCTCAGCTGTGGAAAAACTGTCCCAGGACCTCAAACAATTGAGAGACGATCTATCCAGCTCCTCACGTGTACCAACACACGTCTCAGCTATTAACAAAAGGCATTCTACTGTTCAGGAGAGAAGGTATAGAAGGTATACACCACGAGGCACCCTATGGTTTTACCTGCGGGGATCACGGGGAAGATATGACAAAGTGGGATGGAAAGCTTACTTCAGTTTTGGAGGAACGGGTGTGTGAATTGAAGAGGAGAACAAAGGTCAAGGCTGATCACCCCATGAAGGCTGCAGCTTCAGCCTCTGTTGAGCAGATGGAGTGGAAGAGCTGATTTTACTTCAGCTCCTGTGACAAGGAATAATTCCTGTCAACAAGATGAGTGTGACCAATGTGATGACTATTAGAGGGGCCCCAACTCCAGCCAGGTGGAGGTAGGGGACAATCGGATCTACTGGACTGTGTGGATCAAATGGCCTGGCACATCAGTCCCACAGAAGTATAAAGCTCTAGAAGATACCGGTGCACGGTGTACCCTGATGCCATCAAGCTGTAGAGAGGTGGAACCCATTTATATTTCTGGAGTGACAGCAGGATCCCAAGATTTGACTGTACTGGAGGCTGAAATCAGCCTAACTGGGAGGGAATGGCAAAAACACCCCATTGTGACTGGTGCAAAGGCTCCATGCATCCTTGGCATAGACTACCTAAGGAGAGGGTACTTCAAAGACCCAAAAGGGTACCCATGGGCATTTGGTATTGCTGCTTTGGAGACAGAGGAAATTGAGCAGCTGTCCACCTTGCCTGGTCTCTCAGAGGATCCTTCTGTTGTGGGGTTGCTGAAGGTTGAAGAACAGCAAGTGCCAATCGCGACCACAACAGTGCACCGGCAGCGATATCGCACCAACCGAGACTCCCTGATTCCCATCCATAAGCTCATCTGTAGATTGGAGAGTCAAGGAGTAATCAGTAGGACCCACTCACCCTTTAACAGTCCCATATGTCCAGCGCGAAAGTCTAATGGAGAGTGGAGACTAACAGTAGAGTATTGTGGCCTGAACGAAGTTACACCACCCTTGAGTGCTGCCGTACCGGACATGCTAGAACTTCAGTATGAACTGGAGTCAAAGGCAGCCAAGTGGTATGCCACGATAGATATTGCTAATGCATTTTTCTCAATTCCTTTGGCAGCAGAGTGCAGACCACAGTTCGCTTTTACTTGGAGGGGTGTCCAGTACACTTGGAACCGACTGCCCCAGGGATGGACACAGCCCAACCATCTGTCATGGACTGATCCAGACTGCACTGGAACAGGGGTAAGCTCCAGAACACCTGCAATACATTGATGACATTATTGTGTGGGGTGATACAATAGAAGAAGTCTTTGAGAAAGGGAGGAAAATAATCCAAATCCTGCTGAAAGCTGGTTTTGCCATAAAACGGAGTAAGGTCAAGGGACCTGCACAGGAGATTCAATTTTTGGGAATAAAATTACAAGATGGACATAGCCAGATCCCCACAGATGTGATCAACAAGATAGCAGCAATGTCTCCACCAACTAATAAGAAAGAAACACAAGCTTTTTTGGGTGTTGTGGGGTTCTGGAGAATGTACATCCTGAATTACAGTTTGATTGTAAGCCCTCTCTATCATGTGATCTGGAAGAAGAATGATTTTAAATAGGGCCCTGAGCAACAACAAGCCTTTGAGCAAATTAAATGAGAGATAGTTCATGCAGTAGCCCTCGGACCAGTACGGAACAGGCCAGATGTTAAAAATGCACTGTACATCACAGCCAGGGAGAACAGTCCTACCTGGAGCTTCTGGCAGAAAGCACCAAGGCAGACTCGAGGTCAACCCCTCAGCTTTTGGAGTCGGGGATACAGAGGATCTGAGGCCAGCTATACCCCAACTGAAAAAGAGAGACTGGCAGCCTACAAATGGGTTCGAGCTGCTTCAGAAGTGATTGGCACTGAAGCACAGCTCCTTCTAGCACCCTGGTTGCCCGTGCTGGGCTGGATGTTCAAAGGCAGGGTCTCCTCTACACATCATGCAACTGATGCTACATGGAGTAAGTGGGCTGCACTAATTACACAACGAGCTCGAATAGGAAATCCCAGTCGTCCAGGAATTCTAGAAGTCGTCATGGACTGGCCAGAGGGCAAAGATTATGGAATGTCACCAGAGGAGGAGGAGGTGAGGCGTGCTGAAGAGGCCCCACCATATAATGAACTGTCAGAAAGTGAAACGCAATATGCCTCGTTTACTGATGGGTCCTGTCTCATTGTGGGAAAGCATCGTAGATGGAAGGCAGCCATATGGAGTCCTCGACAACAAGTTGCAGAAACCGCTGAAGGAGAGGGTGAATCGAGTCAGTTTGCCAAGGTGAAAGCCATCCAGCTGGCCTTGGACATCCCTGAACGAGAAAAGTGGCTAGTACTTTATCTCTATACTGACTCATGGATGGTGGCAAATGCCCTGTGGGGGTGGTTGCATCAATGGAAGCAGAGCAACTGGCAACGCAGAGGTAAACCCATCTGGGCTGCTGCACTGTGGTAAGATATCGCTGCCCAGGTGCACAGCCTGGTGGTCAAGGTACACCACATAGATGCTCATGTACCCAAGAGTTGGGCCACTGAGGAACACCAGAACAACCACCAAGTGGATAAAGCTGCTAAGCTTGAAGTGGCTCAGATGGACTTAGATTGGCGACATAAGGGTGAATAATTTTTGGCCTGGTGAGCCCATGAAACTTCAGGCCATCACGCAGAGATGCAACATACAGATGGGCTCGTGATCGAGGGGTGGACTTTACAATGGACGCTATTGCCCAGGTTATTCTTGACTGTGAAACATGTGCTGCAATTAAGCAAGCTAAACAGCTAAAGCCTCTTCGGTATGGAGGACGATGGCTGAAGTACAAATATGGGGAGGCCTGGCAGATTGATTATATCACACTCCCACCGTCTTCTGTTGCATCATCAAAAGAAAATACAATGTTGTCTGAAAAAGCAGAAGAGAAACAATCTGAAACTGAAAACAAAGACAAAGGTGAGGAAAGTAATGAAGAAGAGGAAGAAGAGGAGGAGGAGGAGGAGGAAGAAGAAAAGGGTACTTGTTTTTCTACTGAATAAGTTGTCCTTTAAAAACTGCCAAGCTTACTGAATGCATTCTCCTGTAATTTCGGCTAATTGTACAATTTTGGTTTAGAAGATTCCATGGTATATCTATCTCATGGGTCATAAATCACTTCCCAGTAGACTGTAACAGGTGGCACTAGAAACAGCAATGCTCTTGTTTTTCAGGGAAGATTGAAAGGATTGTCAGCGTCCTGGGCTCCTACGCCAGGATTCTGGGGTTTTTTTGTTGTTATATAAACTTCTAGATGCTTGGAATAGGTAGCATCCTTTACGAAATTATCTGTATAAAAATGCATATCCAAAAATTTCTTTTTTGCCAGTAACACTCAGAAGCAATTTATGTTTGCAAAAGAGACACTTCAAATATCTGTGCCATAGCTTTGGAAACAATACATGCCTTTGCTTAACTACTATGGATTAATTTACTGGGTACCAAAATTCAGTTATACTGGAGGGGGGATATTCCACTTGACTAAATTTGACAATATAAATCATAGCGATATCGTAGATGAGCAAGCAAGGCAGGTTTTGTGTTGTGGCATGTAATTGAATAGGACAGTCAAGGAATACAAGATGTGATGAAAGAACTACTAAGCAAAAATGTTAATTTCCATCATGAAATCTTTAGGCACCTGTTCTGCAAATAAATGCATCCATGGAAATAGAGCTGCTATTTGACACAGTGACAACTAAGTCACTCATGGTCTTGGATTCTTAAAAGAGCTAAAGGTTGTCTTTAGGAAGGTAGTAGAAAGAAGAAATTATGCTGTTTGAACAGCATAATTAGAATTAGGCTTTTAGAAACAACTGTTTCTTGTGTACACACTAGTATGTTTTGCTCTGTTTTCAGCAGATGAGTATCCAGGCTTGATTATGTTTATACAGATTTTGAAGCTGCTTTCAGATGTCAAAGCCAGGACAGCCCATATATTTAGTGCTAAGGATAGTTTGATTTGAGGTCAAGTATTTTAGTTTGAAATGTTGAGGTCAAGCTTTGGGTTTCACTCCTGACATGGCATCATTGAAGTACTGATGTGCAGTGTGTACATAAAACAATGTATTCATTCCTAAGCAGTATCAGAATTACTGGAAGTAGTATTCTTGTAGTATTTGCGACACTTGTGTTGTGCCCTGCAGAGTGTAGCCCTGTGAGGTGTAGTACGGTCCCACTGATCTTGTGTTTCTGCCTCTCCTGCTGATACGTGTGAGACCTGCAGTCCAGTAGTGGGAAGAGAAAGTGTCTGTAGGCATGCTGGACTCTCCTTTTGCCCATCTGGTGGTAGTGTTTTCCCCAGGAAAGCTGAAGTGGAGCTGCTGTGTATAGGTTAAGTTGGATACAGGACCGGAGCATGGTTTAGTGGGAGGGGTCCCTGTCCATGGCAGGGGGGTTAGAACTAGATCATCTTAAGGTCCTTTCCAACCCTAACTATTCTATGATTCTATGATTCTATGTGCTTACCATGGTGGAAGCAACCACCGGATGGCTGGAAACAGATGCTGTGCCCCACGCCACTGCCTGGAACACTATCCTGGACCTTGAGAAACAGATTTTGTGGGGACACGGCACCCCAGAGGGAATTGAGTCAGACAATGGGACTCATTTCCGGAACAGCCTGATAGATGCTTGGGCCAGAGAGCATGGCATTGAATGGGTATATCATATCCCCTACCATGCACCAGCCTCTGAGAAAATCAAATGATACAATGGGCTATTAAAAAGTACACTGAGAGCAATAGGTGGTGGGACTTTCAAACATTGGGATACACATTTACCAAAGGCCACTTGGCTGGTCAACACCAGAGGATCTGCCAACAGGGCTGGTCCAGCCCAGTCAGAACTTCTGCATACTGTGGAGGGGGACAAAGTTCCTGTGGTACATATAAAAAATTTGCTGGGGAAGACAGTCTGGGTTATTCCTGCTTCAGGTAAAGGCAAACCCACTCGTGAGATTGCTTTTGCTCAGGGACCCGGATATACTTGGTGGGTAATGAGGGAAGATGGGGAAGTCCGATGTGTTCCTCAAGGGGATTTGATTTTAGGGGAAAACAGCCAATGAACTCAAATGTATGCTGCTGCCTGCTATGTAATACTTTTATAGCCCACCAAATAGATTTCTTCAAGTCATCAGCGACTGGCCCTCTGACTGTCATCCCAACAAAGAATGAGCTTTAATGAAACCAGACGAGTTCTGCAGTAAAGGAATGATCAGCATCAGCAGGCAACAATCCAACACTGCACATGGCCTCCCCTGCTCTGAAGTACTGCTACAGGAGATGGAGCTTGATGTCACGGACCAAATGGACTCAGCAGATTTGTAGGGATTGGTCCATGCACTGAGGGATGAACTCTCTCCCTCTGTGTGTGTGTGTGGATGTGTATATATATCTATATATATGTGATGGTATATTGAAAATATGGGATCTGAGCATGACGTGAATGGTATGGAATAAGGGGTGGATATTGTCATGGGTTCAGCAGCAGCTGTCATTTTTCTCCTTCGTAGTAGCTGGTGCAGTGCTGTGTTTTCAACTTTTGGCCTGGGAACAGCGTTGATAACACCAATGTTTATAGTTACGGCTTAGAATGTTTTGGTCTGACCAAGGACTTTCTGAGTCTCATGCTCTGACAGGGAGGAGGGGAAGCAGGGAGGAAGCAGAGACAGGACACCTGACCTAGACTAGCCAGAGGGGTATCCCATACCACAGTACGTCAAGCCCAGGATGGAAAAACTGGGGGCAGGAACCCGGCAGAGTTCAGTTCATGACTCGGTCATTGGGTGGTGAGCAGTTGTATCCTCTTCCCTTGTGTTTCCCTGGTCATTATTATTATTGATGGTAGCAGTAGTGATTTGTGTTATACCTTAGTTACTGGACTGCTCTTATCTCAACCCATGGGCGTTACATTCTTTTGATTCTTCTCCCTATTCCCCCACCCCTCGGAGTGGGGGGGAAGAAAGGGGGGAGTGAGTGAGTGGGCTGCGTGATTTACGGCTTAAACCACAACATATATACATGACTTCTCATTGAAATTAGTGCCTATATTACAATATTTTACTATATAAACCAGTGTTCATGTAAAGAGAAATGTTTAAGTGGGTGGAAGAAGGGGAAGTAAACATAACAGTTGTTCCCCAGTAAGAAACTAAAAAGAACCATTAATCAATTTGCATACATTTGATGTGAAAAGGGAAAAAAAAACCCTGCTTTGTTCAAATGGTTATTGCTTTAAGTCTTGAGTTTCAAATGACAGAATAAAGCTACAGACTGAGGCAAATTCATATAAATTGAAATTGAAAGTATCTGTAGGAGACACTGTGAAATGGAAGTATTCTGCCCAGTATTGTTAGCAATCAAGAAACACTAAAAGAAGTGGTTTATTTAGATACTTTAAGAACAACCATTATGAAAACCCACAATTGACAAACCCTCATTTGACCAGTAGTGAGGGGCACTTAGTGATAGCAGTGACTAAATATTCTTGGAAGACTGACGAGAACTGATGCATGTTTGAAGGGAAGACATACATATTTTGCTGAAAGGAAAATGTTTTGATAGGTATTTCATGTATCATAACTTCAAAACTATTTTCACTCTTATGCATATAAAGTACGAATCTATTAAACATTAAAATTTTTATTCCCTAGTGTGAGTAAAACACACCTCCATTACCATGCTACCTCTCTGAATGGAGTCCTAGAAAAATGTTATCTATGCTCTTCACATGCTCATAAAAAAATGTCTTTATGCACACAAAATCAGTATATACTGATAGAAGTATGTGAAATTGGAAAAAAAAAATAAATGTCTCAAAGGTTGTTCCAAATATACCTCCTGCGTTGCATTACATTTATGACCAAAGTATTTTAAATGCTTTACAGAGTGGAAATCACAGTATATATATCTTGAACTAGTTTTACAATTGCAGAGCCAGCTACTTTTAAAACAAAACCAAACTAATATTGACTTTATTGCTACATATTGTCTTTTTCAACTTTTCCAAGAGGAAAATCTATAGTTCATGGTGTTTTGAAGAACTCTATCTTGTCTAGTATTGGAAATTCTCCTTTTGAAGCATTACATGGAACATTAATGTTATACCAGGGATTCAGTATTAAGAAGGATGAATTGTATGACAATGGGTGCTTAGTGATTTTAGTAGCACTGGAAATAAGGTAAGATTGAAAGTGACCTCTTAGTCAATCAGTACATATAATGTTGTTAAAATGTAATGGACGAACTATCTTAAGGGAGTATTACACTGAAAGAATTCTATGATTCTATGATCCTATGTCCCTTTCACTCTTCACACTTAGTCACCAAGTGAACTATAAGAACCATTAGATCTACCAGTTTTTAAATAACTCCTTATCAGGAGTAGGATTTTCTCAGGCTATGCGTTAAAGACAAATAGAAATCAGCCACTAAATGTTTGGTCATGTTTTTGTCATGATAATAAAAAGTTATACCTTAGCTTACTTTTGCCCCATAAATTCTTTGAAAAACCTTTTGTGTCCTTCTGTCCTGATATCCTTCCCCAAATTATACACCTTCTTGAAGTAACTTAACATAACAGCTGTGGCTTTAATCTAAAATGTCCAATATAGGTATAAGCTGGTAGTTGACATCTTCTGCTCAGGACTACCATACAACTTCATAAATCTTCCCAGATTCACTCATTGTAAATGTTGAGCTCTGAGACTGGTAAATTTTATGGCTGCACATTTCCAGCTCATGGATTCATAACTAGACATTTGCAACTTGCAAACCTTATTTAAGAACTGTGATCTTAATATGTAAAGACTTTCAAGCTCTATAGTGACAGCAGAAAAACTTCGCTGATTACTGTGGATTCTAGCCTATTGCATTTGGCTCTAAAAATCTTAAAAGTAGAGGAGGGAGTTTTATTGCTGAAGTTTCAGTGCACTTAAATTATTTGTCTGGGATTTGTATAAAATAAAAATTCTGATAATAGTTCTAAGATAGAAATGTCTATTGAACATAGCTTAGGTATAAGTAAATATAAACAGCATTAATTATGTTTATATTTATCATGACTACTTGGTTATTATTGCTAACCAAAAATAATAACCATAGAAATACATTTCATAGTCAAATTAAATTGAGTCTTGGTATGCCATAATATCTAGAAACTTGGAAGTATTTATGAGATACTACCAAAAGTAAAGAGCTGAAATAAATGTCAGTTGTAAAGAACTTCTTATTCACCATCTTAACCAAACAAGTAAAAAAACCCCAAAAAACTGAATAAAACAGCTCCCTAGAAGAATTTCATAAAGATAGATTAATTTAATTCAGTGACCTTTACATTTATAAGAATCAAGTCATGAGTTCAAGGTTTTGTCCATGTATTTGCCAAAGGATTTACTTTCTTCTTACAAAAGTTTCACTTTTCTGCCAATGTTGCATTCAGCCCATGCTCTTTCTGAGGTTAGCTAAGGGTGGACTGAAGGCTATTTAGACTCTGGATCTGGGCCAACAGTGAATGCCTACTCATTTAATTTCCACTGAATACAAGTTTTCCTATGCTTTAACATAAGCAAATGAATCTGCACTTAGAGCTTCTGGAAAGCAGCTCTGAAAGATAGTAATTCCTAGTCAACCCATACTATTCTTAATGAATAAATAAAGGTAAGGGAAAATGAAGGCATCTTCATTTCTTTGTGTTTTCCACAGTACTATTATAAGTTAGAAGCAGAATGTTAATCACGGTGTCAAGAACCTGTTTTGGAATTTGTCAGAGAGTCTCTTAACTATGGGTTTTCAGATAGAGATAAGCAAAGAAGGCTTGATAAGCCAAACTTAAATCAAACTCATCACATTTTTGGGTTATAAATAGCCTAGATCACAATGGAATTAGTTATGACCTGAAACTTCACTACCATCTTGCATAAAGAAATCTTTTTCTAAGGTTAAGTCTTTCTCAAGTCAGTGTTAAAATTGCCTTTCAGGAAACAGGATCTAATACGAAAATGTATGATAACTTTTATCAATAGAGGTAATTGCTTCTAATTCTTGCTTCTAATGTTTTAGATTGACAGGGTTTCAGCCACATAATATTGATAAACCAAATATTATAGGTGACAAAGTGAGTATTTGCTAGGCAACAAAATAAGATTTTCATAAGACTATGATATATGAGAGAAGAAAAGAAATCACAAACATTTAAGAAGTGTGTTAAAATGTTGGTTTTGTGTTGTTTTTTTGTTTTTTTTTTTTTTTTTGGTACAATGCACTCAATTAGGGTTTGAAGATAACTGCTACTGTTGTTGGGCAACACTTGAAATTCTTGGATATTTCTTTCTTTTCCTGAACAAAAGGGATAAAGATATCAGCGGCATGCCAAGGTGAATTTCAATGCATTCTTAGATGGGTTGTTTACTGCTATAGGTTTTCTTTGACCAGTATAATGCTTGGCATAAATTGAAGTGATTGTGCTGTATTATACTCAGCATCAGAGTTCCCTCAGTCTTTCAGCAGAAATTGGTTTTAGACATGAAAATAATCTTTGAATGAAGTGAATTGTGCTGAGACAATTAAAAAAAGAAAGAGTTTGGGTCAAGAGTTCTAATTGTCTTCTCATATTAATAAAGTATTGCTTACTACTGATTGTAATGAACTAGGGTTTTTAAAAAAAACTTTAAAAAAAACCCTAGAATGAACTAGGTTTGGTTGTTTGTTTTTTTTTTTAAATCATTCCATATTTATAGATATAGTTTCTAAAACTTTGTTGCCATCTAACTCACTTAAAAGAATGTCTGAGAAATAAGCCTTTTAAAAGAAAACATTTTCTCTAGGCCACCCTAAAACATACTGAATAATTCATACAAGCCATTGAAATAAACACAATAAAGAATGAAGCAGTTAAACAAATACACTTCTCTGAGCTCTGAGTTTATATATTTAACTCTTTGTTCTATGTTCAAGATTTAGTCAACAGTGAGATGTGGAAGTAATGACAGGGAAAAAATGTACTTAGAGAATTTTTTTTTTTTGCATGTTAATTTAAAATATAGTAAAAAACTGAGGACAGAACCTTTGAAAGGTCTGAAAATTTTAGAAGACTAGCTTGTTAACTGGAAGTATTTTAAGCAAATCATAACATGGTTTTGATGGTCTTCCTCCTCAGGGACGCTTCTCAGGGACCTTTGCCCTATGTGGTTTGCTGTTCCCAAGTTCTGCAGGACTGGTTAGCCAGGACAGAGCCATGGCTGGGAAACGGAAGGAACAAATGACGTTCTACATCTTTACATTTCACTCTCTTCTCAATGGTCTATAGACAAAATGTTGGAGTCATTACCCAGATGCCTTTTAAGAGCCTAATTGAAGGAAATATGTGTCCTATAAAAATCTGCTTGAAAAGAAGGCAAACTGTTATCTTCAATACTTTCATGTGAAATACATACACATAATTCAGAATGAATGTTCATCCATCCATCCACATATCATTCATCACAGAAGTTCTGACAATAAGGTTTGTTAAGCAATTTTCAAGATGAAATACCTTGCAGGAAACTTTGAAACAAATTTGAATAAAAGTTAAACTCACGAGGAGTAAATAAATTTTGGATTAGATTCTAGGGAAGTAATTATTGTATAAATATTAACTAAGTACAATATGCTCCTTGCCTTCTTTGAGGAAAGATAGGATTGCCAACAGCTGTTAAAGCCTTTAAGACTCCCAGTAACAACTCTATAGGTAATGTAAACACTGTAATAGGTAAACACTCCCACCCAAAAACCAACTAAACAAACAAGCAGAAACAAGCCATACCCCAGCAGCATCTCTCCCACACCCAGCCAGAATGTAGTTCCATGGATTTTACCGTGCAAACAGAATATGCATCAGATTCCCAAAGTCTTTTCTCTTTATTTTTAACAGTTTCATATTTAGGAAAGAAATAATAGTAAAACAAAACCCAACAACAAAGCTACCTTTCCAATGTTTTACTATGTTTTGAAGATAGATAAAGTTAAGATGTTAGCTTTTTTGGAATAGAAGAAAATTCATAATTCTCCTTGAAATTATAACATTATCATTTTAAGCTGCTCCAAAATTAATTTTAGTGCTAACATATTTATGTGAAATTTTCAGATACAATAATATCACCTCAGTATCTGCATCTATATTCATTATCTGGTTTGTTTGAGGTTTTTTTTCATTGTTTACTAGTACAGTGATTTGCTAGTGCAGTGATATCCGATAATTATATGGATAAATAAGTCAGACAAATAATCAGTCAGTTGCTAAGGTGAGTAACTCGAGAAAGGATGCTTTCAGCACCTGATCGAGGGGAAACTCAGCAACCAGGAGCTTCAACTCAGAGCCGCAAGAGCCACCGACGAAGCCCCAACTCCTCGACAAGACTTGCCCAGAGGCCGGCAGCCCAGAGGACTCGAGCAGCTGAATCACAGGGGCGGTGCCAGGAGGAGTGGCACCAGCCCTGCCTGTTTAAAAACCTGCCCCAGAGAGTGCGACAAACAGGGCGGGTTCGAGATAGTTTACATGGGCAGGCGAGCGGGATCGTGGGCCCTCGCCGTATTACCAGGGCTTGGTCTGGGAGCTCTGCTCTGGCTGCCCCGGCAGTGGCCAGGGTAGGCACCCAGACAGAGCTGATGAGAGGGGAGGCGGCAGTGCAGAGCTCGGGTTGTTGAGAGTGCCTGCACTGCTCTCCTGACAGGAGGGTGTGCAGTGGGCAGGGCTGCCCTCTGTGCTGCCTGGTGGAGGTCCTCCTGCTGCAGGTGGCTGAGCTGCGGGACGCTGTTACTAGGCTGAAAGGTGTCAGGGAAGCTGAGAGGAAGGAGCACTGCTTGCTCCAGGACCAGACTCTGCAGGGGCCTCAAGTGTCCACTGTAGCTGATGCAGGAAAGAAGGCCGCTGACCCAGGAAGCTGGGAAACAGTAACAGAAAAAAAAAAAAAAAAAAAAAAGGAGGAAGAGGACAATTAAAAGCAAGGGGCTTCCTCCTAAATCTGCTGTCCACACCCAGAACTGCTTTGCTGTCCTGCAGGGGGCTAATGAGGAAACACATTCGCATCAGGAGCAACTGGTTGATGCACTGGCAAAGAAGATCCTTACTGGTGCTGCCAGGAAAAAGCAGCGGGTCATAGTGGCAGGGGACTCTACTCTGAAAGGAACAGAGGCACCATCTGTCGGCCTGATCCAGTCTCAAGGGAGGTGTGTGTCCTACCAGGGGCATGATCAGGGATGCTGCAGAGAGGCTACCTGCTCTACCCAGTCCCACTGACTATTACCCACTTCTAGTGATCCATGTGGGTGCTACTGATATAGATAGCAGTAGCCTGGAGAACATGAAGAAGGACTACAGAGGTCTGGGAGAGGTGATTAGAGGCTCTGGAGCACAGATTGCCTTTTTGTCAATTCTCCAGGATACAGGAGAGGACCTTAAAAAGGCTAGGAGGATTGGCCAGGTTAATAAATGGTTAGAATGGTGGTGCTATAGTCAGGGGATCGGGTACCTTGAACACAGGACATAGTTTAGTAGGCCAGGTCTACTGCAGACTGGTGGAGCTGGTCTGACAAAAAGGGGGAAGAGTGGATTTGGTAGGAGGCTTGCCAGATTGATCAAGGATGCTTTAAACTAGATGTGTTGGGGGAGGGGGGCATCATTCCATCCCAACACACCCAGTCAGTTACCAGCACCTATAATAAACGTTCAGAGCAATGTAGAGATATTCCAGCTGCTCCAGCCAATGAGCCGGCTTCATTTGGAGCTTGGTTCAGATGCCTCTATACAAACACCCATAGCATGGGGAACAAACAAGAGGAATTAGAGATGTGGGCACATCGATGGGAGTATGATATCATAGGCATCACAGAAACATGGTGGGATGGCTCCTGTGACTGGTGTGTTGAAATGGAAGGTTACAGACATTTTAGAAAAGACAGGCCCAGTAGGCGCGGAGGGAGAGTTGCTATTTATGTTAGGGATAGGCTGGAGAGTGTGGAACTCTGTCTGGGGACGGGTGAGCAGTCGACAGAGAGTTTGTGGGTGAGGGTTAAAGGGAGAAGAGAAATGGGAGACATTATTGTGGGGATCTGTTACAGATCACCTGATCTAGAGGACTCGGTGGATGAAGCACTCTACAGACAGATAGGAACAGCCTCACACTTGCAGGCCCTTGTTCTCATGGGGGACTTCAACCACCCTGATATCTGTTGGAGGGACGGTACGGTCCGGCACAAGCAACCTAGGAAGTTCCTCGATTGTGTGGAAAACAACTTCCTTCTGCAAGTAATAGAGGAACTGACAAGGAGAGGTGTCATGCTTGACCTCATGCTCACCAACAGGGAAGGGCTGGTTGAAAATGTGATGCTTCAGGACACCCTTGGTTCCAGTGATCATGAGATGGTCAAGTTAAAGAACCTCAGGACAGGGAGAAGAGCATACAGCAAGCTCAATGCCCTGGAGTTTAAGAGAGCAGACTTTGGCCTCTTCAGGAACCTGCTCAGTAAGTTTCCATGGGATATAGCCCTAGAGGGCAGGGGGGCCCAAGACCTTTGGCTGATACTCAAGGGTCACCTCCTACAACCTCAGGAGCATTGCACCCCAACAAGAAGGAAGTGCTGCAGGAGGGCCAGGGGACCTCCGTGGTTGGATAAGGAGCTGGGGAGGAAAATTCAAAGGAAAAAAGAGGCTTACAAAGGGTGGAAGCAAGGACAGGTGGCCTGGGATGAATACAGGGATGCTGTCCGGGAAGCTAGGGACCAGGTTAGGAAAACTATGGCCCAGTTACTATTCAACTTGGCTAGGGATGATAAAGATAACAGGAAGTGATTCTATATGTAAGTAGCGAATAAAGACAGACTTGGGACAATGTAGGCCCCCTCCGGAAGCTATCAGAAGAACTGGCTACCCTGGATTTGGAGAAGGCTGAGGTTCTTAATGACTTTTCTGCCTTGGTCTTCACTGGCAAATGCTCTGACCATACCACGCAAGTCTTGGAAGGCAGATGCAGGGAACGTGAGAATGAAGACCCTGGGCACACTGTATGAAATGATCTGGTTCGAGGCCATTTTAGGAAACTGAACGTATACAAGTCCATGGGACCTGATGAAATCCATCTGTGGGTCCTGAAGGAGCTGGCAAATGAAGGTGCTAAGCCACTGTCCATCATATTTGAAAAATCATGGCAGTCAGGTGAAGTTCCCGACGACTGGAAAAAGGGAAATATAACACCCATTTTCAAGAAGGGGAAAATGGATGAGCTGAGGAACTACAGACCAGTCAGCCTCACCTCTGTTCCTGGCAAAATCTTGGAGCAGATTCTCCTGGAAGGCATACTAAGGCACATGAAAAACAGCAAGGTGGTTGGTGACAGCCAGCATGGCTTCACTCAGGGGAAATCCTGCCAGACCAATCTAGCGGCCTTCTATGATGGGGCTACAGAACTGATGGACAGGGGTAGAGCAGTTGACGTCATCTACCTGGACTTGTGCAAAGCGTTCGACACTGTGTCACGCAACATCCTTGTCTCTAAGTTAGAGAGACATCAATTTGATAGGTGGACCACTTGGTGGGTTAAGAACTGGCTGGATGGCTGCATGCAAAGAGTTGTGCTCAATGGCTCAATGTCTAGCTGGAGACCAGTAACGAGTGGTGTCCCTCAGGGATGGGTGTTGGGACCGGTCACGTTCAACATCTTTGTGGGTGACATGGACAGTGGGATTGAGTGTGCCCTCAGCAAGTTTTTCAATGACACCTAGTGCCCTGCTAAGTGCAAGGTCCTACAGCTGGGTTGGAGCAGTCCCAGGCACAGCTACAGGCTGGGCAGAGAAGAGATTCAGAGTAGCCCTGCAGAGAAGGACTTGGGGGTGTTGGTCGATGAGAAAATGAACATGAGCCGGCAGTGTGCATTCGAAGCCCAGAAAGACAACTGTGTCCTTGGCTGCATCAAAAGGAGCATGACCAGCAGGTCGAGGGAGGTGATCCTGCCTCTCTGCTCTGCTCTTGTGAGACCTCACTTGGAGTATTGTGTGCAGTTCTGGTGTCCTCAACATAAAAAAGACATGGAACTGTTGGAACAAGTCCAGAGGAGGGCCACGAGGACGATCAGGGGGCTGGAGCACATCCTGTGTGAAGATAGGATGAGAAAGTTGGGGCTGTTGAGCCTGAAGAAGAGAAGGCTGCATGGAGATCTCATAACAGCCTTCCAGTATGTGAAGGGGGCCTATAGGGATGCTGGGGAGGGACTCTTCATGAGGGACTGTAGTGAGAGGACAAGGAGTAACGGGTTCAAACTTAAACAGGGTGTCGTGGTTTAAGTCCAGTCAGCCACGCAGTTTCACTCTCTCACTCACTCCCCCCTCTTTCTTCCCCCCGCTCCCAGAGGCATGGGAAGGAGAATCAAAAGAATGCAACTCTCACAGGTTGAGATAAGAACAGTTTAGTAACTAAAGTATAACACAAATCACTACTGCTACCACCAATAATAATAATGACAAGGCAAATATAAAGAAAGAATACACTTCTCACCACCTAATACCAAGCCCGACCACGCAGTGCACCCACACCCTTCTGGGTCTCTGCTCTCTGCTTTATATCCTGGGCATGACGTGCTGTGGGATGGAATAACCTCTTTGGTCAGTTTGGGTCAGGTGTCCTGTCTCTACTTCCCCCCAGCTTCCCCTCCTCCCTGGCAGAACATGAAACTCAGAAAGTCCTTGGCCAGACCAAAACATCACTAAGCCGTAACTGAAACACTGGTGCTATCAACACTGTTCCCAGGCCAAAAGTCAAAAACACAGTGCTGCACCAGCTACCCAGAAGGAGAAAAATGGCTGCTGCTGCTGAACCCATGACACAGGGGAAGTTTAGATTGGATATGAGGAAGAAATTTTTTACTGTAAAGGTGGTGAGGCACTGGAATGTGTTGCCCAGGGAAGTTATGAATGCTCCATCACTGGCGTTGTTCAAGGCTGGATTGGACAGAACCTTGGGTGGCATGGTTTAGTGGGAGATGTCCCTGCCCATGTCAGGGGTGTTGGAACTAGATGATCTTAAGATCCTTTCCAACCCTAACTATTCTATGATTCTAAATAGAAAAATACTTTCCATCTTGATTTGTGTTACATGGCATGTTTAATAAAGTAATGTTCTTGAGAGGAGACATGTTAATTCTGCCAAAAAAATCAAGCTGGAACACCAAAGAAAACCTAAGATTTAAACTAAATCATCTTCCAAGTAAAAGCATTGCAAAACATTTAGGATGGTGTCTCATGTAGGGATGTTTTCAATTTGTGTAGTTTTCTTTTTCTGAATAATACACATCATCTGTAGTTATTTTGCAACGGACATCTCTTAATTTGAAATAATGGAAAAACATTATAAAAGTAATAATAATAACGCCACTCATTTGCATTTTTCTTTCAATGTTCAGAACTCACTGTAGCAGCAGCTACTTATTAAGCAAAATGCTCAGTGTATTGATGAATTAAGCATGCATACATTCATATAATTTTCAAATTCCTCTGTTCAAGTACAGACAGAGCATGTGCTAGTTTTAAAAATGAGCATACTTTTCCTATGCAAGATCTGCAGGTAAAATACATGCCTATTTTATTGCCCTAACACTATAAATACATGAGCCAGAGTTTTCTGTTGTGAACACAACCACTCATTGGAGCTGGACATGAGTTTACAGGTTCCATGCTTTTCTCCTGGGCTGCTATAAAATAAAATACTCAAAAGTGAAAGCACCTGAGTAGGAATGGATGCACCAGAGCATAGTCCTCAACCTTACCACACACAGAAGCAGGCATGATAGGGAATGGGTCAATTTGACAGTATAGAAACTCTTCAGGTTTTAACTATCAGTATGTAGTTTCTGATCCAGCTGCTGTGAAAAGGTTTGAAGCCAAATATAGGGACAGTGATGAACTTCACCTGCTCTTGACATCCCTGGAAAGATTTTCTCTCTCACAAGCTGTTATATTTGCAAACACTTAGTTTTTTTATAAGTGGTAAACATGGACAAAGAATTAGTTTAACATAACTGTTGCCAAAATCAGTCTTCAGTATAGGAGGCTTAATGAGAGATAATGGTCCTTGAAAGTATTAAAATTGGGAATGGTGATCAAAGTAAAAGGCAGAGCAAAGTGATCAGGCCAAGAGTTTTCCAGATGATGTGGAAATAATTTCCTAAGTGTCAGTATGATTTTCTATGATGATCAAAATTTCCACTGGTGGAAAACTTTTATTAGGAGTACTAAAGAGAGATGGTCCATAAGAATATTTTAATGTACTGCTTCTGTTTAATTTCTTCTTTCATTTCCATGGGGAAAAATTTCTACTTCATTATAAGAGTTTATGGTCTTCGTTTTATCACTTATTGGCGCATCATAGGCTAACTGGGAATATTGTTGGCAAATTGCAGAGTTTAGGAGTGATAAACAGCTTCCAGAGCATATTTAGCATACCTTTGAGTGTTACTTCTTGGGCTTCATTTTAATGTATACAAAATATCCCAACTCAGTCCAGTTTGCTGCTTCCCATCTTCCAGGAATTTCTCTGTTGCCTCCCAGAAACTTTCAAATACTGGACTGGAAAAGAACACTTTGTGGTATAGCTGGAATTTTATGCTTTATGCCCACAAATTCACCATGGAGAGGGTAACTTCACCCTGGGGCCTCTGACTTTGCACTTTGATCTTTTCTAAATACAGGTATTAAGCAGTATATTTTTTTCTTGTCTTCATTGACTTGTGATCCTCATTTCCACTAAATAGGAGCACCAACAGACAGTAGCATAGGTACTGGAGTAAGTTTCTCTATCATTTAGACTTCTACATTTGTTTCTTTCTGATTAAACCCCTTCTGTTACAAGTACAAATCAAGTGTTATAGTTTCTATAAAAAATAGCTTATTGAAAAACTGTTAGCTCAGAAAGACATTAAAGAGTATGAAGATTGCATATTTAAAATTATTGTCTCTTAATTGTCTTTTATATACCAATACAGCTTTTGAAATGACAATAAGTGGCATTCATTTATTTTGCTTAGCATGTAATGGTTGCTTTTTTTTACAGGTGGTATGTCTGGCTTGAATATTTGCCAGAGGATTAATACTTCTCATTCCAATCTGTTTTATAAAAAAATAGAATTTGAAACAATTATTTACAATGAAATACTAAGTTATTTAGTGAATGAAGTGACATATCCTCTGCCCTTCTCTTCCTTCAAAAATTATACTATAGCAAATAGTTCTGTAATTGAAAAATTATAGCTCCTTTGTTTCAAAATATTTAAGTTGGGTTTATTTTCAAATCATAAATTTAATTTTCTGAAAACAGAACACAAAAAAGCTCAAGAGAAGAAATTAAATGGGTAAGATTATGTCTGTAATGACACATGACAGCCAGCTTTATTTGACAAGGTTATTCTGACTTCTTTTGAAAGTAGAATGAAAGTCAGGATTAAGTGAAAAATTTCCAGACAGATGTCTTTAATACAGTTTATATCAGCTACTGTTCTTGTGGTATAGACAATTACCCGAGTAAGTGTAATTAAATGCCACTTTGGTATTTTGTTTTGTTTTGTTTTATTTTTTTTTAAAGGAGTTGCCACAACAAAAATCCAAAATGAAATTTCTTATAAATTCAACTAAGACTTTTTGTGGTATGAAAACACGTTTTTGTTATTTTTTTAGTGTTCAAAATTCCTTTTTTTTTTTTTTAATAAGATCCAGTAGATGAGATTACTGAAATTGTCATATACTGCATATGTCCAAAAGCAGCTGCTTGAATGTAAAAACTCTACATTAGGCATACGGTCTGTAACCTACCACTTCCCTCATGTCACCCTGCTTTCTGGTAAGCAGGTAGGTAGAAAGTGTAGGGTGAGGTTTTGTTTGTTTGTGTACAAACAGTTTCTCCATCGAGCTCTAGAAAGCAACATCTCAAAATGTTCAGATGGTCAGATGAACTTTTGATCCTTTACAGACCTTTTCTGGTGTATATAATTATACAGGTACTGAAAACATAGGGTAACTATAGTGAGAAAGGAATGTATCCTTATCTCTTCCCTTGCAACATAGATTATACATTACCTTAATTAGATTTGTCAAGACTTCACTGTTTTTATTGCTGCATTTTTGGTGTGGTGAATTTTGGGATAGCTGAACTGAGTGCTTTGTAAACTTTGAAGCAATGTAATGTAATGGGGTTATACTGAGATTAATTCAAATGTTCCCACTTTAGAAATTTCAGTGTTCAAATCTCTAGATTAAGAAATAATTCAATTAAGTTGGGTTTTTTTTTGGTGTTGGTTTTTTGGAGTTTTTTTTAATTACCAAAATCAGCTATAACTTTTTGGCACCTTTACTAGTATATATTAATTCTCTGAATCTAAGTGCTTTAGCAGGAAAGCAGAATGCATAATTTTGTTGTTGTGCAGTTCTCAGCAGAGCCTCCTGTCTGCCCCAGCTCGTTTCCATCTGGTGCCCCAGTCTTATGCAGTCTGTGCAGACAAGGAGTCCCTAAGCATTGAATTTCTGCCATTCAGATGGAGAAATTTATAATGTGTGTAGAGATGGTCATTATACATCTTGGAGGGCTTGAAAATGGTGCCTAGCTTTTTTTGTTATGCTATGGCAGCACGGATAACATTTCTCATGTATGGGTAACATTTCTCATGTATAGATAACATTTCTGAAAAATATTCCATTGTTGCAAATCATGGACCAAGTTTGCATCAAAGATGGATATACTCTCTAAATGTAACTGACTTTCTGGAAAATTTCTTGAAAAAGTTTCTGGCAATAAGTAGAGAATGATGAATTTTCTGTAGAACTAAAACCAATCTGAATAATTGTGTATATTTGGGATATGATGCCCAAATTTTCTAAGAACCTGGGGTAGGGACTGATACAAGATTGCTTCTTTGCTTCTGGGAAAGAAAAATATGCTTCAGAGCATTTTCATGGTAATAATAAGAGGCTTGCAGCAGACTGAAGAAGATATATACCAGAAAAAAGAAAAGAGAAAGATTTCAGACAAATGCAGGTCTACAGAAGGGGAAAAATGCAAAAAAACCACAGCAAGTACTATCCCCTCAGAAAAGGGGAAATTTTCAATGTTAGGAGATTCTTCTCTTCTGCTTAGCTTTAAAAAAGGCAAGAAACTAGATGTCCAGGTATTGAGTACATGCTCAACTGTTTGATTCATGTGGTTGTTATTTACAATAAAAAAGATTGAGAAACTTGAAGGAGTAGTTAGATCTCCGACAGAGCGGTTAGACAGAACATCAGAGAAGATTTTGGCTTGGAAACACTATTATGCTTGAACTGAAACCAATATTTTCATGTGTTCTGAGTAGAATTTGCCTTCAGTGACTCTTCATTGATTTCCATGTTTGGCTTTTTTTTCATATGATGTTTGTTCCTTTTTCCTTTGGTTTTGTTTAACTGACTCAATTGCTTTCAAATGCCCTTTCTTGAAGTAGAAAAACTTCAGGAAACACAATAAAAAAAATCACACTGGTTTTCAAACAGTATTCATCTTGTCCCTCATTTTAGACTTTGAAGGAGGCTTGCTGGTGCATACTTCTTGAATGTGATTAACCTGTAAAATAGTATTGGAATCAAGGCTTCATGAATCAAATAGCTTTTTTTATTTTTCAGATTCTGCTCACATCTATTCGTTTCATGAAAGTTCAAAATCAGCAATGTTTTAACATTGCAGTTTTCACATGGAACATTTCATCCAATGATCTTTACAAATATTAATTTCTCAAACAACTTGAAATTCATGTGAAATATGTATTATAATATGCAGATGCTGCTGGTTTTATGCACTTATGTCATAAAAATCTAGTAAAGAGCATCCTTATGGAAAAGACACAAGACAGAATAGCAGGACGTTATGTCATTGTTGGGAAAGAAAGAGTTATTTAGGAAAAGGTTTTGGTTTCAGTACCTGCTGCAGTCTATACGTAAAAGCTTTATTTCCTGGGTGGGGATACAAGATAGGAAGTGATTTCTATAACATTTGTGACCATTACAGCAAAGGATTACAGTAATTTCCTAATTGTAAACCTAGTGTTGGCTACAACACTGTTTAGAACAGAATGTACAAAGGAAAGGCCATATTAAAAAATCATTAATGCCAAGATTTGTATAAATTAAAACACAGTAGGATATAACAATCCTTCCAGAATCTTGCGGCAAATCCAGAAAGAGATCAGAACACGACTTACACAAAAGCATCCTTTTGTTATGCAGAATCTCTGAAACTGATAATTACCCATAGGTTTCCTCTTTTCTTTTTTTTTTTTTTTTTGTTTCTCTCTCTGAATTTTCTAATGACAAGAGTGTCTGCCAGGTTTTCAAAACCTAGTTAATGCAAATCAGAATTTTGGAGGAAATCTAATAGCCAGAGGTGTCAATTATTTTATTAAAACTGTAAAGACTGTGTTGCAGTTAGTGCATGTTATTAAAAGAGTGCACAGACTGGAAGGTATTTCTGTATCCTTTCTTGTTATCTTATGGTCCTGGAAATTGTGCAGTAGTCCAATTCTTCTATTAATAACCATTTGAAAACAGAATCAAGAAATGCTGCCAGTACGATTGCATTGGGTATAATAATGCGGGTCACATCATTTACGCTATGAAGTCCTTCAGTTGTATTAAGAAAAGGTATACTGATGACTCTTAGAATTATAGAATCATACAATAGTTAGGGTTGGAAAGGACCTTAGGATCATCTAGTCCCAACACCCCTGACATGGGCAGGGACAACTCACACTAAACCATGCCACCCAAGCCTCTCTCCAACCCAGCCTTGAACACTGCCAGGGATGAAGCATTCACAACGTCTCTGTGCAACCCATTCCACTGCCTCACCACCCTTAAAGTAAAGAACTTCTTCCTCATATCCAATCTAAACTTCCCCTGTTTAAGATTGAACCCGTTACCCCTTGTCCTCTCACTACAATCCCTAATGAAGAGCCCCTCCCCAGCATCCCTATAGCCCCATTTCAGATACTGGAAGGCTGCTATGAGGTCTTCACGCAACCTTCTCTTCTCCAGGCTCAACAGCCCCAACTTTCTCATCCTATCTTCATATAGGATATGCTCCAGCCCCTTGATCATCCTCATGGCACTCCTCTGTACTTATTCCAACAGTTCCATGTCCTTTTTATGTGGAGGACACCAGAACTGCACAGAATACTCCAAGTGAGGTCTCACAAGAGCAGAGTAGAGGTGCAGGATCACCTCCCTCGACCTGCTGGTCATGCTCCTTTTGACGCAGCCCAGAATACGGTTGTCTTTCTGGGCCTCGAATGCACACTGCCAGCTCATGTTCATTTTCTCATTGACCAACACCCCCAAGTCCTTCTCTGCAGGGCTACTCTGAATCTCTTCTCTGCCCAGCCTGTAGCTGTGCCTGGGATTGCTCCCACCCAGGTGTAAGACCTTGCACTTCGCATGGTTAAACTTCATCAGGTTTTATCAGCCCACCTCTCAAGCGTGTCAAGGTCCCTCTGGATGGCATTCCTTCCCTCCAGTGTATCAACCGAACCACACAGCTTGGTGTCATCGGCAAGCTTGCTGAGGGTGCATTCAATCCCACTGTCCATGTCATCAACAAAGATGTTGAACAAGACCGGTCCCAACACCCATCTGTCGTGGTTTAAGCCTAACTCACGCAGACTCTCTCTCAATTACTCCCCCCTCTTTCTTGCCCCCCACTCCCGGAGGGATGGGAAGGAGAATAGAAAAGAATGCAACACCCACAGGTTGAGATAAGAACAGTTTAGTAACCGAAGTATAACACAAATCACTACTGCTACCACCAATAATAATAATGAGAAGGCAAATACAAGGAAAGAATACAATTCTCACCACCTAAAACCAAGCCCGACCACGCAGTGCACCCCCCACCCTTCTGGGTCTCTCCTCTCCGTCCTCCATCTTAGGCATGACGTGCTGTGGTATGGAATAACCTCTTTGGTCAGTTTGGGTCAGGTGTCTTGTCTCTGCTTCCTCCCGGCTCCCCTCCTCCCTGGCAGAGCATGAAACTCAGAAAGTCCTTGGCCAGACCAAAACATCACTAAGCAGTAACCGAAACACTGGTGTTATCAGCGCTGTTCCCAGGCCCAAAATCAAAAAACACAGCGCTACACCAGCTACCAAGGAGGAGAAAAATGACTGCTGCTGCTGAACCCATGACACCATCCCTGAGGGACACCACTCGTTACTGGTCTCCAGCTAGACATTGAGCCATTGAGCACAACTCTTTGCATGCAGCCATCCAGCCAGTTCTTAACCCACCAAGTGGTCCACCTATCAAATTGATGTCTCTCTAACTTAGAGACAAGGATGTTGCGTGACACAGTGTCGAACGCTTTGCACAAGTCCAGGTAGATGACGTCAACTGCTCTACCCCTGTCCATCAGTTCTGTAGCCCCATCATAGAAGGCCGCTAGATTGGTCTGGCAGGATTTCCCCTGAGTGAAGCCATGCTGGCTGTCACCAACCACCTTGCTGTTTTTCATGTGCCTTAGTATGCCTTCCAGGAGAATCTGCTCCAAGATTTTGCCAGAAACAGAGGTGAGGCTGACTGGTCTGTAGTTCCTCAGCTCATCCATTTTCCCCTTCTTGAAAATGGGTGTTATATTTCCCTTTTTCCAGTTGTCGGGAACTTCACCTGACTGCCATGATTTTTCAAATATGATGGACAGTGGCTTAGCACCTTCATTTGCCAGCTCCTTCAGGACCCACAGATGGATTTCATCAGGTCCCATGGACTTGTATACGTTCAGTTTCCTAAAATGGCCTCGAACCAGATCATTTCATACAGTGTGCCCAGGGTCTTCATTCTCACGTTCCCTGCATCTGCCTTCCAAGACTTGCGTGGTATGGTCAGAGCATTTGCCAGTGAAGACCAAGGCAGAAAAGTCATTAAGAACCTCAGCCTTCTCCAAATCCAGGGTAGCCAGTTCTTCTGATAGCTTCCGGAGGGGGCCTACATTGTCCCAAGTCTGTCTTTATTCGCTACTTACATATAGAATCACTTCCTGTTATCTTTATCATCCCTAGCCAAGTTGAATAGTAACTGGGCCATAGTTTTCCTAACCTGGTCCCTAGCTTCCCGGACAGCATCCCTGTATTCATCCCAGGCCACCTGTCCTTGCTTCCACCCTTTGTAAGCCTCTTTTCCTTTGAATTTTCCTCCCCAGCTCCTTATCCAACCACGGAGGTCCCCTGGCCCTCCTGCAGCACTTCCTTCTTGTTGGGGTGCAATGCTCCTGAGGTTGTAGGAGGTGACCCTTGAGTATCAGCCAAAGGTCTTGGGCCCCCCTGCCCTCTAGGGCTATATCCCATGGAAACTTACTGAGCAGGTTCCTGAAGAGGCCAAAGTCTGCTCTCTTAAACTCCAGGGCATTGAGCTTGCTGTATGCTCTTCTCCCTGTCCTGAGGTTCTTTAACTTGACCATCTCATGATCACTGGAACCAAGGGTGTCCTGAAGCATCACATTTTCAACCAGCCCTTCCCTGTTGGTGAGCATGAGGTCAAGCATGACACCTCTCCTTGTCAGTTCCTCTATTACTTGCAGAAGGAAGTTGTTTTCCACACAATCGAGGAACTTCCTAGGTTGCTTGTGCCGGACCGTACCGTCCCTCCAACAGATATCAGGGTGGTTGAAGTCCCCCATGAGAACAAGGGCCTGCAAGTGTGAGGCTGTTCCTATCTGTCTGTAGAGTGCTTCATCCACCGAGTCCTCTAGATCAGGTGATCTGTAACAGATCCCCACAATAATGTCTCCCATTTCTCTTCTCCCTTTAACCCTCACCCACAAACTCTCTGTCGACTGCTCACCCGTCCCCAGACAGAGTTCCACACTCTCCAGCCTATCCCTAACATAAATAGCAACTCTCCCTCCGCGCCTACTGGGCCTGTCTTTTCTAAAATGTCTGTAACCTTCCATTTCAACACACCAGTCACAGGAGCCATCCCACCATGTTTCTGTGATGCCTATGATATCATACTCCCATCGATGTGCCCACATCTCTAATTCCTCTTGTTTGTTCCCCATGCTATGGGTGTTTGTATAGAGGCATCTGAACCAAGCTCCAAATGAAGCCGGCTCATTGGCTGGAGCAGCTGGAATATCTCTACATTGCTCTGAACGTTTATTATAGGTGCTGGTAACTGACTGGGTGTGTTGGGATGGAATGATGCCCCCCTCCCCCAACACATCTAGTTTAAAGCATCCTTGATCAATCTGGCAAGCCTCCTACCAAATCCACTCTTCCCCCTTTTTGTCAGACCAGCTCCACCAGTCTGCAGTAGACCTGGCCTACTAAACTATGTCCTGTGTTCAAGGTACCCGATCCCCTGACTATAGCACCACCATTCTAACCATTTATTAACCTGGCCAATCCTCCTAGCCTTTTTAAGGTCCTCTCCTGTATCCTGGAGAATTGACAAAAAGGCAATCTGTGCTCCAGAGCCTCTAATCACCTCTCCCAGACCTCTGTAGTCCTTCTTCATGTTCTCCAGGCTACTGCTATCTATATCAGTAGCACCCACATGGATCACTAGAAGTGGGTAATAGTCAGTGGGACTGGGTAGAGCAGGTAGCCTCTCTGCAGCATCCCTGATCATGCCCCTGGTAGGACACACACCTCCCTTGAGACTGGATCAGGCCGACAGATGGTGCCTCTGTTCCTTTCAGAGTAGAGTCCCCTGCCACTATGACCCGCTGCTTTTTCCTGGCAGCACCAGTAAGGATCTTCTTTGCCAGTGCATCAACCAGTTGCTCCTGGTGGGAGTGTGTTTCCTCATCAGCCCCCTGCAGGACAGCAAAGCAGTTCTGGGTGGGGACAACAGATTTAGGAGGAAGCCCCTTGCTTTTAATTGTCCTCTTTCTCCATTTTTTGTTGTTTTTTTTTTTGTTACTGTTTTCCAGCTTCCTCAGTTAACAGCCTCCTTTCCTGCATGAGCGATAGTAGATGCTTGAGGCCCCTGCGCAGTCAGGTTCTGGAGCAAGCAGTTGTCGTGGTTTAAGACTAACTCACACAGTCTCTCTCTCACTCACTTCCCCCTCTTTCTTCCCCCTGCTCCCAGAGGGATGGGAAGGAGAATTGAAAAGAATGCAACTCCCACAGGTTGAGATAAGAACAGTTTAGTAACTAAAGTATAACACAAATCACTACTGCTACCACCAATAATAATAATGACAAGAGAAATACAAGGAAAGAATACAATTTCTCACCACCTAATACCAAGCCCGACCACGCAGTGCACCCACACCCTTCCGGGTCTCTGCTCTCTGCTTTCCATCCTGGGCATGATGTGCTGTGGGATGGAATAACCTCTTTGGTCAGTTTGGGTCAGGTGTCCTGTCTCTGCTTCCTCCTGGCTTCCCCTCCTCCCTGGCAGAGCATGAGACTCAAAAAGTCCTTGGCCAGACCAAAACATCACTAAGCAGTAACCGAAACACTGGTGTTATCAGCGCTGTTCCCAGGCCCAAAATCAAAAACACAGCGCTGCACCAGCTACCAAGAAGGAGAAAAATGACTGCTGCTGCTGAACCCATGACAGCAGTGCTGCTTCCTCTCAGCTTCCCTGACACCTTTCAGCCTAGTAACAGCTTCCTGCAGCTCAGCCACTTGCTGCAGGAGGACCTCCACCAGGGGGCACAGAGTGCAGCCCTGCCCATTGTGCGCCGTCTCCTTAGGAGAGCAGTGCAGGCGCTCTCTACACCCCGACCTCTGCACTGCAGCCTCCCCTTTCATCGGCTCTGTCTGGGTGCCTATGCTGACGGCTGCTGGGGCAGCCAGAGCAGAGCTCCCAGACCGAGCCCTGGTCGTACGGTGAGTGCTCATCATCCCACTCGCCTGCCCATGTAAACTGCCTCGAACCCACCCTGTTTACCGCGCTCCTGGTCGCCTGTGCTCCCTGGGGCAGGTTTTTACCCAGCCAGGGCTGGTGCTGCTCCTCCTGGTGCTGCCCCCTGTGAGTCAGCTGCTTGCGTCCTCTGCGCTGCCAGCTTCTGGGCAAGTCCTGTTGAGGACTCGAGGCTCCCTCAGTGCCTCTTGCCGCTTTGAGTTGGGGCTCCTGGAAGCTGAGCTTCCTCTTGCTCAGGTATTGAAGGCATCCTCTCTCGAGCTACTCACCTCTGCAAAGTTAATGTTAATTTCCTGTAAGATCTGGATTCTAGTGCTTGATTTAACTGTATATGTGTGCACAAATAATTGATGTGCAAATACTAAATCACAAGTTTATTGAAATCAGATTGGGGAGCTCTCCAGAGTAAGAGAATTTACAGTTGGAGCTATGTCATGGGTTCAGCAGTAGCAGTCATTTTTCCCCTCCTTGGTAGCTGGTGCAGAGCTGTGTTTTTGACTTTCGGCCTGGGAACAGTGCTGATAACACCAGTGTTTCGGTTACTGCTTAGTGATGTTTTGGTCTGGCCAAGGACTTTCTGAGTCTCATGCTCTGCCAGGGAGGAGGGGAAGCAGGGAGGAAGCAGAGACAGGACAACTGACCCAAACTGACCAAAGAGGTTATTCCATCCCACAGCACGTCATGCCCAGGATGGAAAGGAGAGAGGAGAGACCCGGAAGGGGGCGGGGGGGGGTGGGGTGGGGTGTGTGCACTGCGTGGTCGGGCTTGGTATTAGGTGGTGAGAATTGTATTCTTTCCTTGTATTTGCCTTGTCATTATTATTATTGGTGGTAGCAGTAGTGATTTGTGTTATACTTTAGTTACTAAACTGTTCTTATCTCAACCTGTGGGAGTTGCATTCTTTTCAATTCTCCTTCCCATCCCTCTGGGAGCAGGGGGAAGAAAGAGGGGGAAGTGAGTGAGAGAGAGAGTCTGCGTGAGTTAGTCTTAAACCATGACAAGCTGCTACTACATGCTTAATTCAAACCAACAAGTGGTGTGGGACCTTTGCTGTAGCTACAAATTAGGCTTGGAAGGAAACTGTAAGCTGTATATTGCCAAAAAAAATTATTAACAGAATAATTCTGATAAATGACTTTATTAGAAACCTAAAGAAATATATCAAATCTAGAAAATTAATTCTAAATATGTTACCAGTGATTGGACTTGTAACTTTGAGCTGTGCTGCAAGGTTAATTATTTGCAGTCGTAAATGTACAAATGGGGGCCAAAGTAAGTCTGATTCAACCTAAGATAAGGATGGGATCTGGTTGGAGTAATCCCACCATAGTAAAAGAGTTCAGTGCCAGAAGAATTAAGAAAACTGCATTTGGGTTGGTTTTTTTTTTCCTTTTCCTAGCTAAGACTCTTATAGCATGCAGTGTTTTCTTTGGAATTAAATCTGTATGCTATATGGCAGTATTAGGAGGCTTGAACTGTTATGAAGCAGTGTGAAAATTACCTCAGTTCCCCTAACTTCAACTGATCATCTGTTTCTTCACTAAGTGCAGAAAAAAAAGTTCAAGAATCCTCTACTAAGCAGTGGTGGAAGTATAATAGCAAATATATTTGTGTGCAGATTCTTCACACTTTTTGTATCTAAAAGAAATAAACCAAGTAATGATTAAAATTCAGTGTTAATAAACTGAAGTTGTTCTATTTCTATATCTGATTACCTATCTTCAGACTTCTCTTGCACAACAGACAGGGTCTTTCTGTTGTTTCCATCAGTAAAATGCTGATGCATCAAAGAAGTGAGAACTGTGTTTATCTGCTTGCTTCTTAATTATTCCTTATTATCAAAATACTTCACTTGTAATAACTTACTCTCCTTTGTAATTAGATTATATCTTGGATTACACTGGAGTTTTCCTTTGAGGTTTTATTTTTATTTAATTTCTCTGTATTATTAAATATTTCTATTTGTATTACGCTGCTCCAATCTTTACTGGAGGTAGCTGGTACCTAGGATGCGGGAATGGTAAGAGGTGAGAATTTTTTGGTCACATTTTTGTGATTTTAATTTGCAATTCCAATGCATTAATTTTATTAAATGTTTATTATCACATCATCAATCTATCTCTGTGAATTTATTTTAGAAAACAGTATTTTTATTATTGTTGATCTCTGTCTTACTAACAGAAAAGCAGTAAATGGGAAAACATTTTTGTTGAGAAGCAAAGAAATAAATGCAGTAATTTTTCCTTGTATACCCAAAAGAGAAATATATTTTCCACAAATGTAACAGTCACGGCTCGTAACTGAAAAGCAAAAAAAAAAAAAAAAGTAATTAAATGTTCTGGATAAAAGCGATATCAATTTATTTTGCTTTTTTTGGGTAAATTTTAGTTAAATTGTTTCTGTATTGGTTAATTCAAAACATTTCCAGGTCACTTTCCACTAAGTGAAAAGAACAGTATGTAGTGTTTGATTTTATTAGAGGTAATTAGCAGCATTCATTTATAATTTTACTTCTAAAGGTTTGATAAAGGTTGTTGTGTTGCTACTTTGGTGATAATATTTTAAGATCTTTCATTTTAAATAGAGAAGACATTACCTGAGTCCGTTATTTGCTTAATTGAATACTTTTGAATTTAGAAATGAGGAAACACAGAAATACTTTTGACAGGAAATGATGAATTGAAATAATCAGCACCAAAATGAGATGGCCTTAAACTGCTGGAGGGCTTGGTGTGAATCTGTTATTGTGTATTTATATATTTATTTAAATATGGCACCTGTTATCAGAAGCTATGCTGAAGGAGTTATATGGTATGTTATTTACAAAGATCTGTGCAAAGTGAGATGGTGGGATTTTTTAATATGTATTCTTAATACAGGCTAGGGACTTCCATGTGACTAGAGTTGTTTCCTTAATATGAAAGTACACTGCTGCTGCAGTAAAAAAAAACCAAACATCTCAACTCAATCCAAACTAAACCAAAAACTATAAAGAACAGTTTTGTCAGCTAAGATGGGTGAATTCAGTGCTTGTCATAAGTACAAAATCAAACAAGGCAAATAGCCCCCCTCTCCCCTTACCAGAGGTTATTATGTGAAACCCCACAAAAAGAGGAGTACTACTTTTTCTAGAAAGAATCTGCACTAGAGCAGATACACTTGGAAGTATTTTAGAGATACGACTGAGAATTGCTGCCATGAAATCTAAATATTAATTACCAGGATTGTTAATCTTGTTTTGCATGTTCACTGCTTTTACAGTCATGCAAGATATTTCCAGACCAAAATGAACTGTCATGGCTTAAGCCCAGCTGGTAACTCAGAACCACACAGACTTTCGCTTCCGCACTCCCCCACTTCCTCCCCACCGCTCCTGGAGAGATGGGGAGGAGAATGGGAAGACTGTAACTCCCACGGGTTGAGATAAGAACAGTCCCATATCTAAGGTATAACACAAACCACTACTGCTACCACCAATAATAATAATGATAAGGGGAATAACAAGGGAAGATAACACAACCACTTACCACCCGCCGACCGATACCCAGCCCAAATGAGCAGTGATCTAACCCTTCCGGGTAACTGCCCCCCGTTTATACACTAGGCATGATGTGCTGTGGTATGAACCATCTCTTTGGTTAGTTTGGGTCAGGTGTCCTGTCTCTGCTTCCTCCCTGCTTCCCCTCCTCTCTGTCAGAGCATGAGACTCAGAAAGTCCTTTGTCAGGCTAAACATTACTGAGCAGCAAATAAAACATCGGTGTTATCTGCGCTGTTCCCAGGCTGAAAGTCAAAAACACAGCACTGCGCCAGCTACTAAGAAGGAGAAAAAAATGACTGCTAGTGCTGAACCCAGGACAGGTTTTATTTGCATTCACAAGGTCAAATTACTTCTGAAAGTGTGAAACAAAATAAGATCAGGCATTTTCTTATTGGACTAACAGAATATACTTAGGAAATCCAGAAAATTTGCAAGTTTGCATTCAATGTCTGATGAGTTCAGATTCCGAGATATATGTACACCATCATCACTGATCTTTAAAACCATAGGTTATTTTATAAATTTTCCTTCAGATATGTTATATTACTGCTGATAGAGATAACATACATGAAATAGCTTTCAAGAAATACCTAATTCTAGGAAGTCCCACTGTGCTGCTTTATCTGAGTATTAGCTTAAATATGGCTGTTCACAGGAAAAAAAAAAAAGAAGAGAAATCTAGTTTAATCTATGAATTAATGTTGAGTGCACTGTAGGGTTTGCTGTTGTTGTGTTTGTTTTTTTAATAGGATGGAAGACCAGAGCTTGTCTCTATTCAAACATTATGTCTTGAATCGTTTATAGCTCCTATTCCACAATTGCACAAAAGTATATGCAAAAAGATAAATATGAAGGAAATGAGTAAAAGCAAAGACCTGTTTATTTATAGGTTTTGGGCCATTTAGACATTAATATTTCTCATGTCTGCACACTGTTTTGGTAATGGCATATTAGATTTTTAGAACAGAGTCTTAATTGGCCTCCCTGTATTTTATCTGTAACTCCTTCTATATAGCTTGAGGCATCCATGACTGGCCATATTAATCACTGCTACCCCAGAGAAAGTATTGGGTTTTTTTAAGATTGTGAAGAAAATGATTTAAGTATATTAAAATTACCAGGAGAGTTCATTTATGGTGTAGTGTTTTGTTGTTTTTTTTTTTTTTCATGTTTCATAGAAAGTACAATTATGAAATAGAAAAAAAGCATAACTTTTAATTTCTCTGCTATCGCCTCTCTTTTAGACATATCAGAAACCAGTATAATTTTATTCCCATGTACAAATTTCCATCAACAGCGACATCAACTTTTTTTTTTCTTGCAATGAAATGTGTGGAATACTTTAAAATCTTTACAGTTTGTTTTGCTAAGTGTAGGGTAAGCCCATGTCTTTGGCTTGAAGCAGAGATAAGGGTTCAGGTGGGAAATCCTAGTGTTTCTGTCCCAGGAAATGTGACATCTGCGAGTTGTTGCTCACTGGATTAAGAATTCCGCTATTTGTTTGTCCTGGGCTTGGGCTGTTCCCGTGCTGTCTGCCATAGACCTCTCCCAGAAATGGGATACTAAGTGAGATGCGTCGTTGTCTGAACCAGTAGCATCATCCATACTTACATGCAATATAAATAACATTTGAATCCTTAATAGAATTCTTTTAGGATAATTTGTGTATAATGGTGCAAAGTGTTTAAACCAATGAACTGAATATTCAAATTTAGTATGAAGTGGCTGTAAAAAGTTAGTATCTGATGTTTCTGTATTGATCAGTGGACCCAAGTAATCTCATTTTGGTTTGTATAGTGAAAGGGTGAGCCTGGAACATCTAGGGAGACAGATCATTGGGCTTTTGGTGGAGAGAAGCAGTGGGAGAAGCTCACACTTCAGCAACAACCTTGACCTACTTTGTGGTTCTGTTAGTAATGAGGTTACAATATGGTTGTCTTTGTAAAATACAGTTTGAGCATCTCAGTGGTGCAGCAGAAACATTTGGCAATCTTTTAAAACTGCATCTTTTTACAATTTGTTTGTTTAACCATTGCAATTTGCATCAAGTACAGTATCTGCCCCAAAATCTGTGCCACTGCTACTTTTTCTGGGTTTCACACTGGTTGCAGGCCTACAGGTTCTTGAAGGAAGTCTATGCCCCATGTCTGAAAGCCATCTCGTTCTTATTTATGGGGTTTTTTTTGAAAACTAAAGCCTATATATATTGATTAGACCTTACAGAAGTGTTTCTACTTCATGCGTCTACAAAATGCTTTAATGAGCCCTTCCCCTGAGCAGGGGCGTTGGACCAAAAGACTTCCAGAGTTCCCTTCCAACCTCAGCCATTCTGAGTCTGTAAACGAGCAAGACCATGTGGCATGCAAGGATTTTCAATTGTGAAAATGAATATGCAATCATACACATGACCTCGATCTGCACTAAATTAGAAGTCTGTGTAAATCCCAAAGGCAAGTTCAAGTCATCTGATATGCAATGATACTCTTTGTTCCAGCCTAAAGCGTAATGGCTAAGGTGACGCTTCCAAGAAAAAGGGGTTCTTTTGCAATCCAGGATGAGTTGCAGCACTTCTTTATATTTATTAATAACTGAAACATATTAAACCCAGTGGGGCTGATAAAAAAAAATCTTAATTAAAGTTTGCAGGTTTTGAACATAGCACACATTTCCTGTACACATTGATGGCAGGGACATGAAGATCTGAAACAATGGACAAAGATTAATACTATTAATTTCTGAAGGAAGTAAGCAGATATTTCTGAGGATTGATGACCAGAAACACTGTTTCCTAACAGAGAAAAGGTATTAGTAATGATAGGAAATTATATAGGAACTAGAAATATAATACCAACCTTTTATGATTAAAACCTCTAATATGTGGGATTGAGAGCACACACACCAAGCTTGCTGACACCACCAAGATACGTGGTGCATTTGACACACTGGAGGGAAAAGACGCCATCCAGAGGGACCTTGACAGGCTTGAGAGGTGGGCCAGTGTAAACCACAAGAAGTTCAACAAGGCCAAGTGCAAGGTCCTAAATCTGGGTCAGGGCAACTCCAAACACAAACGCAGGCTGGGAAGAGAATGAATTCAGAGCATCCCTGAGGAGAAGGACTGTTCGGTATGTTGGTTGATGAGAAGCTCAACATGAGCCAGCAGTGTGGGCTTGCAGCCCAGAAAGCTAACTGTGTGCTGGGCTGCATCACCAGCAGTGTGACAAACAGGTCAAGGAAGATGATTCTGCCCCTCTACTCTGCTCTAGTGAGAACCCACCTGCAGTACTGTGTCCAGCTCTGGGGACTCCAACACAAGAGGGCTGTGGACCTGCTCGAGTGAATCCAGAGAAGTCCACAGAGATGATCAGGGGCCTGGTGCACCTCTCCTATGAAGACAGGCTGAGAGAGTTGGACTTGTTCTGTGTGGAGAAGAGAAGGCTTAGGGGAGACCTTACAGCAGCCTTCCAGTACCTAAAGGGGGGCTACAAGAAGTCTGGTGAGAGACTTTTTATGAGGGCATGTAGTGACAGGACAAGTGGGAATGGCTTTAAACTGACAGAGGGGAGATTCAGATTAGATTTTAGGAAAAAGTTCTTTACTGTGAAGGTAGTGAGACACTGGCACATGTTGCCCAGAAATATGGATGCCTCATCCCTGGAGACATTCAAGGCCAGGTTGGATGTGGTTCTGTGCAACCTGACCTATTTGAAGATGTTCCTGCCCACTTCAGAAGGGTTGAACTAGATGAGCTTTGAAGGTCCCTTCCAACCCAAACTATTCTATGATTCTGTGAAAGTCTACATATGCTTCTGGATGATCTATATATGCTTTTGGATGAGACTTCACACAATGTTGAATAAGAACGAATATCTTAATAAGAGGTGGAGTAATTCTAATAATTCTTAATTCTACTTCTCAACTTGAACATGTCTCTTCTTCTGCTTTTGTTCTGGATTTTTCTAAGCTCATATCCCATTCCATCTTTTAGCTATATCTTTAAAATTTTCTCACTGCTTCCAGAAAGTGAGCAGAAGGATTTTCTCACTCCTCATACTCATTGATTTCCTTTTACTCTATGTTCACGGTAGACAGCTTTACCCTCAGTTGTGCCTTTTTTTCCTGCACTGATGTATCCCCACATTCTCATTATTTCTTCTATAGTTCTGAAATTCCTTCTTACAATATATCCCCATTTTATTTCTCAAGAGCTACTGTAATATTTTCCTTGTCTTTTCAATGTGACTTCCAAAACATTTTCCCTGTTCCTATATATAGCCCAAACAAGGTGAGGGGAAATTCCTTGTATATAAAATAATGTTAATGTAGCTGTAATGCAAGCAACAGTGACAGCAATGCATGTCCATTTCTTGGGTGTGCTGAACAGAATGAGGTGAAAGGATTATTTTTCTGCCTATCAGGTTTGTAATGCAGCGGTTGGCATTCCTGTTTCTCAAGGTAACTATGTAGCTGTCGTGGTTTAAGACGAACTCACACAGACTCTCTCTCTCATTCACTTCCCCCTCTTTCTTCCCCCCTCCCCTGGAAGGATGGGAAGGAGAATCGAAAAGAATGCAACTCCCACAGGTTGAGATAAGAACACTTTAGTAACTAAAGTATAACACAAATCACTACTGCTACCACCAATAATAATAATGACAAGGCAAATACAAGGAAAGAGTACAATCGCTCACCACCTATGCCCAGCCCGGCCACACAGTGCACCCCCACCCTTCTGGGTCTCTCCTCTCTCCTTTCCATCCTGGGCATGATGTGCTGTGGGATGGAATAACCTCTTTGGTCAGTTTGGGTCAGGTGTCCTGTCTCTGCTTCCTCCCGGCTCCCCTCCTCCCTGGCAGAGCATGAGACTCAGAAAGTCCTTGGCCAGACCAAAACATCACTAAGCAGTAACCGAAACACTGGTGTTATCAGTGCTGTTCCCAGGCCCAAAATCAAAAACACAGCTCTGCACCAGCTACCAAGAAGGAGAAAAATGACTGCTGCTGCTGAACCCTTGACAGTAGCTCAACTTCCAGCTAAAAATCAACTGTTCAGTTGCATTGTAGCTACTTCTCAGAAACTGACAAACTTTGAAAAAGAAGCTAGTTTGCATTTGAACAGTTCAAGAAATCTAATGCCCACCATTTTTTCTAGGTAACTTGTTCAAGTAGGTTTTATAAAATGTATTTGACTTACATCTGCTTATCAGATGGAAGACTGAGACACGTATCCTAATGAAATAACTGATTAAAACAAAAAGTGTTAATAGTGTGCATTTATCTTCAGCAGATACACTGTATTTTCTATCCTGCGATTTCCAGTTCGAACTGTTACCAGTTTGTGCTGCTTTGCACTAATGTACAGCCACCAGTGCCACTTAGCAGCATCACTGAGGGAATCTGCGCAAGACAGTCTTATCTTTTCCACAGACCGAACTAATATGGGCATGTGGCTAGTACTGCATCGTACTGCTTGGCCACTTTCATTGTATTCTGCTATGTAATGCATGCTTATCTGCTAAAAGTATCTTAATTTCTGCCTGCAAAGGCATTTATATACTCAAGGGGACATAATTTGTAACTTTGCTTTGTTGTTAAGAGAAAAAGAGGGTGAGAAGATTGAAAGACTGGCATTTTAAAGTCTCTGACTGTAAGAAGTGTTTCCACCTCTCAGACAATATTTGTGGCTTTACTCCATACAGGCCCTCATATGTACTGTTTTCCAAGGTATGTGGAGAGACCAATGAAATACAGCTTTTCCAAACTCATCCCGGTGAAGATGCAGAGGGAGATAACATCATTAACTTCACACAGAAAATCATACAACGTAATTTTTAATACACACAAACAAATCTTGCATGACTTACCTAGTTCATCCAGCTGCAGCCAACAGCACTAGCTCACATGGGTGCATGATCTATTATGGTGCTGGCTCCCCTGCAATCTAGTGGCCAGACTGACAAGGAATGAGATAATGCTGCCTGCGGGGATTTGTTCCATCTGGAGACACCTTTATGTTCTTACTCAGTTATACTCTTTTCCCTGCCATATTGCATGCTCTGTTAACTTACATTATGCTAATTGACATTTTCTCATCTTTTGCAGTAGCTATACCTTAAAACTATTGAAGCAGTGCCTTAATGCTCAGGAATATTTGAAACATTAATTCAGCATTAAAGACTGGTTTTTTTTATAGTAGTATTTAACGGAAGTGGAAAATATGATTAATGAAAAGAAGGAAGGCTCTGGGTTTTATATGACCTATCTGAGGTCACACAGACTTAGTACTTGCTTCCAACCTGTACTTGCTGGCAAGTACTGTTTTTCACAAAAAAATGATAATTGGTTTGTGTTTCTGTCAAGCAGTTTGTAAGTCTTGAAGTCTGCCCAAAGAACAACCAGCAGTTTAGAACAGACTAAATTTTCCACCACAGCAATAATTCAGGTTTGGATATGTCTCTTTACTTATGGAAGTACTTCTGTAATATTGTCCTGCAGTTGTACACATAACTTTTGGCTGTCACTGAGAAGTAGCAGAAAAACAGTATGCTCAACCAAAGGAAAAATATAGCTCTAAGTAGTCTGATCATAAAGATACAGAGACAGAGGAATTGGTTTAAAACCTGTCTCTTCAAAGCTCAGATGCCCTCCTTATGCAGCCTAACGTTATCATCCCCCATAGGGGGTCCACACCCAGAGTCTTCTGTTGTGAAATATGTTTCAAGCCAGAAAGAGGGAGTTCCTCTTTTTGCTGACTAGCTTTCCTGCTATTCTATTTCTCTCTCCATAAAGTGCTATCAGGCAGCTGTCTTCTGTTGAAAATCATTATTTTTAATAGAGGAAAGAAATCAAGATCAGTCCCAAAGTGAATGCATCAGATGTCTCCAGAGACAAGACACAGAAGTACAATAGTTTTGAAGATCTAATTTTTAGCTCAGGTGCCTATATTTCATCTAAATCACATATACTATTTTTAAACCTGTAAATCAGGGATAATGGGACTGCTAACCTTACAGAGGAACTATGTGATGAAATCATTAAACATTATTAGATGCTAAAATGTAATGAAAAGCCATGAATATATCTATGGATTTTAGGGTAAAGGCTGGAGTTTTGAGTTTTCATGCTATTACTAGGAGTATTTAATATTTCCTCTGGAATTTTAGGCCTGTTGATTCAATTATTCAGGGCTTCAGTATTTCTGTTCAAAAAAAGGAGATAATTTTCATCCATTCAGTGGAGTAGTAATTATTTTTATGCTTTGAAAATCACATTGAAATCCTTAAATAGAAAATAACATTAATAAATACAGTACTTCATAGAATCATGGAATGGTTTGGGACTAAAGGAACTTTAAAGACATCTAGTTCCAGCCCCCTACCTTAGGCAGGGACACCTTTCACTAGACCTGGTTGCTCAAAGCCCTGTCCAACCTGGCCTTCAACACTTCCAGGAATGAGGGAGCCACAGCTTCTCTGGGCAATCTGTACCAGTGTCTCATCACCCTCATAGTAAGGAATTTCTTCCTAATATCTAGTCTAAATCTACCTTCTACTTATTTAACTACTTCTCCAAAGTATATATGCATACACTGGGTGTTCCAAAGGAATCAAACCACTAGATGAATGTGCATTGAACACCCAGTCTATAGATGACAGGATGAATCAAAACACTTGTCATGGAAATAATGTTCTGGGCAGCTGAACACATATAAACCTGAAACTGCAGGTTTGGAGTATCATTAAAGCAATGTTTAAATCCAAATTAAGATTTTGTTTAAATCCATATTAGGATTTTATTTAAATCCTCTCATTTCACTTCCTAGATTGCAACCTGTCCTGGGTTCATCAGAAACAGTCATTTTTCTCCTTCTTAGTAGCTGGCGCAGTGCTGTGTTTTTGACTTTCAGCCTGGGAACAGTGCTGATAACACCCATGTTTTTAGTTGCTGCGCAGTAATGTTTACTCTGACCAAGGACTTTCTGAGTCTCATGCTCTGCCAGGGAGGAGGGGAAGCAGGGAGGCAGCAGAGAGAGGACACCTGATCCAAACTAACCAAAGAGGTATTCCATACCACAGCACATCATGCCCACTATTTAAACTGGGGGCAGTTACCGGGAAGGGTTAGATCACTGCTCAGGTCGGGCTGGGTATCAGCTGGCAGGTGGTGAGTGGTTGTATTCTCTTCCCTTGTTATTTCCCTTATCGTTATTATTATTGGTGGTAGCAGTAGTGGTCCTGTGTTATACCTTAGTTACTGGATTATTCTTATCTCAGCCCGTGGGACTTACATTCTTTTGATTCTCCCCCCCATCCCTCCGAGAACGGGGGGAAGAAGGGTGGGGAGTGAGGGAACGGTTCTGAGTTACTGGCTGGGCTTAAACCGCGACACAACCCTAGACAATTCTCTACCCTTACTGCTAAATTTTTTCCAAGTTTATCTTTTTGAAAGAAAAATTGCAGAACACCAGCGGAAATGACAGGAAAAATGTAAGTGCTTGTATTCCACAACATATATAAAAAAGAAGAAAAATCTTGTAATAAAGAAGTCTGCAAAACACCGTGGGTGGAAATCAAATATAAAAAGAATAATCCCACAGCATTTTAAATATCTTATAAAGAAATATAATTTGTATTCTGGTACATAAAGCTATATCATTGCAGGAAAACTACACACCACATGAATGTTTATAAAAAGAATCAGACCAGAAAACAGTGTGATTAGTCATAACAGGATGCAATATAACCAGTTATCTGATCATCTAGGAAAAGCTTCTGCATTTTCATCTATAGAAAAGTCTTCTTCCCTAGAATGAGACAATACAAAACTCTCATATTACTGTCAAAATAATAGTAAAGTCCTTTAATAATCTTAATTTTGCAGGAAACAAAAAAGAGAAATTTGAAAGCATGATAAGCAAAGCTCTGGATGATAAAATTTTCTTTCTGCAAAACTTCCACTCTTGACAGGGGCAGGATCACAGTAAACCAATTGGAATAATTAATTTCCTGGTACTTTTGTGGATTACAAGTGTAGAGTAGGTAGGTCATTAAATGGCACCCTTCCTTCAAAGAGATTGAGGGGCTTGTCTGCTTTTGTGTTTTTGCCATTACTACTTGGGATCAAGTTGTGGATCTGGATGGAGTTGGCTTTTAGCTCTCGGGAGAAGAGCCTCTAACCTGATACAGAGTCTCTTAGTCTCAGAGTAACAATGGGAGTTTTAGTTAGTGCAGACTGTATGATATGCCTCTCATGAGAACACTGTGCCTCACTTTGCCAGGCTTCCCTGACACCAGTGGTAGTGAAGATCTGAGCGTATGTTTAAATTCCTACGCTTGACATTGTGTCAGGGTGTATCACTTAACATTTTGTCAATAAATTTAGATTTGAATTTGAAGTAGTCTATCATTGTAATTAGCTCTGTGATTGTATAACACCCAGCTTGACTAGAGCCCAATTCTCAGCAGGATGTGGGAGTTAACAAAATAAAAATAATTAATGCATATCAGAAAGATCATAGTATTAAGTTCAAACCAAAAAAGGGCTCCTCTTTCCTATGAATAGTTTTCCATTTCCTGTTTGTTCAGAGAAGATACTAAGCTTATATTTTAGTCATGCTGAAGGATTCAAACTGATTTAGAATAGATTTGCTTTAAAGCAAGCAGACAGTGTCTATATTATGAGTTCTGTATTTTTTTCCAGCTCCTTTCCTGCACAGCACATACTCATCAATCATATTGGGAAGCTGACTTATATTCTCCACACTTTGCCACTAACTGGATTACGGAGCTGGAAATCTTACTCAAAGTTTAAAATGTGATAAAAGTAATCAAATTGTTCTAGTCAAATTCTAACTGTGGTGAATAGATGGCACTAATTACCTTTTCTTATTATGCTACAAATGTAGTTTACTCCATCTTTATTCATGAAGTAGTATCATATAGCCCACCAAGGGGACTGCAGCAGTATGTAATATTGGCATATTTGTTTTCTTGTTCTTATTTTTCCTCTTCATCAGTATTCTGGAGGTGTGGTTTTATACTGAAATGTGGGACTTTCTCATGTCTTGGTGTAATTACTGCACCCTGCAGATTTCTGAAGTTGAATTTATAGAAAAAAACTCAAAGAATTTCAGTAATAAAAATAGGTGGCAGATTTACTGGTGGCAGTTAGTTGTCTTTTTTTCTCTTCACCATTTTTAGAAGAGTCCAAGTGTACACAAGTGACATTCATAATGTGAAGGTAATTGATGTTAATTTGGGTTTAGGATGTTGCTGTTGTAGAATGATACTAAACAAGGTGAAGTTTGCTTTATGTAGGGGTTACGAAGCTAGGAACAATGAAATATACTAATTCACAGCTAACAGAATACCTCTGGCTCAGATGCCATTCTGTAAACTGCCTATTTTTTCATAGTCTATTGCTGAAATGTTTATTTGGTTTTGTTTTGGTTTTGACTACAAAACAGACAAGGAGAAAGCATTATAGGTGTTTCCTTCCTTCTTCTGTTTGGAGTACCTTGCTTTCTTAGGAACAAGCTTCCAGACAGAAATGTCTTGAAAAATCATTGTCTTTCTTCAGCTGAAGTATTTGTTAAAGAAAGCTTACAAAAGAGGAAGCTTCAGTGCAATTTCAGTGCCAGCTTTGTTTCCAGACTTGCATTTTATTTGATTTTTCTGCAGTATTCAAAGATAACAAGTGCCTATATTTTGAATGTACTGCTGCAACTGTTTTTTCTAGATTTAGGAGGAAAATGGGAGAAGATGACAGAAAGGATTATGCACCTTTCATCTCTCCAGAAAAGCAGACAGAATTCCTGCTTATGGCCCCTGAATATATTGTACTTACTGTTGGATAATTCCTCAGGTAAAAAGGTTAGGAAACACAACTTTGTGTAAAGACTGTTTCACCTAAGCATGTTACCCCTATAATTGCACTGGCACTGGGGCACAAAGGATGAGTGATTCAGGGAATTTGCACCATGACCTTTCTCCCATGCTCTCACGGAAAGCAGACAGCTTTAGTGGGGAAAGTCAATTTACAAGATCAGGCTATTGGATTAATTAAGAACTTGATTTACAGGCAACTAAAGTTTTAAAGCTGACAAAAGGATAATAAAATCCAGTGTTCCGGCCTTTATTTTTTAAAATCAGAAAACACTAAGCTCCAGTATTTTATGTATAAATCCAGAACTATACTGGAGGCTTCCAGCTAACTACCATTAGCCATTTCAAGGTGAGTGGTCATGTCCTATTTTACATGACTATTTATCCATTTTCTGCCTAATGAACAAAGAAAAAAAGAAACAAATGCAGCTTTCATAAGAAATCTCAAATCTATTTCTGAGCAATTAAGCCAGAAAACAAATTAGCATTTTAAAATAAACCTCCACATTGAAAAAGGAAAACATAACTTTGACCAATACTATATGATTCGTGCCAGCTTTTGTGTGATATTATCCAAGATACATTTTTTATGTTTGTATATTTTGTAAAATGGCACTCAAGGAAGAAAACATATATGAGAGTTAATTCCTATCTGAATAACAACTACGTGCTTGTTACATACCGGCTTTGGGTCCAGCTAGTACTACAACAGGTACAAGGCACAGATCCTACCAGTTTCTCTGGAAATTTCTCTTGAGACTTGGTTGCTTATGTTTGGAAAAGTCCACCCATTAGCAGAATTCGTTGTGGTACTTCTGTGTTTTCAAAGTCCCAGACTCTAGTGACAGTACTGAAAAGATAAAAAACTTTGTTTGCAGATTGGAGAAGATGTGAATGAGAATTTTAGGACAAAACTGTGATGGAAAACACTTCAGTTGAATCTGAGGTGCCAGTTCTCTCTGATACTACCTTCTTCGACCGGAAGACAAGAACCTGATCAGGCTGACACAGCCCAAAGGATTCTGAGTGTTGGATCTTGAGCTACCTTTGCTGATACCTGATGGCTTTCTATGATGGGGCTACGGAACTGGTGGACCAGGATAGAGTAGTTGATGTCATCTACCTGGACTTGTGCAAAGCGTTTGACACTGTCTCACAAGACATCCTTGTCTCTAAATTGGAGAGACATCAATTTGATAGGTGGACTATTCGGTGGTTAAAGAACTGGCTAGATGGCTGCACGCAAAGAGTTGTGGTCAATGGCTCAATGTCCAGCTGGAGACCAGTAACAAGTGGTGTCCCTCATGAATTGGTGTTGGGACCAGTCTTGTTCAACATCTTTGTCAGTGACATGGACAGTGGGATTGAGTGCGCCCTCAGCAAGTTTGCCGGTGACACCAGGCTGTGTGGTTCGATTGATACACTGGAGGGAAGGAATGCCATCCAGAGTGACCTTGACACGCTCGTGAGGTGGGCTGATGCCAACCTGATGAAGTTTAACCATGCCAAGTGCAAGGTCCCCCACCTGGGTCAGAGCAATCCCAGGCACAGCTACAGGTTGGGCAGAGAAGAGATACAGAGCAGTCCTACAAAGAAGGACTTGGGGGTTTTGGTTGATGAGAAAATGAACATGAGCTGGTAGTGTGCTTTCGCAGCCCAGAAAGCCAACTGTATCCTGGGCTGCATCAAAAGGAGCGTGACCAGCAGGTCGAGGGAGGTGATCCTGTCCCTCTACTCTGCTCTTGTGAGAACTCACTTGGAGTATTCTGTGCAGTTCTGGTGTCCTCAACATAAAAAGGACATGGAACTGTTGGAACAAGTCCAAAGGAGGCCCGCGAGGATGATCAGGGGACTGCAGCACATCCCATATGAAGATAGGCTGAGAAAGTTGGGTCTGTTCTGCCTGGAGAAGAGAAGGCTGCGTGGAGACCTCATAACAGCCTTCCAGTATGTGAAGGGGGCCTATAGGGATGCTAGGGAGGGACTCTTCATGAGGAACTGTAGTGATAGGACAAGGGGTAATGTGTTCAGACTTAAACAGGGGAAGTTTAGATTGGATATGAGGAAGAAACTCTTTACTGTGAGGGTGGTGAGGCGCTGGAATGGGTTACCCAGGGAAGTTGTGAATGCTCCATCGCTGGCGGTGTACAAGGCTGGATTGGACAGAGCCTTGGGTGGCATGGTTTAGTGGGAGGTGTCCCTGCCCCTGGCAGGGGGGTTAGAACTAGATGGTCTTAAGTTCCTTTCCAACCCTAACTATTCTATGATTCTATACTTGCTCAATGACAATAAAGAATATTTTAAAGAAAAACATTTTAAATTTCTTTACAAACCCAGTGTACAAACTGTCCCAGCTACTGCTGAAATGCAAAATAATACATTTTGAATATATTTCCAGAATAGCTAAAAATGAACTCAAATAATCCTATGCAGTCATTGTTCTGTTTTCTAATAATTCTCTTTCATCTTCCATCTGTTTTTCAGAGGTTATATACTAGATGCATGAGGTACAATATCTACATTTTATTGTTCTAATACAAAAACAACACAGTACAAGCAGAATGATCACCATCTAAGGGTAAATCTACCAATTATTACCACTAATGTAAGGTTAAAAATGTCTGGAAAGTGGATCATGGCTCTGACAGTGATAGAAACTTTTCATCAATGAAGGCAGGCAGTGCACTAGAAGAAAAGACTTTAGAATTGACAACATGAATAAAATGTAAATTTGGAATGGTAAAGATAGCATTAATTGAAATCAAGCATACTGTTGCACATGCAGAGTAGCTCTTAATTTCTTAAACATGTTTGCAATTTGGGGTCTGCAAAACAACAGTATTATTTTAAATAATTCTATTGTCTCTTCTCAGCGTGAAGAACTTCTTGAAACTGTTGTTACTAATGTCAAGGAAAATATCAAAAATGACTGAGAAAGAACCACTGAAATAACGAATGCCTTTCAGAGTGTCAGCAGCAGTACTTCAAAAGTCTGACTGCTAGAGGAAAGCAACATTGATTTCTAAGACTCAGTAACCATTAAATATATGGATCCTAAGTTGAAATTCCCCAAAGCTTTTGACATGATTCCTAAGTATTTTTGTTTCTCTTGAGGAAACAATTTAAGATTCAGTTAGGTTGGCATATTCTTTTCTTTGGTTTGTCTTCAAGGGAATATTAACATTTCTAATAGTTATTAAGAGCTACACAACTGCAGTAGACTACTGGATGCTTGATTACCTTTAAGACAAGAATGGAGCTGCATTTGGATTATATAGGTATACATATATGCAATATTAAAAACATACTAAAGTGACACCTGCTGTACTGTGGCAGTGTATCAAGCCTTTGTACCTGAAAGATAGTATAAACCTTCACTTCTGGGAAACATTACTGAAGCTAGAAACTAACAGAAAAAAAGAATATGCTCCAGATTGTAGCCAGTTTCTCAGCTTGCAAACCACACAAAGCTCCACAGCAAAACCCTAGAGTTATTGCCACTTGATCTTGAAGGTTTTTTTAATAAAAGGTTACTATCTGTTTTTTCTCATCTCCAAAAGAATTTTTATGTTACTGGATTATTTCATTTTCTTCATGCATACAGCACTACTGAGGATCATGACAGTATGATTGCCTTCATGTTACACAGTTTGAAGGATCTTGACATATTTTACTTGTTGGTTGGTTGGTTTGTTTGTTTGTTTGTTTTTTTATGGGGGTTATATTACGACAGTGTTATTGCTATATTGGTATATTGTTAACTGTTATTACTTAAGTTCTTTAAGGACTGTTAAGGTAAGTTGATTTGTTTTGGATCACTGGTAGTATTTCAGTGAATAAATAGTATTTGCATTTGTCACAGTGTCCTAAATATTGTGCTTTTTTTGACTATTGTGTTAAAACTTAGATCTGTATGGTCTTGAATTTGATGAATTTTATGATATGATGCATTTGCTGAAAGAGCAATTAGAACAAAGACTGGATGTCATTAGCTCATCATACATGGCAGCTCATCTGAAAGCACACCAAGACAGAAAAAAATGGGCAGAGCTGTCAACTCAGTGGTAAGGAGTGGTTTCCAAATCTGGCTTCCTCTTTTGATTTGTACAAACCTAATTAATAATGCCAGATTAGACCTCTTACTCTTAAAAAAAATTACTTTATAGAAAACTATGAGGATTGCTGGAGGTTTGAAGTTCTGATAAAAATCTAGATAAAGAAACATCTGTGTGAAAGATATTTTGTATTAACAGACTCAAAACCAGATTCTAGAAGTCTCATAGCTTTGTATTAGATTGTGGACTAATGTCCATTTTAAGTCATACTTGTATAAATTTCTTAAAACATTTTATATATTTTCTATTCATTATAATCTGAATGCAGCAGAAAAAGAAGTAATTTTTCCTAAGGTAAATGGAGTTGCAGAAAATTTAAATATATTATTACTATTAAATTGAAAAATAATTTCACTGTAAGGGACTTCATAAATTACCATATTAGATAAAATGTATTATATTGATTATGCTGTGTGATTGCTATGAAAAATATTTTATTGCAATATTTATAAAATAAGCACCATTTGAACACTACAAATGCAGCTTCTGATATTCTAATTTAATGTACATTACAGGAATTTGTATTTTTCATAAAGAAACCAAACAAATTAAACTGCTTAGGTGATTGTCACTTCATTTTTCATTTGGTTCAGGAGATGTTGTCTCTCTGCCAGTACCATTCACTTCAGATGGAAAAGTTGAACCTCCTATAACATTTTGAATAGCAAGAAGCTAGAGTTGAAACTTATAATAACAAACATGAGTAACACAAGGTGAAGAAAGCAATCTGTGTCTTTCTCTTTCAGGCAGGTTGTTTACCAGCTAAAAGTTCTCTGCTGTCACAGTGCTCTGCTGGGTGCTATATTTGAGCCTCATACTTCTAAACGGGCAGAACCAGGTAAGATCAGCTGTGCTATCTACTAAAGGTAGTACTAAGCCTGTATCTGTAGCCTGAAAGGTTAGAAAAATGTATGTGACAACACAGATTGTGGTAGATGATGCCATTTATTTACAAGAATGCAGCAAAATCATAAAATACAAGAAATTTCCACTCAGCTTTAAATCTCTGCAAAAATTAGCTGATAAAAATAATGATGAATAATTGTTGTCTGAAGAGGTGATATGCTAAAACTTAAACTACATTTACCAGTGTGTCTCTATTTTTCATATTATTTTCAGATATATTCATTTTTTCACATACTTCAATATCTTCAAGAAAAACTTTTTTTTTTTTTTTAAAAAAAACCTTTTCTTGAGGATCCTTCTCTGGTTTTGCCTTTTTCCGTGAAAGAAGTTTTCCACCTTTTTCCTTTCATTTGTGACAGTATGCAGATGTATCATATATGTCAAAATAAGAAATACTGTGTTTTTATCTCAGCTGCGGCTGTTTTCCATTTTCTTGTGTATCTTATTCCTGTGTGAAGTATTTGTGGTCCTGTTTGAACTACTGGTCTGAAGGGGTAAAAGCCCTCTTTGTCTTTACCCTGTATAACATGTTTGTATGCAGAACTTTTTAGACCAGAACAACAACAACAAGATCTAAAGGAAAATTGCTCCCTTAAAGAATATCTCCAAACAGTAAATAAATCTTTTAGATGATCCCTCTAGGCAGAGCAAACTGTGGCAGGGATGTTCAGTTTATGTGACTGTTTGGGACGCTGAGACTTTAAAAAATTTTGTGATTTCACCACTGGCAGCATTTCCCAGGTCTTTTTGAATTTCTTTCCTAAGAGAAAAGAGAGAACGCCCTGAAGAAAATCCTCCAGTGCTGGGGAAAGCCTGCAGGAAAACTTAACATACGGTTTTTAAGTGACAATACTTGACAGACCTTGTTACCTACAAGGTGCCTCTTTTTTTTGTCTTTTGTTCTGCTGCAGAGCTGAGCTGATATGAAGCAAAAATGCCTATTGCAACAGAAATGAGGACTCTGCTTTTTGTATGCTTGCAGGCATCCTTTTTTTTGCACCTCTGCTCAGCCTGCACAGACCTCTCAACAATTTCCTTACCTTTACTGCTGAAAGTAAAGCATTTGTTACCCACTGATACTTCTATGGCCCTCAATGGTGTCAAAGATCACCATTTGATCTCTAGGTTCAGTATGCAATGTAATTTTTGTCATAGTTTTACAACATTTGCTAGTCATTAAGTAGATGGCTTACAGGCTGAAATATGTAAATTAGCTAATTATCTGAGTGCTGATATAAAATTTAATATTAACTCTTGTCCTCTCTGTGGAAGCTGTCTGACATTGGTAGCTCCAGACCTTCAGCACCTTCAATTCAGTTATATTTCTGTGAACACATACTGTGCAGGGCCCGGATGTTCTCTTGTCTATCCGTCCTGGCATTCTTTGCAGTTTTTCTCACCTGGGTCTTTCTAAACACTACTCTCAGTATCAGTCCTAAATGTTTTATGGCATTTTTAATGCCCTCTAGTAACAACTTTTATTGCAGTGGTACTCTACTACGCCAAGCCGAGACATTAACATCATGATGGGTATGCACAGGGGTTTTCATGGAGCACAAACACTGCGGAGCAGCCCTCATCATCACAGCCAGCTAAGACACTGACTGTGACAGAACTGCCACAGCCACCTAGGTTTGTGCTTAAATATGTGCCTGCAAACTTCCCAGTCAGGAACCCACTTCTCTGTCCCCATTTCCCTGCACACCCATTCCTCAAAACCTTTCCAGTCTGGCGCTTCCCACTTTCTGGTGAGTCCTTTCCATTTACCTTAGTGGTGTGCCTGGTGTGCCATATCCTTCATCAGGTTCCACTCACCTCACCCCATGAACAGAAGAACAAATTTGCCACAAAATTCATCTGGTGTACATGCTTTCTTTAGGCCACAATTCCCAAATCTACCTGTGTTGAGGCTCTTAGAGAAGCAAGGCATCATGCAAGAGATATGACTACTTTACCCTTCCTCCAGGGTTTTCCTGTTTGAACTGGTGTATATGCCACTGATTGTATGAATGCTACAGTCTGCATGTCTCTGGGTACCTTACAGGACCTCAGTGTTTGCATTTCTTATGTTAGCTGCTGCTTTTATTACAGATGTAGTGTCAGGAGTGAAATGCAAAAATGCAAAACCAGATTTGAGTTTGTGTATATGAACAGATGGACCACCAGAAATGCTAAAATAACTATTTAAAGGGGAATAAAAGAAGTAGATGGAAGAAAGAAAAGGTTATGAACTCAAAATTACTAGAACTTTATTTATGACTCTTCTGGTGTGTCTGTGCCAATGTATAAATATCAGTTTGTTATTATATTCCGTGTTTCTGAGATTCAATGATTTGTGGATTAAGAAAATTCAGTCCTGGAGACAGGGTTTTTATACACATTTCTATTCTATTTTATTTTTCATTAAACCCCTAAAATATTTATAAATTTAATATAGGGTTGTTGGCTGGTTGTTTTTTTTTAATTTTTAAATAAAATTATGATCTACCTGAGAAGAAAAAGAATAAAAATAATATTTTAACCATTTTTTTTCTCAAAAAGAGAGGTAAAGCTTCAATCTTTAAAATTTTGCTCTGATTTAGCAAAGGTTTAATAGCAAGTGAGACAACAATTCCTGTTTAAATTAAAAATTCTTGCATAATGTTGAAGGCCTGCAAGATGAGAACCTGCAAAATTAGAAAAAAAAAGGGACAGAAGGAGGATGAACAAGAAAAAATAATAGTGTGTAAGGTGGACAAATGCATAAATGAACAGTTACATAGTTTTGTATGAAATATAGCAACATTGCCTCATCAAAGAGAGATCAAAAGAAAACACTGTTGCTAAAATTAAGTAGGCAAATGATGAAATCTCTTTCTTATTAAGATGTGAACTGAAGCTTAAGCAGAGCCAAGAGGGGTGATCCTGGAGAAAAAAGAGGTCATTTAAAATTTAAATAATCTGTCAATGAATTAAAACATTAAGGGATGCCAGGGTGTGGAATTCAACAACTGAAGTTGAGAAAACGATTAAGTTACCCTTGTGAAATATTTTAGGATGTAATGAAACACATTGGTGCACTTTGGCTGGTGAATAGTTGTCAGAGCAAATTGTATGTTAAATATTTGTGTAACTGTTGAAATGTCAGTTTATGGAGGAATGAAATCCATCTCTGACTATATATACTTTTTTCTTGTACTCTAAAAGGTTTTTTAGGCTAAAAAAAAGTGAAGTATTTATAAACTATAACCTTGTCAAGAAGCAAAATAATTTTTTGAAGTAATTTCTTTTAGAAGTATTTTTTTCATTTAAAGTGCTGAAGTGCTAATCACATTGTTTTATAACATTAATAGTCATAGTTTTCAAACCATTACTGTAACATTGCTTTCTAATTTGCGAATACTTGTCTAGTGTTTATTGCTTTCTTTAATGTCTGTATGCTATGCAACATTCGTACAATTTCTCTTACAGCTTCTTTATATAGAAATCTAATCATAGACTGACAGCATAATTTCCAAGTATACCGATGATCTACATTTTACAACTATATTAGCTTTCTAATGTCCCTAGTAAATTTTGACTGTGTTTTGGAGGTAAATATCACCTAGAGAACATTATCTTTCCAGAACATAATTACAAAATTCTAGATGAAAGACTATATACAGATAGCGTCCAGTAAACAGCTAAACACTGTTATGTCTGCAGGTGAGTAAGTGTAGCTAGGCAAAAATAACACACGGCCTTTTCATAGCAAAATTGTGTAAAATAATGGATACAGGAAATAAAGACTACTGTTTAAGGATCAAGACTTCAAGACTTCAGAGTAACATGACAAATTATACTTCATCTTCTTTCTGAAAATTTGAAGTTTTTATAGAAAGAACAAAACTGAGGTATGAACAGTGTAATTGGTAATGTTTTATTTCCTTACATCTGTACATTAATGAGAACAGCAACCTTCAGTTTGAATAAACAATCCTTTGCATTGCAATAGATGATCAATGTGCTCATGTACACTGTGTCAACAGTAACTTAGCAGACATTTGTGTGTTTAAAAAAAAGTAAGGCTTTCATAACATGGAAATAAACCTTAATTGCTATAACAAAGGAATTCTAAACAGAGCTTCAATATCCACTAGTATTAGAAACTGAGCAGTAATTAAGGAGGAATTGTCAAACTACTCCTCTAGCAGCTAGGCTCCAAAGTAAATGTACAGCTCAGTCATACGTTGGACTCATCCTATAGTTTCAAGTTGTAAAAACAGTAGTAGAGATTATAGACATGTGGCAACGAATAACAATAGAACAGCAGTGTCAAAAGGTTTTCAACCAGGAGCTCCAAAAGTAAAATAAATATGACATAGCTGAACACATATTTATGATTTGTAGGTAACCATTTTAATTAACTTTGGTACCTGCCTCATAGGGACTTACAAAGAGATCCAAGGGAACACACAGAAGTAGAGACAATTAACTTCCACTTTCATGCTGGGTAAACGTTTTGAAATGCTAGAAAATGGTCACATTAAATATATGGATAAACATGACACAATGAGGTACAGTTAATGTGGCTTTAGTAAAAGGGAGCCATATCTCACATTCATTTCTTGTATGAAGAAATCACTTGATCACATAGACAAATTTGGTATGGTTGGTACAGTATGCATTTGCAAAAAACTGTTGAAAAAAATCCTTCATGAAGGTTATTAGAGGGACCAAGCTGCTATGAGATCATAGGAAGATACCTTCACAAAATCGCTACTGTCCAAAAAAGGAAAATCAAGACTGGTGTTAACAAAAAATACAATCACAGTGTTTTGAAGTCCCTGGTGTTTCACGTATTGTTTGCCATGTGTTGTTCCATTATAAAATTACAGAAGAGTAAAACTCACTGTTCTACTGAGCTATGATCAGAATTAAAAATGGTACTGGCAGGAGTAACTTTGGTAATGAACCATAGAGAATGGCTTCTATAAAAGGAGAAATTTTATAAACAAGGTTATTCAAATTTGGAAAAGGAATGACTAAGGATGGTATAATTGAAATATATGAAGTCATGAATGGCAGGGAAAAAGTGATTTAGGAGCTGCTATACACCATTCAGAACATGAAAGCCAGAAAACACCAAAGTAAATTATCAAGAGGTGCAATTGCCTTTCATATAATACATAATTAAATTGCGTAACTCATTGCTGCAGGATGTTTTGGATGCCAAAATATAAATAATTTCAAAAAGCAATTAGTTGAACAAATGGAAAAAAGTCCCATTGAAAGCTATCAAATGCAACAATGTGGGTACAACCCTAAAACCTTGTTTTTCCAAAAGGAGTCTTCATTGAGAAACAGCCTAAGTATGTTTTCTCTTCACCAATATGCCCCTTTAAAAAATGAGTCCTGACTATTGTAGGAGATGAGATTTTGGGTACTACGAACCTTTGTTCTGACCTAGCATGAACGTTCCTGTCCTAATCCCTCCTGGTTACAGAGGGAATCCTACTCAGGAGGATTTGGGGTTGTGAATGCAAAACCCTATGCTCCTGCAAAAAGGAGCTATAGGCAAAGCAGTGTCATGAAAAGACAAGAGGATCACTTGCAACTGTTGCATGGGAAAATAAATGAAAGGCAGAACAAGATAATGGTATTTTATCCAGATTTATCTATCCTATCCTGTGCACAGTATAGGTATAATTAGCTTGGACCTTAGACTGGATTTCAAATTCTGTAACATTCAATTAAAATTTGCAATAAAATTTAAGCGCAGTGAAATAAATTATGTGTCATAACTCCTTTTACAGTGGGGTGCCTCTACATGCTTCATTCCAATTGGGAAATCAAGTACGTTACAGAAATACTCCAAGAAGGGCTACTGTTCTATTTTTCATATGATGTTTCTCTTCTCAGATGTGACACCCCAAGACTGAAACCAGTGTCTCTAATGAGAATCATAAAATCACAGAATCATTTAGGTAGGAAAAGACCTTCTTGGTGACCTGGGCACAAGCTGGCTCATATTCAGCTGGCTGTCAATCAGCAACCCCTGCTCCTTTTCCACTGTGCAGCTTTCCAGCCACTCTTCCCCCATCCTGTAGCATTTCATGGGATTGTTGTGACCCGGGTGCTGGACTTGGCACTTACCCTTGTTGAAACTCGTACATTGGCCACAGCCCATTGATCCAGCCTGTCCGCTGTAGAGCCTTCCTACCCTCAAGCAGATCAACATTCCTGCCCAAATTGGTATCATCGGCAAAGTTATTGAGGGTGTGCTCCATCCCTTTGTCCAAATCATTAATAAAGAAATTAAACTGAAATGGGCCCCAGTACTGAGGCCTGGGGAACACACTTGTGACCAGTCCCCAGATGGATTTATCCCCAGTCACCACCACTCTTTGAGCCCAGCCATCCAGCCAGTTTCTTAACCAGCAAAGAGTACACTGTCCAAGCCATGAGCAGCAAGTGTCTCCAGCAGAAACATGTAAAAAATGGTGTCAAAGGCCTTAGTAAAGTCCAGGTAGACAATATCCACAGCCTTTTCCTCTTCTGCTAAGTAAGTCACCTTGCTATAGAAGATTAGGTTAGTCAAACGGGATGGGTTCATGGGTTCATAAACCCATACTGAATGGGCCTGATCACCTTGTTGTCGTGTAGGTGCTGTCTGATGATACTCAAGGTGTTCTGCTCCATAATCTTCTCCAACCCCAAGGTGAGACTGACAGGTCTGTAGTTTTGTGGATCCTCCTTCCAGCCATCCTTGTACATGGGCATCACATTTGCTAATCTCTAGTCTACTGGGACCTCCCCAGTTAGCCAGGACTGCTGATAAATGATTGAAAGTGGCTCTGTGAGCACTTTCAACAGCTCCCTCAGTAGCCTTGGGTGGATTCCATCTGTCCACATAAACATGTGTGTGTCTAAGTGGTGTAGCAGGTTGCTGAGCTTTTCCCCTTGGATTATGGGGACTTCATTCTGCTCCCTATCCCAGTTTTCTAGGTCAAGGTGTTGGGTACCTGGGGAACAATTGTCTTACTATTAAAGATTGAGGTAAAGAAAGAATTAAGCACCTCACTCTTTTTCTCATCCTTTGTCACCGTATTTCCTCACGTCCATTCCAGTAAAAGAAGGAGATCTTCTTTAGCACTTGTTTCATTCCTAAATATTTATATAAATAGTTTTTATTATCTTTTACAGCAATAGCCAGATTAATTCCTAGTTGGGCTTTGGTTCTTCTAATTTTCCCCCTGCATAACCTCACAACATTCTTGTAGTCTTTCTGAATTGCCTGCCTCTTCTCCCAAAGGTTATAAACTCACTTTTTTTTCTTGAGTTCCAAACAAAGCTCTCTGATGAGCCATGCCAGTCTTCCATCTCTCAGCACATGGGAATGTGCTGCTCCTGTGTGTTCCTGTAAGTTTTATTTCTTGAAGATGGTCCAGCCTTCCTGGACTCCTTTGTCCAGCCTTCCTGGACTCCTTTGTCTTTCAGGACTGCTTTCCAAGGGACTCTGGCAACCAGTCTCCTAAACAGGCCAAAGTCTGCCCTCTGGAATTCCAAGCGAGCAGTTCTGCTGAACTCTCTCCTTACTTATCCAAGAATGAAAATCTCTAACATAATTTCTTAATAGCTCTACCTAAGAGGCCCTCCAACCAACACATCACCCACAAGTCCTTCTCTGCTCACAAACAACAGGTTCAGCAGGAAACCTTCTCTAGTTGGCTCACTCATCTGACCAGCTGTGTCAGGAAGTTATCTTCTACCCATTCCAGGAACCTCCTAGACTGCTTCCTCTCCACTGTATTGCATTTCCAACAGACATATGATAAGTTGAAGTAGGGGTAAATAGAGCCTTTGAGGGGAGAAGGGGAAAGGGAACAGCTAATATTTTTTAGATGTTATTTTATTTCCATTAAAAAAAAAAAAAGTTCTTTAAATAGTTTCTTTGAAATCAGGCATTTTTAAGGGCTACACCTAGCACTGAGAAAGTGAAGCTTTGGAGTAGTTTTCTCGTTACGTTTTTTTCTACTTTTCAACACTGTGTTAGAAAGAAACCCTTCTTTTTCAGTCATTTCTTTAACGACCTTTGTCATCAGTCTTTGAACTGAGCTAAAGATTTTCTGTAAAGGGTTCTGCCATTCTTGCACAGAAGTCTGTGATGTAAACACTAAGGAGAAGTTTTAATTGATATGTTTAAAATAATTAGAAAGCAACAGAGCCCAGCAAGGCTGTTTAGGACTAAAGGCTAACAAGGAACCAAAACCCCAGACAACAATGTGATCATTAGGAAAGCTCAGAGATAAAACATGACATTTTGGAGAGCTAGGATGTGTGATTCAAAGTATTCCAAAGAAAATAAAAAAAAAAAAACACCCTACAACTTGCAGAAATAGTGCTGTGAAATGAAGCAGATTTTTTGCCTCTGTGAGCATAAATGTTCTCTATTTAAAGTATTATATTTTAATATTTTTTATGGTTGTGACAATCTTTATAGATACATTTGAGACATTCTTGTGAAGCTTTTTTATGCAGTATTTAAAAGACAATGCTCTGTTTTTCTAATACCTGAATTTTAGTCTAGTTCAGTCTAGTCTAGTCTATTTTTTTAAATGCAGAGATGCATTTCCATTTATTCACCATGGCATAGTAATGCCATGTAATGCATACCAGTTCGTTCAGCTGGTAACATCAGAGTGATAGGGACTAGTTTGCTAACTTCAGAATAGTTTAAAACTTATTTAAGGTAAAGACCAGGTGTAAGTTGCCCATGAGTCATATCCTTGGAATATGAATATTACTACAGTATATCTAGTTTATGTCACATTATGAAAGAATATCAGAACTTCTCTCCCTTCAACCTTCCAAATTATACCTAAAATTTGTTATCTGCTCCAGAGTTTATAAGTAGTCTTCAATTCACAACAAAATAACATAAGGTTTAGGAAGGGCAGGTGTGTATTAAACAGTGAGACAACTATCTGGAACTATAGCTGGTGTGTCCTGCTTGAATCTAGTAGTTTTCATTATTTTCTGATCCTAAGTAGAAGCAGAATAGTATTTCAGACAGTTTGTCTTTATTGCCATTTTACATCATGTTCTCTCTATTAGGCGGCAAATAGCTTAATATTCAGTATTCCACTGTTATTGATTAAAGAGCAGTATATTTCCAGTCTAGTAAATTGCTGATGAGTCTCACTAAAGTCTTAAGATAACAATGCTCACGTGCCCATGACTAGAAGAATTGCTTCATTGGCTGCTATGTTTTCCTTACAGATACAGGACCTGCACCAATACACTGTACGTACCCATGGTAATGACATTAGCCAGGCAGTTGTCCAAGGTTCAGTTGTAGCAGTCATTTTTCTCCTTCTTAGTAGCTGGTGCAGTGCTGTGATTTTGACTTTTGGCCTGGGAACAGCGCTGATAACACTGATGTTTTTAGTTGCTGCTCAGTAATGTTTAGTCTGACCGTGGGCTTTCTGAGTCTCATGCTCTGGAGGGAGGAGGGGAAGCAGGGAGGAAGCAGACAGGACACCTGACCCAAACTAACCGAAGTGGTATCCCATAACACAGCACGTCATGCCCACTATTTAAACTGGGGGCAGTTACCCGGAAGGGTGAGATCACTGCTCAGGTCGGGCTGGGTATCTGTCGGCAGGTGGTGAGCAGTTGTATTCTCTTCCCTTGTTATTTCCCTTGTAATTATTATCATTGGTGGTAGCAGTAGTGGTTTGTGTTATACCTTAGTTACTGGATTGTTCTTATCTCAGCCTGTGGGAGTCCTCCCCATCCCTCCGGGAGCTGGGGGAGGAAGGGAAGTGTGGGTGGGTGAGTGAGCGAGCGGCTGCGTGGTTCTGAGTTACTGGCTGGGCTTAAACCATGACAACAGTGCACCATGAATCTACCAGTGCATGCATGTGGAGGAAAACACTGTTTCTGTGGCACAATTGTGGGGGAACACATGCAACACCTGAACTACTGAACAAAGGAGAACTTGCGGATAAGGGTGTGAGGAGAGTTAAAACTGGGGCATAGAAAAGGAGTGGGCTGTTTGATTTCCACATAACAATGCTTCCTTAACTGATGCTAGAACTCATATTCCTATAATGAATAATGGTGTATCTTCCTTAGTAACATTCTCCTTTGCTTAGTGAAATATAGTACAGCATTTTCTTCTCTGATCTGCTTTTCAGCAGTAACAGTGGTAACCTTGACTAACCCATACTTTAAAGAATGCTCTTTATAACTTTCTAAAACTCTCTGCAAAGTTCTAATTCAATAACCTGATATTGTAAAAATGGATAAAATAAGACTTAATGTGATTTTTCACCAGTATTAACTGAGATTACTGTGATCCTCCAGAGAATGAAAGAAAACTTATTTTATAAGAACTTGGGTATCATCCAAATAACTCTATGGTAAGAAACCCCCAACATTTAATATTTGTTTATTTGCTAAATAGAAAGGGATTATTATTTCTAGAAATATTATTTTTGTGGATCAGCTGTTCACAGAAAGAAGAGGACTAAGATACATAAAGTTTAGAGATGAAAAGAGAAAAGTGAGTCTTTGAAATATGTAAAAAACGAGAAGAGAGAAGTGTATGGATGAGGATGTAGGGAACTGTAGAAAAAGGTACATCTTAGATTTAGACCTTATGAAAGAGAAATAGAAAATAAATAGTTGAAAAAAAAATGAAAATAAGAAAGCTACTCCTCAAATTTATTTGGAAAATGCAAGTTCAAATGTCCTGGTAAAGTGTGGGGGCTCTCATTTGGCTGGAAATACTTTACTATACTTTGAATTATTGAGAGAACAGTTGCAGAATAGAATCTCAACAAATAAGATGTAAACCACTTAGAAGATAACAAGCTGGTGAGTATTATCTGACATGAAGTAGTATATGGCATTTCAACAACTGATGCTCAACAATGGAAATTTCTTTCTGCAAAAAGGTAAGAGACTGTAGACAAAGCATGTATTGCACAAATTCAGACTTTCGAGAAAATGGTCAGTTTTATAGAAGGGTTAAAGGATCATAATGAATGTAATGAATTATACAGTTGCAAAACACAGAGGCAACTCTGCAAGGCAGATGTGGTAATCTTCCTCTCCTACACTCCCATAATATTGCCGAGCAATATTGTATCCAGTTTTTCTCACTGTGCTTTGAGAGAGGTATGGTTCTATTTGGCTTAGACCAAAGTAGGAAAACAAAAATAGTCTAAACCCCAAATCCTGTTAAGAAGCACTGAGCATCTTAGGTCAAAAAAGGGAATCCCTAGGGGAAGGAATGAACAGGGAGAAGAGGGAATAAGTCTTTAGGTACCTAAGGATACATGAAGATACATAAAGGGTTGCCGCAAACAGAAGAGAACTTGTCAATTTTCTATGACCATAATGCCACAAGAATAGCAAAATTCTGGAACACAGTGGTGGGAAGGTTGCTGTGCCTTCACTAAGGGATGCAGCCAGGGCAAGGCAGACAAAACTTTGTAAGGAATATCATAGATCTTGCAGATCCTGCTTTTGAGCTGGATGTGGACCTTTCAAGATCATCAAAGCTGTATTACAGCAATCCTATGATTTAGCCTGCTAAATTTTACTTGTTAACTCTATCTATTCTATAATATACTTTCTGGGGTAAGGTATGTGTATGCTTTGAGGAGGGTACATGGAAGGAGGGTGTTATTTATAGAAAGTGAGGATGATAGGATGGACCTTTCACAGTATGACAAAAATCACCAGCTGTAGGAGAAGCTGCATGTGTTTCATGCACATTTAAGGCTATGGTCTCACCACAGTGTTTTGGAAGGTGTTTGAACTGTGTTAAATGAAAGAATAAAAGGAAAATTACCAAAATCAGTATGTTAGCAAATGCAGTATGCATCCAGAAAGAGAGCAGTTGTATCTTGCTATCTGGCAGTGTCTTCTGAATCTGAGTGTATTGCTCTATTTGCCTCAGATATCTGGTAAGCAAGCAGGTTACAATAAGCAGGAGGCAATATGAATGAGTTGTATAAATGACTTAAGAAATTTTCTATTTTTTTGTTTTATCTAGTTATTTTCACTATCTTGAGTTTAACTCTACTCAATCCATCATAAAAATTTTGTAAGTGTCCTTTCTTTTTATCAGGAGTTAATAACTTCCTTCCATGTATAAACTATTCTCATAAATATGTACGCTGTCTTCTTAGCACCCTAATTTAGTTGAATATGACATTAGAAATCTGTTGGCATTGTTAATGACTCATTTTCTTTTAAGAAAGGAGATGTTTGAAGTTGACTTAAATATAATGATGTCAACATTAAATGCAGCAGTGAGCATAATATTTTGGAGTGTCCTAAAGAGGCTCCTGCTGCAATACTAATCACTTCCCCCCACAACCCTTTAGCTTGTTCAAAAATACTTTTCATTTCCTTCTTTCCTTCCCTCCTTCTTTCCAGTATATTGGGTTGCAACATGATTTCTTGAAAATGCTTGTATGCTTCTCTTTGGTAGAAAATAGTATTTTACCGTAACTTTTACGTGATGAAAATGTGTTACATTATCATCAGTAAGTGCCAAATATATATTTACATATATTATAATATATGCAGACTGTTTTCTTCCTTTTTCTCTAACCATTTGCTCGCTATTCTTTGCACTTAAGGTTTACACCTGCATCATCTTTTCTTGGTATCTGAAGAGAATCATCCAAAGAAAAGAATCTCTGTTGCTCTAATAAAATCTCTTAAAACACAGCCCATGCACGCTAGCAGGAAAACCGTCGAGTCTTGAATTGCGCTCTGTACTTCCACATAAACTAATTTAGAGGTAAACAGTAGGTTTGATAGATCCTGCAGTAATATTTTTTCACAGGCTTTCATAGATGTAATGAGCATGTTAAGACTGTTTTTTTGAGACCTCAGTTGACATGATCTTTTATGGCAAATAGGACTAAGTTGTTTACTATCTATCTTTAAAACAATTGTGCTTTGTTTTTCAGTGTCAGTATACTAGCTCCTAAGTATTGGTAATAAATTCCCACAAGAATTTTAAAGAAAATAAATAACAGACATAACATAATGACACATTGCTGTGGTCAGGCTTAAAGAGAAAGGAAGATATATACCAGCTAAGAAACAGGACTTGTAGATGATCTGTGTTTTACTGACAACTGGACTGATTTCTTTGAAAAGAGATGCCTGACTTCTGGCTTAACTTACAGTTATTTATACAGGCACAGTGTCAACTTCCTAGATCCAGAATGGCAATGTTTTCTACAAGGTTTACAATGCAGTGAGTTTTATTTTACTTACATGTTACAGAAAATGAGCAATTGCTCTAGTTTGTGCCTCAAGATTTCTAAGGTAGAAAAGAATAGCAATCATAGAACACCTTCAGAAATTCAAATGAGGTCAGATTATTGCGGAAAAAGATTTTTAAGTATGTGCTGGTAACAGCCATCCAAAATCATCATAGTCTTATGGTGAACCAGATAGCTTCCCTAATTCTGTATATGGTGAATTGGTAGTCAAAGAAAGCAAAAATCTCATCTAAAGGCAAAACTGAACTATTAATTAGAAGAAATAGGGTTCAATGAGGAAGAAACATTTGCTGTGTATCTCTTTGTACTCAATGATAGGTGATAACCCCAGCTCATGTGGCCTCATTATGTCTTGTAGGTACAGTGTTCAAAATTAATGCAATAAATTGACATATCCTGCTTGAGAGGGGTGTCCAGCTGTATGCCCTTTCCTGTAGGAAGTGGCAGCTCTTCTGCTGATATCTTCTTTTCCTGACTAAGGGTTGCTTCACAGGCATACTCTTGACCCATTTTCATATGTAAGCCTAGTAAGTCAGGAGGTAACGCACCTTGTTTTTTGTAAGAAAACATTTTTTAAATGTTTGAGAAACTGAGACCTGGAATAGACATTCATTATCATAGATAATGCCTTTTATGAGTGCTTTAAGGATCAATGCAAACACTGTAATTAATGAACCAGAACACAGTTAAAATCATTGTGGTGAAATTTGTCTTGCTATCCCCAGTGGAGAAATGCGGTGATCACCAGTTATGATATTGGCAGAAAATAGAAAAAGAAGATTAATCTTAAATAAATGTGGGCAAATGTATATGGGGACTTATAATAAAAAAACTTCAGGTACTCAGTGGAAGTAAAACAAAGTCAATATAACTCAAAGAAACATAGTGGTAAACTGAGCAGGAAATGAAATGTTTGCATTCATCTTCACTTCCAGACATGCTATGGTTTAGATTTTGCATTCATCAGAACAAAAACTGGAAAGGTATATCCTTCTCCTCAGCTGAAAAGGCTGGAAAAGAGTACTGCGTTGAATTCTGGATGTTAAATATCCCAATTTATGACCCAATTACTACCCCTATTTGTTAAACCCCTATGCACTACCAAAGTAAAATTAGGGGAATATTCCAGCTAACAGAAATGAGTGTATGTCTTCCTTTTTTAGTACTAAACTAAACTAAAATTTTTAGGACACAAGCAGAGGATATTCTGAACTAAGATATACATTATATTATAGCAATGGTTTCTTCTGACAGGTTGCTGATCTAGAGAGAACTGTAGAGTACAAACCCTTCAAAACATTGGCAAGGGTGACATGATTAAGTTTTAACAATAGAACCTGAACTCCAGTTATATTAATGAACTATTACATTAGGGAAGTAAAAATGTTGAAGTAAACTCTCCCACACTATTTTCTAGTTATAATCCTCCTGATTCATTCTACAGATTGAATAATGCAGTATGAAATGTACTGATTAATGGAGATTATGTAATAATAAAAGAGGCATTTATAAATTATTATCCTAAATAGTGTGGTTGCTGCCTTAATCTATGCATAGTTATAGTTAGAACAGAAAGGCAATTGTGATTTTAAAATAATACATGGGAAAAGTAGAAAGTTTGTTGTTTGTTTTTTTTTAACTGAATTTATAGGCTTTACAATGTAGAATGTCTAGCTACTCCTGATTGTGCATGTATATTTTCAATGTTTTATCAAGAAGCAATTTAAAATTATAAGTGTGCTATGTCTTTCATTAAAAATATTTCATTAATATGCTAACTATTCTATGCAAAATGTGTATTTCTATATAGAGAGATGCATTTCTTTCTATTTTTAAGCAAGCCTGTGGAAAGAACTACAGTATTTTAAACCATTTGGATCCCTAATTGCTGATATATAATGGCACTTAGTGCATGATTTAGCAAAAACATGGTGTTGATTAAAAGCATTTCCCTACAGCAAGAAAACCAGAATATTTTGGAAAAAGCAATTCTTAGAAAATTACAGCTGGCAAATTATGAGCCCATTCTAACTCTCATTAAACTAAATGGCCATGGATTGGGCCTAGAATGAAGCTAATCAAAATGAAAGCAAAGTTAATTACAAAGGACTATAATGATATTATGGTATTAATTTAGGTGGACGTCGTAAGCAGTTAGACAGTAACACTCTGGGCAAAATTAAAAATGTTGCAGATTTTGAACATGTGATTTTGAGACTCAAAGCTATAGAAACCTAATTTATATTCCTTGCAGACTAGACTACACTGAAATATATTCTCTTTCATTGTACAACCCCTTGAATATTTGTTGCAGCAGAAAATGTCTTTCTCATAAAAATCAAATACAAGCACTTTCTGTTATATTGTGACTATTTGTTTTCTTTTGGCTAAACCACCTAAGAGGTTCAAGTTATCAACGCTTAACATTTACAACCAAGATTTAATTACATTTAATACAGCAGTTCTTTCTCTTGATCAAATCCTGATCCTGTATTGGAAGGGGATGACCTAGCCTGAAGCAGATGTATTCATTTCTCTTTCCTGTGGTTCGTCTGCACAGTCACGACATTCTCTTAAGGCAACTGGAGTCTCTCATATGGCTGACACTCTACTTGGTGTCCAGAAACATACTTGAAGGTCAGCCTTCCAGCCAAGTTGTTTGGTTAGGCCTCTTTCTGATGGTTCTTTTTACAGCAGCAAATAGAAGTGCTTTGAGAGACTTTAAAGTCAGTTACATTCTCTGTGCTACTTCTTCCACTGGTTTCACTGGTGAACTAATAGCTGCACTTATTTGCACTCCAGTGCTACATGGCAAACATATCTCATTGCCTGCAGGTATATTAAACAGAGGATTAAGTGTATAGCCAATACGTGACTGATGCACAGAATAGTGAAGGAATTTGAAAGAATGTGAATTGTGTGTGATAAGGCAATTGAAACAAGGTTCAGGATATGTTTCCACTTCTTCATGTAAAACACCCCAGTCTCCTTTACCTCTTTTATTTTGCCTATTCAGGCAAGAATGAAGTTTGTCCTTGCTCCAGCATAACAATAGAAGTCAGCTGATAAAATTTAATTGAAACTTCATAAGATAAAATATAAATCTGAAGTGGTTTATTCCCTCATGAAAGCAAGAAATAACAATCTGACCTTACACCTGAGTAGAAGTTCCACCTCTTCAAACATATCTGCATCGTACAGGTTGTTCATTTTAGTCCTTTATTTTTCTTATATGTCAGAAGAGAATGATTTTGGGAGGCGTTAGGAAAGGCTATGGCATAAACAATCAGTTTACTGGACAAGATGCATGAAACCTGAAGTTCAAGCTTCATGATGTAAAGAGGTTGAAACTATGGTTATTTCTATCAGTCACAGATGGTTTGGAGTATGGCTAAAAGGGAATAATTTGAAACTTTGACTGTATGGGAATACGCTTTGCCACTAACAGCTAAACAGGAAATAGAAGGGAGATCAGGTAAATATTTTCTCAGAATACCCTGAGGTTTTGACAGTTGCTACTAAACTAATTGGCAGCAGATAGGACACTTTCCAAAGATAATTGTATCCAGTTTGATTTAGAAAAACAAGCATATATTTAAGGGCAAGCAGACATCTAATTCCAACCCCATTCAACAAAAAAGGCAAACTCTCACTCCTTTATGTTTTTTCTCCTTGCTGAGTTTACATCTTAAATCATAGCTGATCACTAATCCATGGAAGCAACTTTTAACGAACAGAGAAAACCTCATTAAACTAGGAAGGTTTTTTTCTTGTTTGGTTGGGATTTTTTGTGTTCTTAGTTTTGTTTTAAAAAAAAACAAACAAACAAACAAAAACAAAAAAAAAGCACCAAAAAACCTGTGATATTTTTTTCTGGATACATCTAACAGGCACAGTATAGGATAGCTGTACTCATACAGGATTTTAAGCAAGGACTTTTTTTTGTTTTGTTCTGAAACACTGTAGGTTTCAACTTAAGCAAATGTAAATCCCATTTAAAAGAACCAAATAGAGTCTGCGGAAGAACTGGGGCTCAGTGAGTTTCCAGTAGTTCACCGAGTTCTGTAAGAAAATTGAAATTATTTTCATGACTCTTTCAAAAAGGAATTTCTTTAATTTTGATGAGAGTATTTTTTGATGAGAGTATTTGATCCTATAAAGCTTTTCTTAATTAGTCCAATAAAACATATAACCTACTTTTTTCATTATTTACTGAACCAACATGCTTATTACCATTTTTATTACAAGTGTTTACTGATTTTTTTCATAAATGCAGCTTACTGCATATTCTTTGCATGTTAATTTATTTCATCAAATTCACCTAGAAATTACAGTCGTCCATATTACACTTCCAATCACATGTAGCCACTTGTGCTTCTGATATTAATGAACATTTGAGCATAAGCAGTCATGAAATCCATCTGCGGGTCCTGAAGGCACTGGCAAATGAAGTTGCTAAGCCACTGTCCATCATATTTGAAAAACCATGGCAGTTAGGTGAAGTTCCCAATGACTGGAAAAAGGGAAATATAACCCCCATTTTCAAGAAGAGGAAAATGGATGAGCCAGGGGACTGCAGACCAGTCAGCCTCACCTCTGTGCCTGGCAAAATCTTGGAGCAGATTCTCCTGGAAGGCATGCTGAGGCACATGAAAAACAACAAGGTGCTTGGTGACAGCCAGCATGGCTTCACTAACGGGAAATCCTGCCTGACCAATCTGGTGGCCTTCTATGATGGGCTACGGAACTGATGGACGGGGTAGAGCAGTTGATGTCATCTACCTGGACTTCTGCAAAGCGTTTGACACTGTCTCACATGACATCCTTGTCTCTAAGTTGGAGAGACATCAATTTGATAGGTGGACCACTCAGTGGATAAAGAACTGGCTGGATGGCTGCATGCAAAGAGTTGTGGTCAATGGCTCAATGTCTAGCTGGAGACCAGTAACGAGTGGTATCCCTCAGGGATGGGTGTTGGACCGGTCTTGTTCAACAACTTTGTCAGTGACATGGACAGTGGCATTGAGTGTGCCCTCATCAAATTTGCTGATGACACCAAGCTGTATGGTTCGACTGATATCTTGGAGGGAAGGAATGTCATCCAGAGGGACCTTGACATGCTTGTGAGGTGGGAACATGCGAACCTGATGAAGTTTAACCATGCCAAGTGCAAGGTCCTACAGCTGGGTCAGAGCAATCCCAGGCACAGCTACAGGTTGGGCAGAGAAGAGATTCAGAGTAGCCCTGTGGAGAAGGACTTGGGGGTGTTGGTCGATGAAAAATGAACATGAGCCCGCAGTGTGCGCTCGCAGGCCAGAAAGCCAACCGCATCCTGGGCTGCATCAAAAGGAGCATGACCAGCAGGTCGAGGGAGGTGATCCTGCCCCTCTACTCTGCTTTTGAGAGACCTCACTTGGAGTATTCTGTGCAGTTCTGGTGTCCTCAACATAAAAAGGACATGGAACTGTTGGAACAAGTTCAGAGGAGGGCCGCGAGGGTGATCAGGGAACTGCAGCACCTCCCGTAGGAAGATAGGCTGAGAAAGTTGGGTCTGTTCAGCCTGGAGAAGAGAAGGCTGCGTGGAGACCTCATAACAGCCTTCCAGTATGTGAAGGGGGCCTATAGGGGTGCTGAGGAGAGACTCTTCATTAGGGACTGTAGTGAGAGGACAAGGGGTAACGGGGTCAATCTTAAACAGGGGAAGTTTAGATTGGATATGAGGAGGAAATTCTTTACTGTGCGTGTGGTGAGGCGCTAGAATGGTTTGCCCAGGGAAGTTGTGAATGCTCCATTGCTGGCGGTGTTCAAGGCCGGGTGGGACAGAGACTTGGGTGGCATGATTTAGTGTGAGGTGTCCCTGCCCATGGCAGCAGGGTTGGAACTTGATGATCTTAAGGTCCTTTCCAACGCTAACTATTCTATGCTTCTATGATTCTATAATTTCACTGTTGTCCAGATCTTTTAGCCTGAAGGAACTGGAATAATCTTCTTACCTTTTCCATTTTCTGTGTTCTGGTGGTTCAGCACTGATGCAGAGGGGTTGTTTTTTCATCTTCTTGAGAAGTAAATATAGTGTATATTCGTGATTTCAGTTTGTATATTTGTAATATGCTCTATATTTCCTTTTCACCTAACTGTTGTTACTACACAAATATTTCAAATATTTGGTTTCACTACAGAAATAATTTCTTCAGACTTGACTGCTTCTGCCATTGGCCTATGCAAAGTAAATTGTATTTAAATTCTGGCCAATTTTTGTTAAGTTTATTTAAGGTGTCCGATGTGTAATGCCCATAGACACACTTGTGCTGGGCTAGTTTGGATTTAGACCAAAGATCTTCCATTTCTAAAGCTTTCCTACACTGTGACCTTCAGTAAGACAGATAATTTGTTTTCTGAAAGTGCTGCCCAGATGTAAACTTAGTCCTTTGGATCCACTGTTTGACATCTACCAAGGTTCTATCTGTATGAAAAATGTGGAAGATGATACCTTTCAAAGAAGTAATTTGAGGATTAAATGCTGCACATAAAATGCTTTGAAGATTAAGAATCATGCAAATACAAAATGTTATGTTATTTTGTAGCATTAATTTAAGCTGTATTTCTTTGCTTGTGTATATGCCATTTTCTACACTCACTGCAGGAAAATACACTTGCTGATATAAATGGAGACTTGAACTCCAGCTGTGTTGTTCCTGGATTTTAGCTGTTCAGAGAGAGTTTCTCTCCACAGTCATTCTCTGTGAGGCTGTGGCAGCAAGGTGAGGCACTGTAGAGCAAGCAGAATTTTAATGGTTATTCAGAATTAAAGCTTAGTAACATCAAGCAGGCAGGAGCTGCCAGGTCAGGCACATTTCTAAAACAGAACTTGGAAAAGATAAATTCAAAGCAGTGGAATTTAAGCATAGACGTATGTGCTGCAATTTGGAAATAGCTCAGGAACTGCTATACAGCCCAGGAACTAAGATGTCCAATTAACTACTGCTGCAAATATGATCCAGTATTCAGTGTAACCACTCAAAGCACTCTGAAGTATCTAGGTCTTTGTACTTTGCTTTGTAAAGATGCTTTCACAAAAACCTTGATTTTTTTTTCCTGGTTCAATGTATAGGCATATTTATCTGAAAGCGTGATTAGCCTTCAGGTTCATTAGCAGTTTGTGACCTTTATGTCCATGGCAGAAATGTGTCATATATTAACACTGCACTCTATTAAAAGTATGTATGGTTTGCTGTCCGGCATTCATTCTTTGTGCTTTTGTAACCTCCTGCTTGAGCTATTTGTTATTTTCAGGAACTTTTATTTATCATATTTATTTGTAATTTATTGGGAACTATCTCATAGTCCTTACATAGAGCAACCCTAAAGATACACTTAATATTTTCAAGGATTTCAGGAAACTGTAGGGTAGAACATGCTAGAGAATAGCCTTGCAAAAGGAGAGAAGAATCAAAGATATAATTCTTCAGGGTTTATACGGTAAAAGTTGCTACAATCACAAAGGCACTGAAAAATACCACGGAGCAGTGCTGCCCTCTGGTATGCGGTTTGTTCACAGTTATCTAGGGCAGTGTTTCTGGCTATTTTGTTCTCTCTTTAGTGGCAGCCCCTCTAGTCATCTCTTTCTAATGAAAGTCTAATTGAAATTTAATTCATCCAGGTAGGTGTCATTAAAATATATTAGATTAATCTCTTTGAACGCCAGGAAATGAAAATAAATTATGATACTGTTCTTTTTTAATAATAAAACCGATTTGAACCCAGAGTAAGTTTGTGTGATGCAACTGCCTATATGTATGTGCATGTATACATATATAGACACACAATATATGTACTCATATAAATGCACATACATGCACACACTCAGAACTGGAATCAGTAAAGAACAAATTTTCCTGCAAATGGAAGCATCTGTCTAATGTATGGGTAGGTAAAGGCAACAACTGCGAAGCATTTGTCTGCTTCGTTCTATAAATTTTTTTTTGAAGTTACATCCACTGATTAATAATGTAGGAATACTGGATAATGGAAAAGGTCCATTCAGCTCAGTATCCCAGCATCTGACATTAACAGAAAACAGATTCTTGGGAATGAGCTTACACTGGAGGAGTCATCTTATCATAGTTTCTCCAAGTCTCTCCTACCAATAATTTCTGACTCAAGGTCTTCCTAGGCTGGAATTTGCTTAGTTGATGTTCATAGAAATGCTGTTTTAGGTATTTGATTGTCCTTGTCTGCCTTCTCTGAACTTTTTCTACTTTTGTGATGCTTTCTAAAATATTATTTCCTGTCAGTGTTCCTTTGAGCTCTTTGTGTTAGTTAAATGAATTAACAGAATTGTGAGTTTTAATGTTATTCAAACATTTTTGAAAACTGATTAGAATGACTCTCTACCAATGCAATAGATGGTTCTGACTGCAATTATAAAATAAAAGTAGAGCTGTTCCAGTCCTTGACACTCCTTATGCAGTGTCAGCTTCAGCAGGGTTTTGCTACACCCTGCCATAAGTTACAGCAGTTCTTGTATAGCCAAAGCCAGAGCCAAAGCTGCACAGTTTCAAAACAAGAAGCCTAGTACTATTTATAAAGAAATGAGGTAGACTTATGGATTTGATGCCTTTTCATACTATGTTGCTATTATGTGAAAATGTATTATTAATACAGCAACAGATTTTATACATAAGTTTATTTTTCCATTTCTTTGTTCTGCAACTGTTGGATTCTATTTTTTTTTTTCTAATCTCCTCTGTGGCCAGGTCATATTTGATTAAGTTCTGCATTTGTTTTTCTGCATTCCTATTTTTCCGCATTCCTGTTTTTCCATAACTTTAATATTTTAAAACAGTACTTGGAAAGATGTGGGGAATTACATTGGTAAACAAGTTTATTATTTTCTATACCTCCATACCTATCATTAAAAACAACCAAAACCCTCATGCAAAAATTTGTGATCATCTTAATTTTAAGTAAATTTTTTAAAATTAAGAGCAAATGAGAAAAATCTCTAATAAAGCTCTAATATCAGGGAAAGCTTATAGAGGAAATCACAGCAAGATAATACTCTCAGTAATATACACATGTATCCAACATGATAGACACAAGCATCAACTGTTAAAGCTAGAACAATTCAGTTTCGTAGTGTTTCAAGAACCAAGGAGAAAGTGATTAATATTACAGCTTTTCCTACTACATTATCACATTTTTTTTGCTGTAGGTAAAATATGATGTTACGGCTATCAGCAATTTCTGATTATTTTATACTGAAAACTGTCATAAGACTGGTAAGGGTGAAATATCTGTATTGCAATAGCATCCTTTGCAAATATTTTTGCTAGATGCAAAATTAGCCAAAAGCTAGAAAGTTCTGCTCTGAATTTCTATAGAAATGGATATATTTGCTAAATTTAAGAAAGGAAATCCTACTCTACTGAAGTCAATCCAAATGAACTTTATTGGTGCTGACAGGGTTAACATATTTTGAGATACTTTAATTCTGCATAATTTAGATTTTTGTAAAGTGTAGATAATTATAAACGCTGTAAAGTTTAGAAAGATTGCATTAGCAGATTTTGCAGTAGGAAAAGGTTTGGGGTTTTTCAGCATGATCAGATAAAATTGCCCTTAAAAAAAATAGAATAATATTGAAACCACTGAATTATTAGGAGGAATATAAGAACATGAAAAAGGTCAAATTAAACAAGTTTTTCAAGGTCAGCATTTAGGATATCATGGGTGTTTCCTCAGAGCTCATATTAAACCCCTGACCTGGAATGTTTTTTGATAGGAATTGTGTTAGACAAGTCATCTCTCTTCTATTTGTAATTAGGTTAAAGTGATTGGAAGAACTTAGTTTAGGTTTTAGATGAAATGGATAAGATCTTAAATGTTTCCTAATGGACACTATCTGACTATATGCTGTAGGTCAATCACATACCAGTGAATGAGGGGAATAAGCACGCATTTTTAAGGATCTATACTGCTTTCAAATTTTTTATATGAAAATGCACTTTATTTATATCCATGTATGCTCATATTAAATAGGCAATATTTTAATTTAGTCCAAATTACACTGCATTTTCCTCAAATTACACTGTGGGTTTTGACAGAGGCATGAACAAATTATTTTTCTGTACTACTTTCTTTTGGCAACAAGCTGGCTTGTTTGATTTGCTATTTAAAACCCTTCATCTTCATGTGCAGTACAGTTTCTGGACCTCATTCTCCAATGTCTTTGCTCAGAAGTAAGTAAGTGCACAAAGGATTAAAAAAGAAGGCACCAGATGAATAATTAACATAGAGCACTAACTTTACGTGTGTACTTGTTTGTACTTACTGTATACTTGCCCATAATGCCAATGTGAGCAGTTAAACTAGGACATTTACTGAAGTTTCATCTTAGCCTTGGAAAAAAATGTGAACTACAAGCTTTCTATTTAAAATCTGATTTATGATATTCTCTGTCCTGAAGTGTTCTTTCTGCCTGTATGCAGCTGTACACTGTAATTTATCATACTGTTTTGGTCATGGTGCACAAATTATTTCCCTGCGTAGAAGAATACTTCCAACCTGTTCTCTTCAAGCCTATTGCATGTTTCCCAAATTCTTTAGCAGCATCTGGTTAGATATCCATTAAATCCAAGAAAGCCTGTTGCCACCTCTTTATTTTAGGGAGGGCATGGGGGATCAAGGTGGTACAGTCTTAATTACAAGTTTCTTTCACAAACCCAGTTCTGTTAACTTCTCACTTGTCCTTAAACTAAGTCAATCATCCACTGTAGCTCATCCGCATTAAAAACCAGGAGCAGTTCTTGCCTCAGGGGCCCTTATGGCCAGAGGCCCACATAGTATTTGCTACTGCTTCCTATTGTTGTTAAATAAGAAAACATATCACCAGTATCTGTAGTCATGTGGGTAGTTTAGAACACATTTCATTTCAGTTTGCAACTTCACCAGATGAAAATATCAGATAAATAAATAAAAAATTAAAATAATAATAAAAAAGGTTGATAAGAGGTAGAGGGCAGAGATTTTTTTTTGAGAAAAGGAGTACAAGCTGCTGTTGATAAAGGAAACTGCCTTTTCAAAAATAGCATTTTTGGGTTATTTTGGGTCTCATTTATCTCTTTCATCAAACATTTTCATTATATTAGACTGTGTTTGCATGCATGCCATGTATTGTGCATGAATGGCTGCTAGCACTCTCTTTTAGTACCTCCAGAATTGTTTACCTTATGTTCGTCTCCTTGTATTCTGACTGTTTTGGTTGTACTACACAATTTCTTAGGCAGGTTTGAAGTACCTTATCTGGATTGATTTAGAAGGATAAATTGCTATTTCCCAGGGATCTTCCTCTCACCCCAATCCAAAAGAACACAAACAATGTGATATTTACGTATTTGTTGTTGTCACTATGATGACGTGATGAGATTTCTCACTCGACACTGTAGGTCTTAAAGTGAGATTAAAAAAAATATCTCTGCCCCAGTTAACTTTACTGGTCTGTTTTTGGAAGTCATAAATCTGTGTCCATAATATCTAAAGTCTGCTTCAGTGCAAGACATTATTAGCTAAAAATTTTTGTCTTTTGAACATAGCTGGCTAAAAGTGTGGTAATTCCATTCAATCACCTTATAATTCTCTTGGCCAAAAAAATATTATTCCCTGCTATGTATTTTTTAGCATTTTTCAGACCATTTTTAAAGTTTTTAGGTGTCCTGTCCATAATGTTTATTTGAGTTTTGCTAAATAATAGAATTTATTTTACTTCTGGTACAATAATTTTCTATCATATTGCAACAACAGAATGTAGGGTGAAGATACTGGACTGATGAGTTTTCTTCCACTGCTTTAGAAAACTGCTTTATAGCTGAACATGTTTCAAGGCTAAGAAATGACATGTTGTTTTGTAGTCCTTCTTTTATTGCATTTATGCCCCTTGTATAATTTTAAATATTTTTTCCTGCTGCTTTATACTCATACTTTTCCAGGACTTCCGCCATTGACATATTAGCCAGGATATATATAAAATTTATGTCTTTCCGTGGTTCCTTCATCAAAGGTCAGATTGTTCAGGCTCTTAGTTTGTTTTTTTCTTTTCTGAATTCTCCACATCTTGTGAACTCTGAGATGCCCAGATCTAAGTATTATGGGGCTAAGGCACAACTCTGCCTTTTAAGCAAGTCTTAATACATGTCTGATCTATGATGGATGCACCTCTGTTTTCACCTAAAATCATATCAAAGTTATTATTTTTGTTTTCCTTCTTGCTGGTATAGTGTTTGAAATATCATAGCTGTTCACTATACCTCAAGACTTTTTCAGCACTGCTGTTTTTATATATTCCTGTGTATTCAAAACCATTTTTTTTTCCATACAGACACAACTTTGAACTTTTCCTGGTAGCCTCTTCCCTTTCTTCCTCCTTTTCTTCCCTCTTTTCTCCCCTTTTTCTTTACCCCATCTAGCCTTTCACTGCTGAATAACTCTCCAAGTGAGGAAAATCAACAGTTTTTCAGCACAGTAATAGTAGCCACAGTGGAATAGAGATGGGCTGCACTTTGTCTGTATTTGTATGCAATCTCCTAAGACAAAAATACCCACAAAAATACTGCATTAAGTTTTCCAGACCCTGACTTAGGAAATAAAACCCCCAAAGCCATAGGACTTGTTGACAGAGTTATATGCCTGTTGCTTCTCTGAGAGGCAAACTTGGGTAGTTCACCTGAGTTTATCATTGCATGAATATGAGCATGCAGCACCAGGAGCACAAGAGGCTCATGGTGCGGGGCTGGACTTCAAGAGAGTGTAGCCACTTGTACTTTGACCCTTGTCACCAGGAGAAGACCAGGAGAAGACCCTGGGATTGAGTTCAATAAGCACTCTTGGGCATCCTCGTAGAAGTGGATGTAATTTCCTTGTGTGCAAGCTCTGGTGGTAAGGGAGGAGGCAGGTAGGGGCTTCCTTCTTTCATCTCAAAGGCATTACAACATCTTTTTCTTTAATTTTGGGTGTTGATTTTCTGTTTCAGGAGCTGAATGCCAAAAAGCTACCCACTCTGGTGCCAATTTGTAGATTCATAAATCTGACCTTAAGTGTTGAAGTTAGTTGCTTTTAATTAGGCACTCATCTTTCAAAAACTTTACCTGTGTTGTTAAAAAACATCCTAGGGACTATCAGATTAAGTTTGACATGAGATCAGACTTACTGCTGCCTGTTGTTACGGCTTGCCGAATTCTTATTTGTCGTTTGTTGTTGTTTATGTTCATGCTCAATGAGGACACATCTGTTCTTGCCCCTGTGCTCTCTAGAAAAGTTTATGCCATTATGCCAAATACCTCTCTAGACACCTGCTACAGTGGTCTCCATCAAATTTCCTTTCATAGGTGTTTATGGATATGAATCCAAAATTATAATTTTTTAGTGGTTGTCTCCTTATTATTTACACGTTTCTTTCATCACTATATAGCTATAGCTTTTCCTAATTATTTTATTACGAGATGAAGCTTAAAATGTTCAGAATTCTCCTTTTCCTCTTTTATAACACGCTCCCACATACCCTCATGGGAGCAAGTTTCAGAAATGGCATCTAGATCTTTACAGGTTATTTCATATGTGCATATAAATGTGGGGTTTTTTATCTAGATGATTTATTTAAGTATGCCTAACAACTGTCAATATTGTGATTTAGCACCTGCATCAAAAAGCATCAAAAGTGACAATAACTTCATATGCATTTTGCTAGCACTATAAAATTTGGAACCCTCTTATTAGTCAAGTTTTACTTGATTGTCAAAAGCAATTGAAAATTATTAGGCAAAATGATTGACTAAGAGATTTAAGATTCTGTCTGTTTAGTAAGAAGTTCTGATATTAATTGCATATGCTCCCAAAAAGCCTTTCCAATTGCTTAAGTTTATAATACATAAATCATTTTGGTTACCTAATTTCTGCCTGATGCCTTTTTTTTTTTTTTTAGTTTTTTCACCTGCTCATAACTTTAATTGGCATTGACAATTTTGCCTAATTTCCTTTTCTATTCCTTATTTTCTACCCAGGTTTTATTTTGATTTAGATGTCTGAGCAACCCCTTTAGGAGTCACTGCAAGATCAAGTACAATAAGCAGATGGGCTGTGATATTTTCTGCTTTGAAAACTATGTTTGGTTTTGGATATGAAAAAAAAGAAAAAGTATAATACAGGTGCACTCCACACTCAACCTGTGCTCCTGTGACTCTGTAATTAATTTTTGCCTTGTATAAGGTCATAGACACAGGCTGGCAAATTATTAGGGAAAAGAACGGACAAATTCTTTTCTGGTTTTGAATTTATTCCTTTTTTTTTTTTTTCTTTTTCAGGGAATACTTCCAGCTGTCATGTCTGAACTCCTAACTCTCATGACAGGAAGTAAATCAGCATCCTGATGATGACAGGAAGATCATCAGTGTTCCCAAGTAGATATAGGGGCTTTTCAGCTTTCAAAAAAAAATCATTTACTAGTTCGTGATTTTAGAATCTGTCTCTGTTCATCTGCAAAAGGAATTGGTAAAAAAGAGCCGCAAGAAGGTTCAGAAGTCACCAGTGTACAAAGTACCACTGCTTAAACTCAGTCTAGATTATAATATGGAGGCAGCACACAGATAATTCCCTTTTTCTGTAGTTACATGCTCACCACATTCTGAAGAGGTTTGCCATCCCAATTATATAACCTTACAAAATTGATGGGATACAATGTCATATCAATGCTTCTTCATTCTTAGAGGTAATTCTAGCAAGCTATAATCAATCTTTTCTCACATGTTAAAATAAGCAGAACAGTGTGCACATCAGAATGTGGAGACTGACTCATCTTTGAACTGAACGTTGCAAAACATTGCAAAACATGTCTGCAAAAATACAAACATTACATATGAAATGAACAATGCCTCTAATTTATAATTACTTAGCAAAAACCAAGTAATGAAAATAATATGCTGATGGAAGTTCAATCCACAGAAATGAAAATTCTGCCTGGACTGAGAAAAAAATCCAAAGGTCACGATGAAAAAAAAAATTAGTTGGATGTATGGAAAAAAATATTCTAATGTCTTGTCAGTCACAACAGAAGTTTAGCCATGGTTGTGAGTCTGAAGTATCAGCAACTTGAAGAATCCAGAGTGCATTCCAAAGCAATCAGTCCTTACAATCAGTTACAGGCCAGCTTCATGACTGTTCCCAGGAAATTCCATTTTCATACATTTTCAGTAACCATATGGATATTTACAAGGTCTATAGCTTAGACCTCTTATTGAGCACAGTGTTTGAAGTTAGTGACTTCCAGTAGAGGAAAAGACCCCATCATTTTACTTCAGTTTTGCACAGATTCTTTTGGTTTTAGATAGTCTGAATAATGTTTTGTTTGTTTGTTTATGTTTTTGTATAGTTTCAGTTCATCATATATAATTTCTGAGACTCATATCTATTAACTAATGACTTTAAACCTTTCTGAAAATCTTACTTAATCTAGTTTTCCTAAGTGACCTTTTGAAATATATGCAAATACAAGCTGTAGAAACAGAGGCTGTGTGTATGTGAAGTAGTGGTACATAGAACTTAAGAAAAAGTATAGTTTTGGTCTGGTGTTTTTGACTTCTTTTCAAGTTCTGAAGGCATATTTTAGTCAGTCTTGCACGTGTGCTTAACATGCTTTCTGAATTATATAATAAACAAAGCGTTTTACTCACAGAACTCACTGTGAGTGAATTTTACTGTCTGTAAGATTCCTTCCTCCCTTCCATCTTCTGTAGCTCTTTGAGGTAGTGGCTAAGTATGCGGTATTTTGGGGTATTTTTTATCAGCATGGAACAAAGCAGAAATGGTTATTACAGGAGCTGAATACTGCAAAAGGGGTCAGTTCTCTACCTCGGCAGCCCTAGGAGGATCTTCTGTTGTATTTCTTGAGAGTACCCATCAGGCGCTTCATCTCTCTGCAGGATCTCATGTTCAGCAGTTGTTAGGACTGGCTACAGAGTAAGGCATTTCCAGCTGTGTTCTCTGCACTGTCCTATTATTTATACAGAAAATACTACTCTTTCCCAAAATGAAATAAATCTTACTTGGACATATTGGTATTTGCTCTTTATCATTCCAAGTAACTAGTTTACTGTATCATCAGAGCAAATTTTGGAATTAAGGTCCCAAATACAGGTATTATTCAAATGATAACACTTCAGTGTCCTTCAGCATTTGCTCCTGACTGTACCTGAAGTTACCTTAACCTGGATTTTAATTCCTTATTCTTCAGTTAACACCTTAATTTTAAAAATATGCACCAGACAGCTGGTCCCAAATAGCCAACTAGTCTCTGTTCTGTCAAAACAGGTATGCATTTTCAACATTCAGAGAATTATACCTGAGTAGGTACTATCCAGTTTATGACTGAAGTAGAAACTATAATACTACTTTGAAGTAACTTGTTGTGGACATTTACAAGTTGGGGAAATGGTGGCACAAGTATATCACACACCTCAAGAAAAAGACACAAAAATAGATGAACTCCACTTATAGCTCAGTAGAAACATATGCTAGTAAAAAGGTTGGAAAGTACAACTGTACTGTAGGTTAGCAATTTTCCAACTTATTTAGGAGGAAAGATGAGGGATCAAATATACCCACAATGTGCTTTTCGCATCTGCTCTTTTTGCTAACTTCTTCACCTTGTCATTGGCATAGGCTAAGCAAGTAAAAACAAGTGATGGCATCCCTTATGTAGGCACACTCATTGCCTCTTTTAAGGAGCAACTTTGTTCCAGTAACAGTCTCAGCACATCCCATAAAGTTTATATTCTAGATACCAGTTATTTTATCAGGCACATTTCTGAACACAGCAACAGGTAGTTAAAAATTCTGCATTACATTAAGGCAATTCTTTTGTTCAAGGGCTAGTGTTTTAGAGGGAAAGGCCAACAGTTCATCACATCTTATATGATTCTGTCATGCTTATCTAGGAAGGCCTCAGAAGTACAAGGCATTTGAGCATCTATTTGAATGACTGCTGCTGTGCATAGGTATTTGAATCAGTCAGAGGACCCAGCTCCAACAAATCTTTTCTCTGATCAGTTAAGCAGATGCTTAGTAAAAAGGCTACCTGAGAAAGTCAGGAGGGAAGAGAAGTCTTTACATCACACAACAATATACGTAAGTAAAGTGTGGATTTAGAATCATAGAATCATAGATAGATCATTTAGATCACCTGGGATAGACAGTTGAAAGATGACACATAATTGATACATTAATGGTAAGTACATATGAAGTGGTCATGGGCACACAGCAGTGCTGACACTTTCTTGGTCTGTAATCCCTTGTAAAAAACTTCTGTTAAGTCTGTGTTGAGAAAACAATGTAAGTCAGAACACCTTTGGGGTTTATTTACATGTTTGTTCATCTTCTCCAAAACAATGTTTATTTGCCTCAGACAGTGAGCAGACAGAAAGGTTGCAATGATTAATTTTTTCACCTCAGTCTTCCCTAAACCTTGTCTTTTCCTAGAACAGTATATTAAATTTAGCTCTTCTAAGCAAACTGAGTTTTGATCTGTAGGAGACAAAATGCTTTTCTTCAGTCTCTGTTACCAGATATATCTATACTCAATACTGCAAAGCAGAGTAGCAACACTACCTATAATTTCTGTATGGGTGGCTTTGATATTAGGGACAGTTTAGCTTGATTTGGGGTCAATTGCAGGTAGAAACAAGGTAAACAAACTCACACGCAGTTTTGTATCATTTGGTTTTGATTCTTCATAGTATCTGATACAGCTTTTAATGTGAGGCACAGGTATAGCAACTACCTGCCTGGGCATTCGGGCTTCTTTGCAACCCATGTCCCTTGCAGAAACTGGTCACCCTGCTGTGGTGGTCACATGTCAGGCAGTAGCTATTAACAGTCAGACCCTCCCTCAAATCCCATGTTTCCCTTCCTTTCTCCCTTCACTGCCAAAAATAACCATTCCTTTTGTGAACTTGGTGATTATTAAACAAGCAAATTCACTTTTCTTCCATGGGCACAGGATATTTTCCTAGATGGTATGCTATTGTTAATCACAATTTAATAGTGTTAGAGGTCTTTTTGATTTAACTTCAGAAAGTAAAAAAAAAAAATAATAAAAAATAGCCAGCAGGTAATACAAGCTTTAATTAAAAAACTAATATCAGTTACTCTCATTCTCCACATCAACAATATAATTTAAAAATATCATAAATTGCTATAGACCCTCTGAGCATAGCAAGTGATCATGCATGGTTCTCTCATTTATTTCCCTGATCAGGAGCTGGAGCCATATGGCAATAATTTATTATATTATTGTTATTGCTACCACTGTTATTATTTATTTAAGAGTCTTGAGGGGGGAAATACATTTTATTTTGAAATTATTAAAATTCACTATTATAATGAGACATGAAGAAATCAAGCTTGTGGTTTTTTTTTTTTCGTTTTTGTTTGTTGGTTTGTTGCTTTCCCCCCCCCCCCGTTACTATTCTTCAGGGCTAACAGTATAAATTATTTCTGGGAAAAAAAAAAAGTAACAGAGAAAGCAATAGCCTATAGGTGCCTGGGACCAAAATATCCTTATCTTTGATGATAAAGCTCCAGCCCTTGACTATAATCTAATATTAATATAGAGGAATGATATTGTCCAGAAAACCAAGACCATTTTCCCCATTTTCTTTTCTATAATTTATATGCACTTTCACACTTTCACTTTGAAACGAATTCTGGGGTTTTTTTTTTGAGAAGTCTCAACCTTATTTACAAGCCCAATACAGTCTTGAAGTCACAAAGGGTTTTTGTTTGGTTTGTTTTTCTTTTTGGTTGGTTGGTTGGTTTTTTTCTGGCCAATTCAGCACCAGCAAAACCGTACTTGACATTCCAGGCTACTATTGATGGAAGATTTTTTTCACCTGCTATTGATCTGAGAAGCCAATGGATATGGAAAAATATAAAAGTCCTTCGGGTTTTAAAAAAGCATCTTTCTTGGAAGATATATGCTGTCATTTTAGGTATGTATAGTTTTTCTTCCATTTTCACTTAATGCTATTGAGTTTGACTCAAGTTTTACTTTACTATCTGCTTTTTATCCAGGCATAACAAAGATAATTCTTAAATCACAAGAGGAACTGGCAGAAAAATTGTTAGCAACAGCTACCCTTGCTGAATTTTGATTGCAATCAAGCAGCGTCTAAAATTTAATGTCCTGTTGTTTCATTTTCTTCCTTTACTCTTTTACCTATAAACCCATTATTATAAGTAGCTGAGAAATATAGCCAAATTGTTGCCAATCTTCTGACTTGTGAGTGCCTTCCTCCTAGCACTAATATTTAGCCCTTACCTAGCAAGATTAGAAATTCATATCCTAACTGGACATGGTTGGGTACTTCTAACTTTAAAGCTCTAATTGGTAGGTTTTACTTCATTTTCTTTCCATGTTTTGCACTGCCTTACTCACAGAAGTTAAAAAAGATCTTTAACTTAAAAAAAGAAATAAAAGCGCACATTTGTGAAGCTTTTTATTAACAGTGCTTATGTGATATCCTTCCCATGTGGAGCTTTGAAAGTATATCCAATGAAGCTCGTCAATTTTTAAATATCCCCACTGTTGAATTTCATGTCCATTTACTGTAGAATAATGTTCTCTTCAACAGAGTTGAACAGAAGAGTGTTAATCTTTATTCATAAGGCAAATAAATTTGTTCAAAGTGCATATCTGCTAAAGGATGAAATGCCAATGTATGAGATGAATTGTGACTTTGTTTAGGTATCCAGTGACAGTTATTTACAAAAAGATGTACAAACTTTTTGTTGTTTTATCCATTCTTTTGGTCTTTGATGAAGTTAGTGATGTAGAAAGTGAAATACAAAACAAAAGAAACTCTACATGGGTGATTTTATAATAATGTAAGCCAATAAAAGAAATAAAGCAATAAAAATGTCCATTAAGCATTTTGGTATTTTCATTTAATTTCTACTTAGGCTATGTTTCAAAGCTCATGTTAATTCCTCTGCTCAATGTAGTGAATAAAATAAAGAATTTAGACTTGATATTAATTCTCCCAGAAGAGTGATTACTTCAATGCAATCACTTTTTATACCTTCAAATAGTTTTATTTTACTTGAAACTGGTTTTAGTATATGAATTTGTAGTTACATCTTTTGATGATTGTTCCATGGTCTTTGAGGAATACTGGACTCTTTATTTTTCTAGTTTTTTACAGTGGGGGTAACTGGCAAGGTAGATACACATGCGCTTAGCCTAAACACGAAGCAATAAAATACCCTGCAGTTGTCTTAATTGTTAGCTTCTTAAAAAATCCATGCACAACAGAGATTTCTAGTTTCTTGATGATCAACCCACTTTTCCCCCAAAGGGAGACAAACATACTTAGCACAGTCAAGGAACCCAAGATCTTGGTTATCGTATCAAGCATGACAGTTGTTCTATAAAAAACATGACTTGTTTTTTCTCAGCAACAATAATGCTTACATAGTGTAGAGCAGAACAAGCAAGTGTGTGATAGCTGTGTGCACCCTTTGTGTTTTGTTCTTAGTTTATGGCTAAAAAGAATGCAGAAGAAATGTGTATAAAAGTTGATACAAATAATTATAATTGGTATTATGATTCTAAGTAATATTTACTCCTGCAGCAATGAATCTCTGACTCCCTCTTATTACTCTAATCTATGTTTGAAAGCATCTCTTGTGATGCAGATTGAAAATTAATAACAGACTAAGGACATCATCAAACTTTTTGAAGAATAAAACCTTCATATTTCATTAACAGGGTTAAATTCAAAATGTGCTGCTTCTTTGTTTCAGTTAATAAGGACTAATGGTCTCTCTCAAAAATGAATGTGATCCATCAATGAGATTTTTAGAAATATTTTTTACAATTGTCCAGGATTGCAGAAACACTTGTCAGTCACAGGGTTTCCATGGCCCTTTTACCAGCTGCTACAGTAGTTTTTTGACTAAAAAAGGATACCTTTATCTGTACTTGATCATAGCCACTTTTTCTGCAAGACCACAGGTATTGTGAAGAAGACGATATGGGTAAGATCACCATAGAGAAAGAAAAGATAACTATTTATAACTCAGCCTTTAAGCTGAAACCAAGGAATACTAGAATTCTGTAGTCCTTCCTCACTCTGATACACACTTCCCATGTGTTGTTGAGAGTAACTGTCATAATGTCTCTGCACAAGAGGCCTAATTAAGTCTGTCATTCCTGAAGGTTTGAATGCTTGATTTTGCAACCTTAATGTTCTTTTAATGTCTTTTGTATGCAATACACATTTATACAGTTTCCATTTATTATTAAAAATTGATAAAGCACTAGGTTTTAATGACATGCATGCTTTACTATGCATCCTTAATGTTCTTGTTACAATATTTAAATGGGATTCTGAATTCAGTAGCGTCATTCTTTAATCACCTAATATAAACAAGGGTCCTTCCTTGTTTAATAAATTGTAAAAGTGAGCCATTACACTCTAAAATACCTCTGTCTGTAATAGCATTTTTTTGTCCTAGGTATCAGGAACCATAATACTGACTGAATACTCACTGTTAGATATCAATTGCAGGTTATTGGTTAGGCAAAGTTGCAACTGCCTAAGTCAAAGAAGTAGTCACATGTCTTGCTCTTCATTGCAGGAATAGATCTGTTACTGTGACAACACCTATGCACTGCCCTTGTGAAAGGAGATTTTAATTTTCCATGAATACAGTCCATAAGGTACAGATGGCACCAAATAAAACATAATGAATTAAAATAATGCCTTGATATTTCCAGGGTTAAAATATGGACAGACAAGCAACGAATAAGAATGAACACAACATAAGATTTTATGTGCTATTTGAGGAGTATAAAATCTCCAGAGGTGCTCTGTTGCACAGCCATATGTTGTTTTCGCACTTAAGGCTTGCGAAAGTTTAAAAGATTAATAAGATTACTAATATTAAAGTCTAAGCCCCAAGACTTCCACAGAGTCTTAAGAGAAAGAAATTACAGACAAATACGAGGAAAATATAAGCTAGAGGGAGAGGAGGGAAACAACAAGCTTTGTGCTAGCTTTGAAAAGAATTTCATTATTTGTCAATAGAATGGACTTTTATCTGCACTAGATTATTCGATTATTTATATGCTGAGATATGTCTTATTGAGACTTACTAAATAGTGAAATGAGTTAAAGAAAAGGAGCGGCCTTGGTATCTTTTTCTTTTCTGTAAAACTTAAAGCAGTTGGAGGCACCATGAAGAGTTTTGACAATATGCAAATAATTTTTAAGATGAAACAGTATCTCAGTTAAACAATCCTTGTCTTTGAGTCTTGCACCATAGATCTAGTCTGTACATAGCATTCCTGAGCTCTTGGTTTAGGAGCACATTTTAGAAAAATCTGCAAAATGCATACACTTTTACCCCTTAGAAAAAGTACTATAAAATATCCAAAGGCATAAAGAAACAAACATATCAACATAAATACTCCTACAATTATTAATTGCATTCTGTATTACAATGATCAGCTTTTCAAAACTTAATCATTGTGGAGATGCTAGAATTCCATTCCCAAAGAAACTGAGATGCCAGGCTGCTTTTACCTCTTTAAGACTTTTTTTTTGTTTTTTTTTTAGGGGAAGCATCTGGGTTTTTTGGGTCATTTCCCCACAGCAGCAAGTTGCCTCTGTGTCTGTCAGGTGGTAAATCTGCAGATAGGCTGGTTCGTCCTCTTTGGACATCACCTTAAGGGTAATAAACTGAATGTTCCCTTGTTTCATGACAGTCTGATCATTTTTCCCCACCCTACTTTTTTCATATAACTACTGAGAGAGATGGGGAGATTATTTTGTTTTAAAATCAGCCTTTGAAGGTGTTGTGTACTGAGATAACTATAGTATTATAGGTAAACAATGTTTTAGTAGCAAAATCTGGCAAGGCCCCAGTTCTGAAATCTGTTCTACATGGGCTGGCTACTGTGTTAACAAGGTGGACTTTCATAGTGCCCTCCTTTCACAAAGAGGAATTTGTTACTCCTGTAGAAGAAAATTACAAGACTGTAGCCCAAAACTGGGTTTTAAATGATAGCCAGGGCCTCCGCAATTAAGTGGGAAACACACCTCAGCAGCTGAAGTACCTTGCAAAAAATAAACTACCTGGAAGGTCAACCTCTTTACATAAACCTTTTCATCGCTATAAGTAGATATGTTTGTTAAAATAACATGTAGACTTATAACTTATGAAAGTTTGGGGTTATTTTATTAATACAGAAAAATTGATTCCTGTGGATTTCTGCATGTTCACTAGTTAAGCTTTACTGAGATAATAAGAAAGATCGTCAAGAACAAAGATTAAAAATTTCCTGTTTCAGTCACTTTTTTTTTATGAATATTTGTAGAATATATGAAATATATGCAATGAAATATATGCAATGCATGCAATATGTACAGTAAAAATATATTTCTTAGAAACAGATCAAGCATGAGTAGAGATGAAGAAAATGGATTGCTTATGTTGTGATATCTCATAAGAAAAGTAAGTTCGGGTAGTTTTAATTGACATCACATGAGTAACAGTCTTATTTTTTACTTTTACATGTACTGTACTTTGATTTTTGTAGGGATAAAAAGTGTGTATTTGTGCATGGGAGGTTTCATATAAATGTTTTCAATCAAATTGATATAGAGATTAGTTAGGTAATTACTCAGGATAAGAAAAAAATTTCTTGTTGCCACATAGTTTAGATTCCTGTGACTAAATTGAAGTACTCTGAAATAAATTGAATTATTTATATTATTATATTATTTATAGTATTGCATTATTATATTTTTAACATATAGTTATAATAATTATATTATTATTATATTATTTATATTATTATATTAATAGAACACTGTATCTGTAGAAAGACCTTGAAAAATGTCTTACTTTCTCCTGAAGCTAAAATATGTGTGCATTTCTCAACATATATACTATGATTTTTTGTATAAAACAATGGATTGCTCACAGAATAAAAATTATGTCTCTAGAGTAGATATTATTATGGCAAGAAAAACTATTAATCAGTGTTGAAAAGTGAGTAACACAGGCAGGTATCCATTTTTTTTTCCCAAAAAAAACCACAGGAATTAATATCAGAAATAATGCTAATCTCAGTTCCTACAAACGGCAACATCTTCAGGTTTTATAAAGCAAAATGAAGACTAAATTAATAAAATTATTTTTAAGGAGTATAAATTAATATGATTTATACAAAATAGAGTATTAAAAAAATTACAGAATGACTTCTCACTATTCTAGATTAGTGTTTTGTTAATAGGACTGGAATCCTGACAATTAAATACATATTTTTACTTAGTAATCTATGAAAGTTTTATTTTTTGTGGTAATCCTCGCTGAGTAAGTAGTTTAGAGTTAAAATATTACGAGCATAACACTGCTGATTGCATTTAGGACTGATGATACTAAATTCACAGAGACAAACTGTTGGCATGTTAAATGGTGGAGTTTTCATCCCTTGAGGAACCTGAGAACTTAGGAGAGAAACTTCATGAAGGTCAAAAAGAAGTGCAAAGTTTTGTACTTGTGGTGGAAGAAGAAGCCCTGTGCATCCATATAGGCTGGTGACCACCCTGCCGAAGAGGCCTGAGGGTAATGGTGGATGCCAATCTGTCCATCATTTGAGGTTTTCATGGTTTTCTACAAGTCAAAACCATGACTGACTTACTCTGTCATTGGTGATACTGGTTTGATATAGAGCTTGCATTAAATGACCTGCAGAGTTCCCTTCAAAAAACTACTGTAATCTTCTGATTATTCAGCTTTCAGGAGGCAGAAGAAAGGAGGTGGAAGTAATCTGACTTGATATTCTTGATAGTGGAAGACAGGTGTGGAGTTTATCATTTATCCTGAATGCAACAGCCAGTTTGAAAGGCGGTTAAGAGTGCAATATTAGGAAACCTGGACAATTTCTATTGGTTATTTTGAATTTGTTCATAACATAAAACTATGAAGTTGCTTTAATTTAACACGGTATCAATATATTCTTAAAAGAACATAGGATCTATGATACTGTTGAGCAGATGCAAGTTAATAAAATACTTCGATAAATCCCTTTTTAGACTACTGTATTCTGTGGACTTTGCATTGTGGCAGTTTATTAGCTTGACATAAAAATCTTAAAAGTAAAAATTTCCCAACTTTTATACAAAAAGGCTTGTATGCTACAGCAATTTGTCAGTTAAGAGCTTTCATAGCACCTGTAAATTATGCAACAAGAAGAAGAACTAAATGCTGTTCAGCAGCCTACGAAGTCAAATATGTTGCTGCAGACCAAAACACTGGAAAAACTGTACAGGGAATTGTACTTTAGGTTATATTAGTTTAGTCTGGTGTATTAAAGTCGAATTCATATAATCATTCAGTTTGAAAAAGTTATTTAAGATCTAGTCCAACTGCTAACCTAACACTGCCAAGTCCACCACTAAACCATGTTCCTAAGAACCACATATACATATCTTGAAAACCACTAGGGATGGTGACAACCACTTCCCTAGGAAGACTGTTCCAATGTTTGATAACTGTTTCAGTGGATAGATTTTTCCTAACATCAAATCTAAACCTCCCCAGCCGCAACTTAAAATCATAGAATCATAGAATAGTTAGGGTTGGAAAGGACCTTAAGATCTTCTTGTTCCAACCCCCCTGACATGGGCAGGGACACCTCACACTAAACCATGCTACCCAAGGCTCTGTCCAATCCAGCCTTGAACACTGCCAGCGATGGAGCATTCACAACTTCCCTGGGAAACCCATTCCAGTGCCTCACCACCCTTGCAGTAAAGAGTTTCTTCCTCATATCCAGTCTAAACTTCCCCTGTTTAAGTTTGAACCCGTTACCCCTTGTCCTATCACTACAGTCCCTCATGAAGAGTCCCTCCCCAGCACCCCTATAGCCCTCCTTCAGATATTGGAAGGCTGCTATGAGGTCTCCACACAGCCTTCTCCAGGCTCAACAGCCCCAACTTTCTCATCCTATCTTCATATGGGAGGTGCTCCAGTCCCCTCATCATCCTCGTGGCCCTCCTCTGGACTTATTCCAACAGTTCCATGTCCTTTTTATGTTGAGGACATCAGAACTGCACACAATACTCCAAGTGGGGTCTCGCAAGAGCAGAGTAGAGGGGTAAGTTCACCTCCCTCGACCTGCTGGTCACGCTCCTTTTGATGCAGCCCAGGATACAGTTGGCTTTCTGGGCTGCAAGCGTACACTGTGGGCTCATGTTCATTTTCTCATCGATCAACACCCCCAAGTCCTTGTCCACTGAGCTGCTCTGAATCTCTTCTCGGCCCAACCTGTAGCTGTGCCTGGGATGGCTCCAACTCAGCTGTAGGACCTTGCACTTGGTATGGTTAAACTTCATCAGGTTGCATTAAAGCATGTCAAGGTCCCTCTGGATGGCATCCCTTCCTTCCAGCATATCAACTGATTCACGCAGTTTGGTGTCATCGGCAAAATCCCTGAGGGCACACTCAATCCCACTGTCCATGTCACCCACAAAGATGTTGAACAAGATCGGTCCCAACACCGATCCCTGAGGGACACCACTCGTTACTGGTCTCCAGCTGGACATTGACCCATTGACCAAAACACTTTGCATGCAGCCATCCAGCCAGTTCTTTATCCACTGAATGGTCCACCTATCAAATTGATGTGTCTATAACTCAGAGACATAGACGTTGTGTGGACAGTGTCAAACGCTTTGCACAGGTCCAGGTAGATGACATCAACTGCTCTACCCCTGTCCATCAGTTCCGTAGCCCCATCGTAGAAGGCCACCAAATTAGCCAGGCAGGATTTCCCCTGAGTGAAGCCATGCTGGCTGTCAACAACCACCTTGTTCTTTTTCATGTGCCTCAGCATGTCTTCCAGGAGAATCTGCTCCAAGATTTTGCCAGGCACAGAGGTGAGGCTGACTGGTCTGTAGTTCCCCAGCTCATCCATTGTCCCCTTCTTGAAAATGGGGCTTATATTTCCCTTTTTCCAGTCGTTGGGAACTTCACCTGACTGCCATGATTTTTCAAATATGATGGACAGTGGCTTAGCAACTTCATTTGCCAGCTCCTTCAGGACCCACAGATGGATTTCATCAGGTCCCATGGACTTGTATACGTTCAGTTTCCTAAAATGGCCTCGAACCAGATCATTTCATACAGTGTGCCCAGGGTCTTCATTCTCACTGTCCCTGCGTCTGCCTTCCAAGACTTGGGCAGTGTGGTCAGAACATTTGCTGCTGAAGACTGAGGCAAAGAAGTCATTAAGAACTTCAGCCTTCTCCAAATCCACAGCAACCTGTTCTCCTGATAGCTTCTGGTGAGGGTCCACATTGTCCCTAGCCTGTCTTTTATTTGCAATGTACCTATTTCCCTTACGGTTATCCTTAACATCCCTAGCCAAGTTGAATTCTAACTGGGCCTTAGCTTTCCTAACCTGGTCCTTAGCTTCCCGGACAACATCTGGACAACATCCGGACAACAACCTGGTTCCCAGCTTCCCTGACAACATCCCTGTATTCTTCCCAGGCAACCTGTCCTTGCTTCTACCTTTAATAAGCCTCTTTTTTTCTTTGAATTTTCCTCAACAGCTCCTTATCCATTTAAGGAGGTCCCCTGGCCCTCCTGCTGCACTTCCTTCTAGTAGGGACGTATCGCTCCTGAGCTTGCAGCAGGTGATCCTTGAATATCAACCAACATTCTTGGGCCCCCCTGCCCCCTAGGGCTATATCCCATGGAACCTTACCAAGCAGATACCTGAAAAGGCCAAAGTCTGCTCTCTTGAAGTCCAGGGCAGTGAGCTTGCTGCACGCTCTTCTCTCTGCCCTGACGATTTCGAATTCGACCATCTCATGATCGCTGCAATCAAGGCTGCCCTGGAGCATCACATTTCCAACCAGCCCTTCCTTGTTGGTGAGCATGAGGTCAAGCATGGCACCTCTTCTTGTCGGCTCCTCTATTACTTGAGAAGGAAGTTGTCTTCCACACAATCAAGGAACTTCCTGGATTGCTTGTGCCGGGCCGTACCGTCCCTCCAACAGATATCAGGGTGGTTGAAGTCCCCCATGAGAACAAGCGCCTGCAAGCGTGAGGCTGCTCCTATCTGTCTATAGAGCGCTTCATCCACTGAGTCCTCTTGATCAGGTGGTCTGTAACAGATCCCCACAATAATGTCTCCCAACCCTGTTCTCCCTTTAACCCTCACCCACAAATTCCCTGTCAACTGCTCACCTGTCCCCAGACAGATTTCCATACTCTCCAGCCTATCCCAACTCTGCCTCCCAGCCTACTGGGCCTGTCTTTCCTAAAGAGCCCGTAACCTTCTATTACAACACACCAGTCACAGGAGCCATCCCACCATGTTTCTGTGATGCCTGTGATATCACACCCCCATCGATGTGCCCACGTCTCTAATTCTCTTGCTTGTTCCCCATGCTACGGGCATTTGTATAGAGGCATCTGAACCGAGCTCCAAATGAAGCTGGCTCATTGGCTGGAGCAGCTGGAATATCTCTACATTGCTCTGAACGTTTACTATAGGTGCTGGCAAGTGACTGGGTGCATTGGGATGGAACGATGCCCCCCTCCCCCAACACATCTAGTTTAAAGCATCTTTGGCCAGTCTGGCAAGCCTCCTACCAAATCCACTCTTCCCCCTTTTTGCCAGACCAGCTCCCCCAGCTCCCAGTAGACCTGGCTGACTAAATTGAGTCCCATGTTCAAGGTACCCGATCCCCTGACTATAGCACCACCCTTCTAACCATTTATTAACCTGGCTAATCTTCCTAGCCTTTTTAAGGTCCTCTCCTGTATCCTGGAGAATTGACTAAATGATAATCTGCCCTCCAGAGCCGCTAACCACCTCTCCCAGAGCTCTGCAGTCCTTCTTTATGTTCTCCAGGCTACTTCTATCTATATCAGTAGCATCCACATGGATCACTAGAAGTGGGTAATAGTCAGTGGGACTGACTAGAGCAGGCAGCTTCTCTGCAACATCCCTGATCCATGCCCCTGGTTAGCAGCACACTGCCCTTGAGTCTGGGTCAGTCCTACAGATGGGTGCCTCTGTTCCTTTCAGAGTAGAGTCCCCCACCACTATGATCCTCTGCTTTTTACTGGCAGCACCAGTAGGGATCTTCTTTACCAGTGCATCAGCTGGTTGTTCCTGATGGGAGTGTGGTTCCTCATCAGCCCCCTGCAGGACAGCAAAGCTGTTCTGGGTGGGGACAACAGATTTAGGAGGAAGCCCCTTGCTTTTAATTGTCCTCTTTCTCCGTTTTTTGTTGTTTTTTTCTGTTACAGTTTCCCAGGTTCCTGAGTTAGCGGCCTCCTTTCCTGCATGAGCGATAGTAGATGCTTGAGGCCCCTGCGCAGTCAGGTCCTGGAGCAAGCAGTGCTGCTTCCTCTCAGCTTCCCTGACGTCTTTCAGCCTAGTAACAGCTTCTCACAGGTCAGCCACCTGCTGCAGGAGGACCTCCACCAGAGAGCACAGAGTGCAGCCCTGCCCATTGTGTACCCTCCTTTCAGGAGAGCAGTGCAGGCACTCTCTACACCCCGAGCTCTGCTCTGCAGCCTCCCTTCTTATCAGCTGTAAGTGTCTACACTGGCCACCTCCGGGGCAGCCAGAGCAGAGCTCCCAGACCGGGCCCTGGTCGTACAGCGAGTGCTCACCATCCTGCTCGCCTGCCAGTGCAAACTGCCTCGAACACGCCCCTTTTGCCGCGCTCCCTGGGGCAGGTTTTTACCCAGCCAGGGCTGGTGCCGCTCCTCCTGGCACTACCCCCTCTGATTCAGCTCCTCCCATCTGCTGAGCTGCCGGCTCCTGGGCAAGCCCTGTTACTTGGGAAAAGAGTCTGATATCTCTCTTTGACCTCCCTTGAGGCAGCTGTAGACAGAAATAAAGTCTTACCTGAGCCTCGTTTTCTCCAGGCTAAACACCTCAAGTTCTTTCAGCTGCTCCTTTGTCTTTAAACACTTCATCCGCTTTGTGTCCCTTCTTTGGATGCCCTCCAGCACCTCAATGTCTCTCTTGTAGTGAGGGGTCCAGAACTGAACACAGGATTTGAGGTGTGGCCTCACCGGTGCTGAGTTCAGGAGAGTGATCATTGCCCTAGTCCTGTTGGCCACACTATTACTGATACAGGCCAGGATGGTATTGACCTTGTTGGTCACCTGGGCACACTGCTGGCTTATATTCAGCTGCTTGTTGACCAACAAATGCGGATCCTTTTCCGAAGAGCAGCTTTCTGGCCGCTCTTCCCAAAGCCTGTAGCATTTCACGGGGTTGTTGTGACACAAGTGCTGTACCCTGCTCTTACCCTTGTTTAACCACATACAATTGTCCTTGGCCCATCAAATATAGCTTGCGTGAGCCCCTCTGTAGAGCCTTCCAATCCTGAAGTAGATCAACACTCCCACTCAACTTGGTGTCATCTGCAAATTTACTGAGGGTGTGCTCGACCCCTTGTCCAGATCACTGATAAAGCTATTAAACAGAACTGGGCCCCAATACTGAGGTCTGGGGAACACCGCTTGTGACTGGTCCCAGACTGGATTTAACCACCATTCTTTGGGCTCTGCTATCTAGCCAGTTTCTTACCCATTGAATTGTGCCCCATTCAAGCCGTGAGCAGCAAGTCTCTCCAACAGAAACATATAGGAAATGGTCTCAAAGGCTTTACTAAAGTCCAGGCAGACAATATCCACAGCCTTTCCCTCATTGACTAACCGGGTCACCTTGCTACAGAAGGAGATCAGGTCAGTCTAGCAGGACCTGTCTTACATAAACCCATGGTGAGTGGGCCTAATCACTTTGTTGTCCTGTAGGTGCTATGTGATGGTGCATAAGGTATTCTGCTCCATAACCTTATAGAAGCATAGAATGGTTAGGAAAGGATGTTAAGATCATCTAGTTCCAAGCCCCTGCCATGGACAGGGGCACCTCACACTAGACAATGTTGCCCAAGGCTCTGTCCAGTCTGGCACTGAACATGGCTAGGGATAGAGCATTCACCACTTCTTTGGGAACCCATTCCAGTGCCTCACCACCCTCACAGTAAAGAACTTCTTCCTTATATCTAACCTGAAGTTCCCTTGTTTAAGTTTAAACCCATAACCCCTTGTCCTATTGCGGGGAGATCGTGGACAACACACGCAGATTAATGTAATCAGGTGCTGACAATTTATTGTAACCAAAGCGTCACCTTTTATAGAAAGTTTCAAGCTACTAGAACATTCGGTGATAACTGATTGGTTAATGTCCCTTAGCTAAGTGTTAGCAGCAGCTTAATGATTGGTTAACTGTAACAGCCTATGTTCCAAGGTCGTGGCTATCAGATTTCTCCCTGCACACCCCGCCCCGCAGCCCTCCCTGCCAGCCTCCTCAAACTTCTGCATGTATGTGCCCTCTAGTAACCTTCAGGCAAGGTTTCAAAGCCTTTGGTTCACTACTTCGGTCATGTCAAGTAACTGACTGGATTGCTCACATGGCCGTTCTCAGCCGCATAGCTCTCTACATCCTATTGCTACAGTCCCTGGTGAAATGATTGAAAGTGGCTCTGTGTGCACTTCTGCCAGCTCCCTCAGTAGCCTTGGATGGATCCCACCTGTCCCCACACATTTGTGTGTGTCTGAGTAGTGTAGCAGGTCACTGAGTATTTCCCCTTAGATTATGGGGACTTCATTCTGTTCCCCATCCCTGTCTGACAGCTCCCATTTTGATTTTTCAAGGTCTCTCTTAAAAATGCCTGTATCACTGTATCACTGTTTCTTTGACTTTTAGAAGTGTTGCAGTGTGGAGAAAGAGATGTGCAATAAACTGTATTTTAAACTTCCATCAGTTTTCTGGCCAGGCAGACTTATTTTACACTATTATCTTCCAATCTTTTTATCTTTCAATCAAATCACAGATACACCAGCAGTGTTAAAATGTCTGTCAGGATATTAACTTTATACAGTATATGAACCTGTTTGCTAATTCTGTCCTAATGCCAAGTAACTGAAAATATATGGCTTCTGACATTTTGTGTCTATCTAAGTGTTCTGCTTTAAGAGAGGTACGAAAAATTACTTTGATACCTGGAAATACTGACTGGTCAAATCTGAAGAATATTGCTGGGATTTATATTTGGTACAGACTTGAATTAGCTTTTTATTTAATGCATGCTTTTCTTGAAAGCATATCTATTTTTTATGCCTCCTTAAGTAACTGAGGTAATATAGGGAACTTATCTTCATAGCTGAAGCTTATTAGATTTTTTCTTTACTGTAAGGTGTCCGATCTGCTAGGTATAAGTCAATAAGTCAAACAGGACTGCAGTTGTACAAAGAACAATTATTTCTCTAATTTCTGAATTCTATTTTCTGTTATTGCTACCAAACCTTCTGCCTGTAGCGGTGTAGAAGAGTCAAACAGGTACCTCATGATGCCAGTTGTCCAACAGTGTAGAGGCCCTTTCCAGGGTTGCAGAACTGAGAGAGAACATACTGAGGATTTTTTCTTTCTTTTTAAAAAAAAAAAACAAACAACCTTCTTTTCAAGTCTCAATTCTGCATTAAATCGATTAGCTCATCTGTTATTGGCACCTTTGTTCCTACAGCTGTTCAGAACTCTCCTTTAATGACTTTTTTTATTGTAAATTAACTTTTTTGCATCTACTTTGGCTTGTTAGTAGTTAGAGATGTATTTATCATGTTATGAATGCACTTGAAATGAAACATATCCTGGAAACACAAACACTGCCATTTGAAAACAGTTTCCTAAACTCCAGATTTATTATCATGCACTCATTTCTCAGCCTTGAGACTGTAATTGTAATGTTACAAAGCTATGCACGCATAACTAACACAATGTTAACACTGTTGTAACTGGCATCCTCTGTTCTTTTCAGACAAGAAACTACAGGAGAATTAAAAAAAAAAAAAAAGTCTTTTTCCTTCTCCTAGTATCTACACTGGTGGATATTCAAGGGCTGTTTGACTCTTATTTCTAAGGCAATGATCTCTAGCCCTAGAAAGTAATTAACTGGGAATTATCACTGAATAAATGAGTACAGCTTATATCTTGAATATCACTAGACCAGCACAGATACAACAAAGGCCATAATTTGGGACATAATGACTGAAAATGTGAAACACAGTGGTTAGCTCTCCAGTATAACACATAGTCATATTTATTAAGGAAAGAGTATCTATATCCGAATGCTGTTAGAACTGCCAAGGCTTAAATTCCTATCCTTTTTTATGGTGCCTGCTAATGAAATTACTGACTGAAACGTGATTGGACTTTGAGTAATTGCGTAACTTGTCTGTCTTTTCTGTGATCCACACTTTTTCACAGCAATTCTTTTTTATTTTTCATAAGAAACTGCTAATGCAGGGGAAATGTGACTGAGCCAGCTGGATTCGGATCATTCCTCTTTGCTGGCTGGTATACAAGTCTTATTTGCAGCTGTTGTGTTGCCTGCTGCCTTGTCCTTGAATGCTGATGGGTAGAAGTAACCAACAGGCTACTTGAATCACTTAATCACCCTTGAATCACCCTTTTCCCAGTGAGGGAGTGAAATAGGTAGTTCACAGGTACTTCAGAAGTAGGCTGGCATGAAGAGAAGTTTGTGGTGTTTTTTCATCTTCCTGGCTCCTTCCTTTCAAACTGAGATTTTTTTTCAGTGAATTTTTTAAACTGACACAATTTTTTTTTAAGGGAATAAAAGTACTTTTGCTTATATATCTGCCCCATGTTGCTCTGTTCTTCAAGACATTTGTTTTTTTGCCACTTTCAGAGATGATGTACTGGGCTAAATGGAGCTCTAGTCTGACTCACAGCAGTTTTCCCAGTGTTCTTACTAAAATACCACCAGCAGAGACAGCCCTTAAAAATAGTACAAAAAAGATATTTAATTTTAGACCAAAGTTTTACATTTACTGTTAGTGCACAGACAGAGTTTACAACAAATTATTGAGTTAACTGCCTGGGCAGAAAACATAATTTTTATTTGGTTTGAGGAAAATGGTATGAACTGAGTTACATGGCAAAGCCACGTGAAATTTAGTGACTGTGTTTGTGGAGAGTCTAGCTGAGGTTTGGACTTCTCTTAATGACAAACTTACAGTGCTACTTTTTGTGCTATTTTAGATTTATGTAGTAAAACTTGAAATTGATTGAAAGTGCAAAATTTTCTACATTGAAAGTTCCTTCTGCACTCTGAGAGGGCTGTAAAACCTGACCTTTTCCACAATCCAAGTGATTAAAAGTTAGTAATATCCATCTAATTAACAAAAAATGAAAGAGAGATGTAACAAAAAACACAATCAGTAGAATCTTGATCACTGTGAATTCTGTTTTCCTTCATTAGACTATGATCTCTTGACATTTATTTTAAGATACTTTCTTATTATTCATTTTATCCTTAGTTAGAGAAGAAATACCAAACTGAACACTATTTTCCTTTCCTGAATGCACAGTAAAACTAAACACAAACTTTATTTTCTGTGTTTCATACTGTTTTTTTTTCAGTCTCTATGCCTCTAAAAATATCTTAATAAGAATGACTTAAAAAAACAATAGAGAGGAACATTTGGTGGAGCTTCCTATTGAGGTTTTTAGTAAGTGTTTGTGAAAAGGAGGTTTAACTGTATAACAGTAATATGGCTCCCATGATAGGAGCTTCCTCCTCTTTTTGGCCAGTTAGTGTAAGGAAAAAACAATTTCCATTTCAGTGTTTACTATCTTAATAGAGTGAAAGTTCCTAGCTTTTATTTTGAGTGTAGGAGTTTGTATAATGGCTGAACACTAAAAAAATATGGGTTAGAAATGTTGTTACTGTAACTAATAGATATTCATTATTTATAGTGCATTTATTCAGAAAATGAATTACTCTATGCAAGATCATAACGAATCTGATAAACTGTCCTGATATAGTAGTTGCACCTCTGAGCTGCATCAATAAGCAGTGGAAACATTACTATATATACTTCCTATTTCACAAAGTGAAGAAACAACACATAGAGTCCTGAGGAAAAGTCACAGAGCAAGTTTACTAGAGAATGCAGCTTGGGTGTGGGGTCTTGTCTTGGTAGCTCAGCTCAAATGATCGGTAATCCAACCCAGAACTAACAGATCTTTCCAGTGACAACAGAAGGATAGGTTGGTGGGGGGCATGGAAACAAAAGTAATCTGGGTCAACTGGGAGATATTTCACAGAACAATGTTGACACTTCTTTTTACAGACATAGCTGGCAAACATCTAAACCATTTAAACTCTCAACAAATCCTTCATAAAGATTATTTGGCTTCCAATTAGGAAAAAAACCCAAACCAAAAAGAGAAACAAAACCAGAAAACCTCAAACCAAAACAACAAACAAACAAAACCTGGTTATCCAGAACTTCTTTCTTGGATTCAGTATTTAGCATAATCCTCTGTTCCTGCCTTGGTTACGGAAACGGAGTTCAGACAAAAGCAGTCTTTGTATACATTTGCGTTTCATCTACTGTGTCATTTCTGTCCAACTCTAAGACTGCTAAAGTAACTAGGGCTCACTGCCTGATTTGTGATTAATTTGAATCTTTTCCTCAGTCTCAGTTATTCCATTGTTTTCATATGGACTTAGTACATCCATTGACCTATTTATTGTTTTATTCAAAATAGACTTCAAGTACCATTCCAGTACAGATTATAACAAGAGTGTTGTAAACAAATATGCATAGAGAATTAATAAGGCATAACTGAAATTCCGAAGTTATGGAAAATCCTCTAGGTGGTATAGAATTTTTCCTATCCTGGGTTTCACAGTAGAAGATACAGAGTTTGTGTGCCATTATTGAATTGTGTGCTATACTTGATAAGCCAGTTTATAATTTCAAACATTTATAGGTGCTCAAATATTTGGGGTTATGGCTAATTACTTGGAAATGTGTAAAAGCAAACTTTGTGTAAATGCAGGCTGAACTGAATATTGTACCAACAACACTGTTTTTCCAATAAATATATTGGTCTATAGGCAATATCTGTTTTTCATATGTCAGAAACATTTTTTTCTAATAGCTGTTCTACTTTAACAAATCTCTGGACCTAGGTATTACAGATAATTGTAGGAACACCACTCAGTTTATTTCACTGCCTCTCAGCACTCTCTCAGATGGCACTGGAAGGACCTTAAAGTCAAAAAGTGGAAGATATTCTTTCAGCTGTGGCATCTGACAAAGCCAGAGGCAAGTTTCTGCATAAAATCACCAGGCAGTGATGCTGTCAAGTCCAAGGATACCTTCAAGTCTACCACATAGTGTACTCCTGACTGGTTTCTGGTTTTCTGTCTTATTATTTCACACTTTTTTTGTTTATTGTTTTACTTAAGAAATATTTCACACCGCTCTATTATTTTAGGAATAGGGTTTTTTATGTTTTTCCTGAATTATGAGGGGAATCTTTTTATGCTTATTTCTTACCTAAATAAAGCTTTTCTTACTTTTTTTCCATGCTACAGCTTGATGTGTATTCTTCTGCTACCCTACAAGTAATAGCTGAAAACTTATTTTTCTGTAAAACACATTAGAGACTTATGACAAAAAAACCCCGACAAACAAATCCCTAAGCAAAAAAAAAAAAAAAAAAAAAAATCCACAAATGAAAGTAATATAAACCAGTGACCATGTAAAAAAAAGGCAGAGAATATTTTGCCTACATTTTTCTTCGTACATATATATTTAATTGTATATGTAAGTGTATGTGTAAAGAAAATATACACATGTACCAAAAATATTTTTATTCATCTCAGCCGCTCATAAGCAATTAGACCAGTCTGATTGTTCTGTGTCCTTTACAGTGTACCTGGTCAAATTGTGACTCCTAGTGTATGCATCACTGCTTGACTGTAAACAAATTAATCAAGTATGTTTCTGTTATTCTTTTAAGACTTTCTCCCAGCTACAGAAATGAAATGAAAGCATTCAAAAGCTGAGATGAAAAAATGAGACACTTTGTAATTAACAATCATACTTTTGTTTGGTTTCAATATCTTATTCATCTCAAACACAAAAATATTTATACAATATTTAACAGCTTTGAATTAGTTGACTTTGCAAGGCAAGGAAACCTTGCCAAGTACTGCAGCAATACTTACCAATGACAGTATTGCATGACCTTCAGTATCATGTTGCTTTGCAAAAAAACCATAAGATAAAGCAATCTAGAGTTATCTTTATGAGTTGCCAATTAAGGCTAAGTAATCCATATGTTTAATAGCTTAAAAAGCAAAGTAATTAAAAAAAGTTCTTATCACTGAGATTGTGGATGATTAGTTGTACATATTAATTTACCTGTTCCATTTGATAGTTTGTTTCTTTCAAAGCACAAAAAAGGTGAAATCCTTCCTGAAGTCTGTGCCAAAAGCCCATGTACTACTAATCAGATGGAATTTTATTGGAGTTTTCTTTTTTCCCTTTTCCTAAAATTATTTAGCATCTATTAAAAATGTCTTCATCACTATTTGCTCTTTTGCTTACTAAACATTTTCATTCAGTGTGTTTGTCCTATTTATAATGCTTAGGCTTAAAGATGTGATTTGTATTAAAACCTTCTTTGTTTTTGTTTATTAAGCAAGTAACTCTGCTAATTTGTGCCTTTTGTTATCTTCTTATTTTGTGCATACTTACATATAAACTACACACAAAGTTCAAACTTTGCTGCTGTGTGAACACACACATATTTTACAATATATAATTCACCACCGCATAAAACATTGATTACATGAAAGCAGTAGCTAAGGAATTCTGCTATTCATCAGGCAGAACAAAATCTTCAAAAAGGGAGTGCCAAGGTGAAATAAAAAAAAAATATAATTATATAATTTATAATAATTATAATAATTTATTATTATTTCAACAATTTGCCAGGAAAATGCCTATTTTAACTGATATTAGAATTAAAAAAAAATAAAAGGAGCTCCTGTTCTTTCTCTTTATTTTTCTTTTTCTTTCTTTTTTCCCTTGAGTTTTATTTCTTCTTTGTACTCATTGCATACAGACAAACATTTAGTTTTAGATAAATGTGATTTGTTAGAAACTCAGTTCTATAAACTGTTTTTCTGTATCTGTTGGATTTTATGAATTCAGAGTGTAAAGCCTCATGAAGAAAAGTATAGGACCCAACTTTACTTATTTGATGTTTATTAACATAGAAAACTTTTTTATACAATCATCATACATTCTCTTTATCAAGGCCAACAATTATCAGCCACTTATGCTGGGGTATAATGTGGAATTTTCTATGTCTTCTCTTTGCCCTTTTCTGGTTAAAAAGTTGTGTGGACAGTCTTTTCAGGGCTTCTGCTGTCCAGAAGTCTTAGCTCAGTCACATCAGGCTCTAGTCTGCCCTCTACAGTCCATGTATTTGTGAACTTTGGCTTTGAAACTTCATATCAACCACTTGTGGTGATGACACAAAACTGGGAGGAATGGTTGACATACCCGAGGGCCATGCTGCCATTCAGAGAGGCCTCAACAGGCTGGAGGAACAGGCTGAAAGGAACATTATGAGGCGGAACTGCAAATATCTTCACCTGTGGAGGAAAACCCCCATACACCAATAAAGACTGGGGACCACCCCTCTGGAAAGCAGCTTTGCAGAAGAGGCCCTGGTGGACACCAAGTTGAATGTGAGCTATCAATGTATGCTTGTGGCAAAGAATTTTAATGGTATCCTGGGTTCCATTAGGAGGAGTGTTGCCAGTAAGCTGAGAGAGATATCCTCTCTTCTCAGAACTGGTGAGGCCAAACCTGGAGTAATGTGTCTAGTTCTGGGCTCCTCAGTACAAGAGACACATGGATATACTGTACAGAGTCCAATGAAAGGCCATGAAGATGATAAAGGTACTGAAGCAACTCTTCTATGAGGAAAAGCTGAGGAAGCCGGAACTTTAGGCTGGAGAAGAAAGGCCTCAGGGTGATCTCCTCAATGCATATAGATATCTAAATGAAGGGTGTAAAGAAGACAGAACCAGGGCCTTTTCAATAGTGCTCAATGACCGGACCAGCAGCAATGAGCACACACGAAAACACAGGAAAAAATTTTTTTACTCTAAGGGTTGCATAGCTTTGGAGATACTCAAAAGCCAGCTGGACATGGTCCTAGATAGCTGGCTCAAGGTGACCCTGCTTGGGCACAGAGGTTGGTTTTGATTCAACAAATCTTGTTTATTACTATATGTTTTCTTTAAGGGTTTAATTGCTATTCTAATCTACTCTGATCTCTGTGTGCCATTGTGAAATTACATTTTCAGGCAGGTAAATGACTGTCCCAAATCACAAACATGAATCGGCCTGGGTTGTGGGCAATAATCACTCCAGCACCTCACTCTATATCCAGTCTGCATATCTATCCTTAAAAAAATCTCCCAAATAGCTTTATTAAGTTCCAAATCGTAAGAAAAAAAAAAAAAAGTTATTTACCATTTGCTTACTTGTTAACAGTTTTCAAATAAAACTTTAGTTCTTAGCTATCATTTCTAAAAACTATTTATGTTAAGAGTTTGCATAAGAAAAATGTATTCACATTCAAGAACTGGAAATAAGTATAAACATATGTAAAAAATTTACTTTTTTCAGGGTATAAAATGTCTCAGTATTTTTTCTTAATGTACATTAGACGACAACTGTTAGCTTACTAAAATTTTTATTTCTAAACTCTTCTTAAACATCCTTGTTGAAACGCTCATTAATATTCAAGTAACTTTCAATGATGAGAAGAGGTAAACTCAATATTTAGTTTCTTTGCAGTGCAATGTAAATCATTAATTTCTCTGTAAAACACCAACAACAGAGAGAGTTTCAGTCTGCCTTCAGATCCTCTTTTACATAAAGAGGGTTATACCATGAAGATATTGAGCCAGATTACTGTTTGTGTCATTTCACAAAAGAAGAATGCTTGCTAGTTTTGTTATTGTTATTCTCTTTCTTGTCATCGTGGTTTTCAGCCAGCTTCCTAGGGCGACAAGTTCTTACAGACAGCATCTTTTTAAGGTATTCAAATAAAGTGTTTAAAAGAATACAGAAAAAAGTAGTGATTTCAAGAAGCATCCATCCTACACAAACTTCGTTTACGTATATATGCGACTATATGTATATAGGACTTTTGAGTTTTCCCCTTGATAGGACGATTTAGATAGGTAGATCTAGATTAGATATTAAGAAGAAGATCTTTGCTATGAGGGTGGTGAGGCAGTAAAAAAAGGTTGCCCAGAGAAGCTGTGGCTTCCCCATCCCTGGCAGTGTTCAAGGCCAGCCTGGATGGGGCTTTGAGCAACGTGGCCTAGAGGAGGGTGTCCCTGCCCATGGCACGGGTGGTTGGAACTAGAAGATCTTTAAGGTCCCTTCCAACCCAAACCATTGTACAATTTTATGATAAATGTATTTATACATATTACTTATGAAGGAAGTTATATTCAGTAGAAGTTATTGAACAACAGCAGTGGTTACCATCCTCAATGCCGTATCTTCAGAAGAAAAAAAGTGAAAAAGTATGTTTCTTCCCTGCTTCTCACTCTTCCTCTGTAACAAGCTTTGAGTTGGTATGTATTTGTCAAGAGGATCAAAGAACTGTCATTTCAGAAAAGTAAATTGGTCAACATTTCTTGAAGGGCTTTGAATGCGCAAGAGGAATAAGAAAATTAATACCATTATGATCAGAGAAGAAAGATCAGAAAATGGTCTGGTTTTCTTATGGCAGAAAAAGAGTAAATTAGGAGAATAATATCTTCTGGATGAAAGATGGAAAGAGAGGGAAACCAGAAGTATTGCAAATTTATTTCTTCTTCCTGGCCTCTCAAGGCATTGACATTTCTTTATTACTTCATGTCAGAACGGCATAAAAGGTTCTGGTTCTCTCTGGTTGGTTTGCTTTAAGTGTGGTGTCAAATGTCAAAGACATGCAAAACTTGATGGCATTTAATATAAATATTTGAAATAAAATTTGAGATGGTAAATAAAGTCATGAGGATGAAAAACATGTTTTCCAGAGTCTACAATGCACAAACTCACCACCAATGTTCTGATTCACATGTATATACACTATGAATGGACAGATATATTAACACACCCCATATCTCACACACACCCACACAGAGACTTCATAGTTTTACATTACTGTTTAATAGAAGATGCTAAAACTCTTTTTAGAAAAGAATTTAAACTCTTTTGTTTCATACGACCTTATCAGAAAAGGGCAGTCAGATTTTAAAATGAAAACTAGAAATGTTGCTTCTACTGTAGAGAGCAGAAGGGTAGTAAGAAAGAAGGGGCTCGAAGAGAACAGTGGATGTGATCAAACACTGGCAGTGCAAATCCAGTATTTTGGAAAAAGAGGCAATGTCCCAGTAATTTTTTTTTTTTGCACAAAAATTAAGAAAAATATTCTTATTGAATATTGCTGACTGAATTACACAGTTACATATCTTCTCAAAGTGCGCATAGATATGTACATGATCTCACTGCTACTTCTGAGCATTTGGTGGACATCTTACATTAGTGTTTTAAAAATGACTGGGGAAATAAGCTACCTTTGCACTTGTATTTCCGTATTACTGCTTTTCATACAGTACAACACTAAATTTAAATGTTGAGTGTCTAGATAAGTCAAATGCCTTCAGCAGGAGAATTCTAAGCAGAAACCATCCACTAGTTTATTGACTTCCAGTCCCTGCTTTGACCACTGGGCCATCTATATTGTATAGCACAGTCCACAGTCTAGATTGTATCTGAACATCAGGAAAAAAAAAAAAAAAGGAGGCCTTGCAATTTTCAGGCTGGGGCAAAGAAGGAGAAATAAGGAGGATCCTGTCTTTTGATTTTGCTAAGCCAATGACTTATTGTGACAAGCTGGTAAATTGACATCGCATAACCAAGCAAGAAAACTGGGTAATAAACAGCAAAAAAGAGATTAAAAGTTTGGACCTAAATTTCCTAAATAAAGGAGAGTAAATTCAGCAACAAACTAGTCCTATATGAGTTCTTATTGTACCATCATAGAGCAGAACATCCTTAATATATACTGTGTTATCCTTACTAAAATGTTGTGAAGAGAACAACTCTAAATTTACTTTTATGTGATTTTGTATTTCAGCAGGGAAAAATGCCATAGTAATACCAGATTAAGTTAGAGATATTTTAACTTTTTTAGTAAAATTATCGCAGCAAGGAACCATGTAATATAAAACCACAAATAGCCCAGCCTTACATTATTTTTGCTCATCATTGCGCTTGAAATGTCTTTATTTTAAAAAGCATTTTCTTTCCACTTTTGTTCCAGGACATCATTATCAGACTTGGGCATTCTCTGTAATTAATTCAATTCCACCAACATTTTAAAGTCATCCTTATGGGCTCAAGAGAGGTCCACAGGCAATAGAAACAAGTATTGCATGGCCTGCTGAGATAATTATTTCCATTTTAGCATGGATTCCATTTGTTGTTCTGAAAGCATTTTTAGCATTTGTTTGGTTAGTACTGATTGTGCATCTGAATACTTAAAATGTATTCTTGGATCTTAGGCAGAATGTCCAACTTGGTTTTCAAAATCTCCAGCCTTCCCTAACAATGTCATAATGCATGCATGAGTTTTCAATATAAAAACCTGCAGTATTTTGTAACTTATATTTTTGGGTCAGAGTGAGGCATAAAAGTAATGGAATTTTCTACTGTTACTATGAGTAGCAACAATAATAATGCAAGCACTACTGAGGAAATTCTTTTGTTATTTATAATATTGGACTATTTAATATGTCTTACTCTTTTTTTATTATTTTTAGTCACATACATTTCTTTTGAGCATTGTCTTTTAAGCAGCAGAATTTAGTCCTTTATTATCTTAGAATTTTGTTTACAGAAGAAAGCTCACATTATTTTTTAGCTTCATGTACATTTTCAAGGTAAGTTAAAATGGTGTTTTTGAATGAAAAATTGAGAGCTGCTAAGTTGTCTGATACACTGGCTAGGGAAAAGCCTATAAAAGATGAGATTACATGCCCACCTTCAGGTATATTACAGATGTACTTGAGACAGAGATAGTTTAGATGTTGGCCTAATAGGCACAGATAAAGGTGCGTGTTCTGGTAGTACTGGAATAATGAAGAGGCCTGATTTGAGGAAAAAAAAAAAAAATTAAGCCAAAGTGGCATTAAAGAATGCTGGAATCTAGCATCTGCATGTTGATTAAATGACAGTACTTCACGCTTCTTGCACTTGTTTTTCATTCCTTGCCATCTATCATTTGGAAGCTTTTTCCATTACATGACAACTGAATCTTTTTCAGTATGATGAGGCTGATTATGAAGGACAGAAGTCAAGATTTAACCACTAGCATAGAAGGCACCTAATGTGGAAAGTAGGGACAAGACATGGTGATATCCAGCCCTGCATGGTGCACCTTCACTGCCTCCTGGAGGCAGCCTCATGGCCAGATTCATCTGCTGTGCAAACTTTGAGCTTCCAAACACTCCTTCATGTGGGTCCTCTGAAGCCTTAATGACCCTAAATGTTACAGCATGGAATTGTACATATCTTCCTAGGCTAATTTTTATGCCTACATTTTCCCTGTAAGATCTTTGTTTTGTTTAGTGATTAATACCCTAACCTATTCATTTTTGGTTTGTAAACTTTCTAAATATTATTTTACTATTAGTTTATATTTTTATCTAAAGCCTACATGTAATTATATAGGTACTTATATTTTATTAATTAACATAAATAATCATATAGAATCTAAATTAAATATATTAATTTTTCTTATTGACAGTTATTACTAGCAAATTAATAACAACTTCTATGTTGGTTAGTGTTTCTCGAGTGCATTGATCCAAATGAGAAACGTGATGATTGGGTTGTTGTGGTGTGACTCAGTTTTCACCAGGAGGATACCTTCGGCATTCAGGTTTTTTGGCTTTCAGCTACTTTCACTGTTAAAATACTCTCCTCTATCAGCTGATTTTAGTGGTTCCTCTCTTTTGAATCCATCTTGGCAGATTTTTATTTTTGCTACAGCTTCTAACCTTTAATATAGAAACATAGAATAGTTAGGGTTGGAAAGGACCTTAAGATCATCTAGTCCCAACACCCCTGACATGGGCAGGGATACCTCACACTAAACCATGCCACCCAAGGCTATCTCCAACCTGACCTTGAACACCGCCATGGGTGGAGCATTAGCAGCTTCCCTGGGTAATCATTCCAGTGCCTCACCACCCTTACAGTAAAGAACTTCTTCCTTATATCCAATCTAAACTTCCCCTGTTTAAGTTTGAACCTGTTATCCCTTGTCCTCTCACTACAGTCCCTAATGAAGAGTCCCTCCCTAGCATCCTTAGAGGCCCCCTTCAGACACTGGAAGGCTGCTGAGGCCTCCACATAGCCTTCTCTTGTCCAGGCTGAACAGCCCCAACTTTCTCATCCTATCTTCATATGGGACATGCTCCATTCCCCTGATGTCGTCGTTTAAGCCTAGCAGTAACTCATGCAGCTTGCTCACTCACTCCTCCCTCTGTATATAACAGTACTGCAATACTGAAAACACTGGTGTTATCAGTGCTCTTCCCAGGCCAAAAGTCAAAAACACAACACTGCACCAGCTACTAAAAAGGAGAAAAATGACTGCTGCTGCTGAACACAGGATAGTATCCAGCCTTTATTCCATACTATCCACGTCATGCTCAGATCCCACATTTTCAATATACAATCACATATATATATATATATATATATTCATCCGCACACACGCACAGAGGGAGAGAGATCATCCCTCAGTGCATGGACCAATCCCTATAAAGCTTCTGAGTCTATCCAGTCCATGATATCAGGCTCCATCTTTCGTAACAGTCTTTCAGAGCAGGAGAGGCTTTGTGCAGTATTCACACTCATGAATAATCTGGGCAATAGTGTCCATTGCTATGTCCACCCCTCCATCATGAGTCCATCTGTATGCTGCATCTCTGTCCTGATGGCCTGAGGTGTCATGGGCACACCAGGATCAAAATAATTCACCCTCCCCTCCAGCAGTTTCTGCAGCTTGTCGGTGGGGACTCCATACAGCTGCCTTCCATCTGTGATGCTTCCAAAGCACTGGAGGGGCCCAGTGGACTAGATAGTCGCCCATACTGTCCCACACACCCTGCCACTCATGGCTGTCCAGCCTTGGGGAAAATCTCTTGGTCATCCTACATCATAGTCTAACCCCAGGCAAGGCCCACACCCCACTCTGCTTAACTCTTGGGACCAGACAGAATGGTTGTGGGTAAAACACACTGTGTATGCATGCCAACATGCTGATCCCCATCACAATCAGCAGGCAGGTCTCAAGGGTACCCAAAGGCCATTCAAACCCTTTAGAACTCTCAAATGAGGCTGCTGTACTTGTCACTGGGGCTGGTGTAGCTGCTGTGCTTGCCGTCTCTCTCACCACCAGCTTCTCTTTTTCTGAGTCCAGGTCTTCCTCCTCTGCCTTGCTGGGAAGTGCTGCATGGTCTCCTGCATCCTCCTGGGGCTCGGGCTTGCGGGGTTCAGCGGACGGCTGCTGTGGGATGCTCTTGGCCGCTGCGGGGCTGGGCCCAGGCGCTGGGCTCGGCTCCTCCGCCGCCTCCTCCCACTGCTCGGCAGCTGTGGGGCTGGGCTCAGCCTCGGGGCTTGGCTTTTCTGCCTCCTCCTTCCCATCCTCCTGGTCCCCAGGGTTGCTCTCCCTGGCTGGTTCGGCCACTGACAGTTCAGGGGCCGCTCCACCTTGGCTCCTCACAGCCTCACAAAGACGGAGGAGTGGACGAGGGCCAGGACGGTGAAGAACAGCCGGACGGCCGTGTACAAGTCCATGGCCATGTCCGTCCCGCCCTTCTGCAGGAGCCCACCTGTGTTACAAGTCATTACCACAAAGTAAAATGAGACAAGAACCCTAGCCCAAGCCTGCCATCTGATAAACACTAAGACAGCAAATAGCGTCTGTAAGTATGGTACAACAGGCTGAAACTGTGAAATCAAGAGAAACAACTTTGAGAGCCAATAAATAAGCATTGTGACAAGTGACTATTAATCCTGTCGTTATCTCAACCCTTCGTGCCCCACGTTGGGGGCCAAAAAAGAACTGTCGTGGTTTAAGCCTAGCAGTAACTCACGCAGTTTGCTCACTTACTCCTCCCTCTTTCTTACCCCCGGTCCTGGAGGGATGGGCAGGAGAATCGAAAGAATGTAACTCCCACAGGTTGAGATAAGAACAGTCCAGTAACTAAGGTATAACACAAATCACTACTGCTACCACCAATAATAATAATGACAAGGGAAACCACAAAGGAAGAGAATACAACCACTCACCACTGCTACCCAGCCTGACCAAGCAGTGAACCTAACCCTTCAGGGTCCCTGCCCCTCATTTTTACATCCTGGGCATGACGTGCTGTGGTATGGAATACCTCTTTGGCTAGTTTGGGTCAGGTGTCCTGTTTCTGCTTCCTCCCGGCTTCCCCTCCTCCCTGGCAGAGCATAAGGCTCAGAAAGTCCTTGGTCAGACTAAACAGTACTGCAATAACTGAAAACATTGGTGTTTTCAGTGCTCTTCCCAGGCTGAAAGTCAAAAACACAACACTGCACCAGCTACTAAGGAGAAAAATAACTGCTACTGCTGAACCCAGGACCCCTGATCATCCTCATAGCCCTTCTCTGGAATTGTTCCAACACTCATATGTCTTTTTTTATGTTGGGGACACCAAAACTGCATACAATACTCCAAGTGAGGTCTCACGAGAGCAGAGTAGAGGGGCAGGACCACGTGTTTCAACCTGCTGGTCACGCTCCTTTTGATGCAACCCAGGATACGGTTGGCTTTCTGGGCTGCAAGCGCACACTGCTGGTTCATGTTAAGTTTCTCATTAATCAATACCCCCAAGTCCTTCTCCACAGGGCTTCTCTGTATCTCTTCTCTGCCCAACCTGTAGCTGTGTCTGGGATTGCTCCTACCCAGCTGTAGGACCTTGCACTTGGCATGGTTGAACTTCATCAAGTTGGCATCAGGCCACCCCACAAGCGTGTCAAGGTCCCTCTGGATGGCATTCCTTCCCTCCAGTGTGTGAACCAAACCACATAGCTTGGTGTCATCGGCAAATCTTTATTATTAAGAAAACTTCCCATTAGTTATTCCTACTGCTGGACTCATTCTCAGCCTGCCAAGTGGGACACTCTTGCCTTATAAGTTAGAGAAATTGACTGGAGCTTCTGCAACCATGTCTTCATGTGGGTTTCCACAAATGCACCAAAACCGGCAAATTCTCTCACATGGATATAGCTTCTATATCACACATTTTTTAAAGTCTGGTGTAATGTTAAATTAACCGCAGATAAGTGAACTGCTTTGTTTCCTGCTTGCCAATTTCACTGTTGTTACCTCATAGTATTAAATGATAAGATAGCACTAGGGCTGTGTGTGATAGCAGCAAGTTTATGGCTGAATGAGTGATTTTTAGAAATCAAGCATGGCTGAAAAATACATTGCCTTCTGCATACATTTATTGTATCTCCCTGCCTCTATCTCTCTCTTGCCTGTCTTCTTTTTCTTTCCTTGTCTCTCAACAGTGTCTGCTGGCAGCTATATGCCCCCAGTTCGATTCCTAATTGCTATGAAATGAGCAAGTGAGAGGCAGCTGAAGTGACAGGGAAAGAAGAGAGACTGATTTATTTTGTGAAAAACTGACTCAGCATTTGGTGGGGATTAGACCATGCTGGTAAAGTACTGAGTCATCAGTACACCCCTGCACTCTTTTGAGGGCTTCAGGCTCCGTTGTTGATTGATGGATCAAGGAGTTTGACTGAAGCCTTCCTGTATTTTTTGTGTGCTAAATCATTATAACATCCTCACCTCTCTCCAGTTCTTCCCACTGGAAGTGTTATGATTCACCAGGAAGTGAAAATCACCTCAAGTGGCAGCTCGCAGGACGCACAGTAAATCTAACCTGTAATTAGGTCACAAGTGGAAAACTCAGTTTGGACCTTAATGGACATTTGCCCATGTCCATAAAACATTTGCAGGCTTTGGAACTGCTGGGCTAATTCTGATGAAGAGATTGGAGCTGGGGTTACAAGGCCACAGCCAGAGACAGTGCACTTGCAGTTATGCAAATAAGCCTGCACTTCATCTTCCCAAATGATGCCTGGAGGCTGCCAGAACAGTCATTCTTTCACTTTTATGAGCAGTGAATTTACATTGAAAGGCATTTAAATAAAGGCTGTAGAGTATGCTTAAAAGATGTTGTTCCAATTTGGGACTTTATTATGGTGATGTGGCATGGAGAAGTGACCCCATGCATGATCGATCTGAGGTGCCAACCTGCCCTAGAGATCTGTTAATAAGGATTGGTGAGGCTGGAGGGAGCAATGTTGGCAAGAATGCTGATGAGCCTCGTTAGCAGTGTGCAGCTTGCTTCCCTCAGAGAAGGATACACAGGCCTGTAGGGGAGAGCTGGTGATGAAGCCAGTGAAAGAGCTCTGCATCAAATAATTCAGCCAGCTCAGTTGGCCATTATAAACAAGTCTTGTTTTCTGTGAATATGCTCATTAGTTTTCTATTTCTGAGCACTTACATTACATGGGCAAATTGGAGTCAGTGTTTTGTCCGCATGCTTCTCTGTAACTTTGTGTACAGGAACATGTTCCTTAACCGACATTATTTGCACCACTTAAAGGGATATAAGTCATACTTACATTTTTGAAGATTCCTGACATGGATGAGCTACAATATCCAAACTTCTTGTTACAGCAGTCATTTCAGTCTTGCAGAAATAGCCCTGTTGCTCCTTCCCAGTCCTCTGAGGAGACATGTCAGCCTGTATGTACTGTTGTCTGCACTTGTGGCAGTCAAATAATGTAAAATGCATTTGGGAAGAATATTTTCACATATTTAAATCTCTGTTGGAGAGTCCACGTAGGCAGAAGTCAGCTGTCACAATCAGGAAAACACAGGCAGCCTACTCGCTTTCCCAGAGGCTCCTCAGATGGAGCCTGGAAGTAACAGTGAGCTGCTTCAGCTGCTTTGGATAGAGGTGTCCAATCCTGGTGACAGTTTTTTTTTCCAGCAGCTCTGCTTTTGTTGTCAGTCACTCTGCTGTCACACTTCCACACTGAGGATGGAAGGCCTGCCTCCTGGTTCAGCAAACTGTCATGAGAGATCTTTAAGTTTGGGTGCTCTAAATCTAGACTTCACAAATAGGGGAAACTTCTGAACAAATTCACAGAAGAGGGGCAGTTTGAACATTCTCACATGAAAGAGTCAATTTCTGTGGGTTGATTTTCTTTAGGAAACTTAAGCAAAACTTGAAGTGACCTGAATTATCCTGTGTAAATAGTTGGTTTCTTAATATGTTAGAGAACTGAAAGAAACTGAACGACCATATTTGGGTGTAGAATTAAATATTTAATTTCTGAATTATTATCTGCACTTTTTTCAGTGCAGATGGAACATATTTTCTTTTAAAACATTCCAAATTGAAAGCCATGAAAGTATTTAATTAAAACCAAGATATAGGTTGGCACACACACATTTTTCTGAAACAACTCTTCATTTACAGGTTAATGCAATAGGCTAATCTAAGTCTAAATAATTCTTTGGAAAAAACATCTTTTGACTGCAAACTCGTATTTTCACCTGCAAAAAATCCCATCTTCATTCTGAAATTTCAATAGCTCGATGTTCTCATTTACTTTTCTCCCATAATAGGTGGTACCAATTATGCTAAGCAGGGAGAGCTTGTGATTGGCCTCCCTTTCATTGGTTGTGGAATTTATGTCTATTCTAGTTACGCAGGCACAAAGTAGATGCATTTGAACAAGGAGGGACAGACTTAAATGTCTTCAATATGTGACAAAGAAAACAATAAAAGGGGTAAGAAGCTAATGCTTCAGTACAAAAATAGTCTGAAATTGTATCTTCATCAGGATTTTTGGACCAGTGCTACTTGCAGCATGTTAGACTAGATTTTGGAGAAACGAAAGCAAACTGTTTAAGCCAGCACACAACCTGACAGTTCTGTGCCCTCAGCAAGTTTGCCGATGACACCAAGCTGTATGGTTCGGTTGATACATTGGAGGGAAGGAATGCCATCCAGAGGGACCTTGATACTCTTGCGAGGTGGGGTGATGCCAACCTGATGAATTTTAACCATGACAAGTGCAAAGTCCTCCACCTGGGTCGGAGCAATGCCAGGCATAGCTACAGGTTGGACAGAGAAGAGATTCAGAGCAGCCCTGTGGAGAAGGATTTGAGGGTGTTGGTTGATATAAAAATGAACATGAACCTGCAGTGTGAGCTTGCAGCCCAGAAGGCCAACCGTATCCTGGGCTGCATCAAAAGGAGCATGACCAGCAGGTCGAGGGAGGTGATCCTGCCCCTCTACTCTGCTCTTGTGAGACCTCACATGGAGTATTGTGTGCAGTTCTGGTGTCCTCAACATAAAAAGGACATGGAAGTGTTGGAACAGGTCCAGAGGAGGGCCATGAGGATGATGAGGGAACTGGAGCACCTCCCATATGAAGATAGGATGAGAAAGTCGGGGCTGTTGAGCCTGAAGAAGAGAAGGCTTCGTGGAGACCTCGTAGCATCCTTCCAGTATCTGAAGGGGGCTTACAGGGATGCTGGGGAGGGACTCTTCATGAGGAACTGCAGTGAGAGGACAAGGGGTAATAGGTTCAAACTTAAACAGGAGAAGTTTAGATTGGATATGAGGAAGAAATTCTTTACTGTGCATGTGGTGAGGCAGTGGAATGAGTTTCCCAGGAAGTTGTGAATGCTCGATCACTGGTGGTGTTCAAGGCTGGATTGGACATAGCCTTGGGGGGCATGGTTTAGTGTGAGGTGTCCGTGCCCCTGGCAGGGGGTTTGGAACTAGATGATCTTAAGGTCCTTTCCAGCCCTAACTAGTCTATGATTCTATGATTCTTACTGGACATGTTTGTGAAACTGGACCTGGCTGCTCATCTATTAGTATCTATTTCTCAGACTTAAAAAGGGGAACTTTTTAGCAATGTCCATTTAACTGTGACTCCTCTCTCATGCTGGTAGTCTTGATCCATTTGCTGATCCTGTGGCACTGGTGACATTTTGGGGTACTAATTCTTGAAAGCAGCCACAGTATCATTTCATGCAGGGGTCTTTCTAACAAAAGAGCCATTACTACTTGTTTTTTTTGCCTACAAGTTTTTATATTTGTGTGTGCAACCTCACTAATTTGAACATTATTTTTTTTCCTTTTTATTCTTCTAAGGAATTTCACATTCTATATTTATTTTTAAGGGTTGCTTGATATTTTTATTTCTCTTGTTCATACATTGCTAGCAGCCACTGATCAGAATAATAATGCTGTTTTTCCATTTTCCACCTCTCCCAGGTGTTTCGGTAGATGTGGTTTAGCAAGTCCAGACAGTTGTATAAATATTAGTGATGATCTGTGCCAACGTATTTTATCACCTTTTCCTTTCTGATGATTATATTGCAGAGAAAGGCTGCAAGGAATCTTATTTGCATAGCTCTATTCTCACCTGCACTTCATTAATAGCTAAGTCATTTGCAAAAATAATTTCCTAGTCAGTGCTCAACCACAATAAAATGTTCCATGTCTTAAGTATTTCCAATGAAGTCTACAGAAAAGACCACAGGAAGAGATCAATACTAGAGAATATCAGTAACATTATTCTTGCATTTTCTAAAGGATCTTATTCCTATATTGTCTGTGTTTCTTGCCTCTACAATGATTTCCCACATCAGAAATCTATTTTATTGCACATTTCGCCATGCCACTGTACTAACTTCAACAGAAAGTTAGTTGGGATCAGAATGACTTAGCTAGCAGGTAGCTGTCCTCAAGTATTCCTATGCCACTCAGAAGCATAGGTTGTGCCCAGGCTGCCAAAATCTTGACTGTTTGAGGTGTGGTGCACGTCAGGATGCCTAAGTCATTATCCTAGTACCCTGTATCCTTGTACCCTGGTCTTTGCATCCCTGCTGCCTGTTGAAGGTGAGAAAAATAATTCTCACCATCAGAAGGACAAGCAGTTATTTTCTTCTCCAAAATTGTCATCTGTGTCCCTGGTGCAGGAAAATTACTAAATATATCTTGCTCTAAGAAGAATTTCATGTTTCCCTAGTTTTCTTCTGTAGTCAGAAAAACAAGTCATGGGAGCCATCTTTTCTATTGTTTTGGACAAGCAGGGTAATAGGACAGAATGAAAATGGATGGTTTAGTTCCACTGTGTTGCGCACAATGAACTCTGCAGTAAAATGACTGTGAAGAAAACCCCAAACTAACAGGAGAGAGCAAAATATTATGTGGAATTATTCACTATCACTTTAACAAAAAATATTACCCAAACTTCCAGATAACTAAATTTGTCTTTAAATCAAAACATAGATGCTGAAGTCTTTCTTAAAAAAAAAAAGTCATCTAAATTATGTTAAAACCGTCACCTACTAGCTAATAGAAGCAGAAGAAAAAGTAACACTAAGCACCAGTAGGCTAAATGCAACTATTTATCTTAATTCATAGAATTATAAATAAAACAAAGAAAAATATGAAGCTTTTTCATCTCCATTCTGAATAGCAAACTAAATGCTACAGACATTATTCTTTCAGACCTCCAGTGTGGATCTTCACTCTGATGCTCTGGAATATCAGTGATGGAAACACTTTTTCAAACAAGAGCAGAGTATAAGGGAGACATGCTACATGCATTCATCTTACAGAAGAATCATACCTTAGCAAAGCCCTTCTGTTTTCTCACCACATCCTAGAGCTGGCATACCAGAAAAACGTTCACATTGACAGTGAATCGTACACTAGCATAACTTGTTCTTGCTGCATTTTATGAAACATGAAACCAAGTAGCACAGTTCTTTCATGGGTAACTATTTAATTCAGAAAGCTCTACTCATAGTAAATGGTTTACCCATTCCAGCATAAAGTTTAATTTTCACAATATAAGAAAATTAAATATCTTTTCATGATAGTGATAATATATTTTAAAAATTTCTCTTCTCGATCCCATTTTCTGACATTGTTGAACATTATTTGCTTTACAAGTCATGGTATTCGCCGGCATGTCCCTGAAGGAAGTAGTGGATTTAGCTGCTCTTGTAAGTAAAGATCAAATTCAGCTTGCTAATTTGAAAAAAGCGAAAGAAATCTTACAGCAGTATTAAAAAATACTTCATTAATAGATACCCTGAAGGTGAAATGAATTAATAACAATAATAAAAAAGCTAGAAAATCAACATTTATTGCTTTTTGCATGGAAGGTATGAATTAGAAGGTTTTTAATGAGACAAACGTAGATGGGTTTATGTCCCTTATTTTACATAATTCAGTCTGTGGTTCTTAAAGTAGCTAAGGCTTGCCAGACAGTTTAGGAGGCTATAGTTTAAAGCTATAGTTAAATGTTAACAAGATTGGGTTTATTGCTTTTTATATTTTAGTGGAAACCTTAAAGTTCCCTTATTGTTCAATTGAACCTTCTTATTCACGATAGGTGATACTTTCCGGGTTGCTCAAATACTGATGTTGTATAAAAGCAAAACAAAAATTATATTTTCTTTTTTAATGAACGCTATTAGCTGAATGTTAGAGCAATGGGTATGTAGATTTTTAATTTAAGTTGTTAAAATGGGAAAGATAAGGAGTTACGGAGCAAAATATGCATAGGTTTTCTAACACATAATAAATGCAAACCTTCATTTCATCTATTGTTTTGCAACAGAATTTCCAGTAAGTTGGTCAACTGCAGAGTCACAATATTACATTCTTTGTAATAAAAGGCTTTTAAAGTACTTATTTGCCCACAGAGGCTTTTAGTATAGCTATATCTGTTGTTTCAGCAGAAGAATTTTGCTAAACTCATTCAGTGTCTTAATGGTGAGTATAACATGAAACTCAGTGAGGGTGACTAAAAGACTGGACTCTATTTCCTTCAGCATTTGACTTTAAAATTTAACAACTTTCTAACAGTTAGTTAATACAGTTTCCCTCTCTAACTGCAGAAAGAAACCTTGTTCAGAATGAACACAATTGAACTTTTCATGTTAATACTTGTGTATACTCTCTACTGTTTATAAATTGTTTCCTGAAAACACAGTGTAGACTATTTAATTTCTATTTAATTTCCAAGCACACCACAGGTTACTTATGCTTTTTGCATAAACTTCAGTACAGCTGAATAGTCTATTTTATTTGTTTACGGGATCCTGTATTTTGAATAAATATGTCTGTAAAATGTTCCGTACATCGTCAGCATATCTGTTGAACAATGCTGGCAGGCAAGGATCTTCTAATAAAATTTGTGGTATCTGTCAACGTATGCTGTTATGGGTAGAGAATTGCCTTGGTTGGCTGAACCCAGGTATCCCAGAGAAGTTTTGTATTTTCTGAACTTGACTGAAACTGAACTTGAGAAATTGAAGGCACCCAGCAGTTTTCAGAACCAGGCCGTTTATTTGTGAGAAGATAATGAGAAAGTACTGGAATATTTCAGGCAGAAACAACCTGACATCAAGACATCAGTAGACAGAAGTCATGGCATAGGGCAGTGCTAACATCTGCTTCTTCTAACATATTGTAAACAGCATCAGGAAGGTCCTGACATTGTAATATTTGTCCAGAACATGGAGTTAGTCATATATAGTATATCAAATTCCAAGGCGACTGGGATCAACCACTGTTGTGCTGCTCCTGTAAACCATTCTTCCCAGAGTGAATGACAGCAGAAGAAGCTACCAGAGAGGTTGCATGGTGCTCCAGCACACATGCTGGTGCTGGAAACCTAACGTAAACAGCTAACATGAGCTGAAAGTATGGCCAAAAGCCCAAATAATCAGATTGCTTTAGGCTGATGTGAGTGTAACTTGTTTATTCTAATTTAAATTTCCATTATAGCTGTTTATTCAGCACTAATTGAGATCTTGAGCAGAATTTTGCAACATGGATTTATGCCTCATCTTTTACATATAGGCTTAACTTCAAAAGCTATTATCCTTCTGTCATGGGTTCAGCAGTAGCAGTCATTTTTCTCCTTAGTAGCTGGTGCAGCGCTGTGTTTTTGACTTTCGGTCTGGGAACAGCACTGATAACGCTGGTATTTTCAGTTACTGCTTAGTAATATTTTGGTCTGACCAAGGACTTTCTGAGTCTCATGCTCTGCCAGGGAGGAGGGGAAGCCAGGAGGAAGCAGAGACAGAACACCTGACCCAAACTAACCAAAGAGGTATTCCATACCACAGCACGTCATGCCCAGGATGTAAAAACTGGGGGCAGAGACCCGGAAGGGGCGGGGGGTTTGCTGCTGGGTCGGGTCTGGTATCAAGTGGTGAGCAGTTGTATTCTCTTTCCTTGTATTTGCCTTGTCATCATTATTATTGGTGGTAGCAACAGAGGTTTGTGTTATACCTTAGCTATTGGACTGTTCTTGTCTCAATCTGTGGGAGTTACATTTTTTGGATTATCCTCCCCATCCCCCCGGGAGCTGGGGGGAAGAAAGAGGGGGGAGTGAGTGAGCGAACTGCCTGAGAGGCTTAAACCACAGCACCTTCAATTACATAAATTGTGCCAATCCTAGAAGCCTAGTATAAAGCTTTCTTATGTTTTTGTGGACATATGGCCAAAAGCAGCATGTTTCTGGGGAGTGTTAGGCCAAAAAGCTTGACAATACCATTATACTTTTTACCTAAAACCTCCTAAGCCCATTAGTTTGCTTCTGTCACTCTAGCCAGCCTCTGGGGATAGCATTTCAGTGCTGTCTCACAGTTACATATAGAATACCTCCTTCTAGTAATATAGTGTTAAGAACGGAAATAAAGTAATTTAAAAGGTAACATGAAAATAATGTTACAAGAAGTGCAGATAGAGACGATGCTCAAATAATCCTTGATGATAAAAGCATTGTGTTACCCCCACTACAAACAACATCCTTATATCATAGATTTGTTAACTTGATAAAGGTTTCCTATATTTTTAAAGCATTAATAATTATTCCTCAGGAATGTACTGTGGATTTTTTTCTCATCAATATGTTGACAGAGATGTTTAAGTATTTGTGCTAAAATTCTATTCCTAGGGTATGTACAGGAGATGCATAGAAAAATGTTTCTAACATTGGGGAATAAATGCATACATACAAAATAAAAAGTAGATGTTAAAAGAAAATACTCAAAACCTAAATCATTTTGAAGACCTCTGGCAGGGAAAACTGCAACAAAACCAAAGAAGATAGGCAAAACTCTCTCTTTATGTCCCTTATCTTCATTTCTTCTTGCCATTAGAGGGCTCAGGTGTGACTTCACTGTTTATCACAGAACAGAATCCATAAAGAAATTTCTAGGTACATTGTAAAATTATTATGTTTGCAGTAATATATGGATATTTCTCAATTTCTTCTCTAATGTGTTAATTATTACAGAAATTGAATTATATGAGTGGCACGTAGATTAAAAAAAAAGAAAAAAAGCATATAAGGTGAAAACAATAACTTTTCTGGCTATGACAAGAACAACCTGAGAATTACTGTGTATTTTATGGTTTGACCTTAAGATTTTTTCCACGCTTAAGGTTAAATCTAATGAAAGACCATTATCTTCATGCAAGGTGCCATAGCTCTTAATTTTTAAGTACCTGTTCTCCAGCTGGAATTTAAAACTCATCATTACATACCTTTAAGTCTTCTCCACAGAATGCAGGAGCCATTATGCGCCTCACAAAGGTTGCTATAAGTCTGCATTTTAAGCAATGGGATGCATTCAGAACTTGGTCATCCAAGTCTGGCCTACGGGCAAAAGCCTTCAGACACCTGAATAGAGATGCTGAGGTTCTCTCCTGGGCTTAGCAGTTCATGATATTTAAGCAGGGACCATTTTTTTTCTTTCCAAATAAAGGCAGAGGAGAAGCCATCCAACTGTACTTTTTTTCCCCATTTTTACTTACACATTGCTTATAACACTTACCTAGAAAGTTGAAGACCTTACTGATTACAACATCGATCATCCTTTGTATTTGGTCTTTTGTATTTTGTAGAATGAGAGACAAAATTAACAAGGGGTATTAAGAAAGTAGAAATTAAGAATGTGAATCTCTGGATAGTTTTAGTTTTCTATATTTATAAGAAATGTTTGATCTTTATCAGGGTTTGGTTTTTGGTTTTGGTGGGGTTTTTTTAATTGTTTGGGTTTGTTGTTGTTGTTTTAGTTTATTTTATATTTGCTGCTTTAAAGTTTAATTACAAATATAAATTCATGAACAGTCAAAAAAGCAAAAACCAGAACCTATACCTTTGATACTTCGAGATAAAATTTCTGTGTTGAAGAATGGTAATATTTTTTTCTATTTTATTTTAACCTCACAAATCCTTCACATCTTTTAAACAGCTTGAAATAATAAAGGGTCTTGAGGGAAAGTTTTCTGATAGATATCTAGTGTAGTGACTTGATACCCTCTGGGGAAAGGGAAACTTGTCTAATATCTCTTGCATGATGGAAAAATGTGACCAGATCATAGAACCATAGAGTCATAGATTGGTTTGGGTTGGAAAAGACCTTTAAAGACGTCTAGTTCCAACCCGCCTGCCATGGGCAAGAACAACTTTTACTAGTTCAGATTGCTCAAAGCACCATCCCACCTGACCCTGAAGCTTTGAGGGATGGGACATCCATAACTTTTTCCTGTGCCTCACTATCCTAATATTAAAAAAATATCATCCTTATATCTAATCTAAATATATCTTCTTTTAGGTTAAAACTGTTACCCTTTGTTCTGTCATACAGGCTTTGGAAAAAAGACTCTCCATCCTTTCTTATAAGACCCCTTTATATAGCAAAAGGCAGCAGTAAGGTCTTCCCAGAACCTTCTCTTCTCCTGGCTAAACAATCATAACTGCCTCAGACTTTCATCGTAGGAGAGGTGTCCCACTCTTCTAACCGTTTTCATAGACTTCCTCTGGACCCATTTTAATAGGTCCATGTATTTCTTGTACTGGGAACACCAGCACTGGATGCAGTACTTCAAGTGGGGTGTCACAAGAGTAGGATAGAAGGGAAAAATCATACCCCTTGACTTCCTTGCCATGCTTCTTTTTATTTGTTCTGGGATATGGTTAACTTTCTGGGTTGCAACCGCACATTGCCTGATTGTGAAAAATTTTTCATCCATCAGTATCCCTTAGTCCTTCTTCTCAAGGCTATTATTGTTGAACTTCATGTGAAGTTCACACGGGCTCACTCCTCAAGCCTGCTGTCCTGGGTTCAGCAGTAGCAGTCATTTTTCTCCTTCTTAGTAGTTGGTGCAGCGCTGTGTTTTTGACTTTCGGCCTGGGAACAGCACTGATAACAACAATGTTTTCAGTTACTGCTTGGTCATGTTTGGCCTGACCAAGGACTTCCTGAGCCTCATGCTCTGCCGGGGAGGAGGGGAAGCCAGGAGGAAGCAGAGACAGGACACCTGACCCAAACTAACCAAAGAAGTATTCCATACCACAGCACGTCATGCCCAAGATGTAAAAATGGAGGGCAAAGACCCGGAAGGGGGGCTCGCTGCTGGGTTGGGCTTGGTATTGGGTGGTGAGCAGTTGTATTCTCTTCCCTTGTATTTGCTTGTCATTCTTATTATTGGTGGTAACAGTAGTGATTTATGTTATACCTTGGTTACTGGACTGTGCTTATCTCAACCTGTGGGAGTTGCATTCTTTCGATTCTCCTTCCTATCCCTCCAGGAGCGGGGGGGAAGAAAGAGGGGGGAGTGAGTGAGCAAACTGTGTGATTTACGTCTTAAACCACGGCACTTGTCAAGGTCAGCCTTGATGTCATCCCTTCACTCTAGCATCGTCAACTGCCCCACTTTTAGTGGGGTCACATACCAACCTTCTGTGTGTGCACCTGATCTCACTGTCTATGTCACTGATGGAGATATTAAATAGTAATGGTCACAGTATAGACCCTTAAGGGACGCCACTCATCACAGGCTTCCATTTGGACGCTGAGCTGTTAACTATAGCACTTTGGGCGTGGCCATTCAGCCAATTTCTTATCCATCAAATAGTCCATCCATCAAACCCATATCTCTCCAGTGGCAAGGATGTTGTGGGGGATCTTATCAGAGGCCTTATGGAAGTTCAGGTATGGTGATGTGTAGCTCTTTCTTTGTTCACTGAGGCAGTCACTCCATTGTAGAAGGCCACTAATATTAGGCATGATTTGCCCTTGGTGAAGCCATACTGCCTGTCTCTAATCACATCTTTGTTTTCATAGGCTTCAGCATAATTTAAGTAGGATCTTCTACATGACCTTACTGGGCACTGAGGTAAGGCTGACTTGTTGGTAGTTCCCAGGGTCCTCTGTATTACCCTGCTTTCTGGGAGGAGGATGTGCAAATATTAGAATGTGATAATGAAATATGGATAAAAAATTGACTCCAGGATAGTGAGCAAGAGGTGACATAAAAAAGAAAGTATTGAACTATAGGGTAGTCAGAGATCAGTATTGGAACGGTTCTTATTTAATGATGTCTTGGCACTAGAAGAGGTTTGCTTGTCGTAAAAGTGTTCCTTGATACATCAAAGGTAACATGTTCTAAGGAAAAGGAATGGTGAAATCTGGAAGAAAAGGGTTAAACTAAATACCATGAAATTCACTACACAAAATTCTGGGATGCTAGGGACTAATTAAGCACTTTTGCTATGCACTAAAATGCTATCATAAAAAAGCCCCAAACATCTTTTAGGACCTGCTAAACCAATCCCATGTTAGTTAAACTAATCACATGGAGGGTGTCCAGTGAGAGCACATGGTACCTACTCAGCTCTCTAGGTCTACAAAGTAGTAAAGACCTAATAAATGCTTACATTCAAAAAATACAGAGATGTAGGGCTCTTTCTTTGGGGCACAGATCCTCGGTACTAAGGATGGAAAATTAATTAATATCCCTTACTTCCAATGCAAGCTCTGAATTTAGGGTGAATACTATTATGTTACTTCCATTCTCCATTCAGTGCTAAAAATTAAGCAATGTGCGTGCCAATAACACCTCATTGTATATCAAACTGTTGATCTGGTTATCAACTATTTTTTGTTATGAAGATCTATCATTAGTTTGTGACATGAGAAATTGGTAATCAGAGCATCTTGTTAAAATCTGATATCATAACTTTCGAGTTTTGAAAAAAGAACAGCTCAAATCTGGAGTAATATTTTGCAGATTGGCATTTATTTTGGGAAAAAATGTATCTCTTAGTTTGCGGTCAAATAGCCACACTGATGCATTTTACAGTTGTTTTAGAATCTTGATGAAATTCCCATGAAGTAAAACAAATATGACCTTAAGTTGGCACTATTAATATCTACCGAAGTTTAATGGTGGGAATTCCTTTAAATGTTGTTTAAGGTTCCTACTTTTCAAGATTTTAGTAAGAGCCGAATCAGAGCTAGAATGCCTATGAAATAGCTGTTGCCATGAAAGTCTGTATTAGAAACATTTTCTCTACATATTAGTTACATTTTCAATTGTTTTGTTATTCTCCAGTATGTTTTATCTTAATGAAATAACAGGATAAAAGCAATACAAAAAAATTCATCAAAGCCTATAAGGAGTTTTAAATATGAATATTGTAGGGCTGATGAGTTCATTTACTTAAAAGTAAGTTAATATTTTCCACTTTCAGATAATATGAAAAATTTTAATTGAGAAATGGAAGAAATTAGAATTCAAAGCATGTTTATTTCTGCAGTTTAAGCACAGCCGTTTTGTCTAACCATGTCTTTTATGTTCATTCGTATAGAATCATAGATTCATAGAATAGTTAGGGTCGGAAAGGACCTTAAGATCATCTAGTTCTAACACCCCTGACATGGGCAGGGACACCTCACACTAAACGATACCACCCAAGGCTCTGTCCAATCCAGCCTTGAACATCGCCAGAGATGGAGCATTCACAACTTCCCTGGGCAACCCATTCCAGTGCCTCACCACACGCACAGTAAAGAATTTCTTCCTCATATCCAATCGAAACTTCCCCTGTTTAAGTTTGAACCCGTTACCCCTTGTCCTCTCACTACAGTCCCTCATGAAGAGTCCCTCCCCAGCATCCCTATAAGCCCCCTTCAGATATTGGAAGGCTGCTATGAGGTCTCCACGCAGTTTTCTCTTTTCCAGGCTGAACAGTCCCAACTTTCTCAGCCTATCTTCATATGGGAGGTGCTCCAGTCCCCTCATCATCCTCATGGCCCTCCTCTACACTTGTTCCAACAGTTCCATGTCCTTTTTATGTTGAGGACACCAGAACTGCACACAATACTCCATGTGAGGTCTCACAAGAGCAGAGTAGAGGGGCAGGATCACCTCCCTCAACCACCTGGTCACACTCCTTTTGATGCAGCCCAGGATACGATTGGCCTTTTGGGCTGCGAGCGCACACTGCGGGCTCATGTTCATTTTTTCATCGACCAACACCCCCAAGTCCTTCTCTGCAGGGCTACTCTGAATTGCTTTTCTGCCCAACCTGTAGCTGTGCCTGGGATTGCTCTGACCCAGGTGGAGGACCTTGCACTTGGCATGGTTGAACTTCATCAGGCTGACATCACCCCACCTCACAAGAGTGTCAAGGTCCCTCTGGATGGCATTCCTTCCCTCCAATGTATCAACCGAAGCACACAGCTTGGTGTCATCAGCAAACTTGCTGAGGGCGCACTCAATCCCACTGTCCCGGTCACGGACAAAGATGTTGAACAAGACAGGTCCCAACACCCATCCCTGAGGGACACCACTCGTTACTGGTCTCCAGCTGGACATTGAGCCATTGACCACAACTCTTTGCGTGCAGCCATCCAGCCAGGTCTTTATTGACATTGTAGATTTTGTACTGAAAAGATAAAAATAAGACAAAGGTGCAAAATGTTTCAGAACAAGGATTCTGAAAGCTGTCATTCATACTGTGCCTTTTCAAATCTTTTCCATTCAAAAACTTCAGCTTTATTGGAAACCTGTAGTGTTGAAATTTTTTTAATTAAATTTTCATTTTAATCTCCAGCAGTTTTGGTATGCCTTTATTTTGACAGGGCTGACAAAATACATGTCCATTTTTACACACTTTGTAGTGCTTTTGATATTTATATTTTTTAGAAAGTACTATACCAATATTATGCACATTTTCCTAATCCTGAGTTTTGCTTTAGTGGCAGGAGGCTTGTCATTTGGGGTGATTTATCACTACACTCTAAACTGTATTGTGGATGAAGTTTGACTTCCATCAGTTAATATGTAATATGATTTGAGTAATGTAAATATTATTAGCAGTGAACAAAATTAGGTCTGGTGTGATCACTTGTATTGTAAGGGAAAGTGGCAATAATGGCTGCTTTGATGCCTTATTTATTTATTCATTCATTTATTTAGTATTTTGTTTGCATAGCAGGTGTTGGTGGTATAAAGAACTTGTGATTTACTTTTCAAAATGGGAACAAGTAACCCCTGTTAAGAGTAGCCATATGTACATTAAGCAAGAACTTGTCAAATGGAGATTGTTTTCTGAGCTAGTGCCATGCTTAGCACCTAAACAGTTAACACCCTCTCTGCTATGTACAGTGAGATCATTTTACAATCTTTGCTGAGACTTCAGTCTGGAAGTGTTGCCTGCATTTTTGTGTACAATCAGAGAACTAGTTTAATTGGGCAATGGCAGAGCCTTGCAGAATATCCTAATGAGCCTAATTGGTATCAGGAATCTGATTCCCAAGAGAACAGAGATAGAAACCAGACAGACAAAGAGACAAGTAAAAGCTATGGAATAGAGAAATAAGATGGAAATGCTCTGTCAGGGCTTAGTACTGCTATATACACTTCCTTGTTTTCTTTTTTTCAGTCCTCGCCACTTTGTTTACCAGCTGTGTGCCTGTGGTGCTATTGTCTCTTTCCTGCTATTTGAGTAGTCCTGTGGATCTTTTTGTTCTTACTGTAGCTTTTGTTCCCAAGTGATCTGAATATGCGAGGAGTCCTAGCTTGAAAGGCTGTCCAGTATAATCAGAAATCTACTTTGCAAGATTCAGTGCAATGAGGAGAAGAAAAAACAAATAATTCTGATAAAACTCTGTGTTCCTGGGAGCAAGAACATTCAGTGGAGTTTGGACCATCTCACTAAGAGTGCCCCTATCAGTCGCAGTTCTGTCGCTGAAACTCTTGGCAACAATTGAATTTTAATGAAGGTCTGCTGTGCTTTAGAATTTAAATGAGATGCTTGATGAAAGAGAGAAAACCTTCTGCATCTCTACCTTATGTTCATAATGCATTCCTCCTGGTAAAAATAAATAAATAAATACAGGATTATTTCACTGCTTGTTTTCTACAGAGATTTCCGAGCAAAGCTGAAAAAAAATAGCCTGAGTTGCACAGAGCCATTTTTATGCCGATTTCCCCATTTCTAATAGAACCCAGTTGCTGTATACGCAGCTCCTGTTGCTCTCTATCTTCTTTAGCTTCCCGGACTGGCAGGGGCATTTGTTCCTGGTAGTTTGAATCAGTGTCAAACTGTCTGAGGCCAGCAGCAAGTAGCTTGGTGGGGCCATCCTCATCTGAGCAGAGTTTTGGCACTACGTCTTACCAGGATTTTTGCAGGTGAGCTAGTTATTAGTTCCTAATATATGATGATACGTTTAAATGCAGGGTACTGAAGACTTTAATAATGCAGTTTGCCCTTTGCTTTATTTCACTTGCCTGAATCTAATTTTTTCAGGTGTAGAGCCTCCCACTATATTTTGTTTAGAGATATCTGTATTCATATCAAAAGAGTTTTGACAGTAAAATGCTCAGTTTGCTGGACATGTTTTGTCTCCAAAGTAGGTTTCTAAGATCAAACTGAGCCATGCAGTTGTTGTGGAAGCAAAGTAAAGGTTATGTATTTTTAATATGTTGCGCTTTTCTCCTGTGCAGCATATGACACTACCTAGATGTAAATGCTGCCTCATGCAGACGTGCTAATGGAATTCCTGCTTTTATGTAACTGCTCTTTAGAGAGTGAGTGGAGCTTGAAATGCTCCATTCTAATTACAGATGTTTCTTTGTGTTCTTAATTGTGGGAGTATACGTGTTCAGGCACCTTCATGTAAAGCAAAGATCTAGCTCACAAAGAAAAGTTTTGAGCAATGGTACCATAAACTGAAAATAAAATGAACTAAAACCTTGTTGTAGAAACCCAAGCTATTTGCATGCTTTATTATATAGTGTGGATAACCTATCTATAGTCTTCTTCACCACCAGTTTATTTGGGTTATCTTCTCATGTTTATTTCTCATGTTTGTTTGGAATATCTTCTCATGAAGGGAAGGCTGCGAGGAGACCTCATAGCAGCTTTCCGGTGTCTGAAGGGGGCCTATAAGGATGCTGGGGAGGGACTCTTCATTAGGGACTGTAGTGACAAGACAAGGGGTAACGGGTTCAAACTTAAGCAGGGGAAGTTTACACTGGATATAAGGAAGATGTTCTTTACTGTAAGGGTGGCGAGGCACTGGAATGGGTTGCCCAGGGAAGCTGTGAATGCTCCACCTCTGGCGATGTTCAAGGCTGGATTGGACAGAGCCTTGGGTGGTATCGTTTAGTGTGAGGTGTCCCTGCCCATGTCAGGGGTGTTGGAACTAGATGATCTTAAGGTCCTTTCCAGCCCTAACTATTCTATGATTCTATGCTTATCACTCTAACAGAACTCCTAGATTTAAAAAAATCCAGTACTCAAAACAATATAGACAAGCTCTCTGTAAGAGCAGCAATGGAAAAAGAGAAAGAGAAGATATATCTAAAACACATAGAAAAGGAGTAGCAGCAGGTGGTATTTCGCATCTGACTACAGGCTGAAGTAGTTTCAGTTATGATGAGATCTGTACTGTAGTATTTCTGAAATTAACTACCTGCTTGTCATGGTTTAAACCTCTATAACTCACACAGTGGCTCTCTCACTCACTCCCCCCTCTTCCTTCCCCCCACTCCCAGAGGGATGGGAAGGAGAACCAAAAGAATGCAACTCCCACAGGTTGAGATAAGAGCAGTTTAGTAACTAAGGTATAACACAAGACCATTACTGCTATCACCAATAATAATAATAATGACAAGAGAAATACAAAGAAAAGAATACAATCACTCACCACCCTATACCAAGCCCAACCACGTAGTGCACCCCCACACTTCCGGGTCTCTGCTCTCTGTTTTTTACATCCTGGGCATGACGTGCTGTGGCATGGAATACCTCTTTGGTCAGTTTGGGTCAGGTGTCCTGTCTCTGCTTCCTCCTGGCTTCCCCTCCTCCCTGGCAGACATGAGACTCAGAAAGTCCTTCATCAGACCAAAACGTTACCAAGCAGTAACTGAAAACACTGGTGTTATCAGCGCTGTTTCCAGACCAAATGTCAAAAACACAGCACTGCACCAGCTCCTAAGAAGGAGATAAATGACTGCTACTGGTGAATCCATGACACTGCTCTAAGGTTCACTTAAATTCATTATATTCTGCATGCAGGAAGCTTCAGTTAGAAGGTTGAATTCCGCTCTGCCTTCCTAATATCTCCTGAATTTTCTCTTGTTACCTGAGTAAGCATATCATCACAGTTCTTAGTATTGGCTACCCTTCAAAAGGTAACTATGCTTTTGTTTCTTCTTTTGTTAAATAGGGAACTGAAACTATTAAGGAATGTTTTGTGTAGATTTTTTGATATCAGAAAGGAGATTTATTCCCCACCTCCCAGTTTTAGTATCTCTCTATCACAGGACATGATCGATTTCCCATTCAAATAGTCTAAATTATGAAATAAAATTTAGGGGGAGTCTAGAGGAAAACCAGGGACACCTAGCTGACAACGGTACATACTGTCAGTGAGATGTAGAGCAGGGTGCACATGGGAGAAAAGATTTGCCACAGTAATCAATCATTGATTTCAGTACCATGTTGTATCATAGAATGGGAATGAGATTATCTTCATTCTCTTCTGAGCACTGTCATTGATGATAAGCTGTTACATCTACCAGGCCTTATCTTATGCCAGTGAAATTGAACCAATGAAACTGAGCCAAAAATAATTGGAAATGGGATGGAGAAGTACACCATCATTTATTTTGCTTGATCATTTTTACTTATCACTCTTTATCTAAAAGTAAAATCGCGGTAAACAAGCTTTGCATAGCTTATAATGGCACTGCAGGAAAGGTTGCTGCTTTTGTACAGTTAAACAAATTGTAATATACATTTTAATACACCACTACAATTCTCCTAGCACTTATCTCTATGCCAAATACTGACTGCTCTGTGTGTCTTTTAAACTCAGGCAGGGTGTGTTTTTCCCTCTTCATCTTTTGCTAACACCAAACAAATACAATATATGAAGACACTTGGTCAATCTAAACTTCCTCTTCTATGCTGGAGAGGCCATTTCACAGGATGGTACATCTGACACCTTGAGTCGGCAGCAAAGTAGATGAAAGCATTTCCTGCAAAGCTGAGTGTTTTCTTCAGACCACTTTTTTAATGACAGCTGGCTTTTGGTTTCCATTAGCTTCATATGTAGGCCCAGGCTTGGAGCCCAAAGGTTTTGAAAAAACAGATGCTTGCCTGTATGGTGGAGCGCAGTACAGATCAGGCATTTCTGACCAGGAACACTGGCATACTGTTTTGCGCTGCACACCTCTGTGTATTCAGATGCTAACTTATATCAGACTCTGTTCAGTCCTGTATTGGTAGCTGTCATTACCAAGTTGATATCCATCTTCTTGAATTGTTGGGGGAAGATCTTTTTGATCTTTGAGGTATTTATGAAGGGAAACCATAGATGCCTTCTATTGTGACCCTAAATTAGCCTATTTCTGTCCTTGCATCCTTCTGACTTGAAGAGAGTGGTGTGCAGACTGCCAAATGTCAGGCTTTCACCAAGAATATGCTCATGTGCATGCGAAGTGGCCGAGGGAACATGAGACAACATGTGCTTCTCTGCTGAGGGAGGGTATTGATTGAAATAGGATGTGAAGTGAATCTGTGTTGTCTCTAAGGTACAGAGTTTAAAGCAGACCGTTCTGGTTTCCAAGTCCAATTTCATTTTTCAGAAGGAGCAAGCTAGCTTATTCATTTTGCACCCCAGAAGCCCACAGGAATGGTTGCTGTGGGATGAGTGGAGAAAAGCGGGCACACAAGACATGAGAGAGTGAACCAACTTCATATACTTACCAAAACATGTAAGCATAAGAAAATAAACATAGCTGTCATTTGATAGAAAGGGACTTCTTTTCATTGTTAGCTAATTGGATAAAAAGGGCCCTTTTCATACTGTTTTTATAATGGCTGAAAGTGACAAGAAGTAATGGCCTCAAGGTGTGCCAGGGGAGATATAGACTGGATATTTTGAAAAATTTCTTCACTGAAAGGGTAGTCGGGCATGGAACAGTCTTCCCAGGAAAATGATGGAATCACTGCTCATGGAAGAGTTCAAAAATCATGTAGATGAGACCCTCGATGATATGGTTTAACGGAGGTCTCGAAAATCCTAGGGTGATGGTTGGACTTGATGATCTTAAAGGTTTTTTCCAACCTTGCTGATTCTGTGATTCTATGAATGGTAGATTTCCATGGGGGTTTGTGCTGGGGTAGAATGTCCAAAACTGATCTGGAAAGTGAGGAGTGAGGTGACAGGGTTTGCTGATAATGCTAAATTAATTCAGAATATTAAGTAAAGAATCTGAATGAAGAACACGGTGTATTTTGTGAAGCTGACTGAGTGGTGATAAAAGGGCGAGATTCACTTTTGACAAACGCAAAGCAATACTGGTAGGAAAAACAATGCATCTTTGCATAACAGTGAAGATCTTTGAATTAGTTATTACAGTTCAGGAAAGAGATCTTGGAGTAATTATATAATCGCACCCTGAAAACATCATCTCAATGTTTAGTGGTGGTCAGAAAAGTAAATAGAATTTTGAGAACTGGGAAAAGAGTTGAGAGAAAAGCAAAAAATATCATTATGCCACTGTATAAATCCATGTTGTACTTACATCTTGAATACTATTTGCAGTTCTGGTTATAATAATAAAATATTAGAAATGGAAAAGGTACAGAAAAGGGCAACAATTATGATAAACAGTGTGAAATGGTTTCCGCAGAAGAAAAAGTGAAACAGATTTGGATGCTTTGGACTGAATAAGGAAAGGCTAATGAGCATTGTGGTATTGAGTGAATAGGAGAATGGTTATTCATTCTTTTCCATGATACAGAAACAAGGCAGAGCCAGATTAAATTTTAAGCAGATTTAATTCAAAGAGTAAGAAATAGTTTTGCTTTGGTTTCTGTTTGTTTTTTTTTTTTTTTTTACCCAGAAAACAACATAATAACAGAATAACAAAATGACAACAGAATAACACCAGAAGGTGTTATTATATTTTTCAAGTTCTTGCCATGGAATAATATGTATGATATAAGTTTAGATGACTTAAAAATCAATTACTGAAATCTATGGAAGAAATTTTTGTTAAGTGTTGATAAACACAAAGATAAAACCTGTGGCTCAAAGTCCTCAAGTTGCACATTGTTGTTATCTCAGAGGAAATGTGGTGGTAAAGTGTCACAGGATGTCTGCCCTTTTTTTTTTCATTCTTTTTTTATCCCCTGAGAGATGTGCTCTCAGAGCCAGGATATGCTTGTAGGTGGACCTTTGTCTGACCCAGTACAGCTGTACTCATGTTAAGGCTTAATAACCCAAATCTGTGTCTCGCAACACAGGACAGGGTAACCACTGATTAAACATGTTTTTAGAGCAAAAATCGTCCTGAAGTAAGTCTTTTGACAGAAAGTAACCACTGATCTCAAAAAGCGTAAAATACTTTTATTATGTCCTAAGACTACAATGGATAGTGAATCTGCAGTAAAAATCACAGCTGGGCTTTCATGTGTAAAACTTTTTCTGTTAAGCACTACTCCAGCCTCTCTCTATCTTTTTTATTTTTACTTTTTTACCTTTAACTTTCAACCAAGGCAAAGAAATGTCATAAAAACATGGAGTATTACTTGTTAGCAGTTGTGTAAATACCACAGCATTTATGTATTTAAAGTATGCAAAGAAGAAATTATTGTTACAAGGAGAGATTAATATATTTTATTGTAGCAGTTCAGTGAGCATTTTATGTATTGCCATGAAAAACCATATGCAAGTGTCAAAGGTCTAACAAGAGATATTCAGACATTTCTCTTTAAGCTCAGGAACCCACAGTTAGAGGTGATTTTACTGTGCTTTTTTATTCTTTGCAGCCTTCTAATCATGTGCTAGAACTGGGAGGAGGAATGAATTTCTTTTCAGTTAAGGACTAGATGATAGTTTCAAAGAAGAAAGCAGATAGAAAGTTCCCACTGTGAGTCCATAGATGGGAAACTGGCCTCTGGGAATAAAGCAAAGAACTAGATCAACTGAGAGAAGGAGTACATGGTTTTCAGAAAGACATAAGAGCCACAGATTCTGTACAAACTTTGCTGAAGGACATTTCACATCCCAGTATCAGTTTTATCTTAAACAAAATCTTTTATTTAGATATGTCCTTAAAAACTGAAGGGTCCTAAATGCCTTCAAACTCTTCCATGACCACAAAGAAGCTATTTGCATGTGTGACCTTAGATGTCCTCTTGCATTGCAGATGGCCTCCAGCTGTCCATCCTGGACTCAGGTCTATGGCAACAGATCTGTGTCGTATCTGGTGCCTCTGGCCCCCTGAGTTGTATTAGTTCTATGTGGTTTAGGTACCTTAATCCCATTCTTCACGTTATTTCTGTGTGATACAGAAAGTGCTTTGGGAATTTGGAGAGCTCTGTCTACATGCACTTGTCTTACTTTTGACTATGTTGTCAGTTTTTATGCAGGCTAAACTTTAACCTGGAGTGACAGTTTGTCACACAGGAGACCTCCCCACATCAATAGTGGAATAGCTTCCTACATAATTCTTTGGGGATTGAAACAGCATTGCTAGGAAAACCTTCATGGTCAGGAACTGACATAACAGCAGAGCTCCCAATGGCCTTGGAAGGTCTTGGCTCAAGTGACTGTGGAGAGGTAAAGAATACCAAGGTATTTTTTTTTAATTAAAATGGGTTAAGCAATCCGTGTAAACACAGCCAGAGGCATAGAAAGATGCAAAAACTTGTTGAAAGGCATAATCTATCCCTCCCCATCCCTCAGTAAATGCAGTCTTCACCATCTTAACCTCTTCCCCTTACTTTCAAGCACCCTTGGCCAATAGGAACACTCTGGTAGTGGATGTTTCTATGAAAAATTTTGAAAGAAAATTAGACACTTCTATAGTGTCATTAACTTTTTTCTTTTTAGTGGTACATATGTAAATCAACAAAGTATCACTAAATTCTCCAAAAGTATATTTATCATTAAAATACGTCCTTCCCTAGTAGGGATTGCAAATGGAAATTTAACAAATAAAATTAAAACTAAAACATAAAAATTCAGAGTGTTCCTAAACTTTCCCATAAGGCTTTCAGAGCCTGTTTTAAAATGACAGCAGAACAACCATACCCCATCAGAATTTCTTAAATTCAAAATGTTGAAATTAAATATTGTGTTGGGCAATCAGCAGAGAATAAAGCTATGGTATTTAAGTCTTTCTATTAAGGTATATCAGGTATTGAATATTGTCGAATTTTGGTCTCCAAATGTATTTTGTCAAATTGCAATATTTTAGCACTTAAAAGTTATCCATATCTAAGCTTAAATATTTTAAATGAAATGAAAGTTAATGAATATATATCAATTTAAAATGTAATGCTAAGCAGGTGGGACTCAATCTTTTAAAAATTAAATATAAACTAAATATTTTTTTATCCGCTGAGCTTATATGCCCGTCCATCTCCCACCTCTTAAACAATATGCCATTAAGATTAACAGAAGTAAAAACATTTGTCAGTAGCATTAAATCTACTGTTGTAATTGCAATGTAATCTTAAAGGATTATTTCCCTTCCTAGAGCCAAAGCCACTTTTTAAATTCTGTCATTTGACAGAATTTTCTTTTCTTTGCAGTTATATTTGAAAAGATGGAGAAAGAGTCCATTCTTAAACTTGACCAGGTTCCCTATCTTTTTTTCCTTTTTTTTTTTTTTTAATTTTTTTGCAAGTGCTTCATTTTCAATTTGTTACAGAATAAATAGTAAGTTAAAATATGTTTTCCCTAGGGGATTCTAAAGTTTCCGTTATTTAAATATCATCTTATTAATTTGTCCAGATGGTTTCCCCTTTACCCCTGATGGTGGCAGATCTCCACAGTGTTTGCATAAGTTCATAGGGAATATAGCTGCAGCAGATGCAGGAAGGTGTAAATTGTTCAAGTGCTATATTGAGTTGATACGGATCCCCTCACAAGAAATTGAACCAGACTTTTTAGAAACCATCTAAGTGAGAAACCTAGATCTTTTATTATTGTGGTTTCTTTGTTCTTTTTTTTCATATATACTTTCATATAACAATTAGAAGCAAATTGTATGTCATAATACAACATTGTAATTTTTCCCTGTGTTTATTTAATAACATTATGCATGTTTTAGAATCAGAAAGAATGGAAATAAGTTGAGTAACAGTCCTTACAACTTTGAATTGCTAATGTAGACATTCAGATATTAGGCTTTTAGGTATAAAGATCCCAGATAATGGTTTGGACTGATAATTGAGGATTTGGGGGTTGTGTCGTATGTTTGGTGGTTTTTTGTTTGTCTGGGGTTTTCTGTTTGTTTTGTTTGAGAATTTGAGTGCCTGTGTCTGTTTTATTTTGGTTGGTTTGGATTCCTTCTTTTTTTTTTTTTTTTTTTTTTTAATCATCTTGCAGCCTGAACCCAGAAAAAAACTTTCTATCTGGACAAGAGATCTATGTAACAAAATTACACACTGGGAGTGGAAGGAGCGTGGAAATAAGTCAAGAGGTAATGCTTGTTGAGGCATCAGCTGAACTGTAGGAGCATGCATTCTATATTAATCTTGTTTCCTCTTCTTCAGGATATGTTTGTGCCAGAGGAGAATCAAAGTTAAATAGCTATCATGCTTGACAGTATACTGCTGCTTCCTCTCTTATGAGAAAGTAGATTCTATAATAAATCACGTGTATAAATACAAGCAAATGATTTTCTTATTACATGCATTTACCTACCAACTGGATAAAGTTACGTGTCTTCCAACTTAACGTATTCATTCTTTATTATGTCCTTTCTTATGAGGGAGAGTTAACTATTATACTTATTGATATTTCAGCATGAAACAATTTTTCGTTTGCTCTTTGTATTTGTCATTCATAATGCTGCTAGAGAAAGAAATTTACTTTTTCCTGCCTTGCTTTGTTTCAGCCAATTTTTGGTTGCTCTTATTTGTCATAGAATCATGAAATAATTAAGAGTGGAACACATTTTTGGAGATCTGGTCCAATTTGTTTTTCATTGCAAGGTTAATTTCAAACTTAGATTACGTTGCTTGCAGCTGTTATTCTAATTCTGCTATATATCTCTAAGAAAATTCTTGTTCCTCTCTTCTACCTATTCCATTGAAGGTTTTGACTTTAATTTCGGTGAGCTTTGTGAGGTTCATGTCATCCCATTTGTTCAGACTACTGAGAAGCTTCCAATTATTTTTCCAACTCTTCATTCCAGTTTTAGTTGTCATGACAGGCCAGTCAACCTCTATTGAGTTGCCAGCTAAGTCACAGGGCAAGTCCTCTTGAAAACCATTTCTGGGCCCTGAAGGAGAAGCAGAACAGCCAGAAAGGATATCTCAAGGGCAAGTTACAGCTTAGAAACCTGACGGCCTTGTATGACTAAATTTGTGTAAGAGAGGAGATCAGTGCTTGTCACTTGTGTTGACTTTAGAAAGGTTATCAACCTTGATCTCCTGCTGTGTTCCTTGTATCTGTGTTCTGATGTTACAGTGTTACACCCGCCATAGAGATGGTGGTCTTGTCTAGACTGTAATGCATAGAATCATAGAATAGTTAGGATTGGAAAGGACCTGAAGATCATCTAGTTCCAAGCCCCCTGCCAGGGGCAGGGACACCTCCCACTAAACCATGCCACCCAAGGCTCTGTCCAATCCAGCCTTGAACACTGCCAGCAATGGAGCATTCACAACTTCCCTGGGCAACCCATTCCAGTGCCTCACCACCCTCACAGTAAAGAATTTCTTCCTCATACTACGAGGAGGCTGTGGGAAACTGTATTGAAAACCTTGGAAAAATCAGGTAGACAATGTCCACTGCTTGCCCCACATCAGCTGAGCAGATTACTTCATCATAGAAGTTGAAGAGGTTAGTTAAGCACCAAGGTTTGCCCTTGGTGAATCCATGCTGGATCTGTGCTGGCTTTCTCAATCATGTGCTTCATTTGACTTCTGACAGCCCCCAGGAGCATTTGTTCCCAGAGACTGAAGTAAGAGTAATGGATCTATAATTTTCTGGATCCTCCTTTAAGTTCTTCTTGTAGGTGGAAGTGACACTTATCTTCTACTTGTTTTATGGGACCTCTCTTAATCTTCATGACTTCTCAAAGATTATGGAGAGCTGCCCCATCACAATGTCAACCAGCTCTCTTAACACCCTTAGGTAGATATTGTCGAGGCCCATTGATTTGTAGATGTTGCAACTGGATATTGGGAGGTGGGAAGAAAATCAGTTAGGATTGTCAAGCATTGGAACATGTTGACCAGAGAGGATGTGCAATCTCTGTTTATGCAGATATGTGATACCCAACCAAATAAGCCCTGAGTGATCTGATCGGAATTCAGAGCCAACTCTGCTTTTAGCAGGGCATTGGGCTAGAGATCTGATGCCCTTCCAACCTGGGTGATTCTGGGTCCTGGATATTAAAATCTTGTATTTGTCTTACACATGGCAGGAAATCCCTAAAACTATGACTACTATAGTGTGCAATCCAGTAGTGTCCTTCAAAGAAATTATTTTGCAAAACAAACAAACCCAAAACAACCCTAAACAACCAACCAACCAAAAAAAAAAAAAAAAAAAAAAAACACTCAAAAAATTAACTAAACAAAAAATTCCTAAAAAAGAGTGGAATAACAGTGGTACTTAGGATGCTATTTTGCTTTATTTTGCCAGTATTATGTCACTTTTTCCTTGTATTCCTGTCTGTCTGCACTTAAAGTATGAACTCTAAATTTGTAGCATACAGAGCAAGCATGGGTTCTTTTTCCACTATTAATACTCTTAAGAAGTTCAGTAAATGCAGAACAAATTGCAGCTGAAATAAAATCTCTTCATAATAGCTGGAATAAAGTCCTAATGCAGGATAACAGTTTGTATGCTTGGATTAGATTAACAGGATCACAAGGGATACTGACAAAATGAAATACAGAAAAAAAATGTTTTATCATGATACAAACAGTTACATGTGTATTAATTTGAAGTCCACTAAAGTTGAGCCATTATAAAACTCATCTTGTGGCATGAGATTGAGGGAATTCTTAAAGAGTAGACAAAGCTTCCAAATAATTTACAGCAAGTAGTGAAAACATCCAATATAATACAGAGTTCAGTCTTTCATGTATTAAATCTTGCAGGTACACCACCATTTCCTTGCAAACTCTGAGAAGGAGTCAGAGGGTGGATATATAGGAGTCGGCACAGGGCCTGTGAAGAAGGTTAGTTAAATTTCTGATATAAGGATTGTAATCTCTGGGCTTAGATCTGATTTCCCAGATGTGGGAGTCTATAACTGAAAGGCGTGATTGTAGCTTTGGATATACCCATGTGTGTTGCAACCGTGTTAGTAGCTGCTGTGTCATCATAGCTGTGGAATGGTGAAAAGATCAGTGGTATAAATATAGTATAAAAGCTGAGGTAATTACTAGTGCTGTTAAAATGGGTCACCTAAAACAGCTGTTGCAGCATATCTGTATGTATAAATATTTTTGTGGTGCTTGCTTGTCACCATAATTATTTCTTCTTTTGTGTGTGAGTGGTTCCTACAAATACAGATTTTTCCACTGTTGGAACTTTGCCATCTAGTAGCAGATTTAACAGCTCTAGAGGTCAGCAACATATTTAGGTCAAAAGTTATGGTTGCAGAGTGCATTATTTTTATTGATTTCATTTCCTTATTTACATATCTTTGACCTATATTTCTGAACAGATGTGTTAACAGATAACAAGTGATAACAAGTGATTTTTTTGAATGGAAACCTCATGTAATGTATTTTTGGCTTGCCACATGACAGAAGCACTTGCTAAAAAAACTTAAGTATATCCTGCTATTTTACTATACTCTGCCACATCATCTCCTTTAGATCACTGTAGTTCTCCACTAGTCAAGTCCCTCAGGCAGAGTAGTTTGGGGAAAAGGATGAACCTCTTCCTGACTGTTGATGTAACAGCTGTAAGAAAATATAGCACTGAGAGAGCAGACTAAAAGATTAATTTCTGTCTTGTGGATTACCAGATAATGCTATCTTAAACCCACCAATATCTGTCTTTAAATAATGTATGTAATGGGCCAGGTGTTAACTTTTTATTTCTTTCTGGTAGTTCAGGAGTGTTAATTTCACATGGTGAAGTACACTTGTTGTGTGCCTGCTATAAAGAGTACATATATTTGTCCAAACTGGATTGTGTGTTTTTATGACTGCAGTGCAGAAACTACCCAAAAGCTGAGTGGATTATTTTGAGATAAATCAGAACTACTGGATTGTTTCTGAAATGTTTTAATCACTAGACTGACTGCATGGAAACATGACAATCCTCTCATACTGGATAAAGTTGCCCCATTGTGTAGCTGAGTTTTCTCCTCTGTCAGTCTAGTGATTAACTCTTGCCTTGTGGTTGGAGGTTGTGAAGGTGTTGTATTTGTATAGCACTTAGTAGAAAAGGATCCCTGACAGAGATATAAGGGAAGATAAATGAACCTTTGAAGATATGAAATGCTAGAAGTTGCTACTACTGATGATAGGGAATAAAAGCTCTTTGCAAGTTAACTGGGAAGGACTGTTCAGCAAAGACTTCTGGTTTTCCCCTCCAGTTTAACTTTAATTTAGTGGAATTTATTGATCTAAAAAACCACCAAATATTATTTTTTATATATACCTGTTTCTGAACTTTCTGCATCTGCTCTTCCTCAAACATTTATAAAATCTAAAAATTAAATTTAAGCTGTAATCATATGACCACATCTGTGGTGATACTTCTTTTTGCACTGATTTGTGAACTTTTTTGACCTTGGTTTTTTTCTGCCTGGATTCCCCCCGCCTCCTGCCCACTTTAAAAGAAAGCTGTAGAATATTTATGCAATAAAAGCAAAGTAAATATCCTTACTGGATTTTTTTCATACACTACTTGTGTTGTAGTTCTGTTGCACCACTAGAGTAGATGTGTTTTGCAAATTCTCCATGACATTTCACTCCATGGTAAGTCATCCCAAACAGCTGGCAGGCTGGACAATATCAGGTCTTTCCAAGTCACCCGTGCTTTTAAGATAACTATTTTTAGGGTTAATTGAATAAATAAAGTACATTATTAGACATATGGGTAGGATCATTTTATACCTTATGAAGAGATAAAATCTGAAAAGGCCTTGGAGCTTTAGAAGGGATTGGAAAGGAAATGAAAATGCATGTAATATGCTGATAGACTACAACAGAAATACTGATGATTAAGACTTTGCATCCCATAATTGGACATGTGGTCATAGAATCATAAAATAGTTAGGGTTGGAAATGACCTTAAGATCATCTAGTTCCAACCCCCCTGCCAGGGGCAGGGACACCTCCCACTAAACCATGCCACCCAAGGCCCTTTCCAATCCAGCCTTGAACACCACCAGTGATCGAGCATTCACAACTTCCCTGGGCAGCCCATTCCAGCGCCTCACCACACGCACAGTAACGAATTTCTTCCTCATATCCAATCTAAACTTCTCCTGTTTAAGTTTGAACCCGTTACCCCTTGTCCTCTCACTACAGTTCCTCATGAAAAGTCCCTCCCCAGCATCCCTATAGGCCCCCTTCAGATACTGGAAGGATGCTATGAGGTCTCCATGCAGCCTTCTCTTCTCCAGCCTCAACTATCTCAGCCTATCTTCATAAGGGAGGTGCTCCAGGCCCCTCATCATCCTTGTGGCTCTCCTCTGGACTTGTTCCCACACTTCCATGTCCTTTTTATGTTGAGGACACCAGAACTGTACACAATACTCCAAGCGACGTCTCACAAGAGCAGAGTAGAGGGGCAGGATCACCTCCCTCGACCTGCTGGTCATGCTCCTTTTGATGCAGCCCAGGATACGGTTGGCTTTCTGGGCTGCAAGCTCACACTGCCGGCTCATGTTCATTTTTTCATCAACCATCACCCCCAAGTCCTTCTCTGCAGGGCTGCAAGCGCACACTACCAGCTCATGTTCATTTTTTCATCAACCAAAACCCCCAAGTCCTACTCTGCAGGACTGCTCTGTATCTCTTCTCTGCCCAACCTGGAGCTGTGCCTGAGATTGCTCTGACCCAGCTGTAGGACCTTGCACTTGGCATGGTTAAACTTCATCAGGTTGGCATGTGCCCACCTCACAAGCATGTCAAGGGCCCACTGGATGGCATTCCTCCCCTCCAGCGTATCAACCGAACCACACAGCTTGGTGTCATCACCAAACTTGCTGAGGGCGCACTCAATCCCACTGCGTGTCACCCACAAAGATGTTGAACAAAACTGGTCCCAACACCAATCCCTGAGGGACACCACTTGTTACTGGTCTCCAGCTAGACACTGAGCTAGTGAGCACAACTCTTTGCTTGCAGCCATCCAGACAGTTCTTTATCCACTGAGTGGTCCACCTATCAAATTGATGTCTCTCCAACTTAGAGTCAAGGATGTCGTATGAGGCAGTGTCAAACGCTTTGCAGAAGTCCAGGTAGATGACATCAACTGCTCTACCCCTGTCCATCAGTTCCGTAGCCCCATCATAGAAGGCCACCAGATGGGTCAGGCAGGATTTCCCCTGAGTGAAGCCATGCTGGCTGTCACCAAGCACCTTGCTGTTTTTCATGTGCCTCAGCATGCCTTCCAGGAGAATCTGCTCCAGGATTTTGCCAGGCACAGAGGTGAGGCTGACTGGTCTGTAGTTCCTCGGCTCATCCATTTTCCCCTTTTTGAAAATGGGGGTTATATTTTCCTTTTTCCAGTCATTGGGAACTTCACCTGACTGCCATGATTTTTCAAATATTGTGGGCAGTGGCTTAGCAAATTCATTTACCAGCTCCTTCAGGACCCGCGGAAGTACTTTCATTTCTCTCTGAAAAATGGTTTATTCAAATATTACTGAAGTAATATTCAAATATTACTGAAGAATACTGGCAGAACAGTGATAAAGGTCAATCATCTAGTGGGAAAGCAGAGATACTTTCTAATGTTATTCACATATACAACATCAATGAAATTCAATAACACTTTCTGAAAACCTTTTTTTCATGTCTAGCCTGAAGGACCTTGGTCCTTAAGATCCTTATTTTTTTTTCTTAGAACAAAGACTTATCCAGTGTCTTGCTGTATTCCACCCTACCTTCACCCAGAGCAGTCTTTACTGCCTTCTTTTTAGAGGGATTTCAAAACTTACAGAGAGAAACTGTGGCTTTTTGCTGTTCATGAACTTTTGCTCTCCCTTGCTTGTAAAGCAACTTAGTGGTCAATACTTTGTGCTTCCTAGCAAGGAAACACCCGTAGGTTCCTTCTCTGAAGCTTTCACAGGGCTCAGAGCTTAGGTTGTACAAAGATTTTTTTTTTTTCGGATGATTCTTTTCAAAAATCATTCTTTGTCTGTCAGAAAAAAAAAAAAAGAAAAAGAGGAGATTTTATAGAAAGAATTTTGTCATAAACTTGTAGTTAGTAAGTAAGGAAACTCACTATGAAAATACTGTTGGTAAGAATATGATATCCCTTAATTATCAAGCCTATTGCATTTCACTATTTTATGCAAGGGTGTTTGTATTGTCTGCATTTTATGTTCCCTTTGTAACTGCAGAAAATCTGAAAGTAAGCAAAAGTTAAAATGTCAATGTTATGGTCTTAGCTGTAATATTAAATGTTCCCCGTGGTTTTACGATTACCCTTTACAGAATCTGTCAATGCATTTTGGCAAGCACAATATTAAAAATTTGCTTGGCAAAAATCCCCTTAGCAAAACCTGACAAACAGTAAGTCAATAAAGGTTTAATCAAAGAAGGAGAAAATACTCTTCTTCCAGATGGGTACCGCAGAACAACATTTTCATGAAATATTTATGATTCACTTTAGGATCTCAGAGTCTGAAATATAAGTAAAGCTTGGTGATTATTTCTAAAGTAAAATGTGTTCATCCTTAGGATTTCTGAGGATTAAAATGCCAGTCTTGTTACTGAGAGTATATACAATTTAGTATTTGACTGAACACCAAGCTTGTTATTAAACTTTCTTGTGTTCATAACATGCTATCACTTTTTAAGTAACCATAATGGCATATATTTTATGTGAAGATACTGTGAGCATCTCTGTCTCTTTAAACTGTAGATTTTGTTCACATGATGTGCAACTATATGTTTACTGTTTTTAATGACATCATACTGTCACTAGGTCGTTTTGTTGTTGGGTTTTTTTTTTCATTCTTGTTCTAACTGAATTTTATTGTATTAGAACTGTTCAGTGCACACAGTGGTATTCTAATAATAAAGTGCTCCTAGTTTCACTGTGTGGCCTCACCTCTGTGCTTGGGCAACTCAAAAAACCTGTAACAAAAAGAATTCTTGCTATTGGGTAAGTCCCTTCTCAAGTCCTGATTCTGCTACCTCGCCCACTCTCAGACTCAGATCTGAGGAGGAGGAAGCAAAGTAAAACTTTGACATCATGGGTGGATGAATGGTATTCTTTATATAATCCCAACCCAGTGAAATAACTCTGCTTCCTATTATGAATCCTTAAGTGGTCCGATCACAAGAATTGGAATACTGAAAAGGATTGTCTAATACTTCTCTATTCCCAGCACAGTAAGTGAAAACCTGCCCAGACCAAGACAAAAAAGACCTGTGGCCATGGTGCAGAAAAGCTTATCTGAAAAATATCATTGTCTAGATATATATGGCAATTACTTTTATAAAGTGGTTACCTAAGGAAAGTCTGTATTCTGCATTAATTTCTGCTACTATTTCAACTCTTGCTAATAAACAATTAATGCAGCCATTAATTAACACCTACAGCAAGTTTCTTAGCCATCATAATGAGAGTTTGAAAGCACTGAAACATGATTTGTGGTTTTGAGTTTATTACGAATTCTGAATAATTTATCTTGTTTTCAAGAAACTGCTGTTTTGTACGGAGAAACTTAAATCACAGGTGTACAATGAGTTGAATTATCAGCTACATTAGCATATTTTAAATCCAGACTATATTGCTTTAACTTTGTGACATTAAAGGTGACTGAAATATTTAATTAGTCATTTCTAGATTTCTGCTGTTATATTAAATCAGTGAGTTTAGGAATGACATGACTTTTTAAGAAAACAGTCTGGATGAGTGTGCGTAATGTAAAAAATAATCTAAAATGACTGCTTTTGGCTCAAGTGAATGCAAAAGTAATATAAAAAATATATGCAAGTTTTTTAACCTTTCTGTTAACCATAATTAGACTATTACACTTACAGTTATAGAAGATTAATTGGCTAAATTCTCTATTAAAATAACCTGAAATTAGTATCATTTATGACAAAGTTATCTTTCCTGAATAGGATTTAGTAAAATTTCTGCATCATGTGTATTAAACTCATAATTTATTTTAAAAGCTCTTGGCAGGTGTTATTTTGCATAAAATTCACATAATCAGTCTTGTTACCTTAAAAAAACTTTTTTTTCTAATTGTTTCTTTTCTTTACCTTTTTTTAGTTTTAAGATTCAAAAAAGACTGGCTTTGGTGATGGTGTTTTGCTTTGTTTATCAAAATGCTGAGACATAGATCTAATGTATTTTTAATGAGTATGTTATTATTCTGTCATCCATTCCCTAATTTTATCTAAAGTGATTGGCACTATCACTGTATCCTATTGTTCATTCAGAACAAATGGAGTATGCTTAATTGCCTTTTTTTTCTGTCAAGTCCTTAATTCTCTCACAAGCAATTTCAGGTGATAGGTTTGGGGAAAGCCAGAATCTTAAACTGCTACCAGGCATGCATATTTACTGCTTTCTGTTACTGGATGGAGTCCACATAGTATATCAGTGTTTTGCTAGAAAAGAATGAAAGTGCTACTTTGGAGCTCTGTTGGCATGAGTTTTAAAACCAGGCAGATCTTAGTTCTAACCATACCTGTTCTAGTGTATAACTGATACAACATGAAAAGAGTTGTAAAGAACAACCTCCCTCCTCTTGGGACCAAAGACCAAGTTCATGGTACCCTTGTACTTAATTAAGGTAAAAGGACACCAACCAACCAGTATTATGATTTATTAATACAAAGTATATGGCATGTGTTTAGATATAATAACTCAACAATGATTACTTTAACTGGATCAGCAAGTCCTGTGCCACACGTCAGACTTAGATCTAGTCAATATTAAATGAAAAAGAAAGGAGAGAAGAGAGAGAGAAAGAAAGGGAGAGAAAGAAAGAAGTATCACCACCTATGGATCCAATGGCATCTTGCTGGACCTTTTCACCCAGCGTATTGATGGTGGGAGCTCTCCCTTTGACCTGAGCATTGCACTTTAATGTCCATATTCTTTTGGGGTGTTATCCATAATTTGCACACAAAGCATAGAAAGGTTTTATTATGACAATGATGGTCATAGTTTAGTAAGCACATGCACAGTTCCAAAGATGGGGTTCCCTAGGGTCCTCTAGGTGGTCATTGTCCCTCTTGTCCCTCATATCACGGTGTCTGCTTTTTGACTCCATCCTCTGAGTTAGATCATCATCCTCTCACAGTCCTGTGGAGGCTTAACAGCTTTGAACAAAGGGGTCAGAACAATCCTATCTGTGCAGTATAGATAGCCAACACCCTCGTTATTTGCTTCAACATACTTGTAATTTGCTTCCTTTACTTGCCCAAGCCTTCCCATGGTCAAATGCAAATGGTGCCTGAAACAAACTCAGTTTCTCATCTCTGACTCACAATGTGGAATGCAAGAAGTGTTTGACACAAGCTCAATGTCCAGGTTCTCACAGTAATAAAACTATACTGTGGCCACCAGAGTCCAATATAACTGCATATTCTGTGGCCTCAATTCTAGTACAATCGTATAAAGAAAATTTTCAATTCCATACTTGCTACAGCTCTGCAATTCCCATATCTGCTTCTGTTCTTCCTAAAATGTGTTATTAGAGTCAATTTCTTCACATGTAAGTTGCTCAATCCTGGCAGGGCTGGTTGGTGCCATTATGTCTACTAGATGTCAAAGGAGGAAGCCAGCTGAGTCTGTCTCTTAACAGAGCTAAGCCACCTGCTCCCACTCTTTTAGTTGAGCTTATTTTGTGTTATTAAACTGTCTTACATGGCCATGGAGTCCTTCATGAATCAGTGCTCCCTATTGTAAAAAATGTGGTTGCAGATCAAAGGTAATCATAGCAATCAATTCATTCATAGCATGTATATTTGAAGATTTTGGTTGTAATAATGGAGACTTGCAGCATGTTTAGACACCTGCAGCTTTCCTACACAATGAGATCCATGGAAATATATAGTTCCAGTCTACTGTTTTCTGCAATGAATACACACTGAGCAGAGCAGATGGCTTTCACATCACTCCATGAGATTTTGCCCATGCTATCTGAGTGGCTGCGTTTCTCTCTGTAACTGACTCAGTTATAACTTAATTTATTAAAACAATGAAAATATCAACTAACAGGGAAGACTTGTCTCTGCTTGAGACTGAACCTTCACCAAAATCAAAATCACAGAGTAATAACATATTTCATAGATGACGAGGTTAATGCAAAGTCTAATTTCTAGTGCAAGTTTTCAAGATATCTTTCCCATGCACAAGAGTGTTATGGGTTAAGCAGACAGCTCCTCATAAATTTAATATTGCCTAGCACTTTTCCACATAAATCTTCTTATTTAGGATTTTACTTAAAAATAAATAAATTCTCTGAAGGCAGATTTTCTTTACTTATTTGCTGTCTTCTTTCAGGTTCTTTCTATTTTAAATTGCTTAAAAACATAAGAAAAAAAAGAAAGCTTAAATAAGGAATAAATAATTCTTCTGATTTCTTAAAGTGTATGTAAAAGTAGCATTGTCAGAAGCTGTTGAGAAGCTACTGTTGGCACATGCAAAAAGAGCCTATTTTGAAGCCTAGATAGGCACTTTTCAGCTAAACATTTTTCAAAGCTAATACTTTATATCACACACAAAAAAAATGTCTAATTTTGGTTTTTTTGTCAACTAGGCTCATGCTGGAATTGATGATCAAAGCCTGAAGGGCATTCAGCTCCTAAACAACTGGTTTCTTGTTACTATACTGACATACAGAAAGCCTGAGTTACCTGTCAAAGGCATTTAGTCTTCTATCCCTCAGGAGGTGGAACCACATACCCATGCTTCTTAAATCTTCTTTACAAGTTACAGGAATACTTACTGGAAACTGGAATGAGGTAATGAGCTATTGTCAGATATTTACTATTTTGTGGCACTGCAAGTTTTCAAAAATTCGTATGATCCTACCTATGAAAAATATGAATTATTATTAACTGTGCATGACACCTAAGAAAAAAACAGGTTGAGAAGCATAAAGTCTGCACTTTACCTTTGGAAAAATGAAAAACAACCCAAAAAAGTAAACAAACCCCCAAATCATTCCTCTGCTTGTAGTGCTAGATGTCTATTTAGAACATTAAGTATCAATTATTTTTTATTTATTATTTAGCATTTAATGCTTTGGTCAATTAAATTTTGTATTCCATTCTCAGCTTTCTAATGTTTACTCAGTTATATACTTCTTTTTTTTTTTCCCCCCCCATTGAAGTGTTGCATACAGAGTTGTCTGGTCTCTACAGTTTTTCAAAAAGCCCTGCTAAGAAAATTGACTCCTCTGGTATTAAGTGAAGGAAAAGGATTTGACAGGTTTAGGTATGAAATGAATAGTGACTTTCCTCTGAAAATGTGTCAAATTAGAGCAGGTGAAGAAAACAGCTACAATGTGTCAACTTTTACAGACTTTGATTTATTTTTAATGATGCTGTGCACTTTAGGAAGCCTGAAGATGTGCTCATTCGCAACCCAGGTCTCATGGTGTGCTGTATTGTTCAGGTACTTCTTCTAAGCTGGGTGCAAGATGGGATCATGACCTAGAACTCCTGTAAATAGCAATTACCTCTTTGGAAAGAGAATGATTAAAGTTTAGTTGAATGTCATCAAACTATTCACTCCTCTCTCTTCCTCCTTTCTGTAACTTATTTATAGTTCTTAACCACACATCCTCCCAAAGTTTATCTATTGCCAGCTCTCCTCATTATTTATTTATTCATTTGTCATTTTATTTATTTATTGATTCATGATTGGTCACATAGGATAATGTGAAAGCATAAGATCTTAGTAAATTATCACATAGCAAACTAATGATTTCAGGTTCAAAAAAAAAAAAAAAAAAAAGAAGCTTGATGAATGAGAAAATTTAAATACTTGATCAGTATTATTTCAGAAAAACCCCAGGATCCACAAAACAGGGTTCAAGATGAGATCACAGATAATTCAGCCAGGAGAATTTTTTTTGAGCAAATGACTGCAGCAAACCTCCTCTAGCTCATTTTCATTAAATAATTTGGTACTGGAAATGTAAATTGTACAAGAATGAGGATAACAAGCAGATTGCATTTGGTTACACCAAAAGGAGAAAATAAAGAAAAACATTCTTCAGTATCACCAAAATAAAATGTCTTGATGTTGATATACCGACTTGCTTTCATTAACAACCTCAACCTAAACATTAGAGGGCTATGGTGAAATTTGTTGAAGACCCGAAACTAGAAGGCCTCAGTATTAAGAACAAACTGTGTCACCTTGAAAATTCCCGTTATGAATGAATTAAAATATAACATTTCCAAGCTCAAGACTGTGTGCCTGAAGTCTGAAATGATATTTCTATTATAAAATGACAGATCAAAGGAGGATGCAGTGTACTCACTGACATGATTGAACAGTGATCAGAATATCTCTCTGAAAATATCTTCCTTGATCCAAGGTAAAGAGCTCATCAGACAGCAAAACAGAATTTCCCTTACAATACAATTAAGCCTACATATTATTTTAGTTTTAGTAGCAGTAGTAGTAGAGTAGTAGTAGTATTTAGTATTAGTAGTAGTAGTTATTCACTACTGTCTGGCTTTTTCTCTTTAGAGATTTGTTGCTTCCTGGGAGTTGCAAAATAAATCAGGCAACTCCTGAAATTCCTGTGTTCTCATACCTTGTGGGCATGAGGGAAGACCTCAGTCTGAGGATCCAAATGCCAGACACTAATTTGAATAATTTGCTAGGTAGTAAGCTGCAAAGTAACCATATAGTATGACTGTCAGGAGCATGTGTCAGAATGTCTTGGGGTGTCAGGTAAAGCCTCAGATTGTTAAAGAAATGGAGAAGGAAAGGGGAAGTACATCAGTATGCATTTTAGATGGAACACTAAGAAAACTGTGGTGAAGTACCTAAAATAGCAGACATGTACATGGAGGAGATGGAAATAAAGAGAATAAACCATGTGGACAAAGAAATTCCCAAAGTACGCAACTCTTAATTCAAGATTTTTTTCGAGGAATGCTTTAGAAATGCTAACTAAATGAATTGTCCAGTGAAATGAGTACTGGACAGCAGCAACCCTTGTGGATTCAGGCACTGCTAACTCTGATCTGAAAAAGCAGCCTAACCTCTGTGGACTAATTAAACTGCTCAGAATCTTAAAAGATGACCACGTGTTAAGACAAATAGTTTTAGTGAGATACGATAGATACCACCTACTGATTCTCTAGGTAGTATTGAGAGGATTTCCATATTTTCTTCAGAGTATTACAAGTCAATATATATAAGAAGCTTAAATAAACATGGTATTGAAAATGAAAGTAAAACCAGCTGTTCTGTTAGTGTTACACAAACTCCTCTGAGATCGTTGGCCTCTACTGAATCATTCTCTGCTTTTACTTTAGTGCTGTATTCATACATGTTCCTATATAAAAAGACCTCATGTTTAAGCATGTGTGAGAACAGTTTTGATACTTTGAATGAAGGATCATTATTTATGATCTATTATGCAGAAAAAATGTGACCAAATACTGCATACCTTCAACACCAATGAATTTGCTCAAACAGGAGAACTTAAATGTGTGCAAGTCCAATTCAGTGTGTCCAAATAAAGGTCTTTTATTCACCGCTCATCTGTGATTTGCAATAAGGAAAAAAATATATCATTTGGTCAAGTGAGCTGTTTAACTCTGGTTCAACATAAGCTACTATTTTCAATAATTGCCACTTGAAGTACAGCACATGTTACTTGAATGTTCCCTGCAGTCTGAAGAATAAAAACTGAGCCAGTGAAAAGCTATTGATAAAAACCCACAAGCCATAGTACCCCCAATAAACTTGGGTTTTTCTGTTTTCCTACAAGAAAGGGCAATTTAAAATAATAAAGAAACTCTGCTTTTAGATTCCAGGATGAAGGCGATGATACTTATCAAAATAGTGAGTCAATCACTGATAATTGAATCAGGAAAAAAATGGGATTTGAAGTTTGCAGTTCTAGTCCAGAGCAAGCTAGATATCGTAAAGTATATAGAAGCAACTTGATAATGGATGTAAATTGTCTAAAACTGCTCTGCCAGGCTAAACACTCACCCTTACTGCCAAACTAATTCTGGTACTTGCCACTCATATAGCACTATGAATTGCAAGGCTGTTTTTCATTCCTGATGTCAAGTTATATACTTTTTTCTGTTAAGAATGAATGGATGATACTAAAATCTATAAAACACATTAGTTCTGTATGACAGCGTTTTGGGGTTTATTTTCTTCTTTTCTTTTTAACTTTACTCTTTTGAAGGGAGTAGTGACTGTGTGAGATGGATCTCTTGGTGAAGGGAGAAGACTTGTCCTTCGGTGGTGAGGAGCTGAGCAGGATGAAGAAACCTGAGATGTGGCAAGGAGGAAATTCAGAGCATGGAGCTAAGAACTCGAAATTCAAGCAGAGGGACTGACAATGGCAGCCTAAAGGAGAAAGCAGACAGCCTCAGAGCTGGTCTCAAGAACTGTCTTGATGGCCAGGAAGGGATACAGCACAGTTCAGTACAGCTCCAAAAGTAACACGGGTATATAAAACCAGTCCTGGAAGGAAGGATCTGCCTGCAAGGACCCAATGGGCAGGGGAAGCAGGTATACGCCTTCTTTATTTCTATTCTGACAAACTTTCTGATTTCAAGTTTTCTATTTTTTTCCTTGATTCTTCTAAGTTTTCTTTTCTGTCCTTTTTTTTTTTTTTAACTTGGCTTTTGTTTGCTTGCTGTTTATGTTTGTTTGTTTGTTTTTAATTCAAAAACATTCCAGTGCTCTTTTAGGAATGTAAAATTAGGAACAAGTCTAGACAGATTTACTTCAGAGTTGCAGTTGACTCACAATCTTATTCACTAAGGTTAATGACCTTTGATTAACACAATTTGCCTGGCAGCCAACTCCTCTCAGCACGAATATCAGTCTTTACTGAAACATTAGCAGGCAATTAATATTGTCACTGCAGCCTAGATACAAAAATGCACTGAAGCATGATGCACCCAAGGGCCTTCACAGCAGGAGACACGTACTGTAGTGAGAGTGATTAAAAATTACTTTGATGAACTATAAAAATTAATTAGTGTCAATCTAGACCAATGGCATAAAAGAAGGCACAAGAAGCATGTAAGTGACTTCCTGGCTTCCACAGCTTGCCATGTGTGGGTTTGTATGTGGTGGAGCCAATGAGTTTGGTTCTGAAATAGCAGATTTGTTTATCAGATGCGGTGTCTGCAAGTTGCTGTGAATAAAGGTCACTTCATATTCAGAATATATGGTTATATAAAAACAACGATGATGCTGTACTGGGCCCCAGCTTAATTTCCTGCTTTGCCACAAACGTCCTTTGTGGTTTCTAGTAAGTGATATGAAGCCCATGTATTGAAAGATATCTGGATGCCTGCCTGCACTTGAATTCATTAGTATATAGTAACCTAATTTTGCATTTCAACTTTTTTTTTCAATTTTTTTTACATGCCTAAGATTTATGCCCTGTTTTATAGAAAATTTACTGCTCCTTTTCTAGATTACTTATGAATTTAACAGTCTGTTGGCGAATGAATATTCAAAAGCATCTATTCAAGCAAAGTAACATAGAACACCATAGAAATTTGCAGTTCCTTTTTTCGCTCTGTACAGAGATTTGCCTAATGATTAATTGTACAGACTGAATATAGAATTAGAACCATCTTTCAGCTAAAGTTGCCTTTTGTTAGGCACAGGTTGAAAAAAGTATTATTCACATTTTTAAAATGAAATAAGTAGACCTGTAAATTTACCTTCAGATAATTTTAAAGCAGAATATTAACAAAATATGGCAAGCAAGTCACCCCCACTGACTTTATGAAATGCATTAAGAAATAAAAAAGTTTTATTTAATTCGTGCTTATTTCCCAAATTTTCATGAGTTTTCAGTCCTGCTATTTTTAAATTTCTATCTTTAAATTTAGTTTCAAAATAATAAATTAAAATTACCTTAATCTAGTATGTTTTGGTGTGCAATTGTATGTTTTTAGCTAGTTCATGTTGATTTCTTTTTTCCTTTGGATTCACTGTTTTGCAATAATCTAGAATTATCTTGAACTTAATCAAAACAGCTGGTTTTCTACAACGAAAAGATAATCTGAGATCTATGATTCTATGATATTATAATTTTTTATTTATTTTTTTTTACAATGGCACTTTCGACCAACTGCTTGGTTTATATTTTTAAGTAATTTCCTTGACATGATAATAAGTGTCTCCTTCCAGCATCAAAAAATATGATATCTTGGAATAATGACTTTAGCAGTGAGAAGACTTCACAATTTCAGAGGTGACCAGGAGCTTGTTGTATTTAACAACTGAGTATCAGCTGTCTTGGAAAGATAGATAGAAGTGGGTGGGAAAACAAAAAAAAGACCTTGCCTTTCCCTTTGTGTCCTTGTGTTTTAAACTGAAGTAGGAACATGATTCTTCCCCACCTCCACCCTCACCCCCACCCTGTCATGTTTAGGTGAATAGGTTTTTAGTCTGAAGGAACTTTGCATTTCTTAGGCAAATGCACCAGCAACATCTGGCTGACAGAAAGCAAATGCTTTGAAATATGTATTTAAGAAAGACCCAGCACAGTATTTATTAGAAATTGCATTTTCTATTTTTAAATTGTAACCAAGCATTTTAAAGCAAGTATCGTACTTCTAAAATTACAATTCTTTTCTTTGAATTCTGTTAATGAGCGTGATCATAACTGGAACACTACAGAGATATATAATATATTGTTAATGTTGCACATTGAATCTCAGGCTAGAGAGACTGTATTACTACTGTAATCAATAATATGTCATAGAAGTTCCTACATTTTATAACTATTCATTACTCTTCCTGCTGGTGACAGCATGATGATGTCTCTTGCTGATTTTATCTTCACGTTTTCTTTTGGTTTAGTGTTCAGTACCTGAGCAATTAGGGCTAAAAGATAAGTCTGACTATCATATCTGCACTGAAATCTGGTATATAATAAACATTAATCTGACTGAAGCCTTTTACATTCTCTGGATAGCAATATATAGCTAATTTTGTGAAAGATAAACTATGAGCTCAAAGGTGTATATGTGTACGTATATATATGCATGTATAACTTTTCTGTATAAGAACAAAATCTTAAAAGAATAATGGACCTCTTTTTATTACCCTGGCAAGATTGCCATTTTTATGTGATAAACTTTCTTGGTGAGGTTAGATTACTTTCTTGTCTTGGCCTGGAACTAATATATTTTAAATGATTCCTACCTATTTTTCTCTTCTTTTTCTCTGCAAAATGTGAACCACAGGGTTCATTCAGGAATAACATATTTTTTCTGTCTTCTTGATCTTGTACCCTTCTTTTAAATATTCTCAGTCTTATCCCAAATACCTTTTGTGGTTGACTGCTATTAATAATTTAACTACATCTTCAAAATTCTCTTTCTATTATTGCTTGACAATCTTTATAAATATTTTTATAAACATTTGGCTTCTTTTTGTGCTCTTCCTTCCCAGTTCTGCAAAGCCAACATGGTTTGGTCTGTGTTTGTGTGTGATATATTTTTTGATACAACCATAGAATCATAGAATAGTTAGGGTTGGAAAGGACCTTAAGATCATCTAGTTCCAGCACCCCTGACATGGGCAGGGACACCTCACACTAAACCATGCCACCCAAGGCTCTGTCCAACCCAGCCTTGAACACTGCCAGCGATGGAGCATTCACAACTTCCCTAGGCAACCCATTCCAGTGCCTCACCACCCTTACAGTAATAAATTTCTTCCTCATATCCAATCTAAACTTCCCCTGTTTAAGTTTGAACCCGTTACCCCTTGTCCTCTCACTACAGTCCCTAATGAAGTGTCCCTCCCCAGCATCCCTACAGGCCCCCTTCAGATACTGGAAGGCTGCTATGAGGTCTCTACACAGCCTTCTCCAGGCTCAACAGCCCTAACTTTCTCATCCTATCTTCATACAGGTGGTTTGTTTTGCAGACCAGCAATCCATGTACCTGCAGCACAGGTTATTTAAAAACATTGATCAACAAGTCTCAGAAATATGGATGCTTTATTCAGCCAACAATGTGTAACGCTGAATCTGTATTGTAAGCAATAACTGAAGTGTTGACATCAGTCCTTGAATTTGTCATCATTTGTCCGTTGTCACTTTGAGTGCTTGGGATGACTGAAGTAACAAATGAGCTGTCTCATCTCAAGATGATGTTCCTTAGGGAAAAACTAGTCCTTTAGCCCCATATAAAACATCTTGATCTGGTGCCAAACTGAGGTTTAAGTACCTAGTTTTGCTCCTGGCAGATTCTCTTTTGTTCAAAAGCTAATCCAGACCTGGGTATCAAAATTTTAACTGATTTTCTGCATTGTATATTTCATTAAATCCCAAATATTTTTCCTACTGTACTTCCCTTAGACATTTTATTCTGAATGAAAGAACCTATTCCCATAGCAGAAAAAAAATAAAATTAAGTGCAAAACCATTCATCAGTTTTGTCAGATGGTCAGTGGAACTGTTCATGTGTAGGCAAGAATGATCCTTTTCTTGCTGCTGTTGGAAAGGCATGGCTCTTGGCACAACCGAGTACTACCGAGTCTGGCTGACACCTTTTGGATAGAAAAAAAAATTGTTGTCTCATTCTCGCTGCATCCAGCTTGGAGGTGAGAGAACAAGCTCATATCTTTCAAAAGCCATCAGGTTTGAAAGGTCATGGAGATGAGGGAAGGTCTGCCCTGCCTTTAGACAGGCAAATTGTTTACTCAAAAGAGATGAAAAAACAAGCCAGAGCAATGCAGTCTGAGAAGATTCTGTTTGGACCCTGGGAAAATCATGGAATGAGTCCTTTTGAAACACATTTCTGGGCATGTGGAATAGAAGAGGATTACTGGAAAGAGCCAGCATGTATTTACCAAGGGTGATATCTGTCAAACCTGACTGTCTTCTAAATATTCTTGTATCTAAGTTAGGACATTTTGATCTGGAGGGGTGGATAACTGGTAAAAAGCTAGTTATATGGTCAGCCCCAAAGGGTCATGATTAATGGTCATACTTTACTTGGAGGTCCAAAGAAGGGGAAGACTGCAGGAGTCTGTACTGGGACCTGTCCTTATTAACGTTTTTATTGTTCAGCACCTGACATGGAGGACATAATGGAGCACACACTCATCAAGTGTGAAGAATACACCAAATTGGGAAGGCAATTCAATATGCCTCATGATAGGATCCCATCCAAAGAAACCTGGATGAGCCAGAGGTATCAAGCCAATTGACCAATTCTATTTATGAACCTTGCAAAACTGAGCAAAGATAAATGCCAAGTGCTAACCCTGGGACAGAGAAACTCCTACTGTGGCACCTGGTCGGAGCAGACAGGCTGAGAGCAGTCCTAGAGGAAAGGGCCTGGGGTTTGGTCGGCATTGAACTGAACCTCAGCAAAGGTGGACAATAACTTTAGCCTGAAAAGGAACATGGCCAGTCAATACAGGCAGTGATATCTTCCTCTACTGAGGACTCAGTAGACCTGAATCTGCAGTATTGTCTCCTCTACTGGGAGAGGCTGAGGGATAGAGACTACTTCAGCCTGGAGGTGACACTACCTAACAGCAGCCCACAAGTGCCTGTGGAGAGGTTATCAAGGGGATGGAGCCAGGCTCTTCACAGCTGCGTGCCGTAAGGAGAGGCAACTCGAGAAAGTTGAAATAAGAGAGGTTTAGACTGTGTATAAGGAGCTGTTTCTCCATGAAGCTAGCCTACCGCTGAGACAGTGCAGTTTTTGTCCTTGGAGTTTTCAAGGTTTGACTGGGCAACATCCTGTGTAACGAGATCTGATCTCAGACATGGCTCTGCTACAGGCAAGAGGCTGAACTTGGTGACGTTCTGTGGTCCCTTCCAACCTGAATCTGTGATCCTGTAAATCACTATTTAAATAGGGGTTTTTAGTTTGGTTGTTTGGTTTGATTTTGTTTTCCTCAGTTTTTCTACAGTCTTTAAAATATTTTTTTCTCCCCACTTCCATTAGCTTTGATTTTCTTTCTGCTAGCATGTTATTTCTCCATTTGTACTCTTTGATGTCTTCTATGCTCCCCTTTGTTTTTTGTTTTGGTTTGATTTCCTTGTTTCTTACTAGGCAAAATGCTAACATATCCTAGTTTTTATAACTTTATTTCTACCAAAATTTTGCTTTCCTTCTGTTAGTAAAAATTTTACTCACTACAATTGATTTATACCACTCTTCAAGTTCTCAGGAAAGAATAAAAGTTTTTGTTTATTTTTAGCACCTATTTTCATCTCAAAGGTGAATCTATCTTGTGAATCTTAAAAAAATCTGTTTAGCATGTTTTGTTCCTATAACATATTTTTGTGATGAGTAAAAATAAAAAAAATTACTCCAAGATCCATCATATCAAGAATAGAAAATATAAATACTTTTTTCATTAGCTCCACAAAGCATTTTAATTCACATAATTTTAAAACTGTGCTAAAGAAATCATAGTTTTACTTTGCCAAAGTATTTACTTTGACTGAATTAAAAAGAAAGTTGGTGCAGATTTTTCAATAAGTTTATGTTTACAACATAATCTTTTTTTCTTCATCCAAAGCTAGAAAGAATTATTACAATTAGATTTTTGTCTGACCTGCTTCTTGCATTATAAAGATGCAAGATTTCCATTGGATTTAAAACTTTCAAAAATGTTATTTTGTAGGCACATCTTCCTCCTTTTTCTTTGTAATAAATACACATTTTGGAGAAAAAAAATCAATGAGACTGCTGAACTAGTCTTGCTAAAGGTACCTTGTGGATGTTCTAATGGATTTTCTATGTAGATTTCTGTTAATCATGAATATCTGGCCATCTCTAGCCATGGAGATGCAAGTCTGTTGTTCAGCTAAAGTAATTAGCTGAGTATTTATGTTGCATGGACACATACAACAGAGTATTTAAAAATATGTATGTGTGTATATATACACTTATATATACACAGTTCTTTTATTCAGATCACGTGATAGTTTTGTGGGGAAACAGGACACTCTGTTGCTGGTCTGTAGTGACAAGAGTCGGTATGGTAAGAGTCCTCGTAGCAGCAGAACCTCTTTAGCTGCATCAGGTGAGATTTGTCAAGCTGCTATTCTGTTCAGTTCTTATATTCCTGTTGCCCAAAATTGTGCGTGACAACCCTGGCAACACATGCAGTGTTAACCACATGAGAACTGACCCCTGTTACCATTTCTGCAGGAATAGTTACTGTTGATTACTTACAAATATCTTATTTATGTATAGTGTGACCATTTCTGTAGCAGGAATCACCCAGAGGAGACTTTGGAGACTTCATCCAGGATGTCAGTCCACATGTTTAAGCACACAAATCAGAGCAGGAGCTGCCTTGGGGAATTTCAAGAACTGTACATAATTCTCATCTGGAAGAAACCTGTAACAATCAGTCAAATACTTGATACTGAAGCTTTGAGCGATCACCTTGGTTCCAATTGATCTCAAACCTGTCCTTACTTTCACCTGTACAGTTCTCAAATCACCCAGGGACTTAATGTCTTAAGTACTAACTAGCTCAGCCCTTATACAGGGCTACAAAGCCTGATCAGGCTACAAAGTTGTAATTGAATAGCAAATGTGATTTGCATGCTTATTTAAACTTGATAGCTGTTGCCACACTTACTCTATGAAGTATAAGAAGGGTGGAATACTGAAGATATAGTGCTACAGGGAAGAGGATTGTTTTGCCCCACCTCCTCCTGAAGATTTGTTCCTAGTTATGTTATAGATATTGCAGGTTTTGAAGTGAGGTGAGGTGGTGCACATTTGCACTCCTCTCCTTTCTGATATCAGTGTATAAACAAGAAATGGTGTCCTTTTTCTTCATCACTTATGCTAAATGAGTTATTAACAATTTGTATGTTATGGTATCTAGCTGTAAAAAAAACCCCTTTTTTATTGCTGCTCATTTAAGCACTTAGAATTCCCCTTGGATGAACCAATATTCTTTCAAGAGGCACCACATCATCACTCAAGACCCCCACTTTTTCTTCTGATAACAGGTAGTGATTATCATCTTATAAAGATCTAACTAGACAGAAAGTCTACAGCATAAATAATGGTGGTTTGAGTTTGAGATCACAAACTATACCCATATTTCTGATGATATATCTCTTCAGCTTTTTACTTTAGCTTTTGATTATTGTAGTTCCATAGAAACACCCATCTGGACATATTTGTATAGGTTTTTTTGTTTGTTGTTTTTTGTTTGGTTTGGTTATGTTGGTTTTTTTTTTCACCTTGTTTTTTCAATCTTGCATATTCTGTGATAGTAGATGCTCACTAATCTTCCCTAAAGTAGACCTGCTTTAATAGTCTGGAAATTGTATAAAGGTTAATTTAAAGATTCACAGGTAAATATTTTAATTATGTTTTATTTTAGTTAAATACTTTATAACTTAATGCAGTACCCTCATATATTTAAAACCAACTTAACTAAAAAAACCCTGTCTCCTAACTGTAACTGGGTTTGCATCTTTAAAAATGCAGGTCTGTCCTTAGGACTATTTTCCATTTTCCTTTCATGCAATATGTGCATTCTGCTTTTGATAGCTTTTAGATGTTCAACACTAAGCATATGTTTGAAGAAAAGTTGTAAGACTATAAGGAAAATAAGTTCATGCTACAGTTTTATAAATCCTTGCTGGTTTTTTTCTTTTTGATCTACACCATCATACCAATAGCACAGATTGCACCTTCATATTCTTCTTACGATGCACTGGCAAAGCTAATTTCTGCTGCTTCATTTGCATTTTTAAAATTTTGCTTTCCTGCTCTTTTAAAGTGAAATTTAGGTCAAGACATCATCGTATAATTCCATCTCGAGAAGTTTGCTCCCAAACACATTTTGGTATTTGTTTTTTACTGTTCTATCACTAAGTCCACTGCTCAATTCAATTATATAAATAAATACATATAGGCTGTGTTTGTCGGTTTTATGCTATAATTTCTATATTGTCATTGTGAAAGGTTGCCTTGATTCGCTTGCATTACATGTAATACCTGGAAGATCCTAGGATATCTAGAGCCTAGATAGTGAGTTGTGACTTGGAATAAGACTTACAGGATAAAGAGATTGTGAACGCTCCCTCTCTGGGTACACAAAACATTTATACAACTGATTTTAATTGTACTGTTTGGTTTTGTTTTTTTTCTTTCCCCTTGCTTACAATTTTAGGATCACAATGGTTCTACTATTTTGCATTTTTCTAAAAGCTATATCAAACAATTTTAATGTTTTATATGTATACTTTAGGAAGCCTGTTTAATTATCCTGGACCAAGCTCTGCTACTTGTGGAGAGCATTTACTATAGCTGGTAGTTTTGCTGACTTGAGATAAGGTGGTGTCAATAAATAAGGAAAATTGTAAGACTACAAACCCCAAGCCCTTGTTGCATAGGTGAGCACATATTTTTTTTATTTTCTGTGATTACAGATCATCTGGGATGGTTCATGGAAGAGTTTTACTCTGGTCTTGGTCTCTAGAGGTAAGATATGAAATACTAAACCAACTTCTTTAGAACAGATTTAGAGGATGGCGGGTGTTCTTGCTTTCCCATTCTCATGGTGACTGTGTATGGTGTACAAGGGAGAGCAAGTTCTGGCACATTTGTGGATTTCAGAGATTGTTTCTGTCAGGGTATCTCTTGACAGCCAGTTCCCCAAGACTGCGCTAATATTAGTTCAAAGAAACTAGCTTTATCTTCTTGACTTAGTGGGATGATCGAAAAATGTTTGAAAAGAAGAAAGTAATACAACAAAGGCAAATTGGCAGTGAGAGTCTATGAAAGCAATGCACTCTCCAAACTTAAATATAATAAACTAAATGCTTTTTTTGTGAAAATTAATACTTTCAGTCACACATCTTTCATGACCTTTTTTTTTTCTTTTCCACAGGTGACTTAAGGTATGTGGTGTATGCATAATTCATGAAGAAGAGTATACATGTTCATCAATGTGTCTGACTTAAGTGGGTTTGTGGCCCTCAGGACCTGAAGGTACCAGATGTCATGAAATATGTGAGCTGATAATTAAAAGAAGGCTGAGAAATTAACAGGTTGAGTGAGATGTAAGGCACAAACCTATGAGGTAAATACATCCCTTCTGTTTCTCTAAGCATGCCCAGACTCTTGGGATGTCAGGGGAGATGGTATACTCTGAGGTGCAATTTAAATCCATGCCATTTATAGACTTTTTTGCATCACAATTTTTTTTTTTATTTTAAACAGTGTCAGAAAAAAAATATTCATTAACAAATAAGACTCCCTGAGCTGACAATCAATCCTCTTCCAGAATTATAGAAACTAAGCTGAAAATTATTTTCTCAAACAACTAACTTACTCTTATGGCCAGATCCTTCTAGGACAGCATTGAGAGCTCATTTTCTTCAATGAGTTTATTCATAGAATGGAAAAACCTGAATTTCAGACACCTTAGAGGCAAATCTTAATATGTGACCCCAGCTGGCTTGCAGCCACACAAATTCATCCCTGATGGGCCAGAGCAAACGAAGCTGAGAAAGAAGGTCCTGTGAGAGCTAGGAAAACCTGATGTGGCCTTTTTTAGCTTGTATCGTGAAGTGGAGCAAATCTTCACATCAGGTTTTCCCTTGGTAGAACAGGAGGTATAAAATGCTTTGAAAACTTCAGTGCAGATGAAAAGTGATAAATTCAGGTAGTTGAAGCCAAGACAACAACAGACAGATGAACCAGTGGTGGGGGGCAATTGACAATCCAAAAGCTTCTCTGTTGCGTATGTTTTTCCCTGCTTTAACATGATCTTTCAGAATTGCCACAATGTTCACTGTTCCCTCTCACAGTCTCTAGAGATAAATTTATTTCTGGCATATCTTTACAGGAAAGTTATTTCCTCAGGTCCAATAGATGGATCTCAAATTTTATATTCCATTAGCATGAGATTCCCTGTGGTGAAAGTGAGGAGGATTTTACTTTTTTCTCTTTTGCTATTAGAATTCCTTTTTTCCCCAAAAGAATATGTCCAATACATGAAAAAAGTGAGAATGAATGTCATAGAATGTATAGTATGGAGCTGAAATGCTTTTTAGTTGTTATGCAAACATTCAGTTCTTAAAATAACAGTTTTGTCAATACGTTTATAATTTTGTTGATAAAAATGTTCTGATACTTTCAGTTTACTTAGTTCTTAATAAATTAATTTATAGCTTTTATTAAGAGAACACATACCACACAGACTTTACCCAATTTTAGGTAGATGAAAATGATTCTTGAGTTTCTGTCTTTTGTTTTATTTATTGTTTGAGCATAGAATTGGAAATGTTCTATAACAGCTGCTACCATTCTTCTATGTTATCAAATTTAATTTAAAAGGAAAAATGCAAAAATACTGACCATCATCAACCTGTAATTAAATTATGAATGTGCCATGAAATCAAGGCTAACACAAGATTATAGATTTTTGCGTTTGACAAAAGTTTGATTGCATAGGGAAAATGCAGTGCTTTGTGCCGCTGATGAGACAGTTCCATTTTACAAGCAGAAAAGCCAGGAAAGGCAGTGACTTGCAGATAGACTACAGACCAGTCAGTCTCACCACTGCCTGGCAAAATCTTGGAGCAGATTATCCTGGAAGGCATGCTAAGGCACATGAAAAACAACAAGGTTGTTGGTGACAGCCAGCGTGGCTTCACTAAGGGGAAATCCTGCCTGACCAATCTGGTGGCCTTCTATGACGGGGCTATGGAACTGATGGATAGGGGTAGAGCAGTTGATGTCATCTACCTGGACTTCTGCAAAGCATTTGACACTGTCCTGCATGACATCATTGTCTCCAAATTAGAGAGACATCAATCTGATAGGTGGACCAATCGGTGGATAAAGAACTGTCTGGATGGCCGCACGCAAAGAGTTTTGGTCAATGGGTCAAGGTCCAGCTGGAGACCAGTAACGAGTGGTGTCCCTCAGGGATCGGTGTTTGGACCAGTTTTGTTCAATATCTTTGTCGGTGACATGGACAGTGGGATTGAGTGCGCCCTCAACAAGTTTGCTGATGACACCAAGATTAACCATGACAAGTGCAATGTCCTACAGCTGGGTTGGAGTAATCCCAGGCACAGCTACAGATTGGGCAGAGAAGAGATTCAGAGCAGCCCTGCGGAGAAGGACTTGGGGGTGCTGGTCGATGAGAAAATGAGCATGAGCCAGCAGTGTGTGCTTGAAGCCCAAAAGGCCAGCCGCATCCTTGGCTGCATCAAAAGGAGCATGAGCAGCAGGTCGAGGGAGGTGATCCTGCCCCTCTACTCTGCTCTCATGAGACCTCACTTGGATTATTGTGTACAGTTCTGGTGTCCTCAACATAAAAAGGACGTGGAACTATTGGAACAAGTGTAGAGGAGGGCCACGAGGATGATGAGGGGACTGGAGGACCTCCTGTAGGAAGATGGGCTGAGAAAGTTGGGGCTGTTGAGCCTGGAGAAGAGAAGGCTGAGTGGAGACCTCAGAGCAGCCTTCCAGTATCTGAAGGGGCGCTATAAGGTTGCTGGGAAGGGGCTATTCATTAGGGACTGTTGTGAGAGGACAAGGGTAATAGGTTCAAACTTAAACAGGGGAAGTTTAGATCGGATATAAGGAAGAAATTCTTTACTGTTAGGGTGGTGAGGCACTGGAATGAATTGCCCAGGAATGCTGTGAATGCTCCATCACTGGTGGTGTTCAAGGCTGGGTTGGACATAGCCTTGCGTGGCATGGTTTAGTGTGAGGTGTCCCTGCCCCTGGCAGGGGTGTTGGAACTAGATGATCTTAAGGTCCTTTCCAATCCTAGCTATTTTATGATTCTATAATTTAATTGATCTGCACTGTAAAAGTATTGATTCTCTGAAAAACAAAGTTCTAATTTTGAGTCCCTTCTGTATTATTAGATGACCGACGTAAAAATTATGTTTCTCCAATGGAAGACTACAATATCTTATTCACAGCATACAAAGCCTTATAAAGAGTTAAGAGGAATCCAGGATTGTAAGCCCTGCATTATGACAAATAATTGTGTTTTATTGGTGCACTATATTTTCCTTGGTCTTCATGGAGCCGAAAAACTTAATAACTGTTAACAAACCTTAGCTTGACAGCTATATACTGAACAGTATTGCTACTCCTGTTTATACCTCAAGGAGTAAGCTTTATGTGTTCAAAGCTACTGTAATGTACTTCAGGGAATGAGCTTTGTGTGGTCAAATCTACCATAATGCTATACCTTTCTGGAGACATGCACTTCAAATCTCTGAAGGGCCCCTTTAATTTCTGTTAGCAGAACATGTTCAAATACTCTGTGTCATGCAGCATTTTAACAGTGTATTTTCCTAGTATTTTTTGCTGGTATTTTCTGCTAACTGAGGTTGTTTGGCTACCACTGTTAATTTTCAGTAGCTTCTGATCACTAGAGAAAAAACCAAGTATATCTTTAGATATCCTGTTGATTTGTGCCTGTATGAAATTCTAGGAAGTAGACAGAAATACAGTAAGCCTCTGAACTCTGTTGCTGAAGGAATTTAATATTCAAGAAATTACGGTGAGCAGTAAAACTGAAATATCATAATAAGTACATGAGGCTACTAGGCAATATTTTAACATAATGTACCAAATCTTGATGCAGTCTTAACCTTGAGTAATAGGAAGGAGGAAGGTAAAAACTCCTTCATTAAGCAAAAATTTAAATTTTATGCAAAATGGTCCTCACCCTTGAAATCTCTGAAAAACTAAGGATCAAGTGAGATGTTTCATTGCATAGTGTAGTCATAGCAAAGCTGCTTAGGTGAGCCATTTGCAAATGGGCTTCTCCTGCACGAGACATTTTTCTTTGTGTTATATCCCAAAAATCTGACTGGATTCTAACAGCGGACAAGGGACATAAAATAGGTCCATATGTATGTATATATGATTATCAGCCATCTTACATAGTACCAGTGAATAACTGCAGAGACTTCAAAGCAAGCAGAAAGACACTTTAATCAGACTTTAATTGCATTAGTATGACTTTCTCCTTATTGCAACATGGTTAGTTTTTTAGTTGCATACTTCAGTGATTCTGAGAGTAACAAACAATTCATGTCGAAGCTGGAGGTGAGCAGTACAAACCCTATAAGTCGCTTACAGAAGAGTATTTGAAAAATTCTGTACCTAGCTATTTCTACTCTGCTACCTAGAGGATGCAGTAATCAGTATCAATTATCCCACCTACTGCTAGGTTAGGAAACTCTTGGTGTTACTGCAAAGTAAGATGAAACAAGAAAACAAATTTGAAAGAAAAAAAGTCCTCAGAACATAGTAACTTTTTTTTTTATTATTATTTCTTCCTCCAATTTCTTTTCTACTTCTCACATGTACGAATCACTAATTAGTGTATCTCATTAATGGGAGATTTGTGCTCAGTAATTCTTTCTACATTTTGTAGTGGCTCGAAAAACATCCATATCAAAGGAAAGACTGCCTGTTCTTCCAAAAGTTCTTAATACATTCCATCTGCATGTTATAAAATCCTTCTCTTCTCCTAGGTAACAAAATTGACTTCAACTTTTAAGACTGAAAAAATATGTTTCTTTAAGAAATGTGAAGAAAAAATATAGGCATGACAAATCAATAGGCAGAGACACTTACAAAATCTTGTAACATAGGAAGCTAAGTGGCCTGTAACAAAAAGGTGGCTCTGGAGGTAGAATTTGTTGTAAAACTCTGGGTGCTCTTGGATTCTTCAACGATGAGGTACTGGCCCTGCACAGAACTTTCCCCTGTGTTTAGTCACTGTTTAAGGAATAACAGGTCATTTTATAAGTAGTTGGTTAAACATTAAATAATAGCAAATATGAACCTGAAAACTAGCTACAACTTTCTACTTGGAAACTGGCTTAATGTCAGCTAGGCAAGTTCTCAGATAAAAGGTTTTGGTATGTGTCATGGGTTCAGCAGCAGCCATTTTTCTCCTTCTTGGTAGCTGATGTAGCGCTGTGTTTTTGATTTGGGGCCTGGGAACAGCGCTGATAACACCAGTGTTTCGGTTACTGCTTAGTGATGTTTTGGTCTGGCCAAGGACTTTCTGAGTTTCCTGTTCTGCCAGGGAGGAGGGGAGCCGGGAGGAAGCAGAGACAGGACACCTGACCCAAACTGACCAAAGAGGTTATTCCATACCACAGCACGTCATGCCCAGGATGGAAAAGCAGAGAGCAGAGACCTGGAAGGGTAGGGGTGCACTGCATGGTCGGGCTTGGTGTTAGGTGGTGAGAATTGTATTCTTTCCTTGTATGTGCCTTGTCATTTTTATTACTGGTGCTAGCAGCAGTGGTTTGTGTTATACTTTAGTTCCTAAACTGTTCTTATCTCAACCTGTGGGAGTTGCATTCTTTTCTATTCTCCTTCCCATCCCTCTGGGAGCGGGGGGAAGAAAGAGGGGGAAGTGAGTGAGAGAACAGGCTGCGTGGCTGAGAGGCTTAAACCACGACAGTTCTTTTTGGTACCCAATGTGGGGCTCGAAAGGTTGAGGTAACGACAGGATTAATAGCCACTCGTCACAATGCTGATTTATTGGCTCTCAAAGTTGTTGCTTTTGATTCTCTTGAGTGCATGGTTTCAGCCTGTTGTACCTTACTTACAGCCGGTATTTGTTATCTTAGCATTTTTCGGATATTGGTTTTGCGTTAAGGTTCTTGTTTCATTTTACTTTGTTGGAATGGCTTGTAATACAAGCGGGCTCCGGAAACAGGGGGGGTGGATGTGTACCTGGCAGTTCAGCTGCTCTTCACTGTCCTGGCCCTTGTCCTCGCTTCCGTCTTCGTGAGGCTGTGGGGAGCCGAGGGGGGCGGCCCTGGGAGCCGTTGGCAGCCAAAACTGCCCGGGGGAGCAGACCCGGGGACTAGAAAGTGAGCCCCCCGCTGAGCCCAGCCCGGCAGCTGCCGAGCAGTGGGAGATGACGGAGGAGCCTAGCCCTGCAGTCGAGCCCAGCCCCGCAGTGGCCAAGAGCATCCCACAGCAGCCACCCGCAGAGCCCCACAAGCCTGAGCTCCAGGAGGATGCAGGAGACCACACAGCATTTCCCAGCAAGGCAGAGGAGGAAGATCTGGACTCAGACAAAGAGCAGCTGGTGGTGAGAGAGACGGCAAGCACAGCAGCTACACCAGCCCCAGTGACAAGTACAGCAGCCTCATTTGAGAGTTCTGAAGGGTTTGAATGGCCTTTGGGTACCCTTGAGACCTGCCTGCTGATTGTGATGGGGATCAGCATGTTGGCATGCATACAGAGTATATTTTACCCACAGCCATTTCGTCTGGTCCCAAGAGTTAAGCAGAGTGGGGTGTGGGCCTTGTCTGGGGTTAGACTACAATCTAAGGTGACCAAGAGATTTTTCCCGAGGCTGGACAGTCATGAGTGGCAGGGTGTGGGACAGTATGGGCGAGTATCTAGTCCACTGGGCCCCTCCAGTGCTTTGGAAGCATCAGAGATGAAAGGTAGCTGTATGGAGTCCCCAGTGACAAGCTGCAGAAACTGCTGGAGGGGAGGGTGAATTATTTTGATCCTGGTGTGCCCATGACACCTCAGGCCATCAGGGCAGAGATGCAACATACAGATGGACTTATGATTGAGGGATGGACTTAGCAATGGACACTATTGCCCAGGTTATTCACAAGTGTGAACACTGCACCCAGCCTCCCTTGCTCTGAAAGACTGTTACAAAAGATGGAGCCCGACATCAAGGACTGGATGGACTCAGCAGCTTTATAGGGATAGGTCCATGCACTGAGGGATGATCTCTCTCCCTCTGTGTGTGTGTGTGTGGATGTATATATATACACATGTGATGGTATATTGAAAATGTGGGATCTGAGCATGACGTGAATGGTATGGAATAAGGGGTGGATACTGTCATGGATTCAGCAGTAGCAGTCATTTTTCTCCTTCTTGGTAGCTGGTGTAGCGCTGTGTTTTTGATTTGGGGCCTGGGAACAGCACTGATAACACCAGTGTTTCGGTTACTGCTTAGTGATGTTTTGGTCTGACCAAGGACTTTCTGAGTTTCATGCTCTGCCAGGGAGGAGGGGAAGCCAGGAGGAAGCAGAGACAGGACACCTGACCCAAACTGACCAAAGAGGTTATTCCATCCCACAGCACGTCATGCCCAGGATGGAGAGCAGAGAGCAGAGACCCAGAAGGGTGGGGGTGCACTGCATGGTCGGGCTTGGTGTTAGGTGGTGAGAACTGTATTCTTTCTTTATATTTGCCTTGTCATTATTATTACTGGTGGTAGCAGTAGTGGTCTTGTGTTATACTTTAGTTCCTAAACTGTTCTTATCTCAACCTGTGGGAGTTGCACTCTTTTCAATTCTCCTTCCCATCCCTCTGGGAGTGGGGGGAAGAAAAAGGGGGAAGTGAGTGAGAGAACGGGCTGCGTGGCTGAGAGGCTTAAACCACGACAGTATGTAGTACCTATAAGCATGACATGAGATGAAATTTTGCAAGGACTGTGAATTGAGTCTGGAGTCATAACTAACATCATTGAAAAATGTATAAAATAACTCCAATTCCCTTTACTTTAGGTTCTTCATTAGCACTCTAATGGATTTCTGGTGCTGGAGCAAGCATGCTCAACCTATAGAGTCCTTTACATGCTACAGACAATCTAATTAAGTTCCTTTCTTATAATAACTTCTCTGTAGTTTTTTGGGTATGACTGAAAATCTGATTCAAATTATCTCTTCCATTTCTTGTGTTGAAAGGGTGAGACAGAGCATGTTACTGCTTTAAGGATATGAAAACTTCCATTGTGCTGATTTTTGGTATGTCTCCACTTTAATGTCAGATTTTAGGTTAACATTCCTCATAGTCCTGTGAGACTGGTGCTAGTGCTGATGCATGCTGGTGCCACTCAGGTCTTGACATCAGTTTTTCAGCAGGTCCTGAACTGCTGATACATAGTTTTTCCACACTCTAACACTGAGAACTCATCTGATGGTTGCAGCCACTTGGGAACAACTTTTTCAGAACAAGCCAGCACAGATAGGATGTAGGATGGAATGAAAAAGTCAAATTTGTGAAAATGTCTCCTTTGGCAGCATTTGTCTCTCTGTCTCTCTGGGTTCTAGTTCAGGGCCCTCCACTTACTCCTGCTATGGAAGATGAGGTCTGGCACCAGGGAGCTGATGCACTGCATTGACCTCTGCTCTCAAGCTCTTCATGCCGCACTCATGCCTGGGAAAAGTGCCAGCATGTTACAGCTGCTCTACAATGCTGGGAACACGAGTTCAGCATCTACAGAGGACAGCAAGATGGTGAAAGCAATAGTTATCTCTGTAAAAGGAATATTCTGCAGGTCTAGAAGAGGCATGATGGGCCCAGATCTTAGTCAAGGTCCAGGCAAAATTTGCCAGAAAAACACTATCAATTGTTAACTATTTCCACTAAGGTTGTAGTTCATAAAAAAAAAAAAAAAACTACCACCCTCTCCACAAATCTCCCAAAATCCCCCACCCTTCTTATTTAAAATCCAAGGGAAATGATGAGCAGCAGTGTACAACACTGGAGGGAATTCTTTGACTGCTAGGCTGAATCCCTGTCACCTGAGGCAAGGGTGACTGGAGAGACATAAACTAAAGTCTGGATACCATCTCCTGGTCCCAGTAGTTTGAAAATCAAAGCAGGGTACTATATAAATTCTTTTTAGTATCCTTCTTATTTATAGTGTTCATGCAATTGTCATTCTGGAGCATCTTAATTGATGGCTCTTCTTTTCTTAGTGGTGAGATATCTTTTTTTTTCTTTCTTATTTTTTAGATATGTTTGTGTATTAAAAAAGTTGTTACTTGGCCCACATTCTTCAAATAGGTGTCTAAAACAGAGTATGAAAGAGAAACAGCTATGGAAGTGACCTAATGTGCTACAAGCACATACATAGATGACCGGTTTCGAATCTGGAGAATGCAGTCTGTTATTCTCATTCATAGTCCAGTATTTTGTCAACTTAATTCTCTGAGTGTGTTTTCCTGTAACATAACTATTGTTCTGAAGAGGGTATTTTCTGTTCACCATTTTATTCTGAAACAGCAATTATCACTTCACAAGGGTGGTGGGGGTGAGCGAGGATGTGAAAAATGTACAATTCATTCTCAAGAATAATTCTCACTTACTATAAACTACACTAAGCACATGCAATCAACTACTACAAAATTAAAAGTGACAGATTTCTAGGTCATTGGTTTGTATTTAGGAATTTTTTACCTTTGCACTCTAATAATGCTCCTTTTGTTTCATTTTACAAGATTACCTTCATTTTATAAGATTACCTTCACTTTATGTTACCTTCATTTTATAATATTTGACTTTCCAGAAATCCAAGTAATAAAGCAAGCAGTTTCTTAGGGGTTGTCTTTGCCTCCAAGTAACTTGGTTTCATGTAGTCTGGGAATTTTAAAGCATACTAGGTTTTAGAATATATTTTAAAATTCAAAAGTCACATAATTTGTGTTCTGGAATTTGCGCTTATAGAGCTTTTAGGAAAACTCCTCTGGATTAGTGCATGGAAGAATTGTTCTCTGCTACAATGCACCCCTCACTGCAGTTAACTATTCAACTAATTGAAGGATCAAATCCATATTTAATTCTTTTATTTTCTTTCTTTTTTTTTAATGATATCTTTCCCAGTTATATTGTATTCAACTCTAAGTTATGTTGTGCTGAATACACAGGCAAATGTTATGGTTGGACAGTGTTTCTGTCTTAAGCTTTTGAATACGAAGCCATTTACTCCACAGCAGTAGCAATTTTATAGTCTAATGAATCTGTAGGTAAAAGAAACCCAGAAAAAAAATAAATAGCGATCACAGAAAAATCAGTAAAACACAATTATTTTTGCCACACATGTTGTATGTGTTATGCTGGTGATGTTTGGGAAACTGTCATGTCACTGGCCAGCACAAAGCTGGATGATTGTGTTTGTACACTTTGGGGGAAAAGAGCAATAATTTATTTTGGAATTGTAGCTATTCACTCTGTCTTTAAAGAATTTTGTAAATTTATATTTTCACCTGATGATATTTACAAAATTCTTTGCAATGACTGTAGAAACATGAAGGTTATATTTATTCCCTGCAGGTTAACTCAAGGTGACGTGAAAATGCCCCAGGTATTTTCCCATTTGGTTTACAGCCATCAAGGACCACACACAGAGATGAGCTGGATTTCCTTTGGAAGGTTCTTCAAGGCAGCATACTAGTTATGAAAAACCCTACACATGCATGAATTTATTTTCTTCCTACAATAATCTTTTAGTCATCACTGAATCCATGCAATGGAGCTTTGTATTATATAGGGTTAAGAATTGGCACAAAAGAGTTTTCATTAGGAGATGTCATGGGTTCAGCAGCAGCAGTCATTTTTCTCCTTCTTGGGAGCTGGTGCAGTGCTGTGTTTTTAATTTTGGGCCTGGGAACAGTGCTGATAGCACCTGTGTTTCGGTTACTGCTTAGTGATGTTTTGGTCTGACCAAGGACTTTCTGAGTTTCATGCTCTGCCAGGGAGGAGAGGAAGCAGGGAGGAAGCAGAGACAGGACACCTGACCCAAACTGACCAAAGAGGTTATTTCATACCACAGCACATCATGCCCAGGATGGAAAGCAGAGAGCAGAGACCCGGAAGGGTGTGGGTGCACTGCGTGGTCGGGCTTGGTTTCAGGTGGTGAGCAATTGTGATCTTTCCTTGTATTTGCCTTGTCATTATTAATATTGGTGGTAGCAGCAGTGATTTGTGTTATACTTTAGTTACTAAACTGTTCTTATCTCAACCTGTGGGAGTTGCATTCTTCTCTATTCTCCTTCCCATCCCTCTGGGAGCGGGGGGAAGAAAAAGGGGGAAGTGAGTGAGAGAGAGAGTCTGCGTGAGTTAGTCTTAAACCACGACAGGAGACTACACCACTGCCTGGGCTCTGAAGTAAAAAGGTTTGATTCTGGTTTTGGTTTAAATAAGTGTTATTCAGTATGTACTCTTTGTTCAGTAATTTCTAGTACCTTAACTCTTCTACACTTGAGTTTCTCTCTGCACTAAATTACCAATGATTGAATTTGTTAGAGAAGGAACCTGTCTCCATGTAAATAATGAACCAAAACATTTAGAAACCAAATTTTCTATGCCATACCTTAAATAATCAGTGAAATGGGTTAGTGCTTTATATAGCTGACTGGATAGTTTGCATTTTTAGCTATCATTTTATTGATTGCTTTCTCAAAAAGTAATGTAGAAAGCCATAACTTAATGTGTTGGAACAATTTTGGCTAAAAAAAGGAAGCAGAAGTAGTTAGAAATAAAATGGTAATTCAATGTAGATGTTTTATACATATTTAAATAATTTTAATATGATCAGAAAATCCAGTTTTAACATAAAAAATAATATAACTGCTTACCCCACAAGCATTTTCTTTTTAATTATTCATACATCCTCTCTCTGCTCTTTTCTATTTGTGTGGGAAGTTGGGTGCTTGTTGGATTTCTTATACTCAGAATAGCTTTCTAGATTCCTGTAGCGTATATTATGCATTAGCTGAAAATGTGCTTCAGTGGCTAGTCATGGTCTCTTAAAATAAATTCAGCTACTCTAAAGACCCAAGACAAGCAGTCAAGATATGAACATTCTCAAATATTTGGGCTGCTTTGATTTTGGTTAGACCCATCTGTGTTCTGAAATTCTGAGTATTGAAGCTGTTTAGCACTGAAACAGTAACATTTAGCTTGTGCCAGATTTATCACTGCTTAATGCCAAATTGCCATTTCTCAGATGGGAAGAAGCTCCTCGTAATATTTTATTTGGTTCAACTGAATGGATAGGCTAAATACTTCACGTGTTCTTCAGTTTCTTTACTGTGATAAATCAACTGTTGTGCTCTAAAACCACGTGCAAGTAAAATCACTTTCCTGTCTTCTGTATGCCATGTCATTTCAAAGCATTTCAAGGAAGGAGGATCAACCTTTTAAGGATTTAAACTGACATTCATTTTTGTTTGTGTCCTGGGTTCAGCAGTAGCAGTCATTTTTTCTCCTTAGTAGCTGGTGCAGTGCTGTGTTTTTGACTTGCCGGCCTGGGAACAGCGCTGATAACACCAATGTTTTTAGTTACTGCTGTCATGGCTTAAGCTGTAAATCCCGCAGCCCGTTCACTCACTCCACCCTCTTTCTTCCTCCCCACTTCAGGGGGGGGGAGGAAATGGGGAGAAGAATCGAAAGAATGTAACTCCCACAGGTTGAGAAAAGAACAGCCCAGCAAATAAGGTATAACACAAATCACTACTGCTACCACCAATAATAATAACGACCAAGGAAATACAAGGGAAGAGGACACAACTGCTCACCACCTGACGACCGAGCCATGAACTGAACTCTTCTGGGTTCCTGCCCTCAGTTTTACATCCTGGGCATGACGTGCTGTGGCATGGAACAGTTCTTTGGTCAGTTTGGGTCAGGTATCCTGTCTCTGCTTCCTCCCGGCTTCCCTTCCTTCCTGGCAGAGCATGAGACTCAGAAAGTCCTTGGTCAGACCAAAACATTCTAAGCCATAACTATAAACATCGGTGCTATCAGTGCTATTCCCAGGCCGAAAGTCGAAAACAAGGCATTGCACCAGCTACTACGAAAGAGAAAAATTACTGCTGCTTCTGAGCCCATGACAGCTGCCCAGTAATGTTTACTCTGACCAAGGACTTTCTGAGCCTCATGCTCTGCCAGGGAGGAGGGGAAGCCAGGAGTAAGCAGAGACAGGACACCTGACCTAAACTAGGCAGAGGTATTCCACGCCACAGCACGTCATGCCCTCTCTAGAAACTGGGGGCAGTTACCTGGAAGGGTTAGACCACTGCTCGGTGGGTCTGGATATCAGTTGGGTGGTGAGCGGTTGTTTTCTCTTCCCTTGTTATTTCCTTTATCATTATTATTATTGGTGGTAGCAGTAGTGATTTGTGTTATACCTTGGTTACTGGACTGGTTTTATCTCACTCCATGGGAGTTACGTTCTTGCGATTATCCTCCCCATCACTCCGGGAGCAAGGGGGAAAGAAGGAGGGAGGGGGGGAGTAAGCGAACGGCAACGTGTTTTTTTTTTTTTCTGGGTTGCCAGCTTGGCTTAAACCATGACAGCTTTTTTTGGCGCCCAACGTGGGGCAATACAATGGAAGAAGTCTTTGAGAAAGGGAGGAATATAATCCAAATCCTGCTGAAAGCCGATTTTGCTATAAAATGGAGTAAGGGCAAGGGACCTGAACAGGAGATTCAATTTTTGGGAATAAAATGGCAAGATGGACATAGCCAGATCCCTATAGATGTGATCAACAAGATAACAGCAATGTCTTCACCAACTAATAAGAAAGAAACACAAGCTTTTTTGGGTGTTGTGGGGTTCTGGAGAATGCGCATCCCAAATTACAGTTTGATTGTAAGTCTCTATCATGTGACCGGGAAGAAAATTATTTCAAATGGGGCCCTGAGCAACAACAAGCCTTTGAGCAAATTAAATGAGAGATAGTTCATGCAGTAGCCCTTTGACCAGTTCAGAACAGGCCAGATGTTAAAAATGTACTCTACACTGCAGCTGGGGAGAATGGTCCTACCTGGAGCTTCTGGCAGAAAACACCAAGGCAGACTCGAGGTCAACCCCTCAGCTTTTGGAGTCGGGGATACAGAGGATCTGAGGCCAGCTATACCCCAACTGAAAAAGAGAGACTGGCAGCCTACAAACGGGTTCGAGCTGCTTCGGAAGTGATTGGCACTGAAGCACAGCTCCTCCTAGCACCCTGGTTGCCCGTGCTGGGCTGGATGTTCAAAGGCAGGGTCTCCTCTACACATCATGCAACTGATGCTACATGGAGTAAGTGGGCTGCACTAATTACACAACGAGCTCGAATAGGAAATCCCAGTCGTCCAGGAATTCTAGAAGTCGTCATGGACTGGCCAGAGGGCAAAGATTATGGAATGTCACCAGAGGAGGAGGAGGTGAGGCGTGCTGACGAGGCCCCACCTTATAATGAACTGTCAGAAAGTGAAAAGCAATATGCCTTGTTTACTGATGGGTCCTGTCTCATTGTGGGAAAGCATCGTAGATGGAAGGCAGCTGTATGGAGTCCTCGACAACAAGTTGCAGAAACTGCTGAAGGAGAGGGTGAATCGAGTCAGTTTGCCGAGGTGAAAGCCATCCAGCTGGCCTTGGACACCCCTGAACGAGAAAAGTGGCCAGTACTTTATACTGACTCATGGATGGTGGCAAATGCCCTGTGGGGGTGGTTGCAGCAATGGAAGCGGAGCAACTGGCAACGCAGAGGTAAACCCATCTGGGCTGCTGCACTGTGGCAAGATATCGCTGCCTGGGTGCAAAACCTGGTGGTCAAGGTATGCCACATAGATGCTCATGCACCCAAGAGTCGGGCCACTGAGGAACACCAGAACAACCACCAAGTGGATAAAGCTGCTAAGCTTGAAGTGGCTCAGATGGACTTAGATTGGCAACATGAGGGTGAATTATTTTTGGCCCGGTGGACCCATGACACTTCAGGCCATCAGGGCAGAGATGCAACATATAGATGGGCTCATGATTGAGGGGTGGACTTAACAATGGACACTGTTCCCCAGGTTATTCATGACTGTGAAACATGTGCTGCAATTAAACAAGCTAAACAGCTAAAACCTCGTTGGTATGGAGGACGATGGCTGAAGTACAAATATAGGGAGGCCTGGCAGATTGATCATATCACACTCCTACCAACCTGCCAAGGCAAGCGCCATGTGTTTGCCATGGTGGAAGCAACCAACAGATGGCTGGAAACATATGCTGTGCCCCACGCCACTGCCCGGAACGCTATCCTGGGCCCTGAGAAACAAATTTTGTGATGTCATGAAACCCCAGAGAGAATGTAGTCACAAAATGGGACTAATTTCTGGAACAAACTTATAGACATTTGGGCCAAAGAGCATGGCACTGAGTGGGTATATCACATCCTCTACCATGCAACAACTTCTGGGAAAAGCAAACAGTACAATGGGCTGTTAAAAACTACACTGAGAACAATGGGTGGTGGGACTTTCAAGCATTGGGATACACACTTACCAAAGGCCACTTTGCTGGTCAACACCAGAGGATCTGCAAAGAGGGCTGGCCCAGCCCAGTCAGAACTTTTACATACTGTAGAAGGGGATAAAGTTCCTGTGGAGCGTATAAAGAGTTTGATGGGGAAGACATTCTGGGTTATTCCTGCTTCATAGAATCATAGAATCATTGAATAGTTAGGGTGGGAAAGGACCTTAAGATCATCTAGTCCCAATCCCCCTGCCAGGGGCAGGGACACCTCACACTAAACCATGCCACGCAAGGCTATGTCCAATCCAGCCTTGAACACCGCCAGCAATGGAGCATTCACAACTTCCCTGGGCAACCCATTCCAGTGCCTCACCACATGTACAGTAAAGAGTTTCTTCCTCATATCCAATCTAAACTTCCCCTGTTTAAGTTTGAACCGATTACCCCTTGTCCTCTCACTACAGTTCCTCATGCAGAGTCCCTCCGCAGCATCCCTATAGCTCCCCTTCAGATACTGGAAGGCTGCTCTGAGGTCTCCACTCAGCCTTCTCTTCTCCAGGCTCAACAGCCCCAACTTTCTCAGCCTATCCTCATATGGGAGGTGCTCCAGTTCCCCTCATCATCCTCGTGGCCCTCCTTTGGACTTGTTCCAACAGTTCCATGTCCTTTTTATGTTGAGGACACCAGAACTGCACACAATACTCCAAGTGAGGTCTCATGAGAGCAGAGTAGAGGGGCAGGATCACCTCCCTCAACCACCTGGTCACACTCCTTTTGATGCAGCCCAGGATACGGTTGGCTTTCTGGGCTGCAAGCGCACACTGCGGGCTCATGTTAATTTTTTCATCAACCAAAACCCCAAGTCCTTCTCTGCAGGACTGCTCTGAATCTCTTCTCTGCTCAACCTGTGCCTGGCATTGCTCCGACCCTGGTGGAGGACCTTGCACTTGGCATGGTTAAACATCATCAGGTTGATATCACCCCACCACTCAAGCGTGTCAAATATCAACCGAACCACACAGCTTGGTGTCATCGGCAAACTCCCGGAGGGTGCACTCAATCGCACTCTCCATATCACCGACAAAGATGTTGAAGAAGACCGGTCCCAACACCCATCCCTGAGGGACACCACTCGTTACTGGTCTCCAGCTGGACATTGAGCCATTGACCACAACTCTTTGCGTGCAGCCATCCAGCCAGTTCTTTCTCCACCAAGTGGTCCACCTATCAAATTGATGTCTCTCCAACTTAGAGACAAGGATGTCATGTGAGACAGTGTCAAACACTTTGCACATGTCCAGGTAGAGGACATCAACTGCTCTACCCCCAAAGGCAAATCCACTCATGGGATTGCTTTTGCTCAGGGACCCAGATATATTCTGTGGGTAATGTGGGAAGATGGGGAAGACCGATGTGTACCTCAAGAGGATTTGACTTTATGGGAAAACAGCCAATGAACTCAATTGTATGCTGTTGACTGCTATGTAGCACTTTTATAGCCCATCAACTAGATATCTTCAGGTCAGCAGTGACTGGACCTGACTTCCCTCCAACCATCATCCCATAAAAGAATGAACTTTGATAAAATCAGACGAGTTCTGCTTTAAAGGAATGATCAGTATCTGCAGACAACGATCCAACACTGCATACAGCCTCTCCTGCTCTGAAAGACTGTTACAACAGATGGAACCCGAGATCATGGACAGAATAGACTCAGCAGCTTTATAGCGATTGGTCCATGCACTAAGGAATGATCTCTCTCTCTCTCTGTGAATATATATATATATATATATATATGAGATAAGATTGATGGTATATTGAAAATGGGGGATCTGAGCATGATGTGAATGATATGGAATAAGGGGTGGATACTGTCCTGGGTTCAGCAGTAGCAGTCATTTTTTCTCCTTCTTAGGAGCTGGTGCAGTGCTGTGTTTTTGACGTTCGGTCTGGAAACAACGCTGATAACACCAATGTTTTTAGTTGCTGCCCAGTAATGTTTACTCTGACCAAGGACTTTCTGAGCCTCATGCTCTGCCAGGGAGGAGGGGAAGCCAGGAGTAAGCAGAGACAGGACACCTGACCCAAACTGACCAAAGAGGTATTCCATACCACAGCACGTCATGCCCACTATAGAAACTGGGGGCAGTTACCCGGAAGGGTGAGATCCCTGCTCGGTTGGGCTGGGTATCAGTTGGGTGGTGAGCAGTTGTATTCTCTTCCCTTGTTATTTCCCTTATCATTATTATTATTGGCGGTAGCAGCTGCAGTTTGTGTTATAACTTAGTTACTAGATTGTTCTTATCTCAACCTGTGGGAGTTACATTCTTGCGATTATCCTCCCCATCCCTCCCGGAGCGAGGAGGAGAGGAAGGGAGGGGGTGGTCGGTAAGCAAGTGGCTGTGTGGCTTTTTTTGTCTGGGTTGCCTACTGGGCTTAAGCCGCAACAGTTTGACATGATGTCCTGCTAGATTGGGTTTTGTTCTTGGGTTTTTTTTTTTTTTTTTTTGGGTGGATTCTGGGGTTTTTTGGGGTTTTTTTTTCCCTTCTCTATTTCCCATTGGTAAAGCTATAACTGCGTATGTGCAGCTGTGAAACTAAAGTCTTTGCCAACATGTGGGATGGGGAGGTAGCACTGACGCCTGAGGCTGGTTCCTCAGTCAGAAGGATCTATGTGTTCCTGTGTTAGATGTTTAGTAAGCAAAGATCCATAAAGCACATTTCTGCATCTGGCCGAGGCAGCAAAAGCCACAAAATACCCCCAGTATTTCATTATAGGATTAAGACATAGTTCAAAATAATAAAAAGCATCAACTATAATAAATGATAGGAAAAGAAGAAGTAAAGGTCATTTCACTGTTAAACCAAGCAGCTTACTTGGTATGATGTCAGGAATAAACCATGATTTTAGCTATAGATTAACGCAGAAAAAAATATCTAAACAGATTAAGAATTTTTTAACATTAATATTATTTTTTCCAAAACAGCTCTCATGATCATTTAAATACTTAATGCATGAACAAGATGCACCAGCTAAGGACTAGAAAGAAGAAACAGTATCATTGGGAGTTTCCTGTGCAAGATCCTGTCCACAACTGAGGTAAGTTTCTATTCCTGCAGAGAAAATAAACCTCCACCTGAAAAATCAAATAGTGCTTGAAGGAAAAGTCCCTCTGTAGAGTGTGAAAATTCCATTTTGGTCCATGTAAAAAAGAAGCAGAAGCTCTAAAGCCTGTGGTTAGAGCAGTGTAAATATGGTGCAATAAACTAAAATCAACAAAAAGAGACAAAGTTTCCATTTTACTATAGTGTGGGGATAATAAAAAGTTGGAGACACTAAGATACAGGCTTTGATTCTAAGGTAAGGACTAAGAAAACTATAACTTTCATTCCAGGTTTAATCTTTCACTTTGCCATTGTAATTATATTTATTAAAGGACAAAAAAATCAATGCTTCTAGCAGTGTAGATATGGTTATACATCTGCACCTTCCTGGCTGAGCAGGAAGGCATTTTTGATTATTGAAGGAGAGAAAAGAAAGCATAGGGAAATTGCTCTGATCAAGATCTTCCAATGCTTTGGAATTAAGTATAGATCAGGCTTAAATTTTATTGTATTGTCTACAAGTTATCCAGTACAGTAAAATTACAATGTTTCAGTATATAGAAATGTGTCTGTGCATGTGTCTGTCTAAATAGTTTTTCATGTAGCATAGTAAAGAAGGGAAAAGTATCAGAAAAGTTAGTATTTATGGCTCAATCTTTCACATATAAAAATTTGATTAACTTTGTTACCAAGTTAAGTTACTAAGAACTTTGATTTTAGTAAAGAAATTTCCTTTCTGCCTTGAACATTTAATCTTTTAATTATTGGTTTTGCATATCTAATAATTGCAATATTAGAACAATTTTCTTCTTAAAAGCAGATTACTCTGTTTCAACTCCTTTGATATTTCAGCAAATTATATGGAATTGTAAATGTATGTCTTATATGTCACTTTCCATTTTAAGATCTATTTGAGCACAGGCACTTTATGATAAATTGTAGGCTGCTCACAAAAACTTTTGCATCGATAAATGTGTTATTTAATTAGATAAATTGAATACTAAATTGGATTAAACTGGTTATTGAAGAAGGCTGAAACAGAAAGAACCCTTGCCTGGTTTGGATCCAACATGACCTGCAATAATAGCATCAAGTTCTCATATCTGAACATACAGTAGACATTAAGTCTATGCTCTGTGCAAACCATATTGCTGTGGTAGGAAAGCAGTAAAAGACACTGATGTAGATCTAATTTATTCAGTTGCATAAAAGAGGAATGTGACATGATTTTGCTCATTGGTACAAAAGACATGAGCAGATACATATAATTTATTTTTTAAATCTTACTTTATTAGTTGGAACTGTGAACTCTCTATTTTGTTTGTCTAGCCAGCCATTCCTATCTTTATTTTTAACCCATGAATGTGTGCCAATGCCTCTTCAGAGTGCCATAAAGTGGTTTGAGCTCCAGGGAGGATTCAGGGACATAACTCAGCATATATATATATATATATATATAGTCAAAAAATACTGGAAGGGGAAATCCAACTCCTGAATAGTTCTTATGTTCAACTTCGTTGAGAAATGCAGTCATGGGTTGCAATACCATCAGTATGCAAGTTTTTCTCTGCAAAAGCTCTATTTTCCTTTCTTTACAAGCTAGTGGACTTCTCTGGATTCCTCACAGCTCTGTTGAAGTGATATGACCAGTGTTTGGCAAGTGAATAGATTGTACTAGCTTTCATAAGGGTCATCCACAGTCCTGGTGGGAACCTGCGAAGATATATCTCTGTCAACTGCATGTAGTCTTTGCCTATCACCTTAGCACAAAGAAATATGTTATGGTTCTTGAGCATCTGGAAAAAATATTTTCTATTTTAGATGTTTTCAGAGAAAAGGATGTTGAACTCAACTGACTGAGTCCCATATGGTTGTTGCTGTATGTTATCCCATAATGACTAAAAACCACCATAGGGTGTCATTACTAAATCCATACCAGTCTGTTTACTAAATTTTTCAACCAATTTTTATATGCTGACTGCTGTTGATTCATCACAGTAATGTATTAACTAGTGATCTTAAAGCAAAAGGAAAAAGATGCGCTGGCAACAACTGTCATATATCAAGAAGCAAGCAAAGTGATAGACAGGTCATTGACTACGTTTACAAGATAAGTGCATTCATAGAATCATAGAATAGTTAAGGTTGGAAAGGACCTTAAGAGCATCTAGTTCCAGCACCCTTGCCATGGGCAGGGACACCTCCCACTAAACCATGCCACCCAAGGCTCTGTCCAACCTGGCCTTTAACACCACCAGTGATGGAGCATTCACAACTTCCCTGGGCAACCCATTCCAGTGCCTCACCACCCTTACAGTAAAGAATTTCTTCCTTATATCCAATCGAAACTTTCCCTGTTTAAGTTTGAACCTGTTACCCCTTGTCCTCTCACTACAGTTTCAAAATCCATTAGCATATAGCAAATAAATTATTCTGTTGTAGAGTCTATTAATGCCATGTTACCCAGTTGCTGTTATGGCTCTTTGTGACATTTCTTAAACATTGGTAAGTAACCTCACCTTAGCTATCAGAAAAAAAGACCTAGTGTTGTGTAACAATCATACTTGTGGAAACTGTTCAAGGAAAATTGCAAAGCTCACCTGTGTGAAAGAACAAGGCTGCATTATTAACAGGCAGGGATTTTTCCAACAAATGCTTGAAGCTTTTGTGTTCTTCTTAGTAACAGCTTAAGTTAGGTCAGTGTGTGGAGGAATACATGCCCAAACACCCTTGCTCTTGGTAAAAGAATATCTAGGAAATAGCAGAAACATTCAGCAACACTACATGGGCTAACTTTTTCTCATGTCTTCTGAAAGTCTGCTTCTTCAGGTTTGAAAGAGGGGGCAAAGACAATAAATGTCAGGTTCATTGTTTTGATAACTCAGAAATCCCAACGTGTTTACTGTGAATATTGTTTGAGGAGAGATTGCAACATTTCACTGAGCACATAGAGTTGCAGGTAGACTGAAACAGAAGCTTTCACTAAGTCTTCATCCCCTCACATCCTCCTACCCTCATATGTGGGCTATGACAGTAATTGATGTCAGCTTGGACCTTGCAGGCAAAAGCATCCTACATGCATCATCATGAAAACTGAAACAGTGCAGCCTCTTTTGCAAGGAGCTTGAAACGGCTGCTACATTGCATTGACTTTAATGTGGTACAGCCCGTTTCAGCTGAAGAAACTGAAGTCCTCCTTCTTCCCTCCCTGCCACAGACCTGTCACACCCCCAAATGTCAAAGGGTTCAGGGAATTCTAGTGAGAGGTTATAGTAGTAATTTCTTTTTTTTTTTTGCTTGAAGGTATCATGATGTTCTGTTTTTGGAGAAATGATAGGAGAATATGTTGATCAGAACAGTGGAAATGTCTCATACAATGGCAGTTTTCCAAGTAAGGTAAATAGGTCAACGCTAATTTCTGGCTATTCAATTTATTTTAAAAAAATTTCCTGGAAGCAGGAAAATTGGTGCTTAATAAAGGAAGCATTTCCTAAGTGGTCAGGAGAGCTGGTTTTTTTTTTTTTATGATTTTTTTTTTCTTCTTTCAATAAGGAGGTAACTGTTAGAGGACAGAGTGACTAAAACTGGCAGGTTTTATTTTCTCATTTGAACAGTCATTTCTAGATTCATTATGGACTGTCAGAGATTGCTGGAAGGAGATCTTCTAGTTATCCAAATGTAAACCTCTTTTAGCAACTGATGACTATAATGAACCAAGAGGGCTAACTAAAGAAATCTGTGCAGTGAATTTTGACTACAAGAAAATGTTAACTGCCAAGAGTTGGATTAGAGAAGACTGACCTAGAGTGACTGTCAGCAGGAACTGTAATAAGCAAGTTTGTTCCAGCAGAAGTCAGAAAGATAAGATTTATATATATGCTTGTCCAGCATCAGCTATTAAGAGAATTAACCTTACACTCTGAAAACATGGTGAGCCTTTACCACAAATTGAAATGGATACCAAATTCAATCTGCAGGCTTATTATTTTGCTTACTGCTAGAGGTTTTCATGGCACGTTACAGGCATGTAAGAAGATGATGTCCTTGCCTTAAGGAGCTTGCAATCTAAGTTAGATAGCAACAGATAATAAACAGACCCTGGTAGCGAAGTAGTTTAAAGGAAGGAAAGGATGGCAGGTAAAAGGGGATAGTGCCCTCAGGAGAACATTCGTTTCATAGAGGGTTTTTTTGGCTTGTGCAATGTGTGTGTGTTTCACACATTTCTTGCAAATTCATTAGCTGATGCTGTTTACCTTTTTATAAAGAGTTTTTAAAACATCCAGATCTGAGTATCAAATAAATCATATTTCCAGTATGACTTAAAGTATTTTATTGAAATATATATATTCAGGTGCTGAAGCACAAGACAAATTGAAAAGCCATATAGGAGGAAGAAGTCTCCTTTCACTCATATTCCCAAATTCCCTTTTTTCCCCGGAAAATACAGAAACATCAGATCCTTCTGTTTCTGCAATGAGATTCATCTCTCTAATCCATTTTCAGTTATCCAGCATTTTAAGTTTGCAATTTTTTGAAAGAAGAAAAAGAGAAGGAAATTTAAGTTTATATCAGTTTGCAAAGCAACAGCCTAAATCAAGATTAGTTGAATTTGTTATTTAAATTTAATTGTGAAGGGAAAGTATGTGAAAATAATGACTAACACAGCTGGTCGAAAGCAAGGAAGGGTGGAGAACATGCTCTGATAGAGAAGCTGACAGACCAGTTCAAAAGCACCAAAGATTTGGTCCTGTGTTCCGCCTGCGACTTGTCAAATGCCCAACAGGACCTGCAGGAGCACTTCCAGCTGCTTCCACCCAGCCTGTGTATTTCTGTCACATCAGCAGAGGCAGGCTCAATCCTGGTTCAAAACGAGGGGCTGGCAGCTGCCAAGTTCCTGCTGTCTCTGCCTGGAGAGGTGGAGAGTCTTTGCCCCCTTCAGTAACTCTGCCTGCTGACAGTGCATGTAGTTGTCGAACTGCTTGCTATCCCTTATTGAGGCAGTGTAGACCTCTGCAGGAAAAGATTCACCAGAATGTTTTACAGGTGTCAGGGTTATTTTTGTAAGAAACTGTGATGCATTTTAACTATGAGTTGCAGTTTTGTTACCATATATTGTGAAGTCATTAACCAATATTTTTCCATGTAATCTTTACAACACCTATCTGCAAGTTTGGGAGTTAACAACGCCTTGATGAATGTCATGAAAGCTGTCATCACAGGTCAATCACAGGTTTTAGGCCAAAGACATATGATCTAACTTCTGGAATAATGCAAGATCTAGAATTTATAATTTTCTGAAATAGAATATGGCACTTACAAAAAAAAAAAGAAAAATCTCCAACAAAATAACCTTTCACTCTTAATTTTATTTTTTAGTGATGACAAGAGCTCAACACAATTTTGGTTAATTGACTTATTACTTTAAATTCCAACACATTTCTAATCTATATTTATCTATTTTCAACTTTAAATGTAAGCTGAATGAATCACATAATCTTACCAGTAAGTTTGTCAGATACATTTAGAAAGTGCATATCAAGACATGTATAGGAATATGTACTACTGAATGGACTCATAGTCAGGAAAATCAGGTAAATGGGTAAAACTGCTAACTTCTGTGATGTTGACTAATAACAGGAGAGTACTAAAACTGACTGCAAAACCTTGCAGGCAAAGCTCAGACACTTGAATCTTTTGATGATCTGTAAACAAAAGGCAAATATACATGAGTGGGACAGAAATAATACCAACTCCTCGCACATAAATAAAGGCCATAACAAGGCTTTTTTTTTTTTTTTTTGCATCAGGAAGGAGATCTTGAAGTGACCAGGAAAGTTCTCTGAAAACATTTACTCAGTTTGACAAATGAAAAAGGTAAAACTAATGCTAGATTCTCAGACGAAACTGGAAACAAAATGTAATTATGCCAGTATATCTAAAGTGTTCCAGATCTTGAAACTGTACCATTTGTGTCACCTTTTTCAAAAGGATATAGCAGATAAGATAGGGAAAAGAACAATTCATATCACAAAATAGCAAACAGCTTTCTTAAAAGTGGAGGTTGCAAAGCTCAGGAATCTTTATTCTGCAAAGAGGTGGTGAAGGTTGTTAAAAGCATAGCTGTCACAGCAAACTTGGAACAAGTAATAGACACTGCTTCTCAGAGCAAGTGAACCATTGGCAGCAAATACTTTGCTCTGAAGTATTAAGTTTAAAACAATCAAACAGACAGTGTCAAAGATTTTGTGAACTTCTGTAGGACTCTGTCATAGGATCCCATGGAGAAGTCACAATCTGACATATAAAAAAACTAAGTTGGGCATTTGCTGTAGCAGGGGGGGAAGGCAGAGAGGGAAATTGAGTTTATTTTTCTCTGGTACTGGAGAATTGGGGCATTTGCTGGCACTACAGGATGGTCTGGGTTGACTGCAATAAAGAGGGACCTGGCAGGATGAAAAGGCAGGAGCAGGTTACTGCTGTGGTTGGAGACAAATCAAAATCCAACTCTGTATTACCTGAAGTCACACCACCTGCTGCTGCTGAATGTTCCACTCAGGTTTACTGTGGAGAAGCGTTGTTCTGAATGGTTTTGTATATACAGACACACTCACATACATAAATTACTATATCCTTTTCCTGCAAGATGCCCATTCATCTGTTGCCCCATAAGTGGAAGGTGGACCTGGATTTCTTCCAAGGTAGAGAATATAGTAACCCAACTTTGAAAACAAAACCTCCCCAGTCTGGTGTTGCTAAACTATACAAAAGAGGTTTAATGATGTCTTCAGGCTGGCCACATAGACAAAGTGACACACAGGTAAAGTTGATCTGCTCTATATTTAGAAGAGAGACTTTTAGAAACCAAGGTCAAGGTCAAAAGTTTTTTTTTTCTTTGGAAAGAGAGAAGAATGAGTGGATTTGGAAAATGTTGCACAGGGACTGCCAGCAGCACTTAATGCAGTATCAAAATGGAGGGATAAGAAGAGAAGGAAAAAAAATGACTCATGCTTACCCTGTTATCTGACATATCCTGCAATTTCCAGTCTGCTCTAAGGGGTGTGTACTTCCTCCTGATAACGACTCTTTCAAAGGACAAATCCTACCATTTTATTATAGGTTAGGTCTAAAGTAATTGACTTAATTGAAGCAATCCAGAAGCAGAAATACAGAGCTGATTTAGTGGTATTCTTTCACACTTCTGATATCATTTGGGATAAGAATCGTTCCCTGTAGCAGGGACCACATGTGGCAATACACAAAGACTGTCTAGGGTAATGTAAATCCATACATACCCAGATAATTCCAAAAGCATGCTGTGCTGAAAGGAAAAAATATTTTCTGTAGCCTAAGTTTCTCTGTTTCTGCCTACTACACCTTTTCTGTTTTTGCCAGATGTGGCAAACACACTGACTCTGAAGTGGGATTGTTAATGGTGTGTGAATAAAGCAAAAAATTCCGCACATCATACCTCCTGAACATCTAATTAAGTAGCTGCAGTAACATGTGAAAATGAAGATACTATTATCCTGCCATTTTAGTTCAGGTGTGTAGATGAGAAATGTGTACTATTCCTGTTTCATAACTCTTCTGTCTGTCCGAAGACAGTATGATCAATGTTATGCTGCTTACAGTGGGCATTGTCTCTTGACAGGCAGAGTCAGCCTTTTCTTCTTCCTTCCCCCAGCTTTGCACTTCCCAGCCTTGTAAAATATCTAAGGTGGCTTGTGCCACACCGTGTTAGGATTAAAACCAGGAAGTGAATGATGTGACTAACAAGCTTTTAATTGTGAAACCATCAAGTAGTCCTACAAGAGATTTAGATTATGTGGTATAATCACAATGAGTTTGATATGTAAATCGCACTGTTTCACTAAATCGTGTCCTCAATAAAGCTATGCTCTCTCCCCAAAGATTTCAGTCTGTAATTTAATGAATGGTTGGCATGCTTCTTGGGGCAATACATAAGACTGGAAAATGCAGTGTATTTTAATATAATACAAGGCAATATGGATATTGTAATATAGCATTACATGTTGTTGAGAATTATCAACCTTATTTAATTTACATAACAAAAACATGTAAAATAGCTTTGAAATAGCAGTGGTTTTTATGTAAAAGACTTGATGGTAGCTTTTTTATAAAAATAACCTAACTACTTATGGAAACAGTCTTTAACTATATTTATCAACACACGGATTACACAAGGCTATACATAATTCTTTTCTTACATTTATCACTTTACAGTTGATGTATTAAAAGAATTGTTTAATTTTGGGAGAAAAGTCAGGAAATTACTATATTAAACTACCAGTTCTGCACTTCATTATTATTTTTTGCTATTCTTGCTGTGTTGATAGCATCTGAAATATGAAAGGAGATTGGATCCTGAGGCTTGCCATGCTGGCAAAATTTATTGCGGTAAGTGATCTGGTATTTCTCAATCTTTGACACAGGTCAGAAGGAGAAGATTTTTACAGTGAAAAATAGGTATTGATTAATATAGAAAATATTTTTGAGTTTTTTGGGGATTTTTTGGGGGGTGGTGGAGGTGTGGGGTTGGTTTGTTTGTTTTATTATACAATTTGAAACATTAATACTCCTTTATAGTGCATACATTCATATATTTGCTGCACTGCAGTGTAGAAGAAGGCAGCCCTAGGTAGTTTGTTTGCTGATAAATTACAGAACCAGGTCAAAGACCTCATGTGAATTTACTTCAGCTCGTGGATAAAGAGGCAGAGTTCTTGTTGTTTTTTTTTATTTGTTTGTTCAAGTTATTGACATGATGCTCACTAGCTTGAAAAATAACGCTTTGAAGCAAAACTTGCTGATGGTGAATGTCCTTCCTTTAAGCTCATCATAATGGTTGCTTTTATTAATCTTGTCACTTAGTTTCTTATCATTAACTTCACTCACATCAATACCTAGAGAGAACAGTGATCTAGAGTGCATTATTACCCATCTATCGAAGACTTTCTATCCCATCCTTTTTTTTTGCTTTCCAAATATTCCTCTTTTCACTGTTCTTTCCAGTTTAATTTTTTAAAAGTAATTTTATTTAAAGAAAGTGCTTTTGTCTACTAAAGGAAAGCCATTTTTCTGAGAAGAACAAAGAAAACAAGAAAAAGGTAACCCTGACATTTTTTCCTGTAAATGGACCTCATTACACCTGCTCCGTGAATACTTTGGAGACATTGTTTGGCACTATGTAATTTTTTCTGTGCAGTTAAAATTGTTAATGCTGAAATTATTATCCCTAGAAAACCGCTATGGGCTAGCAGGTCCAGATTTTATTAAGCTATTGTGAATGTAAATCTAGGCTTAGTTTTATGGCAGGCATTATGCTCAGTGTCCACAAACCCCATTAACTATTAAAAATAAGGCTTGTAATAAACATCTTAGGTTATTTCAACAAAAGAAGATTTGCAGAAAATTGTATCCTACGATATCTTTCTGTTGCTTAAGGTATGTTGTTGCTCAGCAACCTCATCTATTTAGACTATAGCATTAGACAGTAAATTAAAGGATTCAAAGGAATTAAACTATTGCTTTCACACCAATAAGTGAATCACACTAGACTAGATTTTAAAAATACGTCAAAGGATGCTGTATGTGAGTTCTCCTTCAAAAGCTGAAAACTTTAGTGTAGGAACAACATTTGCAATATAAAATAAAAGAAAGATGATTCTGGTGATTAGGTCTATAAATCTTGCCTTATTGTGCTAACCCTGACAGACACAAGACACAAATGTAGTGTTCCATATTATCTCATAAAACTCTTTGGTAATATTCCTATAAAGAGGGGTTGTTAAGTCTGAGCCTTATGATTTTTAGAACTTAAAACAGCACGAATATCATAATAATAGTTATTATCAAAGCTATGAAAATTTCTTTTATGTTTTAAAAAGTATGAATTGAAAGTGAAACATAATTTTAGAACTCCTTATTAATATTTAGAAGTCCTTATTGAAAAACCTGGCAGAGTAAACTGGTGGCTATATGGAGTGTTACTAATAATTGTGCCTCCTATGCACAACAGCACTGAGCATACACAAGATTGAAAATATGATTCATACTCCAAAATACTTGCAATCTAAGCACATTTCAGGGCTGGAGAAATTGGATGAAAAATAAAAATAGCTTTACCATCTATTTTTCAGTGATCTATCACTGAGTTCTGAAAGCTGAAATAACACTGGAATAACACAGTGTATGCACACTTCCCTGTCTTTCTTCACACAAGTTAACTAAGGTGCTTGGATGTCTGCTTGTCCAAAACTTTTTCATACTGTGAAATATCTGGTTAAGATTGGTCTCCAAGAATTGCAGAAAATCTCTATGCATCTAATGTTAGGAAACTAATAGATTCAGCAATTGATTTTTTTTTCCATTTATGTGAAGAACATAATGTATTTTTGATTAAAATCTAGTCAAGGATTATTTGTTTAACATCTTAATTTTTTTGGGGGGTCAGCGGACTAATCAGTCATGTATCATTCTACTGGAAATACTCGCAGAGTTACTAATGGAGAGATGGTAGATGGTTGAGATTTGAGCCAGATTATCACTGTTAGAGTTTTCGTAGCTTTCAATAATCAATCCAGCTGGTCTTTTATTTGAATATCTAAAGTAAACTTCTAATTTTCTATTAACATTTTTAACATGAATATGATTTTTTTATTAGTTTAAATTAACAGGATGAAAAGAACCTTTAAAGAATTTTGACCATTATTATGTAAAAATATATGACATCTCTAATAATCATGTCAAAATTCAGAAATTTCTGAAAAATATTTTTTTCCTTATTCAGATAAAAAGGTTATGTAATCATATGACGAGGAAACTCTTCAAACTTTATAATTACTTCCAGTAAGGCGGTAACCAGTATTTCCTAAAGATAATTTCCATAATACAGGTGCTTAAAATTCTCTCATAGCAATGCTAAAGAAAATACTGTGCATGCTAAATTAGATAACTAAGGAGGTCAGAGTTATGAATACCAAGCATCAAGGTTTTATGAAAAATCCAGACTGTCAAATTACATTGATACTGTTTTTTTTAGGTGATTGTTCTGCTTGACAAAAGTGATATTAATATATTAGTCTTATATGAGCAATTGACTTTGTGCTACAATGTATTTTGTTTAAGGAAGCTGATTAATTCCAAATCAACATGATACATAATCAGTGGATTAAAAGCTGGCTGACTGACAAGTCATAAAACAAATTGTTAATGGGACATTGAGACAGTACATTGTTACTGAGATTGCGCAGATAGAGCTTTTTAACATTATACTTGACATTATACTATAAAATATTCTTATTAGTTATGCTGAGCTGGCAAAAAAGTATAAAGTATGCAAAAGATGTAGTAGTAATGAATCTGATCTGTTAATTTGGAAAAAGGACTACAAGCAAAAAATTAACACTTCTAATTACCAAGCAAAACTGTGTCTCAGTGAATAAAAAAATGGAGGCCACTTAATAGTGTAAAAGATTGTTCTGACACACAATGTTTCTGTGGGGTTCTTGGTACCTACTCAGCTGATGAGCACCATTTTAGCCTGTGGTTGGTACAACAAAACCTACAGATCTATAGGCAACCATGGAACAGATATTCTTGAAGAGGGATGCAGAAAGTTATAACCCTTATGTATTTGGAGAGAACAACACCAGTAGGTATAGGACACAGATTTTAATGTCAAGAGTAGAAAAACTCAAAGGGTTTGTTGTAAATAAATACTCCTGCTCAGAAGTATAATAATCATGATTTCCAAACCGCATAGCTCATGGACAGTACTATGGAGTACATCAGTCCTCTTACAATAGCATTGTAAAATAGGAGCCATTTGTGACCTTGAAACTGTTGAAGTGAATATTGTTTAGTAAGTTCTTAACTTGTACTCAAAATCTGTTATGCTGCTACTGAATGTAATCATAATTTTTGGTTGGAGTAAGTAGATATTTAAGTGTACACTTTTAAGAAGCATTTGCAAGATGCAGCTGAAACCAGGGGTTTTTTTTTCTGGAAAGAAACTTACATGGGCCAATGCTGATTGAAACTCAGCACTGCATGAATTGGGCCACTTTACAGTTTCAATTTTAGTGTCCAGTGAAGAACAGGTTAACAGTAGTCTCCTCAGAGGCATTTTTCCTCATGTCTTTCTTTAAGTTTGCTATTTCATCATATTTTGATTTAAGCCAATAATGCTATGCTTTGGCTTAATAATAATAATTATATCCTTACTAATACAGCCACAGAACTTGTCTCTTAATTTAGGAGAAGGCATTAAAACCCCTCTAATTTCTTAAATGGTAATGCTTGTTATCAAGACATTAAACTTGACATGATGACTATGACTACTGAGCACTATGGAGAGGATTAAATGGGGAGTGATGGCATAACAGTAATTTTTATCAGGTAACAATTAATAAATTTGCTTAAGAGTGGAATCACTTTGTCCTGGGTTCAGCAGTAACAGCCATTTTTCTCCTTCTTGGTAGCTGGTGCAGCACTGTGGTTTTGACTTTCAACCTAGGAACAGCGCTGTTGTTTCCCTTGTCATTATTACTATTAGTGGTAGAAGTAGTGGTTTGTATTATACCTAAATTTACTGGACTGCTCTTATTTCAACCCATGGGAGTTACATTCTTTCGACTCTTCTTCCCATCCCTTTGGGAGCGAGGGGAAGAAGGGGGGGTGTGGAGCTAACAAAATCATGGCAGATTTATGGCTGGGCTTAAACCATGACACACTTGTATTTTCCTTAAAGCGTAAGCATACATGTTTTACTTGTGTAAGCACGTATTAAAACTCCTTTGCTACTCACCAAATGCCTTTTTTAAACTCTACTAAAGCTTAAGCATTCTTTAATTTTTTTTTTTTTAATTATAGACTTTAATTTGCATAAAACATGTCAGTAAAACTTTGAGAGACTTCTGAGAGCAACATGGCTTTCTTTTCAACACTAATTTTATTTTGACCAGACCAAGTAAAAATTAGTAAATAGCTTAGAAATAGATGGTCTGGTTTTTCCTTGAAGTACTCATAAAAGTGTTTAGAGTTCTCTTGAGACATCGTCTAGATCTTCGTATGAGACCATATTTTGTTGTCCTAAATTTTTTAATAATAAAAAAGCAACATCATTTCTTTACAGATCCAGAGTGTTCCACTTGAACAGATTGGAAAGAGACAATTATGCCTTGATTTAGCAAATATCATAGCAGGTTTTAATCTTTTGATTCTGTCTGGTGCTCATGACCACCATGGAATCCTTTTGTGCTAGAGTAAAGCATTAATGTATGTTTAACATACTTACATATAGTTTCAATCTTAGTTTTACTTTAGTAGATGGCAGTAACAGTTATGAGAGATATTATTCAATAAAGGATGGAAAAATGTTACCTGCTTAGTATCACCATTGTGGGTAATACATATCATGGAAGAATAGCTTTTAATCTCATTTCAAGGCAACATGAACAATTTGCCAAGACAGCCCATGGACCTCAGTAGGCAAATTCTGAATACATCTGATGTAAGAGGAAAGAATCCATAACTTCTTTTGGTCTCTGACCGTGTGTTTTAACTATCCTCTTGTTTAGCTTTTTTGTAACTCTGTGCTGCTGTAAGCAGATGGAAGACCTACCAAGGTGCTGTCACATTATTGATCTTCAAGTTATTTATTGTTTTGGGAGATACAGCAGTGCTCATATGCATTGTCTGGATATATGGAAGTGAAGCTGCTGCTGGTCTCTTTTGTTATTGACAAAGTAAATTATTCTTATGCAACAAATTCTTTCTCAAATGTCTGTTGCTTAAAATAACAGCTGCTAAACTTAACCCATCACTCTTGATTGAAGCAAGTCATAACACCAGGGAGCAAGCATGGCATGAAAGTAACATTTCAGGTTTAAAAGGTTGTTGTATTCATTCTAGTGTTGTCCTACATAGATAACAGAGTAAATTAGTCTCAGGTGTAACTCATATAGAATGACACTAGTGATAAAATTTGGCCTATTGTATCAATCAGTCTGACCTATTGTCTCCAGTAGTCTATAGTTTTGGGTTTTTTTTATAAGATGTCTTTTAGTACAGACTGAATTTGAAAAGGTAGATTTTCTTTGGCAAGGAGCTCTTAATGATATTGTTCAACAGCAGCGAAAATTTTGTCTAATTAATTTAACCTCCATTTCCATGCACATGAATCTTTTGTAAAATGGTTTCTGTAGCATCATAGTTAAGCACCCAGTAAATAATTTGTATGCTCAAGTGCCTGTTCATGGAGTGTTTGCCTGTTCATGAAGTGTTCACCTTTTTGCTGTGTTTCTTATATTGGTTCTATGTGATTGACAGATAACACTGAGTACTTAAAGTTCTGTCCTCTGACTGAGTAGTTACAGCATTAATTTCTTTAATGGAAAAGTGAGTGGAAAGTGAACACTGACTATCACTGTGCATGAATGCCACATTTCACTTGCAAAGCAGGCATTTTCATGGCTACCTGCTGTTGCTGATTTAATTCCCTTCACTAAATATCTGTTGATGCAGCATTCTACAACAGAGACAATGAGGGGTTCTAATACCACATTTTACTACTGATTACAGGAATACATTGGCTTTTAGAATCAATATTGTATCAAATTCTCTTCTACCTAATTGTCTGTGTGCGCCCATATATATGATATGAGGACAGATCACAGTCGTAAATATTGGATGGAAATAGAATAATCTCTCTTTTCTTTCTTAATGGATGGAGCAGCATATAGACTTTGGGGTGTTCGGCTGTTGAGATACTCTTTGTTTGTTTGTTTGTCTATCTATCTATCTATCTATCTAATCTATCTATCATCTATCTTTCTATCTATCTATTTATTTTGTGCAACACCAAAGGAGAGTTGATTACCTACCAGTAAATGTAACAAAGCGTAACATAAGGATAAACTGCTGGTTTGCTTAATTGGTTCTGTTACCTGCAGTTCTCTAAAAACAACTTTTTTTATCTTTTCAATTTTAAGCTTTTAAATATTGGTCATACCATGTAGCTCTTTGACAAATATACATGTATCTTATCTAAGGTTTTAGGTTTTACTTACTGTATCCCATAATTTCTAATATTAAAGACAACCAGTGAAGAGATGGTATGGAGTTAATACCTTTTCTTTCATCTGAATCTGCCCTTACATAGATATGGTGTTTCCCACCCTTTCTCTGTCCCTGCATTTATTGCCTGGACTCCCAGTAGCCCCAGCTGGCAGTTTCTGAAGGCTGTATCAAGTGATATCCAGCTAAAGCATCCACACAGAAACACTAGAGGTACTCATACACACACATATATATATATATATATATATAAAAGCCTGCAAATCCTCAATATAGATAAGCATATATGCAAGTTAGTTTAGACTAGTCACTGCCCACCAAGAGCTTGTTGTGGCACAAGGTGCAGAAAGGCAGCCACAGCACATAGACTGCAGGGGAGAGCTCTGGGTTGTTGCAGTTACACCCCCTCCGGGTGGTGTATGTTATGCCAAGTATACTGTAAAAGCCAATGGCTCTACTGGGACAAAACACTCATTTAACTGTCATGTTTGTGATCCATAAAGTTAAGGTTTCAAATTTTAACACTAAAAGAACATAGGCTATACATTCAATGAAACTAGGCACTAGAAGACAGCTGCTGGTACCTTGCTTAAGTCTTCTGGGAACAGCTTCTTAATGCAGTCCTTCAACTTTCCTTTGAAGTAAAGGTCAAATATACTGTTTGCTTTAAGGTAGCCATAAGACTCTGCACACACACATGAAGCTGTGCTCATTCGTTAGAAGCATTTGTAGAGTATTTTGAAATTGAAGTACTACCTGAGTGATTAATAAAAATTATTTTCTGCCTTTAGTGCTCTCTCTTCAAAGGTGGTGGTCGGTCCTGTGCTGTCATGCGTGACTTCCAATGTGATTGTTTATACCATTAATAATCACAAGTGAAGAATCTGAAGACAAAATTTACTTTTCAGTAAAATAGTTTAATTTTCTAGATTATAGAATCATAGAATGGTTTGAGCTGGAAGGGACCTTAAAGATTGTCTAGCTCCAGACTTCCTGACATTGGCAGGGACATCTTCCACAAGACCAGGTTGCTCAGAACCCTGTCCAGCCTGGTCTTGAACGCTTCCAGGTATGGGGCAGCTACAACTTCTCTGGGCAGCCTGCTCCAGTGCCTCACCACCCTCACTGTGAAGAACTTCCAAACATCTAATCTAAATCTACCCTCCTTTTGTTTAAAGCCAGTCCACCTTGTCTTGTCACTACATGCCCCTGTAGAAATTCTCTCTCCAGCTTACTTGTAGGCTCCCTTTCTGTATTGGAAGGTTGCTCTAAGGTCTCCTGAAGCCTTTTCTTCTTCAGCCTGAACAAGCCAAGTTCTCCCAGCCTGTCTTTATAGGAGAGGTGCTTCAGCCCTCTGATCATCTCTGTGGCCTCCTCTGGACTCATTGAAACAGGTCTACATCTCTCTTGTGCTGGGGTCCTCAGAGGTGGATGCAGTACTGCAGCTGAGGTCTCATGAGAGCAGGTAAGAGAGGGAGAATCACCTCCTGGTCACACTCCGCTTGATGCAGCCCAGGATATAGCTGGCTTTCTGGGCTGCAGGTGCACACTGCTGGCTCATCTTGAGCTACACATCAGCTGACACCCTGAAGTCCTTCTCCTCAGGGTTGCTCTCAACCCATTCTCTGCCGAGCTTGCATTTGTGCTTGGATGTGCCAGTGGTTACTTGAAAGTCAAGCAGAAGGTAAAAAAGCCTATAGTTAAAATCAATAGGATCATGATCTAGAGGTCTTTCTTCTTCCCCAAGGTTGCAAGCACTTTTTATATTTGCTTATAAGTCATCACTAAATGACTAATCACTAAATGGAGAAATACTATTTTTGCTTTGTTAAGAAATCAACAGAAAAATTAAGTATGTCTTTTCTGGAAACAAGAACAAGACCAGTAATATATTAATTCTAAAATGGACTGCTCTTTTGCACTTTGTTCCTCAGTCTGGATTTGACATAATATGACACTTTGAACTCCATTACACTCAATCTGTGCCTATTTACAGAATGCAAAATGAATTGCAAAATCTTGCTCAGCACAATACCTATTAGATAGGTAACACAGTAAATCATGTTTTCCTACTCAAGTTTTCCAGGGGAAAAAAAAAACAAACAACAAAAGGAATTTCTCTTTTTATACATGAGATGGAAGTAAGCAGATTTCAATTACAGAGTTTAAGTCCAGATCTGAAGATTTTCTTAGAGGGAATAAAGATTACCAATATTTAAAATGGGAGTTTCAAATCTCAGTCTAATTAGAAAGGTGTAGTGATCGTCCTCAAATGGAATACTCTCTCATGATATAGCTATATGAAAAGAAACATGCTAATTTAGCAAAGAAGTTATTAAGTGATGAAAGGGGCTCGGGTGATGCATAGAACTGTCCATTGGACCCTGCTTGAATTAGTACTTTGACTGACTGTATGATCATATAATTTTTCCCTCCAGCAGGAGTCTTTCCACATTCATTGCACAAAATTTGCCTGGTTTTTCCTACTTGATAAGAAACTGTAAGAATTTTCTGATCATAGTTCAAATTGTTACCAAGAGCTTTATTTCCTGTAAATCTCATTCTGATATCAGAATTGTCCTGTCGGATTTTCCCAAAGCCAAATGGGTCAGCCAACTGCCCCAACTCAGGGAAGCCTTGCCTCTGATCAGTGGAACTGGAGAGACTATGAGCTGTCAGAACTCATCCTACAGATCTGGTTCCTGCGTTCCCAGCCTGATTTCAGCAGTAGAGCCCTGGAGTCATATAGCTCTCTTCTGCCGCAGTACTGCCCTCAGTACCCTCAGAAGCCAGGACTTCCCTGCTTAGCCAGGTTAGGAGCTTGCTGAAAAACCCCTCAGCTCTTTCCCTGCTCTTTCTACCCTGAGTTTCCTTTTGTTGGAAACCAAGGTACTCAGGATGTGTGGAAAGGAGGTCCAAACCTCAGTGTGGTCTTGTGTGCCCAGCTCCTGATCTGTATATTCAGACGTAGGTTGAGGGTTTCTTGCCCTATTTCACTGGCACTGCAGGTGTGCACAATGGTGAACCTAACCCTGAGAAATTTGGGTACAGGGAAGTTTTTTAGAAAGTGCAGTTCTCAGACAATATACAAGATAATATGATAATGAAAAAAGGAAAAAATACTTTTACCAGGAATATTATATTTTAGTACTGATTTCTTTTGCAGAATAAATTCTGTAAAAATTTAGATGTATATTTCAACATTTTACATGCTGGAATTTCCACAGGCTCCATTAAGATGCCTTTTATTGTCTAAGTTTACTCATTCTGTGTATTACTTCAAATAGTTCTGTGTATTACTTCAAAGAATGGACCTCCTAGCTGTGATTGAAATGAGCAAAGAAATAGCTTCCCACAAAAGTGAGGATTCCCAGGTCTGCAGGAGGTAAATGTTTTGGGACCACTAGTGGTGTAAGCTGATGGGCATTTCTGGCAACAGCAAAATATTTCACAAGTCCTGGTACAATTACTGAGAAGAAATCAAGGGTAAATTTTGTGTCCGTGGACTCACCACTCAAGAGCTGCTATAAAATATTTAAATACACTTAGTTTTTATTTTCAGCTTTAATTCCCCATAAAACACATCCTATCAGTATTTACCTGCCAAATATTCAGATGCCTTAGCTTTCTGTTTTATATTAAGTTTTTATTTCTGTCAATTTGTATTTTAGATTGCAAATCAAGAAGCTTTCAAAATAGTTCTGATTAATTTTGGGCACAGCATGGCTTCATTTCATTTTTATGTTTTAATGGTAATTTACCATGGCATAAAATTGTTTTGCACTAAACTACACTCATGAATCAAGAGCCTTTTCTATTAACAAGATCCATTTAAAGACTAAGCCCACCTACAAATCAACTATTTTGTGTCAGTTTCAGTAATTATTGTTTAGCAAGAGCTGGTACAATGGCACCATGAGTTATTTCAGTGCTTAGATGATTTAGATAAATAGAATGGAAATATTAATACAAGTCATACTGTGCTAAATTGCCTGGCAGAGGCCATGGTTTAGGGTCTGTTATTCTCCAAAGTGGAAAAAAAGAGCTTTGGTTTGTGCTGCTTTAGATTGCAACGATATTTCTTAAAAAGAGTTTTACTCATTAGGAAACAAACCAAGGCTACCTAAGCTTTCTAGCTGTGAAGTAAAGTAATATTTAATGACTGGAGCCCCAAGGTGCTTTAACTCCAATTTATGTCTTTTTAAAATATACATTTTTATTAAATATTTATTAAATGTATGTGTATATTCATAAAATGTTCAAAGAAGTATCCTCTTGCTCATAAACATGTTTAGAATGCCTGGCACATTAAAAGGAGGTCAGGTAGCATCCATTGATTTGATGACAGCTGTTAATAATGTATCAGTAACACTTTTCCTCTCAACAACCTTGTTGAGCTTATTTCAGTCAATTTCAATGTTGACAATATTTTTGTAATATATTCAGTAGATGTGCATTATTTACAGTAGTTCACTATGTCACATAATTATAAATAACAAGATTGCTGTATTAGTCCTCTTGTAATTCACAAAATGTGTGTCTTTGTTTCTGTGATTTCAGCAGATGTAGTCAATACAGCAGATGAAATCACTGTAAAGTATAGATGAAAAACAGGCAGCAAATTTTTGGCTTTCATCAAACACCTGAAAATCAGTGACTGAGGCACTGGAAATACTGGTTTTATTCCTCTTCATCTTGCAAAATTTGCAGTTTTTTATTATTCATCTCAAGTTGTTCTAATATATTAAGGAGTATGAAGCACTTTAAATTTGATCACTCAGAGCATGTATGGCAAAATTCTGGTGACAGAATTTGTCTTCCACCATAAATAAAAAACTCTAAAAGCAAAAGGCTGGTATTAAACAATGGTATTTTAGAAACTATGATTAAATGCATCTTGTGCTTTGCTGTAGTTGACACGGCTTCAATAGCTGATGCTCAAGTTAAGCCTGTTTATTTTCATAGTGCTATTTTCATAACACTAGCATTTTTTGATCCTGTCAACAATTACCACTGGTCAGGATTTAACTAGAGCTGCCTTATGTCCTCACATTTGTCTAAGGCAATCAGCATCTTCTCTTTACATTTAGTTTTATTTTTCAGGAGTGAGGGAGAAGGCATTCTTTTGCTCAGTGTAAGTGATCCCCCCCTTATACATGCAGACTGACATCAAAATCTCTGAGATATGTGAACAAGCCCATTTATATCAATAGGTATCAACTTACATGCCCAAAAATGATTACTTTACATCAATTTTCACAACCTGCCTTAATATTCCAGTGCAGTCAAAGTATATAAGGCCATGACTGTTAGTCAGTTGCTGGCAGAATAATGCAGGACCAGCTTAGGCCACAGACAGTGTGGGATCAGGCTCTTTCATCTTCAAGTCTAACCTGAACTCTTATTTTACCTGTTGGATACTTCAGAAGGTTGTGAGCAAACATGTTTCTATTAGATATTTCATTCGTTTTCAAACTCTTATCTGGAAGAAAAGTGAGAGGTATCTTTTCACTTTGCTTCGCTTCACTTCTCTTGTGTAGCTTCTGATGTCTTCATTCTCAGAGTGGAGGTCCAAGCTCTAAAATCTGTAATTTTCTGACTTGCCTAGAGTTCTGTCTGAATCACTCAGAAATCCCAAGACTGAGGACCACTAAGGCCATATGTCATGACTGCTCAATATGCTTTTTTATACTATTATTCCTGTCATTAGACTTTCAGACAATCTGATATGAGATCTGTCAGTTATCATATGCAATAGCATCAGAAGCCAGTCCTCAAAAGCCGGTACTGACAGGAGAAATGATTCTGCTTCTAAGGCTACTTCTGAATGTGGTTCTGCTGAACCAGAAACTGTGTCACCTTCAAACAATTGTAGAGAGTAATTGAGGGTTTTACTGAATTAAATTTAAAAAGAAAAGATGCTGCTTCTTTGACTCTATGCGAACATGTGAATGTAGACAAACTTCCTTTCAAAGTGGCAGTTTCAAAAAGAAATATAAGGCATGATAATTCGTGAGCTCAAACTGACTTTAAAAATCTATATGAAATTACAGATTTCCATCTTGTAGATATAGACATTTTGCTTATGAACTCTTGGTGAGGCTTACTTATTGACATCTCCACAAAGCTTACTTAATGCTGAAGGATGACATTGCCATTCTATTTTTTTAAGTTGGCCTCTGATGGTTACAAGAAATTCTTGGTAAGAGATGCACATTGCTTTAGTATGTGTCTTGGCTGGGCTACCTTTCCTGTTCTCAAAGAATTAATTGGAACTTCCTTACCACTTGAAGTGGTTAATAAAACATGTATCTGACAAGCAAATCAAATCAACTGATCCCCTGCCTAGGTAAAAGCTGTTAAGCACAAATATTAAAAATTTGAGAAAACCCTCAAAAAACAAGTGATCTCTCTGCCACCTCACTCTAAAATAAGAATCCTGAAGTGTATGACAGTTAGTTATAATGAGTTTTCTGCCAAAGCCTAATACAGAGCTGTGGGTTTTTTTTCCTGACAATGTTTAACTGCAGTTAAATATGCCAAGTTGACATTTGCCTGCAATTACCATGGAGCCATATTGAGATCTTCCCTCTCTGAAGAGAATTTGAATGACTACAGTATCTTCTAGGCGAACATATCTTGTTTTCATTAATCTTTGTAGTGACTTTCACTGTTGACAGCCCATGACTGGAATCCAGCACTCATAGCTTCTTTCCTGCTATTTGAGCTTGCATAACTTTTTTGGTGAAACAAAAAAAATACAGAGTCCTGAGAAAAATCTCAAACATGAATGATTAATAAATAATAATGTGATATAAAGTTTTCACATAGTAGGTGCTAGTTTCATTCAAAGTTACTATTATTTTATGTCCTTTTTTTCAATGTGACTTAATAAATTGTATCAGTATCTAAGTTTTAACTAATATAAACCACCTGAAAATTAAAACTGTGCATATTCTGACTATAACTGGACTCAAGACTGGTGATATACTCTCAAGTTATGAGAAAGATGTGGAGAGAGAGCAACACAGTTAAAAATCTATTTTTTTTGCTGCCCAGGCATGCCCAGAATTTTGAATTGTGAAAATGACTTTTTAATTTACTGAAAAGTCAAACTACTTCCGTGGCAAAAATTGTTATTCAACCCTTTTAATAGGCATTTATTCTGAAAGCACAGTTAATAATGTTAGTGGGATATCACTATCCAAGGAAGACTTTAAAATTGGAATTAAAAAAAAATTATGTCTTTAACTTTCCTAATAGACAATTGTCCATAGTGCTTGCCCATAACTTTACAATTCTCTTTGAATGGTGACACACAGGATAACTGTTTCTAATCAAGGATGTTAAGCAGAAATCTAGAAAACCTGCAAACAAACTGCATAGGTAAGAATGAGTTATGTAAGGGGAAGTTCATATACACCTAAGTAGGCAGGGGATTGCATTTTTAGAAAGGAAGGAAAAACAGTTGTCCTAATTGTCAATGTGTAGTTGTATTGCCTATGTTAGTATATATGCCAGCAATAATTTTAAGAAGCACTCTGCAGCCACATTTGTTGATTTGGAGGTCACTAATAACTTCCTTCCTTCCCCTTGTCCTAATTAGTTACCATAACACAGCAAAGCTAAATTTCTCACAATAGTTGTTGACCTCTGCTTAAGAGAAAATCCAGGCTTTATAGAAGCAGCCTGCTATGTGGTAGAATCGTCTGGTTTATGTACTGCAGACTGTGCATGATTTATATTTCTCATTTTCCTAGTTGTAACATTAGGAAGTCGATCATAGTGATTCCCTACTTTGCTTCAGGATGTTGCAGATAATGCTATAGATGGTGAGCTGCTCAGGTACTATTACACAAGCTGCACAAGTAACACAGAAAGATAATGCTCATTTCTGAGCAACACTTTCAGCACAGCCATCACACACTGAGACATTGACTTTTTTGCTAACAAGTTGTGACAAGACCACAATTTGGTCAGATCCTTGAAGTGGAACCACCCACAACTTTTCCTTAAAGTGAAAGTGCCAAAACCCACTAACAGCTTTCCAATTACTAAAACTCTGTCTTTTGCAGCACAAAGAGCAAGGAAACTGGAAGCAGAGAGAAGTCAGATTTGTTGGGTGAGACATTAAAAGGTCTGACCAAAAAAAAAAAAAAAAAAATCCCCAACCCTACTTTTTGTATTCTTTTAAGGTGGGATCTTTCTTCAAGTCCTGGTCTCAATCCACCAGTTTCCCATGACTTACTTTGTTTTCTTTTTCCGCTTAATGCAGTTGGTTATGTTTTTCACCCCATTGTTTTAGGAAAACTGTACACCTTTGTTTGTCAGTAGGCTTCTTTGCCTGCATCCCTGATCATGCCCAATGGCTTCCAGGGACAGCTTCGTCTTTCCTTCATGCAGTTTTGCAGCTTCCACTGCTCTTGAACGACATAGTAAGCAGAAAACTTTGCTTACTGATGATGAGCATTTAAAAAAAAAAAATACAGTAAACTATAATCAAGCCCATTATGAACACTATGTATGTCATGGAGCTTTCTTGGAGTTTATTATTTCATCTTGAATCTTAGATCAGCAAACACTAGAGGCACCAAGCTTCTTGTAAACAGGATTGGATGCAGGTGGACAGAAAAATTGGTGGAGATACATATGGCCTGGAGTGGATGTAACACATCATGCAGTGCAAATTTAGTGTATGTAGAGCATATTTGTTAAGTATTTATTCTGCAAACATTACAGAACTTTCTTTTCTTAATTATTATTCAATTAAGAGAAAAAAATATTTTATGAGCTAGTCATCCTGTGTTTTATAGTGGCTGGCTTTTCTAGAAAAGTTACTCTGTGGTTGTGTATTGTACCAAAATTTATTTAAAATCATAAAATAAAGATATTGGACAACTGCGGTGGTAGCAGTTTTTCTTGATTTTTGAGGGCTTGGCTTTGTAGACTGCTTGACTTCACAAGACTCATATCATACCTTTCCTGCATTGACTTTAGGCATCACTTAAATGAATCAAAACCCATTGGTGCATACAGAGTTTAAAGGTGAGGATGGAAGAAAGGAAGTAATAAAAGGCAAAGTGAGCTGCCTAGAGTAATACATGGCGCTGGAGACAAAAGGTAGAATAAGAATTAATTTTTTATGTCACATACAGTGAAGTTATTTTGGGAGTGAAAGTCTACCTGGGTCTTGTTCCTAGCCTAGCCATTTCAGCCATATATATGTTCGTTGTTTTCTATTTATTTAATCCCCAAGAAACCTGAAATTTCAAAAAGTCCAGCATTAATACAGTGTATCATTTTAGAGGAATACCTTTGTGGGTATCATTCACTTGGTAAGACTGACAAAACGGTTTGGGATCTTGTAGATTCAACCTCACTGGTAAAGCCTAGTAAAGATCTTTCAATTAGTCTACCCTATGAATATGATGTTTATTAGCTCTTGGGGCAAGAGCTTCCTGGGCATTGATTATTTATCAGTCACAATGAGATCCTGACAACTGTGTGGAGTCTGAAGAAGAAGATAAATATAATTTAAGTGAAAGAATACCGGAACAAAAGTGTTTTTTTCATTACTGTCTTCATTGGAAGGGTAGGAACGGTTTTTTGTTTGTGGATTGGGTGGCTGTTATGTTTGTTCTCAAAGTGGGGATGGCTCAGTGGACCTAACTGAAAGCTTCTCAGAAGCATAGACAGAATTGTTTTTTTCTGTCCCACAAATGAGAGCTGAGGCCAATTCATTCCTGTCATAGAAAGCAGTGAGGAAGTTAGGGAAAAGGGACAGGACTAGGACCAAAATATTTTGGGACGACCCTGCAGAGTAGGCTTTACCTATTGCCAGTGGAGAGAAGGGAGAGATTGCTGCCTTATGTTTTCCTGACTCTCCTTACACACCTTGTGTGAAGGAATCAGTGAGAGCTTTATTTTCTTTTTTTTTTTCCTTTTAAGCACCATGATATAGGTAAGGCAGAAAGAGGGATGATAATTCTCCTAGCAACTGCTGGATTTTGCTGTATTTAAAGCTAATCCTAAACAACTTAAATCTGAATGCAGAACAGTGGAAGGTTTAAAATGATGGTGTGCCATAAACATATTGTGTTTTATATATTATATGTAAAGATGTACACACACTCTGATTTTAATTACATATCCCCTCCCCAAGATGTTTAAAGTTTTAATTTAGTGTGCAACAAAATGTTGTGATACGTAGACAGACATTGGACAACAGAGCTCTGGGAGAGGTGGTTAGGGGCTCTGGAGCTCAAATTAACTTTTCATCAATTCTCCAGAATACAGGGGAAGATCTTAAAAAGGCTAGGAGGATTGGTCAGGTTAATAAACGGTTAGAAGGGTGGTGCTATAGTCAGGAGTTTGGGTATCTTGGACGCAGGACATAATTTAGTAAGCCAGGTCTACTGGGGACTGGTGGAGCTGGTCTGACAAAGAAAGGGAAGAGTGGATTTGGTAGGAGGCTTGCCAGACTGGCCAAACATGCTATAAACTAGATGTGTTGGGGGAGGTGGGCATCATTCCATCGCAACACACCCAGTCATTTGTCAGCACCAATAATAAATGTTCAGAGCAATGTAAAGATATTGCAGCTGCTCCAGCCAATGAGCCGGCTTCAATTGGAGCTCAGCTCAGATGACTCTATACAAACGCCCGTAGCATGGGGAACAGAGAAGAGGAATTAAAGATGTGCGCATGTCTACAGGGGTATGATATCATATGCATCGCAGAAACATGGTGGGATGGCTCCTGTGACTGGTGTGCTGGAATGTAAGGTTACAGACACTTTAGGAAAGACAGGCCTGGCAGGCGGGGAGGATGACTTGCTATTTATGTTAGGGATAGGCTGGAGAGTATGGAACTCTGTCTGGGGTCAGGTGATCTGTCTACAGAGAGTTTGTGGCTCAGACTTAAAGGGAGAAGAACAATGGGAGACATTATTGTGGAGATCTGTTACAGACCGCCTGACCAAGAGCACTCTGTGGATGAAGCACTCTATAGACAGATAAGAACAGCCTCGTGCTTAGAGACCCTTGTTCTCATGGGGGACTTCAACCACCCTGATATCCGTTGGAGGGATGGTACGACCTGGCACAAGCAATACAGGAGGTTCCTTGATTGTGTGGAAGACAACTTCCTTCTGCAAGTAATAGAGAAGCCGACAAGGAGAGGTGCCATGCTTGACCTCATCCTCACCAACAGGGAAAGGCTGGTTGGAAATGTGATGCTCCAGGGCAGCCGTAGTTCCAGCGATCACGAGATGGTCGAATTCGAGATCCTCAGGACAGTGAGAAGAGAGTGCAGCAAGCTCACTGCTCTGGACTTTGAGAGAGCAGACTTTGGCCTATTCAAGACCAGCTTAGTAAGGTTCCATGGGATATAGCCCTAGAGGGCAAGGGGGTCCAAGACTGTTTCTTGATATTCAAGGGTCACCTGCTACACGCTCAGGAGCGATACATCCCAACTAGAAGGAAGTGCTGCAGGAGGGCCAGGAGACCTCCTTGGATGGATAAGGACCTACTGAGAAAAATTCGAAAGAAAAAAGAGGCTTATAACAGGTGGAAACAAGGACAGGTGACCTCGGAAGAGTACAGGGATGTTGTCCGGGAAGCTAGGGACCAGGTTAGAAAAGCTAAGGCCCACTTAGAAGTCAACTTGGCTAGGGATGTTAAGGATAACAGGAAGGGATTCTATAGCTACATAGCGAATAAAAGGCAGACTAGGGACAGCGTGGGCCCTCTCCAGAAGCTATCAGGAGAACTGGCTACCCTGGATTTGGAGAAGGCTGAGGTTCTTAATGACTTCATTGCCTTGGTCTTCACTAGCAAATGCTCTGACCATGCCACCCAAGTCTTGGAAGGCAGACGCAGGGACAGTGAGAATGAAGACCCTAGGCCCACTGTAGGAGAGGATCTGGTTTGAGACCATCTTAGGAACCTGAACGTATACAAATCCATGGGACCTGATGAAATCCATCTGCGGGTCCTGAAGGAGCTGGCAAATGAAGTTGCTAAGCCACTGTCCATCATATTTGAAAAATCATGGCAGTGAGGTGAAGTTCCCGATGACTGGAAAAAGGGAAATATAACCCCCATTTTCAAGAAGGGGAAAATGGATGAGCCGGGGAACTACAGACCAGTCAGTTTCACTTCTGTTCCTGGCAAAATCTTGGAGCAGATTCTCCTGGAAGGCATGCTAAGGCACATGAAAAAAACAAGGTGGTTGTTGACAGCCAGCATGGCTTCACTAAGGGGAAATCCTGCCTGGCTAATTTGGTGGCCTTCTATGATGGGGCTATGGAACTGATGAACAGGGGTAGAGCAGTTGATGTCATCTACCTGGACTTGTGCTAAGCGTTTGACACTGTCCACACAACATCTTTGTCTCTGAGTTATAGACACATCAATTTGATAGGTAGACCACTCGGTGGATAAAGAACTGTCTGGATGGCTGCACGCAAAGAGTTGTGGTCAATGGCTCAATGTCCAGCTGGAGACCAGTAACGAGTGGTGTCCCTCAGGGATGGGTGTTGGGACCAGTTTTGTTCAACATCTTTGTTGGTGACATAGTCAGTGGGATTGAGTGTGCCCTCAGGGAGTTTGCCGATGACACAAAGCTGTGTGAATCAGTTGATACACTGGAGGGAAGGAATGCCATCCAGAGGGACCTTGACATGCTTTGATGCAACCTGATGAAGTTTAACCATGGCAAGTGCGAGGTCCTACAGCTGGGTCAGAGCAATTTCAGGCGCAGCTGCAGCTTGGGCAGAGAAGGGATTCAGAGCAGCTCTGTGGACAAGGACTTGGGGGTGAGAAAAATGAACATGAGCCAGCAGTGTGCGTTCGCAGCCCAGAAAGCCAACTGTATCCTGGGTTGTATCAAAAGGAGCGTGACCAGCAAGTCGAGGGAGGTGATCCTGCTCCTCTACTCTGCTCTAGTGAGACCTCACATGGAGTATTGTGTGCAGTTCTGGTGTCCTCAACATAAAAAGGACAGGGAAGTGTTGAAACAAGTAGAGAGGAGGGCCACAAGGACGATCAGGGGACTGGAGCACTTACCCTATGAGGATAAACTGAGAAAGTTTGGGCTGTTGAGCCTGGAGAAGGGAATGCTGCATAGATACCTCATAGCATCCTTCCCGTATCTGAAGGTTGCCTATTGGGATGCTGGGGAGGGACTCTGCATGAGGAACTGTAGTGAGAGGACAAGGGGTAATGGGTTCAAACTGAAACAGGGAAGTTTTGATATGATAAGGAAGAAATTTTTTACTGTGTGTGTGCTGAGGCACTGGAATGGGTTGCCCAGGGATGTTGTGAATACTCCATCCCTGGTGGTGTTCAAGGCCAGGTTGGATAGAGCCTTGGGTGGCATGGTTTAGTGTGAGGTGTCTGTGCCCCTGGCAGGGGGGTTGGAACTAGATGATCTTAAGGTCCTTTCCAACCCTAACTTTTCTATGATTCTATGATTCTATATATGTGTGTTCTCTATAGATTGATAAACATATTAATGTGCAACAGGTACCTGACCCATGATCAGAGTTGGCCTTTCCCAATTTATGAAACTAATTCTCCCACTTTCCCCTTTTTTTAAAGACAATGCAGATTATGAAAAGTTTGCTTTGGCCTATGCATTATGCATGTGTTTCTCTATCAAAATACTTACATGTATATATGAAGATGCAGTTATACAATTCACATACCAACTCACTCAGCCTTTCAAATTTAAACTGCAGATCATTTATTACCTGAATTTCTTTTTAGACAAAGTAATACAACATGATCTCAGATTCTGCAAAACTTGAGCTGTCCCTCGTCCTCTGATTCTGAACATAGAGACTGGGTAAGTGAAAAGTAATTTTTGAGCCTACAATATGTGGCAATCTGTGCAATGCATTGGGCACCCTGGAAAGTGGAATGGGAGTTTATTCATCAATCTATTTTAAATTAAAAACGTACAAATGGGAAAATTTCCAACTTTTCAAATAAACTGTAGGTATAAAAAAACCTGAAGTAGTTGCATCACAGTTTTATTTGCTATTTTATGGAACCTTTAATATTTCCTGTTGTAGGAATGACATTTTGATTAGAGACAAAGTGTGATGGATTGTTAATAAAATATTTGCTGAAAGAATGTGTGTTGTTCTATGGCCTTGGGGAGGGAAGAAAAGTAGGTTTCAGGCTGTCCAGTGCTGCTGGTTCCCCAGGTGGCAATCTCAGTGGGGACACCAAATACAGAATAAACCTCTCACCCCTAGATGTCTCCCCAGGTCAGAGTTAAGAAACGATGGCAGAATAGTGTATAAAAGCTTGTATCATACTTTAACCATTCATATGTTTCCTACAAATGAATGTTATCATCAGCCACTTCCAGAATTTTGACATGAGCAAAGTTTCACCAAAGATACGTAACTTAAACTTAACTGCATAATATAGTCTGCATTATGACTGAGGCTCATGTGATCATAGTTTTTAAGAAAATATGACATTTTAAACTCTGGGAATCCTTGTCTTTCCTATGTAGCAAAATTTGTTGTGCTTTATCTGTTATGGTTTTATTTTCAGTGAATCATTAGGATCACTCATTTAAAGTCTTAAAGTGAAACATGTTTAAAAATCCTTTCAGAGGGACATATAACCTGATAGCTCATTAAAATACAACAAAACTAGCCACTGAGAACCTTAAAATTCATATTTTCTTTCTTCTCAGTTTGTGTATGTGAAGAAGATTAAGAATCCACAATTAGAGAGGAAATTAAATGAGCAGAAAAATGCTTTATTCTGGAAAGGGCTCAGATGCTGTCATTGGTATAAGAACCTGAAGAGAACAGAAAATTTGTCACTTTTCCCAACCAGTGGGAGAGGATGCAATGTATATTTATTACTAGAAAGATCAATTTTTTGATGGCACTTTGAAGGAAAATAAAGTTTAAGAATAGTGTAAGTGTGTTAAAAAAATAAAAAAAAAGGAATACTACTGATGTCTGCTTCAATTTATCAAATAATCCAGAAATTCCATTCTATTTTCTTTTCCCTGTCTAATTAAGTCCCAAAACACAGGTTCAAAAACATATCCGTTATATTGACGTTATAATAAAAACTAAGATCTTTTCATTCACGTTCTGCATGGCTCTCCTCTTGCGTCAGGTTTAATTTTATGGTTCCGTTTAATTAGGTGACACCCCTCATCTAGCTTATTTATTAAATTGATTTCATTTTGTGTGCAGCATGAATGGTCAGAATTTCAGGCTAGCAAATACCCCATGCCTTAAATTCCTCAGGGTTTAAAGAAAAAAAGAGGGGGGAGAGGAGGGACTCCCAGTATCATGAACCTTGATATTTTAGCCCAGCTTTCCAATCAATAGCTTAATAGCAACTATTGCAGTCTTGAGATCCCAAAGTGAGAGTTGGCATTTAACTAAACTAATCAGTTGAGAACATTCAGCTCTATGGAGTCAGAGCTATTGCACCTACTGAAAAACAGAATATAGAGTTGGAACAAGGGACACATCCATCATCAAGAGCTGTTGCCTGAGTTAGGGCTTTGTGTCTTACAAATGCATTATTGCTTTACATGGTAAACTTTATTGGTAAATAAAGACAAGTCTGTCATGAATTTTACTTACTGAGTGCTTCTTTATAAGATGAAGGAAACTTTTTTTTTGGAGGGAGAGTCTTTTTATTCATTTCAGATTTTTCCTGACAAGCAGGAAAGTCCATCATTATTGTCAAACACAACTGGAGTTAGAGGCTTATAAGTGTGACTTTCCACATCTTAAGAGTTTACACTGATTAATTTTGATTTTATACTGTGTGCAGAAAAAAGGACATCTTTTGTTTTATTTCTCTCTGTTCTCTTTCCCATCAGGGTGGAGGAGGAATGAACAGGGTGAGAAGAGAAGTAAACCAGTTGCGCTTTATTTAATCTTCCTCCCAAATAACCAGAAGAGTTCAGAGAAAAAATAAAAAACTTTCTAAGATGGTAAATAAGATGAAGTTACAAATCTCTTGAATTTTAATCCAGCTGCAGGAAGACCACCATAAAAATCTCAACATTAGTTTTCTGTTAGTATTGTATTGAAATAAACTATTTTATATGTATGTTCTACAGTGTACCTTTCTACTTCTTATTGCTTTTATTTTTTGGAACCTGCAAAAGTCTGTCTAGACCATCTCTCTTTGTGAGTGCATTTGTGTGTGTGTGTGGCAGTGTAGGCTTTTGTTTGTTTGGGCTTTTTGTGGATATTTTTTAGGATAGCCACAAGAAAATCCTAGCAGGCATTAGGTAGTCTTGCCTGCTGTTAATCCAAATTTATTCTTTTTTCATTTGAGTTCACTCTATAACTTGCTATGTTACAGATGTAAAAGGTTTTTAGAACCTTGTTATCTAGACTTCACTGTGATGTTGTACTATGCTACTCTTATTCTGTTAAGCTCATGGGAAAAAAGTATTAATCGAAAAGATTATGGTACTAAAATGAATATTTCTTTTCAGTAAAATATTATTCATTGTGTAGTTTCATAAAAGATGGGCTTATTTGTGAAATATTCTAATTTACTTTGCTGAAATTAGCTTGATTTCTGAGGAAGAACAGTTAACACTTTTTTATGTTATACCTAGGAAAGCAGATGGATATAGTTTGAAATTAGTTACTAAAATGTAGAACAAAACAAAAAAAACTTTTAACAACTTTTTTTTAATGCTTGATTTTTATGTATGTGCATTTCATATCGAATTGCAGTTAACACTTTTACATGCATAAAATAAATATGTACAGCGTTGCATGCTAGCTTCAATATAGACCTGGTTTCTTCAAAATCAAACAACATTTGACATGCTGGCATTGTGTTTTGTTGCTCTGAGGCAGTAATTATTCTACTGTCCTTTGTGGCTCAGGAAAATATTATAACCCAAGAATTAACAGACTACATGTTGATTATAATTTCCTGGTTAGTAATGCCCATGCTGGTAAGAAGAATGGAAATGTAATGAAATACTCCTTCTCCTCTTGCCACATGCTAATTGGAGGTCATATTTTCCAATTCTCAATGATAGGCTTAGGCTGTTTTCTCGTCTTGTGTCCTGCTGAGAATAAGACACAGACCTTGTCTCAGTTATAAGCTTTCTCATTCATTGCTACTTTATTTGCAGGGATTTTTAGGTCAATATGTGTTTACCTGTGATCCACAAAGTTACAGTGCTCAGCAGATAAGGTCAAATGAGGAAACGTCAGTTTCACCAGTTCTGAGGTGCAGGTGTTTCTGACTATCAGCAGCAAAGCCTTATCTTCCACCAGCTATTGTCCTCCAGCACTGTATGCCTGTGTTTGCACATGTGCATAGATTAAATAATCTTTTCCCTTGGTCTCATACACTTTTTGTGTCACGTGAATGATCCAGTTTTTCTTTCTGATACGTGTCCTACAAGAGCTATCAGAAAATATCCCATCCTGAGAGACCTAATAGACTTTATGAAAATGCATAGGGTATATTTTTTTGGCCTCAGAAGAAGGATAGTAAGAAGTCATGGAAGTGGGTATTCAAAGTCTTTGCATAAATATTTTCAAATGAAAGAAATTAAAAACCAACAAAACCAGTATAATTAGAAGGAACTTTGCAATGCAGCTTTTCTGTTGTGGAGCAAAACACACTGACAATAATTCAACATGTATTTTGAAATTCTTAAAGGATATGACATAACAACATTAATGAGAAGTTGAGCTATACCAGAATAATTTGGTACACTTATGAATTGCTTTGATGTGCAACAGAAGTTTCACGAAGTAAAAATGGTAATTTGTATGAGGATTTACAAAGAGGTGGCAACTAAAAAAAGACAAAAAAAAAAAGAAGGTATTGCAAGAAAGTACAGCTTGCAGTTCCTACCCACTACATTTTTGTCACAGAGTCCAAGGAAAATAACATCCTAGGAAATACGTTGTACTCAACAATGAAAGCTACTCTATTTCGTAGCCCTTTCAATTATAACAACATCAGTCTATGAGCAGATGCCCATCATGCTTTGCCTTTTGGTGTTAATATTTGTCACTTAAATGTTGCCTGTGTAATTTAAAAGGCCAGCATAAAAGGCAGCAAGTGAATGTGCACAGCTTCAGCATCAAGAAGGTTAGTAAATAATATCATCCTCAGTTCACAAATGTGGAAACTAAGTTGTTACAGCCTTGCCCAAGCCACAGTCAGGTTCAAGGAACCTACAAGGGCTAGAGCTGTTAATTTATATATATTTATCCAGGAGACTCAATAAAAACATAAAAATGCTACATTTGACAAAGTAGAGCTTTCATCTTCCTCCAGTTTCAGCTGTGTTGCATTGCACTCAGGAGTGCATTCTATGTGTGGTGTCAAGCAGCTGCATCTGTCACAAAGTGAGTTGAATGATACATATGTAAAAGCAGTTATTCTGGAATTGCTCCCCACATGACAGCATTGTTTCTGAAGTTTAGCATCTAGAGGTGAGAACAGCTTCTAAAGAGCTGTGATGATCAGTAGATTGAGGTGTGTATGTTTTTTTGTTTGCTTGATTTTTTTTTCTTTGCTTCATTAGTTCTTGTTTGCTATGGTGTTTTTTTTTTTTTTGTTTGTTTGTTTTGTTTTATTTTGGCGTTTTTATGCTGACAAGCCCTAGGAGGCAGGAGAGTTCATTAAATATAAAATCAGACAACTAAAATAGAATTCTCAGCTTCTCTGGGAATTTTATTTCTATCTTTAAAATTAGTTTATCACACAGCTTCTTATTTAATTTATTTATTATGAAGAAATAATGAAAACCAGTTAGCAGTTACCCTTCCTTCTGTCACCTTTTCTTTTTTTTTTTTTTTATTTTGCCTTGCTTCTTATGTATCGTTTAAAAATGATGTATAATAAAGAGGCTGCTGTGGTTGATAGATGAACTTTTTAGTCGGTGAAAAATAATGTCATTCCTTTTTACCTTAAAACTTGCAGGGAAATATTTAAATAATTCAATTTATTTAATTGAGAGTTAAATAATTAATATGTTCTTGTTGTTCACCTTTACATACATTGCTATTACTGCAGCAATTTATAACAAGGAAATTCTACTCTCATCTTTTAATTTTTTTTTCCTCTCTCCTTATTTAGCTGGATTCTTTAAACTGAAAGACAATCCCTTTAACAATAAATTATGAAAACTTTAATAAAGAGGAAAGCTAGTTAGATATTTAAATGTACACATCTCACTCGTCTGACATCCATTGTATCATTTTATTTGTGACATCAGGTTTGCCTCTTTGGAATATTATCTTTCCAAACAGAAGAGAATGTATGAGTTCTAATTCAAAGCATCAGTCACAGAAAATGAATATAACCTAATGTCACTGCTGAATCAGGCCATCAATTTATTACTTTGTAAAAGCAATCAGCAGCTTATCAAGCTATAAAGTGTATGAGATAAGTGCTTCTATTGAGACAGCACAGCCATTGACAATGATATACTGATGGAGAATAGCAACTATTTTCCAGCGTAGTATGCCTATTACTTGTTAAAAGCCCTGAACAGTTCAACAGATGTGAAATATGTTTCTTATTACTATGGACCAATATAGTTTGTTTAATAGCCTTGTATGCCACTTAGACTTGCTGTCTTACTTAATGAGGTTGTATTTGCACTCTCTGGTTCTTTTGTTTTAGTTGAGGAAAGCATGACTTCAGTTTTTCACTTGATTTTCCCAAAGAACAGTGAATACCTGGACAATGTTTGTTTCATTTGCTTATTATGTAAAGTGCTACAGAGCAAATTTCAGAGCCATTCAAATCCTGTCACTGTACTACAAGAACATATATTTTACCCTGTGCTAAGATGCAACTGATTATTTCACAGACATCTAAAACACACACCGTTAGCAGTGATTTTTCCCCTTCTTTACTCCCACCTGCTGTTTGCTTGTGATAAAAGAGGAAGCTAGAAAAAGAGTATGATAGCATATAGTGAGGTCACCTGATCTGCACTGATGAGGTACATATGTTATATTGGTACAGTGAACCCTGCAACTGTTATCTGCTCTACACAGGAGGTCTAGAACTGACAATGTGTCATCAGTGCTGGGAAAAGGTGATGTGGCCTCAGGGACAATGAACAGTTAGAAATAAAGCATTAAAAAGGTCTTTGCTACTCTTGATAGGTCCTAAAGGATTGTTGGAGTAGTTGGTACCACACAGTTAAATTTACTAGCCTGCTATCAGTAGGTCTGATGAGATTTCCTGAAGAATTTTTAATCACTTAACCTTTCCTATTGCATTAAGAGCAGCTGTCAGGGGCCTCCTTTCTTAATGATTAATAAAAACCTCCATTGTCTCCACATTTTCCTTACCTTTTAAAATCTAATATATTCCTAGAGCATTTCTGTAATCCAGAGAATTCATAGTCCCATGTTAAGACCATATCTTATTTGCTTAAATGCACAGTTTTAGAAATCTGAATAACTGTGGATTAGCTCAGGATTTTGTGTTAGCTCTTGGTAGAATTTAAGGTTAAGGTTTCTAGATAAAGAAAGTTTAAGTTTCAACTGAAAATAAATGAAGGATTTTCCTGTACAGTCAATCAATATATGGGTTTGTAGACTTTGAAACCAAATGGTCATTATTTTTTCCAGCTCTGTTATAAAAAGCGTATCTTCAAATCCCATTTACAAATATGAAGTAATTAAACACCACAAAGTTGTTTTGAGGATGAATAGTATGGTTTATGAAATTAATAAAAAAAGGAAAACTGAACAGTAGATATGGTAACACTGTCTTATGCTAGCACAGTGAAGGGAGACAGACTAGGGATAGGAATTATTGATCCCAACCGGAAGTTCTTTTACTCAGTCAGTTGCAAAGAATTTTTAAAATACACTTTTTACTGTATCATTCAAACACTGTCTTCTGGTACAGAAGGTGACATGGCCAACAGTTTTCTCACACTGTTCTATTCTAATCTGTCTCTCAGGAAGCTCCAGAAATTTTGCGTTGGAATATGCTGTATTCATACTGTTACTTTTGTCTTATTTAAAGAGATCTGCATAATACTATATATTATAGGGAAAGTAAGGTCTAATATATGCATTTTGAAGTTGGAAGTGATGGTCATCTTTGATTGCCATGCAATATCTCTCATTAGTTTTTGTTCATCTCTTGAGGAAATTTTTTGTCTTATACAAATGGCTTTATAGTTATTTTGCATTATTCTTCAGTGTTGAGTCTCCTATTCTGTTTTTTTACCATCCTGTAAAGAAACTGCTAATTAACACAGGAGTAGAGAACACTTCAATTGTTATAACTCTGGGCATGAAAGTTCAACAAATAAAGGTAATTAAAATGAAATTTCCTACTGCCTGTTTAAAATTTCTATTATTCATGTGCAATTAAATAACATTGCAATACTTGAATATCTGCTTTATAAAGCACTGATCAAGAGACTGAAAAAAATAGAAAGATAAACACTAAATCATTTTAAAAGCAAGGCATTTCTGGTTTTACTCATTCTAATTGAAAGTACCTCTCTTCCTCCCACCATTGAGCTCCTCTATAATTTCCTTGTTTTAGGAAGAACTTACTCCTGGACATAACAAAAAAGACTGTTTCATAGGTGAATGTGAAGTACCAGATTCAAATTTTAGAAAACACTTCTCATTGAATAGTTTTTCTGTTTTCACAATGCCTCCAGTTTAGATTTAAATTTCTAATTGTTAGCTAGGTGACAAAGTTAGGTAAATGACAATTAACTAAGACAGACTTCAAAAAACTTTAAATACACAGGACGCATTGAAGTCTTGAACAGTTAAGTCTTGATGTTGCCAGCAGCTCTGGCATTTTTTGAAGTTATTGCTCCATTCATTCATGACTTCCTGGAGATAAATGGTTTTATCAGGTGGCTGTCTGGTTGAAGCAAATAGGTTAAACCCTGTGGCTTGATGTCAGTAAGCCTCCTATAACAGAGAGGAAGCTATCCAGGAAAGTCTTTAACAAATATTTTTTAAAAAGGTCTTTCCAAATACTTTGAAATGAATCTGAGATGTGATTGTGTGACCCTAACTACATTTTGCATTCAATTAATTTTTAAACCCTTTGTCAAAAAAGCCCCAACAGAACAAACCCCCTGCTTTAAGTTTCCCTCATAGAATATTGCTGCTTTTCTTCCTCTTCTTACATTTAACTGCAGCGTTGTTTCTGCTTGATGGCACAGGGTCACCTAAATTCACACTGTACATCTTCTTAGCTTGTTATGTGTTAATAAAACTTATTAAAAAATCAAGTATGCTTTTAATATAGAATTGTTTGAAATCACAGTAATGAAAATGCTTGTCACCCTAAAACTTGAAAGCAGATTTTGGAGAAAAAAAGGAGGGAAGATTATACATATACTGTTTGACTCCAGTGTTACCTTTTCAAAAATACTAATTTTCCAGTTTTGTCTGTTTTGAAAAGGTATACACGACATGGGAAAGTCATTCTCCATCAAGAATAACAATGCATACACAAAGCTATTCCATATAGGTTTAGCTTCACTGATTGATAATTTAATACTTGTAAACATAACTTCTGTAGACGTCATAGAATCATAAAATCATAGAATAATTAGGGTTGGAAAGGACCTTAAGATCATCTGGTTCCAGCCCCCCTGCCAGGGGCAGGGACACCTCACACTAAACCATGTCCACCCCGGCCTTGAAAACCGCCAGCGATGGAGCATTCATAAGTTCCCTGGGCAACCCATTCCACTGCCTCACCACCCTTACAGTAAAGAACTTTTTCCTCGTATCCAATCTGAACTTCCCCTGTTTAAGTTTGAACCCGTTACCCCTTGTCCTCTCACTACAGTCCCTCATGCAGAGTCCCTCCCCAGCATCCCTATAGGCAACCTTCAGATACGGGAAGGATGCTATGAGGTCTCTACGCAGCCTTCTCTTCTTCAGCCTCAACAGCCCCAACTTTCTCAGCCTGTATTCACACGGGAGGTGCTCCAGTCCCCTCATCATCCTCGTGGCCCTCCTCTACACTTGTTCCAACAGTTCCGTGTCCTTTTTATGTTGAGGACACCAGAACTGCACACAATACTCCAAGTGAGGTCTCACGAGAGCAGAGTAGAGGGGCAGGATCACCTCCCTCAACCAGCTGGTCATGATCCTTTTGATGCAGCCCAGGATACGATTGGCTTTCTGGGCTGCGAACGCACACTGCCAGCTCATGTTTATTTTCTCATTGACCAACACCCCCAAGTCCTTCTCTGCAGGACTGCTCTGAATCTCTTCTCTGCCCAAGCTGTAGCTGTGCCTGGAATTGCTCCGACCCAGCTGTAGGACCTTGCACTTGCCATGGTTAAACTTCATCAGGTAGGCATCAGCCACCTCACAAGCGTGTCAAGGTCCCTCTGGATGGCATTCCTTCCCTCCAACGTATCAACCGAACCACACAGCTTGGTGTCATCGGCAAACTCCCGGAGGGTGCACTCAATCCCACTGTCCATGTCACCCACAAAGATGTTGAACAAGAGAAGTCCCAACACCCATCCCTGAGGGACACCACTTGTTACTGGTCTCCAGCTGGACACTGAGCCATTGAGCACAACTCTTTGCGTGCGGCCATCCAGCCAGTTCTTTATCCACCGAGTGGTCCACCAATCAAATTGATGTCTCTCCAACTTAGAGACAAGGATGTCATGTGAGACAGTGTCAAACTCTTTGCACAAGTCTAGGTAGAGGATATCAGCTGTCACCAACCACCTTGTTGTTTTTCATGTGCTTTAGCATGCCTTCCAGGAGAATCTGCTTCAAGATTTTGCCAGGAACAGAAGTGAAACTGACTGGTCTGTAGTTCCTTGGCTCATCCATTTTCCCCTTCTTGAAAACGGGGGTTATATTTCCCTTTTTCCAGTCATCGGGAACTTCACCTGACTGCCATAATTTTTCAAATATGATGGACAGTGGCTTAGCAACTTCATTTGCCAGCTCCTTCAGGACCCGCAGATGGATTTCATCAGGTCCCATGGACTTGTATACATTCAGGTTCTTAAGATGGTCTTGAACCAGATCCTCTTGTACAGTGGGCCCAGGGTCTTCATTCTCACAGTTCCTGCATCTGCTTCCAAGACTTGGGTGGTGTGGTCAGACCATTTTCCGGTGAAGACTGAGGCAAAGAAGTCATTAAGAACCTCAAGTGTTCTCCAAATCCAGGGTAGCCAGTTCTGCCAATAGCTTCTGGAGAGGGCCCACGTTGTTCCTTGTCTGCCTTTTATTTGTAATGTACCTATAGAATCCCTTCCTGTTATCTTTAACATCCCTAGCCAAGTTTAATTCTAAGTGGGCCTTAGCTTTCCTAACCTGGTCCCTAGCTTCCTGGACAGCATCCCTGTATTCTTCCCTGGTTGCCTGTCCTTGCTTCCACCTTTTATAAGCCTCCATTTTCCTGAGATTACTTGCCGTTTCAGCTTTATATTAAACACTAAAATCTAACAGAGTATATAAGCTGGCAATGTATCTTCATACTGTCAAAATTTGTGAATTTCTGACTTTTCTATTAAGAGGTCAAATCTTTAGAGTCTACATGTCTTTTCCAAGAATGAAAAAGCTGTTTGACGACTTGATGCTTTGCGCACCAGGGGAAATCATCTATTAATCAAAGTATCTATTTATTTATTTATTTATTGATCAATTCATTTATATCTTTATATATTTATTTAACTACTATTGTATATGTGCTTGAGAAAATTATATGTGTAATGAAAATAAGAAAGCGAACATATCTCTTGAAACTAAGCACCAAATGAGAGTAGCTTTTTGGTTTTTCTTTATCCATGTTTCAGATTTAATGGTCTCTTCTGGCCTTATATATACATACTAGTGTCTAAAAAAATGCTTAAAAAAACACCTTGATTTCTTTTGTTTAAATATCTTCAACATGAATTGAAGGTCCTATCATGGAACATTAAAGTATGGAACTTATTAAAATCAGCAGACTATCCCACCTTATAGGAAAATTTTAAGTCAGTAAACTCTGAAAGCTTTTAAATAAGTTTTCCATTTGTTGCTCTATGGATTCATGCTTTCAAGAGAAACTAAATGAATCTACTCTCTCATATGCTATGAAGAACTAGATAAGGGAAGAATGCTCTCAACTTATGAAATGATCCATTAAAAAGTAGAAATGCTTGCAAACAAGAGAGACAAGCGCTAGTGAAATTTTCACTTGGACAATAAATTCAGGAGGCATCTAGGAGAAAAGGAAACTTGAAATTGTATGCTAAATTGTGCATATTTTCAGAAAGATTCTTAGTAAGAAGACAGAAGAAACTTCCAGTTTTTAAATATTCTGCTGTCCCTCCATGAGAACTGAAAATATATTTGGTTATCAAAAATGCATGCCTTTGTGCTATTCATGAAAATAATGTGTGCTTTGTATGTCTGATCCATGAGGTTTGACAAAGAATATACCTTCAGAGAACAGCTTTAAGTATTTTTGTTGTTCATGTTACAGCCATCTAATGCTGTAAACTTTGGAGTTTTCTGGTTCTGTTCACTCTGTTCCAGCATCTAGAATATTCCTTTCAAAAACGCCTGAATATATGCTTCTAATTTGTATGATGCAATTCTGTACTGCAGCAGCTTCTTGAGCCCATTTTCTTGGAAAATATTTGATGACTCTCTGTTTAACTTTCCACCTTTGCAATAAAATATCAGAAGAATTAGATTAAACAGTTCTGCCAATTTAGCAATATGCATTTTTTGCTGACAAATGATGAAGCCTTCACGTTGTTAAAGGTCTTTCTTGGAAACTAGTTTTTCCAGAAAAAGATACCTAGTTTATCCCTCTGTAAACCTCGTCTTGTGCATGAGTGTCAGAAAGCCTATACTGATGTAATTGGAGGCTTCATTGTAATATGGTCTGTAATAAACATAGGTTAAAAATGATGGATGATTCTACCCCTGGGCAAAACAGCAGAGTGAGCGCTTATAATTCTTTCCAGGTGAGGGGGCTTTTCCATTTTTATTTTTTTTTTAATAATGATTATAAGACAATTGAGTTATTAGCTCCCTATCAGTCTTATGAAATCTCTCTTCTGTATCCTTAATGGTCAGTGTAAGTGCATCACACATATAATATTTCTCAATAGTCACAGACGTCTGGCACAAAGAAAATAATTTGAGAATACATTTTTTGTGTAATAGAAAAACTGACTTGCAATTCTGCAACCTGAAAAGTTTCCTGATGAAAGTACTGAAACCATGCCTTTAGGTTAGCTTACTACTTAAAGTCCAAATAAATCTATGAGCAACCACGTAGGCTGTTGTCCTGGTTTCAGGTTAAACAGACTTCTTTAAACATGTGTTTTCTTTACCATACATGCCATTAAAAGCAAAGGGGCAAGCATGGAGGAAGTTGTTCTCCATCCTGACGAAGTAATCTAGAGCACTTGTAACTTGGGGATTTGTTTAAAAAAGTAGTCTTACTCAACACCAACACTTTCCCAGGGAGATGCCACCAAATTTTAAATATTTCTTTAAAGATTCTTCTGGTTATTGCATTTTTGTCCTAAGATTTCAAGATTGTAATTTCTTAGCTTGCATGACTCTTTTATAGCTGTTACAGAAATCTTGATCACCTCTTGTTAAAATTAAACAAGTTTGTAACTTGGGATATTAATACAATTTGGATTTTTTTTTTTAAGAGAGATTCATTTCCTATAATCATTACTACTCCTCAGCAAATGTTAATAGCCTGTTTACTTTGTTCCTCTGTTTGAATGAAAGTCCTCCTTGAAACAAAGCAAAGTAGTTTTGCTTGATATGGAATGCATCACTATTATATCTGATACCCCTGCAACTGGTACAGGAAAAAGAAAATTTTAATTAGCCATTTTATGCTCTGAAGATTGCTATTATTCTATGAATAAACTTAAAAAGATTCAGAAACCTGCTCTATGTCTACCTTTAACACAAGATGAGGGAGCCTGTAACGTTTCAGTTGTTGAAGAATTACTTGCTGATATGCCTAAAATTTATACAGGATTTGTGCATTTATTTTTTTTCTCAGTTTTTAACAGAGATCCAAAGGGTTCATTTTGCTGCACTAAAATATTCTTAACACAGTAGTTTTCAACTGTATAAGCAGAAATTGTAGTTGAATATAAGTAAAATCTCCTTTATGCTCTTGATTTTTTTTTTTCATTCCTGAGTGCCTTTTTTGAGAGATGTGCTAGTGGCAATTAGATTCTCATGCCTTACACACATTGTATTTGCATGCAGAATTTTTCAGATTTATAGAGAGATACTTCCATTTTGAAGATAATTTATATTTGCAGTAAAGGTAAATTACTTTGTTGTATAACAGCAGACTTAAGTGATTTAAAAAAATGGAATATGATGCCACAGCTGTCACATCTCTAAACATCTTCTATGCCTCATAATAAATGACTGCTACTATATTTAAAGTCAAAATAATTATGCGCCTGAGAAAATGGCCTGTGGTAAACAAACTTTTATGGCATAAGGAGAAAAGCAGATGTCTAGTTAGAAAATTAAAATTTCATAATACCTAGTACGCTGGATAGTCACAATTCTGTCTTCAACACTTCACCAGAAAATTATAATGTACCTGTCCTAAGATCTATTTTCATAGATTTATGAGTCAAAGTATTTTTTGGTTCATATAAGTTCAGGGAAAGGGGAAAATGATTTTTCATCTTTCCCTTAATCATTAGTACTTATGATTCACTTGTGATTGAAACGTCTACATTTCATATTTGATATATATGTATCTGTATTTCATTGAATCCTGTGTAGACCCTAATCAGCAAGACTTTAAAAAGTATGATGGTGGTTGAGTCTAGATTAATGTTTAATGTTCATCTTTGTTGAGACTATCTCTGTAATAATGCATTAGAAATTATATTTTTGTTCCTTTTTTCCCCTACCATTCCTTTCCTGAGTAAGAAACCTTGCTCAGAATAACTGCTTTTGAACAGCTAACAACTAAGAGCCTAAATAACCAATCATCAGACATTAGGACTGACAAAGACAAGTAAACCAAGGCCAGGAGATCTATTTGTGAGTTTGTTTTATTTGCTAGAGGTCTAATTATAATTGAAGATAGACAGAGCTTTAGTAGTTACAGGGTTTTTGTAACATTTCTAAAGTAATTACTTCTTTGAAACAAATGTACATGAGTGAAATTTGTGCTGGTCTTAATGCATGGTCTTACTTCATTAATGTATCTATTTCTCAAGGATTTCTTATCACAAGATTGATTTGAGGACCAACATCTGCCTAAACACTTTGCTGAAGAGAGAAGACAAGCATTCACTTACAGTTATTTGGAGAACTAGCAGAAGTTTTGCGAATTTAATATAGTTGTGAAAAGGAAAATTTTCTTCTTCTTTTTTTTTTTTTTTTTTTTTTTTAATGCAGCAACACAAAATCTTTCTATAAGAAAGTCATGCTGGAAATGCATTTTTGTGTTTACAGCAGGAATATTATCTTCTTGATAGGGGCTCTATATCAACCCAACCTTTGTACAGTTATGAGCTGCAGATATTATTTGGTGGAAGGCAGATCACTTTTCTATATGTTTTTGTCTTCCCTTTAGCTGGGTTGTGTGCAGAATTTCTGATTCTTACAAGACCCCACAGGGCTGTGGATTTGCTTCTGCTCTTCTTCCTCTGAGGTCTCATGGGTTGAGGGTGTAGGAATCAACTAGGTTTTTTTATGCATAGGCACACTGGCTATTTTTAAAAGACCTGAAGGGGTGTGTTAGAATTTTCACAAGAGATATGCATGATATTAAATATAATGTCAGAAAACTTTTCCAAGGATCTGGGGCATACTCAAACTCAGATAGAGGGAATAGCACTCTGAGAGCAAATTTGATGATACTTGAATTAACGACCTGTGGCACAGTGAAACTTCACATCTAATAGAACTTCATAACAGGCAAGCTTTGTTGCTGCCATAGCACGCCCTTTATTGCTTGTGGATGAATTTCAATTTATTTATTTGTTCATACTTTTATTTATTATTTATTGAAGGCTACAAAGGTCCCCTATTGAAATGATGAATGACCACTGAAGAGTTAACTGTCAAGAATGTTCCCAGATACAGATCTGTCTTAGTGATGACACCCTCAAATTGAGACATGTAGATGTTGTTATGAACACATATTATTTCCAATTGTTGTGGTTTAACCCTGGTAGGAAGGTAAGCATCATACAGCTAGTCCCCAGTAGTGGCAGCCTTGGACTAAACCAGTCCCTAACCCCCTCTGTTTTATTGCTGAGTGTGACATCATATTGTATCATATGGGAAATCCCTTTGGTCAGTTGGGGTCAGCTGTCCTGGTTGTGTCACCTCCCAGCTTCTTGTGCAGCCCCAGCCTATTCATTGGCAGGGCAGTGTGAGGAGCAGAGAAGGCTGTGATACTGTCTAAGCACTGCTTATCGGTAACTGAATCATCCCTGTGTTATCAACACCATTTTCATCACAAATCCAAAACATAGCCCATATAAGCTATTATGAAGAAAATTAATTCTATCTCAACTGAAAATGTTACAATGGAGTTTCCTTTAGATGCACTTCCTTACTGTTTGGTTTGCCTCCTTTTTTTATCTGTTTGTTTGGTTTTTTTTTGTTTGTTTGTGTTTTTTCTCCAGAAAGTATCTATGAAATAACACAAAAAACAAGCAGAGGTTTTCTTTGCAAAGGATCTTTCTCAATGCAAATGGTTTATCCTTAGGATTCCCAAGAAGTAGTGGATATGCAAAACATTATATCTCTGGAAGCAATGTCCCCTTTCAGTCCTCACCATTTCCCAGAATTTGCATGGGAAGCTGAGATGTATTTCAGATGCAAACCTGAACAATTTATCTTATTTTGATTTTATTTCTGCTTAGTCTTGTGATTTTCCAAGCCAGTGGGACTTCCAGGGTGTTCTGCTGGGTAATTCATGAGGCAGTTGCAAAGCTCTAGTTACTCAAGCAGAGTTCAATTTTCCTTTTAGCTTGATTAAAAATAACTGAATTTTAAAACCTGATTAGTTCAAAACAGTCCTTTGATACATTTCTTTTCCTGAAGTCTTAATACCACCTTTTCCACCTTTTTTTCACTTCTAAGACCCCAAGAATTTGAGTACATGTCGAGTGACAGAATCAAGGTTAATTTCAAAATGGAGTGTGAAACCTGTGAAAGCACACCGCAACATTTCTTTTAGGTAACATTCCTCGCTAAAAATGTCAAACTTATTGTGATGGTCAAACATTGTGATGGACCCTCTCTGTGTTTACCTTAAAACAACTCAAAACATAGAAGGAACTGACAGCTCCTTATCACTTGGGCAAACAGGGGCAGGGGGGCAGAGCAGGGATTTCACTTCAGGAAGGCCGAGGTTTTCCTGTGCTGTCTGCCCCGAGGTCCTGAAGATCAGCGCCTCAGAGACAGTAACAAACTGTCCGGGGACAGTAACACAGACGCTGTGGTACCCATCAGGGAGCAAGTGAACCAGGACTGGAGCTCATGAGATCCACCTTCCACCATCTGCGACATTCCAGAATAGCTCATGATGAATGTGAAAGAATGCAAAGAAGTCTCCACCTGTGGGAGGGGTCCAAGAGAACCTGACCCTATAAAAAGGATCTATCTTGCAACCATGTGGTGCGTGCCTGTTCACCTGCAATCCAAGTGGGGTCATTGGCTACTAGGACCACAAAGACTTCAAGGACTACACTTGAAAGGACTAAAACTGAAAGAATTTCTACTTGCCAGCTGAGAAGATGTCACTGGATCCAGGTTGTGATGATCCTGTTTCTCTGTTTTCTTTCCTTTCTACTTCGTATTTTTTACAAGAATAAGAACTTGCCCAGACTTTTGTTCCTCCTGATACAGTTTTAGGGGAGCTTACAGTAAAATTAATGGTTATTTCATTTTCAACCTCTGGAGGAACTGTGGTTTCTCCTGTGAACAACACAGTGGGGTGAAAGATCAGCTCCTCATACACCTGCTGAGCAGGAAGGGGCACTTATCACAGGCTCATACAGTGGCAGAGTTTAAAGGTACTTATAATTCTTTAAATCATTTCTACATGAAATCACTTTAGGATCAGGATCTCGCATATTTGTAGTAGAGTATTACTCTGATGGTGGCTAATCCCCATGATATCTAGTGTGAGGGGGAGCAGATAGACTCTGACCAGTGAAATGCAATGATGTTAACCATCAGGATGGTCAGGGGGGAACATGGTTCCCCTTTGACAAGATGACCCTGCTCCTATTCTAGGCCAATTCCCATTAGAAATCACACTTAATTTCACAATGTTCATAAAATTCATTAGAATTCAAAAGGTTCATGATATTATGGCTCTTCTTCTTAATACTTCAATTCAAATCAACAGTGACCCCTTTCCCAGCCTCTACCAGGAAAAGCGCCTCTTTTCCTTCTCTCCTCTATTTCTTTGTCAGGGAATGCCCTCAAGTCTTTTCTCCAAATAAATTCCATTTTATGAAAAATTTTGGCTTCATGCTTTTTGTATCTAGTACTCTAAACAGTTAGCAGAAGGTCAGCATAAATACATGCAGATAAACTTTTCCTAGAAAACTTGTAACAAATGGGAGGAAAGGACTAAGATGCTTCTACTGGGCAGTCCCATAAGATTGTTATTTTGTTGTTCAAGGTTGCTTCAGTTTTTCTGAATTTGTTTTCATCTTTTGGCCTTTAAAATATGAGCAATTTTAATCAATATTTCTCTGCTTTTTATTGGTGGTATTGTAAACATTTATTAACTGAAAGCATATTGAGTAGTAGAAATGATCATGAGAAAAGGAATTGCAAAGAGCTTTGAATTACCTTTAAAACTTAGTAACAAAGTCAGGGAGATTCCTGAGTCATTGTATCAACGTAGGAAGGGTTTTCTGGGGGAGTAGCCTGCCTTGGAAAATCACTGTAGGTTTTTAAAAAGTATGGGAAAACTAGACCTGGGAATTCAAATTAAGTTCTGTTGTACAAACAGGCTTCAAATGCCTGAGAGTGTGTGGTCAAGAAACACCATTCAGCTCCTGAAATTTGCTTTTGTAGACCAGTGAGTGTTTTTCAATAACTTCAAGATAAATGAAAGAAATATGTTTAGCGTGTTAGATATTTTTAAATATAATGGTATCTTAACTTTTAAACTTGGCTCTTATTGCTCAAATTAAAATAATAAATATTTTAGGGCAAGGCTTGTTATGTAGTAGAAAGTTTCTTAATTCAGGGGTTTAATATATGCATTTATGAATATTAATATTGTCTGAGTAGCATCAAAGCTTACTTTCTTTTAAAGTCTGTTGGATATTAGGTTTGTAGTGAATATTTTCTTATTTTTGTAGCAATCCAGTCCCCCATCATATGCAGAACCTTTCAATGTTTCTTTTTATCATGTTTGCCTCCTGTTAGTTTTTGTCATGAAAGTGGTTGCATTTGTTGCAGCACAGTTTAACCAGTGATACTTACCTTAAACTACTGAAAACCATTCAAAACTTTCTGTGCCATTAGTTCTGCATCTTTGTGTGTGGACATGGAAATTCTTATGCACAACAGGAGAACTGCATTTTGGAGCATTTCAATGGTAGACATTAAAAGTAGACAATATTCATATTTTTACTCTCTACCATGCAAAGAATTCCTAAGAATAACCCTGAAATATGATCATACCTAAAGTATTATAAGTAAATAACTAACCCATGGGAAAAAAAGGCTAAGGGTAGTATTTCAACATGACAGTTAGCTAATATCCTTGGGTAAAGGAAGATAATTTCCTCTTTAGGTGTTGTAGGAGAGATCTAACATGACCCTGTGGAAACCATGGAAATGCTGGGAATGAAAGGCTAACAGTCTTATATTTAAAGGCTCTTGTCTACCTTGAGGCCTTATCTGGTAGCACAAACAAGTTGTGTCATAATATAATGAAACACATAATAGTGATATAAAATCAGAGAATGATCACTGAAGTCTTTGCAGCATTGTTTGTGTCTCTAGCTTCATGATCTTCATGGCTGTTTGGTTTTTTTGTTTGTTTGTTTGTGGGTTTTTTTTTTGTTTTGTTTTTTTAATTGGTAAGTCCTTACAGTTTTGAGACGTTTATTACACAATCATAGGATAAACATTCATTAAAGAGCCCTTATGAAATAGTATGAAATGTTCTGAGTTACATGACGGTGAATTAAAGAAATTACAAACGCTGTCGAATATACAGTCCTGTTTCAATACTAGCTGGTTCTGGAAGAAAAGGCATTGCATCAATTTTGTCAATATTTGAAGTTTTCAGTAAATTAAATAAAAGTAAACAATAGAATTCATGTTTTCTTGTTGCGCAAATTTTTGATGCCACCATCCTGAGTTCAACCTGCTCTTAGGCATTACACAGATTATATTATGATGGCTGTTCATGTGTTATATTCTCCAGTCTTCTCTTTCTGTTATGCAAGACTGTGTTTCCTACCATGAAGCTATTATATGTTTTCATATATTGAATCTTCTGCATGTGGACATTACTTTATTGGTTTTCATGTAGGATTGAGCAACTGCGTCACTGAACTTGTGCTCTTTATTCAATTATAAATAACTGAATATTTTAAAGCAGTCTTTAATGCAGCACTGTGTAAAATAAAATGAAAACCAACAGATAGACTCTTCACACTGCTTTTCTGGAGGGTTTTTTTTACACTCATTTTCCAACAAATGGCAAGACTCCAGGTGAAGGACATATTACATTAGATTTTTAGATGCTAGAGTAGCTTCCTTTGACTGTTTCTCTTCTCTTTCCCTTTGCTCTTGAGTTGGGATTGCTCACTATGAAAAGCCTCTTACTCCCTGGCTGCAAGAGAGCTAAACTATTTCCTTCATTTTAGTTAATCATCAGCCGTTCAGGTGAATTAGTGCTATTAAGTGCTGCTCTGGTGCATTGACATTGAACTCTGAAAGGATGCTTTTTTTGTTGTTGTTATTTTGGGGGATGGGGGAAGGGTTAACTCTCACTGATTTTGTAGTTCTTGACCTGACTGTAGACTGTGCCTTGAAAGCCAGTGTTAAAGAATAATGTGTGTTGGATATGGTAGAAAAAGTAGTGTTTATTTGATGGAGGAGATAAATCCAATCCTGTGAGGTATGAAATGAAACAAAACATGAATAGTAAATATATTCAAGGGAATATATTATTTCCTTCCTTAGGCTGAGATAATCTGGCATCTGTGACTGCCTTTCTTCAGGGACCAATTCTAGTTTTAATTCCAGTGGTGCATACTCTGGGATGCAGAACAACCATAAGTATATTTACTTTGTAACAGCATTGGTTATAAAAACCTCATTTCTCCTGCTTGTTCTCTCTCTATGAACATATTACAAATACTATAGAGGATGTGTTTTTAAAACTTGCAGTCTGCAGTGCAAATGCCTCCAAACTGTATCAGTGAAAGACCTCAAAACTACAGAAGTAAAAGGCAATGACTAGAATTTCTAGTGAGCCAAGAACTTCCTCACTTGCTCAGCTCTGCCTAGGACTGGAAGTGATCTTGAGGACTACAAAATTCTGCTAATATAAGATGCTGTATCATATAATAATGAAAATATTCTGTGGCAAAGATGTCTCCTTAAGACCAATTTTCCTATTTTTACGGCTTCTTGAAAACCACTGAAGTTTGTCAGTGCTGCTGGAGACCTCGAAAACTAGATGATGTTAAGGTTAAAGTTGGACAAAGTTGCAATTCACGTAAAGATTGTAAAATAATATAAGAATTCATGGATTTTTTGAACTACCTCATCTTATTTTCAAAACTCAGAAGAGCAGAAATATTTTCTTTAGCCACTTGCTTAGTCAAAGTCATTTTAATGGATTATATGATTGCATTTTTACTGCCATTTTCCCATTACATTTCATTCCTCACTTCTTAGTTTTATTTCTTGCTCTTCTGGGTTGCATGCTCTTTAGATTTTAGCTACCAGACATATATAGCACTCTTCTGTCTCTGGTCAGGCTAATTCAGATCTGGTCTAGAGATGCTTACTCTTAGCATCTTGCAGTGTTTGGGGTTTTTTCTACCCTTTGGGACAGATGTTTGGGGCTTTTACATTTCTCTTTTGACCATCATCCATAGTAGTGCTTATTGTTCTTCTGAAACACTCAACACTGAACATTATATCCCTCCTGTTCAGATTAAAATAGTTCTGAGAACTGAAACCTGAAAATTAACCTGAAAATTTTAGGCTAAAAAAGGGACAGCTGTTCTGTTTGCTGTGATCTCTGTAGCACAGAGTATCTGCTCTGAAAAGCTTACAGGTGATTTTGACACCCAACATGGGGCTCAAAGGGTTGAGATAATGACAGATCTGACTAAAGTGTGTCTAATAGTGTATGTGGTAAGCATTCAGTGTTTCAGGTTAATAGTAACTCATCACAATGTTGATTTTTTTGCTCTCAGATTTGTTGCACTTGCTCTCAGAGTTTCAGCATATCACGCCTTACTTGCAGCTAATATGCACTGTTTTAGTGTTTATTTGCTTTGGGGAAGATGGAAAATTTGATGGAAACTGCTGTCCTGTTTGTGGGACTGCATCCTCTTCAAAGGATATCTCAGCACAATTAAGATAAAATCAGTATTAGTGGAATAAAATTCTGTGGTGTAATGTAAGAGAGTCTCACTAGTCATCTGTGTAATGATGGGTGCTTGTGTTTTGTATTTATTTGACACTATCATTTTTTCTTGAAGACAGAGAAAAACATAAAAATTGCATTTGAGCATGAACAAGCTAGGAACTTGCCCATACATTTGAGACATTATTAACTCCTCATTCAGAAAATGGCTCAAATCCCAAGAAGGGCAATATTATATTTTCACAGTTTGTCAATACTTTTAGCAAGAGGAAAACAATCAGAAGTGTGTTCCAGTTAAAGATATTTTCAATTGCTTTGTTGATACCATCTGAAGAAGGACAGAAAAGTTTACAAGCAGTATTTCCTGAACAGAAGGTGGCTCGTCAAAGATTTCAAATGAGTTGTCGTAAAATTTAATCAAATGTGTTTTCACCAAGTTTATTCTACTATTATTTTAATTCAATTACTCTTGATAGGCTTAATCATGTAATGTTTTTTATTCCTAGCATTTATTTAACCTTTCTATAGCTGGAAGGATTTTCTTTCCTTAAAGTACATAAAGAATGAAAATAGAAGAATGCCCATCCAAAGTGGTCTGAGTTGGTTAAGTGTCAAAATAGAGACACTTCATGCAGTTTTCTCCGTGTGCCAAGTAGAGTTGGAAGTTTGTTGTAATAATCAGAAGATGACTGTCTACCATTATGATATTGTATTGTTATTACTGTCAAGGAAGTAATTTCTGGATGAGTATTGCTGCAGATAGAGCATTTTAGCTTGTAGATTAAACTGTGTTGGATGTGCCCTGTGCTTAGGAAGCTGTGACACAGCTTTTAGGTGATTTTCCTCCTCACAAAAAATATGAGAAATTCCTAAGTAATCATTAAAATAACATTTGTCTGTGATTTTACCTAAGTTTTGGGGTATTTTTTGAAATACTAATTGCTATTTTTTCTGGTGCTATAACAATGTGAGGAAAAAAGGTTCTAAAACCATTTGGATCAGGTCTAAACATGTGCAGTTGCAGCCTGTAGAACTGGCTGCTTTGATCGTACTGAGCTCACTGATGATCTCTACATTCACCTTTGTTCTTGTAATGAAGTTACTTATATTATTAGTGCCTCTGTTTCTAGTTTACCAAATAACTTTCTCTGGTTTGTTCTATCCCTCTCCCTGGTATTACTCATTGTTGAAATATTGTGTTTTCTGGCAAAACAGTCTGCATAGTTGTAGCTCAATAGTGTTGTTATGTTACAAGTTGTTTTAGCAAAGGAAAAAAAATCAAACCAGTATAAGACAAAATGCTAAATGTACAGCCATAGTATGTTACACTATTGAATGTTTGGCATCCTTGCTTTCTGAAGTCAGAGTATCCATAATGCAGTCTTTCAGGCAGTCAGTGTTAAGGAAGATGGTGCACTATTGATCATGGGACAGAAAGGAATTGCTGCAGCACCTTTAGTCTTTGTGTCAACTTGCTAAATTATTGCCGGGTAGCCTCTCTGACATGCTGTGTGCTCCTTACTGTAACTGTTTTAATGGAACTAGGTCTGTAGTTTTGCCATGCGGTTGTTGGTACCTTTCATAGTTACATAAACAAGATGTAGATTTTCAGAGAAAAAATTAGGACTAAATGAACAAATTTGGGTGAGACAGTACTGAAATAAAAAAGTTAAGTCTTTCTCCCTCCAATTTCCTGTCTGTGCTTCAACTAAATATTTAACATTGCTCCTTGACTTCTTTAGGATGTCAATTGATTTTAAAATTGTAAGCCTTTTAAGTGGCCCATTGAGCTCCTTGACACTAAAGAAGAATATTTCAGAATGGGTTATAAACATTAAATCGCTATAGCAATGTATGGTCCTATAAGAATGAAAGGCCTCAGAGGATGTCTGAATCAGACTAAGAGAAAAAGAGAATGGTAGCTGAATGGCAATGTCCCCAAAAGAAATCCTTTAATAAAATAGCAACAAAAAAGATTGCCTGGGTTAAGGGCCATATAAAGCAAATGCACTGTTGAGACATTATTCAGCCTGCCTATACCGCTAAGATGATATATTTTGAAAGCTATTTTCATTGTTATGATTTGTATACAAATAGAAAACAGTAACACAGAAATTTAAACTTTTTATACCATTGGTGTGAACTCTGAGACTTTTTAAAGTATTCTGTCCTTACATTTTATTTCTAGTTTAATTATTTTAACATGTTAATTCTCTGATCTAAAACATACTGTTTGAGATTATATTGTCTCTGTTTCAGATATGAGATATTAAAGAAAAAGAGCAGTAAGCCATTCATTCAAGGTAATGTAATGAATGAGAGGCAGAATAATGAGGGGTAAAAAAACCAAACTCCCAAACACAGGTAAATTAATTCTCTGTCCAGAATACTCTTCATTCTAGGCTGATGCATTGAACCTAATCTCTGTAAGAATTTGCCACTGTGGAGGATTAACCCTGGCTGGATTCCAGGTGCCCAGCAAAGCTGCTCTGTCACTCTCCCTCTCCAGCTGGATGGGTAGAGGATATATAACAAAATGGTTGTGGGTTGAGGTAAGGGCAGGGAGAGATTCACCATTTCACCATTCGCCAATTACTGTCACAGTCAAAACAGACTCAGCTTGGGGAAATTAATTTAGTTTATTACCAATAAAATCAGAGTAGGATAATGAGAAATAAAGCCAAAACTGAAAAATACCTTCCATGGGGTCCTTTCCATGGGGTGCAGCTCTTCAGGAACAAACTCATCCATCGTGGGTCTCTTCCATGAGTGCAGCCCTTAAGGAACAGACTGCTCCATCAGGAGTCTCTGCAGGATCACAAGTCCTGCCAGCAAACCTGCTCCAGTGTGGGCTCCTCTCTCCAGTGGGACAGCCTGCCTCACCATGGTCTGCATCATGAACTACAGGGGAATCTCTGCTCCAGGGCCTGGGTCACCTCCTCCCCTCCTCTGCACTCACCTTTGTGTCTGAAGAGCTGTTGCTCTCACATATTCTCACTCCTCTCTCCGTCTGCAATTGCTTAGAGAAAGCTTCTAGCAGGTGTTCATAGAAGCCAGCACTGTAGCCCCTTTGCTACCACAGTCTTGCAGCACAAACCCAATACAGCCACCTTGAGCCAAATCTACCACATTAAGTTTGTGAGAAGAAAAAATATGTAAATAGAAAATGCTGCAGGGAATTGCAATATATTTTGCAAAGGTTCATTGAAATCAGTAGGTCTTTATTTGGAGAGAAATGAAGAGTTCAGTTTATACAGAAACCAACATGTTTTTATCAGGTATATAGTAATTTTCAGAATTTGTTTCTGCAAGCACAAATCTGTGTCACAAGTATAAATAATGGCAATTTTGCTACACACTGCTCTCTTTGGGCCCATCTGCTTTCTGTCTACTTTCTAGGCCTCTGTAAGGAGAGGCTTTTTTATTTTAACTATTATTGCTTATTCTGTCAGCTTCTGTTCATGGTATCACTAAAGTTACAGGCATTAACTTATTTCATATTAAACAGTTTCTCAGAGAAATTAGTGGATAACCTATTGTTAACAACTATGAATAGCGAAAGGGTTTGCCTTCAGAAATACCAATTTAATTGCTAAAATGAATAAAATAATCCTAAGAAAGGAGTTCAGCTTTGGCTGTGAAATTAAGGAAGTTTTTTGGGGTTAGGGAAGATCTGCAGGATGTGTGTAAGGATTCATGAGTTAACGTTTTAGATTTATTTGCATGCAAAATATTGGAAAACCACTAGAAGCTCTATTCTGACTTCATATCACGTAATGCCTTTGTATATTAATGTAATTTAATGTGACACTGAATGATATAATTAATCATTTAGAAGTAAAGCCAAGCAGTTGTCAAAGGAAGAAATCTCCATTTAAAGATATATAACTGAAACAGAATGTCTGCCACCTATAACAGAGATTTGAATCTATTGTTTTTCTTCCTGTTTCTGGCTAATAATGAACACTGGTTGCTCACAAATGAGCAATTTTTCCTGCTGCTTTCAAAAAGAAGCAGATAATGAATAATTGGTCTTGGGACCAAGGGACTTCTCTAGAGCCATTGAAGTTTCAAAGGAATTGATTCATAGCTATTATTAAAGAGAATAAAAGAAAAAATGAATTCTTTTGCACGATCACTCTGTTTATGTGCTATAAGAGTAGAACATAGATCCTGTGTTGATAAACTCCACCATGAACGGTAAACCAGGCAATCTCAGTAAAGTAAAAGGAGTTACAAGAGCCCAGTGTCTCTCAGGATTTGTTTGATATGTGAAAATTAATTGACCATTATCCATCAAGAGATCATTAATTTCAATGCTAGAAAAAAAAAAAAAAAAGGTATATTTGGTTCTATTTATGTTGTTTAGAGAGCTCATGAAATGGCATTACCCAGGAAGGTGACGGGACACATCTTTCACTCTCTGTAAGACTCTTATGTAGCAACCTATTGTTAGAGACATCTTTATCTCTTACTTAATGCAACCTGTGCAGGCAGTGTTCTCCAACTCAAGTCTGTTTCTTTATACAAGCAGCACACCTGTGTTCACTTAGAAGTGGGGATTTCCTCCACTTGGAAGTGGGGTTTTCTTTCAAACAATAAGGACAGATACATAAAATCTCTGTTTTCACATTACAGTGGCTGCATATGGCTGCTGTTGTGTAAGAGCAGTTAAAGCCTGGCACAGTTGCTTTTTTCTCTTTTTTTATTACTCTTTCTTATTCTTTGTATTTAATATCACACTTAACTTTGAAATTCCGGAGTCCCTGTTTTGCCAGTTTTGAGTCCTGTTCAGGTTAGGTCATGTAATTAATAGGGAGGACTGAGCCAAACTTGAATCATGTAACTGATTTTACAGATCTTTAAACTATCAAAGTACAGTTTTCACATAACCAGAATTCTACCGAACAAGTAAGAAGATATGTTGCAAGTTGCCTTGTAAGCTCCTTCTTCCATATCTGTTCTTTTACTCACCTTGCACTCCAAGGATATAGCTGTGCATCAGGTATCTTAATAGAATTGTAAGATCATAGAATCATAAAATAGGGTTGGAAAGGACCTTAAGATCATCTAGTTCGAAACCCACCTGTCATGGACAGGGACACCTCACCCTAGACCGTGTCGCTCAAGGCTATCGAATATAGACTTGAATACTGGCAAGGATGGAACATTCTTTGGGCAACCCATTCCAGGGCCTCACACACCTCACCGTAAAAGGCTTCTTTCTTAGGTATAACCTGAACTTCCCTTGTTTAAGTTTAAATCCATTCCCCCTTGTCCTGTCACTACAATCCCTCATGAAGAATCTCTTTCCTGCATCCTTATAGGCCTCCTTCAGATACTGGAATGCTGCTAGGAGGTCTCCACACAGCTTTCTCTTGTCCAGGCTGGACAGACCCAACTTTCTCAGCCTATCTTCATACGGGAGGTGCTCCAGTCCCCTCAGCATCCTTGTGGCCCTCCTCTGGACATGTTCCAACAGTTCCATGTCCTTTTTATGTTGAGGACATCAGAACTGCACACAATACTCCAAGTGAGGTCTCACAAGAGCAGAGTAGAGGGGCAGGATCACCTCCTTCGACCTGCTGGTCACGCTCTTTTTGATGCAGCCCAGGATACAGTTGGCTTTCTGGGCTGACGGCTCATGCTCATTTTCTCATCAACCAGCACCCCCAAGTCCTTCTCCACAAGGCTGCTCTGAATCTCTTCTCTGTCCAGCCTGGAGCTGTGCCTGGGATTGCCTCAACCTAAGTGTAGGACCTTGCACTTCACTATGTTGAACTTCATGAGATGCAGTGAATAACATTCAGCTAATGTATCCGTAGAGTATTTCAGGAGTAATGTTGTTGCGTTTTATCTTCTTTTCTATAGCTTCTTTTCTAAATGATCAAAATAGACAGTTCATGACACCCTACTGATGAGTGGTATATTTAACCCATTATAAATATGCCTTCATTGCTACTAGCTCAATGGATCTGATTTTTTCAATATGCTGGTTTTGGCTTGGTTAGAGTTAGTTTTCTTCATTGTAGCTAGCATGGGGCCATGCTTTGGATTTGTGCTGGAAACAATATTGATAATTCAGGGATGTTTTCAAGCACTGACTTTTAAGAAATTGTGGAGCAAATGAATTTGTACCCATTTAGGTGTGCATAGCATTTGTACAACTACATTAAAAATGAGCTGAAACTACTTTCAGACAAATTTGCAAGATTTAAGATTTGATCATAGAATCATAGAATACCAGGTTGGAAAGGACCTCAAGAATCACTTGGTCCAAACTTTTTTAGAGAAAGCATCGTCTAGACAAGATTGCCCAGCACCCTGTCCAGCTGAATCTTTAAAGTGTCCACCACTGGAGAGTCCACCACTTCCCTGGGGAGATTATTTCAATGGCTGATTGTTTTCATTTTCCTTTTGCATCCAACCAGAATCTCCCTGGGAGTAACTTGTACCAGTTACCCTTAGTCTTCTTTAACTGACTCCTTGTATAAATGGTGTCTCCATCTTCTTTGGATTCAGCCTTTAAATGCTGGAGCATGGTGGTAAAGGTCTTCCCTAAACCTTCTTCTCTCCAGGCAGAACAAACCCAGTTTTTTTCAGCTTTCCCTTCATATGGCAAGCTTCCCAGTCCTTTGATCATCTCTGTAGCCCTTTTCTGGTCTCTCTTTGGCCTGTCTATAACTTTTGATATAACAGGGACTATAACTGAATATAAGCTAGAAATTAAAAACAGGTTTTCATTATAAAGGTAAAATGTCAGCTGATTAATATGATAAAGAAAGAATTATTTATTCTGATACAGATACTGGGCCTTCAATGAGGAACTGCTAAACAGCAAACAATCACCAAATCTGGAATGTAGACCTTTCGAGTTCATTTTAATCCATCTTAAGGTGAAAAAAAGATGTCATTTCCTAGAATAAGTTTCCAAATGTGATAGTTTCTCAATGTAAGCAGATGTTAACCTCTAGGTAGTAGACTGCAGTTTGAAGTCAAATTTCAAATAAATGCAGCTATTCTCTTTACCATGTATATGCTCAAAAAAGGCATTGAGCAGGCTGATGTTTTTCTCATGTTGCAGTGAGCACCCATAGGCGGAAGCACTGACTTAAAGTGATAACGCGGTGAAGTAGTATTAAGATTGAAACTGAAAGATTTTACAGTGTCTAGAAACCTCAATTTCTTCCAATTTCCTCTCTTTTTCTTTGGGCAGTAATGATTTCAAATCTGATCTGCCTTTTATGACTGACTTTACACAGCCCATTGTGTCAGAATGGGTCTCTGCTCCTGTGAAGTAGTCCATATGTTTTTGCAGGGGACCACAAAAGGTTACTGGGGACTAAGCAGGAATGGCCTTGGGACTAAAGCTGTGAGGGCTGATTGAGTTCTGCTTCTGCACTCATTCAATACAGAGTAGAAGTGGAATTTTGAATTAGAATGTGTTTGAGTAAAGAGAGGTGTAGCACATAAAAGGACAACTGAGGAAACACAATTTTTGTTTTTGTCATTTTCTTCTGCTTTCAATAGTAAAGGCTACTTTCCTTTGAAAGATTTCAGAAAAAAAGGAGAGAAACAATTTTTTTCTTTCTACATGTCATCTTTTTTATGGCATGGAGTCCAGTACCCAAACCATTCTAAGATTCTTTGAATGATTGCTGTTAGGTGAAATGCCTCTATCCTGCAGAAAGATTGGCACCAGGCAGTTCCCTGTCAAGGATGCCAATTGCAAAAAGTCATAAAAAAGAAAGAACATAACAAAACAGAAAAAAAAAAAAAGAAAAATAAAGGGAGGGTTGGGGATTGGGAGATAACTATTTATTTTAGTGTGAAAATTTTCCAGACATTGCACTTCCTCAGAAATTTCATACATCAGTGAAAAGTAAGTTATGATTCTTTCCTGCTCAGGGAAAATAATTTGGAGCATAATTCACAGTTGTGTAAGACAATTACTGAGATCAATTGCATGTTATAGATACCTTGCTATAGTTCACCCTAGTCTTTCCTACTGTGCTGATTTCAAGTAAATACGTTTAGCGGAAAGATACATGCAATGCAAAAAGATTCATCTCATAATTTAAGTTAACCATGATAACAATATATAACTTGAACCTGCACACTTAAATTTTCTGACGTAAAAGAGAGAATCACAAATGTTTGAGAAGATAAAGGAAGTAATGATAATACTGGTGGATTTTACTTAACTACTGTGAGGAAAGGGAATGAGAACATAGACAAGCCCTAGTCAGTGTTGAAAAGGGAAGGAGAGTGAATGAATCATCCAGACAACAATCATAAAGATTAGTGTAGGACTGAGTGTGGCCAGCAGGACAAGGAAAATAACAGAATGGCGTAGAGCACAAATCTCATGAAATCTTATGAGGAACCCTAGGGAACTGGAGTTGTTTTGTCTAGAGAAGAAGGTTCATGGGGGGACTTTATCACTGTCTCCAACTACCTGATAGGAGGATGGAGCAAAAGGATGGGTGATCTGGTTTCCTAAGTAAGAAGTGATAGGGTAAGAGGTAACAGCATCAGGCTGCACCAGGGGAGGTTTAGACTGGAGTGGGTTGCCCAGGGAAGCTGTGAATGCTCCGTCGCTGGTGATGTTCAAGGCTGGGTTGGACAGAGCCTTGGGTGGCATGGTTTAGTGGGAGGTGTCCCTGCCCCTGGAAGGGGGGTTGGAACTAGATGGTCTTAAGGTCCCTTCCAACCCTAACTATTCTATGATTCTATGATTAGGAGAAATTTCTTCACTGAGAGGGTGATCTGGAACAGGCTTTCCAGGGGAGTGGTGGAATCAGTGTTCCTGGAAGTTCAAAGCCCATGTAGATGAGGCCCTTAGTGACATGGTTTAGTGGTGGATTTGGCAGTGCTGGGGTAATTGTTGGACTTGATGATCTTAAAGGTCTTTTCCAACCTAGCTGACTGTGGGGAATGCTGCACAAGAAGCTGCACCAGTAGACCTGGACGAGAGCCCAGATGTCTGGACTCTTATCAGCTGCAAACCTTGAGAGAAGTAAACAGAAAAAGTTGGGAGGAACCAGAGAAAGAACATCAAGATAATTTCTGAGAACTGTAAATTTGGAAACAAGAGGTTGCTTAAGACAAGATAAAGAATGTGGGGTCAAGGGGAATGGGAAGTAGCAATGTAACGAGTAGCGATAACGAGGAACTATGTTTAGAAATAATTGCTCAAGCAAAAGCGCATGGACGGTAAGGTGATTGGTTGAAAGAGCACGTGATCAGTAAGGTCTTTTCATGACGGAGAAGTACCAAAGGAGCTAACCACTACTAATTGCTAGATAGAATGCTATAAAAGCCTGAAAGCTCACTCAATAAAGGATTTCATTTGTAACCAGAAACAGAGTCCGTGCTTCCATCGCCACAGCTGACTCTATGATTATACAGAAAAATAAAAGCAAATTGTGTCATTGTTTAAAAGCAGATATTTTCTAAATTATTCAATTATGCATCATAGGACACCTACTTGCTAATTTCAAAGGCAAAGTGTTTAATGTATTTCCATGTAAATTCACTATAAGCTAACACTCAATGGTTTCTAAATTGCCTGTTTTATTTTACAAGGTCCAATGTGAAACATTTACTAAAATACACATGTGGAAAATGTTGTTGTGCTCAGCACAATCAGGTTTGAATGGCTGAGTTGATCATGCAAATTGTAAGACAGGAACTGTCCTACTTTTTTAAAACAATACACAGTACATTTTTTAGATATTACTCTCACATTGAAATATCTTTGCTGAACTAAAGCATCCATATGAGCATTGTGCCTAGCAAAAACTGTTTTAATTTACCGTGATTTACAAGAAAAAAAATTGTGATCACCAACATTATAAATTAACACTGACATAAAAAGTGGCTTAATTAATTAAATTAATTAATGTAGAACTTCAATTAGTTGTTAATGTAGTTTGTATCAAGATGGGAGGTTGATGGAAAGCTTTACATTTTGATGTTCAGAGAGCATTTTGAAGACTGTTTCTCAATCCAACATTGAACATTTACTTTGCACACCATTTTTTTATGCTAGGAACCTGATTAACACATTGAGTTCTTTATTCCAGATATTTTTTTTTTCATTATTAAAATTATTGGTTGATGTTTTCACTGTATATAATTTACTTCTCTTTGAACTGAACTTGACCTGACAAATAGGCAGTGGAAGAAATCAGCGGTATTATTATCAGTGGTGAAATGAAGTGCCAGTATTTGGCTGATTTCTTCTGACTAATTTATAGAGCAATAGAATTGTTACTCACCAAGATGATGCCACGCTGAGAACGGAAAGCATGATTACCATTTTAATATAATTAAAGCCATAAACAAATCAGAAGTGTGAATTTCGTGAGCAGTGGGCTGCAAAAGAAGAATGCATCCTGGGGCTTTGGAACTGTGTACGGAAAACAATAACTAATTGCTGATCATATAATAAAGGCCTGTACTTAACTGTACTGGAATCTCAATTACATGATACAGGGAGGCAAATGATTAGTTATTACCCAAAAAAATAAAAAACCCAATGTTCATGCTCAGTATTAATAGCTATAATCATCTTTCCAACCTTTAATACACATGGCTCAAACTACCTTTTGTCCTACTTTTTAGCCTACATGGTAACACTAATCTCTCATCAGTGAGGCCAAACAGGACCAATGGGGAGAAAAACAGGCCCCCAGATGTTACTTGGTTATATAATTATATCGAGTTTAAGTATTTCTCAACAACACAACTCAATGAGTGTGTATCTTTTACCAGAGATATTTTACTTCTACTTGAAGCTACTGCTAACAAATTTGAAAAGAGGGAATTATGTGATGCCTCTTCACAGTTGGATACTAGCTTTTACATGAATTCCTCTTTAGCTATCTGAAAATGCATGAACTGTCAATTAAAATAACTTGTTCGAGTTTTCTGGAGAAAAAAAAATCCACTAAAACACCTGCTACTATAAATAAGATTCAGCATGCAACTTTCTTAAACTGGACTTTACAGCTGATGTGTTCCACGAAGAAGAATGGCATCAGGAAGAGTTAGTGTTAGATATCCACTCATTTCACTGTAGAAACTACCTGTTGTCAAACATCATTACTGCTGTGTTTGAAAGTTTTGTATATTCACCTAATTTATGTTACAATGCAACCTACAGCTGAGGTTAAGGCGGCATTGATCAGAACAAGAATTTTCTTACTATATGCCTGGCAACTCCTTGGCTATTATATTTATTTTGCTTATATTACAGTAAGACTAAGATATTTGTGACTTCTGGATTTGCAACTGTTTACTTAGGAATACGTTATGATACAACATTTAGTAGCCGTGTTATTCTTCTAGTTTGATGTTTAAATGGAAAAAATTGGGCCCTCACTGGTGACTATTTCTGTGTTTACTAGCTAATATGAAAACTGCTCATGTTACAGAACATGAATTGACCTTTAGTTACATTAGAATGCATAGAAGATGGGTGGTAAAAGTGCAAATTTTCAGTATTAGTAGTACTTCAAGCAAGAAAATAATGTTAAATCTCAGGGCAAGGTGAAGAGAAATCACTACTGGGTTAATCCTTCAGAATAAAAAGAGTGAGTTATTACTTTATTGTGCAGTGAAACTTTTAATTGCAGTGTTGCAGATCACATTTTATACCATTAGCATTCCTTATCTCGAACGTTAATTCAGACAGATTTATGTAATTGTGTGGTGCATTGGATTGTCTGGATTCGGTCAGATCTACCTATGGATGAACATTATGACAGTCCAACAAAGTTGGGCTGTTTCCTGTCATTTTAGGCAGTAAAGTGAAAAGACCTGCTGACTTTCTAGTGAATTCTCTTCTCTGCTAATTGCCCCCTGAGGAGTAGAATGTCAGCAACAAATCCTACCAAATCTTGCATAATGATTAAAAATGGAGAAAGCAAGGCAGCTGAAGTAAAGGTCACTGTATAATCTCCATTTATTGAAACAAATAGAGTTAATTGCACTACTTCATCTCTTGTAGATACCTTGATGAGAGTTTGTTTTGGGTTTTGGATTGTTTGTTTGGTTTTCTTTTTCTCAAGAACTGAAAATTTCCAATTTTTTCAACATTGGGCCTAATGTTCTTTTTTTGAGTTTTCTGCATTGGTAATAATGAGATGTTCATGCCCTTTTCCGTACATGAAAATTAACTTTTAAAAAAGGCTTAATTATATTTTTATTTATCAATGACTAGGGAAGCAGTCATCTAGAAAAAGGAGAAAAAGCAAACTTACAGCAGAGGGTGATTACATGATGCAGTCTCCTCTACCAAAATATCTTTGGATGAACAAAATAATCTCATTTGCAGAACAAATATGGAATAAGCACGGTCATGTACGGAAATGAAAACTATAGTCTGAAGAGTTCTTAGTTACCCAGTGTTACTCACATATTCAGAAATTGTTGGAGCACAATGCTGTTTCCCATTTTCTACTTTTCTGTGGTTCTGTGCTGTTGTTTCAGTTGTAGCTAGCAAAAAGTGGGGATTCGGATTTTTCAGTGGGTTTTTTTTTAATTTTTTTTAGTAGAAATTTGATTTGTTTTTAATTGAACCAAAGCCATCAGTTTTCAGTCTCACTGAACATAAATTTCCAGGAAAACCTTATTTCCGTGGGAAAATTATTATTATTGGTTTGACAATAAGAAATGTCTTCTTTGGGGAATTAGGGAGTTTTGCTGGAAAGTATTTATTTTAATTTCCTGACACTTTGCAGTCTGCAAGACTTATTCCCTGCTATTGGATTCCTCTAAGACTGTCTAGAAAGCATGACTTGCTGAGCTGCTTGGGACCAGAGTTTTACTATCACCTGAGACCTTGATGGGTCAAGTAAACCTTTTGTTTGCTAGTTTCATGCTGATTCAGTGTCATGGGTTCAGCAGTTGCAGTCATTTTTCTCCTTCTTGGTCGCTGGTGCAGTGCTGTGTTTTTGACTTTCGGCCTGGGAAGAGCACTGAAAACACCAATGTTTAGGTTACTGCTTAGTGATGTTTTGGTCTGGCCAAGGACTTTCTGAGTCTCATGCTCTGCCAGGGAGGAGGGGAAGCCGGGAGGAAACAGAGACAGGACACCTGACCCAAACTGACCAAAGAGGTTATTCCATGTCATAGCACGTCATGCCCAGGATGTAAAACAGAGAGCACAGACCCGGAAGGGTGGGGGGGTGCTCTGCTTGGTCGGGCTGGGTGAGCAATTGTGGTCTTTCCTTGTATTTGCCTTGTCATTATTATTATTATTGGTGGTAGCAGTAGTGGTCTTGTGTTATACTTTAGTTCCTAAACTGTTCTTATCTCAACCTGTGGGAGTTGCATTCTTTTGATTCTCCTCCCCATCCACCTGGGAGCGGGGGGAAGAAAGAGAGGGGAGTGAGTGAGGGAGCGGGCTGCAAGATTTACAGCTTAAACCAAGACAGTTCTTTTTGGTGCCCAACGAGGGGCAAGAAGGATTGAGATAACAACAGGATTAATAGCCACTTGTCACAATGCTGATTTATTGGCTCTCAGAGTTGTTGCTCTTGTTTCTCTTGAGTTCATGCTTTCAGCCTGTTGTACCCAACTTACAGCTTGTATTTGTTATCTCAGCATTTTTCAGGTATGGGTTTTGGGTTAAGGTTCTTGTTTCATTTTACTTTATTGGAATGGCTTGTAATATGGGCAGGCTCCAGAAGCAGGGGGGAGGGGTGTGAACGTGGACATGGACTTGTACCTGGCAGATCGGCTGCTCTCCACTGTCCTGGCCCTCGTCCTCGTCTCCATCTTCGAGAGGCTGTGGGAAGCAGAGTGGGGGCCGCCCCTGGAGCCGCCGGCAGCCAAAACGGCCCGGGGGGGAAACCCTGGGGATCAAGAGGCCACGAAGGAGGTGGCAGAGGGGGTCAGCCCCCCCGCCAAGCCCAGCCCAGCAGCTGCCAAGCAGCGGGAAGAGACGACAGAAGAGCCGAGCCCCATAGCAGAGCCCAGTCCCGCAGTGGCTGAGAGCATTCCCCGGCAGCCACCTGAAGAGCTCCAGGAGGATGCAGGAGACCACGCAGCACTTCCCAGCAAGGCAGAGGGGGAAGACCTGGACTCAGACAAAGAGCACCTGGTGGTGAGAGAGCCGGCAAGCACAGCAGCTACACCAGCCCCAGTGACAAGTACAGCAGCGTCATTTGAGAACTCTGAAGGTTTTGAACGGCCTTTGGGCACTGTTGAGACCTGCCTGCTGATTGTGGTGGGGATCAGCATGTTGGCATGCATATAGAGTGTGTTTTGCCCACAAACATTTTGCTTGGTCCCGAGAGTTAAGCAGAGTGGGGTGTGGGCCTTGCCTGGGGTTAGACTACGATGTAGGATGACCAAGAGATTGTTCCCGAGGCTGGACAATCATGAGTGGCAGAGTGTGTGGGACAGTATGGGTGACTATCTAGTCCACTGGGCCCCTCCAGTGCTTTGGAAGCATCACAGATGGTAGGCAGCTGTATGGAGTACCCAGCGACAAGCTGCAGAAACTGCTGGAAGGGAGGGTGAATTAGTTTGAGCCTGGTGGGCCCATGATACCTCAGGCCATCAGGGCAGAGATGCAACATGCAGATGGACACATGATCGAGGGGTGGACTTAGCAATGGACAGTATTGCCCAGGTTATTCACGAGTGTAAACACTGCACACAGCCTCCCCTGCTCTGAAAAACTGTTACAAGAGATGAAGCTTGACATCAAGGACTGGATGGACTCAGCAGCTTTGTAGGGATTGGTCCATGCACTAAGGGATGATCTCTCTCCCTCTCAGTGTGTGTGTGGATACATGTGATGATATACTGGAAATGTGGGATCTGAGCATGACGTGAATGATATTGAATAAGGGCTGGATACTGTTCTGGGTTCAGCAGCAGCAGTAATTATTCTGCTTCTTGGTAGCTGGTGCAGTGCTGTGTTTTTGACTTTCGGCCTGGGAGAAACGCTGATAATGCTACTGTTTCGGTTACTGCTTAGTGATGTTTTGGTCTGACCAAGGACTTTCTGAGTCTCATGCTCTGCCAGGGAGGAGGGGAAGCCGGGAGGAAGCAGATACAGGACACCTGACCCAAACTGACCAAAGACGTATTCCATGCCATAGCACGTCATGCCCAGGATGTAAAATGGAGAGCAGAGACCCGGAAGGGTGGGGGGTGCACTGCTTGGACGGGCTGGGTGAGCAATTGTGGTCTTTCCTTGTATTTGCCTTGTCATTATTATTATTATTGGTGGTAGCAGTAGTGGTCTTGTGTTATACTTTAGTTCCTAAACTGTTCTTATCTCAACCTGTGGGAGTTGCATTCTTTTGATTCTCCTCCCCATCCACCCGGGAGCGGGGGGAAGAAAGAGAGGGGAGTGAGTGAGAGAACGGGCTGTGTGATTTATGGCTTAAACCACGACATTCAGTTATCCTGAACAGGCTGGACAGTTGAATAAGGAAACATTAAATTTGTGAAAATGGAAGGTAATGAGCGAGGAGCTCACAAGGAGAGATGCCATGCTTAACCTCATGCTCACCAACAGTGAAGGGTATGTTGGAAAACGTGACGCTTCAGGGCAGCCTTGGTTGCAGTGATCATGAGATGGTCAAATTCGATATCCTTGGGACAGTGAGAAGAGCGTGCAGCAAGCTCACTACCATGGTCTACAAGATAGCAGACTTTGGCCAATTCAGGAACCTGCTCAGCAAGGTTCCATAGTATATAACCCTAGAGGGCAGGGGGGCCCAAGTCTGTTGGTTCATATTCAAGGATCACATGCTACAAGCTCAGGAGTGATCCATCCCAACTAGAAGGAAGTGCACCAGGAGGGCCAGGAGACCTCCTTGGATGGATGAGGAGCTGCTGAGGAAAATTCAAAGGAAAAAAGAGGCTTATAAAAGGTGGAAGCAAGGACAGGCGACCTGGAAGAATACAGGGATGTTGACCGGGAAGCTAGGGACCAGGTTAGGAAAGCTAAGGCCCACTTAGAAGTCAACTTGGCTAGGGATGTTAAGGATAACAGGAAGGGATTCTATAGGTACATTGCAAATAAAAGACAGGCTAGGGACAGCATGGGCCCTCTCCAGAAGCTATCAGGAGAACTGGCTACCCTGGATTTGGAAGAAGGCTGAGGTTCTTAATGACTTCATTGCCTCAGTCTTCACCCGCAAATGCTCTGACCACACCACCCAAGTCTTGGAAGGCAGAAGCAGGAACTGTGAGAATGAAGACCCTGGGCCCACTGCAGGAGAGGATCTGGCTCGAGACCATCTTAGGAACCTGAACGTATACAAGCTCATGGGACCTAATGAAATCCATCTGCGGGTCCTGAAGGAGCTGGCAAATGAAGTTACTAAGCCACTGTCCATCATATTTGAAAAATTATGGCAGTCAGGTGAAGTTCCCGATGACTGGAAAAAGGGAAATATAACCCCCATTTTCAAGAAGGAGAAAACAGATGAGCCAGGGAATTATAGACCAGTCAGTTTCACTTCTATTCCTGGCAAAGTCTTGGAGCAGATTCTCCTGGAAGGCATGCTAAAGCACATGAAAACCAACAAGATGGCTTGTGACAGCCAGCATGGCTTCACTAAGGGGAAATCCTGCCTGACCAATCTGATGGCCTTCTATGATGGGGCAATGGAACTGATGATCAGGGGTAGAGCAGTTGATGTCATCTACCTGGACTTGTGCAAAGCGTTTGGCACTGTCCCACATGACATCCTTGTCTCTAAGTTGGAGAGACATCAATTTGATAGGTGGACCACTCAGTAGATAAAGAACTGTCTGGATGGCTGCACGCAGAGTTGTGGTCAATGGCTCAATGTCTAGCTGGAGACCAGTAACGAGTGGTGTCCCTCAGGGATGGGTGTTGGGACTTCTCTTGTTCAACATCTTTGTCAGTGATATGGACAGTGGGATTGAGTGCACCCTCCGGGAGTTTGCCGATAACACCAAGCTGTGTGATTCAGTTGATGCTCTGGAGGGAAGGAATGCCATCCAGAGGGACCTTGACACACTTATGAGGTGGGCTGATGCCAACCTGATGAAGTTTAACCATGACAAGTGCGAGGTCCCACAGCTGGGTCGGAGCAATCTCAGGCACAGCTCCAGGTTGGGCAGAGAAGAGATTCAGATCAGTTCTGCAGAGAAGGACTTGGGGGTGTTGGTTGATGAGAAAATGGACATAAGCTGGCAGTGTGCACTCTCAACCTGGAAAGCCAACTGTATCCTGGGCTACATCAAAAGGAGTGTGACTGACTGGTTGAGGGAGGTGATCCTACCCCTCTACTCTGCTCTTGTGAGACCTCACTTGGAGTATTGTGTGCAGTTCTGGTGTCCATCAATGTAAAAAGGACATGGAAGTGTTGGAACATGACCAGAGGTGGGCCACGAGGATGATCAGGGGACTGGAGCACCTCCTGTGTGAATATAGGCTGAGAAAGTTGGGGCTGTTGAGCTTGGAGAAGAAAAGGCTGCATAAAGACCTCCTTGCAGCCTTCCAGTATCTGAAGGGGGCCTATAGGGATGCTTGGGAGGGACTCTTCATTAGGGACTGTAGTGATAGGACAAAGGGTAACGGGTTAAAACTTAAACAGGGGATGTTTAGATTGGATATGAGGAAGAAGTTCTTTACTGTGTGTGTGATGAGGCACTGGAATGGGTTGCCCAGGGAGGTTATGAATGCTCCATCCCTGGTGGTGTTCAAGGCCAGGTTGGGCAGAGCCTTGGGTGACATGATTTAGTGTGAGGTGTCCCTGCCCATGGCAGGAGGGCTGGAACTTGATGACCTTAAGGTCCTTTCCAACCCAAACTATTCTATGATTCTATGAATATAGGTAGTAAATGACTTGTAAAAGAAAACCTGTTGGAGTAACTAAGAGGTAAATTGTGTCATTACTACTCTTAAACTCATTTCTTGGATGCTCTGGTGTGCCTCAGTCTGAATGTAGTTTCTGAGGACCTAGGTAACCTTTCAGAGATGGTGACTCGGTTTTCGTATTACCCCATCACTGAACTCAGGATCATCACTGAAAATCAGGACTAGCTGGCATCTGCCTTTTTTAGCCCACAGTTCTGAAAGTCTACACTGCCTGCTTCTTTTAAATGCAAATGTTTCCTCTCTGTGACTCACATCTCCCACTGCAGTTTTTGTCCTTCCCTTTCATTTTTTTTAAATGGTTTCTCTTAGATGTATTGTGGAGGAAAAATCTTACTCCCATCTGGACTCATGACAGGTACTGTCTGTACCTGTGCCTTCTGGTGTCCAGTGTGTGTCTTCAGAACAAATTCAGAACAGTTTTCAGAAAAATAGAAAAAATTATAACAAAGAAATTTCAGGACATCTATTTCCTTTTATGAGAAATTTCTGGGAGTACTTTTCTCTTAGGTACAGACCATCCTGAAGCTCCCCTTCTCAATGAATGACATCTTGGGGTTAACTGATGTTTTTCTGAACAAAATATCTCACATGCAATGTATCTGTTGATGATATTGGATTCTCCTGTTTCACAACAGCTGATAGATATCATCAGTGAAATTTATATGGATTATGAATTTTACCAGTTCCAGGAGAACACAGGTAGCCCTGCTGTGATAAATGCATCTGAACTGCAGAACTGTCTTTGAGGCTGCACCTGTACTTGTAAATAAAGCAGGACCAAGGTTTGTTCTCTGATCCTGGGGCCACATGGTGTGATATGGACCCTCCTAACTACTTGGAACTTGGTCCAGGGACTTTATTAGGCTATTTGGTATTAATAGTCATATAATAGGATCTTAGATTCATGGAGTAGTTAGGGTTGGAAGGGATCTTAAATATCATCCAGTTCCAACCCCGCTGCCATGGGTAGAGACAACTTCTGCAAAATGTCATTGCTCAAAGCCTTATTCAGCCTGACCTTGAGTACTGCCATTGATGGGGTATCAACAGCTTCTCTGAGCGTCATGGGTTCAGCAGCAGCAGTCATTTTTTCTCCTTTGTAGCAGCTGGTGCAGTGCTGTGGTTTTTTCCGACTTTTGGCCTGGGAACATTGCTGATAACACTGATGTTTATAGTTACGGCTTAGAATGTCTTGGTCTGACCAAGGACTTTCTGAGTCTCATGCCTGCCAGGGAGGAGGGGAAGCCGGGAGGAAGCAGAGACAGGATACCTGACCCAAACTGACCAAAAGGTATTCCATGCCACAGCACGTCATGCCCGGGATGTAAAACAGGGGGCAGGAAAGTGGAAGAGTTCAGTTCACAGCTCAGTCATTGGGTGGTGAGTGATTTTATCCTCTTCCCTTGTATTTCTCTGGTCATTATTATTATTGGTGGTAACAGTAGTGATTTGTGTTATACCTTAATTACTAGACTGTTCTTATCTCAACCCGTGGGAGTTACATTCTTTTGGTTCTTCTCCCCATTTACTTCCCCCCCCCCCCCCCCGAGTGGGGGGAAAGAAAGGGGAGTGAGTGAGTGAATTGACTGCGTGATTTACAACTTAAACCACAACACTGAGCAACCTGTTCCAGCATCTCACCACCCTTACAATAAAGATTTTTTCCCTTATGTTTAATCTAAGTCTACCCTCTTTCAATTAAAAGCCATTCCCACTTGTCCAAGCCCTACATGCCCTTTTAAAAAGTCCCTCTCCAGATTTCTTGTAGCCCCCTTTAAGTACTGGAATAATAATATATACAAGCATATGTACACACGCACATATATATTGTCAGGTAGTTTCATTCTCTAGTGTGCTGTGAGCAGTTTGTGGTATGTGCTATTCCTGTGGTCAGGTGCTGCTTTGGTGAAAAGCCATGCCAGGGAACATGCTGGCAATGGAGTGAGACAGGCAGACAGCAGAGCTGTGACTTAGTTTTTCTGGCTTCCTAAGTAGAGTAGACACAGACTCTGTGCAGTCAGAAGCTACTGCAGTGCAAATTGCAGCCAGAGTTTGTGGCATTAGGATTTTGGTATTCCCTTCTGTAGAGCTATTTGCGCCCCATCTTCTGGGGCTGCAGCTTTGAGAAGAGCTGGGACAGTCTGGCTTCAAACTGGACTTGTCAGGCAAAGGGTCCTGGGCACTTAGAGCTAAATCGTTGGCTTCTTGCTCTGAAGGTGACTAGTCAAAGTGTTTGTCTGAGAGGCAGGAACTCTGGGCTCTCTGCCTACATCAAGTCCTGTCCAGGACTGTCAGCAGTTCATTGATCTTAAAGAATATTAAATTAAACATTTCAGACTCCCTGAATCAGCATTTTCAGCTTTAATTGTATTTTGTTTAATTAAATCTTGTTAAAAAAATATTTTCTGCAATGCATTATCAGTTGGGGTATATTTTAAGTATTCATAGCTGCCACTACAGTACTGGAGAGTAATGCAATAGGGTTTTTTGTTTAGTTGTGGGGTTGTTTGGGTTCTTTTTTGTTTGTTTTGTTGTTGTGGCATTTTTTTTTGTGGGTTTTGTTTGTTTGTTTCAGGGTGGTTTGGTTTTTTTTTTTTGTGCATGTGTTTTGTTCTCATTGAGCTTCTGTTTTACACATTTTGATGTCATCCAGAGTTTGGACAAGTGTAGCACAGGACTGGCAGTATCAGCTTTTTCAGACCTGTCAATGTGTAATTTTACACTTGCGAGTAGTCCAGTTGAAATTAATTAATTTACTGGGACCATGCATATATATGACTGTCTGTAGGATAACGGCTACTAAACAGCTTTTTGCTTAACTTCTACTTTGGAAGGTGGCAGAACATTTTCTGTCTCACACACAATTCTGGGCAATTTGGAAGGGTTTTTTTTTTTTTTTTTATGTTTCCCTAACATTTTGAGATCTTTAGATGAAAGCCAATAGAGACAGTCATAACATCCATGCTCACCACCTCCAACGCAGACTTCTGTGACAGCCTTTCTTGGCCTGCTAATGGCTGGCAATGTGTAATGAGTTGTATGAAGGGCAGGTAGCCCCTGGAGTTACAGAAAAGTATTGTGACAGAATAAATGGAAAGATAAAATTCTTGTGACCTCTGTTCATGAAGAAAAAGACTGCAGCACTTGCTTATTGTAGTCTGGACAGAATAGATTGGATCTTGACCTTAATCTTAGTTTTCTTTAGTTGTAAAAAATATATTTTGGCTATGTTTAAATAAAAGAACAATGATATTTCCAGGCATTTAATAAATGGGAACATTCTTCATCAGAAGAAAAAAGATTATATGAGGGTTGTCTCTGCAGTAACCGGTTTGTTGTTTGAAGTCACAATTATTCTCTTTCATAATGATGTAAAACTTCTATATTCAGAGTTTCAACATAGCAAAATGACTTATAAGGTAGATAATACTAAGTACAGCTGCACTGTGGGACAAATATACAGTGCACGAAGGATCAAAAATAAATGGTATAAGGAGGTCTGCAGCTATCCTAGGAAAAAAATATTCATAAATCCCACTCTTTTTTCCTTTTCTCAAACAGACTTTTTGCGTAGCAGTAATCACCCATGATAACAGGTGATCTTCTAATACTATTTACTGGGAGGGGAAAAATATTTATACAAAAAGTCCTAACATGGCTTTAATGATGGAAGTCAGTGTGTCCCTGCTGGACATTGTGCTGAATCAGTTTGCATCAGCTGACATCTAAAATGGAAAATAGAAACATAAACCCTATCAAATTTTACTTTGAAAGAGGCATTTATTGTTTTTCTAGGATGAATTCTGATGGATGTTCTAGATCAGGTTCTGCTCAAGCACAATTGCAAATGGAAAGCGAATTCCTTTAATGAAGTGGCATTATATCAGCTAAGAAAGGTGATTAGAAACATTCGATAGAATTTAATCACTTTGTGGTACTAGCTGTGGTATCTGCTATCTAGGTCTATTTTTACCCCATATACCATATATTTCTTAATCGCTGTTCCTACTGTGATTCAGCCCATTTTTCCTGCTAGACCAAACCTTGACTGCTGAAGTAGATCTTTTGCTTAAGTGTGGTAGTAGTGTGACAGGGCACACTGGGTCTGCAACTTTTTCACTGGAAAAGTATTGCAAGGAGAGAGAAAAATCAAATGTGAAGAAAGGGGAAGAGTGAGTGCAGCCAAATGTTTCAACATGGATCTTTTGATCTTAGAGAGATGACCTGACAGTGGTCATTGGTTTTATTATTATCACTAATTGTTGAGCTTCTAGCCTATCTTTTGTCTTATCTTCTGGTGTTCAGGCCTTCCTGAGTATTTGTCTTTCTTAGAGGTGAATTTTAAAGTGTTTAAATGTTTAAAACAATGAGGAGAATAGAGGCATACAATGGGTAAGGTCAACATTTCTGCAGCTGATAAGTATACAAAGGGAAAAAGAAATCTTTAAACACTAGTTAGCTATTGTATTGAGTTCTAAAATAGCAATTAAGTAGTTAGGCTACATTCTATTTCATACTTCAATGCAATGTCGTGTCATGGAGAATATCTGGGTTCTGATTTTCTCCCTGTTGTCTCTACCTTCATTTCAATAATAGATGTCTAAACACCTAATTTTGACTCAGCTGTAACATGATCAAATTTTAATAGTTCATAGTTGATCCCTTAATATGTATGATAAATAAGAAATGGTGTATTATTCTTTAAATTATACCCTTATTAAACTCTGTTGTAACACTCTATAACAACTCCCAGCAGTGAGGCACACAGAGATTCACTTCAGCCCCATCAAACTTGTCTCCTGCAATATTGTGTCGAATCACTGCATCCTTACTCACAGAATGTTACACTGTACAACTGGAGATGACATTTAAGTTTTATTTCACAATTAGCTGATGTGTTTGTCAAGTTCTTAATTAGGTGATAGAAACTCAGCTTCCCATCAGATCTACATTACTTCAAAATGAATTGTGTGGAAAATGTAGTGAGCTTCATTTAAAGTTTTTGCTTGGGATGCAAGACTATATCCACAGAATAATATGGGGATTGTGATGTCTCACAATAACTACTTTGCCCTCAAATTTAGAAATTTACTTCCTAGATTCAGTTTTCATCTGAAGTTGTTTCAAATCTATCTATTTCTGGTTTTTTTTTTTCTTGCTGCCTGAAGCACTCTTCCTGAACACAAGAAATCCTCTAAACTCTCTAAGTATTATGAAGCTAGGCATCTATCTCATCAGACTTCTTAAAACAAGTATTGTTTGTATTGCTTGATTGTGGTCTCAGACCTTACCTGCTAGATCAGCCCCAGCAAAAGCCTTGGGAATAAAACAGAAAAGAGGGATGGAAATATACTTGGCTTACTCATACATTTTAGTTTGGTCTAATCAAACAAGATAGCTTAAGACAGTATATATATCTCCCATGTTCCAGGTGAATAGTCAAAATGCTAACTACATAAATCTTCAGTCCCTCATTGGAATCTGTTTTACTCTGTGTGAAATGTAATAGGAAAAGAGTATTGTGAATGGGTGTAGCCCCTCTGCTGCCAAAACCTATGCAAACCCAATACGAGTCAACACACTTCATGTATGGATAGAATAGATTCCAGCTCTTGTACTGCACACATTGGTATTATATGTTAAGTATTTATTGACATCAGCTTTGAAACCTAGGAATATTGACTTCCAGCTGTGGGCTACACTACAAGATCTGTTCTCTTTTAGGATCAGTTAATATTCAAATAATCAGTGCTTTAAGAGTTGATGCCTTAAAATAATAGGACACCCTCTGTCTGAGGGAATACAATGGGAGTTTTGGGACTACATTTTCTCTACAAATTAGTCTTTTCCCTGTTGACTTAGGCATGGTATATCCTGTGATTGAAGAAAAGGTAAGAGTGGAATCCAGTTTTCTGCTACTTTGAAAAATGTTTTCAGCAAGCCTTTCTTTTCCTTTTCTTTTTGTTCTGTGTTGAACAGAAGCTTTCACTGAAATTCAGAGGACAAAAGAAAGAGGTGTTTCATTCGCTCAAGAACTTCTGTGAGATTCCTGTATGAATTCACTCCCCCTACTACCCACTTCCATCCCAACATTCATTTCCAAGAGTGCCCTATGTACCTGGCTCTGGGTTATACAGGGGTGATGGATTCTTCTTTCATTGCAGTTGGAGCTGAGTGATTTCATACAAAAGAGATTCTTCGAATTACACTGAGGAAGAGCAGCCACCTGTGCTCAGATGAAGAGAGGCAGTTTTTTATTATAGGAGGAAGTTTTGTTCTGTTTTACATGCTCACACAAGCATTTAGCTTTAACCTGACCAAGCGTTGTAGATGCAGGCAATACATAAAAATCCCATCTGCTATAATTTATCCAATCAAGAAATTAAATTTTAATGGTAGGCACTTTACTCTTTTTATCCACCTTGAGAGAAAATTTGGGCACCTAATCTGATCTCGTAAATTCTAATTTGGAGTTGTGTTTGTATATCTCTACACACAGAGCCCTTCATAGATTATTCTGAAATCCATGGAGATGATGGACTAGCTGCAGTGTCTCACTTTAGTGTCTCAGTCATGGTTTATGAAAGTCTCTGACCCAAATGGTTTGATATCCAAGCAACGTCCTGTTAGTGTCTGTCTACTATCCTGAACTCTGTGAAAGCCAAACAGATAATGAAGGTGAGAAGTCATTGTGGGTTTGAAAGCAGTGTTCTTGGGTCCAGTGTCAAAAATGCCTTGCTGTTTGTAGTGCATCTGCATCCTAACTCATGGGTCTGCATGGAGATTTGTCGTATGAGCTCTCTTAGTGACTTGTGTCAACTCTTCATCCATGCATTTTGCTGAGCACAACTGAACATTTTAGGTGCCCTTGTAGAGTGTTGTTGCTGTTCTGATCATTGGATGATTTTTTTGAAACTAGTAAGGACCATTCGTTGTAAGCTTGCAACTCTTTTAATTTATCCAATATACAGGTCAGATGAATTAATACTGATCCACTCATGATCTGGAGCTGGGGGCATATTCCAACCACAGAGGGACTTGTAATGAGATCTTGTCCTTCCTTCCTCTTTCTGTAGCTCTGGTACTGGCCTACACTCTAACTGAATAAAAACTTCATTATGATTATCTGTTTCTTTTTAATAATGAAAATGAAGAGTAACCATGAAGCAGGACACATTACAATTTCTAATACCATTAGCAGTGTAATTCTGACTGGAATCTCTCTGCAGCACAAAGTTTGATACATAAATGAACCAGACTAAAAAGATTCTCAAAGGCAATTTCTTTTATTATGTAGCGTAACTACTCTGAGCTTTGTGTGTGTGGTTCATATCAAGTTTAATTTCCATTAGTAGCTGTGTAAGGAAAAAGAAAGGAGAAAAGTAAATCCAGTTTCCACTAATTTATTAAATACTCAGATGCATTTATTTCTTGATGTTACCTGTGCTGTTACCATACAGCAATGCAAAATTAAAAGTTAATATCACTACAATTTAGTTGGCCTCAGTTTTTCTTAAATGTCATTGAGCAAGTCAGAACCAGAGTGTAAAACTTTTGGCAAAGTTAACAATCACAAAATTATGAGATGGCTGAGGCTGGAGGGGACCTCTCGAGGTCACCTGGTCCAACCTCCCTGCTCAAACAGGGGGACCTAGAGACAATTGTCCAGGGCCATGTCCAGATGGCTTTTGAATGTCTTCAAGGATGAAGACTTCTTCACCTCTCTGCATCTTCTTCTAGATGCATGGAACCAGATCTCATTTTAGAAGAAATATTTTTGAGACTATATTGAAATAAATGCATGGCTAAGGCTGATTCTCAGAATTGTTCTCAAGGAACATTAACAATCTGGGTTTGCAGATTAAAGATTGTTTTTTAGCAAAATACCTTCCACCGACAGAATAACACACAAAAAACATTTTGCCTAGGTATTCACACTTTTGAAAGTTGCCTTTTTTTGTATACCACAGTAATTTTTAAACTCATTCTAACCACATGCAGAGCCGAATGAAAACCCAAGATTGCAAAAGTATCAAGAAAGTCTCGGACATAGAATCTGTGAAGATAAACCACACCAAGAAACAGGATATTTTAGCTTAGATTTGATGTGCATTAACATGGTCACATAGCACTTGAATTAAGGCTGGCATGTATCCTATCAGATGCTCACACATTTGTCCATATTAGGTGGTCAGATTTCAAGATTTTTAGAATTCTGAATTAGGTACAAATGTGCTTCTCGATGAACAAGGAAAGGAAACACGATATTAGCTGTGAAGGCTGCTGTCGAGCATTGCATTCTCTGTTTCCCTGGGTTACCTGGAAAGGACTTATTATCGGATGTCAGAGAACGGTTTGCATTTAGTTTCTTAAGAGATTAAGAAAGTCTTAAAGCATTACTTATTTCTAGAGCAGAGTGCTTGATCAAGTAATAGCTATGTTCATCACTGTGAGGCAGAATTTTAGTTATTGATTAAATGATGGTAAAAATATTTTTGCAGTAAATTAACAAAGAGAGAAAAAAAAAACAAAGAGAGAAAAAAAAAGAAAAAAAAGAGTGAAAATGACTGTGCTGTCATAGAATCACAGAATACCAGGTTGCCCCTTTTTTTTCATCTGTAGTTCTCTGTTTTATTCATAATCAAAGTATGGAGACACTCCTGTGAAACTAGTTCACGCTTGTGGCCAGATGAAGCTTGTGAGGATTACAAAACCCAGAGCTTCAGACAAACTTATGTGATCTGAGCAGCATTTGCCACCCACTTCTTGACATGTCTGTAGCTTTCCTCCATTTTCAATTGCATTATTCAAAAGATAGCTTTATAATTATTATTATTTGAAGTAAAATCTATTAAGCAATATTTGTAATAGTGTTAGAGTGGTGCTGTGTGTGAAAAAAAGACTTAAAGTATATTTAAGTCGATGAATGTCTTCACTTTCAGTAGACATGGAATCAAGCCTTGAAAGATATGTGTCCTGTATTCCACTATTGTTTCTGGAAGTAAATTATTATCAATTAAGGTGACCCTATTGATTAAGCATCCATGCCGCTTAAAGATAACTTTTTAGTTTTACTTGACTAAAAGAAGCTAGAAATTCTCTAAGACAATATATTTGCATGTCTTTGGAGGGTTAATTTACATGTAAGGACTGTAGCTTGATAGAAAGCATCTTTACTAGATGTGAACTTTGTACATGACTTAGACAAGGCAGAAATTTTATTGCCCTAGACCTCAGAAAATTTTGGTGTTTGCTTAGATTAAAGCAAACTAGAAGAGGTGGATGTTAAACTGAAGGACTAGGAGCAGGGTCCAAAGTAACAACGATTGTGCCACTGCAGCCAACTGGACAATAAGCCAGGCCAACCAGAGCACAACAACAAATGTTCAGTAGTTGCTTCCTAAGATAAGAACCAGAAGACCAGCCACCTCAAGTGTAGGTATACCAATGCATGCAGGCTGGAGAACCATCAGGAGGACAACTCAAATGACTAGAGGATCACAATGTATGGCTATAGGCTGTTTCATAACAATACGCAGTGAAGAAGAGGTGGACGAGTCACACTCTATGTTAAAGAGAATCTTGAATGTATAGAAGTCAACTACAGTGATGATAGAAGCCCTGTCAAAAACCTCTGGGTAAAGATTAGAGGGGATTTTATAGTAAACATCTGCTCTGACCTCCAAACCAAGACAGTAAGGCAAATGAAGCAATATTTGAGTCACTTAAGCAAAGCTCTTGGTTAAAAGAACCTGGTTCTTATGGGTAACTTCAACTACCCAAATATTTGTTGGCAGAACAATACAGCAGGTGACTTGTCATCCATCAAGTTCCTGGGATGCATAGGGGACTGCTTCTACATACAAATGTTAGATATACTGACCAAGACTGAGGCACTGCTGGGCTTGCTACTACAGACCAAGAAAAACTGTTTTGTAATATCTCAGTTAGTGATAACCTTGACTGCAGTTATCTCAATATTTTGGAGTTTGGGATCCTTATGAGAATGCTGAAGGTTAGTTCTCAGGCAAAGGGTTTAGATTTTAGAAGAGCAAACTTTAGTTCCTTTAGCTGTGAGGGATTCTGTAGGAAACTTACAAGGAGCTAGCACGTACTGGGAGTTTTTCAAGAGCACTCCATTGGAAGTACAAAACAGTTCATCCCCTTTGAATATAAGGGAAGTAGGCAGAGCAAGAGACCCCCTTGGCTTAACTGCAAGCTTCTGAATCTGCACAAAACCAAAAAAGAAGCATACCAGAGTTGGAAAAGCAGACAAATACCTATTGAGAACTACAAGGGTATTGCCAGGGCATGAAGATACAGTTAGAAAAAGCTCAGCTCAAATTGAAATTGGCTGGAGATGCTGAAAACTGCAAAAAAGTGTTCTTCAGGTATATAAACAACAAGAAGAAGCAGAAGTCATTATCCCACTCTACTGAGTGCTGGTCAGACCACACCTGGAATACTGTGTTCAGTTTTGTCACTGCTATACAAAAAAGATGTTGATAGGCTGGAGAAGGTCCAGGAAGGGACACAAAGATGATCAAGGGATTTCGAAGCCTGCCAGATGAGGAGAGGCTGAAAGAGCTGATATTGTTCTGCCTTGAGAAAAGAAGACTTAGAGGACACCTTACGTTCCTATATTTGAAAAGTGTCTCTGAAGAATGTGGAGACTTCTTTTTTACAAGGAGTCACATGTAAAGACAAGGAGCAGTAAGTACAAATTATTCCCAAAAGACTCTGGACACAAGAGGAAATTTTTGTCAATGAGAATAATTAACCATTGGAATTATCTCCCCAGGGAGGTGTTGAACTCCCCAGTGTTGGGCACTTTTCAGATTCAGATGGAAAGGATTCTGGTCCTTATCTAGATTGTGGGTTTGCCAAGAAAGCTTGGACCAGATGATCCTTGAGGTCACTTTCCAGCGAGGTATTCGATGATTCTATGAAATTGCCTAACAAAACCCAGTGTTTGAATTACATTTTCATGAATAGGTATGATGCTGAACTACATTTTATTTGCTGTTGTGGGTAGTGTAATGGCTAGCTTAGCATGGTGAACTTGCTTTTCACAAATTTTGGTAATACTTAAACCATCATTACCCAAGAACAGAAGAGAAGCAGTACTGAAATGGAATCAAATGGGATCAAATGTCCTTCTCATCTGGTCTTCTCCTCAAAAGCAGGTGCCTAACAAAGACTATAATCATAAGGAAAATATCAATAAGTCCCCTGTCAGCCTTTAAACATTTGCAGTTAATAACTTCCTGCACTTCCCTTCCACTTGTCAGGTACCTCCTAGGTTTTGAGAGAGGGATTATGCACCACATCATCTGGTTCATCCATTTTGCCACCAGATCTCTTAACACCTTGGATGAAAATTACCTGCTCCTGTTCTGTCATTACTGTCTATTTTGTCTGTAACTTCTCTTAGGGGAGCTTTGAGTTGAAGAAAAATTCTTCTGAAAACCTTTTCTGATTAAAAATAAGTGGGAAGTTCTGGTGGGAGAATCTTTACGCATTCTTCCACTGTGAACACAGCCACAAAGTGTCTGTTCAGCTTTCTGCTGTGCCTGATTTTTCCTGAAGGCTCTGCTTATACCCTGATAATCTGTGGGATTTGAAGTCTTTCAGACTTCTTACTCCTGACGTGTTTGATGTAAGATTTACTAATTTTTTATATATTTTTTAAGTTGTACTTCAAGCTCTTCTTTCATCCAGCTTTATGGAATTTTTTAACTTTCAAGATAGTACTTTTCTTCTATTTTCTTCATTTGGACATGATCACAGTTCTTTGAAGACAAGTTTTTTTGATAACTCACTTTGTCCCTGCCTTTTGACCATACTCGCTTCTTTTCTCAGGGCTTTTATGACTAGTATAGGTTCATTCTATGCTTGTAATAGTGCTTCACTACAAAGTCTCCATGATGCAAGGTTTTAATTCACTTAACTGCCCTTGTAAGCCCTTTTTTTATAACAACCTTTCAGATTCTTAGACTCACAAGGCAGTAACTTGTGGAGACATGGAAGTGAAGCTTTGTTTTTATTTAATGAATTCATGTGTTTTAAGTACGAATATATTTCCTTTGACTTATCTCTGTTGACTTAATCTTGTTGAGGGTCAATGCCACACTGCTTTTATTAAATTATACCAATTCAAAAGAAGGAGAATGCTCTCCGCTTCTGGGCCTTTCAGTTGTTCACAGCTTCTTCCTTAGGCAGCGCATTAGGACCAGTATTCAGCCGTGACTGATAGTGTATCTGCAGCTGGTCTAGGTGTACAGAAGATGATGGCTGTTAGTGTCCCAGTGGTCTATCTGTTTAACTTTTAAAATCTAACTTATGCTGCATAATGCTTTGCGTCAAAATCGGATTGCATGTGGGAGATGGTATTTTTAAAAAGATTTAAAGACCTCTAGGGAAATATTAAGAAGGAAACCTATGTACTAAGAAGGTTTCTAAATGGCATAAGTTTTGTTTCCGAAGCTCAGCTTCCATAAAGTAGAAGTGAAACTCATTAAATCACTTATTTTCAGATTTGTCCTTGGGTCAAACAGCTGTTTGCAAATCTCTTTTTCTGAATAACCATGAAGTGCTAAGATAGATTGCTTTGGGTTTTTTTTCTCTCTCTCTTTCTCTAATAATAAAATTAATGTTGTTTCGTGTGATAATGGCTGCTGAAGGAAGGGGAATTTTCTCCTTACAAGCTAATACTCCAGGTCAATACGATGATTAGGATTTAAACATTCCAAAATTGTTTTGCATGCATATTTTAACCTGACTACCTTAGATTAAGCAGGGAAGTTATTGCCCTGTAATTATCTCTAATGACTATTTAAAACAAATATTTTAACACCTTTTTTTTTTTTTTTTTTTTTTTTAAACTCAGAACAGGAAATTCCTTGTCAGATCATCCCAAAAGTGCCAATGACCATAGGGACACATGCAGGAAGCAGTTTAAACTTTGTAAACAGTCAATATAAGTTGGGAAAAAAAAAGAAGAAAGAAAACCACTGCTCTCCACCCCCAAATCCTTCTATATTTCTTAGTCCTTTTAACTTATAGCAGACTTTAAAGTCTTCCATTACTGTAAAAATAGTATCTTATTGAACAGCCCAGACTCTTGTTTTCAGTAAAATCTTCAGGAATTAATTGAAATGTAAATAACTAGTGGGTGAAATGGGTGCTTTTGAAATCTTTATTTTACCTTTAATTTTCATTCAGGATTCTTAACTGCACTCATGTTTATAGGGCCTAGTTCACAGAAAATGATTATCCAATCAACCTTAAAACACTGAAAAGCACTGGAAATATGGAAGAAGCATGATCACTCTTGCAGTCTAATGTCAGGTGTCTATACATATGAATACTTGACCCTACTCATTCTATGAGGTTTTTTTTATAGTTATATCTATGTATAAAACAAGCTAGCTTTGTTAAAACCATGAACTTGTCATTTAAGTTCTTGCTGTATGAAAAAGTAGCTGTTTATTAATGAGATGTTTTGGCTGTCTGTTTCTCCACAGGTTATTTCTGTTCAGTGACCCATCTTGACCTTTGGCTAGGTCACTACTTGAGCTTTGTTAGTAGCAGTTAATAGAAGAGTTTGTCAGAGGTAATAAAACACGGTTTTCTATCAGTAAATCTCATCATTGACAACAGATGGCAGATTTATTTATTTATAATTTATTTCTTTTCCAAACGTGTAGAAGGAAAACAAGGATCTGGATGCTACCCAAAGGTCATGCTCTACACTGAAACCTAACAGCTTCACTGCAGCTCCTTGCCTGGCATGATGAAACAGAGTTCAGTTAATATGTTCTCAATATTTCAGTTATGTATAAGAGAATACATAAAAGCACATACCCAGTTTGCCATACTTTTTCTACAAAATAAATGTATGTTTATTCTCAGAATTAGTCTCAATACTTACCTGAAGTTTTAATCCTGGTAAACTTTACTAGTTCTTCTGCTTGAGTTTGTAATATTTTTGTCAAATGTATTTCAGTACGTTCTTTTGATAACAATAGTTCTAATCAACTTAAGTTGCCCTAATTCATCTTTACACTGCAATAACATATTACTGTCTTGTAGTGGTAATTTCATAACATAAATTTATAATTTCCTTAGAACTTTTTACTCCAAAACAGTGATAAAGTTTGCAATCAATAATATTGAATATTAACTACCAAATTAATTTAAATCAATTCCAGTAAGTGGTGGCAGTCATATATTTAATAGTCCATATTCAATATATGTCCAGAATATTGACATATATTGAATATGGACATAAATATATATATAGTTGTCCAGAACCAAATGTTTAGGGTTTTTTTAACAGAGAAGATCTGAATAAAAAACTCTCAAACTACCTGCTCTGAGTGTGTGTGTGTTTATATATATTTATATATGTCCAAATGCCCAAATGTCTAAATTTCTATGCAAACCACTGATACTTTAGTTTTTCTCTCTTGTGAATATTTTGTATTTTCAGACAGTAAGCTTTCTGAAGAATTTCAATATATCGCAGATGACTAACTGCCAGCTTTATTGCTTTGTACTGTTCAGGATCAAACAGAAGAAGACTGAGCCTAGGTAAATATATGTCGTGGTTTAAGCTGTAAATCACGCAGCCCATTCTCTCACTCACTCCCCCCTCTTTCTTCCCCCCGCTCCCGGGTGGATGAGGAGGAGAATCAAAAGAATGCAACTCCCACAGGTTGAGATAAGAACAGTTTAGTAACTAAAGTATAACACAAGACCAGTACGGCTACCACCAATAATAATAATAATGACAAGGCAAATACAAGGAAAGAATACAATTGCTCACCACTCAATGCCAAGCCCGACCACGCAGTGCACCCCCCACCCTTCCGGGTCTCTGCTTTCTCCTTTACATCCTGGTCATGACGTGCTATGGCGTGGAATACGTCTTTGGCCAGTTTGGGTCAGGTGTCCTGTCTCTGCCTCCTCCCAGCTTCCCCTCCTCCCTGGCACAGCATGAGACTCAGAAAGTCCTTGGTCAGACCAAAACATCACTAAGCAGTAACCGAAACAGTAGCATTATCAGCATTTCTCCCAGGCCTGAAGTCAAAAACACAGCACTGCACCAACTACCAAGAAGGAGAAAAATGACTGCTGCTGCTGAACCCATGTCAATGTAAAACATTATTTTACCAATTAAATAAAACTCTTTTATAAATAGAAATAATCACATGCAAAGCACTATGCAGCTGTGTGGAATGTACTTTACAACAATAAACTTGTTCTTTTCAGAAGTGCTTACTGAACAAAATGGATTCAGAGCTTACCAAAACAGTTGCAATAACTTAAACATATTGAATAATTGTATTCTTTTTATGAAAATATTAACATTTAAGATAGAACTGTTATCTGCAGCATTTTAGACAACCTAAATTTCTTCTAAAATAATGAGGATTCCTGCAATTTTTGCATCAGTTCCTTACTTAGAGTGAACATCACTTACCTCTTGTCTCTCAGAGCCAAAGGTGTTCTTTTTTCCCACCCTTACCTTCTAAAAACCATGTTTTTCTCTGATTTTAAATTCCAAATAATTTTATTATCTTTCAATTGTTTCAATAATTTTTCAATTATTTTAAAACAATTAAAATTATGAGCACTGAAGCTAAGCACTTTTCTTGGGTCATTTAATCTTTCTTCTTTTGTTCTTTCCTATAAAAGCACTTAAAATTCCCCTCTGCTTTATGACTCAAAAAGAATACTGCTGTTGTTTATTTATTTAAGATAAAAAGTATAGATCGTTTAACTGACTAAATATCCTGATGCAGAAGAGTTTGCATACAGTATGAGAAAAAGTCTTAGCAAAATATATGAAAAGTATTTTTACACATTTCTCTGCATTGTCCTAAAAATCTATTAGAATTTTAGGCATTGAATCAATTAAACTATCCCCACCATCACAAGCTTCATTTTAGTATTCTGTATAAACTCAAAGGACCATTTATCTTTTCAAAAGATGAGGTTGTCTTGCAATAGATTTATATGTACGTTGTGAACTACTGATGTATCAGGCAACATAACTAGATTATTCTGTTTTTCTCAAAAGGATTTTCTCACTTTAATAGAGGTTTATGGGTAAATGAAGTAGCCTTCCATCCATAGGTTTCCAGATGTCTTTTTGGTTATATGTGTACTTTAGGTTATGCCCAAAGTGTAGCAATAACTGTTCACTGGAATCTAAATTAAAAACATAATAAAAATTTGCAGGAATGCATACATGAGTGATCAAGGGTTCCTTTCCATATTCCCGCTTACAGAAACTCATGGAAGTACTGTCCGAAAAAATGCTTTGCTACTGACTTTTTGACCTTTCCTTCTGCTGGGAATGTTTCCTTTTGTACAGGTCCTCTCAACAGAAAAGTTTGTGTGAAAGAAGTGATATGGGAAAAGCTTCATAGCTCTATTTCCTGTAGATCTCGGACAGACTTTTATTGTGGCTCCTAAGGATCCACAAATACTAAAGATCAACCATTGGCTTTGTGAAGAGTGTATGAATGGGGAAACTAGCTTGTGATGCTCAAAATATTTACCTTGTCTTCTAATTCTTCTTATTATAGAAGATATATACTAGGGAAGAACAAGCAGATACACAACTATTCGGTGGAACTTAGAGAACTTGTTTTATCTAACACACTATTAATCTGCATGTTTTTTCTTTTATCATCCATACACTTAGGGATTTCCCCTCCTCCTCACATTACTAACAATAATTAATATTCCTAGTATGAAATTATGCCTTTGGCATGTTATGGCAGTTACTAGTTATAATCACAGTCAATGCTGATTGAAAATTAACTTGTTCCTAAAAATCATAGGTACAGATATTACAGCCTGACTTATTAATATTAAAAGATAGAACTAATAATGTTGTTTCTGCAAGATGCTTGATGCTTTAAAGGACTAATCCATTTTTACCATCAATCAAAGAGCTGTTGTTCTATTTCTTATATCCTTTTTCCTCTTCCTCATTTCTTTTTTTATTTTACTAAATTGATAATTGCTCTCTTTGTTTTAATTTTTATTACTTATTTGCATATCATTTGTCCCAATTTGAAATCCAATTTTCTAGTAAAATATGTTATAACGTTTTTTTTATCTCTATGCCTTATTACATGTAAAAGTCAACAACAGTGAGCATTAAATAAGTTTCAATGTATTAATGATATATTTAATACTGGTTCCTTAAGAAAACATGATGAGTAACAAAATTCAGTATTTTAAAATTGGCAAAAGAGAAATGTAAATTTAAATCTGCATTTGCAATCTCTTTTTACAGTCATTACAATCTCTATTCGATTATGGAAATGCTTTTTCAACTGTGTAGTACATGAAACTTTATGAAAAAATATATTACCAAAAAACACCTCACTTACTTTGTAACCTTTTGATTAAACATTTTTTTCTGTATGTTTGTGGGTTGTATAACTCAATATATGCCCAAATAATGCATTATTAACTCATGATCTTTTGCATCTTTAGCATAAGCATATGTATTTTGATTCCAGGAAACCAAACAAATGGAGTAACATTTATTCTTTCTTTTAATGTTGTATGTAGTAATAGGTAAATATTTAATAAAGCAGAACCTGAAAAATAGATCACCTACTCTATATTTTTGCTAAAAGTTGAGGCTATATATGCTCCCTATAAAAAGTCTTTGAAATCCAGTAGAGACTGCATCCCCTTAGACACGCTGCTGCAATATTTCCCATTCTCATCATTAGAAAGCTTTTCTCAACCTTGAGCATAAGTTTTGTTTTAATAGAAACTAGTGCTTATTATTTGTACTTGTCCTTGGTAGACACAGGAAAATAATATATCACTGGTAATTTTATAATGGCTCTTTTTATATACTGTAAAATGTATCCCACTCTTTTTCATTCTAGAAACTGTTTGCCCAAGCAATACTCCTATTGAGATGGTTTAAAACTCTGGCTTCTTTCTCCTGAAACCCATTTTATTAAATCTTCTGGAACTATAAACACAGTTAGTTGAACTATTATATCTTCTGTTTTCCATCCGACAATCTCATTTGTAGAATATCAAGTTGTTGACACCTGTCAAGCCTGCAGCCTGCTCTAGACTGTGACATGATTTCCTTCAATGTCTGCTGGTTATTGCTGATTTTGTATCTGTTCACTTCTAAAGTGTAGTACTTTGCACTTGTTTTTATTGGTTATTATCTTGTTGATCTCAGACCTTTCTCCACTTTACCAAACTGATTTTCATCCTGTCCTGAAGAGTGTTTGCAACTCTACCTGTTTGCCATCTGTGAATGGTCTAAGTGCTGCCTTTATTTCATCATTCAGGTTGCTTATAAAAATGTTTCAAAGAATTGAGCTGAAGGCCCTCTTAGAATATAAATTACAGCAGGTACTTCTGTAGAAATGTTCTAACCTATTATGCATCTACACCTGGGTCGGAGCAATCCCAGGCACAGCTACAGCTTGGGCAGAGAGGAGATTCAGAGCAGCCCTGTGGAGAAGGACTTGGGGGTTTTGGTTGATGAAAAAATGAACATGAGCCAGCAGTGTGTGCTTGCAGCCCAGAAAGCCAACCATATCCAGGGCTGCATCCAAAGGAGCATGACCAGCTGGTCGAGCAAGGTGATCTTGCCCCTCTACTCTGCTCTCGTGAGACCTCACTTGGAGTATTGGGTGCAGTTCTGGTGTCCTCAACATAAAAAGGACATGGAACTGTTGGAACAAGTGTAGAGGAGGGCCACGAGGATGATGAGGGGACTGGAGTACCTCCCGTATGAAGATAGGCTGAGAAAGTTGGGGCTGTTCAGCCTGGAGAAAAGAAGGCTGTGTGGAGACCTCATAGCATCCTTCCAGTATCTGAAGGGGGCCTATAGGGATGCTGGGGAGGGACTCTTCATGAGGGACTGTAGTGAGAGGACAAGGGGTAATGGGTTCAAACTTAAACAGGGGAAATTTACCTTGTATATAAGGGAGAGGTTCTTTATTGTAAGGGTGGTGAGGCACTGGAATAGGTTGCCCAGGGAAATGTGAATGCTCCATTGCTGGCGGTGTTCAAGGCTGGATTGGACATAGCCTTGTGTAGAAGCGTTTCTCACTGAGAGTGGTTTTGTGAGCAATCCAGCCTTTGGCCTGGCTCCAACTGTCTAGTGAGCAGAAGGCATGAGAGGCATCCAGCCCTTGGCTGAACTCCAATTCTCTGGTAAGCGGAAGTGATCAGAGGCTGCAGGGGGGGTTGCTATAGGGCACCTCACCGGAAGCCACTAGAAGCTGCTGGCAGCTGCCAGCAGCTTCTGGAAGTTGCCAGGGGGTGCTGGAAGTTGCCAGAAGGGGACACCCACTTGCTGACATGAATTTAAGCCTCCAATCACAAGCCGTTGCTAGGACCTGACATGGAGTCAGAGCCAATCATCTATTGTGGAATGTTCTGGTATTCTGTAATTTTTTCCTATAAAAGGTGTGCTTGCGCAGAATAAATTGTTCAGCGTTCGATTACATTAATCGGCTTTTGCGTTGTTCCATATCCCCCGCAGCCTTGGGTGACATGGTTTAGTGTGAGGTGTCCCTGTCCCTGGCAGGGGTGTTGGGACTAGATGATCTTAAGGTCCTTTCCAATCCTAACTATTCTATGATTGGATGATTCTATTTTTTTAGTGGCTGCATGTGAATAGGGGGTTGTTTTTAACTTCACTGTGGAAAGGTGGAGTGTCAAAAGCTTTATGGGGTATTTTCACTTCTGCTGCCTCTTGTCTTGTAAGACTGTTCTAGATACCCCTCAACAGAAGTGGTAAATGATTTTGCTAGAGGTTTTAATTTTTTTATTACTATTATTCTCTTCTGGTATTAAGTCTTCCTTACTATAGTCTCTAACCTTCAAAATGAATATTTGTTGTTTTGTTCCCATTCTCTGTCTTGTTACAGACTAAGAGCAACTGCTTGATAATTCCTTGTCATACTCCCCTCTTATCTTCTGAAAGATAGACACTCCATATCTACACCTTTCCTGGTTCTTAGTGACTGATACTATAACCAGTGTTAGGATAAAATGACTTTTTTTCTCTACTTTTTTGTTATCATCACAGATACAATCACTTTGCTTAACAGATGTAGTCGGAATTGATTTTTGTTCATTGGATATTGTTATCTTCCTCAAATATCATAATTGGAGGACTTGACCTAAAGCACTTATAGATGAGCTGAAAGCATTTTCTTGCAATGAACCATGGAAAGTGAAATACCCACACTGGTTTATGCTTTGACATAACAATTTACCCTCTATTAAACCTGTTCCTATCTGAATAAATCTATTCTAAGAATTCAGCTAGTGTCTACCAGAACATGTTAATGACTTCCCCTTAAAATGCGCTAAAATTAACACCATCTAGGTATATTACTGGTTTTATTCATACAGAAAAAGCATTCTATAACACACTTGTGATGCAAACAACTGTTATTTCTCTGCTTCAAATGGAAAAATAAAGTATAAACTCTGCAGTGGCTTGTCAAAGATCACCTGAACAGTGCAGCAACAATGCAAGGATTTAGAGCTTTCATATTCTGAATTCTTTTCTGTTAAAATTTGTGTCCTGGATTCAGCAGTAGCAGTCACTTTTCCTCCTTTTAGTAACTGGTGCAGTGCTGTGGTTTTGACTTTCAGCCTGGGAACAGCGCTGATAACACTGATGGTTTTTAGTTGCTGAACAGTAATGTTTAGTCTGACCAAGGACTTTCTGAGTCTCATGCTCTACCAGGGAGGAGGGGAAACTGGGAGGAAGCAGAGACAGGACACCTGACCCAAACTAGCCAAAGAGGTATTCCATACCACAGCACATCATGCCCACTACAGAAACTGGTGGCAGTTACCTGGAAGGGTTAGATTACTGCTCGATAATAATTTCTATCTCATTTTTCCATTTCAAGGTTTAATGGTGTATTGATGGTAAATTGGAAGCTATAGTTGAATAAATCATGACTACTGCAGTAAGAAACTTTTAATGACTTACTGTATCATTTAAAATCCCCCACCAAAACTATTATTTGAAATCCTAACTTTCTGATCTATGAAAGCTAAAAACTGACCAGGGTTTAGGTTTCCTTCCATAATTTTAAGAAGCCACCAGTTACTAAAGCAATTTAGGGTGTCTCTTCTCACCCACCACTTTTTGGGGGGCATAATTAACCAGAAATATTTTTAAAAATTTGCCAAATGCAGATCTTTTTAATAATGGTGGGTTTATATCCTCTATATCCCAGCTGAAAGCCTTCCTTTTTACTTAGAAAGACAAAATACATTTTTCAGCAGCAGTTTTTAAAATTACAAAATAAACAGTAACTCTTTAAATTCTTCTCACCCACTGTCATGGACATTCATTGCTCATTCCAGCATCAGTTCAAAATGTTGCTCTTCAGCTGGATTTATATACCAAAAAAACCCCTCTTTTTAATTAACATTCCTCTCTGTCTGTCCACAACTATTATCTTTCTTTTAGTTATCCTTTTGTGATCTAGAACTTGACTTTGAAAGACAGAAATGTGATAAATTTATATTCTTGTTATCAGTCTTCTTCAAGTGAGGACATTTTAAATGCAAACACTGCCAGAACTGCGTATGCCACTTTCTGAAGCATACCCCTGCCTTTTCTGCGCTCTTACCATTTTCACATTCTTTTCAAGTTAGTCTACAGAGAGATCATTTCTAATGTGCAATGTAAACAGTAGAACAATGCAACTATCTGTACTTTCCCTACAACTGTGTTAAATGGAGAAAATAATTCATTCTTGGCTTCAGAAAATGTACACTGCTAACTGTCACAGGAAAATTAATAAAACACAAGTATGCTTTTGGGAGCTGTATATGGCATGCTGAGAAGTCAACAACTGACTAGGAGGAGAAGCACCATACATTAATTTCACAGATGTACTTATTAAATACTCCATCAATCCCCAATTGGCTTAATGTGTGAACACCTGTGGTAGAGATAAGCAAGGTAGTGTTAATGAAAATATTAAAGAAAAAGCATGCTGATGTCTTTATACTCAGTGTCCTGGGATGGAATAATATATCTACATTACATTGACAATAATTGCGCATATGTACTTGTTCCAGTAATTTTTAGAATCAGTGGGCTGAATCCCTCTAGACTTCAATGTGTACTGACTTAGCAAGAATTTAAAATAAATAAATAAGCATTTTAAAGTTATAGAGCTACTACCCTGAATCTGGGGAGAACAGATTTTAGCCTGCTCAAGGAACTAGTTAGTAAGTTTCCCTGTGAATTTGCTTTTTAAAAGTAATGGAGTTCACAAATGTTAATCACATTTTTAAGAGCCATCTTTTAAGAACACATGAATAAGCAACTCGAATATCTTGGAAGTAGCAGGCTGGCTTGGCTGAACAGGTATCTCCTATGGAACTTCAAGAGAAAGTATATGGACTGTGGAATCAAGGTCTGCCTATATGAGAGGACTACAGAGATGCTGTTCACCACTTTCAGAAGATAATTTGTAAAGACAAAGCTCAGGTGGAGTTCAAGCTGGCCGGCATGCCGGAGGATAACAAAAAAAGGGAGGCTTTAAGTGTGTTGACAACAAGAAGAGGGCTAAAGAAACATTGATGTATTACTTGATGAGGTTGATCATCTCACAAAATGAATGAAGATAAAGCAGATAATTGCCTTTTTCACTTCATTGGTCTTTAACACCAGTGATGGTTGGAAGACCATGACTGGGGGAGTGATAAACTCCCATTTGAATTAGAATTGGTACAGTATTTGTTGCTGCAACTGAAAGCACATAAGTCTAGTTTAACCTTTAGGTTGCATTGTGTAAAGTCAGGAGTTAGACTATAATATCCTTGTGTGTACCTTCCAACTTACAACATTTTATGATTTTGTGGTTCTATATACCTTCTTTTTTTTCCGTCGAAGTGTTTGTACTTAGATATTTTTAACTGCTTTAGCATTAAAACTGGTGCTGGAACACCTCTCCTGTAAAGACAGGGTGAGAGAGCTGAGCTTGTTCAGCCTGGAGAAGAGAAGGCTCCAAGAAGATCTTATTGCAGATCTTTAAGGACCTACAAGAAATCTGGAGAGGGACTTCTTGTAAGGACATGTAGTGACGGGACAAGGGGCAATGCCTTCAAGCTGAAAGAGGAGAGATTTAGACTAAATATTGGGTAGAAATTCTTTACTGTGAGAGTGATGAGGCAGTAAAACAGGTTTGCCCAGAGAAGTTGTGGATGATCCATCCCTGGAAGTGTTCAGGACAAGGTCTGACAGTGCTCTGATCAACCCAGTCTAGTGGAAGATGTTCCTGCACATGGCAGGAGGGCTGGAACTGGATGATCTTTAAGGTCCCTTCTGGTCAAAACTATTCTATGGTTCTTAGAAGTTCTTAGATTAAGAAATTCTGATGTATAGTCACAGGCTGTCTGGAAAATCAAACTACTAAGGAACATAACCACAGAAGAGCTGAAGGTGCATGTCCTGGGTTTAGCTCTAACAGCTGTTTTTCTCCTTCTTAGTAGCTGGTGCAGAGCTCTGTTTACTCAGACTTTAGTCTGAGAACAATGCTGATAACACATTGATGTCTCAGTTGTTGCTAAGTAATGTTCACCCTGATCAAGGACTTTTCAGTCTCATGCTCTGCCAGCAAAGAAGGGCACAAGAAGCTATGAGGGAGCAGAGACAGGACACCTGACCCAAATTAGACAACAGAGTATTCTGTACCACATCATGTCATGCGCAGTATCTAAACTGGGGGGAGTCAGCCAGAAGGCCCAGATTGCTGCTCAGGTCAGGCTGGGTATTGTTTGGTGGGTGGTGAGTGGTTGTATTTTCTCCCCTTGATATTTTCCTAACCATTATTATTACTGGTGGTAGCAGTAGTGGTTTTGTGTTATACTTTAGTTACCAGACTGTTCTTATCTCAACCCATGGGAGTCTCCAGTTGGAGATGAGTAATGAGTGGTGTCCCTCAGGGACTGATGTTGGGACCAGTCTTGTTCAACATATTTGCCAGTGCCATGAGCAGTGGGCTTAAATGTGCCCGCAGCAAGTTTGCTGATGACACCACGCTGTGTGGTTCGATTGATACCGAAGGAAAGGAATGCCATCGAGAGGGACCTTGACATGCTTGTGAGGTGGGCTGATGCCAACTGCATGGAGTTCAACCATGCCAAGTGCAAGGTCCTCCACCTGGGTCAGAGCAATCCCAGGCACAGCTACAGGTTGGGCAGAGAAGGTATTCAGAGCAGCCCTGTGGAGAAGGACTTGGGGGTGTTCATGATGAGAAAATGAACATGAGCCGGCAGGGTGCGCTCACAGCCCAGAAAGCCAACCGTATCCTGGGATGCATCAAAAGGAGCATGACCAGCAGGTCAAGGGAAGTGATCCTGCCCCTCTACTCTGCTCTTGTGAGACCTCACTTGGAGTACTGTGTACAGTTCTGATGTCCTCAACATAAAAAGGAAGTGTTGAAACAAGTAAAGAGGAGGGCCACGAGGATGATGAGGGGACTGGAGCACCTCCCGTATGAAGATAGGCTGAGAAAGTTGGGGCTGTTGAGCTTGGAGAAGAGAAGGCTGCGTGGAGATCTCATAGCAGCCTTCCAGTATCTGAAGGGGGCTTATAAGGATGCTGGGGAGGGACTCTTCATGAGGGACTGTAATAACAGGACAAGGGGGAATGTATTTAAACTTAAAAAGGGTGTCATGGGTTCAGCAGCAGCAGTCATTTTTCTCCTCCTTGGTAGCTGGTGTAGCGCTGTGTTTTTGATTTGGGGCCTGGGAACAGCGCTGATAACACCAGTGTTTCGGTTACTGCTTAGTGATGCTTTGGTCTGGCCAAGGACTTTCTGAGTTTCATGCTCTGCCAGGGAGGAGGAGAGCCGGGAGGAAGCAGAGACAGGACACTTGACCCAAACTGACCAAAGAGGTTATTCCATACCACAGCACGTCATGCCCAAGATGGAAGAGCAGAGACCTGGAAGGGTGGGGGTGCACTGCGTGGTCGGGCTTGGTTTTAGGTGGTGAGAAATTGTATTCTTTCCTTGTATTTCTCTTGTCATTATTATTATTGGTGGTAGCAGTAGTGATTTGTGTTATACTTTAGTTACTGAACTGTTCTTATCTCAACCTGTGGGAGTTGCATTCTTTTCGATTCTCCTTCCCATCCCTCTGGGAGCCGGGGGAAGAAAGAGGGGGGAGTGAGAGAGCGAAACTGTGTGGCTGACTGGACTTAAACCACGACACAGGGGAAGTTTAGATTGGATATAAGGAGGTAGTTCTTTATTATGAGGGTGGTGAGGCACTGGAATGGGTTGCCCAAGGAAGTTGTGAATGCTCAATCTCTGGCAGTGCTCAAGGCCAAGTTGGACAGAGCATTGGATGACATGGTTTAGTGGGAGGTGTCTCTGCCCTTGGCAGGAGGGTTGGAGCTTGATGATCTTAAGATCCTTTCCAACCCTAACTATTCCCTGATTCTATGCTTCTACTAGTTACATTCTTTCAATTCTCCTCCCTATCCCTCCAGGAGTGGGGAAAGGGAGAAAGACAGGGGGGAGTGAGAGAGCGGCCGCATGGTTCTGAGTTACCAGGTGGGCTTAAACCACAACAATACATCTGGAAATCACCTTGACCAAACTGCTGTGTTTAACTAGGTTCAGCTACCACAGGTTGAAAAAGTCATATTCCTGTTTCAAATATCTCCAAGACCAAAGACTCCACAACCTCTCTGGGTAACCTGAGAAGAGTCTGGCTGTCTTATCTTTAATGGCGCCATCATGTATTTATATGCATGGATATCTTAGCCATGTGCCCTTAACCTTCACTCCTCTACATTGAACATTTCTAGCTTTCTCAGGTTTTTCTCATATAAGAGATGCACCGGCACACTCAACATCTTTTTGGCCCTTAACCGGATTTATTTCAGTATGTCCATGTTTCTTTTGTACTGGTGAGTCCAAAACTGGACCCAGCACTTCAGATGTTGCCTCAACAGTCTGATTAAGAAGTAAAGCTGAAGGCCTGTGAACAAGTGATACAAATACTTGTCCTCCATGAACTAAGCTTGGTTCCCACCTTCTGACAATTACCCATGAAATTGCCTGTGAGAGAAAACAAGCTGCCCGCCTATGGCAGACATGTTAAAATAGTTGCAAAAGAAAGTACATGAACTAGTAGCTGACTTTTGGGAAATTAATATGTAAACATAATGCTATACCACTTTGTTTTGAGCTGTATTAGTGGTTCATGGTATATCGTTGTGCTAAGAAAAGAAACATGGCTAAGGGAACAAGGAAGCGAGGATGCTGCCTCCCCAACTCATGTTAATCAGCCTGGCTTATAGAAAGAAAACTGTGAGCTATAAGATAGAGAAGATCTTTAAAAAAGTCACAATAGCAAAAGCTTTATTCTATTTTCAGGATATTTTCCAACAGTGGTTTCTAGTCTCCAACACTTTTTTATGTTTTCTTCCTATCCCTTTTGTTTTCAGCATAGGACTGCAGGCTGTCTTGCAATTGAATATTCTTTGATACATTTTTACCCATCAGTAATACAAATTTTAAAATCAGTGTTAAGTGTCAATTTTGTTGATGATGCATAAGGCAGAATAGAACAAAACTTGTTACAGCTACACAGGAAGCAGATATGTGCACTAACAAGATGTTACTTTTATAGTTTCTTTTCCTAGCTTGTAGCTTTTTACTGACCATACTTTAATTGGTCTATTGAAAACAAAAAAGATGCAATGCTTTATAGCTGTAGTCAAATAATATTTGGGAGCTATCTGACCCAGTAAAATAATTCCCCTTCTGTCTCAAATAAGTACACCTAATCAGACTCTAGTCTTCTCCCAGTAATAGACATGTTTCAGCTTTGACCAGTCCACAGGCTTTACATTAAGTGTAGGTTTTTGATCACACATTACAAAAAGTAATGAGAGAAAGAGAAAAGGACAAGGAGGGAGCTTATATTTCAATGACTTTGAAACATTCTTAGTTTTTCTCAAATTATATTTAAAATCAAAGTGCACTTACAGATGAAAATACAAAGTTTTTAAACAGATTTCTTTATTCTTACAGAATATTATAGAACTATTTTATAAGAAAATATTATATTAAAATAATATAACATTAACTGCAACTTCATAGGCTTTTAACAGAAATTCTAACTGGGGTGATACTGTGAAATTTTAATTACTGTTAATTACAAATTTTACGAATGAATGGTGATGGTATTAGTTTTCACATGCTTAATAACTAAATGACAAAGCTTTAATGAAAAGCATTTTTTGTGAATCATCAACAAATCTAATCTCTTATAAATTTCATTTTACTGTTTATAACTCTTAAGCATTTGATCATACCTTGTTTAGCCAACATGAGAATCCATATTTTGTAATCATGACTATAACCCTGGTTTTCTCAAATTGAAGGAGGACAACAGTGAGAACAATGTCCATATGTGTTTTACATCATAGTTCTAAGATTGTTTATGAGGGTATGATATGTTCTAGGATTCTTTATTCAGCACTGATGAGGCCACAACAAGAGTACGGTGTCCAGTTCTGAGTTCTTCAGTATAAGAAAGAGAGTCATGGACATAGTAGAGAGATTGCAGTGAAGGGACACAGAGATCATTAAGGGCGTCTTTCATAAAAGGAAAAGCTAAGAGATCTGGGACTGTTCAGGCTAGAGAAAACACAGCTAGGGAGATCTTATGAATGTTTGTAAATATCTGAAATAGAGAGTGTGAAGATGGAGCCAGGCTTTTTTTCAGTGGCGCCCAGTGACAGGGCAAGAGACAATGGGCACAAACTGAAATACAGAAAGTTCCCTCTGTATGCCAGGAAATGTCACTTTACTGTAAGAATGAATTAGCACAGACACCGGTTGCCCAGGGAGGTTGTGGAGACAACATTCAAAAGCACCTGGACATGGTCCTGGGCAACTGGATATAGTTGCCTGTTAGAGCAGGGAGATTTGACGAGATGAAGCCCAGAGGTCGCTTTTTCTGGAAGTGCTTCCTCAATCATTCTGTGATTCTGAAGTTATCATCAAAGTTTCCTTATATCTCCTATTACAATTTCAATTTTTCTTCAAAGTTCAAGCATCAAGTGAAATTTTCCCTGTTGGCATATCTGCTTCTGAGTAGTAACACTATTAAAATAAAATTCAAATAATAGTAAAGAAGAAGCTCAGAATCTTATCAAACAAGGTTAAAGGAAAATGTATTGGTCTGCAGGGAGGGAAAGAAGGCAGGAGAAAGGAGAGAGAGAAAAAGGAGGGAAAGCAAAAAGGAAAAATGGAGGGAAGGGGAGAAGGAGGGAGAGGAGGATGTAGAGTGAGTAAGGAAGGACGCAATAGTAATATGAAATCAGACAGAAAAAAAGCCCCTCTTGCCTAGATTTGCTCAACTGTAGCCACATAGATGAAAGAGGTCAGTAGCCTGACTGAAGCCCCAAGGGTAACATGGAGGGCGCAGAGCAGAATGTCACCCTGTTTGATTTGTTAAGCACACAGATGGAGGCTGTCAAGAGCACACTCCAGAACAACTTGTACACTACAGTAGCAAGGCAAGCCACTAATCATATGTTGCTCAGTTAATCAATCATTCACCTAAGAAAGAACAGATGGCACAATTCAGAAAGAGTCAATTACAAGTGTACGAGAGGGCTCACCAGTATTTCTGGCCAATCCAAGCAATCTATAAAATATACTTATCTGGTTTATGGATTGGCTAGCTGTTCACTGTCAAATTGAATTCACTGCCATGCTTATCTCTTTGGAAAGATAATGTAAAATTAATGTATCACTAATAAATTCATTATCCATAAGCTCAGATAAGAATGAGAGTCAATAATAAACAAAGCCAAGATAAACTAAATGAACTTCAGGAGTCCCTGTAAGAAATTAATAGAGTGACAGGTTCCAACAGCTCTTACAGTGATAGCACAAAGATGGGTGATGGCCTTAATTTGCTGTTATTGCCAGAGTGTCTGCAAGGTGCAGCGCATTGTATGAAGTACTCCACCACAGCCCTAACAAAACAATAAGGAGACTCTGGAATTTTATTTGGAGCCTTAGTCCTAGAGCACTCTAATGAAAGTTATTCAGGCTTTTAAAGCTCTGATGCCAGACATATTCTTAATCAATTCAGTTTCGCAGAGTATTCTATTACTGTTCTTTCCCTCATGAATATTGGGCTTCACACATTGAATGTAGTTCTTGGTAAAATAAACACTGAACTTCCATAAAGTAAATTTTGAGATTCAGTAGTGTATGAAATATGATGATAAGAAATATTTGCCTTTAGTCAGATGAAGTGGTTGCTACTTACCCATAAATGACATTTTACATGAAATAAACATTGGCTTCTGCAATGTACAGGGGTCCTATCCAACCACAAAGTGCAGAAAGCTCAAAATTAATTCCAAAATTATGTTCATTCTTCTTCATACTCTTTATCTGGAAGGAGAAAACCAGGAATAAATTATTCTGCAAGGATTAATGAGGTTTCACCATGCAGAGGGAAAGAATTAGATTTCTTCTGTAAAATTACTGAATCTGGACATCCCACTACTTACTCTTCTGTTCTATTGACCTATGGAGGAACATAAGTGGCTCAAGCTACAGGGAAGACCAAGACTTTGTGTTTAGAAAGAAATGTTCTAAGAACTTCAGGACAGTCTGTGTGCCTGAAGATCCTGTGTGACTGTCATGCTATCACTAAACAAAGAAGGTAGAATCTGTCGTAGATGGTCAGACTAAATTTAGCCATCTCCACTGCCTCAACTTAAATAGTGACATGATAGCAGAAGTCGGTGGGCTTCAGGTTTTGTGGGTGTTTCTTAGGGTTCTTTTTGTTTGTTTAGATTTTTTTTGTTTGTTTGTTTTGGAATTTGTTGGTTTGGTGTGTTTTGGTTTTTTTATTGTTCATTTGGTTGGTTTGTTGTTTTTGGTTTTCTCTTAAAAGCAGAGGCAATAAAGTTGTCATACTTCCCTTAGATTCAGTGTCATATTCTATGCTCCTATTAAGTCATTGCAAGTATTTGTCTGGACTTCACTGAATAATATCCTGAAATCTCTACAAGTAAAGAGGAAGGGGTGATTGAAACTTGAATGTTATATAGTGTAGTCCTTCTTCAGCTCATGTTATAACACTTGCTCACAGCCGTATTGCACTCATTTTGGAAAAATGACTTGCAAGAGAATACACCTTAAATTTGTGACAAGAACTTAAGTGGCATATGGTTTGTAAGTGGTTCGTTTGTCAGTGTATCTGCTCTGATAAGCGTAGATTCAGTATCACAGGAACATGAATGTACCAGTATTTGGTAGCCTAGCTGTTCCAAATGCTATATGGAGAATACTAAGCTACGCCCTTCAGCTGTATATATTAAGGCTAAAAGAGAGACAGAATATGTTAACACAATTATTTTTAAATTCATAAATGGAAATATATTTTCTTGATTAATTAATATTTTCTTCCAAATAATGACCTTTATTTTGGGGGTGGAAAGAGAAAAACTAGAGCACAAAAGATGTTAACCTTAACCCTGTAGTGAAATTACTTTACCTGTCAATTTAACCTGTCAATTTGCTCAGGTATCATTTGATAATTGTATCTGCCTGAAAAGATTATTTTCCAGAACTTAACTTTGCTGGCAATAAGAGATAGTTTTTCACCAACAATCTTCCTGACAAACAGAAGATAGGAAATATTTTAAAATATCTGAAATAATAATAACAATATTATCAGGAAAAAAAACAATCAAGTTCTTGAAATCATAGTAATCACCACAGTCATCGGAAACTTTTTGGGTGAGTAGTTATTTCATGAAAAACTAGTATGAACTTGCAGCATTATTATTCTTTGTGATTAATTATTCAGCAAGGCAAAAATTTGTTTGTAAAAATAATGACTTTTACAGCATGTTGCTCTTTCATGCAGCTCATTCACCTTAACAGTCATTGGTTTTAGTGCTAATGGAACTTGTGTAGTTAAAAAAAAAAACCCTGATATTTGCATGTCTATAAGTGTATTTTAGCTACTTACAGATGAAAACAGAGAATGGATTTTTTGGGGGGGGTTTCTTCCTCTTTTTTTTACACTTCATTCTTCTAAATCTAAGTGCCTTCAATGACAGATTTCTTCTAATTGCCTAACTGCATTTTGCAAATCACCCTAAATGAAAGCACATTTTTCATGGGCTTTATTGCCAAACAAACAACCAATAGTCACTGGAGCAATTAATAATATTATTTCCTTCTGCTACACTAGTTCTGCTCACTGGGGTCTCTGCATGTGAAAACTTGTTCATTATGTTATTGTTCTAGTTGGAGATCTATATTGACTAGAGCAGAATAAATGGGCAATCATCTTTGTAAGATAGAAACAGATTTCTCTATGAATTTTAAAGACTTGAACAACGGCCCATCTACAGTGTTAGAGTTTCGTGTGTGGATTAAGAAATCCAATTCTTGCTACAATGACTTCTCACCAAGGGATTACTTTGAACTGGTTAGACTCAACAACCATGACCGATTTAATTTTTTAATACGTAGTATTACAGAAGTATGTGTTACTGTCCATATGTGTGCTGCAGTAAGTGTCTAGATTAAAAAAAAGAAGAAATTAAAAAGGGATAAAAGATGTTATCACAAAAATAAATCCATATAAATTTTATGCTGAAATAAGTTGATGACAGAATCCTGATTGCCTAACATCCATATGCAATTCAGTTTTTGCTGTACTGAAATTTAGTCATTTGGCTACATGTGTATTCTTTCTTCTCCGTAGAGACAAATAAGTGCAACAGAAAGCTTGAAGGGAGTCTATTCAACCTTGCTTATGATGAGCGTCTCTCTTCCATTAAGGATGCACAAAATGTTAGCTCCTCTGTTTCCAGCTGTGCTACAATTTAAAACACATTTCAGAAGACTGCTCTGGCTGTGTTACTGCTTCTCACCCCTCCTTCTTTAGAATGAGCAGCTGTATGGGCAGGAATACAGTTCTTTTTCTAAACCATTTCAGGATTGCAGTTTAGCACTTATGCCATAGCTGCTAAGTTCTTTCTCATTTCACATCTCTCTCCTTTTTCCAGTACTCTCTTCCCCCATTTTTGTCTGTCCAACACAATTCTAAAATCAATTCAGTTCATGGTACGCGCTTTGATGCAGTTATGCAATGTACTGTATTTCTGTCTTGTATCAATTCTTGTACTAAATCAGCCTAGAAAACCTGGAAAATCAGCAGTCTGGAATAATCATCTGGGATGTGGAGAGTGTTAGGCATATTAGTATAGCAAGGTTTGGGCAGACTGGATCTTACTCTCTAAGAAAGCTCATGAAGACACATACATTTTCCATAGGAAACTACATGGGAAAGGTGCAGTGCATCATCTGTTTCTTTGTGATAACTATTAATCACTGTCACTTCTATGAGATAAGAGACAACCTATTTATTTCACACTTACAAAATCCTTCTTTGTCTCCAAAGTACGATAGTGTGCTCTTGCAATCATACTGTAACTCATAAGTGCCTTTTCACTATTCTGTATTTCTTTTCATCTACCTTGAACAATATGAAGACTAGTTCAACTAATGACACACACCTTTTATAAGGCTGCAGAAAGTATCACATCTTTATCATGTACCACATTTTGTATTAAAACTGGATACAGTGTATATTTTAAAAATATATGACTGTTCATACCTGTCCTTTTAATGAAATGGTTTATTTTAGATATAAAAAAGTGTGATATCTTAATCAAAATTTTTATACATGCTTTTCTTTTTTTTTTTTTTTTTTTTTTTTTTTTTTAAAGCATGGCCAGTAATTGTCTGGTTTATATTCTCTCTGGTTCTTTAACCTACAACTGGGTGAATGAGAGGAGTTTCTGTTGTACTGACAGTCTGTAATCCAGACTTTTTGCATCAGTTAGCAAGAAGCAGAAGACCCAAGTTTCCTAGAATGTTTTTTGTGGTCTAGAGCATTGGAATCTACAGGACCCTTTATCTAGATATTTTCCACATAATCTCCCTCTTAAACAGATTAGTTTAATTACACATTTAACAAAATGACATTAAAAGTTGACATTACCTCTATTTGATTCAATGCTTTTTATACGTAGGTATATTTGCTCAGAATCCATTTTTTTTGTTAATCCTGGTCTTTTCTGAATTATTTTTTTCAGAATTTCCTCAGACTCTATGGGTAGCATTTCAATATCTGCCACCAAACAGATGTAACATCAGCACTTGACAGAACTGTTAATCATTAAAAACAGTCTCTATGTGAAGATTTTTCTCTCTAGGCTGAAATAAGAATGCGTTATTGTCAAGTTCTGACTGGATAAAAGTCAATGTCAGACATACTTTTTTTGAGATCACCAGAGTGACATTAAGATGCAAGTGAGGTCAAATACTGCAATTGGTTAGTTTGCTTATTATGAAAAGATAAGAAGATGGTTATTATAAATAAGATAGTGACAGGAGAGATCAGAAAAAAAGGACAGAAATTAAGCAAGAATTTAGAGTGCAGGAACACTGTGGATCCAGCAGCTTCCTGAGGGTCCATAGTCATTGTCTTCACTGGTGGGTGCCCCCCAGGGTCTATAGTGCTCATAGGAGCTGGATGACAACCACGGCGATCACCTTTATCCCCTTTTATTATGTGTCTGGGGAGTGTCTCTGTTCTAATGTCATGTGATGCTGATTTCAGCTGAGTCTTTCGTTGTTACATGTATATACATAAAATCATAGAATAGTTAGGGTTGGAAAGGACCTTAAGATCATCTACTTCCAACCAACCTGCCAGGGGCAGGGACACCTCCCACTAAAACATACCACCCAAGGTTATATCCAAACCAGCCCTGAACACCGTCAGCGATGGAGCATTCACAACTTCCCTGGGTAACCCATTCCAGTGCCTCACCACCCTTACAATAAAGAATTTCTTCCTCATATCCAGTCTAAACTTCCTCTGTTTAAGTTTGAACCCGTTACCCCTTGTCCTATCACTACAGTTCCTCATGAAGAGTCCTCCCCAGCATCCCTATCGCTCCCCTTCAGATACTGGAAGGCTGCTATGAGGCCTTCACGCAGCCTTCTCTTCTCAAGGCTTAAGAGCCCCAACTTTCTCAGCCTATATTCACACGGGAGGTGCTCCAGTCCCCTGATCATCCTCGCGGCCCTCCTTTGGACTTGGTCCTGGACTGTGTGGAAGACAGCTTCCTTCTGCAAGTAATAGAGGAGCCGACAAGGAGAGGTGCCATGCTTGACCTCGTCCTCACCAACTGGGAAGGGCTGGTTGGAAATGTGACGCTCCACGGCAGCCTTGATTGCAGCGATCATGAGATGGTCGAATTCGAGATCCTCAGGACAGGGAGAAGAGCGTGCAGAAAGGTCGCTGCCCTGGACTTCAAGAGAGCAGACTTTGGCCTCTTCAGAAACCTTCTCAGTAAGATTCCGTGGGATATAGCCCTAGAGGGCAGGGGGCCCAAGGCTCTTGGTTGATATTCAAGGTTCAGCTGCTGCAAGCTCAGGAGTGATCCATCCCAACTAGAAGGAAGTGCTGCAGGAGGGCCAAGGGACCTCCTTGGATAGATAAAGAACTGCTGAGGAAAACTGGCAGGAAAAAAGAGGCTTATAAAAGGTGGAAGCAAGGACAGGCGACCTGGGAAGAATACAGGGATGTTTTCCGGGAAGCTAGGGATCAGGTTAGGAAAGCTAAGGCCCAGTTAGAATTCAACTTGGCTAGGGATGTTAAGGAAAACAGGAAGGGATTCTACAGGTACACTGAAAATAAAAGCAGACTAAGGACAACGTGGGCCCTCTCCAGAAGCTATCGGGAGAACAGGCTACCCTGGATTTGGAGAAGGCTGAGGTTCTTAACGTCTTCTTTGCCTCAGTCTTCACCGGCAAATGCTCTGACCATACCACCCAAGTCTTGGAAGGCAGACGCAGGGACAGTGAGAATGAAGACCTTGGGGCCACTGTACAAGAGGATCTGGTCTGAGACCATCTTAGGAACCTGAATGTATACAAGTCCATGGGACCTGATGAAATCCATCTGCAGGTCCTGAAGGAACTGGCAAATGAAGTTGCTAAGCCACTGTCCATCATATTTGAAAAATCATGGCAGTCAGGTGAAGTTCCCGATGACTGGAAAAAAGGAAATATAAGCCCCATTTTCAAGAAGGGGAAAATGGATGAGCCGGGGAACTACAGACCAGTCAGTCTCACCTCTGTGCCTGGCAAAATCTCGAAGCGGATTCTCATGGAAGGCATGCAATGGCACATGAAAAAAACAAGGTGGTTGGTGACAGCCAGCATGGCTTCACTAAGGGGAAATCCTGCCTGACCAATCTGGTGGCCTGCTATGATGGGGCTACGGAACTGATGGACATGGTCAGAGCAGTTGATGTCATCTACCTGGACTTGTGCAAAGCGTTTGTCACTGTCTCACGTGACATCCTTGTCTCTAAGTTGGAGAGACATCAATTTGATAGGTGGACTACTCGGTAGATAAAGAACTGGCTGGATGGCTGCACGCAAAGTGTTTTGGTCAATGGCTCAATGTCCAGCTGGAGACCAGTAACGAGTGGTGTCCCTCAAGGATGGGTGTTGGGATCGGTCTTATTCAACATCTTTGTCAGTGATATGGACAGTGGGATTGAGTGCACCCTCCGGGAGTTTGCTGATGACACCAAGCTCTGTGGTTGGGTTAATACACTGGAGGGAAGGAATGCCATTGAGAGGGACCTTGACATGCTTGTGAGGTGGGCTGATGACAACCTGATGAAGTTTAACCATGACAAGTGCAAGGTCCTACAGCTCGGTCAGAGCAATCCCAGGCACAGCTTCAGGTTGGGCAGAGAAGAGATTCAGAGCAGTTCTGCAGAGAAGGACTTGGGGGTTTTGGTTGATGAAAAAATGAACATGAGCCGGCAGTGTGTGCTCGCAGCCCAGAAAGCCAACCGTATCCTGGACTACATCAAAAATAACGTGACCAGGTGGTTGAGGGAGGTGATCCTGACCCTCTACTCTGCTCTTGTGAGACCTCACTTGGAGTATTGTGTTCAGTTCTGGTGTCCTCAACATAAAAAGGACATGGAACTGTTAGAACAAGCCCAGAGTAGGACCACGAGGCTGATCAGGGGACTGGAGCACCTCCCGTATGAAGATAGGCTGAGAAAGTTGGGGTTGTTGAGCCTGGAGAAGAGAAGGCTGCGTGGAGACCACATAGCAGCCTTCCAATATCTGAAGGGGGCCTATAGGGATGCTGGGGAGAGGCTCTTCATGAGGAACTGTAGTGAGAGGACAAGGGGTAACAGGTTCAAACTTAAACAGGGGAAGTTTCGATTGGATATAAGGAAGAAATTCTTTACTGTAAGGGTGATGAGGCACTGGAATGGATTGCCCAGGGAGGTTGTGAATGCTCCATCGCTGGTGGTGTTCAAAGCTGGATTGGACATAACCTTGGGTGGCATGGTTTAGTGGGAGGTGTCCGTGCCCCTGACAGGGGTGTTGGAACTAGATGATCTTAATTTCCTTTCCGACCCTAAATATTCTATGATTCTCTAAGGACTTAGACCTTTGATTTCTTTAATGGCATGCATAAAGCAAAGTTTAAAATGAGCTTGATCTTACCCAGAAATACACTTTAATCAAGTATACTACTGAAATTCTAATCCATTTGAGGTTTAATCAAATAACGCACATTATATATTTATACATCATGTAGAAGACACAATCCTGTCATTATCTCTAATTGTTTTCTTCAGGCTTTAAGAACCATTTTAAAAATTTTTCCCTGGACTGCAGGAGTTGAAGTGTTTACTTCTACTGGATTTTTTTTTCTAAAAAATTATATTATTTGAAATTATTTGTTTGTCTTGGGGTTTGTTTTTTTGTTTGGGTTTTGTTTTTTCCAATGAGTAAGCTGCTTATTAGCATCACTTAAGAAACTAGATTTTGAAATTGTGTTACATGGTAGTCAATCCCTTCTTACAAACGTATCTGTCCCTCATGATAATAACTTTGACTCATGTTCTTGGTTCAAGAAAATGTATACTGAAGGTCGCTTTTCTAACCACTGAATTAATCTGTAACCATAGAAACAGCTGAACTGATCGCTGAGATATTTATCCTGATAGAAAGCTCACCAATTCTGCAGAGGCCTGGTTGTTTGAGGTTCAGCATTTCATGTCTACAGGAAATGTGACTGACTCTCAGTGCTTTTAAGTACAAGGGGAAAGTGAATATATGTATCACCTTTTGTTCTCACTATGATATACTTCTCCAGTTACTGAGCTAGATAAGGTTTCCTGCCTTTTCAACTTTCCTCAACTGTTCAGAAAGTACAATGATTCAAGTTTTGATTATGAGATTTTATAACATAAGATATACTCAGGACTACTTTCGGTTGGGATCAAAATTGAAAATGAGTACTTGTTGAAGAATGTATACAAAACCAAGCATTTTTCTCTTCACATTTTAACATTCAAAAAAAACCCCTGTGTTCTTCAATTTCAATGAGAAAAAGGATCTGATTGTTAAGAAATTATGAATTTTGTGGGATAAAGGTCTAGTATTCAGCTTACTTTTTTTGAAAGAAAAAACAATCGAGAGGTTTGTTGGTTTTGTTTTGCTTGTTGGCTCATTTTAAGATGTTCATCTATTTAAGAGACACACTTCTTATGAAGATTTATTTGTTGGTTTGTTTGCTTGTCTCGCCTAATGCAGATGCTTAGAGGTGTGCTGGCTTTTGGATGCAGACTTCTTGCTGTTACCTAAGTCTTTTAAATACAGAATACTAGGATATACGCTTCTGGATTGACCCTCGGAACAATTCACTTCTTAATTTACCCCATTTACTGAGAGTTAGGCAGTCTGGATGGCCCCCCAAGTTTATAAAATTATCTTAGAACTTCTATTTGACTCAGAAACTCAGAGTGCAAAAGCCATTAAAAAACCTAAAACAGTTTAATAAACAGCTGTGTTTCTGGCTTTATACTGGGTTATCAAAAAAGGACTACAGCTTGTCATGTGGTTTTACCCAGAGTCTTTCATTTTTACAACAAGGTAAAAGTCATGCACCTTATTAAGAAGGAAAAAATGAAGAGTTCGAGTGTGAAGAAAAGCTCAGGAAAAACATTAAGTAATTTCATGTAGTCGCCAAAAAGTATCATAAGGAACTGCTCATCTGAAGCACGGATTTATGCATTTGTATATGTGTGTGCCTGTGCCCCTAGATGTATACAAAATTGCAACTTCTTACAGTTAGAATTGAAAAAAAAAATTGTTTGCTAAACAGGCAGGATCAGTAGGGCTGAATTCAAGTATCCTAAACAAGCTGTAGTATGGGGGAAACTGATATCTAGTTGTTCCCTGTGCATGTGTTTTTGAAGGTGGGTACTTCTATAAATTCTGTTGTTTTAGTGAGAGAGAAAAAGTCGCAATGAAAAACTGTGGTACATCCAAAATGAGTTCACATAAATAATAGAACACAGAATAAATATCCAGATATTTGCCAATAAACTTGTTTTTATCTTGAATGGGATGCCGAGAATTATTATAGTTCCCACTATGAGATACAGCAGTTGTGAACAATTTCGCTTCTGAAATGAAATTATTTAAAAAGAAATTGACTAGGAAGCACTGATTTTATCCATTTGGGAGTTAGAAGCTCTTACTGAATGATGGACCTTAATTTGAGTTTATCAGTATTAAATAATAATGTCTAATATCAGAATATATTCTTGAAACTTCTCACTCCCTTGAGTATTTTTCAAAAGGATTTAATGAGCAACAGAGCATGAAACTGGTTTTCTATTCCTGATCTTTAATTTGATCCTTTCATTTTTTCCTGTGATTTACTGATGCAAACAGAAAGTCCATTCAGGTCTTCACATACCTCTGAGACAAACTTTGAAGCATTGATGACCCTCATTGGCAGTCACAGGATGCAGGAATTTGAGATCTCTTCCTTTTGCTTTTTTGTTTTTGGCTTTGTTTGTTGGGTTGTTTGTTTTTTTTTAGTCTTTGTTTCTTTTGTTTTGTTTTCTTTGTTTTGTTTTGTTTTCTTTGTTTTGTTTTGTTTCATTTTGCTCTGTTTTGCTTTGTTTTGGTTTGTTTCTCTTGAGTAGAACCAAGTGAAAAATTTGCCTGGAAAAAAAATTGCTGAGAAATTATTTACTCAGTTTTTTTATAGATGAAGTTATTAAACAAGGAAACAAACAAGTCTTATTGGTTTTCATGCTGTTAACAGTTCTACAGCGTACTGAAAGATAGAGCACAAAGACTAAATTCAGTTCACCAATTTTATACTATATGACTGCAGGTCATAAAATCAATCAGGACACTGCTAAAGCTAAAAAGTAAAGAAGTAAAAGCAATAAAATACAAGTGGGGTTGTTTTAGAGGTGCCTAACAACCATTTCACTCAAAATAAATTTTGCTGACTTTCAGAATGGGAAGCATAAATATAACTCATTAATGAACCCATGACATAAGGGAACAGATATCCCACAGAATGGATCCAGACAATTAATAAATAGAAATGCAGCCTATTAAGCCTCCCATGTTGAAAGAAAGTTCCTGATTAGCTAAAGGATTTTTTTCATGAAGGTGGAAAACTTTTAAGTTACAGGTCATATGAGAAGTATGTTAACCAGGAATGTTAAAATTTCAGAGTAGAGACTGAGGGTTAGCTCCAAAATTACTTCCAGTAACGAGTTTGTAAGAATAAAACGTAAACCCAAAGGGAAAGCAAAACTCCCTGTTAAATGCCATCATAACCAGGATGAAATCTTTCAAGCTTCACAAAATCAGGCATGATTATAAATTAGACATCAGCATCTCAGTTTGTCTAAGCAATTGCAATTTCCAAGGAGGCACAGACAATCTGTTGCGTTTAAAGTCAGAGTTAAGGGCTCAGTGCTCCAGGAAAAATAAACATTCTTTCATATGTACTTAACTTCACCAATATTTGTCAGCAGGTCTGAAATATTCCATACTTAATTTCTGCTGATTAGCAGTATTTCAGAGCTATGTGAATGTCTGAAATGTCTGTACTATTATATTTTCATAGATGCAATACGAATTACTGCATTTTGCATCTTTTTTCTTGCTAGTGCCCATGAGTATTTCAAAATAACTTATCTCTAGGAGTTCCCATAAAAAATTAAAAAAAAAAAAAAGGTACAAAAGCATTCTTTGTGTCTGGTTGTACTGTAATACTTGATTTCTCCTGCAACCCTTATTCATTTGATGCATCAGTTAGTGGGGATCAGGCTCACATAATCATAGAACATTAATTTTCACGTTTTTCTCTCCTTGCTCAAGAGGTAATCCTAATCTTTACAGAATTGCTTTGTTTTGGTTTTGTACATTTTAATTTGGGTTTACTATAGCATTTTGTTACTGTAATAGTGCATCATAGTTGCTAACTTCTCTGCAGAGCATGTTTATGCAGGATGAAAATTTTCCCCTCCTTATGAATATGAAAATGCAAGAATGGATTGTAACAGAATAGCAGTCTTCATTTTTCAATAGATTTGCTATCAGGAGATAAGGAATGTAGGTTGTCCCCCTGTTATCTATTACATCACTCAAAGAATGAAAGACATTTAAATTCTACAGAATCATCCACAAACTCTGTAATTCATATAGGAGAAGCCAGTTTACTAGAACAGAAACTAATGAATTTAACTATGAAAATTCCTCATCTCAGGTGCATATCTTCCAGTCTTTGAAAAAATTATCTGGAGATTCTACAGGGAGCAATAGCACTTGCTGTACAACAATAGCCCTTTTTTGAGCACTTAATGAGACTCGGCTCCTCTACGGAAAAGATAGCATTGCTTGAACTTACTAGAACTTGCTGCAACTTCTCTAGACACCATCTTTATGACTGTTTTATATGCGCAGCTCCTCCACACTCTCTTGCCTGTGACTGTGGAGTTAAAGACTACGCAGGTTCTGAAACTTTTTTTTTTACTTAAGCTCTTGACTTCATCATATGAATAAAGTAGTTTGTCAGAAATCACACTTTTGCAGATTTTTGAGAAATAACACAAAACCAAACATAGCATCATGCGATACTTCAGTACTACCGACATATTTAAGGCCTCAGCTACTTGATCTGATGGCATAACTAACCGCATTTTCATGGGTAAAACTAGAAATTGAAGAAGCTACTGTCCCCACAGATTAATTCCTTCTATCAGTCAATATTTGTGTGCCTGTAGTTGAGTTACATGTATCATTTTTATGACAGGATTTGAATTCATACCAGTGTGAAATCAATCACAGTACTTTTGTCTGCTTTAAGTGTAGTTTCAGCTACTAGTGCACAGAAGCAGATGTATGTATGTAAGCTTCAGTCACAGTGACAAATGGCCATGGAACAATAACAGTCTTTGTTGAAGTTTCAAAACTATCAGAAATATATGTCCTAATTTTATGAATGAGAGGCAAATGACAAGGTACCTTTCAAAAAGAGTTTTGCAGACTATGCGTATAAAGCTTGTTCCAGGAAGTTAAGTTAATTCTAACTCTAGTCCAAGCCAATGGTCAGCAGTGCAGAAGTGTGGAGGTATAAAAGTGCACAGTGGTAAATCTGGGCTTATGGTTCCTTCCCCTCAGCACTGCTGCTTTGTCAAGTGCATTGCCATACAGATAAATGGCTTCTAGGTGCTTCAAAATAGAGGCAGATCTATTTCAGATCTTGGAGTATGTGCAAGACTCATTTTGCACCTGCAAAAACATAAGTCTACTTGTAGATATCACTGCTGTTTTCTCTTTTCCATTCTTTGTTGCTCAGGCTTCATTGATTTCAGAGATCCTCAAAGATATTATTTCCAAAATCTAGTAGATCTCTGTTGTCCTTGTGGTAACTGATATCCTTCAAAGTTCTGTAAATTCAGGTTTTTTTGTTGTTTTTTTTTTTTTAATCTGTAAGAATTTAAAGGTTCTCTTTTAGTCTCTTATTTATAGAATGAGAATACTAAAACTATAACCCTGTGTACTGATGTTTCATAAATATTGCAGGCATAACATTATTTCCATTCAGTCTTGCGTTGTTCCTAATGTATGACTTATTTCTGTTGAAATGCACAGAATTTTATTGAAGTATAAATCTTCCATAGTTTCAAAAAGTCAAGCATTGTGAAAAACTGGACAAAACTTTTTAGTGTAGAAATATGCAATAAAAGGTATTTCTTTGGCTATTATCATGGAGCAGATCTTCATCATTTTATATGTTCAAATAATCTCATTTTTTTAAGCAAAAAAACACTAAAATTATGGTAGAACATGAAATTTACATTTGGTGCACATGCATGCACACAAATATCACTGTTCACAAAGATTATATCCCAAAGTCTCACATAAAACTATGGAACAGCATGAGATCACATATTAGAAACACCATTCATTTTCTAAGACTTATTACCCTGAACTTTGAACCTCAGAGTTACAGCTAAAATTTCATTTGTCAAGTAAATGAAGAAAGTGCATTGTAGATGCATGAGCTTTCACCCCTCCTCTCCCCCTTAGATAAGAGGATGAGAGAATGCCAAAACATGAGATTTAACAAACTCCTGTGGAATTTTAAATAAGTCTTCCTTAAGTAGAAATTGTTTAACTTCTCCTATTTGCATCATTCTTAATAGATTTTCCTTGTGTTTCTGCTGTAATTTTCAGGGAGCTCATTTGTAAAAATATGCAAATGCCAGAAAACTTTAATATTATCGCCTCAACAGAGAAAGCCTGAACTTTATTTCAATGACTATCATATGTGATTACAGCTCAACTTTCCCAACAGGGTTATAGTATGTTTAATTACAAATAAAGTTTATAATCATAGAATCATAGAATCATAGAATCATAGAATAGTTAGGGCTGGAAAGGACCTTAAATATAACCAAATACAACAGTGTTAATCGAATGGAAACATCCCTGCCTTACCTTCTACAATTACTGATAAAACATGAAAAGGAATTTTCACCTCTCACCCTTTGCTTCTTCAAACCAAGCAATTTGTTACTTGTTCACCTCACGAAGATTGGTTTCAGGCTTAAAAAATGAAGATCTGCATTATGCAAACCCTGTTTTACAAATCTTTCTGTTGTTCCTTTTTTTCCCCCATGTTGCCAAGTAGGACTTAAGAGGTGATCCGTGAACCACCATCAAATTAATTAGTATTCAGTTAATTGATATATGTTTAGTTATGTATACACTGATATTCATAGGGGTTGTGGGTTAACCCAAGTAGGCAGTTAAGCAGCAGCACTCAGTCACTCACTCACTCCCCCCAGCAGGATGAAGAAACAAAAGAGCAAATGCACAGTGTTACTTATGGGTCAAGATCAAGACTGTTTAATAAAAAAAGACAATCTGCATGTGGAAGCAGAGAAAAATAAGGAGTTAATTTGCAACTTCCTATCATCAAGCAGATGTTTAGACATTTCCAGAAAAGCAGTGCTTCATCATGCTAACACTTACTTGAGGAGACTGACGCCATTGCCACAAAGTCCCCCCTTTTCCTTCTTTTCTTAGCTTTTATTGCTGAGCATGGTTTCATATGATTAGGGATATCCTTTTGACCAGTTGTGGGTCAGCTGTCCTGGTTGTGCTCCCTCCCAGCCACTTGCTCACCCCCAGCCTACATGCTGGCAGGGTGGTGTGAGGAGCAAAAAAGACCTTGACTCCATGTAAGTGCTGCTCAGCAGTAACTAAAACACTGGTTTGTTGCCAATGGTGTTTTGGTCACCATGTAAAACACTACACTGTGCAGACTGCTACAAAGAACAAAATTCTCTCTGTCCCAGCCAGAGTCAGTACACAAAGCTTCCATACTCTGATTACACAAGTGTGGAAAATGAAACCCGTTTGTTGACTGTGCTTTGTAGCATAAATTAATGTTGGTACTTATACAGAGAGTTTGGGGATACGTACTGACTCTTGTTGAGAAGAGAAATAAATTCCAAATATACCAGCGTGTGAAATGTCCCCCACTGTAACTGTTACTTACATCTCCATTATTCAAAAGGTACTGAAACCAGAAAAAGAAATTTAACTGTTTAATTTCCAGAGAACATTGATCCAAGAATCAGTGCGTTATCAATCCCCTACTGCCTCCTTGTCTTCCTTGTTCAGTATAAAATAAAAGCAGTCCATGCGCACCCCATCTCAAACAGGGAACGGCGTCTCTTCCCTTTGTTTAGAACCCACCACCTGTAGGTAGGGGTGATATCTGCTGAAGTTTTCTAAGCCATTTGTTAATTGCTAGTAATATTTGTGCCACAGACTCTGACAGCCACTTAACCTCTTGCCCTGTGTACAGCCAGAGCAGTGGTAAGGAAAAGCACAGGAGCATTGGGCCAAATAAATGGTTTATAGACAAGTGGGTCACAGTCATTTAGCACACTGGGCAAGGCTGGTCCTGCTAAGTGTGGGGCTCCATACAGTCTCAGAGATGTCACTGCCTTTCTTCATAGCCCCACATTGTGCTACACTCATTTACCTTGTAAGCTAAGTAATGCTAATACATTTATTAAGTCTTATATACATAAGCAGATTACAACCAACTTTGATGATCTACCAAGGATGTAAGTTAGTTTGATTTTGCTTAGAGCTCATTCCCTGCAAATGAAGCTGGACAACCCATGGCGTAAATGGGAAATAGGGTTGTTAGCCTGGCACAGCATGGCTTGTGAAATTGTGGGAGCTGCAATGCACATCTTAGCTCAAAGTTCTAAGGCCCTCTACATAGACAAGACAAAATTATGTGGCAATTGAGGGAGTAAGACACAAAAATATATCTGCATAGGACAAAGCACTAAATCTGCTACATTTGCAATTGTTTTACACTGACATTTTAAAAAATATTTTCATAATTATGTCTGACATGTTCTGACATGAATAACTTCTTTGAATGTTTTCTGATGTTATTTGCTTCCATGGTGTCTCAGGTAGCATACTTGGTGTCAGCTGTAGGTTTAAATCTAAACAATAATGATAAATATTGCATATTTCCAGTCTGCAAAACAATAAATGTCAGCTGCATTCAGACTGTAACTCAAGACAATTAACTGGAAGAAAAAAAATTGCTTTTTCTTTCCCCTACTGCCGGAGCTGTAAACTCTGCCAAATTGCCTTTACAAGAATTTAACTTCCTTACTGATTCGTTTGATTCACATTAATTTAAAAAATATCTTCACTTACTAGGCTATAAAAATATCCCTTTTCCTAGCATGAAGCCATTGTGGTTGTTATTTTATTTCATTTTGAAGCTTTTATAAATAAATAAATAAATAAATAAATAAATAATTCTGGAATCCCAACAGAAATAATGTTTCTACTTGATAATCTTCTCATTAAAAATAACTGTCTAACATCTTAGGTATTTTTTAAGAGGAAGGTTTTTTCTTGCCCCAGACAAAACTTATGCTTACAAAGGAAGAGAATGTTCCTCTTTACTGATTCCAAATCTGTTTTATTTCAAGACTATGTTAGTCCTTTCTGACTCTATGGAACAATATAAAATTTGTTTCTTGGCTAGCCATTTTATTTTGTCTGATGTTTTAAATTAGTCATTAACAAATTAAAACAGAAAATGGAACAATGTTTGTGTGCATCTTTGTATAAAATTAATAATTATTGCTTTGGGACAGAAGCACGACAGTGGAGAAAAAGTAGTACAGGATAGAGTTAAATGATCTGATGAGGAAAAAAAATAAAATATTCAACTTTGTCCACCAAAAGAGGTGGTAGAGGCACAGTTGTACAGAAATGACAGTTTCAGACCGACATGCTGAAATCTTTGGAAATCGAGGAGGGAGATCATCTAAAAGGAGCGGGCTAATTGGTTTGAACCATAGGCTCAAAGGTGGACTGGTGGTCTTGGCTAGAACTATACAACTAAGCAGAAAGCAGGGGAGAGAAAAGGGGCTGAATATGTTGAGGAAAAGTGGAAAGCTGATCATGTCACTGTTTAGTTCAGTAATGCATCATGTGATATCTTTCTGTACTGATTTGCTAAACTGGCCAATCTCCTCCTACTAATGATGATGTGGTGGTAGTATAGCTATTCTCATTTTTTAGGAATATATTTTTATTTCTAGAAATAATACAGCAGTGGATAAAAGAGTTTCTCTCTTTACTCTGAAGAGATAATGCAATTGCTCTGTAATATCAAGCTAGGGTTTGTCTATGAATCATAGAATCAAAGAATGGTTAGGTTTGGAAAGGACCTTAAGATCATCCAGTTCCAACCCACTGTCGTGGACAGAGATGCCTCACACCAGACCATGTCACTCAAGGCTCTGTCTAGCCTGGCCTTGAACGCTGCCAAGGATGGAGCATTTACAATGCATTTCACTGTCCTTTATAGATAATTTGACTGGATTCATTATCCTGCATTTACTGCTTATCAAACCTCACTTGTAAATAGGAATGTACTTCATCAACACCAGCAGAGCTTGAATAAATAAAAAAGTTATGAGTCTAAAATGATAATTACCACAATCTAATGAATCACATAAATCACTTATAATGAAAGGAAATAAACAACAACTCAGAAATGAGCACATTAATAACATAGAGTGGGTTTTTTTATTCAAAAGCAATAAGTAGTTTAATTTATATGGTGTGTCCATAGACAGTACAACTGGAATTCTATCAGTGAAATAATTAGTAGTTAATCTAAAGGGATAAGCATATCTAGTGGAGACCAAATTGAAAAATTACTATTAAAAAGATCATTAAACTAAGAACATTACTATAAAATTATAAGTGGCCAATATGGTTAAAGAAAATTCAAGATCTTGAAGAGGTCATTTACCAAACATAACATCTCTCAAGCCCTCCAAAAGTATATATAAAATAAAAAGTTCCAAAATGGAAAATGGAACCTATTTAAATTAAAATTTACATGTTGACAAGAGAATAATAAATTACTACTACTACTACTACTACTACTGCTGCTGCTGCTGCAGCTGCTGTAAATTAACTGGGATTCTCTTTGCTTGCAGTTTCATTTAGGTATGTTGGGTTAGTTGGACTGGATCTGACTCCAGCTGATGGGGGTTTTGGGTCAGGATCATTATGTGGTGTAATGATGGTGATTCAGAACATCACCTATCTTCCTCAGTTACATAAAGAGATGGTAACCAAGCACCTACAACTACAGTAATGATATTGACTTGTTAGTGGATTGAATTTCAAATATTCTTTTTTAAAGTGTGTAGAGAAACCAGTTTCAATGTATATGAAAAGGTGTCTGAATTTCCAAACCACTTACAGATATTAAGAAAGAAACACTAACCTGGTAGAACATTTTTATCTTAAGTGTTTTGGAAATTATAATATGGACACTAAAGTCCCTAAATAATGAATAGTATGGGATTGCTATATTACATGCAATAATTTAGCATATCATTTTAACTTATAGTGTCTGATAAAATTATTTTATGTTAAAAACACTAAAAAAATCTATGTTCTCATTCACTATTGTTTCTTCATATTTATGAGTATTATTAGATTTATTGTTTCCTTATCTATTTTAGTTATAAACCTTATCAACATTCTATATTATTTTGTCTGAGTAGCCATTAAAAACTCAGATGTCCTGAAATACTGCATGTTATTATTTACATGAAATCATAAATGGGATCATCATATTCCAGCTCAAATTAGATAGGTGATCACAATATATAACTAAGCCAACCTGGTAAAAAAAAAACCTCAGATGCTATATATATTTGTATATATGTATGTGTGTTCCTGGTGATTGATGAAATATCAAGGAGTTCTCTTCACTGAGTGAAATCAGTTAGGCAGATTAAGAAATTTCAGGGGTCCTGGAGTGCATGAGCAAGTGCATCAGTGCTACTCTGACATTTTGGTCGCTTCAGTCCAGACTGTAGGGAATAAGTAAGAGATTATAGACAACACTCAGAAGCCTACTGAGTGAGGAGATACAGAGTAACTGAGCATATCCCACTGAAATGCATTCCGATGTCACTAATCCAGTTAGAACAAGGCTGATTTTGTGAACTTCCACTGTAGTAATGACCAACTCGCCATTTCTGCTTTCCAGCTACTTATACCTACGCACCACCTACCAAAATTTTCTCTTGCTCAGGACAAAGTTTTTTACTGGATATAAGACTTTTTTTTCTGGCACTTTTTATTTGCCCTTTTCTTCACCCAGTTCAGCTATTTCCCTGGCGGTGTTCAAGGCCAGGTTGGACAGAGCCTTGGGTGACATGGTTCGGTGTGAGGTGTCCCTGCCCATGGCAGGGGGGTTAGAACTAGATGATCTTAATGCCCTTTACAAACCTAACTATTCTATGACATTTTCTATGACATTTTCTATTTTGTCAGAACAAAAAAAAAAAAACCTCTTAGATGCTATTTACAAATAAGTGTAAGAAACATAACATGTATTGAATGATTTTTCTTCCCCCCCCCATTTTTTTAGAGCATTTAGATCCTGAGTTCATATTGCTAATATAAAAATATAAAATAAAGACTGCTTTTCTTTTTTCTTTTTTTTTTTTTTTTCTCTAGCACTGGAGCAAACTCCTTACTAATAAATAGGAGTACAGACATTTAAAGTAAAGACCTCAGCTTACAGGGTAACTGAGCCTCTTATGTTTCAACAGCCGGTAAGTGTCAACTGATAAATTAAAACTGGCAGAAGAAAATGACAGGCCAAGTGTCCAAACAATTCACAAAAGACAACAGGTCATATGATCGTCTGTAAAATCCCTATAACTGTCAGATATCATTCAGTTTTGTACTTGGTAACTCACAGAAAACAATAAGATAACATGAATTCGTAAATCTCAATCTTAATTTTTAATTCTAAATCTAAATTTTTTCCATAAGATAACATGAATTTGTAAATCTATGCTCACAATTACCAGTATTAAAAGATCTTTAAAGTCTCTGTAAGTTGGTTTTGACATCAGTAGGCTACTGAAAGCTGACTGTCATTTCTAATACACAGTATTTATGACAATAAATGTAACCATAACCATGCTGGTGAAAATTTAAGATAAATACCAGTCGTATAATCAGTTATATCAGTATAAAAATATTTTTTAAAAAATCAGTCTTTATTCCAAATACTTCAAAATGGCTTAACTTGGTACAGAGATATTTTAAGCTTCCAAGGACAAAGCTTATTTTCACCCTAATGATTAAGTTATATTTTATTTTGGTATTACCTCTACTGTTCAAAATTGCATTTAGATCCTGGAGCCTGATCAAACATCACATATTTTTTAGTTCATTCTTATCTTTCAGATTGATGGTCAGTGCGCAATGATTCAGACGCATGTGTTCTTATGAAGTTCTGTTACAACTTCCAATGGATGAAATCTCCTAAGTAAATTATTTCCTTAATTTGTGACATGCCATCTTAAAATCTATATAAATTGTTTGGTATCAAAAAGGTTGGTGCCTATTATAGCCATCTGGCTGTCATGCCACTGCAAATGCATCTTTATTGTTAAATTAATCACTTTTAAAGGTGTCTGTGTTTTAAAGAACACACATTATTTTTGCATTATGTGCTGTGGGGAGAGACAGTGCCACAAAATAAACTCTTCATAGGTATAAGAGCTATGATATTAACTAATTTTTGCAGTTTTGATGCCTCTAGAAATTACAGTCATCTCATAGTTTCAGTTATATGAGGACCAGATGGCTCTGCTTTGGGATGGTGATAAATACAATCCCAAGACAATAATCAGCAGATGTCTAAGCAGCAGCTCCAGCTGACCAGATAGGTTTGCTCTTCCTCCACTCCACACTTGGCCAAAGCCAGTAATAAGGACAAGGGAATAAGCCACAAGATGTACAGCTACTGAGTGCAGAGAAAATTATTTAAAGGCTGAAAACAAACAAATAAAATCCAAACCTCAAATCCATCCTACCTGTGATTTTCTCTTTCTTGAGGAGGACAGGAAAAGATAGGGAAATGGCACAGGGAAAGAAGTAATTGGATATTCTTAATAAGAGAGAAAACAATCTTTTTTTCTGATGCAGGTGCTTATTGCCCAGTTACCAGCAGTAACTGAATCTGATAATTACAGCTCTTGCCTTTATTAAAAGTATATTGTCTTTGTCCAAATGGCCCTAAATCAGCATAAGTCTGCTGAGTCAAATATCACTACAGGGTTTTAAACTATTTGAGCATCAGCTGACACCACATGCATTTAATTTCTGATTAGTTGTTACATGATCAATAAAAAAGGCAGATTGCAGCTTTGTTTCTGTGACTGACATTATAACAGAAATCAGAACCTAAATAAAATAATTCTGTAGAGGCATTAAAGAAAAAATAAAGGGGGGGATTTTGCAGTTAAAACAAGACTAAAACTCAACAGAATTGGTTTTACTACCATCTTCTTACTCTCTTTGTAAGGCTGATAAAGTAGTTCTTTTCCTCTCCATGTCAGTTTCCTTTACTGCTAGATATTTAACAGGTAAGATGAGGACAAAATTGCATTCATCAGGGTCTACATCTGCTTCTTCCTTCCCAAATACATCTATTTTTCATGGATGCTTTGACTACTCAATAAGCTCCTGTTGCTCTGTTTCATATCATGATTTTCATGGAAAGGCAACATGAGCATGTATTCCAGGTGGAACTGGCCTAAATGAGCAGAAGAACTGCAGCTTTGAGGTGTTCTAGATGCAGGTGAAATGCTTGGAGAATTTTGGTTGAAAGTATGAAAGGGAGAATATTTTAAGCATGTCCCACCCATTCAAAATGCAAGTTGTTTTTCCTGACATAGAGTTTACATTTGTTCTTCCTGCTCTCCATGCAGAAATAATATCACGATTTTTTTTTTTTTTTTTTTTTTTGGAACACCTTATTTTACTGGCAATCCTATTGAAACACCCAGTGGTGAAAGAATCATGGATAAAAAACCATTTTCTTATTCTTTTTGTTGATCCTTCCAGACTAGTCCATTTTCTTTTAGCAATGCCACTACAAAATGGTGTAATTTCCACTGTTCTTGAACTTCAGTTTTCTTTGTAAAAGTCTAATAAAATTAGTTAGCAGTAAACTCTTATATGTGCATTGTTTTTGGAAGAAAAATCAAATTGCCCTTGCGCTCTGGATTTTATTGCTGAATTTCCTTATAAGGTGGGGATTATTCCAGTCAGACTAGTTTCAGCCTCCTGAGCCATCTGTGGTTAGTGGTTTCACACACAGAGGATTTGAGCCTCATCTCTCATGCACAGACACATATTAAATCAGCATGTTTTATTCTGAAATTTGAAATGCTATCCCATCTCAATAGTTTACATCAATAAGTGAGGAAGTTTCTAGATACTCTAATTGAAGTGATTGAACCATGGATGAAAATCCAAAAAAGGAGCTATAGTGACATAATGAATTGATTGTTTATTAATATTTGTATTGTGTTTAATCTAAGTATTCACAATCACCTGTAAATGTATTTATGCATATGCGTCATGATGCTGCTCTGATTTTATCTGTTTAAAGACTCCCAATGACCTCAGTGAACTCTTAAGACATACACGAACAGTGAGAACTGAGGTAAGTCACAACAAAAATATTATTTATGCATACAAAGTATCGTACCAACAATCTTTATGTTTTTTCAAGGCCTCCTTTCCTTCCTTCCTTCCTTCCTTCCTTCCTTCCTTCCTTCCTTCCTTCCTTCCTTCCTTCCTTCCTTCCTTCCTTCCTTCCTTCCTTCCTTCCATCCTTTTTTCTCCCTGCCTCCCTCCCTCCCTTGTTTTCTCCCGTTGTGCCTGGCCAACAAAAAAATGAGATGGACATTTGTCTCATTTGTTGCAATAACAGCATCCCCCCAAGTAGAAGCCTGGAAATGCCCTAAAAGAAAATTGGATCATTTGAAGGGCTATGCATGCATGGTAGGAGAAGAACAGAAGCAATCCAGACTGTGTTTTATTTATGAAAATTTGGGTTATGACTTCCTTAGGAGAAGGTATGATAAAAAGATGCTTGCTTAATAACCCTTCCTATTTTTTCCTGACAGCAAAACTGAGGCAAAAATAAGGACATAAAGAAATCAGCATTGGTTTAGCCCAGTGTTCCCTTAAGGAGCTTAAGACTGTGAGACAGATAAACAGTAAAAGAGAACATGAGCACATCTCAAATTATCACTCTCCCTTCAAGCAATGTCTCTCTTTAATTGTTCACTTTTATAACCAATTTTATCTTTGTTATTATCTCTATATTCTCATATTTCATATGGACTGGGAAATCCACCAGTAAATTAATAAAAGTGGGAGAAAAATTTCTAAGCAGTAAACAATCGTGCAATTTAAATCCTAACACATTGGGTTGCAAAAACACTAGTAATGATAGCTTTTGTTAGAACAGTTTATTCTACATAAATTCCCAAAAGAATGCAAAAGGAAGTACCTGAACTGTCTTTCAGATTTATATGTAATTTTAAGAATACATTAGATCCTTAACCTATGATTTTCAATAATAAAAATGTTCTAATCAATTTAATTAAGTTTCTTCCCCCTGTGTAGGGGTTCCTTACAGCATATAAAGAGCAACTTCGAAGTCACTGCAAAAATTATGCATTAGCATACAGTGTTTACTTCTTTGTGGCTGAAATTCTCTGCAGGAGGAGAGGCAAGGTCAGGTGCTGGATTCACCACCACAGGCAGAAGCCCACATTAATGCGGCAGCATATCTTCAGCACACGCAGAATTCTTAAGAGACCAGCGCTGTGTGGTGACAAGGACATGAGTGAGCTGTTGTGAAAGGTTGGGTTGCCTGCACATCAGTGCATGTATCAAGAACCAGAAGTATAGGTTGCAGATGAGACACTGAGACCATGGTGGAACAGCAATGAGAGATGTGTGCTGGAGTTATTAATCTCCCCACCACTCAAGGATACAACTTCCATTTAAATAATTTGAAGTTAAAATTAAATGAGAAGAAATAAGGTAATCATGATAGCTAGTAGTAATTAACCACATGTTTAAAGTTATGTGCCACTTACTTCAAGAGTTCTATTTTGGCACAGGATTGCTCTAAGCAGTTGAGAAGGACTAGATCAAACCTTGGTTGCTGCCCGGAAATTTTGCTGATCTTAAGCAATCAATACATTAACTGCATGTGCATAAATGTAGTGAATACTAAGTAATGTAATCTCTCAACACATATCTTCTGAGACCCGATTTTCTTTCAGTCACTTGGACTTTCTGTATTTCATAATTTTTTTCATCTTTTGGGCATGGTTTGACAGATCTTTACAATAAACTCAAGTTCCATGTTGCTTACAAAATACTAATACAATTTAAGAGTATTTTTAAAAGGTACATCACCATTTCAGAACCCTCCAGAAAGATCACTCTGGATGCAGACAGGCTATGATTTTATTTTTTTTTTATGCAATACTGATGAGAAAATTCTGTAAAAGAGCAAAGATTTTTTTTGTCTTAGCTACAAAGCCAGGGATAGCAGAATTTTGGTGTCTTGCTAATAGTCTGTTTGCTCTTCAAGGAGAAGCACTAGATCATTTCAGCAAGATTCACCTGGTTATAAATTGCAGCTAATTGGCATCTTACCGCAGTTTGAGAACCTCACTTGTAAGTGATGTGAGATGTCAATAAATCATATGTATCACTTGCTCTTTTGCCTGATAATGCCACAAGAGTAACAAATACTGTACTAGAATGGGAAATGCTTCTCCAGCCCTGTTTAGTGGTGGGCTTTTTTTCTCTGGATAGGTGATATTTTTCGCAAGCATAGTTCCTGGAAGGCTCAGCAAAGATGCACATAGACACCAAATGTTAGCCTACATTTTATAACTTTATTGTTCACTGGAGCATGAAAGATCCAACAGGATGCAGATGATCATCCCTGTAGATAGGAATTGATTAGAAAATTCACAACTTGAGACCTGCTGGTGGGGAATTGCTGTACAATGTCATTCACTTGAAACCAAGTAAGCTCTGCTATAAATGAGCAAGAAAAGAAATATTGGGTTTTGTGAGAGCTAAATTGCATTGCATCGTGGTAGTCAGCTTGTCAGTAAATGAGATTAAAGCCATTCTTATTGTATAGATCTGTCCTGAAACATAATCTAGGAGAAAATGCTTGGATGAAAACTATAAACACTGCAGTTAAACTGTAAATCTAATCAGCATCGATTGGCTGAAACTTTAGGTTTTGTGCACTAAACTTTTATTTTTTTTAATAGGTCTTACAGTAGGATTTGGAGGGAGCAAAGACCACAATCATTGATTTTTCTTTTTAATCTAGAGCCAACAAATATTTCCTGGATTATGATTCCTCTCTTTTTTTTCCTGTTTCTAATTATTTCCTTTCAAGACCTTTTTCTGTGTCAGCACCCACACAGACTAACCTTTTATAGCCTTCACAATTCCAACATTGTCAGATTCTTGGTTTAATTGCACCAATAACAGGCCAACACTTTAATCATAAAGTAATTATTTTAATAGAAATATTAATCACAACATTGAAATTTGACATGAATAGGAGAAAGCATGAACATCACTTTAACCGTATGAGTTATATTAATCTGTGAAGTGAGTTTGTCTGCAAAATAACACTGAAGTTGTAGAAGGTTTTCAGAAGTAGACAAGCATTGTGCTTTACAGATTTTTAAATGAGTGTTCTGAGTTTGTCTACGTGGTTATATTACAAATTTGATTCTTTATTCTAGTATTATATGTGCAAGTTGCATATTTGGTATACAAAGATCAGAAAGTATCCAGAAATAACAATGATCCTTCAACATTGAACTGCTGTCCTGCAGCTGAGCCAAATGAGGACATGTTACATGATATTACTTTGATGTTAAAAACAATAATGAATTTTATTTTTCTTCTTTTATTCATTCTATTTCCTTCATAGGGGGATGCATATAAGTCTAAATTAAGGTTAGAATAAAACATAGAGTTGACTTCTGGGAAATATTGAGCTGTGTTCTTGGCCTTGGAAGAAAGTACAGCAAACTTGTCATCACTTCATAGCTGAATATAGACATTTGACTTGTTTGCTCCAAAAAGCAATGTGACTGAAAAAAAAAGAGATGTAGATCTGCCAAATCAGAGTGCTAGGTTTAGTCTGTATCCTCCAGTGCTGGCTGATGAGTAGTCTGAAGTGGTGGACAGAAACAGAAATACAGAGTGCTGCATGGTGATATGAGATGGACTGAAAGAGAATTGCTCTTCTTGATATAAGCCAGAAATGGGTTTACAGTGTGTTATGTCCTAGAAAAACTAGAGTAAGGACAGACCAATATCTGCAACAGATTGTCAAAGAAAATAACTAGAAGGAACTGGGTCTTTTAGATGCTGAGAACCTTACTGCCACTTTCCTACTTTTTACAAGAATTTCTTTGGAGTACTGATTAGCTTGAAGCTTCTGAAAGTCCAAAAACATTATTTGGACTCTAGATTTTATTTGAAGTACACTGTGCTTAGTTTCTGAACTCCTCCAATCAGTCCAATTAAATATATAACAAAAAAAATACTGATTTTTTTTTCTTTTTTTTTTTTAGAGTAAATGATGAGGTAATCTGCTGGAAAGAGGGAAATAATTTTGTGCCAATTTTATTGTGTTTTTTTAATTCATTTGCCAACTTATGTGTCATGGGTTCAGCAGCAGCAGTCATTTTTCTCCTTCTTGGTAGCTGGTGTAGTGCTGTGTTTTTGATTTTGGGCCTGGGAACAGCACTGATAACACCAGTGTTTCGGTTACTGCTTAGTGATGTTTTGGTCTGGCCAAGGACTTTCTGAGTTTCATGTTCTGCCAGGGAGGAGGGGAGCCGGGAGGAAGCAGAGACAGGACACCTGACCCAAACTGACCAAAGAGGTTATTCCGTCCCACAGCACGTCATGTCCAGGATGGAGGACGGAGAGGAGAGACCCGGAAGGGTGGGGGGTGCACTGCGTGGTCGGGCTTGGTTTTAGGTGGTGAGAATTGTATTCTTTCCTTGTATTTGCCTTGTCATTATTATTATTGGTGGTAGCAGTAGTGATTTGTGTTATACTTTAGTTACTAAACTGTTCTTATCTCAACCTGTAGGAGTTGCATTCTTTCGATTCTCCTTCCCATCCCTCTGGGAGTGGGGGGCAAGAAAAAGGGGAAAGTGAGGAGAGAATGGGCTGCGTGTTTAGAGAGGCTTAAGCCACAACATTATGATATAGTAAATTGTTGCTGTTTCAGAACTTAGTCATGTAGGACAAGGGTTAAAAATCTGAAGTAAACTAAATATTCATCCACACATTGTTAACAATATGGATTGCTATTAACCCATAGTTTTAAAATTTAGAAGAAATTTACTAATGGCTATTTTAACTGTGCCTTAATTTAACGCAGGAATCTTCATGCAGTGTGGAAATTTAAATTTCTTTCAAATTGTCAGGAATAGAGAGACACTGAGAAGTAAAAAACACAGTAGAGAAACAAAGAGATTCTCAGAAACATTATTCTGATGTGTATTTCTAGCATAAGTTTAAGCATTCTTGAAGTAGTCTTACCATTGTGAAGAAATGTTCAAAACCATTTGTAATTATCAGCAAGTAAAAAAGAAACTGAATATTCAAAACAGGTATTCTCCTGCTTCTTGAGAACAAGCTTTTAAATTAGAAGAATTCAGATGTTAACTGAATATTTACAGTGTTTAAATTCTTTCTGCTTGAACACAAACAACAGGAGTCAAGACTAATGTCTAGGACAACCTGATATTTTTAAATTTTAATTTAAATCTAAAATTAAGATTTTATAAATCCAATGTATAGAAGACAGAGAAGAAAATAGCTTCTGTCAAATAGTAATTATAGATCCCCAAACACACTTAAGTTTTCTACTTCTTTTCCATTTTACCTAAATGCTACCTTCCCTATCAGTTTATCAGGACAAATACCCTTTATGGGAAACATAAGTATGGAGAGGAAAGCAAAACCATGTTGAGATTACTGTGACTTTTTTTTTTTTTTTGTAGTTTTAACAACCAAAATGTGGATGAAGTTGAATTCTACTGACAGACTTATTATAAGCTATTCTTCAATATCACAATACAATGGAGAACTTGATGAGACATTGAACCCTTCAACTGTCTTTGTGTAGTTACTGTCAGCTTCTCAGCTCTGTTCTGCCTATGCATCCCTAACATGCCCATAATGACATTGCTAGGGCAGTGTCAGACCTCACAATTTTTTCTCTTATGAATTCTGTCACCAGAGGACTGTTTGAGAGCAGACTCTCTGCTGAAATGCTCTTCAGAACAATTTAATTCAGTTTCTGTTGCAGGCAGAAATTTCAATCATCCTCATCTCAGTGTTTGTAGCTGAACACAGACATACTTCAAACAGCCTGTACACCAGACCAGTTGTCACAACAGATAGACCAAAGGTCTTTACATATCTCCAGTTTGCTTGGGAGACAGAGAGGATGAGCCCACAAAAGGAAAAGAATTTATGCTTCTCTTACTGTTCTATTTTCTATCTTAGTCCTCAAACATCAATGTTTGGCAAATTACCATTTGGATTTTTGTCAGTTGGAAGAGGCTATGTGAAGGTATGTAATGGTGTCGTGGTTTAAGCCCAGCTGTAACTCAGAAAATCCACACAGTCTCTGGAGTCCCCCCTCCCCTTCCTCCACCCCCCCCACCCACCCCACACTCCCCCCCCGTCCGCTCCCAGAGGGATGGGGAGAAGAATCAAAAGAATGTAACTCCCACGGGTTGAGATAAGAACAGTCCAGTAACTGAGGTATAACACAAACCACTACCGCTACCACCAATGCTAATAATGACAAGGCAAATGCAAGGGAAGAGAATACAACTGCTCACCATCCAATGACCGAGAAGTGAATTAACTCTTTCGGGTAACTGTCCCCAGTTTTTCCATCCAGGGCATGACGTGCTGTGGCACGGAATACCACTTTGCCAAGTTTGTGTCAGGTGTCCTGTCTCTGCTTCCTCCCGGCTTTCCCTACTCCCTGGCAGAGCATGAGACTCAGAAAGTCCTTGGTCAGACTAAACATTACTGCAACAACTAAAAACATCGGTGTTATCAGTGCTGTTCCCAGGACGAAAGTCAAAAACACAGCCCTGCACCAGCTACGAAGAAGGAGAGAAAGGACTTCCACTGCTGAACCCAGGACAAATGGACGTAAAAGTAACATTTTGTTTCAGGAAAATGATAGTATTTGGGAATTTATTTGGACTCCATTTGGATTTATCTATAAATACAGAGAAATAACTATATAGTCTATTGATTTAAATTTCCCTTTATGACAAACACAAAACATGGTGCTACTTAGTAATTTTTATTTGGCAGACTTTCACCCAGAATGTGAAATAGACAATGTAAAGCAGAGGGCCATATTGCTCCTTTAGCACCGCCACATGTACATAGAAATAGTCTTTCATTGGCATTACATTGGATTTGGGCACAAAGGTGCAAAGCTACTGCCAGAGCAACTAAGCAACAGCACTCTTGGTTGACAAGCCAATTGCAGAACCAATTTTTCTGTTGTTATGACTCCACTAGTGAGTGTTCAGTGTGCTGGTTTCAGGATTTAATTATTCCACAGGATGATTAATCAAAATAACTGATAAGTGACCCATGTTTAAAAATTAATTGAAATTAAGAATATTAATTACATTTTCTCCAAAAGTGAAGAGATAGTAACAGCTGAAGTAATACATAGTACTGAATACATTCTTGACCTATAATTGGTCTTTGCATGCTTCTGGATATTGTCCTACTTAGACACCCTAAAGAAAACCAAACTCAGTGCAGTGCTATGAAGGAGGGTACAATCAAAAAATTGGTCATGGATAGCAAAAGTAAAAAGTTATTCTGCAAAAGAAGTATAATAGAGAAAATATCAAAGAATTGGCAAGTCTAAACAGAAAAGAGTAATGAAATAAAGGAAATACATCTTGAAGAAGAATAATTTCTAAAGGAAAACCAAAACAAGGAATCACTCTACTGAGATTTGACTGCATGAAGGACTGTGTGAGATATTAGGTTATTTGGTGTAAAGACTATAGAAAGGACAAACAATAGTAGGAGGAATGACAATCTTTGTAAAAAATGAATTGCTTAGTCACAAACCAGACTGAAACCTGGCTGTTGGTATTCCTCAGAGCCCTATTCCAGGAAAAATAGTGTTTGTTGTTCACAATAATTTCTCAGCCAAAACTTGTTTTCACTGCTTTGCTTAAGCATTTTTCATCATTTATTTAACATCTCCCAGTCTCAGCTGCCTTTTCTTTGAATAACTAGTCAACATGATCCAAACAACAGATTGGAAACCTGAAAGCATTTTATGTACACAGTAAGATGCATTTTTCTGTGCAATAATGTGGAAGAAATTGACTGGTTAAACAAGAAAATATCCTTGACTTTGATTGTTATGTCTTCTAAAGAAATACTTGCATCAAAGTAATTTAAATCCTTGACCATCCCAAAGGTGTGTTTGCACCAATGTAAGATTGATACTGCAGCAGCATGGTGAGTCAAGACAACTTGTGAACAATATTTAAAGGTCAGATCTTGTTTTCTCAAATTCAGTAATAAATAATGTGAATGTAGCAATGTGATATATTTTAGTCACAGTGGGTAGTTTTCCATGAAGCCCAAAGCCTGTCAAGGTTCCAGGGGCTCAACAGTCTTAAGCCCCGTTTAACTAACAAAGTATATCCATTGTGCACAGTAACCAAGTCTCAGCCAGTATGGATCTTCTAACAAGAAAAATAAGATCCATACTGTGTGAGATGAAGCTTTCTTGGGGGCTTGTCTGGAACTATGGAACAGCTGCTGCTAGACAGCAAGTCCACCACAAAACATGAAGTACCAAATGCTGTCCTTTGGCCCATCTTCTCCACAGTAAACACAGACCAATGTGATCACTTTGCTTGGTCTCTCACCCCCTCTTCTTCCTCCTTCTCCTCATATCAGAAAAAATGAAAAAGTAAATGACATCTGGTATAAAAGCACAGAAGAGTGTATGTATGGAGAAGCCTTCAGAAGCTTTCAGTGGTTCAGTCATTCAAAAAACCTGACAAGCTAAGAATACTAGTGGGGCATGTGTGAGGAAGGAAGACACCTACACAAACTCTAAAATGTACCTCTTTCAAACATGATTTTTAGGAGTTTATTAGCAACTGTAGCTTGGGTGATATATGTTATTGATACCTCTGAGCATCAGTGACAGAGATATAAACATCTAATTGCAGGTTAACTTTAGGCTCCAACCTTGAATCGAGTATCAAATTAAGATAATACAAGACTTTCTGGGCTACAGATGAAAAGGTTAATGAAGAACCAACAATGTTTCAGTATATATTCTCCAAGAAATGAATTTTGCTGACTGTTATTAAACTCAAAAAATAGATCTTTAGTTAATGGTTAACAGAGAACCACAGACATTTCTGGCAGAAATAAAGCTGGTAGCAGTCTGCATGTGTCACACATAGTGCTTTGTAGAGTGAAAACACAAAATATCCATTGGATCTACTAAACTTATAGAGAAACCACAATGGAAGAGGCATGCACAGTATGAACATCTAATGCTTATTTACTTATACTATAATGAGAAAGTTCCCAACCAGCTGGTGTGACTGAGCCTCAGGAGCCATCAGTAATATGGCCGGAAATGAATGGGGCTTTTCTAGCTGGGAATAAAAAACTCAACAAACAAAAATAAAACAACCCTCCAAATTTAGTAGAATGGAACATATCCCTCAGTTCTCTTTGGCATGCCAGACAAAAATGCAGACCACTTCAAATAAACATAGCATCTGTTCAGTTTTTGAATAGAAGAGTCATAAAAACAATTCAGAGTTTTTTGCAGGCATTAAGAAAGTAAAAAAAAAAAAAATCTGTCTTCACACATATGCATGTACTGTACTTATACTTTCTGTATGATCCATAATATTTTTAACCATGAGGGAAGTTGCTGCTACTCTAAACCAAGAGTTGAAGCACAATCAGAATTTCATGTGATCATTTTTGTAGAACTTGTGGATATTTTTTCTTTGCTGTGATTTTTTTCAGTTTTACCTTTATTCAGAACTAAAATGAAAATTTGCAAAGCTTTTACTTTAGCTGCTCTGGCACTCAATTTAACCATAAACTTTTTCTGCCTTCATAGCTCACATATCTATTGAGTCCACTTGCTGCCTTCTCCATTCCTATGTTTAAGAATATATACAGACATGCCTACCACTGTTTCTGAGTCTTCATATTTTGAAGTATTTAAAAGCTACTCTCAGTTTCTACAAAGGATTAAATCCTATTGGCAGTGGTAAGCAGAAATAACTATCCCATATATGTGTACCTTTCAACCATCCTGAGGCTGTTCCTTCCTAAGCCATTTAGAGACATGATGTGGTCCCAACATAGAGCTACATTCAACCTCTGTCTAAGATGGTGTGACTGCACATAACTTAATCTAACCGAAAATAAAATGTTATGGTTTTGTTGCTGATGAAAACATACGAGATGTGTCTGATATGACTGTTATCAACCATAGACAAACGCTTGTTTATCTGACTGTAACCATGCTGCCGAGAGCTTAAGTGCAAGAAGGGACTTTGTCCTAAAGACCTTACAGAGTGATTTGAGAAAGGCAGACTGCACTTTTAATTAGCTTTATCACTGATTCCCAACAAAAACAACACTAAGCCTTATTTTGTTTTGTTAGTGTTCAAAAGCAGGTAGAGCTAGTCCCTGAAGTCCGGATAACTTGTGACAACTTACCCAAACACTTTTGTGCTTGTTAATAGCCGTTAGCTTCTCTAAAGAGTATACTGAATTGCAGATGGCCTCTTAGAAAAATCTGAAAGAGAAGAGACAAGATGCTGAAACACATGCATAAAGGAAATCCATAGTAAGGATAAGTATAGCACAAGCTGGAAGGTGGTTTAAGAAGAGGACTCGATGAATCCTAGCTGTAACGTACGACATAAGATGAAGGACAGAGATAGAGGTGGGATAAGAGAAAGGGCAAATCAAAGTTGCCTTTAGAGAAAAAAAAAAAAAAAAAACAACTACAACATGGCTTTTCTCTTTTTTAAATTTTTTTTTCCCTTGTACATGTACTCTGTTAGAAGGACCTGTTCTGATAGTAATAAGCTGACTGGTTATTATTCTCATATCAAAGCATTTCTTTTCCCGAGAAAACACATTTTAATATCCATGGATATTAAAATTACTTGGTTCATGGCTGATATTATACATAGTCATTGTGATGTAACCATGGAATAATTTTATTAAGCAGGAGCAGAATTATGTCCTGACTTTAGAAACGCTTCCAATTGCCTTTTGTATGGAAAGTTTTGTATGAAACCAGAGCTGACTCTATTTTTTCTTTCCTCTTCCTCTCCCTCTTCCTCTTTCTCTTATTTTCACACAAATCTTGCATTTCTGCACTAAGATGATTGTCGAGAAAATGGCAATTGCAAACATGAGCAATATCTGTTGTGCAATAATTAGGTACAACATACCCTTCTTTCTTCATGTATATGAATGATGAGCCAATCACTTATCTTGTCTTTAAACAATTTCATACTTGGATGTCAGAGGTTAAGCACATATTTTGCCTTATAGAAAGATCTGAGACTCTGTGGTGGGTTGACCCTGGTTGGATGCCAGGCGCCAAACAAGCTGCTCTACCACTTCCACTACTCAACTAGACTGGGGAGAGAAAATATAATCAAAGGCTTGTGGGCCAAGATAAGGACAGGGAGAGATCTCCCACCAATCATTGTCTTTGACAAAACAGCTTGGGGAAATTAATTTCTTGCCGGTGAAAAGCCAGAGCAGGATAATGGCAAAAAAGTGCAAATCTTAAAGCACCTTTCCACCACACAGGGATCATCTTCACTCACAATTTTCTCTAACTTCTTTCATGCATCACCATGAGATGAGGAATGGGGGTTTTAGTTGATCACATGTTCTCTCTGTCAGTCCTTCTTCCTTATGTTCTTTCCCTGCTACAGAGTGGGGTCCCTCCCATGGGAGACAGTCCTCCATGAACTAAACCAACATGGGGTCTCCCCACAGGCTGCATGTCTTCGTGAACTGCTCCAGTGTGGGTCCACCATGAGGCTGCAAGGGCACAGCCTGCCTTACCATGGCCTGCACCATGGGCTGCAGGGGATCCTTGCTCCAGTGCCTGGAGCACCTTCTCCCCTCCTTCCTCACTGACCTTGGTGTCTGTGGTACATTTATCTCACATATTCTTCATTCCTCCAGCTGCTGTTTTCAGCAGTTTTTTCCCCTTCCTAAATCTGTTATCCCAGAGGTGTTACCACTGCTGCTGATGGGCTCAGCCTTGGCCAGCAGTGGGTCCATTTTGGAGCTGGCTGGCATTGGCTCTATCGGACATGGAGTAAACTTCTAACTTTTTTTCACAGAAACCACTCCTGTAGCTCCCCCACTACCAAAACCTTGTGACAAACACAAAGTTCTTGCATCTTTTGAGATGTTTTTCCAACGTCCTTGAATGTGAACTATTAAAAAAAAAAAAAAAAAGAAATTATCAATTCCTAGCATCCAGTAGAAAACCAAAAGTCAGGTTAAGCTGTTAGTTTGTACTTCAACATATTTCTTGCTCCTGTAAGATGAAATATGCACAGATAGAAATTAAGTACAAAATTGCCTCAGTTTGTCATAATTTTATATACACAGAAGTAGACTGTTAGAGATGAATTGCAGCTGAATTGCCAATACAGTGTAAGGGTTTGAACTAGTTAATAGTCATGTTTTTTCTTTAATATACTTAAAGAGATTTTCATTCTCCTATCTTACTTTCCTACTTTCAATTTTCTTAAATTTTGTTTCTTGTTTTGTTTTATTTTTGGATTGCTTTTCAACAGAAAATATTTCCAGCTGGGTAATTTAAGATGCGCTGACAACAGGTTTTTATGCTAGTAATATTCCTGCTTAATTCATTTTGAGTATCTAAGCAGTACTAGAGCTGAAGAAAACACCTTGCTTTGTAGGTTAATAGCAATACCATATTGTTATTGGGCCCTCTCCAGAAGCTATCGGGAGCACAGGCTACCCTGGATTTGGAGAAGGCTGAGGTTCATAATGACTTCATTGCCTCAGTCTTCACCGGAAAATGCTCTGACCATAACACCCACGTCTTGGAAGGCAGAGCAGGGACAGTGAGAATGAAGACCCTGGGCCCACTGTAGGACAGGATCTGGTTCAAGACCATCTTAAGAACCTGAATGTATAGAAGTCCATGGGACCTGATGAAATCCATCTGCGAGTCCTGAAAGATCTGGCAAATGAGTTGCTAAGCCACTGTAAATCATGTTTGAAAAAACATGGCAGTCAAGTGAAGTTCCCAGCGACTGGAAAAAGGGAAATATAGCCCCCATTTTCAAGAAGGGGAAAATGGATGAGCCAGGGAACTACAGACCAGTCAGTCCCACCTCTGTGCCTGGCAAAATCTTGGAGCAGATTCTCATGGAAGGCATGCTGAGGCACATGAAAAACAACAAGGTGGTTGTTGACAGCCAGCATGGCTTCACTAAGGGGAAATCCTGCCTGACCAATCTGGTGGCCTGCTATGATGGGGCTACGGAACTGATGGACAGGGTTGGAGCAGCTGATGTCATCAACCTGGACTTGTGCAAAGCGTTTGACACTGTCTCACATGACATCCTTGTCTCTAAGTTGTAGAGACATCAATTTGATAAGTGGACCACACCTTGGATAAAGAACTGGCTGGATGGCTGCACGCAAAGTGTTTTGGTCAATGGCTCGATGTCCAGCTGGAGACCAGTAACGAGTGGTGTCCCTCAGGGATGGGTGTTAGGACCGGTCTTGTTCAACATCTTTGTCAGTGACATGGACAGTGGGATTGAGTGTGCCCTCAGCAAGTCTGCTGATGACACAAAGCTGTGTGGTATGGTTGATGCGCTGGAGGGAAGGAATGTCATCCAGAGGGACCTTGACATGCTTGTGAGGCGGGCTGATGCCAACCTGATGAAGTTTAACCATGACAAGTGCAAGGTCCTACAGCTCGGTCAGAGCAATCCCAGGCATGGCTACAGGTCGGACAGAGAAGGTATTCAGAGCAGTCCTGTGGAGAAGGACTTGGGGGTTTTGGTTGATGAGAAAATGAACGTGAGCCGGCAGCGTGCGCTTGCAGCCCAGAAAGCCAACTGTATCCTGGGCTGCATCAAAAGGAGCGTGACCAGCAGGTCGAGGGAGGTGATCCTGCCCCTCTACTCTGCTCTTGTGAGACCTCACTTGGAGTATTGTGCGCAGTTATAGTGTCCTCAACATAAAAAGGACATGGAAGTGTGGGAACAAGTCCAAAGGAGGGCCACGAGGATGATGAGGGGACTGGAGCACCTCCCATATGAAGATAGACTGAGAAAGTTGGGATGTTCAGCCTGGAGAAGAGAAGGCTGCGTGGAGACCACCTAGCAGCCTTCCAATATTGCAAGGGGGGCTATAGGGATGCTGGGGAGAGACTCTTCATGAGGGACTGTAGTTATAGGACAAGGGGTAACGGGTTCAAACTTAACAGGGGAAGTTTAGATTGGATATAAGGAAGAAATTCTTTACTGTAAGGGTGCTGAGGTACTGGAATGGGTTGTCCAGGGAGGTTGTGAATGCTCCATCGCTGGCGGTGTTCAGGGCTGGATTGGACGTAGCCTTGGGTGGCATGGTTTAGTGTAAGGTGTCCGTGCCCCTGGCAGGGGGGTTGGAACTAGATGATCTTAAGGTCCTTTCCAACCTGTACTATTCTATGATTCGATTCTATGATTCTATGATTTGGATAAACCATATTGTTGGCTAGTAAGTAAGCCAGTAACCCTTCCTTGCTGCAGCATGTTGACTTTTGTTTCTGTTACCACGGATTTTATAGAAAAACAGATTGAACTCACTTCTTATGTTCTACACACAAATGCACTTTATTTATTGTGAAATGGCATGGAATATTTAGCAACGTCTGACACTCTATCATGTATGTACTTGAAGGTGTCAATTTAATTTGAGCTCATATTGCTATCTCTAACCAGTCTGTCCCTTTAGCTAGTAAATAGTCATGTCAGGTCTTCCAGTCAAGAATCAAAAAAAAGAAAAGAAAAAGAAACCATCCCTTGCACCTAGTCAGTTTCCGTAACAAGGATGCAAAAATATTAATGATGATGCCCTAGTCCTCTTTACTAGTCTTTAAAGTAGAATCAAAACCAGAGTTTGATGAGCAAAGCCATAAAGGCTGCAGGTGATGATTATTAATTATTAAAATATATTTGTTCCAACAAAACCTATAATCTTCAATAAAATCACTCTCAAAGAAAAAAATCTAGGTTAGTTTCATGTATCACAGCTTATAATGGCACAGTGATTTTTGTTTCCATTCTTGTTACAAATGTCACTAATACCAGTTATTAAAGTCAGCCTTAGATGTTCAGAACCTGTAAACTAATTTTGGCTACCCACAAGGTGTTAGCCTGTACCTGGCTAGTTCTCAGAGCTATGGAAAATTTGCAGTTCCAAACCAATTTGAAAGATTAATATTAGAACAGAACATAAAAAAAAAAAAAAAAAAGAAAAAAGATTTTTTTAGTGCCATTGTTAGGAAAATAGTTCTTTGCTCACATTCAGCAATTCAGCTGAATAGCTGTAACTATTACTGATCCCTAAAATTTTTACTGAAATCTAAAACACAATCTTTAAAAATCCCTTCCATTTCATAAAGCAATCAGCTTTAGCATCATATTTTCAAACTGCTATCACTTAAAGGGGAATAAGAATGCCATGATGTATTATAGACACAGTTTTATTTTAGATGGATCAGATTTTCTGAAGGACATAATCAAATTGCATCAATTGAAAATATGTCCAGGTCAGTTATCTATCTATCTATCTATCTGTCTGTCTATCTATCTATCTATCTATAGAATCATAGAATAGAATCATAGAATAGTTAGGGTTGGAAAGGACCTTAAGACCATCTAGTTCCAATCCCCCTGCCATGGGCAGGGACACCTCACACTAAACCAGGTCACCCAAGGCTCTGTCTAACCTGGACTTGAACACCACCAGGGATGGAGCATTCACAACTTCCCTGGGCAATCCATTCCAGTACCTCTCCACCTGCACCACAAAGAACTTCTTCCTTACATCCAATCTAAACTTCCCCTGTTTAAGTTTGAACCCGTTACCCCTTGTCCTATAACTACAGTCCCTCATGAAGAGTCTCTCCCCAGCATCCCTATAGCCCCCCTTGCAATATTGGAAGGCTGCTAGGTGGTCTCCACGCAGCCTTCTCTTCTCCAGGCTGAACATCCCAGCTTTCTCAGTCTATCTTCATATGCGAGGTGCTCCAGTCCCCTGATCATCCTCGTGGACCTCCTCTGGACTTGTTCCAAGACTTCCATGTCCTTTTTATGTTGAGGACACTATAACTGTGCACAATACTCCAAGTGAGGTCTTTCATTATATTGAAAGTCCTCTTTCATAGTTGTCGTGGTTTAAGTCCAGTCAGCCACACAGTTTTCGCTTTCTCACTCCCCCCTCTTTCTTCCCCCCCCCGCTCCCGGAGGGATGGGAAGGAGAATAGAAAAGAATGCGACTCCCACAGATTGAGATAAGAACAGTTTAGTAACTAAAGTATAACACAAATCACTACTGCTACCACCAATAACAATAATGACAAGGCAAATACAAGGGAAGGATACAATAGCTCACCCCTTCTAATACAAAGCCCGACTACTCACTTCCCCTCCTTCTTCCCCCCCACTCCGGGGGGGGGGGGGGGGAAATTGGGAGAAGAATCAAAAGAATGCAACTCCCACTAGCCGAGACAAGAACAGTTCAGCAGCCAAGGTATAACACAAACCACCACTGCCACCACCACCCACAAAATGATCAGGGAAATACAAGGAAAGAGGATATAATTGCTCACCACTCGATGACCGAGCTGTGAACTGAACTCTTCTGGGTTCCTGCCCCCCCCAGTTTTACATCCTGGGCATGACGTGCTGTGGCATGGAATAGCTCCTTGGTCAGTTTGGGTCAGGTGTCCTGTCTCTGCCTCCTCCCGACTCCCCCTCCTCCCTGGCAGAGCATGAAACTCAGAAAATCCTTGGCCAGACCAAAGCATCACTAAGCAGTAACAGAAACACTGGTGTTATCAGCACTGTTGCCAGGCTGAAAATCAAAAACACTACTAAGTGCTACACCAGCTACCAAGAAGGAGAAAAAAAAAAAAAATGACTGCTGCTGCTGAACCCATGACAATAGTTCCCTTAATTAAGAGGATGTTTAACACTGTTAATTATCTGGTTGTTGAAAATAAACATCTAAAATTATGATATGGTGACCAAGTTCTATAAGAAATTAATAGACACAGTATAGAATTTTAAATTCTATGTTGTCCTGGAAAGAAAAAAATAATCTGCTGGAGATAGTCAACATCATTTATCCAGGCTCTTCATCTGAATGGTATAGTTTTAAGGAGCTACAAGTGCACAAGACAAAAAGATTGCCCTTCATTTTTTCAAAGTCAAAGCTACATAAAGAGAAAACCTTTGTAGAACACAGCCTATATATATATGTGAACTTCTCTTCTTTGTTTATCCTTTATGAGCTGAACAAAATGGATCATTCATAATTAAAAATCCTGAAATTGAAACTGAAACAAATTTTTCAGCCTGGTTTAGCTGGAACACACTACTTTCAGAAATCTAAAAGGAAATCGCTATTATGCCTCCAAAGCCATAAAGGCTGTTATGATCTGATAATCTGATTTATCAGCTCTCAGGCTACAAAGATTTTTAATGCTCTATTTTCAATGTTGGTGGAGACAGCGATTAAAAAAAATCTTTTGTGATTTAAAATAAATTCTGTCAAAGTCATTGGCACTTTAGTGTATTTTTATTTTTCACAAGGAAATTGTAAGAGTCCAATACTAAACTTATAAATCAACAGATACAGGCAGAACTTCGCTTTGCCCCACTGAACTATGGCTCTTTAGAAAACCCAAACAACCTTATAATGAAGTCACATAAATTATTTGTTGTCTCAGATTTCAGAACCATTTGGACACTGCTAGCAACTAAATAATTTTTCAATAATTTCATATGTGCTTGAACAGATCTTGCTTAGATTAAATAGCACTGTCTAAGAAAAGCAGGCTGACCCTTTATTTGTGGAATATTACACCATGAACATTTGAAAGAAAGAACCATTTATTTAGGACTTGAATTTTATTCATAGAACTCTTTTTTTTACAAATTTGAGTAGTTTTGTTTTGTGAACTAAAACCACAATATTTTTTTGTGTTAACAAGAAGTTAAAAATGTTTTGACCTTTCATGGTAAATTTGAGTTGGATGCACATGTTTCTTGTGGGGGTTTGAACTACTGAAAAGAAAAATCCTTAAAGGTGAAGAACACCAACTTAACCTTTAAAATAGCAGCTTCATTGTTGATTTCAGTCTGAGAAAAACAAAAATCAGAATGTTAATTTTTCCAGGGTGGAATACCTTGCCATTACCACTTATAATATGCATTTTAACTTGTTACCCCTGAGTAATCCATCTGTTCTTCATAGCTGTGTTCTTTATATCCAACTCCTTTTGTTACTGGCAAAATAAATGACAGACATAGCTGTGATCTTTATAGCTTCCATTCATACTGTGTCAACAGATCAAAACTCCTATTGCGCTTTTAATAATGGGAGAGCTTAGAAGAGAGAGGAAGATATTAAAGCTTATTTTCTGTTTATGTATTAGTATTTCTCATGTACTAAAATGAGAAAATGAGAGTGTTTTACTGTCAGACTTCTCAGCTGAAAAATATCCCATGTGATATTACTCAAGCTTTTTTCTAAAGAGCTTAGATCTCCTTATTTGTCTGCTCATTATCCCCCTGCAATTTCACATTTTATTTTTCCAACCTTTTACTATCTCAAGACAACTTTATTGGAGCACATCAGCTCATAATAATATTCTTCTGCTCATTAGCTGTGTCTGACCACACTGGTGTGCATTGTGCTCTGCTTTATGCATCAGATTTAAAACACAGCTATGTGCCTGAAAACAAATATAGTCTTAGAATATGTTGTTCAGATATGGACCTAGGAAGATCAGACACTTAAAATCTGCTGAATTCATTTGTATCAGCTCTTTGGGACGCTTCAGTTATCTTTTTAATGTTATGTAATAAAAATAACATTTAAAAAATTTATTTTTTATAATTTAATAAAGTTAGTAACTTCTAACATGAACAGTGGCTAAACTGGGAAAGTTGATGGAAACCAGCTGAATAATTGATACATATACATATGATATTATGTATCAATGTCTGTATGCAGGGATACATGTATCAATACATGTATGCATGGATACAAATACAGTTAAGATTTTTGTTTCTGGTAAAGACCAAAAGTGGCTTAGGTCAGTCCACATGTTGTTCTTTAAAGCAAAATAAAATAATTTGTTTCAGATTTAGAGGTTTTAAACCATTTTGGTTTCATTAGTCTTACATTTGTAATTAACTTTTTAAAAAAAATCCTAAACAATCATTGTTTCTGAAGAACATTACCATAAACCTGAAAATTGCTTTTGAGTTGTTTTTTTTCAGGAGCAAGGGAAAGAAAATTTTACTGAATTAGACTTAAATTAGAGATCGTTTGTAGCATTCTTGTCCTCCATTAAAAATAATAATTAAAAAAAATGATTAAAGGAACTGTTACTCAGCTGTAGTACTCACATGGACCTTCAATCACCAAAATACCTTTAATAATATGGCTCATGTCACACACACTCCAAAAGATTCATAATACAGGAATATTTTCAGAGGGATTTTATCTCTAGGACAGAAAAAAAAATTAAATATTGAATTGTAGCATTCTACAGATATTGGTATACACACGATCAGTTTTATGGAATTAAATTTTTTAATGAAAATTAAATTTTGACAAATCATGTCAAACGGTGCAGTTAATTCAGGCAAATGCTTGTATCAATGCTTTCAGTACTGTTGCTGAATGGCTGCAGAAGCAACATAACTTCTTAATTTCCAGAAAGACAGACCCCAGTACTGATCTCCTTAGTTGAAAATTAAATATAATGGTACAAAATGAAGGATTTTTTAAACTTCTATCTGTATCGTTCTATGGTTTTATGTGGACTTCTTCAAACTTGTCAACGGGTCCTTTTCTGGATTTTACACAGCTGTCTGTGGTAATCAGCCGCAGCTTTTAAGTTCCTAAGAGGTAATTCAGTGGTCAATTGAAAACATAAGTAAAAATAATAAAGGGAATGAAGTCTTTTTTTCTTCTTCTGCCTTACATGGCTGAAATATTATTCTAAAGATTAATCCCTACAGTAGGAATTTTAACTTTGCTGCTTTTTTGACTGTATCTCTGAAGATTGGTTGTTCAATTTCAGTGCACTAGCATTCATTCTTCATTGAGGAATGTATAGTCTACATTAAAAAATGAAAGTACACATGTAATTTCTGTGCAGCTCTTTTACTGTCTTAAAGTTCCACTGTTACACAGAAACATTTTCCCTGCACATAATTGTCTGACTGTACGTATTTTTTTATCTAAAGGACAGTCACATATGAATATGTTTGTTTCTGGTATCTGCCCCAAAATATGCAAATGCGTAGGACTTCCAAGGGATTCTGTAAGGTAAGATCTGGAAAGGCTATGCAGGTATAAGGAACTGGATGTTTAAAACAGAAAAGTCCAGAAGCTAGTTGAAATGCTGCTTGGTGTTCACCTTTGACAAAAAAAAAGTTAAAAGAAAACAAAACAGCAACCAGCTGATCACTGCACAGGAGACACAAGCAAAAGTATGAGACAGGAGAAGAGAAATATTAAGAAAATCGTTGTGCTCTGGGAAGACATCCATCTTCCTCTTTGGGTAGAAGTGAATAAAGTTAGAAAGGAAACCTCAGAAAAGAGAAAAACCAATAGTCAAATGCCACTGAGTAAAAAAAAAATATGAATGCAAACAAATGCTTTTTTGTAATCCACAGAACCCTTGTTCATTCTGTAATATAAAAAAATATTGCAAGCAATGATGTCTTTTTAGAAGAAAAGAAAGAACACAGAAATACATTTCATTTTAAGATAGATTTGAATATAAATTCTCAAAGTGGGATTCCATTTAAAATAATTATAATATATCTTAATAGTATTCATTTTTCAATTATTTGGTACACTTTTAAGACAGTTTCTCTTGTTCTGATTTTTGTGGAAGATGCTGACAAAGCCATTGTGTTCCTTGGTAGTAGAGGAAAGTCGCCAAAACAGGGGCACTATGCAACAGGTTGCATAGTCTGCATTGACTGTTTAACCATTAACCTTATCTGAGAGGTAGGGAATATCATATGCTGGTGCTCTAAAAAACTCACCTGCCACTAAAGAGCTACACCTATCAAAAAATGATGACATTTGAAAAGAACAAAAAACAAACAAACAAACAAAACCTCCAAAAAAACCAGTTTCATAAACACTATTTCTGAAGATGAAGGACAATAGTATTTACTTGTAAGCAATGTTTTTATAGAAGACCTGACTTACAAAAAAAAATAATCTGATTTTTATGAAAATAGGGAAAGAGAAACAAAGAAATTAAAGGCTTGAAGGAAACTGTTGTACAAATATTATTCACTATGTTTAATAACACAAAAGTTGTGAAATTAAAGCTAACACAGAGCTGTTTATAATACACAAAGGTGACTCAATTTTTTTCAGTATTCTTACAGTGTACTGAATGAAAAGGCATTAAAAATGAAAAATTATTCTGTTTTCATTTTGTATGTTAGCTTACTTTTCAGAATAATATGACTAAAGTTTTTGGTTTTGTTCTTAATTAAAAATATTTTAAAATGCATGAAGCAGAGCTACCTATCTTCTAAAAGTTATGATATATTCAAATAGTTTCTGTTGTTTTATTTTTCAGTTTTTAATTTAAAGATTTGGTTGACCTGATTTCATTAAAATAGGGTCACTTTTTGCATCTCACTTTGCCAGCTTGTCTGATAAAAGCCACAGAGTATGTACTGGAGTACTAATAATGAAAGCTTCTGGAGAAGCACTTTAAAGTGTGGTTCAAGCTGGAAATGAAATAACTCGTTTGTGTGGTTGCTCATTTCAAGAGTGAGGAAGAGAGTCATATAAAGTGCTCAGAATAGTTTGGTATTAAAAAACTTTGCATGGTCACTGTATAATCTTTTATCTTGGAAAGGCTCATGCTGCACATCTCAGTATTATTTGGGGTATGTGGATGCCATATAACTTTTATTATCCTCTGCAAAGATGATTTCATATCTTCCCATGATATTTTGTTCCATTAGTTAAGTGTCCTAACAGTCATAGAGGCTCTATGACCTGGTATTTAACCTATAGCTTGTGTGCTTTTTAAGGTTTCATATACTTATAAGGTTCCTTTAGACTTTTTCAGTTTAGAACATCCTCTTCTATTCAAATAAAAATAGAATCATAGAGTCATTGAATGGTTTGGTTTGGAAACGACCTTAAATATTATCTAGCTCCAGCCCTCCTGTCATGGGAAGGAACACCTTCCGCTAGACCAGGTTGATCTAAGCTAAGCTCAGCCTGGGCTTGCACACTTCCAGGGATGGGGCAGCCACAGCTTCTCTTGGCAATTTATTCCAGCGTCTCACCACCCTCACAGGTAAGAACTTTTTCCCAACAGCTAATCTAAATCTACCTTCTTCCAGTTTAAAGTCATTCATCCTTGTGCTGTCACTACATGCCCTTGTAAAAAGTCCCTCTCCAGATTTATTGTGGGCCCCCTTTAGATACTAGAAGGATGCCATAATACCTCCGTAGTGATGTCTCTTCTCCAGGCTGAACAAGCCCAACCTTCTCAGACTGTCTTCACAGGAGATGAGCTCCACCCATCTGATCATCTCCGTGTCCCTCCTCTGGTCTTGCTTCAACAAGTCCATGTCTTTCTTATGTTGGGGCCCCGGAGCTGAATGCAGTACTCCATGTAGGGTCTCATGAGAGCAGAGTAGAGGGGGAGAATCACATCCATTGACCTGCTGGCCATGCTTCCTGTGATGCAATCCCAAGTCCTTCTCCTCAGGGCTACTCTCAATACATTTCCTGCCCAGCCTATATTTGTGCTTGGGATTGCCCCTCGTAATTGTCTTTGTTGAATTTCATGAGGTTTGTATTGACCCACTTGTCAAGGTCCCTCTGGATGGCATCCTTTCCCTCCAGCATGTCAGTTACACTGAATAGCTTTGTGTCTTTGACAGACTTCCTGAGATGTGCTCAATAACTTTGTCCATGTCACCAACAAAGATGTTAAACAGTGCCAGTCCCAGTACTGACTCCTGAGCAAGGGATCAGTTCAGTTATCCACCAAGCAGACCATCTGTCAAATCCATGCCTCTCCAATATAAAGACAAGGACATCATGAAGGACAGTGTCCGATACTTTGCACAAGTACAGGCAGATGATGTCAGTTATTCTTCCCATATCCACTAACTCTGTGACCCTGTCATAGAAGGCTACCAAATTTGTCTGGCGTGCTTCATCCTTAGTGAAGCCATGTTGGCCGTCACTAACCACCTCTTTATTTTCCACATGCTTTAGCATAATGTCCAGGAGAATTTGCTCCATGATCTTGCTAGACACACAAGTGAGACTGGCCTGTAATTCCCTGAGTCTTGCTTTAGTCCTATTTTAAAAATAGGAATAAAGTTCCTAAATATAGTTCCCCCTTCTCTAGGCCCTGGGGACTTCACGAGACTGCCATGACTTCTGAAGTGTGATGGTTAGTGGATTAGAAGCTTCATCGGCCAGTTCCCTCAGGACCTGCAAATGAATACAATATGTTGATACCCATGGGAAGATGATAATTTAGTTGTGCTCTTCAAAGGTCTACTCCATGTTTCTCTGATCTACTCAGCCTTCACTCATTTTCTTTTCCACTTACCTCACACAGTCAGAGACATGCAATGAAATAATGTAGCATAATTCAAAACAAGATTACTCCATTATCATTCTGATTGATTTGCCTTCCCTGACTGGTACAGCTTGGTATTTTTTATCGGTGGCTAGTTTGAATTGCTCCTTGTTCTAGTCCTACTAGGTTAATAGCAGAGAGCACTCACGCTTGGAGAGTTTTTCTTTGTCACAGCTCTCAAATCTGAAGAGCAAGTTGCTTATCACGGCACTTCCAGTGAAGCCAATTTTTCTCTCTGATTAGAAGGCAGCTAATAGCTGTCTTCCTATTTAGTTTTGTTGCTGATGAATTAGAGATATCTGAACTCTCAGGGACTCAGCCCATTGTTAAGAATCTGACAAAGTGTAAACCTATCCAATCAATACCTTGCTCATGTGCTTCCAAATTTCTTAGCTCTGTGCCTGTTCTCGTAATACTTTTATATTAAATTCATAGCTATAATCTGATATTATGGATTCAATTAATTTGGAAAATATGAAGGACACATCAAGTACTTGTAAACCTGCGTTAAAATGCGGTTACTGTCTTACAAAACACCAAATGATTTTCCCACATCCAAAAACCCTATTATAGCAACTCTCATGGGTTTAAAATTATTCTCATGCTATCATTCTCTGACCTATAACTGTTATACAAAATCATATTATATTGGTGTTATGAACTAGTTTAATGGGTTTATACTACTTGCAGCTTGGTTTAATCTCAGCAGTTATTTATCAGTTGTTAAAGCTCTATTGTTGTGTCCATGTCAAAGCTGTTTTACAGAGAATGTGGCAACTGCTCACTGTCATTAATAAAGCAAGGAGGAATAAAGAGAGAGTAAGCAAAATAGTGTCATTCCGAGCGGCAAGTGTGATAGCTATAAGAGCATTTTCACAAAACATTGTCTACTCTGTTATCCACTGATACATTTTCTCATGTATCTGAACAGAAGGGCAGAAGCCAGTGACTGTGGTAAGGTCAACTGAGGAAAAAATAAACTGGCCTGGAATTAACTGTCACAGTATATAAATGTTAGTTTTGATATATTAATCAAGTGAAAAGCTAATGAAGAGAACAGGAACTGATCGAAAAGTCTATGTTGCTTGTATTTTTCATATCTTTTCAATTTTTTTTCCTTTTTTAAAGTAAGCGGTTCTTGTTTTATTTTATTGGTGGCCTTCTATGATGGGGCTATGGAACTGATGGACATGGTCAGAGCAGTTGATGTCATCTACCTGGACTTGTGCAAGGCATTCGACACTGTCTCACATGACATCCTTGTCTCTAAATTGAAGAGACATCAATTTGATAGGTGGACCACTTGGTGGATAAAGAACTGGCTGGATGGCTGCACGCAAAGAGTTGTGGTCAATGGCTCAACTGTTGGAGACCAGTAACGAGTGGTATCCCTCAGGGATGGGTGTTGGGACCGGTCTTGTTCAACAACTTTGTCGATGACATGGACAGTGGGACTGAGTGTGCCCGCAGCAAGTTTGCCGATGACACCAAGCTGTGTGGTTCGGTTGATAAAGCTGGAGGGAAGGAATGCCATCGAGAGGGACCTTGACACGCTTGTGAGGTGGGCTGATGCCAACCTAATGAAGTTTGACCATGACAAGTGCAAGGTCCTGCACCTGGGTCGGAGCAATCCCAGACACAGCTCCAGGTTGGGCAGAGAAAAGATTCAGAGCAGCCCTGTGGAGAAGGACTTGGAGGTGTTGGTTGATGAGAAAATGAACATGAGCAGGCAGTGTGCACTCACAGCCCAGAAGGCCAGCTCTATCCTGGGCTGCATCAAAAGGAGAGTGACCAGCAGGTCGAGGGAGGTGATCCTGCCCTTCTACTCTGCTCTTGTGAGACCTCACTTGGAGTATTGTGTGCAGTTATAGTGTCCTCAACATAAAAAGGACATTCAAGTGTTGGAACAAGTCCAGAGGAAGGCCACAAGGATGATGAGGGGACTGGAGCACCTCCCGTATGAAGATAGGCTGAGAAAGTTGGAGCTGTTGAGCTGGTTAACTGCCTGATATTTCCCAGATATTAAATAAAATGAAGTCATACTACCTTAAATCTTGTTCCCTGTGTCTTGCCTTTCTTTCTCTAGTTTCAAGGACAATTAATTATATAACATGAATTAAATTCAAATTTCATGTCTTGGTTAACTGAAACTAGGAAAGTTATCATTGCTTGTTAAATTTTATAGCCCTTTCCTGCAAGAAATTACTTTAAATGAAATAAAAATTAAATGTGTGGTAAAATGTTAGGATAAAGTAGGCTTTATAATGGCACACAGAATAGATACTTACCAGCTGGTGCTGAAGTCCTTAAAAGAAAAAGAAACATAGCCATACTGAAATACTTTTAGTAATCTAAATATGAACTGTTCTTGTCTTTCTACACCAAGACAAAATGCAATAATCTCTAGAAATTACATTGATATTGTAAAATGTTTATAGGCATAGAGACTAAATTTTCAAAGCAAATCCTGTAATATTATAAATTTAATGTACATGCTATAAGAATTCATTTCTGACTGCTGATACTCTGCAGGGCACTGCATCACTTTCTGAAAGACCATTTCATTGCAGTATTTTGAACTATATGAAGTTATTCCTTTACAGTATGCAAGTTAATTAAATCCTTTTGAAAGACCAGCATAGTATGTTTTAAAGTTTAAATACCTCATGCAGTTTTGTAGTATTGATGCATAAATAAAACATGCAAAGAAAATCAAAACATTGAGAAAGAATGCCAAAGAAAATTTATTTATTATTTAGTTTGAATGAAGCAGCTTTAACAGTTTGCCAATATTTTCTTGCAAGGTGACAATACCAGACCACTGCTACCACACTTTATTGATGTCACACACATGTGCAGCACCAGACTGTTGTGTTTCAGGACTCCAAATCCCAAACTTTGTGGTTTTCTGTGCATTGGCACAACTCCTGTCCATGTGGACTAGGCCAGCCCCACCATCTCTTTGAAACTGATCTTTTGTTGGTTCTGTTTCATTTACTGTACCTGTTTCAAAAGCTATTTGCATTGCCTGTAGTGGTTGTATATTGCTATGAAATTAATCTCTGCAGAGCTGCAGTGCCGTGACTGGCTGGCATGGAGACACTAGCAGCGTTGACAGCAAGTGACTGAAGTTTTCCTGTGCTCTTCTTGCCTTCCCTATGACTAGCAGAGAGGTACCTGGCGTGTAAGCAGAGAAGGCAGCATGTGAAGTCAGGGAGTGCATGGAGAAGGGCTACTGAAGGAAAGAGAGCCACAGATCCTAGATGAGTACAGAAAAAGGTGTTAAAGCCGCCATCTGCCCACCATGCAGAACTCAGAGATCACATCTATACTTTCAACAGGGACCACACTCATGAGGACCAGAAGGGGAGAGACAATATCATTTCTTGTAGCATTTCCCACAGATCCCATTTGTTGCTCATCTGAATATGGCACATGATGCATGTGTAAACTGTATCACATTTCACTGTGGTAAAATGGCAGGTTTTGTCAGCTGTATGAAACTTTCTGGTGATATTATCTATTATCTATTTGCATTAAGCAGAAGGCATACCCATGGATAGGTATGGAGGAAGGAATATCTGTGATAAATGTTTCTGTCACAAGCTACAATGTGTGGTAGAAAGATTGTGACATCTGAATAAATACCACATTCCTTTGTCAGGTGGACTTGTTAACAATTACTTTCACTTTTAGAATGTAATAGACTCACTGATGTATTTATAGAAACATTCCTTGACTTTCTACTGGAAGCAGCTCATTAGGGTGAAAGTGAGTTCATTTACTCCCAGTGAAAAGCAAGTTTCTATTTAAAAAACTATGTGAAACTGCTTAATCCTCAAAAATGTGTTATCAGCTTCTTAATCTTTAAAATGATAAGTAAAATCTAACCACTTGAGGAAACTTTTACTCATAGAAAAGTGGCTGTAGTGTAACAAAATGTTGAATATACTACATGAATTTGGATTTGTGTGGAATTATATGATTCATATCATTATATTATATCAGTGGGTCAGTAAAGGATTTGTGCTTAGAGCAAGCAAAATCAACATGCACAACTAAAAACTTTACAGACAGAAATAACTGAAATATTGGTATTTTGATTTGAATTCATGTAACTGTCTCTGTTCTTCAGTGAATTGCACTGTTACAGGCTCAGGAATAATATCAGAAGTGAAGTTTCAGCCCATTGCCCCTGTAGCTGGGAGCCTGATTTCAGTTTAAAAGAAATAACTTAATTTTTGTTCTGCACCCATATATCTCCAGAGGGACCTTGAAACTCTTGTGACGTGTGCTGATGCCACCCTTATGAAGTTTAACCATGACAAGTGCAAGGTCCTACAGCTGGGTTGGAGCAATCTCAGGCACAGCTACAGGTTGGGCAGAGAAGAGATTCAGAGCAGTCCTGCAGAGAAGGACTTGGGGGTGTTGGTCAATGAGAAAATGAATAATACCCAGCAGGGTGTACTCACAGCCCAGAAAGCCAACTGTATCCTGGGCTGCATCAAAAGGAGAGTGACCAGCAGGTCGAGGGAGGTGATCCTGCCCCTCTACTCTGCTCTTGTGAGACCTCACTTGGAGTATTGTGCACAGTTATAGTGTCCTCAACTTAAAAAGGGCATTCAAGTGTTGGAACATGACCAGAGGAGGGCCACAAGGATGATGAGGGGACTGGAGCACCTCCTGTATGAAGATAAATAGGCTGAGAAAGTTGGGGCTGTTGAGGCTGGAAAAGAGAAGGCTGTGTGGTGACCTCATAGCAGCCTTCCAGTATCTGAAGGGGGCCTATAGGGATGCTGGGGAGGGACTCTTCATGAGGAACTGTAGTTATAGGACAAGGGGTAACGGGTTCAAACTGAAACAGGGGAAGTTTACATTGGATATAAGGAGGAAGTTCTTTACTGTAAGGGTGGTGAGGCACTGGAATGGGTTGCCCAAGGAAGCTGTGTGTGATCCATCCCTGGCGGTGTTCAATTCTATGTTGGACAGAGCTTTGGGTGGCCTGGTTTAGTGTGAGGTGCCATTGCCCATGGCAGGTGGATTAGAACTAGATGATCTTAAGGTCCTTTCCAACCCTGACTATTCTATGATTCTATGATTTTGCCACAGTACTATACAACAGAGATTAAGCTAGTGAAATAAAACAGAATGATTCTAGCTATTAAATTCTGTTTAAATGCCCTTGCTGTCTCTGATCTTTTGTTTTTTTTTAAATTTTTACTCAAGAATTTCTGAAGTACTCTTCTGTATATATCCACTTTAAGGCTGACAGAAAACATTATAACCTTATTATTCAAGAGGGCAAAGGACTGAAAACAACAGAATTTGGAGCTGGATGCTATTCCCTAGTTTAGGCAGTATAGATGAAGGAAAACTTTCCAGTCAAATGTTCATATAAAATTGCATTGTTGTCTTAATTTTCTTTTTGTTTTGGCCTTCACTTTTGCTCATCCTCTATATTTCGATTACATTGTGTTTCTAACAAAAACATTTTGCTTGTTTTCCTGCAAATTTTCATCAAATGAAACTACAGTTGCAGAAAATGGCATTCAGTTTTTAATTACCTTTAGTGTAAACAGAAAGATAAAATAAGCTCTTCCTTTTGTTCCTCATTATGCAATTAGCAAAACAAAACTATTGCTTTTTGAAACAAAGTTAACCCACCCACCCAAAATATTAGTGAGGATCTAAAGGGATTTAACAAGTTGATGTAATAAGTCAATACAATGAGTGTGAAGTGCCCCATTTCTTAACTTCTAATCTTATGTTCTCTGTTCAGCTTTTTTCTTTTTTAAAAAAGAGATCATTAGTGTACCGTTATTAAAGAGAAAAGAAACACAATAACCTAGATTAAACATTTAAGAGTAGCAAATATTACTTAACTTTAGGGAATTATTTTTTTCATTACCCTGAAAATGCAAATCAAATCTACTGAAACCAAAATTATTTTTTTCTCCCATTATGTTCAGTAGGCCAGATTTTGTCTTTGTGTGGCCTATGGAGCACATTTTGAACATTTTTATTTTGAAAATATAATCCCGATTCTGTTGTACTCTCTTGCAAGTCTCAAAAGATTGATTTGAGATCTTAATTTTATATAAATTGTTCTTATCACATTCATATCAGCAGTTTTGCTTTGTTGAAGGCAACTTAGTGAATTCCAGGACTTTGTATTTCCTATGTCTCCTTTTCTACACCTTTCACTCATACTGCGCCATGTTTGTTGGTAGTTATAAACCCTTTTGCTCATCCTGTATTTGAAAACTAGCTTTAAACACACTTTCTGGAAATCCATACTAACGTCAAACTGGATTTGAAATATCATGGTGCTACATAATTTTATGAAGTAAATAAATAAACAAAGTCAGACACTTTTTCAAAATTTCACAGCAAGTGTTGATTTCAGTGCGTTGGGTTTGCTACTGACTAACTGTAAACCTTTCTGTGACAGGCTGTCATATCTTTATAAAACAGATTAATCTTCCAGGAAAGAGAAGCCAGAAGTTTGGCATGCAGTATTTGCTATCAGAAAACCTAGTAACTGTAATCTGTCATCACATGCAGAACAGAAAAAATGGCAAGTTTATTAGCAAAGATGACTATAATAAGGCTGCCTTTGTTTTTTAATGGTGGCTATAAAAAAAAGTGTTGACAATTTGTGTAAATGGTATTGGCTTTCAAAAATATTTTTGGTTTGGAATGCCAATATCAAGACATTGTTTTTCCCACTGATGTCTCTTTCTGTTCTATCAAATGCAAGGCACAAAGGTAGAAGATATTTTAAAAAATGTGTCACTGCTATGAAAGTGTTACAGGGTTACAAAAAAAAAAAAAAAAGTTTGTGCATAAAATGTAAATAATCCATAGATTTTTTAGTTTCTGGTTAGGGAACTCTGGAGAAGCGACTAATTAGAAATAATTTCAGTGATACCCATGTACCCATAAATGGAATCACTGGAATTCTGTAACATCTGAGTCTCATGATTACAGGAGATTTTCCAAATTGTCTTCCCATTGCCACTTATTGCCTTTAACCAGCATTCCTGTATGCACAAGTGTGACCAATACAGCAGGTTTGCAATGCTTAAGGAATTTTCGTATTTCATAATGAATATGAAAATTGTCAAGACAAATCAAGGATAAGGTGTTTATTAAATTGAGAGCTCAACAACTTTTCTGCAGTCAGAGACTTTTGCTGAATGCTGAATAGAGCTAAAATCTCTTGTTCATTTAAAATATCTGACCATTGGAGGAAGTTTTTCAACATGCATTCCAAAGAGGAGAGGCTGTCACACAAACGAGGCATTATCTCAACTGCCCTTGCTTCATTTTTTTCTGGATTTTGATATTGCTGCTCATCAGAGTGGTTATTAATTGCTTCTCACCGAAAATCAAACACGGATTCCATTGTAGGTTTCTGCCTCTTGCAACTGATAAGCAGAGAAAGAACTGCTTATAAGAACCAGATAAGAAGTATTTAACCCACTTTGGTTTTGCAGTAGTTAAATAGAATTTCTATTTACGCGTCTGATCCCTTGCAAGCACACATGAATATACAAATCCATTCATGATTAGGCAATGTAAATAGCAGTGTACATTACTAAAAAGTTAATTATGTAAATTAGAACTTATAAATTGAGAAAGCAACTTGTAAACCTGTCAATTGAATTCACACTGGTCATTACTATCAGGTCCATTAGTCTTCATATGAAGAAATTTTTTGCCTTAATTAATTAATGCTCTCTTTCTAAATTTTGTTAATATTTTTTCACCTTTATGTAATACATGCTGTCAGTGTGGTATGTTGTACATACACCAGTGCCATTTTGATGACTTGTTTGTTGTGAGTGCTGTAGATCCTCAAAGCAGGTTTGTGAGACAGTAGTTGAGTGTTCAGACTATTTCATAGAGGGAAATACCCAGTCCTTGATGAAAACTTGTTAGAATTAATGTGCTTAGATACTTGATTTCCATCAGTCTGTACTGATTCAGATCAGCCTTGAAAAGCAGGGAATCTAAACATTTTTTTAGAAACCTGTCATTTTTGAAAGGTTCCTAGTGGGATTCTTCTAATGAACCCCACTCCTGTCAATTTCAACTCTAGTACTGTTTCTGTCTCAGCACATGGATTTGAAAGCTGGAAATCCACCAAAGCCACAAGTAGATGTCTAAATGCTTTTTGAAGAAAATTCCTGAGGAAAAAAAGATTATTAAAATGGCATTGATTTATAACACCAATAGCCATCAGAGAGGTCGACAAGTCTTTATCTCTAGGTTTAGGTTAAAAAGAAAATAATCATACCTGATATTGTCATAAAAACAGAGCTCAAGCATCTGCAGTGGCAGGACAGCTACTCATCAACAGCCAGGAGACCACAGAGCATCTGTGGGAATGCACATGTACTCCTGACTAGAAGAGTTGCTCACAGGGAACCTATATGAGACCTTGCAACATGGAAGACATACAAAGAAGAGGGAAATATAGAAGTATGGAACATTTCTTGTGCCTTATTTTTGTTTCTTTTGACACCGCAGGAGGCGTCAGATTTAAACCCAAGGCAGAAAGCAGTTGCAGGGCAGTTTCAGACAAGATGCTTTTCCTTGGCAGAGTACAGCAGAGGCTACACTGAGATCTTTGCCATAGAGAGCTTGGTCAGCTCTTGTTCTGCACCTGGGATATGGTGGTCAGTGTCTCTCAGGTGATAAGGACAGACTAGATGCAAGATAAACTATGACATAAGTAAATCATATTTAATGTTAAATAAACTTCTTTAGCTCTCCACATGTTTAAATTAGGATGCTAATAAAACGGTTGAGAGTTTCACAAGTGTAGTTTACTATATTTTAGGTCTGTGTTCTAAAACAGAAGCAGAAATCCACAGGAGAAAGAATCTAAAATCTAAACTAGAAATACAGCACATATCTGCGGGGGTTGTAACTGTCCCAAGACATGAGGTGCAAACTGCATCTGATCATCCTTAATCCATCAGGCCAAAATAGCTGGAGCTTTTTGCATCACAACAGTCAATTTGAATTTAACATAGTTTCAAATTCAGTGCAATTGAATCAGAAAGAAGATAAACATGACTTTTGGTCTGCATGCAGTATCAGCTAATAACTTATTAGGTTTTTTTAGTAGTGAATTCATGTCATGGGTTCAGCAGCAGCAGTCATTTTTCTCATTCTTGGTACCTGGTGCAGCGCTGTGTTTTTGATTTTGGGCTTGGGAGCAGCGTTGATAACACCAGTGTTTTCAGGTACTGCTTAGTGATGTTTTGGTCTGGCCAAGGACTTTCTGAGCCTCATGCTCTGCCAGGGAGGAGGGGAAGCCGGGAGGAAGCAGAGGTAGGGCACCTGACCCAAACTGACCAAAGAGGTTATTCCATACCACAGCACATCATGCCCAGGATGTGAAAGAGAGAGCAGAGACCTGGAAGAGTGGGGGGTGCACTGCTTGGTCGGGCTTGGTATTAGTTGGTGAGCAATTGTATTCTTTCCTTGTATTTGCCTTGTCATTATTATTATTGGTGGTAGCAGTAGTGGTCTTGTGTTACACTTTAGTTCCTAAACTGTTCTTATCTCAACCTGTGGGAGTTGCATTCTTTTTGATTCTCCTTCCTATCCTTCCGGGAGCAGGGGGAAGAAAGAGGGGGAAGTGAGTGAGAGAACGGGCTGCGTGAGTTAGAGAGGCTTAAACCACGACAATTCAGAAAGTACGGATGAGTTGTGTTGAAAGAAAAAGAAATGCGGTAATTCAATCTCACTCAAATAAAAATACAGTTGGTTATGCACATTTGTGAACCACATCATCAACATATTCTGATGTGCCTTGTCATGTTCTATTCTAGCTTTTATTAAATAGGTATCCCAGAATAAAAATCAACCTTTGAGAAATTTGTCTTCCAAATCTTAAATGGTATTTCTTAGATCAAACACAGTAATTAGTTCCAATGTCAATGATAAAGTAAATGCAGAACTTTAGGACAGAGTGTTGGTTAAGTTCACCAGAACTTAGAAACAGAAAATTATAAAAACATTAGTAAACTGTTATTACTGGTGAAATCAGTTTACGCAAAGTATTTTTCTGTGAATCTTGATTTTGTACTTCCTTATGTCTTGTCTTGTGTTGAAGAGTACACTTCAAAAGTTTTTTACCTGAGTGGCTGTGAACATGATTTTGCTCTGATTACAATTAGTGTAAAATATTATGGGCTAGAGATGGAAACAATGGGAGGTGGTCCTCTAGCAAGAAGAAAGAAAAAGGACAGAACAGAAAAAACAGGAGAATGGGAGTATGGAGACCAACCTGAAAGAAGCTTGTCGTGGAAGGGGATATTTGGAGCAGGCAGGCAGAAGTGACTGACCACAGCCTGTGGGAGAGAGATTAAAGACTGGAAAGCAGAACATCTGTTCTTCCATCTGGATTGTTTTTATTCACATTCACTTGGCCGTTTGTAAATGGATAGGTTTCAGACACAAGCACACAGACACTGAAAAATAAAAATAATTTTGTTTGCTTTTTTACTGAGTTACAGTGGGATTGTTATTCATAGTGTGCTATATCAATGAAATATTACATATCAAATTTTAAGGCAAGAAACATCCTGCATATTGTGCCAACAAGCTCATTCATCTACTGCTCAGCCATCTGAATTATATACTGTCAAATTATATTATAGATATTTTCTTGACAGAAGAAATCAGGGGTTAGTCTGAATTACAGCAATGCACATTTTCCGCTCCAGATTTACTGTACTGAGAACTATTCTGGTACCAGCTTGTGTAGCTCATAGTAGATACACAATACTATGTTTAGAGTATCTCTCCAAACCTCTGAAATCATCTCAGAAATGTAACTGGCATAATTGTTACTAGGTTTTTAAAAACATACCTGAAACACAGCTGTGTTCCTTACTAGGTGCTGGATTGAGTTAGCAACATTTGAATCACATACATTTCTTTTTGAAGTACATTTCAGATTATGGACTGATTTGCAAGGCAGACAACAGGTTGAAGGTACAAGTCACTGCTCTGCCTAGTTCAGGTCATTCCTTAGTTTCCAAGAGTTTGAAAAGTCTCTCTTAATGATCTATATTAGAGATATGCCACTTTTTGACTCTCTGTTATTACTCCACAGTATAAATCCTTAGGATTGTACCTGGGAAATCGAAGGTATATGCTTAGTACCTTCTGCTGTCTTATTCAGATGGCCACAGAATAAACAAACTGAACTGGGGATTCCCACATGTCGTCTGAATGCCCTCAATACCAACTTGCAAAGTGGCTTAATTTCAATTCTGGGGCTGAGAGCTTTCTCTCTCTAAAAAGAAGTGATAGTTCAGTGTCATTCTAATACAGACTAGGGAAAACATGGAAATTGAGAACATTTTCGTAGCAATGCTAGACACTACTGTAGTGTATATTTCATATACCAGTCTTTTCACTACTGTGGTGGTAGGCAAGGCATTGATTTGAAAGATGCAGAAAAAGCAACTTCACACCCAGATTGCAGGCTAAATAGGAGGGCTCACATCACTGTTTTTGAAAATGACAACATTCTCACTTGTCAATGTGTGCAACAACAGTGAGAAATCCATCTGGCAGAAAATAACTCTGAGGTTAGTAGAAAATGTATTTCATAGTTTCTATGAAAATTTTAAAATCTTGTGTGTTCTATTCAGACTTAAAATAATGTTCAATGGGGAATAATTAAAGGAAATGTAGTAATATGACATATTTACATTTATAGCTGTGGTGGGTTGATCCTGGCTGGACACCATGTGCTCACCAAAGCTACTCTGTCGCTCCCCTCCTCAACAGGACAAGGGAGAGAAAGTATAATGAAAGGCTCATGGGTCAAGATAAGGAGAGAGAAAGATCATATGCTACCTACCATCATGGGCAAAACAGACTCAACTTGGGGAATTTAGTTTAATATCAAATCAGAGTTGGAAAGTTAGAATTAAATCTAAATCTTTAAAACACCTTCCCCCCACATGTCCTTTCTTCCCAGGCTTAACTTTATTTCCAATTTTCTCTACCTCCTCCTCTCTGAGTAGTGCAGAGGGACAGGGAATGGTGTTTTTGGTCAGTTCATCACATATTGTATCTGCTGCTCCTTCCTCCTCAGGGAAGGACTTGTCTCACTCATCCCCTGCTCCAGCATAGGGTCCCTCCCACATGAGACGGTCCTCCATGAACTTCTCCAACATGAGTCCTTTCCGCAGGTTACAGTATTTCACAAGCTGTAAGAGTTCTTTCCGTGGGACTGGTGCACCATGGACCTCCATGGGCTTCAGGAGCACAGCCTGCCTCACCACAGTATTCACCATGGGCTGCTGGGGAATCTCTGCCTCTGCATGAGGTGCCTGGGCACCTCCTTCTCCTCTTTCTGCACTGACCTTGCTGTCTGCAGAGCTGCTTCTCTCACATACTCTTACTCCTCTCTTCTGTTGCTTTTTTACAGGTCATTTTCCCCCATCCTAAATCAGTTATATCAGAGGCACTACCACCATCACTGATGGGCTTGGCCTTGGCCAGGGGTGGGTCTGTCTTATAGCCAGATGCCATTGGCTCTGTTGGACACGGGAAGTTTCTGGCAGAAAGCACCCCTGTAGTCCATCTGCTAAAAGAACCTTGCCACAGAAAACCCATGCAGTAGTCATCTGGAATAGCAGCAGCATTTTGCAATTTCTTAGGGGTTTCTGATATTCTTTTTTAATTTACATCATCCTCACTTTTTTGTCCTGTTTGAAAATCTCTCCACATTATCACTGATCTAGCGTCCTTACTGAAAACTAGTGTGGTTTCTCACTTCCAGTGAAAACATCTCATGTCTGTTTACACCATCGTCTGCTTTTAGCACACCCAGATTATTCTACTCTCTTTAAAACTTTTAACTCTTGTGCCCTGAGCATTAGTAACACTGTTTTGACACCTGTATCATATATATGCCCCTATAGTTTCTCGTCTATGCTGGAAATATGCATACAGTAGCAAGTACAGTGATAGATCCTCTTCTCTGTGCCTGGGTTTCATGCATGATATGCATGAATAGATAAGCATGATAGATAAGCAGTTGGCTTATCTATTATCTCTGTCAAGAGCAGTACAGAGTCTTTAGAGCTTCTCCATATTCAAAATCTTGGTCCTCCATATGGGCATCCATAGAGAAAAGAGGAAGAAATACTGTAGGAGTAAGTGGAGTTCACTGTCATCTCTAACTGTCCATCTAAGTCTTACCCCTATTCACAGCACGCAGTTTGCGGCCTGAGTCTTATTTGTTGTACCAGGACAGAGCTGACTGATTTCTCTCTTACCACCACCAATGCTCTTATAAATAATTATGTTAAATTTCTTTTTCTAATAATCTTTTAATTAATTTTAATTAATTACTATAGAGGCATTTTAGGCATGTGTCTTTCTTTAAGAAAATGATGAGCGGCGCTACACTCAAAGGAAAACTAATTACACTCTAAAAAGTCTTAAATACTTCTTTGAACCTCACCTTATTTTTTACACTACAACAACTGTAACTAAAAGCTTGAGACATTTAATCATCAAGTTTTTCTTCGTGTCATTAGAGGGAATAAGATTGTTCTTGCATCCTCCATCTATACAGAACTCCATGTACCTTCTTAGGGTCTAGCATTCAGCTGCTGGTCCATGACACACTAGTATCAGTTGAGCACTATAACGAGCTGAACTAGGGCTGACTGCAGCTTATTTTAAAACTCCCTTTAAAAGTTTAGAACCACTATGGAAAAAAAATTCAGTTGAATTTACTGAAAAGCATATACAGTTCCACTCCTGGTAATGAAGTTTTTGTACAGTTTGAAAGAACATCCCAAATTCCACATTTCAAAGCAAAAAAAAAAAAAAAAAAAAAAAAAAAAGAAGCATAACATCATCTAGATAGGAACATACAGACACACAAATGTAGCTGCATTGGCAAAACAGCATGTAAGTATATTGCTTTCTGGCTATGGTACCAGGCAAATATTGTGCTTTAATTTTTGTTACCGTTATTCAACAATTCCAGGAACAGTATATGCTCCGTGTGAATCAGATAATCCATCAATAACACTTGCCTGTCTCTAAGTATTTGTAATGGATTATGTTTTAAAACAGGTTTGATTAATCTTGCACAGGATCTATGCTCTGCAGTCACCCTTTTTTTCGAGGTTGTATTTGTTTGGACCTCACTGAGTTGACAAGGTTGCACAATTGCACCATCGTAGCACAGTTTGGAAGGCAACACTCCTGTAGCCACATTAAAAGGATTCTGAGCATTCACACCGAAACCTGATTTTATACTCAACACACCAGCAAAAATTCTTGCCTGAAGAATATACCACTTCTTTGTTAGTTTTCTTTTGCCCTTCCTCTTTGAAACTATATATTTTTTTTCTATTTTCAATGTATACTTAAGTGCAGGGATTTTGAAGGCAGTAATTAAATATACCATTCTTTTGCAGAAACATTAAAGCACAATTTTCACTATTTTTTCATACCCTGCAAACCTCCCAACCATTTTTTGAAACAAAAATATCTTCCCTTGCACCCATAACCTTCATTTTATACATTTTTGCAGCACAGAGGTAAAAAAGATCCTCTTTGCTAACATCACAATTCATTTGAAGGTGTTACCCAAATATTAAACTCACACCCCTGCTTTAGCTGTTTGCTCAGCTGAAGCTGCCTGTGCACACATCTGCATATGCTTGAATGAAGAGTCCAGTTCAAACACATACTTAATAATAAAATCACTGAGTTATTTAATAATGAACTCACTGAGTTCATTATCTCAGTGAGTTCATTATTAAATAACTCAGTGACTTACGCATCTTTATTTCAAAGGTATATCTTAGTTTCCTCAATGGTCCACCTGAATATTGAAGATGGACTGCAGCGCAGGAGCATTAAAAAACTGCCACAAAAAGGAGAGTGCTATCATCAGAGACTCCTCAGAGAAGAAACAAGAGTTTTTCTACACTTCCCATTGAACATAAGTAGTAAGTAAGTAAGTAAGTAGTAAGATGTAGAGAGATATATAAGGCACATGGGATCAGAAGGAGGAAATATGAGGTCAGTCAAAGTTGTGTAAGTGCCAGCCTGATCCCATCCTCACTCTCAGACCAACCAGCTGGGGGAAAGGGAGAGGAAGGAGTTACACATTGGCTTCCTTGCACTGCATAAAAGAGATTGTGAAAAACTAGTTGTTGAAATCTTCATGGTCTGTTGCAAATGCGATATCCTTAACTAATTATCAACTGCTGGATATGCTGGGGCTCCTGAATATATAAACTGTCTGATAGAAAATAAACAAAGAAACTTCAAAAGTAATTATACAATTTTCCACATTTTAAATAAGTCCCCATGCTCTTCTATCTTTTTACTTCTATTCACATTAATTTCAGTGGAAACAAAACAAATCCCTTGATAAAGATAACTGGAGACCTTTTTCTTCCTGATGTCTTTTTCTTTAATATGTGAATGACTAAAATAGGGCTATAATGTGGCAGCGTTTCTTGCTGAGAACGGTCACGTGAGCAATCCAGCCCTTGGCTTAGCCTCACCCATCTAGTGAGCTGAGGCTGTCAGAGGCTGCTGGAGGGGTTACTATAAGACACCTTTCCAGAAGCCCGCCAGAAGTTGCAGAAGGGGACGCCCACTTGCTGACATGAAGAGAAGCTCCAGGCGCTGCCACCAATCACAAGCCGTTGCTAGGATCTGACTCGGAGGCAGAGCCAATCATCTGTTGTGGAATGTTCTGGTGTTCTGGAACTTTTCTATAAAAGAGGTGCTTGCACACAATAAATTGTTCAGCGTTCGATCACATTGGTCGGTGTCACGTTGTTCCTGATCTCCCGCAAGTGGCGCCTGAACAGGGACCCTCAGATCTGCCTCCTGAGAGCTGCTCCAGTGGTGAAGATTAGCTCAGACCTGACGGGTGGAAGGCCGGCCGAAATATAGCCAGCGAGAGAGAGGCCGCTGAGGTAGAAAAAGACGTGTCCCCCGAGGAGAAGTCTTCGGAAAAGATCCACTTGAAACAGGCAAGTGGAGGTCGGGGAGGAATGGGGGCTACACTAACAAAGGAAGAGGTAGCTGTCCTGCATATCCTCCAACACATCCTCTCAAGGAGAGGGATTAAATATGAAGAAGATGCACTTAAAGGGCTACTCCAGTGGAGTAAAGAAAAGGGGCTATTTAGTGGGGTTGGAACGGCATTTGAAATATCTACATGGGAGGCGATAGGTGTCCAGCTTTGGGACACTATAACTGATGGGGGGAAGGCAGCGCATGAGGCCCAAAAATATGGAAGCTTATCCAAGAGACTTTAGAGAGCTGCAGCTGCTTTGGTGGCTAAATCCTTGTCTCTGGTAATGCCATCCGTGCCTCCGCCTGAGGCTCCAGCCCTACCTGCCTCCCAATTACCCACAAAGCCCGCAACGAAGGGTTCAAAGAACCCTGATCGGAATCCCTTTGATCATTATACTGGGGGGAGAACTCACCAGAAGATTGCAAAGACAGTTAAGATGGGTTTCCAATCTATGCCCAGTAAGGGGAGGTCAAAATCTGATGTTGTTACTGATCCTGACAATACTGAACCTCGCACTAACACCCTAATTAACATGAAAGCCGAGTCGAAGGTTGCTGCAGTGGCTGTTCAAGCTATAGTCACCCTGGCGCCTGTCCCTCCTCCTGCTCCAAAGATGAATAGGATTGAAACCTTTTTTGGCCTGGGCAGTTTACGGCCCATAAAAGGGATGAAAGGGCAGCAATTAAGATCTGTTAGCAAGATGCTTGCATCTCCTTCTGAGACAAGTACGCAAAAGAGCCTACTCTCAGATCACCTGAAACCTGTGGGGGGAAAAGTTTTAATTGCACTTGATGGCCCTGAAACTCCGGACGGCATTTGTGAGAGGCCTGTGCACGTTCATCAAACTACTGTTGCTGCTCCTGAGTTTCTGACTCCTGATAATTCCGATGCTAACCTGGATAGTCCTTTTGACCCAGTACCTGTTGATCCGGAAAAGAAGCCTGATTTATATCCCCCAGATCCTCATGATAAATGGGCAGCTGTAAAGGGAAAAGTAAGATGGGTGGGGGATGCAGATGTATTGTGTGCTTATAGTCTCTCTGTGATATTCATGCACTAAAAGTTGGCAAATATAAGTATGTTCATGTTTCTATCGACCCTTGCAGACCTTTATAGATATTGCTGGCCACTTCTTCTGATGTAGGCTGGCCACCTGCATCGGAACGAGTGTGCATTTTGGTCAGTTTAGAAGCCCAAGCCTCATACAATGTGAGGGAGGCAGAGCCTCTGCGGGGATGCCCGCTGAGATTGAGCCTGCCACCTTACATTGCAATGACGCTGCTTGGAGCTGGTTTCTTGATTGTCTTCACAGGGTCATTGCACCACATTTTGTCTACATCTTGTGTTTTAAATTTTGTATTAATTAACTGCTAACTGAAAAAGTGAGAGGGGTAGTGCAGCCACAAGCTTTACCAGCTGCCACCCAAGCAGCATCAGGGTAGCAGAGAAAGAAAAAAGAAATGGGCAATGACGCAGCAAACTCCTTGCAGTTTACTTCTGCAGCTGCTTCACATTCCTGTTTCATCAGAATGCCTTTGCTTTAAGGAAACACTTTAACTTGTCTTACTTTTCAAGAACTGATAACCCTGGGGAAGGGGTATATTTGTGTCTCCCTACCCACAGGTACATGGCAGCTGCCTGCAAAATTTCTCAAGCCTCACCATGAGCTGGATAGATGAGTGGAAAAACCCAATGCCTCAGCTACAGGAGCTGACCGTGAATATCCTGAGCAGAAGGAGACAGAGGAAGAGAGAAACAAATGACTGCAAAACATCACTTGGGAGCAACTGAAAAGTAACAGCCTGAATATGTGTCCTTGTAAGGTAGCTCTTATTAGAAGCTGTGATTTTGTGTATAATACCACCTGTACTTACTAGCCAGTTGCTAATAAGAAACTACACCTTGTATTGCATGGATTTGTCAATTGTAAAACAGACGTTGGAGCATGCAAATTTGCAGCAGCTGCTAGAAAATGCTAAGGCAAAAGTGAGAAAGAGTTTAATACAATGATAGCCTTATAGAGCAGACAATGGAACAAATTAAGAGGGTGAGAGAACTCCACTGATAAGAAATTTCTTTGGCTGGTCACTCACTGCCACGAGCATCTTCAACATGCTGTTGCACCCTGTAGTATACATACTGCTGATGTACATACTGCTAATGTAAATCTGTATGTGCTTTGCCATAGCAGCAATTTGTTACTGGATGAAGCAGGTGAAACTCTGCATTGACAACGAGGTGCCAGGACTGAGGTTGACCAAATGCCTCCTACCACAGTCAAGGGCAAGACTGGGTTGGCCTCTGTGTTTGCCACCGAGAAGAACTTTTAGCTCCGCTGTTGGTTGCAACCCAGCAGGCGTTGAGTGGTGGGGACACATGCCATGCCAGGCCTTGATGTGAGAGATGGCCTCCCCTGTTATCAGAGAGCTATATAAGAGAGAAAGGCAGGCCAAGAAGCCTGTAGTTGGCATATTTTGCAGGTGTGATCTAGTCTAAACCCACTATTATTCTGACCTGCTACATGGTGTGTAAGAATCATTGATATGCCACATGTTACAAAGGTTCAAGTGACTTCAGATAGAGTGAACATGGCAAATTGTAAAAATATGCTACTAAGGCAAAAAGGGGGAATGATAGGGGAGACCCCAAGTACACGAATCAACAAAGTATTCTGGTCTTAATAACAAGAACAGCACACCTTCAGGAAGATGAAGGACTGAATTGGTTGAACAAAGTGTTTTCTGGCTTGAGCATTACAGGATGGCTTTACTTTATCTTAATCATTTTGTCAGTCTTTTTAGGTATTCTAATCTGTGTGCCTTGTTTGCTACAATAGCTAATGGAGAATATAGAACCTTTGGCAAAGGTAGATCATAAATCTATAAAAACTGTCTTTTGATGTGGGTGAAGGGATAGAAATAGTTAACGAAATGGATTCAGGCATTATCACCCTGGTCTGGCTTCAGCCCTGGGAACAACAAAGAAAACAACAGGTGTTACTGCCCTGGGCAGGCCTAAGCCTTGAGAACTGTAAAGACAACAATGAAGGGTGAAGATTGGTTAGCAAAACAAAGCTGAGAGTTTGCAAGATAAAGCAGGATGTGCATCTCAAAGACAGACCAAACAATGTGAATATTTGTAGCCTTTACTTTTGCTAAATCAGGGTGATAAGGGGTGATAAGGGACGCTTATAGTGGAAGGCAGCTTTGTCCCCCAGGCGTATCTGGTCTCAGTCACCGCTCAAGCAGATGTTACGTAAACAATATACTACAACAACACCAGGCACTAGCCTAGAGAGGCTGAAGAATGAGTATATCTACAAAAATCGGAATTTATGGCTGGAGAAAGCGTTGCCTCTACCTGTTTGTTCTCCTCCTGCTTATCATCCTAGTTGTGAATTTTTCTTTGACAATCTGGCTGTGTGTAATAGATAGGCTTTTTTTTTAATTCCTTCCCAACTGTAATTTGTACTTTAGTTGAAAGTATGTAAGAAATACCTGTATTTGAACATACTTCCTTTAATTTCTGTATTGATGATAATCTTTGAAATACTGAGGCTGTTGACAGCTTATAGTGAGGTAAATCCTAACCATTCTACGAGAATATATTTTACTGTTCTCTCAAAGTATCTATTTAGTTTATGTTTTATAAATGTGTTTGCTGTAATTTCATCTCATACTGAATTCTTAGTGTTTTACAGATGCTGGCAAGCATTAAAAATTAGCCGCTTGTGTCTGGCAGAACCACCAACGGTGGGAGAATCATGTGATCACCGGTACTGTTAACGATTCATTGCAAACGTTAGAGTTGCGAGAAGTTATTTGGGCCTTTCAAAAATGGAATGACGCTCCCCTCAATATTGTTTCCGATTCATTGTACGTTGTGGGAGTTGTGCACAGGATTGAAGGATTGTTTTTAAAAGAGGTTAAAAATAATTTGTTGTACCAGTTGTTACTACTGTTGTTACGTCTGCTACAGAATTGTGAGTTTCCTTATTTTATTACCCATCTGCGAAGCCGTCAGTCAATCCTTTGCAGTGTTAGGGGTTCCACGAAGTGTCAAAACAGATAACGGTCTTGCTTACACATCGTGGTGATTTGTACAGCTCTGTACAACCTGGGGAATTAAACATGCTACAGGCATTGCTCATTCCCCTACGGGACAAACCATAGTGGAACGGGCACATCAAACCCTAAAGTCTCTTCTTTTAAAACAAAAAGGGGGAGAGGTGCTCCCACCCGCAGAGAGGCTGGCCAAAGCATTGTATGTAATGAATTACTTGCCATTAGCAGGGAACAGCAACAAACCGCCTAGTGTTATCCATGGGCTAGCTATGCAATCAGGAGTAGCAGATAATAAAACAGAAAAAATTTTAGTTCAGTATAAGGATTTAAATACAGGACAATGGAAGGGTCCGACAGAGGTTAAATTAACCGGCAGAGGATATATGTGCTTGCTTACAGATAACGGGATTCGTTGGGTGCCCGCCCGTTGGATCCGTCCGTGGAAGACGCCACCTATTGTGGACGCTGTGACGGATCAGGATGAATCTGATTAAGGTCATTGAGTCAGAATAGCTTGAGACATGCCTTGCTGCAGAATCGTGCAGCCATTGATTTTTGCTATTGGCACAGGGTCATGGCTGTACAGATTTTTAAGGGATGTGCTGTATGAATTTATCAGACCACAGTGAAAGCATTCATAAACAATTACAATATTTAAGGGAACACACTCAAAAAATTCAACAAAGTGTTAGTCACTTCAATACATGGTTACAAAAGGTGTTTGGAAACTGGGGGTTGAACTCATGGCTTCAAAGGTGGATTATCATAAGTTGCAAAACTGTAGTTGTTGTGATTATTGTGTTGATTATATGTGGGGTTATATTTAATTGTGTTAAAAAATCGTTAGTTAAAGTTATCCAACACGTCTGGATTGCTCAAAAACAAAAAGAGGGAATTGTGGCAGCATTTCTTGCTGAGACCGGTCACGTGAGCAATCCAGCCCTTGGCTTAGCCTCACGCATCTAGTGAGCTGAGGCTGTCAGAGGCTGCTGGAGGGGTTACTATAGGACACCTTTCCAGAAGCCCGCCAGAAGTTGCAGAAGGGGACGCCCACTTGCTGACATGAAGAGAAGCTCCAGGCGCTGCCACCAATCACAAGCCGTTGCTAGGATCTGATTCGGAGGCAGAGCCAATCATCTGTTGTGGAATGTTTTGGTGTTCTGTAACTTTTCTATAAAAGAGGTGCTTGCACACAATAAATTGTTCAGCGTTCAATCACACTGGTTGGTGTCACGTTGTTCCATGATCTCCCGCACTATAACACCTTTCTCCTGCTCCTTCCACTTCAGTACTGAGTCAAGTATTAGTGACAGAAGGTTAAAAAACATTTCTTCCTTAAATCTCAATTTTCTTGGGTTTCTTGTAAGTTTGTCATTAATTTTTCCTGTGGAGTGAAACTGGTCCATAAGATCAGCCACGGAGCCTTTAATAATCTGTTCAGTTAAAAGAAATTTAGGGAAAGCTGTGTGAGATAAATTGTATACCTGCGCACAGCTACAGGTTGGGCAGAGAAGAGATTCAGAACAGCCCTGTGCAGAAGGACTTGGGGGTTTTGGTTGATGAGAAAATGAACATGAGCCAGCAGTGTGCGCTTGCAGCCCAGAAAGCCAACCATATGCTGGGCTTCATCAAAAGGAGCATGACCAGCAGGTAGAGGGAGGTGATCCTGCCCCTCTACTCTGCTCTTGTGAGACCTCACTTGGAGTATTGTGTGCAGTTCTGGTGTCCTCAACATAAAAAGGACATGAAAGTGTTGGAACAAATCCAGAGGAGGGCCACGAGGATGATCAGGGGACTGGAGCACCTCCCATATAAAGACAGGCTGAGAAATTTGGTGCTGTTGAGGCTGGAGAAGAGAAGGCTGCGTGGAGACCTCATAGCATCCTTCCAGTATCTGAAGGGGGCCTATAGGGATGCTGGGGAAGGACTCTTCATGAGGAACTGTAGTGATAGGACGAGCGGTAACGGGTTCAAACTTAACAGGGGAAGTTTCAATTGGATATAAGGAAGAAGTTCTTTACTGTAAGAGTGGTGAGGCAGTGGAATGGGCTGCCCAGGGAAGCTGGGAGTGCTCCATCGCTGGCGGTGTTCAAGGCTGGATTGGACATAGCCTTGGGTGGCATGGTTTAGTGGGAGGTATCCCTGCCCCTGGCAGGGGGGTTGGAACTAGATGATCTTAAGGTCCTTTCCAACCCTAACTATTCTATGATTCTATATAGGGCTAAATACACACACATACACAAGCATTTTTGTCTGTAGTATAAATAATAGGTATCTTCTGATTTAAAGTGTCAGAATGACAACCTCTTTAAATTCTTTTAAATGCTTTATAGGTGCAGAAGCTGCCCGTTTAGATATTCAGTGACATGAAAAGTGCTGGCTGTTGGACAGATGAATAAGATTCATGTTGACAGCTGTTTATAGCTCTTTTGGTTGCTATTTATTAAAGGAGGGAGAGATACAAATCTGACTATGTCAGCCTAAATGTTTTGATTCCACTGTTGCAGGTAATGTTGGTAAGCTATTAAGTGTGGTAGATGTTCAGTCAGTTAAACATAGTGTCATCACCGAGAGGTACCTGCTCTGTTATTAGCACAGGCTGTCTGAAGCTGCTTTGAGGAGTGCAGTTCAAAACCATTCTTCTGTATTCTGTGGTTTTTGGTTAGATCTTGACAGTTACACTGCAACTGCCATGTTTCAGACCATATCCCACAGTTTCTTTCGCCAGTTTGGAAAGCACATGTCAAAAGTACATCTGAAAAATTTAATTTAATGAAAATTATTGCTTCTATGACTTGCAGAATACAAACTGATAGATCCTTCTGTGAAATTCAGCAGTGGAAAAGGCCTAAAAGAACTTTTTCCTGCAATAGTAAATAGTACATTTACCACGATGCCTTTTCTTCTTTCATCTCTTTTTTAGAATTTGCCAGGCAATATGGTTTCCAAAACTTAAGCAGGTAAATATCCTATGACGAGACATTTTTGCTGATACCCAGACTACATTTCTAATATTTTATTAAAATTATTACTCTTTTAAAAGTTATCTTGTATTATGCTCTTTTATTGTGTATTCATGCTTGCCATCGTTAGTCCTAGTGAGTTTAGAGAACACAGCATGCAAAACATCTCTTTTCACTAACAAATTGGGTCAGATGTAATAAACATATTCTGCACTCACATAGCAGGAAATATCCTTTCTTTAGTGTGTTGATAGACCTATAAAACTTGAACACATCAACACCAAATGCTGTCAATATGCACGGCTGCCAATGAGTTCACAAACTGATATGTGAAAACATCCGTATTTTAAAATTACAAAACCCCATTGGATTCTTCTCTTTGTCAGACATATGCAAATACTTGAAGTATATGTTTTTTCGTGTTTCTTGTTCTATACTATGTGACAGTAATAATGCGTGTACTTTGCACAATGCCCATAATCACAGCATCTCAATGCATTAAGTTTTGATATATTGCTATTCACTTAGATAACTTAGACAACTTCCCTCACCAAATGCTTTACGTGTTCCTGGCTTTCATATTGGCTAGTGGTGTACTGAACCAGTGAAATAAAATCTCAGGTAAAAATGAGAGGAGTCATTTTCATAAACAAACCAAATAAGAGCAATCTGGAAAAAAAAGCCGTAAATGTGTAATCACAACAAGGAATGAGGCCATCCAGTCATTATGATTTGCTCTGGATGTAAGACAAATTTCTACAATGCCTTCAGGTAAGTCATCTACCTTAAAGTCAGTTGTGTTGGCTTTACACAGAGGAATTTGTTCTTCAGTGTGATTACAGTGGTAGGGTTTGGCAGCAACTCATCTTGCTTAGCAAAATTTGCTAGGATAGGAAGTTCTAAAACAAGGGAGGGAAACAATTATGTGTAATTTTGTTCCAGTTTTGAAGAGGGAAATGCTCCTGAAAATAATAGTTAAAAAAATAGATTCAGGCACATGGGTGTTTATTTATTTATTTATTATTTGGTTGATTTTGTTTCTTTGCTTTTTTGTTTTTTAATACTGTAGAAGCATCTGCGCTGCAGGTTAGTAAAGTGATCCTGTAGAGTCCCAGTTTGGCAGTAATTGCACTAGCTAGTTGGCCCATAATTGGTTAAATGGTTTCAGTGTGAGAAGCATTTATACTGCTCTTGAGACTTAAGCTGCACAGCGCTATCTGCACTTATTAAACCGTCTGATAAGCTCCTTGCCCTTGATACCTAGCTGTTACAGGGCAATTAAAGTTCTGAAACCAAAAGATCAATTTGCACAGAAAGTGGTATTTGAATCAAACCTGAGGTGTACTGAGTTGTACTCTCCTTTTTCCACGTAAAAATGGCATTATAATTGTAATTACTAATTTTACTGGTAATGCTTTACTTGTATGAAAAGAGTATCTAGTGTTGTCACACATAGTCACCTTCAGACATTAACTGACCCTTCACTGTGCAGCCACCACCATTCCAGCCACCAGAGACCCTGGGTGGCAGCACCCATGTACTGCGCAGCTGGCGATTGAGGAAGGGCTTCCATATTGGTGACACAAGGCAGCCACCACTGACACCACGTATATCTCTCTGGCAGACTTCAGGGTTCAACAGAAAGCCATACGAACACTTCCATGCCAGGTCTATATGAGGCCCTTACAGATACAAAAGTAAAAAAGCAAATTAGCAAACACAAACAAATGCTTAGTGCAACTTACTAGTTGCCAGCTGGTTCAGGGTTTCCAACTTAAACACTCAATTGGAGGACTCTACACGATGCATGGACATATTTTTACCTCAGTTTTGTGTTGCTTTAGGGCCTCAAGATTACAACTACGTGACTAAGATTATTAGGGAGTAAACATTTTAATCATTTCATTTAACATTATCTGTGTACAAATTTGTTATTTATTAGCTAGTCATTCATGGGCCCTCTGTAACAATCAGTGAACACCCATTCCCTGAGAGTATTTAATCCAGCCCTACAATAGGTGTCTAATTTATAGATTTTGTCTTTTGGCTATGAATAGAGTACTGCTTGGATCAAATGCCAAAAGCTATTTGGTGAGATATTAAAATCAGGTGATTTAAAATTTACTCTTGTATAATTATTGCCAGGGCCTGTTAGAATGGAAACTTTTTATGCATTAGAATTTCAGAATAAAGGAAAGCATTGTTTCGATTAACAAAAGTACTTTTTGCGAAGACTGAAATTTGATTTTATGACGAGAACAACAGAACTAATTAAATTTGAAGAGTTGCTGATGACTAGATAAGAACTATAAGGAATGAGCTAAATAAAATTCAGTGACAGGGAGCTTGTTTAGAGATAGCTTTAATCCTATGGGGAGGAAAGAATAAATGAGGTTTTGTTCCATTTCTTTAAAGTGTGCCACTTAAAAACAGTGGCTCTTTTCCAGTCTGTCAGAATGTATCTTTTGTTTAAATGTTATTATTTATAGGTTTGTAGAATAATTTAGATCGGAAAAGACTTTGGGGAACCAGTTGGTCAAAACACTTGCATGAAACAGGGCTAGCTACAGCACCTTGTCCAGATGAGTTTTGACTATCCCTAATGATTGAGGTCTCAGAGCTGCTTTGGGCACCTGTTCAGTGTTTGACCACCCTCATGGGTGAAGAATTTTTTCCTTATGCCAGGTCAGAATTTCTCTTGCTGCTGTTGCCTTTTATCCTTTCACGGTGCATCTCACTAATGAAGTGTCTGTCTTCTCTGTAGCTTCCCATTAGCCAGTTGAAGACAGCAGTAAATTCCTTCAACCTGTCTCTCTCCAAACTCAGCAAATGCAGCTCACCTCACCCCCTCCTTGTATGTAATTTTCTCCAACTCTGGATGTCTCAGTGGCCATGCATTGATCTCTTTCCAGTTTCTCCCTCTTCTGCCGGGTGATGAGAGTAGCAACTCTGAACTTGGGGTTCCAGATGTGGTCTCCTAAGTGCCAAACAGAAGCTATTAATTTCTTCTCTCAGCCCAGTAATTAGTCAAACTTCAGTGCTGCAAGGGTACACAGCTGGCTTGTGTTTTACTTGTTATCTACCAGGACCTCCTTGTCCTTTGTTACTCAACTTCCGCTTAGCCAGGCAGTACCCAGCCTGTGTTGCCACATGGGGTTATTCAACCTTTGGTTACAGGACATCACTTTCTTCACCACTGAGGTTCACATAACTTCTTCAGCTTGTTGAGACTGATCTTAATGACAGACCAGCCCTGCATATCAGCAATCCCCCCCATTTGTTGTGACCCACAAATTTATTGTGGATATATTTTTTCTCACAATCCAAATCACTTATAAGCACGTTGCTCTGTATAAACTCCATTGCCAGCCCTTGAGGAGCACCACTGCTACCCAGCTGCTCATTAAAGAGCAGCTTATTACTTACTACTCACGCCCTCTTCTGTCTCAGAAGACATCCATCATTTCATTTCCCACATTGTCCTTCCTTCTGATCCTAACTGTAAATTCTTGACCAGCACCACACCCATTACACAGTGAAGTTCTGGGCAAGTGAGCAGCTCACGGCTAACCTTATATCTACTCTCCTTTTAAAGATGTTTTATCTATCCGAGCGCTCCAGCCAGGTGGGATGTCCTACTGTACTAACACGTTCCCACCATATTATCATGTTTTCATTATTGTGTCATTATGACTGCATAAAATCTTAATTCCTGTTATGTTTGGTTGGTTGTTTTTTTACCTGTTGTATGTGAGTTTGAATTTTTTGTAGAGTAACTACAGCTGGGTCTCCAGTAATGCTACTTTCCCAGAACAAGTGTGAGAGCCTTCTCCACCATGTTGTCTGCTGGGCAGTTCATCCTTACTTACTGTTCCTTAGCTTTTCTGAAGCTTTGTTCTCCACTTCTCAATAACTTCATTAAATGCCCTTAACATTGGCTTAACAAACCTGTTGGCAACCTCTCATTTTTTTCCAGTTTGATTCAATCACTCTTCAGTAGCATTCATTTCCTAGAATCATAGAATCATAGAATAGAATAGTTAGGGCTGGAAAGGACCTTAAGATCATCTAGTTCCAACCCCCCTGCCAGGGGCAGGGACACCTCCCACTAAACCATGCCACCCAAGGTTATGTCCAATCCAGCCTTGAACACCACCAGTGATGGAGCACTCACAACTTCCTTGGGCAACATATTCCACTGCCTCACCACCCTTACAATAAAGAACTTCTTCCTTATATCCAATCTAAACTTCCCCTGTTTCAGTTTGAACCTGTTACCCCTTGTCCTATCACTACAGTTCCCCATGAAGAGTGCCTCCCCAGCATCCCTATTGCTCCCCTTCAGATACTGGAAGGCTGCTATGAGGTCTCCACGCAGCCTTCTCTTCTCCAGCCTCAACAGCCCCAACTTTCTCAGCCTATCTTCATATAGGAGGTGCTCCAGTCCCCTCATCATCCTCGTGGCCCTCCTCTGGATTTGTTCCAACAGTTCCATATCCTTTTTATGTTGAGGACACCAGAACTGCACACAATACTCCAAGTGAGGTCTCATGAGAGCAGACTAGAGGGACAGGATCACCTCATTTGACCTTCTGGTCACGCTTCTTTTGATGAAGCCCAGATCACCCCCAAGTCCTTCTCCACAGGGCTGCTCTGAATCTCTTTTCTGCCCAGCCTGTAGCTGTGCCTGGGATTGCTCCAACCCAGCTGCAGGACCTTGCACTTGGCATGGTTAAACTTCATAGAAGTCAAATTCCTAACTGCAGCATCAGCCATGTAGGCATACGCTGACCTGAAAGATGTAGCACATGATCCTCTACCATATATATTTTTTTCTCTGCATACTATATTGAAAACCAAATCATTATAAAATTTTATTTTTGTTAAAGGAAAAAAATAAGGTCAAGATTTTAATGTAGATCAGTAGTTCTTGAGTATTTTTTTCAATTCAAAGAAAATATTAAGCTTTTTTATGGTCTGAGAATCACCATGTCACTTACCCTTTAAGGCTGTGGAGGAAAGGTGATGATTATTTTCGTAGCATTTATAAAACATTATAGTAGCACAAAATTATAATTTCACATCCATTATAGAAAGTCTTTTTAATCTGCAATATTGCTACTAAAACCATAAATATTTGGACTTGCATCTTTGCTCAAGTTTATAACTACAACAAAATCTATGAGTTTTGAGTAGGCTTTCAGCGGGGTATGAAATATTCATCTAGCAATTCTAGAGCTCCAACTGATAACAATATTTTTGACAAAATCTTACTTGTTAAGAACATAGAGGTGTGGCTCTAGAATTAGATTTGCAATTGCCTTGGTTTTATGTGGATCAAAGAACATTTGTATGAAAAATATCTACATGGGGCCTTTCGTAAGGATATGTGACTGAACATTACCAGTGCTCCTGACTGGCACAATTAATGTTAGGTAAGCTCCCAAAACCATAGACTATGGCTGAACTGCAGGGATAGATATTTTAAAAAACATTTTTTATTTGGTCAGTGACAGCCTGACAGCAATTGTGGTTATATGAGGGTTTTTGTAGGGTCTTCCTCTTAGTGTGCTATGTTTTGTTGTAAAGGGCCAACACTTCAATAATATCTGTCAAAATAAATGCATCTTTGAATAAAACTCAAGAAAAGCAGGAGGTTTATGTTTAAAAGGTCAACAATTGTGCAGATCTGTTGTCATAATGGCTACTAGTGTTATCACGTTTCATTATGATTGACTTTAAAAACTGTCTTTTATTACTATGAAGGGGAGGGGTAAAAATCCTCATCAGTTATTTGTCTCCAGTTAGAGCTCTATCAGTCCTGACTTAGAGACATCACTTTAGGAAAAAGAATCGCTCTCATTCTCATTATTCAACATACTCCAAGAATAATAAGTATTATTAATGCTGATAATCAATGTCATGAATGATTTCTCAGTCGATTTTATAAAAAAAAAAAACAAAACCAACCCAACAAAAACCCAACTTCTGCCACAGAGTTATAGCTATGGTTCTATTATTCATAAAATGGAAATTGTGTTAACTCAGTTTGTATCTGTCAAAATTTGTAGGAACAGAAATCAAGCATGTTCTGCTTCAAAAATGTTGAGGTCTCTGTGCTTTTTCCTGTAAACACTATTGGATATATGTAAAGTTAAAGAAGTTAGGAATTAGCTCTTTGGAATGAACTGTGGAACTGAAGCACAGGAAGAACACTGCCAAAGCAAAACCCCTCGCTATATAATAAATAACTGCTGAGAAAGATGTATAAATTTGTATGTATCGCCCTAAAGTATAACATTTTATTGATGTATCTCCTGACCTTACCTATACGAAGCAGAGTAATTAAGTTTTGCTCAGATTGCAGGAAAAAGAGAACAGAAATTACATTTTAAGGGTGTTTGGATTTCTAGATCTTTCCAAAGATGGTCACAAGATTTATTCACAGAGACAACCTCACAGCAAGAACATTTTGCAGGCCCCCATTGTATTCTTACTCTATGAGCAAATTAGACTCTCATCATGTCTGACTTTGAGCAGTATGGATGACTTTACCAAAACTTCCAACAGTAAGATAATTTTTCCAAATGCAAGTCATTACTATTCAAAGATATGTTATCAGCATTTCTAGCTGACAACAGTCTTTTGCTAAAGAAAAGTCATTAAAGAAAAAATAAAGAGCTAAAATAAAAAAAAAAAAAAAAAAAGACCTTGTTTTAGGGTTATTACAAACTCCATAGATTTATCAGTCCTTTCTTTGTGTTGAGCAGTCCTTGCCTCTTTGGATGCTGCCTGCTGTTCAGGCTGACTCCCTAGACAGAAGACCTACAATACGTTGCAGTCCTGCGGTATCTTTGTGTTGCAAGGCTGACTGAAGAAGTGATTCTGGAATTAACCAAGACTATAGCGCTGGTCTTTCATGCCTTCCTTCAAATCTCAAAACAAAAGGAGAACAGCATACAAAGCTAAATAAATGTCGTATCTATAAATTTGAAGTATTGCAAAATAATTCAGTCATCCTCTCCAAATAAAAAAGCAGGGACTGATGAGAAAAAAAAAAAAAAAAAAAAAGAACACCTTAGTGCTTACTCTGTGGAAAGAAGCATGTGAAAACCAGTAGTCAATAACAGCAAAATGGCTGCAGTAGCTCTAAATGAAATGATAATGAGATTTCACCTGTAATATGGGGTTTAGGACTAATGGTACTGTACTAAGAAAAGTGAGTAATAGATGTCAGTTAGAAATTGGCAAAACACTAATATGAAAATGGATACAAAAGATTAGGGTAACATAGCCAAGGAAATTAATAAATAAGAAGGAAAATTATTCAAAAATATCTGAAGCTGTGAATGGCAGGCAGATTTTTTTGCTCTCTTTTGTAATGAAGTAAGAGCATTTGGACAACATTATAAACCTGAAAAACAAAGAATAGGAAACTAATTAAATATACTTAAAAAAAAAGTCATTGCAAGAGAAAGTGAGCCAAGCAAAGAAACTAGAAAGTAGAAATTTGTAAGAATAGGGATTGTCTACAGAGTTAATGGTAACATAGGCAGCATTAATCAGAAAGGATTGCTAGATTCTCTTACTTAAATCTCCTGTGTACTGTTAATTATCAGGCTTAAATCTCCTGCTTAACACTAGGATGAGACTAAAGGCAAAGACAAGTTATCTCATGCTGTCTCTGACAGGCTTCTTTAGTCTTCCTCTGAAGCATTGTTGGCTAACCCCCGCTGGAACAGGAAATTAGATCTGAATTTGAAACCTGATCAAATTGTTTTCTGGTCTTGTAATCCTGCTTAATATCTTTCCACTCACAGCTAAACTATTCAAAACTATCTGAGGATCTGCTCTCAGAAGCATAAAGCTAAAGGAACAAAAGACAAAACAGCCCATACACAAACTTTCAAAATATGATTGATTCTTTTATAAGTCAGCTGAAATTCTTCTTATGAGTTTGCTTTTCATTGCAGAAAAAAGATGGAATTTGAAGATTCTACTCTATAAAGCTCTCTGAAGAGCATCACATTGCTGTGCAATAATCTAAAACCGTATTTTCACTGTAGATCTCTTTTATTTTATAGTAGCATTTTATAATCCCTTGAGTCATGAATCAAGCACCATAGGCAAGATTTATCTGCTGAAGATGAAAGGAAGCAGACAACACCCCCCTGGAGTCCATAGTTGATATTCTGCTTCAGACATAGAAATTGAGTAGTTATCTTTCCAGAATGAAGACTACTTATTTGGCACTATTATGCACAATTATTGTCTTTTAAAATAAAACTGTCAGACCAAAGTCTTCATCAGTTATTGTGAGATGCAATTTTATACACATGCATGCGTGTACGTGTTTTGAAACACTTTCTGCCTGGAAGCAGGACAACATTTAGAGTGAAATATTAATATTTTCTTAAGTAGAGATGGTTATACTTTTCCTTTATCCTTATATCATCAGATGCAGCTTAGATTAATATATTTCACAAATCATTATCAGATGCAGCCTCAACCAGATTTATTATCATTTCTAACACGTGGTTAAAGAAATTAATGCTTCTGCTAATAATCCAATGAATGGATCTATCAGCCTACAAGCACAGTTATTGGAGCTGCCTTGGGACTTCAGTTCTCAAGCTAGATGGAAAAGGGGCTATCATACAGAAAATACTCTGAGACTCTGGGAAAAGATATATAGAGTGCACTGTCTCTATGTGTTCCCCTAGCAGCTGCTTACAGAGTGGTAATGCAATCTCAGAGGATTCTGCCTGCCATTTCAGTTGCAGGGTGACTGCAACTATCACAGCTGCTCTTGTGAGATAAATACAGAGAAAGGGGAAGGTATAGAATAAGTTAACCCATAGTGGTACAGCTGGAAAAAGTGTAGAAGTAGACACAGAAAATACAGAAGCAGAAAAACACAGAAGGCTTCAGAGTAGACTAGCTCCTGTGGAAAAACAGTCTCTCTAGAAATCTAAACACTAAATGATGATGAAACTAGAAAATAAACTAGGTGTGTTGGGGGGCAGATGCATCGTTCCATCTCAACACACCCAGTCAGTTGCCAGCATCTATAATAAATGCAGAGATATTGCAGCTGCTCCAGCCAATGAGCAGGCTTCATTTGGAGCTCGGCTCAGATGTCTCTATACAAACACCCGTAGCATGGGGAACAAACAAGAGGAATTAGAGATGTGTGCACGTCTACGGGCGTATGATATCATAGGCATCACAGAAACATGGTGGGATGACTCCTATGACTGGTGTGTTGGAATGGAAGGTTACAGGACTTTGAAAAAGACAAGCTCAGCAGGCAGGGAGGGGGAGTTGCTATTTATGTTAGGGGTAGGCTGAAAGCATGAAAATCTGTCGGGGAGCAGGTGAGCAGTCAATAGAGAGTCTGAGGGTCAGGGTTAAAGGGAGAACAGAAATGGGTGACATTACAGTGGGGATCTGTTACAGGCTGCCTTATCAAGAGGTCTCTGTGAATGAACCACTCTACAGACAAGAACAGCCTCACGCTTGCAGGCCCTTGTTCTTATGGGGGACTTCAACCACCCTGATATCTCTTGGAGGACGGTACGGCCCGGCACAAGCAATCCAGGAAGTTCCTCAATTGTGTGGAAGACAACTGTTTTCTGCAAGTAGTAGAGGAGTCGACAAGGAGAGGTGCCATGCTTGACCTCATCCTCACCAATAGGGAAGGGCTGGTTGGAAATGTGATGCTCCAGGGCAGCCTTGATTGCAGCAATCGTGAGATGGTCGAATTCAAGATCATCAGGACAGTGAGAAGAGTGTGCAGCAAGCTCACTCCCCTGGACTTCAAGAGAGCAGACTTTAGCCTTTTCAGGTACCTGCTTGGTAAGGTTCCATGGGATATAGCCCTTCAGGGCAGGGGGCCCAAGGCTCTTGGTTGATATTCAAGGATCACCTGCTAAAGCTCAGGAGCAATACATCCCTACTAGAAGGAAGTGCTGCAGGAGGACCAGGAGACCTCCTTGGATGGATAAGGACCTGCTGAGGAAAATTCAAAGGAAAAAAGAGGCTTATAAAAGGTGGAAGGAAGGAGAGGCAGCCAGGGATGAATAAAGGGATGTTTTCTGGGAAGCTAGGGGCCAGGTTAGGAAAACTATGGCCCACTTAGAATTCAGCTTGCCAAGAGATGTTAAAGATAACACTAAGTATAAAGATAATAAGTACATTGCAAATGAAAGACACACAAGGGACAATGTGAGCCCCCTCCAGAAGCTATCGGGAGAACTGGCTACCCTGGATTTGGAGAAGGCTGAGGTTCATAATGACTTCATTGCCTCGGTCTTCACCGGAAAATGCTCTGATCACACCACCCAAGTCTTGGAAGGCAGACGCAGGGACAGTGAGAAATGAAGACATTGGGCCCACTGTAGGAGAGGATCTGGTTCAAGACCATCTTAGGAACCTGAATGTATAGATGTCTGTGGGACCTGATGAAATCCATCTGCGAGTCCAGAAAGATCTGGCAAATGAAGTTGCTAAGCCACTGTAAATCATATTTGAAAAATCATGGCATTCTGGTAAAGTTCCCAATGACTGGAAAAAGGGAAATACAACCCCCATTTTCAAGAAGGGGAAAATGGATGATTCGGGGGACTACAGTCCAGTCAGCCTCACCTCTGTGCCTGGCAAAATCCTGGAGCAGATTCTCCTGGAAGGCATGCTGAGGCACATGAAAAACAACAAGGTGGTCGGTGACAGCCAGCATGGCTTCACTAAGGGGAAATCCTGCTTGACCAATCTGATGGCCTTCTATGATGGGGCAACGGAACTGATGGACAGGGGTACAGCAGTTGATGTCATCTGCCTGGACTTGTGCAAAGCATTTGACGCTGTCTCACATGACATCCTTGTCTCTAAGTTGGAGTGACATCAATTTGATAGGTGGACCACTGAGTGGATAAAGAACTGGCTGGATGGCCTCACACAAAGAGTTGTGGTCAATGGCTCCATGTCCAGCTGGAGACCAGTAACGAGTGGTATCCCTCAGGGATGGGTGTTGGGACCGGTCTTGTTCAACAACTTTGTCGGTGACATGGACAGTGGGATTGAGTGTGCCCTCAGCAAGTTTGCCGATGACACAAAGCTGTGTGATTCAGTTGATGCTCTGGAGGGAAGGAATGCCATACAGAGGAACCTTGACACGCTTGTGAGGTGGGCTGATGCCAACCTGATGACGTTTAACCATGGCAAGTGCAAGGCTCTACAGCTGGGTCAGAGTAATCCCAGGCACAGCTCCAGGTTGGGCAGAGAAGAGATTCAGAGCAGCCCTGCACAGAAGGATTTGAGGGTGTTGGTTGATGAGAAAATGAACATGAGCCAACAGTGTGCTCTTGCAGCCCAGAAAGCCAACCGTATCCTGTGCTGCATCAAAAGGAGCATGACCAGTAGGTCGAGGGAGGTGATCCTGCCCCTCTACTCTGCTCTCATGAGACCTCACTTGGAGTATTGTGTGCAGTTCTGGTGTCTCCAACATAAAAAGGACATGAAAGTGTGGGAACAAGTCCAGAGGAGGGCCACAAGTATGATCAAGGGACTGGAGCACCTCCCATGTGAATATAGGCTGAGAAAGTTGGGGCTGCTCAGCCTGGAGAAGAGAAGGCTCTGTGGCGTCCTCCTAGCAGTCTTCCAGTATCTGAAGGGGGCCTATAAGGATGCTGGAGAGAGACTCTTCTTTAGGCGCTGTAGTGAGAGGACAAGGGGTAACAGGTTCAAACTTAACAGGGGAAGTTTCGATTGGATATGAGGAAGAAATTCTTTACTGTAAGGGTGGTGAGGCACTGGAATGGGTTGCCCAGGGAGGTTGTGAATGCTCTATCCCTGGTGGTGTTCAAGGCCGGGTTGGACATAGGCTTGGGTGGCATGGCTTAGTGTGTGGTGTCCCTGCCCATGGCAGGAGGGCTAGAACTAGATGATCTTAAGGTCCTTTCCAACCCTAGGTATTCTATAATTCTATGATTCTATGCTGTGTGAGACATGTTTTCAATGCTTATTTGCTCAGACATACCTTCTTTTCTGCATGTTTACTTACATTGGGGCTGGCAAGCCATTTTTTTGTGTATAAGGAAAGCAGCACAGACTGAAGAATGAATCTCTGTATTCACAAATTATTTTGGATTAAAATACAAAGAAATCAGGAAAAAATCCCAACCCACACCAAAAACTCCACAGAAAACTCTCCCACTATACCAGTAATCTTAAAAGTTTCTTTTCAATTTATATCTTTTCTTTTTGAAATAATCATTGTCTCTTCTGCAGAAATCCAATGCATTTTGAAGCATCAGAGCCTCAGTGAAGTGCTTAATTAACAGATTTATTCCCATGGTGAACAAGCTTTCAAAGTCTGTCATTGCCTACTATGGAGAGATGCTTGGATTAAAAAAAAATAAAAAAGCATAATTAATTTCAGAGAGCACTTTGAAGAGGGAAGAGATCTCTGTTTGATTTATAATAGTGACCTTACTAGAATGAAGATCTTGGACTAGTGTCTGGAACATGTTTTGGTCTTCAACCAGGATTCCAATGTACTGTACAAAAAAAACAGTTAATAAAAAAACCCCAAAAAACTGTTTTCCTTTCCTAGGCAAAATTGTGTCGTTTAGACCAATTCAGCATTTTGTAAAAAGTCTCACTCAGTCTTAGTTTTGGGAGGATGCAATCAAACTCCCCCTCAAAGCATATTTCTTAAATTTCATATTAAAAATATATCACATTGGTTCTTCTGAAGGCCATTTGGGAAGTTTGCTTCACAGCATCACTGCTCATCTGCTGTAGAAGAACACCTCAATAAATGTTCTCTGCAGAGCCCTGTCTTAGTATTGCATACCTTGCAATGACCTTAATCATTTGCTCTTTCATCAGAGGAAGGGTGTTTTTTCAGTCTCTTTAAGAACCTCAAACTTATTGTGAGTACTTGTCAAGGAGTAACAAATAAGCAGAAATGCCAAATCAAGAGAATTCCCTCAGCATACAAGTATAGATATAAGACTGGGAAGCGAATTTGTGAATTAAACAGCACTTTGGAACGTGTCCTTGCTTCTAGATCTTACGTATGTGTGATATCCTTTGTGTTTGAGACTTTCTAATTGATCTTTTCTTCTACCTATTTATTATTTGTAGTCATAGAATCATCACTTAAAAACTAATTTTCTCACTCTCAGGTAGTGCAGGAGAGATTTCAACCACAGACTCATACAAATCTCGTGGAAAGACTAAAACAGCGACAACCCTATAATTGTTGATCAGCTAATTTTGATTAAGAGATATTATGAAATTTCATGTCACGATTGTCCTTATTCTTTGGGAATAAAAAAAATAAATTAAAAGAGACATTTATATGCACCTTTCAAAAAATAAAAATTATTTTTACCTCCTAATATTTTAAGGGAACTAGAACAGGTTTATCGTAATAAGTAAATTTTATTAACAGTTGCTAGTACTGTCAAAGTGGATAGGAGACACTTTTGGCAGATGGTGCAGACCTTTTTCCTTCAAATACCCTAATATGGAAAGCAAAAAAAAAATTAAGGGTCAATTTGTTACCACTCTCCCTTCTGTACCAGATATCAGAGTGTAAGAGAAGAAAGTTACTGCTCCTTTTCTTTAGGACATAGAAGAGACAGTTTAAGGTCGCAGTATCAAAAAAAAAAAAAACAAAAAAAAAAAACAGGCAGACATGATCACAGATGTACATCAGGTTAGAGAAGTTTTCTTTTTCCATCACAGAGATCCCCAGTGAATAGCCCTTCATTCAGGCCAGTTAGGCTTTTCAAGCGTAACAACTACTTTATGATCAATGAATGAGTTGAACAAGACACTAAATGCATGAGTGGCTGCAGTTAACAAATAAGTAACTTCTAGCACTAGAAGACACAAATCTACAGACTTCCACTTTAACATAAATGACTGATTTCAAAGTCTGCTTTTTGTCTCAGATGTTTGAAGTTAATGGAAAAAAAAGAAAAGAACCATACATACAATTTAATTACAGAATGTATGCAACATGTATGTCACAAAATTAAAGCTCATAAGAGTCTGGAGCTTCAAACCAGTCAAGTAGTTTCAAAATACTGCTGTCAGGCTATCTGGGTTGTATTCTTGGATGATGTAAATTGCCATCCCTTCACTGAAGTTAACTGTTTGATGCTGATTTAAACCTGTTGGGGATTTGGCCCTATGCCAGATTAATACAAATCACTTTAAGGATTAATTTTGGTTTACAAGTGTCAAATACAATTTTTGGTTCAAGAAGATGGTCATGAGTTTGACAGGTTTCAACAATAAAAGTTAATTAGAGGCAACACATGATGAAGCAGAAACATGAACATTTGATTTCTGCAAACCCTAGAGAGTCTGTGGTTGTAAATGAAACACAGTGAGAAATCACTCAGCCAAAATGCACGAGAGAATACCTCAATTATGAAACTAACAGCAAAATCATGTCTATGCAGTTTAGTTATCAAAACAAATTAAAAGAGTTTTAACTAAAGCACACCTTCCTGATTACTGTCTTTTAACCTGCAATAGACAGAAAAAACACTAGATGTTCTCTGTACTGGTCCACTGACGCATTTGTAGTTACTTTACTTGGAAACCTGACAATAAAAGACTTTTGAAGAAGTTTTGGTCTCACTGAAGTAAACAATGGCTAGCTGCTAGCGTTTCTGAACAGAGAACAGAACAAGGTAGTGTCCTATTTTGCATTCCCTATTGTTCCATGAGGCTGAAACAATTAGGTTCCTAACCCACCAGATTCTATCTTGAAAACAAAATGGCCTGAGACCTATTTTTATAAATTCAATGTGTGTTTGTGTGTGTTTGTGTATATCTGTGTGTGTTTGTGTATATCTGTGTGTGTACATGCTTATGTATAAATATTTTAACCATAGAACTCACATTTTCATGCACTGCTGGTCAAGGGCAGCCCTAAGGTGTCTTTATCTAAGCCAAATAAAAATGAATTATTTCAATGCTGCTTAAGGGTAAATATGGAATAAAAAAACCTATGTATGACCTATGACACTTGATTTATTTGACCTCAAAGTCAAGCCTCAGGGCCCTGACGGTACCAACAAGCCTTCATTTTGCTGACCAGCCTCACCCAGGGCTTCCTGACAGGTGGCCCTTCCCTTCAACACCAGGGGCTTAAATAGTGCCTGAGGTCTGTGTTAGGTTGTTCTGTCCCCAGCAGTCCTGGCTTAATGAATGAATGTTCCAAATGGACCTTGGACCTGACCATACCTCACGTTCCGTGGTGGTACCCAGACCCTGGCATTATCCCCACCCTGTCTCTGTTCAGCTTCTCTGGGACTGTCTCCTGTTTGGTGAGGCAATGCCTTGCCCTGGCTCATGGCTACAGCCTGGTTTCCCTCGTGGAGTAGAGACTGCTCCCTTTGACAGTAAGGAAAATGAGACTTTGGGTATGCAGTAACTGTTCTTCACAGTACCCGCTGGGGAAGGGGGGAAAGAAAATATCAAAAGCAGTGTCTTACACATATCTTAGTAGAGTTTTAAGGACAGTTCCTCGAATACTCATACAAAATGACAGGGATCTGAGGTCTGGACTAAGATCTAAGATCTAATGAGGATATTTTCCAATCTGGAGGCTACTTCTCTTGTAATATCAGATTAGGAAGACCAGAACAAAGATGTTTAGAGAAGCGCTTATTGCTGTTGAGTTGTGTCGCCTGTCAGGTGAGAGCAGACCTATTCTCTTTCAATGTTTGTAAAAGACCAACACCTAGGGCCTTCAATATTCTGGTACCTTAACTGTAGAGTTAAAGCTGTGGAGGAAAAAAAAAAAAAAAAAAAAAAAAAAAGGAAAAAAAGTTTAATCTATTTCATCAAACTGTTTACAGTTCTGAGTCTTGAAAAAAATTATTTTTTCAGTTTTCTAAATAGTAGGTGTATGGAATGGTGTCCTTACAGATGTCCAGCTGTTGATAAAATGTAGCTCATGATGATAATAACCACATTGAACCTACTTCATCAGAACTGTAGCTAGAAAGGATGTTTCCTCCTGTGATTCAGTTTTTATCACTCATATGCCAAGGCATAAAGTTATCTCACTCAGCTCTTATCATTTTATGCTAACTGCAGATGATTCACATTTATGACAGTGTCATGCTTACCTATCAAACTTTTCAGATTTTGAAAGGTAAACAAAAATCTGTTGTTATCTTTGTCATCTCATTTCTTTTTCACCTTGCTAACTGAAATAGAAGAGGTATTCTTTTTTAATCCTTTATTAAAATCTCTTACTGAAGTAGCCTTCACATTTCTGCCATGTTTCCTTTCCTGATTTCTCTCTACAATTGTTGAAAAGGGGTAACTGGAACAGAATATTATGGGTTTCTTCTATAACCATAGCTTTAGAACAATTTTTTCTTCATTTATGCTCCTATTATTGGCATCTTAAATGAAGGGTGAATATCAAATGCTTTTACTCTAATATCCTTTCACATTGCTGAAGCAATATGATCCCAGTGTATATGAGAATCAATCTCTGTGAATCAAAATGTTCATGATATATTTAAAAGACAATTATGTACCATGTACTCATATGCAAAAAAGAAAAAAAAGGAAGTCAGAATCTTTTGGTTACAAAATATGAAATCTGTGTAGTTAATAATATTAACAAAAACCTTGCCCAAGAATAAAGCAATGAGTGCCTCATTCTTGCCATGCAGTGGGCACCAGTGACTAGCGTGGGATAATTGTGACAATGGATAGTACCAAAAATGATCCAAGAAGCTACATTTTTCTCTAAGGAAGTATACCTTAACTTATAAGTTATTGTTCTATTTGTTTATTTATCTACTTAACTATTTATTTATTTATTCGTCTACACGCTGAATTATTCAGTCTATTGAAATCTGTATGAGCAATGAAGACAGGTGTAAAGTGTGATATGTTATGAGATTAAAATCACAAACAACAAACACATCTCAAAGACATCTCACTAAATGTTGTTGGATTATTCATAAGTTTTTACCATACAATCAGATAACTTCATGTTAAATAAAAAAATGTAAAAAAGCTTAAATGGAATCTCAGAAAAAGAAATGTCTTCTGAAATTCAGCCACTGCATCACTTCTTAAAAATGAGAAAGGAAAAAAAAAAAACAACCCCAAAAAAACCAAAACACAAACCAGCACAACAGAGAAGTTTGGTAGCTATAGATGAAGCTGTATTCTCTAAGTTCCTACATAAGTAATGAATGTCAGAGATACAAATGAATAAAGCAGTTACTGTAATCATAAAAACTACACTACCATTAGAAGACACTCGCTTTATTGATTCATCATGTGTGAAGTATAATATTAAGTTTAGTTTTTAATGTCTTATAATATTAAGCAACATAAAAAAAGGAAATATTTGTGAGTAGAAATGTGTCATGAATGCTCATTATCTCATAAGTGTATTTCTAGCATGATGTACCTAAAATATATTAAGTAAACACTTTAATGCATCTGCTTATTCTGAAACATAAATACGTAGGCAAACTCTGTTGAAATATTGCACCTTTTGTGTAATTTATTCTTCAAATTATTAGATATGTAGAAGAAAAAAAATAGGATAAAATTTATGAAAAAAAATTATAAAAAGTATAATACTTTGCTTACAACTTAAGGTATGGTGTCATTGAAGAAAAAGAAAAATATCAATCACCCATACTGTCCCAGGCTTTTACAAAGCTTCTCTTCCTATTTCATGTGTTCACTGCATGAACTATATGACCAAAGTGTAGAAGAGCGATCTCTGGGCTAGTTCAGGAGTGGTCCAGCAATTGTGGAGGGGAGTGCCACACAGCCTTCTTTGACACAGTAATGACCTAAGTTATGTCAAATAACTTGTCTGCAGAATACCACCTGGTGTTTAATGCTGAAATGGCTGACGTGCAAGTGTTGCATCTAGCTCTTGAAACTTCTTTCTTTCTTGTAGAATGCTTTCAACTCCTCCTTCACTGTGTGGGTAAAAAGCGATTGATTCTGACAAATAGCCCATTTCTGCTGCTATCACTAGGATTCCAACAGGTAAGAGCATTCAGCTTTGAAGTTCAACAACCCACTAAGTTTCTGCATGAAATCTAATGTTTTAGTCTATATGTTTCAGGTTTCTGCTGGAACTAAGAATACTTTTTGCAATAAGTACTTTCGTGAAGTTTACTCATCTTACCTCAAACACCCACTATTGCTAGCATCTCTTGGTCTCTTCTGAGGTTTATAGACTGATTAATATTTGGATTTTTGCCAATTTGTTAATCGTATGACAGCAGAACAAAATGGAATAATGAATATACAAAGAGCTTGCAACCTGAATTCTTTTCAAGTTGAAGAGAAACAAAAGCACTTGGGACTAACACTGTGCCTTAAGAGTTCAAATCCTGTCCCCTACTCACTGAATCCATTGACCTTTTAGCATATTTCTTTAAACTTGTGTGCATATGCTTAGTTGAATGTACAGCCATAGAACTTTAAATGCCTGATTTTATTGTGTCTCTCAGAGGGAGGGCACAGCACCAAGCACTTTCATTAGATAGGTAGGCATATTCACTGTTCTAAATCAGGTTGAAGCTTCTTGATTTTATCAGATTCTTAAATATTTTATTATATATGTCCTTTCTATGTTCACAGCAGTTCTTTTATCGACTTCAGTTGCACCATAAAGCTTCTTAGTAATTTTGCTTATCAGACTGTAATGGTCTCAGATTAGGTACTCTGTGCCTTACTGTAAAACTCTGACTTATATGCCAAGCCTTTGGGGAGGCAAATCCATTTGTCAGGAACATTATTTTGTTATTTAGAAGACGGCTGTGAAAGCCACTAGAAAACTGTATCACTTCACCCACATCTAATGACAGACTTATATACCAGATACCATTTTTCACAATACCTCACAGGATGACAAGATCTCCAGCCTGTTGATGACTGTTTTCTATGATAATATGGTTTTTTTATATTACAGATATTAAAAAAAAAACACATTAATGTCAAGAATCTGCCTTTTTTCTTCATTCTAGCCTAAAAACCATGACAATACAAGAAAGCACATGCCCTTTGAAGCTACCATGACCAGTGTTCAGCCAAGGTATAACATGAAGTAGACATGATACTGGCTAAAAAAATGACCTATGGGAGAAAGCTGGGATGGTTGTGAAGTCTTTAAAGTCCACACTGAAAGTATGCGTAGCAGATCTTTCGGTTTTTTGTCTGTTAGCTTAAATGTACATGTCAGTATTCAAGAGCATAGTGGAGTGACAGAAAGTAAGCTGTCAAATAAAATTCTAGGTAGGGTTTATACAAAGTTTGACTTCAGGCTTCAAATCTAATGTTCTCTTGTATAACACACTCAGCATTTGCATGCATGGGACATGACTAAATCTGAATTTTATTTCAAGTTGGTAAACATTTTGAGAAAACATGTTCCAAAATCGTTGGTAGTCACTGGCATAGAGGATTTCAAACAGGTGAAATGTGTCTACATGAAGCAAATTATCACCGAGCTGTGAGCACACCAGCAGCTTTTTACTCCATGTTATTTTCTGCATTGGTGATATTGTCTGTGGGGCAAAACTCAACTTCTCAAATAGGTAACATGGCATTTTAGTTTTAGTTTATAAGGACTTATTTTAAGAGCTGCAAGCATTTTCTACTTTTTTTTTTTTTTTTTTTTTTTTTTGGTGAAGAACCAGGATCACATAAAACCAGGTATAAAAGAACTGTGAAAGAAATCCTTATGCAATCAGTGACCACTGAGCCATATATCCCTTAAGGTATATTGCCTTTATAGACATTACCATCATCACAAACTCCAGCCTCACTTAAATTGGAATTGAAGGGATTTCTGAGGATGGGAAACCTTGGCATAATTTTGTTCTAGTGAAGGCTCCTCTTTGTTGAGATGTTATGTGATTTTTGACAGGTACTCCAGAAACTTTGTCAGCAGAAAGTGGATTTTTTTTTTTTATTCTTTGCAAGATCTAAATCTTGTTTTCTATACTTTCCACTCTTATAGAGAATTTCTTTAGTATTAAAACTCTACACACTCTAAAACATTTAGTATTAGTTTTTTAGTCTCTAGAAGATTCTTTCTAGACAGGTGGGATGTTTCCATTATGGTAACAGGAAACAAGTTGCAGAGCGCTAATTAAAAGACTTCAGTGCAATACGACTGAGCTAGATTTAAGCAGGATTATTTTACATAAAAAATCCTTTGCTCTTGAAGTTATATCTGAGAGTAACTGACGGTTCTGACAGATGAACCTGTAGGGGTTTCTGCTTGTGATGGTCTACCTCATCTGACTGACACACCACCTGTTATGGCAACAGAAGAAAATGACTGCTATGTGTTAAAAGTTACATTTTATTCTGTCGTGGTTTAAGCTTCTCTAACTCACGCAGTCTCTCTCTCACTCACTTCACCTTTTTGCTTCCCCCCACTCCCGGAGGGATGGGAAGGAAAATCGAAAAGAATGCAACTCCCACAGGTTGAGATAAGAACAGTTTAGTAACTAAAGTATAACATAAGACCACTACTGCTGCCACCAATAATAATAATGACAAGGCAAATACAAGGAAAGAATACAATTGCTCGCCCAGCCCAATACCAAGCCCAACCCAGCAGTGCACCCCCCACCCTTCTGGGCCTCTGCTCTCTCCTTTACATCCTAGGCATGACGTGCTGTGGTATGGAATAACCTCTTTGGTCAGTTTGGGTCAGGTGCCCTGTCTCTGCTTCCTCCTGGCTTCCCCTCCTCCCTGGCAGAGCACGAGACTCAGAAGGTCCTTGGTCAAACCAAAACATTACCAAGCAGTAACTGAAAACACTGGTGTTATCAACGCTGCTCCCAAGCCCAAAATCAAAAACACAGCGCTGCACCAGCTACTAAGAAGCAGAAAAATGACTGCTGCTGCTGAACCCATGACATATTCTCATAAAATAATCGATACATTTCTTTACTCTTGCACAGGTGTTGTTAAAATCCATATTTTATAAGAATCATTTTAAGTGCAGTTTTATACAGTCAATTAAGCCTGCAACTCATGTAAATAGACATCTACACGCTACAATTTGTGCAACTGTATATTATGGATTTAGCTGTAGGCACAGAAGTATGCCCGCAAAATTAAAAACTGCAGTGACATAATTTAAAATAGTCTGTAGAAATTGAATCACTACACATAACAAAAGGAAAACTAAAGGATGCTCAGATCAGGAGGTGAGGACAGCAAACGTGGATAAAGCAAAGGTAATCTCCGTTTCTAAACAGGGAGACAGCATTCACAGGAAACTGGCAAGGATTTTAAAGTCTATGAAACCAAAAAAGGTAGCAATCACACATTTTCTCAGCTGTAGATTCCATATTTTCTAATTGTATAAACACCTGAGTAACTAAGATGTGCAAAGTTTTAGGATGAATTTTGATGAAGTGATGAAGAAAACATATGACCAAATGGACAGTTGAAGGAACATATGCAAAAATGGATCCTTCAAACTCATTCAGTTTTTTCATAACATAAATTATTTGATGGAAGAAAAATACAGCTAAACAGAGATAATTCTGTTTCAGTGCAATATTTGACATAATATTGCACAGGAGAAATGCAATAAAAAAGAAAAAAAAAAAGAAAAGATAATGCAAATCTCAACATAAAGACTAATAAAGCATATGAAAAAGTATTTCAAGGGAAGATAAAGCTTTGCTCTACCCAAAGCACAATAAGATTGAAGGAATGTTTTTGATGAAATTATCAAGGGTGGATCTTTGGAACATTTAATGTTAAAAGTGATGAATAGATGTAGAAGTTCACTAATTAAAAACATAGGTAATGACTTTGTTAGTCAATAAAACTACAACAGAGGACAGGATTATTATGTGCAAAGAAATGGATTACTTTATATTATGACTGGAATATAATTTACTGTGTAAGGTTAGGTTATAGTGTAAGGTTATGTTATTACAGCCCAAAATAACTTTTCAACTGTTCTCATTTATGAAGAGCAAATGTAAATGTGTCTCAAGTGTAAATGAGAAAGTAGGTAAAACTCCTGCATGTTATTAGCCTTTCATGGGATGGTTATTATACACTGTGGAAATTAAACATAACTTTAGGGGAATTATCAGATAAACATTGTAATAAAGAAATATTACACTGTCAATATTACATACTGGTCTGGCTGTATGCATTCAGTGAAGATGATTGATGCATACTGAAATATGCGTTGCTTTGTGTGGACTGAAGTAGAATTCTCTGGAGAGTTTATTTTTTTAAATGGTATGAGAATGTCTTAAAATGAATTTATTTTTCTTTTGTGTTCATATTTTTGGTAAGTTACATAATTCATTATGTAGGAGAGGTGCTTCAGAGATATAGTATATTCTATTGTGTCTGACTTCACAATTTCATATATGAATGAGCCTGAAATGCAGCTTGCTTTCCAGATAATTCTTGGAGAAAATCCTCACGATATCTCTTCCAAAACTTTTCCAATGCAGGAAAATACAAAGGTTGATAAAATTTAAAATTCATTTATGCATTTATTATTAAGAGTGGCTCAGTAAAATGCAAACTGATGCTCAATAAAACTTAGATCTTAGAAACTGTCAGATTAAAAAAAAAAAAACCCACAAAAACAAACCACGCCAGTAATCTAAGATTTAATATGTCCCACCCAAATGTCACTATTAAAATACCATCACATCCAATAGACTCATTTCATTACCTAATTACACTTCTCAGGATCGTAACGTACAAAAGCATAAAAGCATAAACAGATATTTTGGTTCTTCAAGTTTCATCCCATGTGAAGCAAGTGTCCCTGTAATTTATTCCAAGCTTGATTTTAAATAGTTATACTCTGTAGTTCTCACTGTTTCTGCTGAAGTTTGTTCTAGAAAGCTCACCTTCCAAGTGGCTGCAAATTTTTGCCAGCACCCCAGCCCAAATCACTAATGGCCAGCTTGGGCTCATTGGTTCTTATGCCTCTCCTGATGCATGAATGTGCTTTGGTTTGGGTTTGTTGGCATATTTTCATTTATTTGTTTGGGGTTTTTTTGGTTTTGGTGGTGGTGGGATGTCCTGGGTTCATCAGTAGCAGTCATTTTTCTCCTTCTTAGTAGCTGGTGCAGTGCTGTGGTTTTGACTTTCAGCTTGGGAACAGCTCTGATAACACCGATGTTTTCAGTTACTGCTCAGTAATGTTTACTCTGACCAAGGACTTTCTGAGTCTCATGCTCTGCCAGGGAGGAGGGGAAGCCGGGAGGAAGCAGAGACAGGACACCTGACCCAAACTAACCAAAGAGGCATTCCATACCACAGCATGTCGTGCCCACTATATAAACTGGGGCAGTTACCCGGAAGGGCTAGATCACTGCTCAGGTCAGGCTGGGTATTGGTCGGCGGGTGGTGAGCAGTTGTATACTCTTCCTGTGTTATTTCCCTTATCATTATTATTATTGGTGGTAGCAAGGGTGGTTTGTGTTATACCTTATTTCCTGGACTGTTCTTATCTCAACCCGTGGGAGTTACATTCTTTCAATTCTCCTCCCCATCCCTCCAAGAGCAGGGGAGAGGAAGGGGGGGAGTAAGCTAACGACTACGTGGCCGATTTACAGCTGGGCTTAAACCACGACAGTTCTTTTTAGTGTCCAACATGGAGCACAAAGGGTTGAGATAAAGACAGATCTGACCGGAGTGTGTCTAATCATATTTGTGATAAGCATTCATTGTTTCAGATTAATAGTCACTTGCCACAATGCTGATTTATTGGCTCTCAAAATTGTTGCTCTTGACCTCACAGTTTCAGCATGTCATACCTTACTTACAGCCGGTATTTGCTGTGTTAGTGTTTATTGGCTGGGGGCCTTGGGCTAAGGTTCTTGTCTCATTGTACGTTATGGTAGTGACTTGTAAGAAGATAGAATCATTGATCATGAAACTGATCTGGCTTGCGTTCCCGGTGTGGTCACCAACTCTGTACTTTGGGAGGTGTATAATAGACGTGCTTAGCAATTACACATCTTTTTTACCCTCCTCAGATGGTCAGCCTATGAGGGAGGCATTCCCACACACCCTAGTGACAAGTACAGCAGCTACTCAAACTCTCACTACAGCAGATAATGCAGCTACTCCAGCTCCAAGCACAGCAGCTACACCAGCCCCAGTGACAAGTACAGCAGTGTCATTTGAGAGTTCTGAAGGTTTTGAATGGCCTTTGGGTACCCTGGAGACCTACCTGCTGACTGTGATAGGGATCACCATGTTGGCACGCATACAGAGTGTTTTTCTTCCATGACCATTTTGTCTGATCTCAAAACTTAAGTGGAGTCGTGTTTGGGTCTTGTCTAGGATTAGATGACGATATAAGATTTTCCCCAAGGCTGGACAGTCATGAATGGCAGGGTGTGTGGGACAGTATGGGTGACTATCTAGTCCACTGGGCCCCTCCAGTGCTTTGGAAGCATCACAGATGGAAGGCAGCTGTATGGAGTCCCTACTGACAAGCTGCAGAAACTGCTGGAGGGGAGGGTGAATTATTTTGTGCCTGGTGGGCCCATGACAGTTCAGGCCATCAGGGCAGAGATGCAACATACAGATGGACTCATGATGGAGGGATGTACTTAGCAATGGACACTATTGCCCAGGTTATTCATGAGTGTGATCGCTGCACACAGCCTCCCCTGCTCTGAAAGGCTGTTACAAGAGATGGAGCCCAACATCATGGACTGGTTGGATTCAGCAGCCTTATAGAGATTGGTCCATGCACTAAGGGATGATCTCTCTCTCTCTCTCTCTCTCTCTGTGGATGTATATATGTATATATATGAGATGAGTGATGGTATATTGAAAATGTGGGATCGGAGCGTGATGTGAATGGTATGGAATAAGGGGTGGATACTGTCCTGGGTTCAGCAGTAGTAGCCACTTTTCTCCTTCTTAGTAGCTGGTGCAGTTCTGTGTTTTTGACTTTCTGCCTGGGAACAGCTCTGATAACACCGATGTTTTTATTTACTGCTCAGTTATGTTTAGTCTGACAAAGGGCTTTCTGAGTCTCGTGCTCTAGCAGGGAGGAGGGGAAGCCGGAAGGAAGCAGAGACCGGGCAGCTGACCGAAACTTGCCAAAGAGATACTCCATACCACAGCACGTCGTACCCACTATATAAACTGGGGCAGTTACCCGGAAGGGCTAGATCACTGCTCTGGTCGGACTGGGTATCAGTCTGCGGGTGGTGAGCGGTTGTATTCTCTTCCCTTGTTATTTCCTTTATCATTATTATTATTGGTGGTAGCAGCAGTGATTTGTGTTATACCTCAGTTACTGGACTGTTCTTATCTCAACCCATGGGAGTTACATTCTTTCAATTCTCCTCCCCATCCCTCTGGGAGCTGGGGAGAGGAAGGTGGGGAGTGAGCTAATGACCGCATGGCTGATTTATGGCTGGGCTTAAACCAGGACATGGTTTTTTTTAAAAAAAAAAAAACTCTGCAGGGCAAGTTTCTCTAGTCTGTTCTTGTAAAACCGGCTGTGCTATCTCTACTTTTGACTTTTGCTGGATATAAGGCAAGACATTCCTGTATATCTTTAAGTGAAGAAATCATTGATTTTTCTCATCAGGTTGATATCATTTCAACAAGAGATGTTTTGCAAAAAAGAGACACACAATTAAGTTACAGAACCTAGAGAAATGTTAACCAATAAATATTTAATTATACACTTATACAGTAAATATAATCCTTTTGTCTACAGCCTGAAAAAAGTTTATCATATTTCAAATGGGAGCACTGGTGCTTTGTTTTCATGTATGAACTAGAAAAAAAAACCTTTTATTGCCCACACTGACAACTGTGCAGAATATGTGAAGACAGTTACTTTACCGTACCCCACCCTACTGTACCATACCTTAACTTACCTTACCTTACCCTTACCATTACCCTACCCTTACCGTTACCCTACCCTTACCATTACCCTACCCTTACCCTTACCCTTACCCTACCCTTACCCTTACCCTACCCTTACCCTTACCTTACCCTTATCTTGTCTTACCTTACCTTACCCTAACTTAACATACCTTGCCTTACCCTACCTTACCTTATCTTACTTTACCTTAGCTTGCCTTACCTTACTTTACCTTGCCTTGCCTTACCTTACCTTACGTTGCCTTGCCTTGCCTTGCCTTGGCCTGCCTTACCTTACTTTACCCTACCTTACCCTTACCTTACTTTTACCTTGCCTTACCCTTACCTTACCTTACGTTACCCTTACCTTACCCTACCCTTACCCTTACCTTACCCTTACCTTACATTCCCCTTACCCTTGCCTTAGCTTACTTTACCTCACCCTTACCTTGCCTTAACTTACCCTTACATTATCCTTACCTTACCCTCACCTTACTTTACCTTTACCTTACTTTACCTTAACCTTACTTTACCTTACCTTACCTTACTTTACCTTACCTTGCTTTTATCTTGTTGCTGAGGCCAAATTTATGCTGCTATTCTGAATCTTTCTTTATCTTAAGGCCATTTTTTCTAGAATAGACCTCTTAGCTGAAAATGCAAAACAGCTCAGAGAAGGTGCCTCAGATAGGAGCCCTCCTTCCTCACTCCAGGTGTGTAGGAACCTTTGTTTTCCTCCAGTTCTGTATAATGCTGTGATGCCCATGTGCATTAGCTTGCTGCCAGCAGCTCTCCATGGCTCACATCTCTGCTTTGGACAACGTGTGACACTGATCGTCATATTGGCTTGCTGTCCATTTGGATCCCTGGCAAGTGATGCATTTGGATATTTCAGCCTGATGCATTTGGACATTTCAGCCTGATGCATTTGGACATTTCAACCTGGCCACTAGTAATGTGAAAATGGAAAATGACTAGAAGGACAGGAGGAATTTACAGGCTAGTAGGAAAATCACCAGAGTAAAAGCACCTTGTTCCCGTCATTGAGGTGCTGTTTTCTCCCAGATCACTTGGTTTACGGTCACTGGTATCAGCACTCCTGCACATCCACCTGCTGCTTCCTCTTTACCTTGTCATTGAAAAATAGTGCCTGAGGACTGACTGACCATAATGGCACCATTATAGATGTCGGGGTCACATGTCTTCTCTTTTATAGCAGGAAAATCTGTCTGTCTATTCAAAGATAGGGGCTGGTTTACATAGCTATTTATACACTGGGGAACTCTGAGTGTAGGACCACAGCACTGACTGCTTCACATGGATGCAAAATCAGGATGTTTGAAACACTGCAATCCTTTACTTTTACCTGGCCATTTAACTGGGTGTCTTCAAGTTTAGAAGAGCAGTCACAGATGGGCCTGGCTTTTATACAAGTAATGGCATGGGATTCAGTTCCCAATACTGCGTAGACAAAATCTGAAAGTCTTGTAGTCATTAACATTAAGCAGAGACGATGGGAGTACAGAGGCAGTTTCAAAACAGAAAATTAAATGTGAGTGACTTGTGGCTTATGCTAATGCATTAACCATGGCAACATACTTCTCTCCTTAACAGTCCCTACCCATACACAAAAAACCCCAACTACTATTAAAGCAAAACAAACAAGCAAACAAAATTGATTTCAAAGCATCATCATTAACTTTCGGTAGTGCACAACAAATATGCAAGGGAAAGCTTCACCTCATTGTTCGGGAGAACTCCAATGGATGGTTGTGTGGTCATGAAGAGTTGTGTCTGTAGTAGGTCTAATGTGCTTTTCCTTTTGGGTAGTCAGGAGATCTTTTAATGGCGTTAGTGGGAAAAATGGAATGGCATGGCTAAGTTAAAATTGCTAAAAAAATATTACGGAATAGTCTATATTGTGAATATAAGGACATAATAAAGATGGTTGATTATAACAATAGTTGCTGTGTTGTAATATAATTTATTATTTCATGAGTATCTTTGCCAGAAAGAAAGGTTTATTTAATAAGTAATATCCTGCTGCCTGTCAAGTCTTGTTATATTCATTAGTATATGACACATAACTGGAAAAATAAAAAGCCTATAACTAGAGTGGGCAGACTGAATCTACAGCTAATTGTATCTATAGTTTGGTATTTCAAGCACTGAATTACAAATGAAATTGCAGGCAAAAGTGATGCCTTCATTTTCGTTTAACAAGATTCCTTCATTACCCATGAGATTCACAAGAAATTAGATGCTACTTGAAGAGCTAGGATTTGCAATAATGGCCAAGATGTTATGAGGATTAGAGGAATTTGAATGAACAGTCCCTTAGCTCATAAAAGAAAATGATAAAGGATAAAAGGTAGCATTAACTGTTCAGGGGTCTTGGCTATATACTCTAATACAGCTACTCCAAATTAAAAGTCACTCAATCACTAAACAAAATAAAAACCAAACCCAGCAATATGAAACAAAGAGTCTTATTTTCTCACAAGCAGTATACTAATGGAAATAAAGCTACTAATTGCACATTTAAACTTTTATCATGACACTAGTTTGGGCAGAGTGTTCTGTAACAATTTCACTTCTATGCATTTTCAGACCAGTTTAGGACTATTATTTTTTTAATGAAGGTTTATGTAAAGCGTTATATGGCTAGCTTGGGGAAATACATTGGTCACGAAGCAGAATCTCACAAAAGATGTGTTAAATGTTTTGAAAAATATAATTAAGTTATGCTACCAATTTTTGCACCATCTATTACTTCATCCCACTTCATCAGAAGTAATAACAGTAGCAGTTCAAATTAGCTGAAGCTTAGAATAGTGACTGAAATTCTGCACTCTGCTAGCAGAAATAAAAATATACTGCAGCATACTGTACTTAATTTACACTGCCTTTAACTGGAAGAGATGCCGGAACTGCTTGTCTTCTTGCTTCAGAGTGATTCAGAGAGCAGGAGAACCCAGGACTTTGTGACTTTTGGATAAAATAGAGCTGAAAGAAGTAATCTAAAGATGATAAATTCCTTACCAAAGATCAGTGGAAAACCTCCAGTCCAGATTTTCAGGCAGGCTGTTACAGAACTGGTGATAATTTGATTGCACATAAATATTTATCAGACACTTAAAAAACTTTGTTTCCTATAGTCTGTCTGTAAAAATATCAGCAGGGTGAAGTTCATGTGAGTTTTTCTTTTATAAAGTATGGCAAGAAATTACAGAAATGTCAAAAGCCATAGGAAATACTTGATATTATAGTAGCATATTAGTATAATGGGTGTACTATCTAGAATATTTATTCCCAGACATAAACACTGGGAAAAAAAATCATAAGTAAAACATTCTGTTGGCTTAGAAACAATTACCTGCTACAGCGGCTCTGAATTGTCAAGTATATCTTGCAGCTGAAAAGGCCATATATCCCCAAAGAGCACATGAAGTCTGGATAAGCAACAAGACAAATCTTTAATAAAAATAACAACAACAAAGTACAACCTCATAAAAGGCAAAGAAGCCAAAATAAATAAGGAAGTCCCATCATCTTAGGGCATCATAGGCAAAACATCTTTGCCAGTTTGACCCTAATTTTGGAATAATTTTACTTCGTCAGTGATGCATTTTTTTTAAAGATGCTTTTTGCCTTTTTTCTTTTTCTTTCAATACATGCCTTATGTAATGGAGGTTGTGCAGAAATTCTCATCTGTATTAATCTTTAACCCCTGTCGATATTATCTGCCTGGAGTCAGTCCAAAGATTATTACAGCTAACTTCAATGCATTTTTTGATCAGAACCTGAGTTGGAAAAGATTCCTAAATCAAGGTCTCAAAGAGAAATATTGTTCAAGGTAGAGAACAAATTGTGAAGGTGATAAAAAAGGGCAACTGAAGAAAAGGGTTAGTAGACTAGGAAAAAAGTCAAATAAAGAGATCTAAGAAGTCTAAATGTGAAAGGAACTGGGCTGGAGATGGGAGATTTGCATCTAATAGCAAGATGAATAATTTACTTATTTGGTTTCTTTCAAGTTTATACAACATAAATGTGGATTTAGTGATTGTGGTGAGCAAGAATTTTTTTTTCAAACAATTAACAATGCTTTGGTTTTTCATGTTGTGAAGCAGACTGGTTTACATTAATAATATTGAGTCTGAGGCACAGAGTAGTGCTTGCAATTTCCTCTTCTGTATATATTCTGCTACTACGTTTCAGAATTTAAAAAAACAATATAAAACACAACATATAAACTGAGCCGTGAAGTGTCTCTGAAAACAGTAACAAGTTTGTGAGCCAGTAACACCTGAAATAATAGTATTATTCTGGGACTGACCTAAAATGTATTAAAGCATATTCTGCCTAATAGCACAGAGTTTGTCTTGAAGTTCAGTACCGTCAAGTACAGTGAAATAAGAGAGGATGATAAATTGCAAAGGTACCTCTGCAGCTGTTAGAGAATGCTGTTTAGAAGAGGAAACAGTTTAAAACAGTTCAATTAAAATGCAAGAAAATAAAGCCAGCATCTGAACTACCATTAGTTTGTCACTAGATACAATGCATGCACATAAAGAAGCTACAAGTTGTGAATTGTGAAATGAATCAGAAAGTTAGGTGAATACAGCCTTGTTTCATAGAAACAATGGTTTCAATGAAGTCTGTGCTTTTACAAGAAGATTGCATTATGGTAGTGTTGTGCACTATATATAGGACACATAAATAGGAGTACAAAATGTAAAATATGAATAGTTTATCTTCATGAGGGACTGTAGTGAGAGGACAAGGGGTAACGGGTTCAAACTTAAACAGGGGAAATTTAGATTGGATATGAGGAAGAAATTCCTTACTGTAAGGGTGGTGAGGCACTGGAATGGGTTGCCCAGGGAAGTTGTGAATGCTCCATCACTGGTGGTGTTCAAGGCTGGGTTGGACAGAGCCTTGGGTGGTGTGGTTTAGTGTGAGTTGTCCCTGCCTCTGGCAGGGGTGTTGGAACTAGATGATCTTCAGGTCCTTTTCCAACCCTAACTATTCTATGATTCTATGAATCTATGATTCTATGATTAATATGAAAAGTATAGAAGTAAACTGTTACTTGGAGAGCCTCTTGATTTTCAGTACAGCAAAAGGCACTTTGGGATCAAGACATTTCTCTTTGGTTTATTTAACCATTTTTCTAGTCAGCCACCTAAAATTTATACAGTTGAAAAGACAATATTTGAATTACTTCAAGGGTAGAATCATAGAATCATTTAGGTTGTAAAGACCTTTAAAATCATCAAGTCTAGCTGTAAACCTACCACTGCCAAGTCCATATCACCCTTTCCTTCCAAACATGCACCCTGCAGGATGGTCTTGCAGACTAACACTGAGGTAAAGCCCTGAGCAACATTGGATTTCCACTGACTCTTCCAAGTACCTGCTGAGGCCCCATCCTGACCCAACACAGCTTTCATCACACAGCTGTTTCCAATCTTCCTTACAACACAAGATATATAGGAAAGAATAGCACTACTGAGAAATGGACAACATTTAAAGGGTGCTTTATCTCCTTAAAGACTGCTGCTCAACACTATAGCCTGCTGCTATTACTGTAATTCAACCAAGTCACATTACATTTTTTCACCTTTTGTTTTTGTTTGTTTTGTTGGATTTTTGAGCAAAGAGCACCTCAATGGATGTCAGTCCATAGAGGTGCTGCTAAAGATCCCCATGTGGAATATTCTACAGTTTGTCGCAGATATTATCTGTGAAGTTACCTGATATTTATAGCTATCAAAACTGCAAAATCCTAAGATTCTTCCTCACTGTTAGTAGTTTCCAGCACTGAATGGTGCAATCTTCAGAAGTAAACCAAAGTCTACAGGCCTTGAAATTATTATTTGTTTGGTTGGTTGGTTTTTTTTTCCTCTTTTCACAACCAAACACTATCAAACAAGTTGGGATGGCAGTAAATTTTCCGTTGTCAATTGATTCTTAACTTTACTAAATAAAAAGCAATACATGCCTGGAGCCCCATTTCTGTCAAAGCGTGTTGCATTTTTTTGCTTTTGCATTTACTTTCACACTTTCTTTGTATGCAGTTCATAAGGTTCATGGTGGCTTGGATAGTTCAAAATTATATATTTGGCTCTGATTCCAGATAGAATTTAATCTTGACTCAAATGCCAAGCCTATTTAGGGAGGACTAAAGTACTTCCTTGAGGTTAAGTGCATGCTTGTGTCCCCTTAATGAATAGATATGAATTTAAATTCATTCCTGAATCAAGTACAAGGATGCTTGGTTTTTTAGTTTGGCTTCACTCTGAAAGATTTCAGTGCAAGAATTCTCAAAATTCTTGCATCTCAAAATGCAAAATGTATCTGTGAGTGCACACACAAACAAGTGCACACATATGCTGCTGACCTTGAAGACCTTCAAATCCGAATCCCAGTTAAAATACTTTGAGATATCTGCCTTTGCTTATGAATTGTTTTATTCAACAGATAATAAAAGCACTATTTACAGTGTTCAAGATTTTTTCCCAAAGTTGCTCCATATAAAGGCAACACCTATGCTGTTATTTTATACTACAGAAATAGGGATATAATACTGCATTCATTGGATTTGGTCTCTGCTTCATGTAGCTATGGCATTTCAAAATCAATATGTAAAACTGCTTTCATAAACACTTCTTACATTATAAGAAAGCATGAGCACATATTTGGTATTCCAGCTAGGTTAGATTTAGCAGTCAGTGAGGAGAATAGACAAAGGATTCTGCTGAATATTGTTTTGCATATTTATCCAATTTTCTAGTTTTATGATAAATACATCCAGAAACTATCCCCTGTCAGAATGCAAATTCATTTTTTTCTCTGCAGTACTTATCAGCTCAATATCACAAGTTTAGCCTAAGACAGATTTATGAAAACTCTAGAATTTGTATTTTTTATGCCAGAAATGTGATTCAGGTGGGATATATTTTTTATACTTCGGGGGGGAAGAAGGGGTGATACTGTTGATGAATACAATGTGAGCATTATGTAAAGTTAGAAAAAGCTTCTTAAAGAAGTGAAATATGATTTTATTTGCCTATCTCTAATTTTGCCAGATTTCATTGGAAAGTTTTTTGTTAGCATTTATTTGGGTCTTTTTTCTTTGTTTGGGGAGGCAAGGAAGGGTTGGGAAAGCATGTGGAATAGCTCAAACAAGAGTTACACACCTTTATTTTTACTTTGAGACTTTTTTTTTTTTTTTGCCAGCATAGTTTTGTCATTTTACTACTTCACATGAATTGATGTAATAATTATTTACTTTGAAAATTGGAACCAGAGACTTAAAAATCGTTTGAAGCCAGCAAAAGGTCTCAATTGTGGAGGACATGGACAGTAGCACTCTATAACACAGGTAGCTTACTCATTCAGCTTTACATATAGTCGCAATAATCCAGGCTAATGAGAACAGAATATAGTTAGTGCTTCTTTTTCTTTGCATGAAGCTTCGAGGCAAACTGAAAATGAAACACAATCATTTTGAGCAACAGTGTGATCTAGGCCTATGAGTCTAGTGAGGAATGCAAGCACATTTTGGGACCATCACTGTGAAGAAGGAAAACCTGGTCTGCAAGGTGAGATATATAGGAATTGGACAGCACTGTAAAAATATTAGCTTTTTTAACTGGTATTCATTAGTCCCTGATTCAACACCATGCAGAGGCAGTTGCTCCATCCGGAACACCAAATATCATACATTCTTAAAGCAATTGTTGTTCCAGTAGCTGAAACTGACATACATATATGAATATTGTTGTGCATATTCTTAACATATCTGTCCAGTATTCATACTCTTGTATCTCTACTCTTCATATCATGTACATAAGTTTAATACAGGTATGCCAGAAATTTCTGAAAAAAACAGTTTTGGAAAAAGGAGCATGGTTTGACAAAAATATCTTACCTGCACAAGTTTATGTGGCACTATAAATCTCTGTCAACTGGCATGTGAGAAAACAAACCAAAACCAACCCCCCTAAATAAACAAAAGGGTGAGGATAATCTGTGTCTTTCTGAAAACAAATATGGAATTATTTGAAATTCTACATTTACAGAGCATTTTGATAAACAAAGCAATTGGTTTTGGTCCCTGGAATATAAACCTCATTTGTTCAATCAAGTTTCTTAAACAAACACACAGCATGTGCAAACTCCAAAGTAGGCTGTTTCTTTTTGTAATGAAGTCACATATCATGTGAAGATTTTTTGATTAATCTGGTACATCTTGTCCATAAAATAATAATTAAAGGGGGGTGGGGGTGGGAATCGTCTTTTGTTCCTACTAGAGAGCAAAAGGAATTAGTCTTAATGCCATAGACCAAAGAATAAATATTTAGAACCTATTGTGACCTTTCACATATCTCTACTGTATTAGAGTCTACTCTTCAGCAGAAGAATATGTTTTTTAACTCCCAGAATAGATTTATTAGGTACTCCACCATCACAAAGCCAAAAATAGCACATTCATAATGTCACATACTCATGTGCTTCTGCAGTCTCAGAGGATCTTCCTTATTGCATCTTGGTGAGTGAAAGATTTACAAGCACAACAGAAATGGCCTTTAAAAATCCCAGGTATTAATGACAGTTCTCTGATAATAGCTTTATTACCTACTATTAAGAACTTTATTGCATCAGTCTAATACAATACTACTGTATTACTCCTATAACACAATATGATGAATGAGTGCTACCTCTCCCATATTGCATTAACACCATATTAAGTTAATTGAATGCAGTCATAGCTTAGCATGATGGATGAGATGCATTGGCAGCAATTATATATGAAAAAGAAAATTCCATAATTCCTATATTTTATCACATTTGTTCTAGTGAAGATAGTTATATGTAGTTTCCCCCACCCCCCCAAAAAAAAAAAAACAGCTGGTTTTTACAGAGCTTTGCATTTATCAAAGCACTCCACAAAAAATGTCAAAGTATTCATTTAGAAATAAACAACTGAGAGCTGATCAGTTTTTCTTCATGTTGCTGAGCAGGTTAATTACAGTGTTGTGAACAGAAGTTGTACTTCTGAACTCAATGTCTACTGACATAAGTATTGGTTTATTGGCTGAAAGAGGAATTACACTGAAGTTACTGAGATAAAAAACATAAGATATCTCTTTTTTTAGCGTCAGTCTCCTGCATGTTTTTTTTTTTTTTCTACCTCATAAGCAGGCAGTATCAGACAGAGGTGCTTTAACTAAGTCAGAAAGGCTAATTCATATTGAGTGCGATCAGCAGTGTGCATTTCCCAGGTTATAATGGCATTATGTCAAACACTATAATGTAGTATTGTGGTTTGTAGGTTTTCTTTTTTTTCTCCTATATCTGAAAGAAATGAACATTTGCAAAGCTTGGCATTTGCATCAAGGACACAGAAGCCATTTGTGCAGTATGATAGTGATAAATAAGTGACAATGATAAACTTTAAGACTGAAGGCTAAGATATAACAAGGGAACAACGTATATTCAAGTGGATGGAGAAGTTACCTCCCACAGCTCTTAATAGCACTACAGCGAATGAGCTTCTTCATATTATGGCTTATTAAAAAGCAATTTCAGAAACAGTTCTGAATTTTGTGAAGCTGTAGTAGAACCGGCAGCTAATACTAACGTGTATGCTTAATTTTAAATGCACATCTTCAATAAAATCATTCATGTACTTCAAGGTCCCATTCACACAGTCTGCAGAAATTTGGGCCACAGTGAAAAATGTTAGATAAAATATAGACTATTATTTATAAGAAGGGACATGTTATTGATAATAATTTATATATATTAGATTGGATATAAGGAAAAAGTTCTTTACTGTAAGGGTGGTGAGGCACTGGAATGGGCTGCCCAGGGAAGTTGTGAATGCTCCATCACTGGCGGTGTTCAAGGCCAGGTTGGACAGAGCCTTGGGTGACCTGGTTTAGTGTGAGGTGTCCCTGCCCTTGGCAGGGGGGCTGGAACTAGATGATCTTAAGGTCCTTTCTAACCCTAACTGTTCTATGATTCTATATTGTTCTTTTTTGTACTGCAGCAAGAATTTGATGCCAAAAGATATAAATTATTTTTGTGAAAAATAGAACTTTCCTGGGAGGCAGTATGACTGGGAGACACATCCCTGATCACAGAACTGCATTCCCGTTATTTTTCATAGAATCACAGAATCATAGAATCATAGATTGGTTAGGGTTGAAAGGGACCTTAAAGGTCATCTGGTTCCAATCTCCTTTTTGGTTGCTCAAAACCCCATTCAGCTTGGTCGTGAAAAATCCCAGGGATGTGGCAGCCACAGCTTCGCTTGGCAACTTGTTCCAGTGTCTCACGACCCTCATAGTAAAGAATTTCTTCTTAATATCAAATTTAAATCTGTCTTCTTTCAGTTTAAAGCCATTCTCTCTTGCCCTACCACTACATGCACTTGTAAAAAGTCCCTCTTCAGATTTCTTGTAGCTCTCTAGGTACTGAAAGGCTGCTCCAGGGTTTTTGCAGAGCCTTCCCTTCTCCAGGCTGAACAAACCCAACCCTCTCAACCTGTCTTCACAGGAGAGGTGCTCCAGCCCTCTGATCATCTTTGTGTCCCTCCTCTGGACTCACTCAAACACGTCCATGTCCCTCTTGCGGTGGGGGCCCCAGACCTGAACTCAGTACTCCAAGTGGGGTTGCATGAGAGTGGAGTAGAGGGGGAGAATCACCCTTGACTTGCTGGCCAAGCTGCTTTTGATGCAGCCCAGAATACTGTTGGCTTTCTGGGCTGCAAGTGCACACTGCCAGCTCATATTGAGCTTCTCATGAATGAATACTTCCAAGTCCTTCTTCTCAGGGCTGCTGTTAATCCATCCTCCACCCAGCCTGTATTTATACTTGGGATTGTCCCTATCCAGGTGCAGGACCTTACACTTGGCCTTGTTGAACTTCATAAGGTTTGCACTGGCTCATCCCTCTAGAGAGTCAAGGTCCCACATTATCCCTAGTCTGTCTTTTGTTAGCAACATACCTATAGAAGCCAAACTCCACCATTTCATGGTCACTGCAGCCAAGGCTGCCCTCTAGCCTCACATTTCCCACCAGCCCTCCCTGTTGGTGAGGACAAGGTCTAGTATAGCCTTCTTCCTTGTTGGTTCCTCTATCTCTTGGAGAAGGAAGCTATCATCAAGGCATTCCAGGAATCTCCTGGATTGTTTGTACCCTTCTGTGTTGTCTCTCCAACAGACATTGGGATGGTTGAAGCCTCTCATGAGGACCAGAGCTCAAGAACATGAGGCCATACCTATCAGTCTGTAGAGGTCTCACTGGTTTGGTGGCCTGTAGCAGACCCCCACTTTAATGTTCCCTGTCCCTGCTCTCCCTTTAATCCTGACTCATAAATTTAGTCAGCTTCTCATCCATTCCCAGGCAGAGCTCTGCGCACTCCAGGCAGTCACTGATGTAGAGGGCTGCACCATCTCCTTGTACCCCAGGCTGGTCTTTCCTGAAGAGCCTGTACCCTTCCATTCCAGCACTGCAGTTGTAGAAGGCATCCCACCACATTTACATGATGGCAAGGGTGTTCCATTGCTATCTGTTATTGCTCTCAAGGTCCTGGGTGTCTCTACTGACACCAGCATCAGACTGGTAGGAGTGGAATGGATTGAGGTTCCATTGGCCCAGCAACTTTAGCTAAAAGTCTTCTTCACCAGCTTGTCGAGCCTGTGCCAGGTTCAACTGGTCCTTTCAAACCCTTTCCCTTTAACCAGGAGGATGGATGAATAGACTACTTGTGCTCTTTTCTGAAAAGCACACTGAAAGGCAGGTTAAAAACCAATACCACAGCAAAAAAATTCCTACCAGAACAAAACACTCTGTGTAATGCATTATTCTCCCTTTGGAGAGGGATTAGAATCATAGAATCATAGAATAGTTAAGGCTGGAAAGGACCTTAAGATCATCTAGTTCCAACCCCACTGCCAGGGACAGGGGCATCTCCCACAAAACCATGCCACCCAAGGCTATGTCCAATCCAGCCTTGAACACCGCCAGTGATGGAGCATTCACAACTTCCCTGGGCAAAACATTCCAGTGCCTCACTACCCTTACAGTAAAGAATTTCTTCCTCATATCCAATCGAAACTTCCCCTGTTTAAGTTTGAACCGATTACCCCTTGTCCTCTCACTACAGTTCCTCATGAGAAGTCCCTCTCCAGCATCTCTATAGGCCCCCTTCAGATATTGGAAGGGTGCTAGGAGGTCTCCACGAAGCCTTCTCTTCTCCAGGCTCAACAGCCCAAACTTTCTCATCTTATCTTCATACGGGAGGTGCTCCAGTCCCCTCATCATCCTCGTGGCCCTCCTTTGGACATGTTCCCACACTTCCATGTCCTGTTTATGTTGAGGACACCATCACTGCACACAATACTCCAAGTGAGGTCTCACAGGAGCAGAGTAGAGGGTCAGGATCACCTCCCTCGACCTGCTGGTCACGCTCCTTTTGATGCAGCACAGGATACACTTGGCTTTCTGGGCTGCAAGCGCACACTGCCGGCTCACGTTCATTTTTTCATCAACCAAAACCCCCAAGACCTTCTCTGCAGGGCTGCTCTGAATCTCTTCTCTGTCCGACCTGTAGCTGTGCCTGGGATTGCTCCCACCCAGCTGTAGAGCCTTGCACTTGCCATGGTTAAATGTCATCAGGTTGGCATCAGCCCACCTCACAAGCATGTCAAGGTTCCTCTGTATGGCATTCCTTCCCTCCAGTGTATCAACCGAACCACACAGTTTGGTGTCATCGGCAAACTTGCTGAGGGCACACTCAATCCCACTGTCCCTGTCACTGACAAAGACATTGAACAAGATCGGTCCCAACACCCATCCCTGAGGGACACCACTTGTTACTGGTCTCCAGCTGGACACTGAGCCATTGAGCACAACTCTTTGCTTGCTGCCATCCAGCCAGTTCTTTATCCACTGAATGGCCCATCTATCAAATTGATGTCTCTCCAACTTAGAGACAAGGATGTCACGTGGGACAGTGTCAAATGCTTTGCACAAGTCCAGGTAGATGACATCAACTGCTCTAACCATGTCCATCAGTTCCATAGCCCCATCAGAGAAGGCCACCAGATTGGTCAGGCAGGATTTCCCCTTAGTGAAGCCATGCTGGCTATCACCAAGTACCTTGCTGTTTTTCATGTGCCACAACATGCCTTCCAGGAGAATCCACTCCAAGATTTTGCCAGGCACAGAGGTGAGACTGACAGGTCTGCAGTTCCCCGGCTCATCCATTGTCCCCTTCTTGAAAATGGGGGTTATATTTCCCTTTTTCCAGTCATCGGGAACTTCACCTGACTGCCATGATTTTTCAAATATGATGGACAGTGGCTTAGCAACTTCATTTGCCAGCTCCTTCAGGATCCGCAGATGGATTTCATCAGGTCCCATGGACTTGTATACGTTCAAGTTCCTAAGATGGTCTTGAACCAGATCCTCTCCTACAGTGGGCCCAGGGTCTTCATTCTCACTGTCCCTGCATCTGCCTTCCAAGACTTGGGTGGTATGGTCAGAGCATTTGCCGGTGAAGACTGAGGCAAAGAAGACGTTAAGAACCTCAGCCTTCTCCAAATCCAGGGTAGCCAGTTCTCCCGATAGCTTCTGGAGAGGACCCATGTTGTCCCTAGTCTGCCTTTTATTTGCAATGTAGGTATAGAATCCCTTCTTGTTATCCTTAACATCCCTAGCCAAGTTGAATTCTAAGTGGGCCTTATCTTTCCTAACCTGATCCTTAGCTTCCTGGACAACATCCCTGTATTCTTCCCAAGCTGCCTCTCCTTGCTTCCACCTTTTATAAGCCTTTTTTTTTCCTTCGAATCTTCCTCAGCAGCTCTTTATCCATCCAAGGAGGTCTCCTGGCCCTCCTGCTGCCCACCCTTCTAGTTGGGATGGATCACTCCTGAACTTGCAGCATTTGCTCCTTGAATATCAACCAAGAGCCTTGGGGTCCCCTGCCCTCTAGGGCTATATCCCATGGAATCTTACTGAGCAGGTTCCTGAAGAGGCCAAATTCTGCTCTCTTGAAGTCCAGGGCAGTGAGCTTGCTGCACGCTCTTCTCACTGTCCTGACGATCTCGAATTCAACCATCTCATGTTCACTGCAATCAAGGCTGCCCTGAAGCATCACATTTCCTACCAGCCTTTCCTTGTTGGTGAGGACGAGGTCAAGCATGGCACCCCTCCTTGTCGGCTCCTCTATTACTTGCAGAAGGAATCTGTCTTCCACACAATTGAGGAACTTCCTGGATTGCTTGTGCCGGGCCGTACCATCCCTGCAACAGATATCAGGGTGGTTGAAGTCCCCCATGAGAACAAGCGCCTGCAAGCGTGAGGCTGTTCCTATCTGTCTATAGAGTGCTTTACCCACCGAGTCCTCTTGGTCAGGCAGTCTGTAACAGATCCCCACAATAATATCTCCCATTTCTCTTCTCCCTTTAACCCTGACCCACAAACTCTCTATTGACTGCTCACCTGTCCCAAGGCACAGTTCCATACACTCCAGCCTACCCCTAACATAAATAGCAACTCCCTCTCCCTTCCTTCCTGGCCTGTCTTTTTCGAAGTCCTGCAACCTTCCATTCCAACACACCAGTCATAGGAGCCATCCCACCATGTTTCTGTGATGCCTGTGATATCTTACGCCCGTAGATGTGCACACATCTTTCATTCTTCTTGTTTGTTCCCTATGCTACAGGTGTTTGTATAGAGACATCTGGGCCGAGCTCCAGTTGAAGCCAGCTCATTTGCTGGAGTAGCTGCAATATCTCTACGTTGCTCTGAACGTTTATTATAGGTGCTGGCAACTGACTGGGTGTGTTGGGATGGAATGATGCCCCCCTCCCCCCAACCCATCTAGTTTAAAGCATCCTTGACCAGTCTGGCAAGTCTCCTCCCAAATCCACTCTTCCCCTTCGTTGTCAGACCAGCTCCACCAGCCCCCAGTAGACCTGGCCTATTGGAAATTTGAAAAATAGCAGCTATTTCAGTAAATGCACTACCAACAGGCACTTAGAGATAGGATTTAAGAATATGTACAGTGAACAGTGTAGTAATGCAGCTAATTACCTACATTCAGGCCATACCAGTTCACTGAAGCCTGTAGACCTCCACCTCCAACTATATTTATCCTTATAATAAATCTTGTGCTCTTCTTAATCTCAGATTGCCAATTTTCTGTAAGTGACAAGATAAACATAGGCAAGCAAGCAGTACAGAAAATAAGTGTTCTCTGACTTTATGATGTTAGAACTTATAGAGTAACATCAGTAACACAAAAACTGCCAGAAAAAACCTCTAGCCTGTCACATTTCTAGGTACTTTTATTTTGACAGTTTGTAAAAAGAAAATAAATGTATTCTCTTTTCCTTTAAAAACTATAAGCAGATTTTTTTAAAACATTATGTTATGTAGAAATTAAAAAAAAAAAGTTGAATAGAAGGGTGAGAGAAGGAATAACAATTTCAGTCCCACAGATGTAGTCACTAGCTTATTTGAAACCATAGTAAAATTGTTTCATGCCTGGATTTCCTGATCTGTGTATAATTATTAACCTAATTCTGTTTGCTGCAGATTCTCACAGAGTGTATTGGGAGATAACTCCTTGAATATTAGTAACTGATGTGAGACTACTTCTCTCTTTTTACACATTTTCAGGTTAGCAGGAATTATATTGCACGGAGCTATTAGCAAGTACATCATAGCATAATTTATTGTTATTTTTAAACCTAGCCCTAATGTTAATAGTTTTAATAACTATCCTGTTTTAAATGAGAAAAAAATTCAAGTCAGAATATAATTTAGTTCCTTCCCAATATTTCAGGAATAATCATATTTCCCAGTTTGAAATAGTTTAACAAAATTATCTGAGCAATAGCTCTAACTGACTGACCATGACATGTCACAGGCAAGACAGAAGTCATTTAACATTATAGTTTTTATGTCAAGATACTAATAATTAAGAAGTATGTTGGGGGTTGTTTTTGGTTTGGTTTTGTTTTGTTTTGCTTAAGACTGACTTATGAGACCGTGGACATTAAACAATTTTAGAGGGAATTCAACATTTCCTCTAAAATTCAACATTCTCTGGGAACCAGCCCTCTGACAATATTAAGGGCGTCAATTACATTCTTTTTTTTTTTTTTTTTTTAGATAGTTCTTCGTTCTTCTTTCTAAGTAATCTCAGAAAAATGCCTGGATTGGAGAACGCTGCTGTGTCCAGAGACAAACAAACTAAAAAATTTGGTTTTCATGTTCATTAACTCTTTTCATACTATTGAGGTATGAATCTTTCACAGCTGTACTGCACTGTATGGTACTGTAAGAATGTTGATGTGTGCAATAAGTAATAACAGTAAAAATAACCTCTCAAAAGTTTAGGACAAAATTCATTGTGGATTCAAGTGAGTGTGGGTTTGACTTTGAACTTATTGACCTCCTTCTTTTGGCAGTTATGTTGTAAGAAGCTGGAGTCTGTCCCTCAGGAATTCATGTTATGACTGGGCACACTTTTTGTGAACTACCTCTAAGAATCCCTTCTTTTTCTCCAGTAAAACACAGGGAAAGAGACTTCTTTCCCTGCAGGTGCCCTCCATCACTGCTGGAGATGTACCTTCACATATTTTGTGTCTTCACTTCATGGAAGTGCTGGTGCTCCATTTTCTTACATGCACAGTAGCTCAACATGGGCAGTCCTCATCTACTAGCGCAAGAGAAAAGCAGCACAGAAGGAAAGGAAGAAGCTTTGTTCCTTTCTACCTGCTCCCCTCATTCCTGCGTCAGAAAAACTCGGGAGGGAGCTCTTGGAAAGGGATAGAAGCAGTTGTGTAGTCAAGGCAGGGTTAGACATTGAGTTGTACACTTGATTAATGCCAGTGCTTGACACCTATGGCAATGCTGTATCACATATATTTAGAATCATAGTGTCACAGCTGTCGTTATGTTATATATCACAAATCTACAGAGAGAAAATGAATAGATATACTATGGGGATATTCCAGCTGCTGAATCAGAAGCATTTAATGTCCCAAGTATGCAGAAAACTAGTATGTCAGAAAAGCAGTGATGCCAGTTTTTTCATCTACATTACTCTCCAGTTTCAGAGGGACTTCTACTGAAATAGTTAGCTTTATAAGAAAAGGATGGAGTTGTCTGACCTTCCAGTGAGATAATGAAGTGTAAAACTGACTTGGAGGTAAATTGATACGGGTAGCAACCATCCTGTTGATTGCATTAGTATGTGGTCACATGCTTCATAAATATGCAGCTTGTTTTCTTCAGCTGTGTTAAAATTCAGTGGATATTTCACTCTCTATCATCCAGATTTCATTGGCATCTTTCAGAAACCATGAGGGAGGGGTCATACAATGTTTTCCAAATGCAGTGTGATTGTGTAGTACATTTGTGTGGTGAAGCTTTATCATAAGCACACTTTTAAGGTCCAACACTATTTGCTCAAAATTTGGGGAGGGTATTGAAGAGAAAAGAAACTTTTCTTTTTTTCTTTACTTTTATTTATGAAAAAAACTTAAAGAATTTCATTTTAACATTCCAAAGTCTTCTTTAATATGGATATGCATGAAGATTCTGTATCATTCTTTCCAAATCTCAGTTAATTTTCCCTAAAGGCACTTGCAACTGTAAATTTTTAAATTTTCCTTTATTTAAAATAAAGAACATAAAGGCTAGGATCTACTTTAACATTCTGTGCAGATACTTAGGAGTGCAGGAAAATATTAAAGGGAAGTCCCTCAGCCACATAGTATTCATAAGGACAGTATTCTAAAAATTATATTATAGTGTCTGAGCTGGTTATGTCATCTTGATTAAAATTTGTACAGGATTCATTTGTTCTCACCAAGAAATATGCTGATTGCCTTTTTGGCAGAGTATGCCAAATTGAATTAATCTAGTATAAAAATGAATACATTTCACCAGTTGCACCAGCCTTGCATCTTGTATTCTTAGGGCTTTTTCACCCTGAAGATGAGCAAGTGGCTTTGCTGCTGCCTAATCTCTCCAGAGATTTTTTCTGTGATGAGACAGCTGTAAAATTTGCTGTGTTTTACAAAAGCTGTACCTTTAGAGTGTATGAAGGGATGCTGTAGATCTCCCGAATGTCACTGTAAGAGCTCTTCTCCTGAGAGCGCCTCCCTGTTTGAGGGTTGTGTGAGTTACACTCTAAAAGGCAGTGTGGTTCTCTCCATTTGGAATATAGCTGCGATTGAATTTAGATTAAGCTTTTGCTGTATTGAGCTTTCACTGAATTACCCAGTATAATTTAATTCCTGATCAAGCCATGACAATTTGGCCTTGGAAATGAAGGACAAATGTCTTTTTAAACTCTTTAGTTGAATGTATGCCTCTTCAGAATATTGACAATTTTAATAGGTACTTGTAATTATTCTCTTGCATTTAAACCCATTTGGCTCACTCTCTTCTATTCTTCTTGTGAAATGCTTTCCTATCTGAAACATAGTTATGAAGTCTTTTTTTCAGTGAAATCCTGTGTACAGAGTTAATTGTAACAGGTATTTTAAAGACATGAAACATGAAAAAATTATTACATTTAGAGCTACTTTAGAAATACACATTTTGTGCTATTTTTTTCCCTTGTTTATTAGGAAGAGCATTTGCATGTACAAAAACCTATCCTCATCTGCTTCTGTTGCTTATTTCTCACTTTAAGTTATAATCTTAAATTAGAAGTTTTAGTATTATAGTGGATTTTTTGAGCATGTTTATTATGCCAAAAAAGTAGGTTTATATCTTCAAGCTGAGAATAAGAAGAACTTAGATGATGAATCCCTAAACACCATAGATCCTGTGACAGTTGGATATGTCTAGCAGTGGAAAAAGACAAGAAAGAAGACATGCAAGAATTGACATAAAAAGAGAATAATTTCAAATAATACTTTTTTTCTAATATTTTCAAGGAAAAGTCAACAAGTTATTAAAATACAGGGATACAGTATATATGATCTGTGAGAATAGTTAATGAATACTACACAATGATTTTATAATTAATTTCAAATGATCCTGAAAATGTATTTTAATTCTATGTAGAAAACTTTTTCTACCTAACACTTAAAGTCATTGTTTTAGGGGTGCAATGCAACAGGACATTGATCCTCCAAAAACACCTCCTGGAATCCTTAAGAAAAACACGACAAACCAACCAGACAAAGAAACAAGTAAAAACCCCGCATCAGAAAGATCCAACAATTTTTGAGAAGGAAAGATATCTAATAGGATTATCCAAACTGGCATTTCATCAAGGAATTTTGATGGACAGTGTTGAGTAAAAAGGACTAAACCATGATGTGTAAGCCAAGTATGATTATTTTTATAAACAATACTGTTTCATTATAAGAAGCCATAGAGATAATAGTATTTAAAACATATAATACATAATATCTGATTATATGTTTTTTTTTCTGGTTTTGAAGAACAGCTACGATTTTAAGGCTTCAAACTAAATTTTTGTCTCGAAAGAATGATGTTATATGGACTGTAATATCATATATGTTTTCTTTCCCACCATAGCTTTATTTGTTTTATTCTGATTGTTATATTGATTTTTCTTTCATTCCAAAGCCAGTCTGAATTAGCCCCTGTTACTAGATAAAAGCAATTTTTTTCTTCATCTGGGATGCTTACATTCTACATTTTTACTGTGAAAAGTTCTTGTAGGAAAATAGCCAAAAGCATATTCTCACTGCTGTATGTATTTCACATTTTTGGGAAAGAGAAGATCTATTGGGTTTTGTTTTTTTTTTTTTTTTTTTGTTCTTGTAAGAAGGTGGATACAGAGACTTAGATGGTTTGTGATATCCAGACACCATTTACAGTGGTGAGAAAAAAGGACAAGAGACCTAGTGGCATTCTGACTTCCACTCTTTTACTTAGTGGTATCTTTTGTGACTGAAAGCTTCTTGCTAGTTTATATGGTATAGAGCCACTGCTTTTTTTCATTGGAGCCGTTATATATTTCAGTGTAAGACTCCTTACATTTTAATTCATTCAAAGAAAGTAAATGAGAATGCCTCCATAGTCTAGGCTTTATAACCTTAACCTTTTGACATTAAATATCTAGACATTTTTTAAAAAGTGATGTGCATTTATCAGAAAATATTAGAAGCAAGGAACCAGATTCGACAACCTCACAGGATAACCTTTCTCCTGGGGTAGCTAATGAGAAACACTCTTAATACTTTTAAGTCAGAACATGTTTGAATAATTCTAATATTTTTCTTTATTAAAAACAAGAGATGACAATAGTAGTCATTATCCCATGTTACTAAAACAATAATTTGATTTAATGGGACTGAACTCAAATATCTTTATATCAAAGGGAGTGAAAAGTTCATGATTTAATCCTTAAGTCTCTTAAAGTATATTTATTGCAAAAAAAGATTTAATTTCAGTTTTGGACTTTAGAGAATCTAATGTAACAACTTATCAAGAACACTACAAAGATTGTAGTCTTAACCATAAGCTGATCTGTGCTGTTTAAATTTAACAGTGAGAAAATTATGTCTACATTATGTATTTTATACATGTATAAAGGAAATGAAATGTTCTTTTGCAACATTATTCCATAAAATTTATTTTTATGAAAACTAGTTGCAATTTTAATTAGCTTGTATCCGCTTGAGATCTAAAAGATCTAAAAACAAAAAGTCAAATTCATGAAAATATGTTTTGGTTTTCATTAAAATATAATGATGCCCTTAATGTTTCTTGATTCTTTTCACAGTCAAAGACTAACAATAGCAGATTAGGGAACAGTACTTTTTTTTTTTTTTTTGTTCTGGGATATTATATTAGAAGCAAACACCAATTTCGATTACGAGAACTGTTTGGTTTTTTTTGTATAAAAGGTAAGTATCATCCTTTATTGGCAATGCAAATATTTTAAACCAATCTGTTGAAAGATACCTAAGCATCCTGTGTATAAAATATAAAAGAAACCCATCTACCTTCTCAGGAAACAGGAGAATTTGAAAAGTTAATGTAGTGGATGTTACTCTTAAAGATAGGTGCATGATTTCATACATTTTCAAAACAGTTTCTTTATTAGGGAAGGAACAATTTTACTGCTTTGTATGGGTAGATGATAAAGCCCAGCGGACCCAAGCTTGTAGGCACTGCCGCAGTTAAACAACCAACCAGCCACCCAGTAAATAGATGTATTAAGCATTTGTCCTCTGTGTTTCTAAGGCTGTGTCGTGGTTTAAGACTAACTCACGCGGACTCTCTCTCTCACTCACTTCCCCCTCTTTCTTCCCCCTGCTCCGAGAGGGATGGGAAGGAGAATCGAAAAGAATGCAACTCCCACAGGTTGAGATAAGAACAGTTTAGTAACTAAAGTATAACACAAATCACTACTGCTACCACCAATAATAATAATGACAAGGCAAATACAAGGAAAGAATACAATTCTCACCACCTAAAACCAAGCCCGACCACGCAGTGCACCACCCCACCCTTCTGGGTATCTGCTCTCTGCTCTCCGCTCTCCATCCTGGGCATGACGTGCTGTGGCATGGAATAACCTCTTTGGTCAGTTTGGGTCAGGTGTCCTGTCTCTGCTTCCTCCCGGCTTCTCCTCCTCCCTGGCAGAGCATGAGGCTCAGAAAGTCCTTGGTCAGACCAAAACATCACTAAGCAGTAATCGAAACACTGGTGTTATCAGCACTGTTCCCATGCCCAAAATCAAAAACATAGCGCTGCACCAGCTACCAAGAAGCAGAAAAATTGCTGCTGTTGCTGAATCCATGACAGGCTGTCATTTCAATTTCTAATATCAACATCATTCATATTGTCTAGAAATATATACAGAATGGTAAGCAAAGTCTTTTGCTTGTCTCCAGCTATATTAAAGATAGTGGCTTGTCACATTTCATTTAAATGTTGAACTGCTGTGTTTCAGTCCAGGGTCCTGTATATCCCTCTCTTTGGGTGAGAACATTTCATGGGTTAGTTTTGTTTCTGTGCTAAGCATAGCAACCAAAGGGAACCAACTAAATAAATACAGTGACTAATTGATGTGTTAAAACTATACAGTTGTTATGCAATTCTGAACTCTGTGATAAGCCGAAGACCATTAATTATACAATCTTTTTTACTTATAGTTTATCATGAACTGCATATTCTGTTCCCTTTAAAACTATGTGACTGGGTATCAGAAAGTAATAAGAAAACCTGCATGTTGGCCTTCAACTTGCTGATGCTCTCTGGGTCAACCTTTCACTTCTCTTCTGTAGTTTCTGGGGACTTTGAGTTTTCTGTATTTTAAAAAGTCTTTGTTCTAGTTTTTGCTCAAATCACACTAGCTTTGTGGTTTAAAAGCCCTGTTGGTGTATGTTCACTGAAAGGAAAAGATCCATTCAGTCCCCTCATGAAGCCCTAAAGATTTCTGGGCACTTACACTGTATATTGAGACAAAATTTCCTAAACTGTGCATGCTTTCAGCTTGGCCTAGTGGTTGCTAATTAAGTTTTCATGATAACCTGGATAAACTGATATATAGAACATTTAAGATACTTACCAAGATACTAAGATACTGAAAGAAATGGAACAAGTTAAATAACAACTCAAAAAGAAAAAAAAAGGAAAGAAAAACATTGCCATATATGAAAAACATTCTTCATTCTCAAGAAAAAATAATAAGAATTGTAGCACTCCACCATCCAGGGAAAAATTTAGTGAAAATAAGATTGTAGAAATGTGGTACAAATGAGAAAAATTGCAATACTTCAAACTGACAAATTTTTGTCTTGTGTAAAAAGCGCAACTAATTAGATTTCTCTTATCTACTAGAGCACAGTTTTCTCCCCATTTTCGTTTTTTTTTCATTTTTATATAGACTATAGTTTAGTACAGGATAGATGCTTTTATACCACTAAACTAATTTTAGCATTCTACCTTTCAATTGATTTTTAAAATAATGAAAATATGCCTTCAAATTGTGCAGGCACTCATCTCACAGGTTGCAGTTTTATTGCCAACGACTTCAGAGATATTACTGAGAAAACCTTAATTTTTACCAAGTTTACTAACTGTCTTGATATTCTCACTTATTTAGAACCATCTTCAAACAAATTATATCATTTACTGTACACTGTAAACTGGGAGAGGATTTGCAAACATAAGGTTATCAGATGAAGAATGGAGATAGACCTATGTTTATATTGATAAATAACAGGAAAGAATTACAATGCCAGTGATAAACATTAATATAACAAAACTATGCCATTGTTTCAAAATTTTACACAGTAACATTATTTTTTTCATGAATTGTATGTAACCGTTGTATTAAATGTTCATATATGTACTGCGTAAATACATACTTGTTTTCAAAAGAAAAGAAAAAATTTAATCAGATAAATTTTCCAATGAGAATTGTTGGTAAAGAAATATAAAGTTGAAACTAGTTACGTATTATGAATAAATATACTCTGCTAAGAGCTGGGAAAATAGAAACTCTAATGAAAGTACTGTTCTGTAATATTATTTTATATCTATTTTAAGAATGGATAAACCATCTTGAAGGAGCAATGTGTAATCATAAGTTCCTAAAACAGTAAGGAATATATTCCTTATTCATAACTGAAAAACTTTTGAAGATTCTTGCTAATACGTGGATTGCAGCCATGAATAGAATTCAGCTTTTCTTTATTACTCTATGTAATAAAGAAAAAATCATCCAGAAGACAAGTTTTCCGAGTAGTTTAACTTAAAAGCAAGGGATTGTACTACATTCAGCATTACCTTCCACTTTGGTGAATATGATGCTATTAAACAGTTCATTTCATCAAGTCTCTTAATTCATATAAAATGTCATGCTTCAGTCTGTCTGTGGCAATACCTGTCTTTTATAGAAAGGGGAAAAGGAGTGGAGTTTTGAGTAACACTGAAGAGCCAGGGTGCTTATATATTAGGAACCAACAGCATAACACCTGTGAGACTCCGCAAAAGAATTGGGGCATGTTCCTCCAGTAAGATGTCACAGGTGATAGCCCAGCTGCAGAGGCTGTGCCAACGCATGCAGCATGGGTTACAAATAAGAGGAGCTGGAAGCTACTGTGCTGCTAGAAAGTTACAATCTAACAACTATCACTGAAAAATGATGGGACAAATCTGTGGTGACTTGACCTTGGCTGGCCGCCAAGTTGCTCTCTCTCTCTCCCTATCCATCAGCAGGACAGAAGGAGAAAAGTTCGCAAGCTAAGTACAGGGAGACACTCAATAATTACTGTCAGAGGTAAACCAGACTTGACTTTGAAATTAAACTAATTTCATATTTTTGCCAAATAGAGAAGGAGAAATAAGAACTAATCTAAAACCACCTTCCCCCTACTCCTCCCTTCTTCCCAGTTTCA